>VMOF01000388.1:26188303-27538160 GCA_011764245.1 Trialeurodes vaporariorum | reverse complement strand
AATGCCAAAAAAAAAAAAAATTTGGCCCGAAATAAAAGAAAAATTTAACAACGCTTTGCAGCGGCTCTATCAGATTTATCAGCAATGCAAAAACTTGTCGGCTCCAGGTTAAAATCTATCTTGAAGAATGAAGAAATGTAAATCAGTGATAAAATATAAAAAAATAAGTACGTATGCAAAATGGCGAAACATGGTTAATTATATTTGACACATCGTCAACATGTCCAATGTCTAAAATAATTAAAGAAATGAAAACACTAATGATAAAGCTAAGTGCGCCGTGAGATAATCGTGCGCAACGCTAAATCTGAATGAGAGTCTTATCCCAACAATCAAAAAGACCGCGCTAAATGGAAGGCATCAGCCAACCGACTAAGCACCAACTGGTGAGTATGTGGGCTGATCTGCAGATGCACCGTTGAGCACCGTGCTTGTCGCCAGTAATAAGAAGGACCCATTATTATAACGTAAGTGCGTTTGCAAACGCAAGTTTCTTTCGAAGAGTAATTAGGAATTGCAATATAATATTTGACATGTGTGACAACACTCGACACAACTCATAAATAAGAGAGGGCCATTTCCAAGCAACAATAAGTGTATCGATGTGAGAATGTAATTACTATTTGTAATACGAACATCAATTTGTTCATGAAAATAAGAATATTTGATTAAAAGAATTTTTGGTACCAAAATTGGATATTGTAAGTAACAGTTTTGAGAAAAATAACCCAAAAAATTACGACGAGATAATATGAGGCCGAAAATAATCTGGACACAGCCTTCCAGCTCCAATCAGAGACCGTCCTTTGTTTTCGGTCTGCTCGTAAAGAACACTTTTTACTTCCCTGTTAATTACTACACCAACTTTGAACGAAAAATGCCACGTTCAACCTATCTGAAAAATTTGCTCAACTGATTTACAGAACTGTGGCTAGTGAAATTTTGCACAGGTTTCGAGGAAAACGGCCTAGAACCAAAACCACGCCAACTTCCATAAGGCTTTAAAACACAGGTTCGTAAGCCAATCAGAAGCCGTCTTTCATTTAGAATCTCATCAGAGTAGACCACGCTGGCTCACATGCTGCTCATTCAATTTCGATTCTTCTTTACTCTTTGGTCTCATTTTTCGCGAGCCCCGTCAAAATTGCTAAGAATCGGGTGAACCGGTGCACTTGAAGTGAAAAAATGCAGATTTATTCAGGCGCTAGCTGTAAAAAAATGTAGGACATACGCATTTGCATTTGCCGTGGTATTAAAATAATATTACAAGGCAGCCAACAAATAAAATTCGGATATCTCCTATCGTGGAAATTTAACGGAATTTTAGAGCTAAAGCAGCGTAAAAACGCGCTCCGAGAGCACTTACTTAATTTTCACAATTTTTCAGGGAGAATCTCCAAGCCCCCCCTTATCGGAGAGAGGCACGATAGAGGGAAGGTATCCTCTTAGACACCTCATTATTTGTTGTGGTAATTGTAGGGGCCCTCGACTCAAGAGATTCGCGCGCGAGAGCCGACGCGACGGTCTCCAAATTTTCCGAACATCATTGTGGTGAGGCCTAAAGATCAATTTCAGCGTAATTTCGGGGAAATTTTTACTTGTTTTCTACGAAAGGGCTTGTTCAGTAAAACATTTACAACCCAAAGTTATTGAAATTTGAAAATTTGAAGGGTCGAAGGGAATTTTTGAAAATGAATCAATATTAATTTTTGAATTTTGATCTATCGAATAAGAAAAACGACATTGGATTTGCTCCAACTTTGCTCCATTAAAAATGAGGTATATTACAAGATAGGGGTAGCCGTTTGAAAATTTTGAGTTAAAGGCCATGAACCGAATGAACCCTACTTTGGCCCCTTCCCTGAAAATTTTACCCTCGCCAAACTGTCCACCTAAAGTCCTAAAATCACTTAAAAGTGTTCCAAAACTGACCTAAATAAGGTGGCACCAAAGATTCTTGGCGATATCACCAACTTTAGGTGAGCTATGGCGATCAGTTTTGCCAGGGATTGGATGCGTAAAAAAGCAGCTAGTAGCTAGTATTATGTTGCAATCATCCTCCAAGTTTTGTACTTTTATATGCAACCATTCAAAAGTTAGAAAAAAGGGAGACTGAAACTGTAACACTCAGTTATAGAAAAAAAAAAAAAAAAAAAAAAAAAAAAAAAAAAAAAAAAAGTTGGTACTTGCAACACTGGAACAGTGTTAGCAAAGAGAGCATGAGTGTCGGCCGTAAATCATTGTAAGTGTGGAGTTCCATATTGATTGTACAAAACTGCGACAAAGTCAATCGCAACGCTGCATTTGTGTTTGTATAACAGTGATCGCTGTAAAAATAACTTGATAGGTCAAAGTGGGAATGAAAATTTACTTATAGCGTGTTGAAACAGTTGTTCACGAGGCGAGGTGAATACTGTGGTTTTGAAAACCGATTTCGATAGTGATAGTTCCTTTAAAATCGGATGACGCAATACCAATCCTAGCAAGCCGCAAAGTCTAAATTTAGTTATTTGGGACTTTTTTAGATTTCTCTCGCTTGAACCAAAGTCATCACGATGGAAATTCTTCGTCTTTATGGTTTCAGCTCTTTTTGTCTCAGATTAAAAAATGAATGTTAATATTGGTCAAATGTCATCCGACACTCATCAAGGCCCTTAAGGAACGTAATATGAACTTGAAAAAAGCTCATTCGATTTTTAAGGGAGCTTAAACGGTCCATGAGAGACGAAATTCGCGGATACAGAGTATCCACAGCTTATTTCAATGTTCGATCTGACAAGACCGTGCGCCTTTGAAAAATCGATATCTCGATAGTGAATCGATGTATTGCAATTCGGTTTGCACCGGTCGAAAGCGCTTGCTTGTGACTGACAACCTCGAAAATTTCAGATCCATCCGAGTTTATTTAATGACCTTACAGGACCTCTCGCGGCCGCAGTTAGACATTTCTTGTCCGAGTTACGCTGAAACGGGGAGTAGTTCCCCCCTAAGATGATATTTTTTGGCTCGAAACTGCATTGGGCCCCCTCGGGACATCATTGGGACCCGAAAAAAAGCGGAACCGATATAATATGGCACACGACTGGTTCGTGAGAGACGAAATTCGCCTTTTTCCAGCCTCCAGCGCCCCTCTAAGGTCGATCTGACAAGACCGCGCGCCTTTGAAAAATCGATATCTCGAGAACGAATCGATGGATTGCGCACTGCGGTTTGGATTGGGCGGTAGCTTCAGCTTTTAGATAATTCTTGAAAAAAATTCAGATCCATCCAAGTTTTTAAACGGATCTTATGGGACCTCCCGCGGCCGCAGTTAGACATTGTACGTGAGACTTACGCTGGAGTTGGGGCCACGCCCCCCCCCCCCGATATAGACTTTATCGGTCCGAAATTTGTCAGGGCCCTTAATGAACTTCATGTGAACTCAAAAAACTCACATATGACTTCTCACAGCGCATGCTAGCGCATGAGAGTCGAAATTCGCGGATTTTAGAGAATCTTAGATTTCTGACCCTATACCGCGCCCCTTTGAAAAATCGATATCTCGAGAGTAAATCGATGTATCGCAATCCGGTTTGGACCGATCAAAAGAGTAAGCTTACCGGTACTCGCCGTTAAAATTTTGGATCCATCTGATTTCATTTTGAGACCTTACTTGAGTTACTTGGACCCCAGTTGGAATTATTTTTTCGGAGTTACGCTGGCAAGGGGGTCGCTCCCTCTCTTGGAAAACTGTGGAGGGGGCCCTTTGCTGGGGCATACATTCTATTTTTCACTTTTTTTTTTTTTTTTTTTTTTTTTTTTTTTTTAAATTTTATATTTGTGTCTAATCTAAGTTGGGGGAGGAGGAGGAGAGTACCTGCAAGTCAACCGGCAATTTACTTTTGATAGTGGCTGCGGGTCGAGGGTGCGGATTTCGAACTTTTAACTTGTTGTGGGGTTTACAGGGTGGCCGTGTCTAAACTTATGAGAAAAGAAGGCAACCACAGACCGGAAGAACGTTCAATTTCTGGTTCAGAGACCATGGACAAAGACATGGGCACCCGCAAAACAATTGCCCGGAGGGGCAACTTTTTGAATGTCAATGGAAGGTCTAGGGGACTTCACTTAGAGACGGGCAAGTCTAGAGAACCCCCCCCCCCCCACTTCCGCCCAAAATAGAAAATAAATCAATTATCCTTCCAAATGGTAGAAATTGTAAGTGATTGTAGCATGTAGTTGTATCAAAAGTAATTCTATTTTTGACGTGTTTGATATTATGAATAAAGTGACAGCATCAGATGATAGAAATAGTAAAAAGCTAAGTACAACTATTCCTTCTTTATTTTCATTGTCCTGATGAATTCTAAGAGTTAACCTATTTAAATTAACAAAACCAAAACTCTTGCCTATACATTCTCTAATCATGTAATTATCGACCAGAGGATTCTGAATTTTCAAGGAAGTTCGCAAAATTCTCGTTGCCAACGGTAGTTGCCAATGTAGACTCGTTCATACTAGTAGATTTTAAAACTTCTTTCGGCGAGGGAGATGACGGGTGGGAAGGATGATGTCGTCTGAATCAGGAGGGGGTGGGGTAAAAATCAGGGGGAGGTCTAGATCTGAAGGGAGAGGAATCCTGAAACTGGGGGGCGAGCTGTATAGTGGCAAGGGGTGGTTGGGCACCACTGCTTGGGGGGGGGGCTACTTCCCGCCCTGCCCCCCCTAAATTACGCCCCTAATTAAAATTGTAAAGTAAACTAAGAATAAAGTTTGTTAACTCTTATTCCTTTCGTTATTATTTGATCTTCGAATGTTCCGATTCTTTTTATTGTAAAGTTTTGATTTTTCTGAATTAGGGGGGGGGGCGCCGCGCCGCCCTCGGGGAGTGCCCATTGACAGATAAGGGAGAAAGGTAAGTGTGGGAAAGCGCACGGGAATCCGGCGTAGTGTGCCGCAAAAATTACTACCAATGGCGGATCCAGAAAATTCTTTTGGGGGGGGGGGGCTTCACGCCTATGAATTTTCAAATTTGCAGGGAGGAATTTATGGGATTTTTTCTGTTGAAAAAAGGCAAAGGCTACAGTGAGTTGGGGGGGGGGCATGCCTTTCCCGAATCCGCCGCTGATTACCATGTAACACTGGGCCACGATGACCGATGTCGCATAAAACCAGGTAGAAGCCCCGTGGCGGGCGTGGCATCCGTGATGGCTGTGAAATTGGGATGAAGTAGATGGACACACATCATTCATGCAATCTGCACAACGCGGCAAGCAACTGTTGTAGGCGTAGGTGCAGTAGTTCGTGAGGAGGGCAAAGGGGACGGGAGGTCGTCGCAAAACCATGGACGAAGATATAACTAAGGACTGCCGACTGTTGTTAGTCCTGTTTTGCTCTCGACCCCAGCGCTCCAAGCAGCGGTCAGCTGAACTACTCTTTCAAGTGAGCGATCCTGGCGATGTGTCCATGCTCACATGCTGTGCTACTGCTAAAACCGTTGTTGGAGTTGGTCTGTTATGGCATGGCTGTCAACTGTTGTCGGCGACCCAAGAGGATCAGATAACTCAGTATCTCAATGGAAGATCGAAAGCAAGGGAAATTCAGAATCAACTTTGGACAAGGTAACAGAAATCATCAGCAAATTAAAAGAGTCGCCTGATCTCTACTAATAAAACAAATGTCTATGTACTCTTTCTTGTTTGATTCCGTTTTGAGGTTAACTGTGATGTATAGTATTTCAGTCCTTGATTAATCATTTTCGACAATTCAGGAATCTTTCAAGAAATACTCCAGACGTTTGCTTTTTAGCGGATTTTGCTTCCTTTTAATTCGCTGATCATTTGTTCCCTTCGTTCAATCGTGATTCAAATTACCTACACGGTATACATTTGCGGGAAGGCATGGGAGAAAAGGAGCCGGAGCGGCCACCGCTGCAGCGGTTCGCTTTTAGTTGACCCTTACTGCTGCTTGGAGCGCTGCGGTCGCGCTCGAAAACCCGCTAACAGGTTTTAACACGGGCGGAGATAGGAAGTCGGCAGTCCTTAGTTATATCTTCGTCCATGGCTCGGAATGGTCTTAAAATTTTCCTTAGGATTTAATCTAGAACGCAACGTTCTTACATTTTCGAAAAGTTAACTCCAGCTCTCGCAATTAACGATTAAAGGGGGAAAAAAAGCATGGTTTCTGGACCGCGGAACAGTGGCGTTATCTAGCGGATGAGAATCTCACTACAGGTCGCTGAGGATTCACCTTAAAACGCAACGCCGATCGCGTTCCCCAAACGAACTCTTTTAGCGGACCGAAACATCAACAATAACAGGATTGGAAATTTGAAATCATCTAAATGCATTTTAAATCGCAGAATACACGAAACATGGACACAATCCTCTGATATAAAACCCCAATATCTCATACAGAAAATTTCGTAGAAGTCTGATCCAAATTAGTAACGTAATTACATTCCCAAAAATGCTTAACCTCAATCTTGGCCAAAAACTCCCGCCACAAAGAAAAAGCGACAAATTGGGAGGACACCGGATTGGCGGAATCGCATGGGTCAATCGGTCCTCGAGGACCCGTTCTCGATACTGAAACCAAGCGATCCCCCCAGCGGACCCCCGAACCATGCCGTTCCTATAAGAAAAGCATTATTGACCTTGTAGAAACGATTTCAATAGAGCATGACACTCATGCTCTAAAAAAAAAAATATTATATTTTCGTATTGGGTTTTTTTAATTTTATAAATCTGATATCAGAATCGGAATTATCGACCGAAAATACAGTTGGGTTCCAATTTTCACGCAAATCGGACAAAAACCAACCGTGTTTTCCAATTGCTCGCCCGCAAACTTATATGTTGGAATTTTGTCCTGCATCCTCAACTGTCGAAATAGTGTAATGGTTAGGGTGTTAGACTAGGAATAGGTAGGTTGTGAGTTCGAATCCCGGTAGTGGCGGCCTTCAAAATTAAAGCGCACCTCAAAACCCCTCGGATAGAAGTTAACCCGTCGCCATTGATAACGGTTTTTTTTTTTTTTTTTTTTTTTACTTTATCAATACCCTCCCCTCACCCTCACCCGCTCCCACCCCTCCCCTCGCCTGATTTAACAGAAGTGAGTTGCTGATTTAACGGAAGTGAGTTGCTGATTTAACAGCAGTGAATTGCTGATTTAACAGCAGTGAATTGCTGATTTAACAGCAGTGAATTGCTGATTTAACAGTAGTGAGTTGCTGATTTAACAGTAGTGAGTTGCTGATTTAAAAGTAGTGAGTTGCTGATTGAATAGAAATGGGTTGCTGAACCAACACCTTTGGCATGTCAGATTACCAAACTCAATTTGCTGATTCACCAACTTTGCAGTTTGTTATTCCAGCAAACCTTGTATTCATGCGGAATTTTAACAACTCAAAATTGCTGACTCAACAGCTTCACCTGCTAAATTAACAAACATTTTTTTTCAGTGATAGTAATTTTTATGAATTAATTTTTTTGGGGCTAGTTTTCTCAAAAGAATGTTTCGAAGCGAGAAATACAGGAATGTTGCCAAATTGCACGCTACGCTACTGGTTGAAACTTTCTGCGTTCAGGACAATATTGTGGCGAATAATCGAATAAGAAGTATAGAATCCGCGAAAATCATAAAATATTTATAAAAGCTTACTATAGCCTTTGTACGCGGACAGGCAACTACATAAACACGATCAAAAACTACATACATCTTGTGCATGAACATGTCAATTCTCATTCATTGCGACCATGAAATGAAGCGAAAGGTTATTTGCTAAGGCATTTTTCGAGTACAACAGCCTCGAAAATTCCTGAGTCTGTAAATTGCCCATATGCAACACGTCTAGTTACGACTGAAGAACTGTGGTATTATATTCTATGATAGTTACTTATTAATTGTTTATGTAGTTATTATTATATTACTTATAGCCCTGTCCCTACTTTTTCTCAAAAGTTTCCTCAACCTGAAACCAGTCTCTCTACGACTATTTGACATTCAATTTATTCTTGTTTTATGATTAGATGTTAAGAGCAGCTCAATCTTCGGGTCATTATTTCACCACAGCCAACCCTCCCCCCTCCACCCCCCATCCGTCACCACCACCGCACCGCCAAAAGTATAATGAGAAGTTTTGGTATTAATTGCCTCAGACTTTGAGAAGAGCGACAAAATAAGTACATCCATTCCCCTCTCCGGCTACATGTTCCCACCTTGCCTGAATGCCTGTGTATCACCAGCATCATTGCTAGAATTTCACCATAATTAAATTTACATTCAGATATGATATAATGACATACAGGGAATTTTCCTGCAAACTGACAACGCTGCTCATAGCGAAGCCGAAAGCGGGACATACTTCCCAACTTTGCGTGGCTTTAAAACATATTAGATCTCATGTTTGGAGGGTTTCACACAAATTTTTGCGGTCCACCAAGCGGCAAAAGTGGCTTTTAGGGCAAAAATAAGGTTCAAAGCTCTCTCGTCATCCTTCGACCGTAATATGTTTGTGGTTTGAACTTGTTGATCTTCCTTTTATTTCTCTTCGCTTTATTGCACTCTGATGATGTATTTTATTCTAAAAAGACTATTCTTAATTACACAGGATTTCTGTATAAATGCAATGAGCCTGTTGCAATCCTATGATACCCCGGTAAAAATGTTAGCACCATGGCACCATCATGGTGCTGTCACCATGAGCACCATGGATTCAATGGTGCTAGCAACATAGTATCATACTGTACAGTGACTAGATAAACCACAGTGTGGTCATTTTGGTCGTGTTGCTGATTGGCTGGCGTTTACGCACCCAAGCGGCCTCTTCCGCCAATAAGAACGCGTGGAAAATGCCTGATTTTTTTTAAAAAAAATAAGAACGAGCGGATGTATGAGAGGAGAGGAGTTGAGAGAATGTAAACAAACTAGCCACTGACGACGGCTGAGACGAGAGATTTCCCTAATTCAATGATTATGGCAAAATAAAGGCTAACGTTGAAGTTTGAAGCTCAGTTTCATAATTTTGACGCTTTAAGCTTTCGATAGAGACCTTATTTTTTAAATTTCGTTTAGTATTTATATTTTTAACGATTTTTTTGAAATCGGGTGTTCTTACACGCGTTCTTATGGGCGGTGAGGTTGGCTTGGGTGCGGAGCAATTGACCACACAGTGGTTTATCTAGTCACTGTATCATACTGTTCTCAACAGCGCACTCTATAGGTGAGAAAAAAGAAAATGTTTCTCAAGTGTGGCGACAGATACGCAGCTGCTGTTGGAGGGAATGTGTTGTCTGAAGACGACTCTGAGGCACCACTCTGAAGGTTATTCGTTCATATCCGGAGCGACTCACGGTGCCCGATCCGGGACTAAAACCCAGGTTTCTGGCGTGAAAGACAAGTGTTTTACGCTTCGAGCTACCAGAATCAGAGGCGGACTGGTTCCAAAATTCGGACCGGGACACACACTTTGAGCCAGCCTCGATGTGGGAGTTTAAGCCCCTCCCTCACCACTACCCGAGGGATATAAATGATCCTCCCCCCATAAATACTATGATGAATTTAGTCAAAAGTGCCGTCGTTCTTAACCATATTTCTTCGAAAGAGATCAACTTCATTCGTTGATGCCCTGAACTTTTGCATTTTCTCAGGATTCAGACTGCCTATTTGCCATTGATTATTGATGCGATATCTGTGTATTAATGATTGGTGATTCCTGAGGGTTTTTGTTTTGTTTTGGTCTGATCTCATGATAGTGAGACACAGTTTTCATGTGGCGAGCAGTGCGTGAGTTTACAAGATAAGTAATTGAATTGGATAGCCTCAGCTGCGTGTTGAAAATCAGATACTATTCATCCGCGATTGTACCGTTTTAGACTACCTTAGGAAATGAAGGCGCACTCATAAAAATAGGAAATGGTTTCCGTCAGTCGTAACGCGGCAACTTCCGAAACGGAGTATTAAAATCGGATACCATTTGCTGTGTATTGACAAATGTGTCACTATCGGTGCGCGACTGTACCGGTTTAGCCTACCCTAAAAAATGAAGGCGCACCCATAAAAGAAAGACAAGGGACCAAATAGTGTTACGGCTTGACGGTCCTCCGAAAGACGTTGGATGGTGCGCACGTAAGTATATTTGCGTGTAGTTTATACCCCCCGTAAGTGATCACCGATCATCTGCGTGCGGGACCGTGAGGACGCAACACTATTTGGTCCCAGGTTTCCATCGCGTCGGTCGTTGAAACTGATGCTCATTACCTGTGTGTCGCGGAAGGTAGTTAACTATTCGTACGTAACTGTACCGTTTTAGTATACACACAGAATTGAAGGCGCACGCATAGGAGAAATACACGGTTTTAAGATCAAATTGCGGGGTCTTCCGGGAGGAGTATTCAAATCGGATATCTGGAGCTGTGCGTCAAAATTATTTCGTGATCATCGTATATATGTATTTCCCTCTCTATTTGTTCCCCTTTCTGATCGGATCATATGACCCACGACCTGGGATTTAGTAAAACTGGTTTGTCCTGTGAGGTCGTTTAACTTTCTCTCTATTTCTCCATTTTTTATAATTAACTGTCTTTCTCATTTCTCCCCTCTCTTTCCTTCCACCCTCTCTTTCCCTGTCATTCCTCTCTTTCCCTGTCATTCCTCTCGCGACCGGTCGACCAGTGGCGGATCCAGCCCTCGCGAACGGGGGGGGGCGAATTTTGGATTTTTGCCCAAATGACCCCATTTCTTGTTTTCGCTCTTGCTTTTCCCCTTCCTCCCCCTCTTTTCCCACTTTTTTGGGCCGAACGGGGGGGGGGGCGATCGCCCCCTTCGCCCCCCCCCTGTATTCGCCAATGCGGTCGACTCAAATTGGGTCGCAGCCCACCGGGAAATTTCCCGGTTTCCCGCCACTGATTGTCATTATATCGCTTACATGAAAAAACGGCAGCGCCGGATGATAAATTTGGCATCAATGGACTCATTTAAAAGACCAACAATAGAAACACCCTCTTCCATCCCCCGCTCCCAATCTCAAACCCCGGCCCCCACTCTCTTACACTCCCGCCGCCCTTTGAATTTATCTCTCCAGTCTGTGAGCGCAAAGAGAGTGGAGAGAGTAGGTTATTAACGGATCATCAAGTCTCCTCATCAACCTCAAAGAACTTGATTCCTCCTCCCAAGGGATGATAAGAAAACAGGGTCACCGTCCAGTGTTCAGTGTTCACTGTTCATACAGCTGTGTTGTGAGTTGTGACTCATCACTGTCTTCAGATCTTCACCACCTCGTCATTCTCAGCCTCGCCTTCGCCCCCCCCCTCCCCTTTTTATCATCCATTTTACTTTCACCCACTTGACTCTCGAACTCAGCTACTAAGAGAAGTGCCTCGGATTCGAGCCCCGGTGGGCTTACGAGATCATTCACACGAAGTGTACGTTCATGCGATGCCTTCGGGATCTGGAGGCTGTGACCTTCTAAACTGATACAGATAGGGATTTCCGGTGTTGCCGATCACAGACGATTTTTCTAGAGTCCCTTTACACTCGAGTCCCTGTAAGTACGCATGCAAGTTGTGCTATTTCGGAATCCGTTTCTGATTGGTTAGATTCTTAGATTTAGGCTCACACGGAAGCCCCAAGAGGCAAAGTGCAAATTGCGGATGATTTGTTTTCTTTTCGCGCACTCGCTTTTATCACACATTTACAGTACGGGTGAGTGACCGTGACCGCAGTAATTGTTGCTTTTTTTCTCTGCGTAAATGTGTTATTCTGGAGGACATTATCTCTTTCAATCAGTGGCGTCGCATGCAATTTGGCAACAATGTATTCTATCCATTTAAACTCATGTAAAATATCGAATTCAGGGGGTGCACAGTGCACAAGGAAAATTCGATATTTTTAATGAGTTTGCATGGAGCAGTTGCATTGTTGCCAGATGGAACGCGACGCCACCGCTTTCAATCACGACCATTATTCTCAAGAATCGGAACCTAACCCATGAGAAAAAGCGAAATAACGACAACAGCGCAGATGCAAAAGCTCAAACGCCATTGGAGATTTGCCTCTCAATCGCTTTCCATGAAAAGTTTCTTCTTCTTCATTTTGAAGAAGAAGAACATGACAAATTGCATCGCCAATATTATATAGGGACTCTGCTATAGACATTGAGAGTTGCTCCATGTCAGCGGTTCCCAATCGGTGGTCCGCGGACCAAGTTTTGGTGGTCCGCGAAAACCTATCCGAATTTTCCCCGTTTTTTTCGCCCGAAAGAGGGCAACGTTGAATTTCTGACTAATATTTTTTTATGTAGCAGGAAAAAGAAAATACTGTTGTTGCTTGGGAAGTAATTTATCATTTGAACGAGTGATAACCTACATTTTTATTAGTTTATAAAATTCCTCCGTCAAAGTTTCAGTTTTTCGTTTTTTTAAACTAAAAACAGGCGGATGACATTGTTGCCGCTGGAAGAATAACGTCGAGTTGAACTAAAAGGGTGTGACATAAATAATTGTCGTTTTTCGGCTTTTCAATGCATCTCAAGTGCCCACCACAGGCCACAGCCCAGCGGATGCGGATACAAAAAAACCAACGAGAGTTGCTATGTCGAGAAAGGGATTGATTTTACGCGTCTGAAACTCTGTTCTTGCTTTTGTTATTTTTTCCTTTTATCCTCTCTTTCTCTCTTCGTTGCGTTGCGTCGAATGTAAGATGTAAGTCTCTTATTTGCAGTATGCTGCGGTGATGCTCGTAAAATAAAATTAGAGAGTTAGTGCTCCGAAAAATGAGGTAATTCGCTTGAGTCAACCGTTGCCAATTTTACGCGCGACTCGAATCAATTATTCCGCTTTCGAATAAACCTAAATCACGAAACCGGCGAGACAGTTACAATATAACTATCGGCATCGTATATCGAGTCCAATGACGAAATTCCAATGAGGAAGTAGAGCTTGGGACAGTTTCCTTAGGCTCTCTAACCATGGGAAGATTGGGTCCGAATTTTGGTATTTTCTTCAGTAAGCCAGCAAATGAAAGTATTCGATGAGGTGAAAACAAGGATGCCTTAGTCTAACTATATAGATTCCATGGTTCAAAAGATGCAATTTTGGCCCAAAATACATTGGTCTAAATTGGAATTCTACGTTGTGACTTCAGATCTCTCACGATTTTTTGCAACTATACACAAGTAGGTATCTCAGAAATCCCACTCAGGAAAAACGATAAAGAACCTTTGTTTTCAGCTTATGAAGTATAATAATTTTCTTTACAAAAACTTTAACAATTTTAGACTCTCTTTCAGCAGCCCAATAATTCAGAGGCGGTCAAAGTTAAGCAAATTTCATAACGATCAATCCAATTTCACACAATTTGTTACACAGAGGTTACTAAATTTCCAGAGATTCAAGCATGTATCCGGCGAGCCTTATTTTTTCGATGTGAGAAATATATATATTATTGAAAAATCTAAATAATGGCGTAAAAAACTTGGCTACAGTGCAAACCAAAATTACGACCCGCGACGAAGATGAGAGTATCCAGAGAAGTTTTCGTAAGCTGAATGAAAATGAGAAAAAAGGGGGAAAAAACAGCTACAAAAAAGAGTGGGGGGGGGGAGTGGTAAATGTGTGGGGGTAGCAGGAAGAGAGGACGTTTATGGACCTTAAGACTGAATATGATGGAATGAGATGAAAAGTGAGAGGAAGTGAGAGAATTGCGTTAGAAATCACTTTTAGTGCCCCCATAAAATTCAACGCAACGCTCCCTATAATACTAAGTTTATTATTCATATTCATCGACGCAAAGTGTGTGAGTTTCGATTAACATTTTTTTTTAAATTTATAAAGTATATTTTACGCTTTGAAATAATATCAACTGTAATGAAAAACAGAAGATTGAAAATAATTCTTAGAACTTGGCTCATGAAGTGAATAAGATTAAAACTGTATGTGTGAGTTTCGCTTAACATTTTTTTTTTTTTTTTTAATTTATAAAGTATATTTTACGCTTTGAAATAATATCAACTTTAATGAAAAACAGAAGATTGAAAATAATTCTTAGAACTTGGCTTATGAAGTGAATAAGATTAAAACTGTATGTATATGGTCCTCATGAGCAAATTTCACATTCCAATGTGAAAACGGCTGACTGAGTCAGTGGCGGATACAGGAAGAGTCCGCCCCTCCCCCAAAAACCCTTTAAAATGTTGCCTTTTTTGCTTCACGGAAAAAAAAAAGTTACGTAGGGCTCCCCTTCACCCAAAAAATTTGGGGTGAAGCTAGGGGCCTTGTACCCTTTTTCACAAGAAATAGGCATGTGATACATAAAAAAAAAGCCCTTGGTCTGCCCTTTCAGAAACTTTTTTTAGAGCATGAGTGTCATGCTCTATTGAAATCGTTTCTACAAGGTCAATAATGCTTTTCTTATAGGAACGGCATGGTTCGGGGGTCCGCTCGGGGGGTCGCTTGGTTTCAGTATCGAGAACGGGTCCTCGAGGACCGATTGACCCATGTGATTCCGCCAATCCGGTGTCCTCCCAATTTGTCGCTTTTTCTTTGTGGCGGGAGTTTTTGGCCAAGATTGAGGTTAAGCATTTTTGGGAATGTAATTACGTTACTAATTTGGATCAGACTTCAACGAAATCTTCTGTATGAGATATTGGGGTTTTATATCAGAGGATTGTGTCCATGTTTCGTGTATTCTGCGATTTAAAATGCATTTAGATGATTTCAAATTTCCAATCCTGTTATTGTTGATGTTTCGGTCCGCTAAAAGAGTTCGTTTGGGGAACGCGATCGGCGTTGCGTTTTAAGGTGAATCCTCAGCGACCTGTAGTAAGATTCTCATCCGCTAGATAACGTCACTGTTCCGAGGTCCAGAAACCATGCTTTTTCCGCCTTTAATCGTTAATTGCGAGAGCTAGAGTTAACTTTTCGAAAATGTAAGAACGTTGCGTTCTAGATCAAATCCTAAGGAAAATTTTAAGACCATTCCGAGCCATGGACGAAGATATAACTAAGGACTGCCGACTCCCTATCTCCGCCCGTGTTAAAACCTGTTAGCGGGTTTTCGAGCGCGACCGCAGCGCTCCAAGCAGCAATAAGGGTCAACTAAAAGCGAACCGCTGCAGCGGTGGCCGCTCCGGCTCCCTTTCTCCCATGCCTTCCCGCAAATGTATACCGTGTAGGTAATTTGAATCACGATTGAACGAAGGGAACAAATGATCAGCGAATTAAAAGGAAGCAAAATCCGCTAAAAAGCAAACGTCTGGAGTATTTCTTGAAAGATTCCTGAATTGTCGAAAATGATTATAATCAAGGACTGAAATACTATACATCACAGTTAACCTCAAAACGGAATCAAACAAGAAAGAGTACATAGACATTTGTTTTATTAGTAGAGATCAGGCGACTCTTTTAATTTGCTGATGATTTCTGTTACCTTGTCCAAAGTTGATTCTGAATTTCCCTTGCTTTCGATCTTCCATTGAGATACTGAGTTATCTGATCCTCTTGGGTCGCCGACAACAGTTGACAGCCATGCCATAACAGACCAACTCCAACAACGGTTTTAGCAGTAGCACAGCATGTGAGCATGGACACATCGCCAGGATCGCTCACTTGAAAGAGTAGTTCAGCTGACCGCTGCTTGGAGCGCTGGGGTCGAGAGCAAAACAGGACTAACAACAGTCGGCAGTCCTTAGTTATATCTTCGTCCATGGTTTTGCGACGACCTCCCGTCCCCTTTGCCCTCCCCACGAACTACTGCACCTATGCCTACAACAGTTGCTTGCCGCGTTGTGCAGATTGCATGAATGATGTGTGTCCATCTACTTCATCCCAATTTCACAGCCATCACGGATGCCACGCCCGCCACGGGTCTTCTACCTGGTTTTATGCGACATCGGTCATCGTGGCCCAGTGTTAAATGGTAATCAGCGGCGGATTCGGGAAAGGCACGCCCCCCCCCAACTCACGGTAGCCTTTGCCTTTTTTCAACAGAAAAAATCCCATAAATTCCTCTCTGCAAATTTGAAAATTCATAGGCGTGAAGCCCCCCCCCCCTAAAAGAATTTTCTGGATCCGCCATTGGTAGTAATTTTTGCGGCACACTACGCCGGATTCCCGTGCGCTTTCCCACACTTACCTTTCTCCCTTATCTGTCAATGGGCGCTCCCCGAGGGGCGGCGCGGCGCCCCCCCCCCCTAATTCAGAAAAATCAAAACTTTACAATAAAAAAGAATCGGAACATTCGAAGATCAAATAATAACGAAAGGAGTAAGAGTTAACAAACTTTATTCTTAGTTTACTTTACAATTTTAATAGGGGGCGTAATTTAGGGGGGCAGGGCGGGAAGTAGCCCCCCCCCCCCCAAGCAGTGGTGCCCAACCCCCCCTTGCCACTATACAGCTCGCCCCCCAGTTTTAGGATTCCTCTCCCCCCAGATCTAGACCTCCCCCTGATTTTTACCCCACCCCCTCCTGATTCAGACGACATCATCCTTCCCACCCGTCATCTCCCTCGCCGAAAGAAGTTTTAAAATCTACTAGTATGAACGTGTCTACATTGTCAACTACCGTTGGCAACGAGAATTTTGCGAACTTCCTTGAAAATTCAGAATCCTCTGGTCGATAATTACATGATTAGAGAATGTATAGGCAAGAGTTTGGTTTTGTTAATTTAAATAGGTTAACTCTTAGAATTCATCAGGACAATGAAAATAAAGAAGGAATAGTTGTACTTAGCTTTTTACTATTTCTATCATCTGATGCTGTCACTTTATTCATAATATCAAACACTTCAAAAATAGAATTACTTTTGATACAACTACATGCTACAATCACTTACAATTTCTACCATTTGGAAGGATAATTGATTTATTTTCTATTTTAGGCGGAAGTGGGGGGGGGGGTTCTCTAGACTTGCCCGTCTCTAAGTGAAGTCCCCTAGACCTTCCATTGACATTCAAAAAGTTGCCCCTCCGGGCAATTGTTTTGCGGGTGCCCATGTCTTTGTCCATGATCTCTGAACCAGAAATTGAACGTTCTTCCGGTCTGTGGTTGCCTTCTTTTCTCATAAGTTTAGACACGGCCACCCTGTAAACCCCACAACAAGTTAAAAGTCCGCAATCCGCACCCTCGACCCGCAGCCACTATCAAAAGTAAATTGCCGGTTGACTTGCAGGTACTCTCCTCCTCCTCCCCCAACTTAGATTAGACACAAATATAAAATTAAAAAAAAAAAAAAAAAAAAAAAAAAAAAAAAAAAAAAAAAAAAGTGAAAAATAGAATGTATGCCCCAGCAAAGGGCCCCCTCCACACTTTTCCAAGAGAGGGAGCGACCCCCTTGCCAGCGTAACTCCGAAAAAATAATTCCAACTGGGGTCCAAGTAACTCAAGTAAGGTCTCAAAATGAAATCAGATGGATCCAAAATTTTAACGGCGAGTACCGGTAAGCTTACTCTTTTGATCGGTCCAAACCGGATTGCGATACATCGATTTACTCTCGAGATATCGATTTTTCAAAGGCGCGCGGTATAGGGTCAGAAATCTAAGATTCTCTAAAATCCGCGAATTTCGACTCTCATGGACCTAGCATGCGCCGTGAGAAGTCATATGTGAGTTTTTTGAGTTCACATGAAGTTCATTAAGGGCCCTGACAAATGTCGGACCGATAAAGTCTATATCGGGGGGGGGGGGGGGGGGGGCCCCAACTCCAGCGTAAGTCTCACGTACAATGTCTCACTGCGGCCGCGGGAGGTCCCATAAGATCCGTTTAAAACTTGGATGGATCTGAATTTTTTTTTAAGAATTATCTAAAAGCTGAAGCTACCGCCCAATCCAAACCGCAGTGCGCAATCCATCGATTCGTTCTCGAGATATCGATTTTTCAAAGGCGCGCGGTCTTGTCAGATCGACCTTAAAGGGGCGCTGGAGGCTGGAAAAAGGCGAATTTCGTCTCTCACGAACCAGTCGTGTGCCGTATTATATCGGTTCCGCTTTTTTTCGGGTCCCAATGATGTCCCGAGAGGGCCCAATGCAGTTTCGAGCCAAAAAATATCATCTTAGGGGGGGGAAATACTCCCCGTTTCAGCGTAACTCTGACAAGAAATGTCTAACTGCGGCCGCGAGAGGTCCTGTAAGGTCATTAAATAAACTCGGATGGATCTGAAATTTTCGAGGTTGTCAGTCACAAGCAAGCGCTTTCGATCGGTGCAAACCGAATTGCAATACATCGATTCACTATCGAGATATCGATTTTTCAAAGGCGCACGGTCTTGTCAGATCGAACATTGAAATAAGCTGTGGATACTCTGTATCCGCGAATTTCGTCTCTCATGGACCGTTTAAGCTCCCTTAAAAATCGAATGAGCTTTTTTCAAGTTCATATTACGTTCCTTAAGGGCCTTGATGAGTGTCGGATGACATTTGATCAATATTAACATTCATTTTTAATCTGAGACAAAAAGAGCTGAAACCATAAAGACGAAGAATTTCCATCGTGATGACTTTGGTTCAAGCGAGGAAAATTCTATAGAAGTCCCAAATAACTAGACTAGACTTTCCGGCTTGCTAGGATTGGTATTAAGAATTTCCTTCCTGATGACTTTGGTTCAGGCGAGAGAAATCTAAAAAAAATCCCAAATAACTAAACTAGACTTTGCGGCTTGCTAGGATTGGTATTGCGTCATCCGATTTTAAAGGAACTATCACTATCGAAATAGATTTTCAAAACCACAGTATTCACCTCGCCTCGTGAACAACTGTTTCAACACGCTATAAGTAAATTTTCATTCCCACTTTGACCTATCAAGTTATTTTTACAGCGATCACTGTTATACAAACACAAATGCAGCGTTGCGATTGAATTTGTCGCAGTTTTGTACTATCAATATGGAACTCCACACTTACAATGATTTACGGCCGACACTCATGCTCTCTTTGCTAACACTGTTCCAGTGTTGCAAATTTCAACTTGTTTTTTTTTTTTTTTTTTTTTTTTTTTTTTTTTTAAATCCAATGATTTGGAGGGTCACAGCGGTCAATCAAAGATTATCCCTGATTTTTTTGAAAACCACCCCTATAACTCAATAAAGGGTGGTTTTTAGAAAAAAAAAAAACTTTAGGATGAAAAAGTTTTATTTTTTATGCTGTATTAGATTCCAATGTCAAAACATACCCTTTCCATTTGATTTTTTCGAGATACGGATACCCACCCCCCTAAATAACCCCCAAGGGATGGGTTTGGGGGGCTGAAAATATTTTCCCCGAATTCTTTGGGGTCCATATACGTTACACGTGTTTTACCGAATTTTCATATTTGCCTTTGTTTGGCCACAATGAAAGCGGGCCAGGTGGTCTGAAACACCCCGTATATGGGGTTGAATGAAATTAGACACTTATTCTTTTCAACCCAATATCTGGTCAATTTTACCATCTTTTTGGTAGGTGCAGAAATCAGTCATCATGATGGTAAATCTTACCAACCATTTTTTCCGCGCTGGTTGTCAGATGCGATAATCTAAAACAAGCAGATAGTTCTGACACTACAGTGTCAGAGAAGGCGCACCTTGAGCAAATTTGGTCCTCATGAGTCAAATTCCATTTCCACCATCTCAAAAATAATGTGTCCAGCAAAAAACCGGGTCCAAACCTGGATGCGGCGAGTGGGTAGGGGTTAGGACCACTACATACGATCTTATATGGGACAAACCCTTCGAATATTCCACCACCTCGGAAAAAATTGTCCAGCAAAAGTGAGGGTCCGAACCTGTGTGCGGCGAGTGGGGGGGGGGGGGGGGTGTAGAACCCCTACAGACAATCTTAGAACAATCCCTTCGAATTTTCCACCATCTCAAAAAAAATTTTACAGCAAAAGTTCAAGTTCGAACCTGTATGCGGCGGGTGGGGGGGGGGAGAACCATTACGGACAATCTTAGGACAATCCCTTCGAATTTTCTAACAACTCAAAAAATTGTCCAGCAAAAGTTTGGGTCCGAACCTGTGTGCGGCGAGTGGGGGGGTGTAGAACCACTACGGACAATCTTAGAACAATCCCTCCGAATTTTCCACCATCTCAAAAAAATTGTACAGCAAAAGTCCAAGTTCGGACCTGTAAGGGGCGAGTGGGGGGGGGGGGGGGGTTAGAACCACTTCGGGCAATCTTAGAACAATCCCTTGGATTCTCAAAAAATCATCTCAAAAAAAATTGTCCGGCAAAAGTTTGGGTCCGAACCGGTGTGTGGCGATTGGGGGGGGGAGGTTAGGACCACTACAGACAATCTTAAACCAACCCCTCAGATTTTCCACCATATCTAGCAAAAGTTCGGGTCTGAACCTGTGTGCGTCGTGTGGGGGGGCGGTGGGACCACTACGGACAATCATAGAACAAATCCTTCGAATTTCCCACTGCATATCACTAAACACACGTAATAAACAATCAAATACTCATAAAACAATTTTGAACCCCCCTTAGTAAAAAGGTAGTCAACGATATAGTATGTCCCGCAAAATAGGGACATGAAAAAGTGATCGGTAGTAAGAAGAAATCGGACCACCAAGAATCGATTATTTTTCATGATGTGTTAGAGTAGAGAAAAACAATGTTGCCATATTCCGTTAGCTGGCACCGTTCTTTGGTTGCCCGGTAAAAAATTTGAGCGTGAAGTGTGATGCCAAGTAAAACAAAGGACGCCATGGCAAAACGTAAGAAAAGATGAAGAAGTTACAGTGAGTCAAAAGACATCTCTCCTAAATGTCCCCATGACGTCCCACGACTGGTGACAAAGCATTTGATCCGCGCACAATGGCCGAAATACGTTAATCAAATCTCGAAATGATAAAAAATAAACTGTAGGGAATACCCTACGAACACTTTCTCACATCACTTTTATCTGAGGGAGACCCCCAGACCCCCCCCCCCAACACCAAAGAATTCTGGAGGAGACCCCCTAACCCCCTAAAGAATTCTGGGGGAGACCCCCAGACCCCCTTTAGAATACTAGGAGAGCCCCCCAAACCCCCCTTTAAAATGCTGGGGGATACCTCCAGACCCCCCTTTAGAATTCTGAGGGAGCCCCCCAAAACCCCCCTCAAATTTCAAATATTTTCACCTCCGGACATATTATTTCTGCCTTCAATCCGAAGAGTTTGCAATTTTGTAGAGAAGCTGTAGGAATAGTTGCCTATTTTGTTATTTGAAGGCTAATTGAGAGCCTTAATCTGTTGTTGCTTATAACAGGGTTTAGAGTAGGTAACTCAAGATTCCAATAAGTTTTTATTCTTTGAGCTGCATTCATTATATTTGCTCTTTGTTCTATTTTTGGGAGTTTCTTTTTTCCCTTAGTTTTTACAGGAGGTCGAAATGTACTGATTCTTGCATTTCCTCCATTGAGTACTATGTTTGGTTTCTTCTTTCAAACTGTGGATCTTCGAAATAATTTTTTTTGTTTAATAAATTAACCCCCCTCCAAAGATGTACTTAAGTTGTAGATTGTGCAAACAAAATTTCAACAAAATTCATTCAGCCATTATTGATTGACTTTTCTTTATAAAATTAATTTTCCTTGAATATTCTATTTTTTGGTGTAATGAAACCTATATTGCTTTTAAACAGCTTTAGACTTAAAAATTGAATATTGTAGTAATACATTGAAAAGAAATTTCTGCCTAGGCTGGTTGCAAACGTTTTGATGCAATTTTCATCGAACTCAATTGAGTCATACTTGAATTACTTATTGCAAATATTATGTTTGTCTGAATATTTGCTTACAATTAGTTTCAAAAGATTTTTGCTCGATCGTACCTATATTGCCCCTCGAAACGGTCGTAAGGTTTTTATGAGGACTGTACCAGAAAAATGTTTTAGTGCACACAGTGCAGTGTTTAGTGTATTTTTTTTAACACATTATGTTTGTGAAAATTTTTGTCAAAATCAATCCCATTAATGATTGACTCCAAGTTTAAAATTAATTCTTCACTTTCATTCTTTTTTTTTTTGGTCAAACACCCTATTTTGATTTTTTAAACTCTCTTAAGGGTCGCATATTGTAACTGTAAGGGCTAATTTCTTTTGTAAACCAATTGTAGATTTTATTTGCCAGATTTTGTCAAAATCCATTGGACCAAACCTGAATTATCTGAAATAATAAAATTATGTTTTTATTTGCTTATATACCCATATTTTTTTCTCAATCGCACCTATATTACCTCTTGAAAAGGTCTAATCGGTTGTGTATGGTGATCAAGAGAGGATAATATGTTAGTACTTTGATAGTAGATTGTGTGTAAAAAGTTTCATGAAAATTCATCCAGCCATTATTGATTGACTCCAAGTTTTAAGATTACTTAATTTCTCACGATAATTCCATTTTTTGGCTCGAGCGCACCTAATTTGATTTTTTAAACGGTTTTGAGGGTTGAATATTGTGACTATAAGTGGTTTATTTTATAGTAGGCTGAATGTAGATTTTTTTTTGCTAACTTTCATCAAAATTGATTGAACCAAACCTGAACTATCCCCAATAATAGGATTATATTTTTATTTGCTCATATTCCCAAATTTTTTGCTCAATCGCACCTATATTACCTCTTGAAATGGTTTTATCGGTTGTTTTTGGTGACACAGAGAGGAAAATATTTAAGCTTATTGATAGTAGATTGTGTGTACAAAGTTTTATCAAAACTCATGGAGCCATTATTGATTGACTCCAAGTTTTAAGATTGATTTCTCACGATAATTCTATTTTTTGGCTCGAGCGCGCTTATTTTGATTTTTTAAACAGTCTTAAGGAATGAATAGAGGAACTATAAGTGGTTCATTCTATAGTAGGCTGAAAATAGATCTTTTTTTGCTAACTTTCATCAAAATTGATTGAGCCAAACTTGAATTATTCCATTTTTATTCATTTTTATCCATTTTACCATTGATTTTAATGAAAATAATTTTTTCCCCATAACTACCCTAAAAATCAAAATTTCAAAAAAACGAAAAGTACCTCTGGGGAAGCTAAAAAGCAACAACTGTGCAAAATCTGGATGCATAAGGATCAATGGTTCAAAACTTATGCCTAGGTACGGAGTGACGAACAGCCGGAATGACGCCACAGATTTTTTTTACATAAATCTCTCTAAGTCAGAAAGGGTTAAGAAATAGAAAATATGATGGAAGGATGTTCTTATGGATGGTATTAGACATGATAAGAGGCCATTACTTTGACTAAATCATGATTGACTTTGTCCTGAGAGGCCAACTATCGCAACAAAATACCTTGAAAATCTCTGCGCCAACGCAATACTTTCTCAATTTTTCTAATTTCATTAGAGTGAGAAAATAAAAATACAATCACACCATCTCCATCGGACGTAGACTTTTAGGCATGACTGATCCAACCTCAACACACCTAATCAGTCATTAATTCTGATTATTAGCGTTAAAAATATTTTTAGCTCAAATTAGCGCTCTCACCTCAGTATCAGTAAAAACCGATGCGCTGACATAATTTAGAAGAATTTGATGAGATCACACAATTTACAGAAAGACATGGCGCGTTGAGTCATTTTGCAGCAAAAAAAAAAGCGCCATAACCTAATTTTAACCAAATTGTGGTGCACGACTTTAATTTTCAGCCAAAGTATAAGCGCTCACTCAATTTCCCCATTTTCTCCAATGCCGTATTGTTTTCTTTTTTTCTTATAGCGTTTGAAAATGTTTTTGCTCAAAACTGTGCGCTCACTCAAGTTTCAGTAAAAACAGCACGTACGCTGACATAATTTTCAGAAGAAATTGACTTGGTAACACAAATTTCAGAAAGAAATGGAGCGCTGATTCATATTTCATCATATGACGCTAACTTAACTGTCACCAAATTGTGAGGCGCAATCTCAATTTTGTACAAAAGTCTAAGCGCTAAACTTTTAGGCATGACTGATGATGATCTCCGACAAAATAGGTGACTGTCAAAGGTTAGCGGACTACCAAACTATATGATTAAGGAACCAGTTTGAGTGTCTCAAGATACTTTGAGACATATAAGGAGAGTGACAGCTTGAATCAACATAGGTAGTACAACAGATGTAGCATAAGGTAGCATAAGAAATCAGGAAGTTCCTGGAGTACTAGAAATTTACTTGTAAATAGAGAAAGAGCGAAATAACTGCGTTGAATAAATGATGCCTTGAAGCGCTAAGTCATTTGACGGGAGTTGCCAGACTAAATAAAATGTCAGAAAATTTGACCGCAAAGCACATTCCTTTAAAATTGAAAGAGGGCTGACTTCCTTTAGGACCTTCAAAACCAAAAATGTAGAGGTAGAGAAATAAGACGCATTTTCTTGTTTCGTTCTGAATAGGACTAGAAATTTCACATACAATAACAACATGATGGAAATATAAAGCAAGTCAGCACATCACACTATTCAGAGGTCCCATTGTTGAACCTTTAAACTCTTACCAATTCACGAGTCATAGCTACTATAAACGCAAGCAGAGTAATTTAATTACGTTGAGCGTAAACAAATAGCTGAAATTTGATAGGAAATATGGAGGAGGTTAGGGCAGGGACCACTATGGAAACAACGACATCAGGGCTGAATAATAATAAGAGATCCTCTTCGATGCGCAGTAATTTTTGGTAATTAAATGAGAATTCTGAGTATTGAGATAAGAATGAATGTTCAGAGTTCTTGCTGTAGGGACTTTCCGTTTTGCGTTTGACCACACGCTATACCTATAATAAATGCATTTACATGCAAAAAAACAAACATTCAGAACGGCAAATGATTGGTTCTCTTGATCACCTAGAATATATACCGGGACAATTTGAAATAATCAAAAAGTGAGGTTGGAAATTTTTGACATAGAATAACTTTAAAAAAACGTCAATCAATGAACATGAAATTACTCCCAACCAACTCAGAATTCAGTCGTGGCTGGGAGAACATTAACTTTTCAAATGAAATTAGCATAATAAAAATACAGGACACAACCGAAATTTCACGACATCAAAAAAGCTCATTTCGCCATTTGATCACAAGGGGGCGTAGTATACTCTATTGAGTATCAGGGCGATTTCAATAGGCGCACGTTGTGCCAACGGTGCGCCTAAAAACGTTAATTGCGGTAGAATTTGGCAACTTTGAGTGGCAGTTTGTGGAATTGTGGTGCATATATACATTATATGTACATGTCTACGCCATTCAAATCTACATGGATAACTATTGATTCTCACTTCCTTCGGGATCCATTACATTAGCCCGTTATAGTGCGAAATCACGAAAACATATTGGGTCCAAACAAATGTCCTATCTCACTCGCTCTCAAACGGTTTCCCGTAAGAAATCGGATCTATATTTTGAAATGTAAACTCATGTTTGTTAACAAACAGTACTCTCAGATTTTACTACATCATTGGATTCCTCGTACCTTAAAGTATATGACTATTTTACAACATTTTCGAAGCATCATACATTCAATTACAATCACGATTACATCAAAGAAAGTTCTTCGTTTTGTCCTTGCCTCCCTCATAGTTTATTCTAAGGGGAACAGAATTCCATAGAATACGGGCTCATTGGCACCAGCACACCAATTATACCTCGAGCAAGCTTCGATACGAAGAGAGATAAGGATGATTGAGTGTTATGGCGGTGATATGCCCGTAAGAGACCGTTAGTAGAACAAGGACAAAACATAATGATCTTTCATCCATTATGGTGGGGTAAAAAGACGCTTATAAGGCACGTGATATCCAACGATGCGCAATAAAATTTGAGAATTACACTGGTTGTTTACAATAGGATGAATTTGCATTAAAAAAGTTTCATCTTAATTCTAATTGGTAATAACTCCACAAGAGTATAAGCGATATAGAACATATGTTTGGATCCTATTTTCATCGTGACGTCATCCCTAAAATGGTCTGATGATTCACTGAAAAAACAAATATTATGTACAGCCGAAGCAGCTTTTTAGAATAGCTTCGCAGAGCAAAGGTTCAAGCTCTACTTGAGAAAGTTGCAGGTGTACCAAAAGCACTACTTCTTTAGAGTAACAGCCTCTTTTCTTCCTTTGGCTCTACCGAAGAAGTGCTTCAGGACAACCACAACTTGCTCCGGTAGAGCTAGGACTTTTGCTCTGCGAAGCTATTTCAAAAAGCTGCTTCGGCTGTACATAAACTTTGTTTTTTCAGTGTTTGTTGAGGCACTGAAATACGAATAGAAAAAAGTTTAATCCGGCAACTTCTAATCACATCCGTGACCCGATTCGCCTTTTCATTACCTTCGGATATGTGAGAGTCAAAAAGCTCGCATCCTGCCGCGCGTCTTGGGTTATTTTTTTATTTTTTTTTATTTCTTATTCTTTATCATTTTTGGTTTGGCAGGAAAGCGCGAGCTTGCGCAGCTTTTGAACTTTGAGCTTTGATCCAGACAGCGTCGAGTTGCTTTTGACAAGGCTCAACTCGACTTGACTCGACTCGACACGACTCAACACGAAAATTAATTATTCACATATCGCGCCGCCTGGAGTGCGACGAGGGTACGCTGGGCGATTGCGAGGAGTGGAGGGGGGGGGGGGGGGGGTTGTAAGAGGCGGAAAAATATAGGCGAGCCGAATCAACGCAAGACATAATCCACGTGCATAGAGTTGCAACTCACATTAGGAGGAAAATATTTAATTTTCAAATAATAAAGCAAGAGGAGCCAGCAGTGGGTGTCTGTGGGTGGTCCTCGAGCCCCCCCCCCCTCACACCTTTTTCGAAAAGGGCTAAAAAAAAAAAGGGAAACACACAAGTTGTGAGACCTGAATCCCCCACCTTTACTAGGGCTCAAGAAAAGTAAGAAGCAAAAAAAAAGGGTCATCGCATTTTTTCAAGCCCCCCCCCCCATTTTTGAATCCTCGGACCGCCGCTGGGAGCCAATCTCTTATGACACACGAAAGTTGAGACTTTTAGAGGATGGACGTAGCTAATTTGGGGAAATTATACACCTAGGTACATATTATTAATCCAGATCTTATATAACTATGTCATGTTAAACTGCGTTTACTGATATGTACATTTGTTTAAGCCTTGAAAGGAACTTTCGGACATTTTAGACGTATTTTTGGATGCACCGTTAGTAAAATAATAGCATTTGATAATATCCACCGCTTAAATCTGATAGAATATGTTATATGCAAGTGCTATTTCGCCTCGAATGGAAATTGTTGTGCCTGAAGCAGGATGTGCAATTACTTCCAAGCCTAAAATTGGACAGCGCGCTTGAGGCAAAGAAGTCGAATGACAAGTTTTGTATTTGCCGTAATAGCAACCAAATTACTTACGCTGTCGAAAAAGTTGCAAAAGTGATTTCTTATGATCATCAAGATTCGTACTCAAAAAATCTTCCGAAAGTGTGAGCCTTAATCCTCTAAGGGCTAGGTTATTTAAAAAGAACGCCACTCTTCCGTTTTCAAAGGGAAGGTAGTTAACTGTTCGTACTCGGGGGAGGTGGAATTGCCTATACAAGGAATTGAAGGAGCTCGAAAACATTTTATCTTGTAAGTGTTTTCATCGATAGTCACGTTTATTCAGAATGAAGACTGAAACAATGAAAAATAGATTTAAGGAGAAAAACGAGTATACTTAGGCTTGGCCCATAAAGAGTTAAATTTCTTTTAGATAAATGAAAATTTGCAGAACAATTGGGCAGCAAGATGTCAAAGTTTATTAGTATATGTCATGACCACTATTTGGTTAGATGCACCTTTTTGGTAACTAGCTCTCACAGAACGATGATTACCTGACGTTTTTATGAAAATTATTCGATATTTCTCGGTTCCTACTTAACAATTGCCATATTTTACTCTCTCGCTCTAACGTGATGCTCACTAGAAATATGTATCCCTAAGTTTCCCGAAAATGAGACATTTTCAAATCAGAAAAAATGACTTCCGAGAGTCTCTCAATGGGCATCTGGTTAAAAACTTGGAAGGATTTTACTTTTAACAGTCTTGAACGAATTAACGTTTTAGAGAGATAGAGATGAGCAATAACGAGTTGTTACGCGAGAGTGAAAGGAATAGAAGATACCGTGAATGAATGAACCAACCTATTAATTCCTAACCAAAAACATACAAACTTCCATGAAAACATGACAAACTCTTACATATTGTTCTACGTGATATTTTCACTAATTACTGACTAATGGTCATGGTACTATGTCAGTACACGGTCTAATAAACTGAATAAAAAAAAAAAATTGACATTTCTTGTCGAATAAAGTCACTCCATTGTGCGACGTAGGGAGTGATGATGTACAGTACGAAAAGAAGTACGATCCTCCCCTTAATGTAACCCTTTCTCTTTCAGCATGCACCCTTGGCTTTGAGCTAAACTCGTTCGCATCTTCCCTAGCACGCCTTTTCTTCGAATCTTCCGTCACGGTAATTCGCTTAGAACCAAAATCTTATAATACTAAAATCACGGAACGAAGACAGAAACGTTAACACGAGCCTCCTGGAAACTACATCCTCTCATCAGAGACATTAAAAGAGGACAAAGTTCCATAACTCAAAAGCTTTTGATGAACATAAGACGAAATTAGACCTTTCACTTGCAGTCAGATTGAAAATCTTTGATTCAGTTGTCACGCGACAGAGTGAAATACAATTTTTTTTTAGGTTAAGACCAAACTATTTTATTTGGCTCTGGAGTCGTTGAAAGAATGACTTGGGAATGAAAATTGTTGGAACATGTTGTTCATTGTGCGGTGGCGCCGCACCAAAATACTCGGAATCAAATGGACAAATTACTCGTTTAAACCTAACCTAAAAATCACCCATGGTGGTTACCTATTAAACCGCCACTCTAGATAAATGTATAGCTCGTTTATGGAAACCCATCTCAGTAGTCTGTCCACTGCTCGCGGTTACTTTGGATCAATCGAGAGCAGTGGCGTAGCGTGCAACTTGGCAACTTTGAATTGTGTCCATTTAAACCCGTTTAAAAGGTCGAATGCGAAGGTGTTCACCGAACACCCTATCGTTCGATCTTTTTCATGGGTTTAAATGGACGAACTGCAACGTTGCCAAATAGCACGCTACGCCACTGATCGAGAGTTACCCGTTCCAGCCTGTTCCATTTATGACAAAAAAATTATCCTTTGGAAGCTGCTCTTAGTACTTCAGTGGATATACTTTTGTATTTTGATGTTTATTTTGCAAGGGGTATTGTTTAATTTCTGGTCCAGATTGAAGTCTGCAAGAATTACTCACTGAGGTATTTAGATTGAATAAAGTTTGTCCGACTCAGCAATTATTTCGCTGTATAGCAGTTTTTAGAGCTTGTTTCAGAAGTGGTGGAGCTCATCCGGTATTCTGTATTAAAGTTTAAATTTTCAGTCCTTCAAATCTGATCAAAACTTGCCTGAGACTTTGAGATTATGATTTTGAAGTGTGGTTTCATGCAGAGCCAAAGCTTTCATTTAGTTTTCATCCAATGCTACTATGAAATTTTAGAAATAATGCAGGAAACGTTCCAAAGATTATAGGTTAAGCTCCGTCTGCACTGAAACAAGCTCTGAGTAAAATGACTTCAACCTTTTGATACTACCCACTAAGCCTTATAGTTTCTAAGGCATCATTTGAAGTTTAATTATCTTAATCACCATCTAAGAGCGTCAGTTTCCATCAGCACATTGCTGCAATCATAGCCCTATATCAGGTTTCAGGTAAGGTTTTATATTGAAACCTTCATCCAATGCTCTTCTTAAGTTTTTCTTCTGTTACCTATAGTAGTCACAGTGGCGGCACGGCGCACAGTGTTTCCCCTCTTATAGAGAATGGGAAAAAACCTCATCGGACCTAGATTTTGCTCTAGATTTGAATAAAACTGCTTAAAAACATGAACGAAAGGACCATGAAATACCATAAAATTACCTGGTACACCTGTCACTAACCCTTTGGAACGTCAGGGGACCCCCCCCCCCCACCAGTTTCTCGTGCTTATATTGTCTTTCAATGGAATAGTCGTAGAAATCGTCGCTAACGACATTCTATGGTCGTTTTTGTTATTTTAAACGTACGCAGCTTCTTTTTTGTTGTTGAGCTCCTTTCAGAAGTGTAGGCGTACCTAGGCCTGCGTCGCTGAGCCTGCGAGACATGTTGCAACGTGTCCTAGCTGTCTCTCGCGTGCCTAGCCGCCGCAGATCCACTGCACTGCAGTAGCGGCTCGTGCAATGTGGCAACAATGGACTCCCTCCATTTAAACCTATGTAAAATAATCGATTCTTTGGTGAGGCGCTGTGCCTCACCTAGAATCGATCTTTTAGCACAGATTTAAATGGCAAAATAGCACTGTTGCCAGATTGCACGAGCCGCTACTGCTGCACTGTACCCGTAGCCCATGTCTATTACCTACCGCGTAACATTCTATTTTCATAATATTCAACTCGCTTTAACTTCCGCATTGGGTAATCTTGGGTTATCAAATTTTCAGGGTTGTTAGTACATATATTCAGCTTGCGAAAAATGTCAATAGACCCGTGACGCTCGTTGACGCTTCAGTTGTAGGTCCATATTCGGGTGAAAACGTCATTTTCTAAGCTTCTTCTATTTAAATCCATTCCTTTGGATATGAAAAAATAAAATTTAGCCCATATCAAGGGTAGAATGTCAAATTGTAGACTACAACGCACCCATTGATCGAAAATGTTCAATGAAAAAGTCTAATTGAGCTTCTTAACAGAGGTTTCGATATTACTCCAGTTTTTAGCGAAAAAACAAATTCTGACTTCCGCCGAAACAACCTTGCTTTTCTACCAAAAGAAATGCAAAAATAGTAAAAAAGTCGTGCAAGTCTATTAGTTTGGACCCTCAGGAATGGATTTTGTGAAGTTTTGGGTAGTTTTGAAGAGGTTGGTAAAAAGGGGTTTTTTCCGCCGAGGAAACACTGTACGGCGTGCAATCTGCCAAAACTGCAATTAGTCCATTTAAAACCATGTGAAATATTGATTCGAGGAAGTGGACTGTGCAGTGTGCACTGTGCACTCCCCAGTATGTCGACCCTTTTCATGACTTTACATAGATTACATTCAAATTGGTTTCTAGCAGTTATCATTCACCAGGTTGTGATGTCAATCTTCATGATCTGATTGAAACTGTATGCAGACCGTGAAATTTTGATTCAAAATATTGGCGTTGATGGCGGCAATTTTCGAAAAAAGTCTGCGCCGCAACCCAAAAATTGAAAAAGATTCAAGGTCACGAGAAATGCATTTGGAATCAAAAAGAATAAATCGAGAATGAATAAAAGAATAAATTGGCACAACAAGCAGAATTTCTAAACTCCGAACCAAACATTGATCATCCATGTGAAAGTCAAAATAACCTACTTTAAAATTTCGACTAGGTATAAAAATTATTTCAAGAGATTGCCAGCTTGATATTAAAATGAATTGCACTTATTAAAAACAGCTATTCAATAAACGAAGCGATTGGATTTTACTTTACCAAATAGCAGACCTATCCGCTTTTGAATCAAAACTAGCAGAGCATTTGTTTCGTATGTAATATCTGTGATTTACATCAAACTGATTTATTGCAATCGACGTCACTCTAAATCGTTCTGCAGTAATTACATGATAGGGTGCAATTTGCGTAAACTTACGTGAGTCGTGTACAGTTTTTTCGACCGTAAACGAGCTTTCATCAAAAGATACATAACAGCTTTCGCAGCTGTAGGTATGTATATTGGACAGATATTGTCGAATAGTTGAGGATGAGTCATAACGGTCTGTAGCCAGAGCTGCCATAATTTGTGTATATTTAAGTTTATTTTTCAATTCACCGATGATTCCACCGGTTGAGAGAAGATTACACAGCTCAGTTTGGTTTATAACTAATAAAACACAAAAATACTCTGATCTGTAATTTTTTCTCTACAGGCGAGGTCATCACTGACTTTAAAGAACTTGCGGTTATTTTAAGAATCTAACGTTGATTTCATTGATTGAAAGAAGATTACACAGATCATAGTACTTTCAAGCATCACAATCATAAACTAAACTGAATCAGGTAATCGTTTCTCGACCGATGGAGTCATCGGTGAATTGTAAACTGCCTTGAAATATACATGAATCGGCAGCCCTGTCTCTATAGCGGTTTATCGACGGAAGAATATTTGAACATCTCCCTCGCGTCCTATCAATTTTGGAGCGAGAATGAATATAGCCGAACGAATTGCAGTCATTAGCCGTGATAATTGTTTCCATATGACCAATTCTCTCGGTCTCCAAATCGTCAATTAAAATGCAATCAAATCCAACAGAGAAATCGCCATATAAGTAGCGTTATAGTTACTAAAACGCGTCAACAATTTTACAACCCTCATGAAAATAGCAGTGAGTTTGACGACCTCCATTCCCTCTTCGCTGCAACGATTCTCGAATCAGCTGAGGACATATTTTCCGGTCGGTTCCAAGCAGAGGGACCGTCAACTGACACAATTAAAAAAATAAAAGTAAAATTCGCGATCACTATGCGCATATCTGCTTTCTACGCCTGCCAGAAAGTATGTTGAACTTCACCAGAGAATGGTAAACTGTGTCAATTGGTTAACCAAATTGACTACAAGTTACTTTGCATCTACCATACTTTGGCGAAGTTTACGATACTTTTGGCAGATGCCAAAATCAGCTATGAGTATGTATGGTGAATTGAACCTTTCTATTTTTCAAGCAAAATAATGTCAAGATTTATCATTTTTAAACCTCTTATTTCTGTTCGTTTTACAACCAAAATGTTCGCATAAAAAAATATTATTTTCTAAAACAGGTCTACTGTTTGATTTCCCCCCTTCTCTTTTCCCTTTTTTGAATGCACCGGCTGAAAAAAAAAAACATAGAGGTAGGGGCATTAGTCAAACTGTATGCCTTCTCGTCTTAACTTTTCTTGTACACGCATGAATGAATGAGTGAAGAGAGGGATGGGAGAGATATAACAACTTATAGATCCACCAATGCTTGAACTATAAGTGTGCACATGTTTTATCTCTGTGAAAACTCAGTGACGCACCTGTTAAGACTATAATCCAAAACCTTGAAAAAGTTCGTATTTGAAGGTGCTATTGCACCTATAGTAGTTTGACTCTTTTCTGAAGTCTAAATGGGCAAAATGCAAAAATACCAGATTGTCTGTGCCACGCCTCCGCCAACTTTCTAAAGGGTTCTTTCTTAAATTTACTTAGGCTCTTATAGCCAAAGAATGATTTAGTCATCACAAATAATGTTCGCTGCAAAGTACAGGAACTCCTGTTTTCCCAAAGATAGCTCGTGTTCGTGATGAGACATTGCCATTGAAAAGTCAATAAACCAATTCAATGCACGCTTGGGCTTATAGAAATTTGCTCCTTTGTTCCGATGGAACAATTTTACATTAGAAAGAAAATGGGGAAGAAAAAAAAGGTATGATTGAAGCCATAAACTAAACCTTGTCGACAGAAAATGAGACTGAGAACGTTGATAAGAGGATTGGTTTTGATGAATGGGCACTTTGATTTTGCATCTACTCTGTCAGGCAGTCAATCTGCTTCTTGAAATGTGCGCGATGTTTAAGATGAGGGAATCGGAAACTCTTTTGTTCAGTGCCTTAAATAAAATGGAAATAAAATGGAAACGTTCCAATATCAATGTCATTTTCTTCTTTGAAGATTCGACGAGTGAAAAATAGAAGATTAAGAATATTGAGATGGTGCGTTTTCCGTCTTTTTCTCTTCTCATCCGTTTGATAGACTTACTTTTTACAAAACGCTATAATTGATCTGAGAGAAAATAAGTTTTAAAAAGCATCAATAATTATTCTTAGGTTTTAAAGTTCTGGTAAAGTCTAAGTCCTATGTTCATCTGAACGAGTGAATCGATGAATGAACAAATAAATGAGCTAACGAATACCGAATTAATGAGTAAATGAGTTTATAAATGCATGAATTTATGAGAATGGTTGATTAGCTCAAAATGTCATTTTTAGGGTCAAAACTTGGAGTCAACACAATAAAACTATACTAAAGAAATATTATTATATGATAATTTATACAAGCCAAAATAACCACATGAGAAGGAAAGAAACAATTTGAAAATCTGGATTCAAGGCTCAAAGTATCAAATATCAAAGAAATCATGAAAATCAACAATAGATTGTAGAAATAAGAATGATAAAATATCAACAGCTGTGATGATCTTTAATTTTGGGAAGAGGGGGGGAGTTTCTGGATTTTTTCAAATAAAAAATCCAAAATGGTTCAAAGAAAATTGCAATAAAATAAAAAACCTGATACAAAAACGTCCTCAATATTTTAAAACTATACAAGCAAAGTTGAATCACTGCGACAACATCTGACGAGACGACGCGACGCGAGGGTGCAAAAGTTCTACGCAGCCTCTATGCACCGTAAGTAACACAGTAACAGTAATGTAAGTAACATGTGTTAGTAACAGTTTGATAATATACTTGTATGTGTACCTTCACCGTCGCAGGTGTTCGTGCAGTGGTTCTACCAGCAGGTTTATAATGTAGATAGCAGCGAATAACATCCTGCCACGTAGATAACTGTTCGTACGCAACGGATCTGATTTTGTATATACATTTATTTGAAGGCACTCCACGAACAAGTCTCACAAACTTTGTAGTCGCAGTTCTGTTGATAAGATATGTGTTACAGGACAAACCCGATTTTAGGCCAAACTAGTTTAGCCTAGACCGAACTGTTTTTTTAAGGAAATTCAGTTTGGCCTGGAGAATTTTAGGCCAAACTAGTTTGTCCTAGGTCCAACCGGTTTGGCCTAGATAATTTTAGGCCGAACTAGTTTGTCCTGCACATCATTAGTTTGGCCTGCACATAATCAGTTTAGCTTAAACATTTTTAGGCCGAATAGGTTGGGCCTCGGACAAACTGTTTCAGCCTAAAAATCGTTAGGCTAGACCAATCGGATTATATTTTGCTGCTGCATATGTATAAATAAGGCGAATGATTGAACTAGTTACGGAGGGGAAACTTTATTTGTGATAAATTTTAAATTTAAGGTAATAAAAGCTAAAAACAGTAAAAATGATAAAAAACTTGAAGTACACATTATTTACATTGCGACTCAACCCGCTAACCATGCTTCCAGAGTATACAACGCGCTATACAAGCAATAGCAAATACATCCATGGAGGCGCGGGACTCTTATATTTTGTTCATCTATGATTTTAAATTAAAACCCAAACAAAAATAACTGACAGTTGATTTTTCAAACTCCAGAGTGGTTTGTTCATTCCAAAAAAAAAAAAAAAAAAAAAAATGCATTATCTTATTTTATTAAAAGGCTCTTCCTCAATTCCTTGAATCTGTTTTCACTTTCAAATTTAAAAAAAAAAAAATGGTCCAAGAAGTAAAAATATTATTGCTTTTCTTTTCATTCATTAATTCTTCATCTTAGTCAGAATGGATTTTTTTTCTTTTTCGTCATAAAAACATGCGAATTTTATACGAAACTACTTTGTCCTAGGCCGAACTAGTTTGTCCTTTGCGGTCACTTCCGGCTGAACTGGTTTGTCCTGCACACAATCACTTTGGCCTGAACATTTTTAGGCCTAGCTAGTTCGGCCTGTAAATCATCAGTTTGGCCTGGAGAATTTTAGGCCAAACTAGTTTGTCCTAGGCCCAACCAGATTGACTTAGAGAATTTCAGGCCAAACGAGTTTGTCCTAGGCAAAACTAGTTTTGCCTGTTCCGCTCAGGCCAAAACAAAACGGTTGGGCCTGTGCTAAACTAGTTTGGCCTAAAATCGGGTTTGTCCTGTAACATGTATACAAAAAAAAAAAAAAAACCTGTGGTTCAAATGGAAATCTAAATTACATCATTGTTTTGGAGGCAACAAAAATTTTTTTCTTAAAATTTGGTAAAAAGAAACATTTTTAGCGGGAAAGAAAACAATAGAGCTTTATAACTCTACGTGTAAAAGGAGGGGCTTGGTGTTTTAACTTCGAGCAGCTGCCTGAAAATCACTGTCACTAGAAAATCGTCCAAACTGATCTGACAACCAACATTTTCTACTTGTACCATAATTATAGCTGTGATGAAAAAAGTTTATGCATCGTTAAAGTTTATAAGAATTTCCTTATCCAATATCTGGATGGATTCAGCCAGCGTGTAGCCTCGATGCGTCGAATGAAAAGGGCTGCGAACCTAAATAACAGATTATCTGGTTATTTTAACCGACTTTAATCTCCTTGCCAACACTTTCCCATATCTATATTTGACAACGAACTTTCAGTATCCTTTGACGCAATTAAGAAGTTGATAGAAAAAGTTAGCGGACGGAACTAGGTAATTAGTCAAAACTCTGAAGGCAACGCAGGCATGGGTCTCACCACGAAACCATTGATGCCATACGCAGGGAACCGAAACTTAAGAATTCAATGGGTCTGTTGCAAACTTTTGCTACAACGATAAAGAGTGTATCATCGTACGTAAAATTGCCTGAAAAGTCCATTGGTGGCATCAGAAAGTCATGAAATACGATAATAAACTCACAAGAGACATTTAATGAAATCCAAGATGGCGATAAAATATCGAACAATCTGTATGCATGCACCTTTAACATCCAAGGATTGCCAACGTTGACAACCTCACAGCTTCAGAGGTTGTGTGTTTATTTATACATTGTGATTGGGTGTGATTGATATTGTAAGGTTAGCTATCCTTGAATGTTCGTGGTGCATGCATACAGGTTGCTCGATATTTTACCGCCATCTTGGATTTCATTAAACATCTCTCGTGAGTTTCATACTGCATTTTATGACTTTCTGATGCCACCAATGGACTTTTCAGGCGATTTGACATGAGATTGAACACTCTGTAGTGCTTTAGCAAAAGTTTGCAACAGACCCATTATGATGAATAATTCTGTCGCCTAGCTAACTTCATTTTCTTATTGTTTACTTATTTTTTTTTTCAAGACTATATAGTATAAATACCTGCAGTCACTGTGATAATCTGACCATTGCAATTTTCCGTGCGAGAAAACAAGCAAAGGATCTGAAACAAATCTCTGTTTACTTGTAGGTATTACTACAGAATTTATACTCGTATTTTAAATTTTGGGAGCGTTTAAATTTTGAATTGTATGCAGAAAATGTTGGAAGAAATTAATAGCAATTAAATCAAATTTTTGGAAAGTCTATATACTTTGAAGATAGATTTTGAATCTCCCGCCAAATGCACATTACAATTCCTGATGAATGTGTTGGAATTGTACAGTGTACCTCTTGCGTTGCATACTGCAGACTCTGTGTTAGATGCCTTTGACTGGTTTATTAATACGAAGAATAACAGATGAAATCAAAATTGTTTGATTCACGTTTTCATTTTCAAGTTCTTCCCTTTTAATTCATCAATGTTTGTTACAATTTGCAATGGTAAATTACGAGCAGTTTCGTAGTATGAAATCCAGCAACGTTACTGATATTCAATGGCCGTCTGTTGCAAGTGATATGGAGGGTTGATTCTGATGTAAAATCCCGCGCGTGAAGATTCCATTGTCGGCATCGGAAAGTCATAATATGCAATAATAAACTCACAAGAAGTTTTTAACTGAAATCCATGATGGCGGTAAAAGTTGTGATGTCGGTGTTTACATTCTCGTCGCGTCGACCATCTTTGATGTTCATGTTGCATCAAGTTAAACGCCTCTTGTGAGTTTACTAAATTATTGCATTTTATGTCTTTATGATGCTGCCTATGGAAGTTTCATGCAGTTTCACATCAGAATCAACACTCAACATTGCTGTTGAAAAGTTTGCTTCAGGCCCATTAAACTCACAACAAAAATCAAAGCAATAGTTCTTGAGTGAAAATTCTTGAATTCGATTACTATAACATATTCAAACGTAAAACATGCAAAGTTTTCAGATTGCGCACGATTAGCTTGCGAGTGTGAATTAATTATGGGAATGTTTTTGGAAAAAGGGAAAATGGGACTTTCTCTTCGCTCGATATAGGGGCAGGGCAGGGAGTGTGGGAAGTTACAAGAGGTGGTAGGATGGGGGTGTGGGGAAGTTTGGAAGGAGGTAGAACCACTGAGGGATAAGATAAAGTCGCGGATCTGGTTTTCGGTTGGTAGCAAGGCGTAAGAGAACGGAGCGGGGTTACTGAGGGCGAGAGTCATCAAAATGTTGTTTTCGCGTTGCATTTTGCGCCCGGCGGAAATCGGAGGGATTGCCGGGAAGCATGCATGGAGCACTGTGCTTGGTGGTGGAGAAGAGGTAGCAGGGGAGGAGATGGTGCGCGCGGATTATGATAATAGTGCCAATACATCGCCCATTGGGGTGTATACCGTGGTATTTTGAACTCAAAATTTATCTCAGGGTTTCGATTGGAAAAAAAATAAAATAAAACAAATAAATTTAGTTCCGGTGACGTTTTTCTGGCGTGATAATCTGCAAAAAGTTGAAATGTAAATTTTACCAAAAGATGGTTCCCATGTATAGATTATGGTTAAAATATAACTACCTACTCGTGAACAATGACAATAAGGCAGTGAATATTAACCGTATGACTGTGCAGTGTACACTGAAAAAAAGCACGGGAAAGTATGGGCAAATATGGAACAGCGGAGAAATCCGGGTGTGATACCCGGATTTTACAGGTGTTCCATATTTGCCCTTTACGTCCGGGTCTTTTTTCTCAATGTGAAGAATACCGAAATGTCCTGTACTATTAGCCATCGCACTGAAAGTATTACTATGATTGTGAGATGATTGAATAGTCTGAGAAAAATGAATATATATCTGAACAGAGATTGACACCAAATTCTGGTAATTTGCAATTATGTGGAAAACCATTGGCCAGAATTGTTTATAATTTTAAAAATAATTTTTGGTGAAATCAAGTAGAATTTTTGACGTGGAAAAATGCTAAGTCTTTTCTACCGCAGAATACCTAGCATTTAGTTTATTATTTTTATATCATATTTTCAAAAAAATATTATTTTATAATCGGAAGACATGCATTTAGGGAAAGAAACGTTTAAGCAATATAAATACCTTACGTTATTACAGCGAGGGTATATCCACCCGCAAAAAAACAAACAAAAACAAAACAACAACAACAAAAACTGACATTTATAACCAATTTTCTATTTCTGGATAACAAAATCGGTCTAAGGCATGATCCTTAGGGATGCATTTCTATCAATGCATACCATAATTCATTTCATAACTTTGCATTTTCAATAAATTTTTGTCTCATGAAAACCTGCTGTTGTTGAAATTTTAAAATTAATTGAATTTGCATGAAAAAATAATGGAAATTTACGAGATAAACCAGAAACCCCTGACAGCGCAGCGTAAACACACATGAAAAAAAAAAAAAAACGTGCAGTAAAATATTACCTTTACAGCTGTGTATAATTTGTTCCAAATACTTTCAACGACACTTTCGGAGGAATAAATAAATGCTTTCAACGATGGCACCTGAAGCACTTTTTTTTGCCTCCACTCTCCCTCTATTTTGAGACTCTATTTTGAATTTATTCAAATATGCATTTCGCGTCAACCAGTAATAAAGCATTTAAAAGTTCAAACGGATTAGTTTGAAAAATAGAGACAAAAATGAGCCGTCGTATTTTAATCCCGGTGCAATTTGGAAGTTGAATTCAATGCAGTATCATCTTGAGAAATCTAGCGACTGTGATGTTTGATAAAAATCGAATTTAGGGGAAGCAGATTGCCGGACTAAGAATTGGAATCGCCTCACCTTAAAAGTTGATTTTCCCAAAAATGAGCTAGAACCAAGCAAAAATTAAAAAAAAATGTATGGAAAAATTGTAAAAATTCGGTTCTGTGGTCCCTCCTCCTCTACGCTCGGAAAATTTTCTGCCAGCACCGACGCCAGTGTTGCCAATTTGCGCACGAGCCGGCTGTCATTGAATGAATCCGCGCGCGCATAGCATTTTTTTCTAAAAACTCGAATGCTTCTATACATGGGTCATTATTTTGTAACGGGTGGGACATACAGACGACTTTGAAGAATTTTTTTTCAACTTTCTAATCATTTAACTGAAAAAACTATCCCACCAAAAGAAAGCTCTCAACTTCTAGATAGGGATAGGATTTTCGAAATTTAAAAAAAGTCTATCCAAAGCTGAGAAACGTCTGAGGGTCAAGTCTGAGGGTGTAACGGGTGGGACAGAAAATGGACAAGGTTTTCGAATCACTTCAGAAAAAGTTGAAACTCTGTGAGTTTTGAAGAGATAAAAATTTGGAAAAAATATAGGTTAAAGGTGAGAGTATAAGCTTTGATCCTACATAAAGTTTTTTTCATTTACTAAATTAGTTTTCTCTAAAAAAATTGAAATGTAGCGTAACGGATGGGACAGGTTTTTGTAACGGGTGTGACACGTGCGATTTCGTCATTGGAAATTCACATCAAACCTGTTGTAACATCAACACCTTTGCCCTTATTAGATATTTCAGATAATAATATCGTCTCTGGCTGCATTTTAATGCAAAACAAGACTGCTGGGCACTAATTTTAGTGATTTTCTTTAATTTTAGTAGAATAATTTTATATTTACGGGAAATATCTTTTGACTTTCAAATCTTTAGTTATTTGTATAAACACTCATCTATGATAAAGAATGAGAAAGAACTAACCTATAAAAATGGAAAAAATATAAACTTTCATCAAACTTCAAATGAAAACCATAACTTTAAAGGTACAAAACATTTTAAGAAAGGATATTTTTAGCTATAGTTATAGTAAATAACTTTAAAAGCTTCCTAGACAGTCATTGCAAAGTTGGTATCACTGTTCCTGGATTCTTTCCATGTGAAACTTATAAGTTATGTTGACAAATTAACAATGAATATATAATAAGTCATTCCAGGAAGTTTCAATTTTGCAAAGTGAGAACAATCTGTTTTAATAAATTTTAAAGTTAAGAACTTCTGTGTCCCACCCGTTACACGAAAACATCAATTTTTCAATTTGTACTCCTTAATTTTCGGCATAGATACCTAATCCCCCCCCCCCCAATGTTAGTTTATCATGTCCTATGTTTGTGAATTTTTGTGCATTTTTATCTTGTCTGGTTTACTCATAATCGATGATCATTTATCTGTCCCACCCGTTACATGGGTGGGACACTTGGTACTGGCCTTTAAGTACTTCAGTAAAAGTTAGGCTTTAGGGGGAGGGGCACTTTGGATCCAGGATATGCTAAGAACTGGAATGCTAGTATTATTAGTATCATCATATCAGCATGCTGATTGTGGTAATACATGTATGACGATCGTGCACACATGCTTTATGACAATTATATCAGGTGACCTCACTTCAAATAACGCAATTTCGGAACCTAATCTAACTTCTAACTTTTGATGAATTACTTCAAGGCCAGTACCAAGTGTCCCACCCATGTGCCCAACCCGTTGCCACCCTTGTAACGGGTGGGACAGAGAAATGATCATCGTTTATGAGTAAGCCAGACAAGATAAAAATTCACAAAAATTCACAAACATAGGACATGATAAACTAACATTGGGGAAAAAAATTAGGTATCTATGCCAAAAATTAAGAAGTATAGATTGAAAAATCGATGTTTTTGTGTAACGGCCGTGGGACACAAAAGTTCTTAACTTAAAAATTTAATAAAACAGATTCTACTCTTTTTTCAAAATTGAAACTTCCTGGGATGACTTATTATATATTCATTGTTAATTTGTCAACATAACTTATAAGTTTCACATGGAGGGAATCCAGGAACGGTGATGCCAACTTTGCAATGATTGACTAGATTAATTTCTGAAAAGTAAAATTCACTAAAACATGCTAAAAATGAGAGTTTAAACAGGAAAAAACCCAATGAACCATGTATTTCCAGAAAGTAGAAGTAATTTGGTATCAGATAAAGCCTTTACCACTAATTGAAAAGCAATTTCAATTTTTGCATATCATGTCCACTTTCCTGTAGAATGACCCACATATACGAGTAATAATAATTCCCATGTATCTAAAAACCGTCGGTCAGTGATGGCACATGGATTGCGATGCATCAATATGCGTAAAAAAAAACTCTGTAAATAATAATCGATCCTCATCGGGGAATCTATCTAGCCTCAAGATAGAGAGGGAGAGGGAGAGAGAGATAGAGAGAGAGAGGGAGGGGGAGAGATAGAGAGAGAGAGGTGAAGAGAGAGGTGAAGAGAGAGGTGAAGAGGGAGAGGGAAAGATAGAGAGAGAGAGAGGGTGAGAGGGAGAGAAAGAGAGAGAGAGAGAGAGAGAGAGAGAGAGAGAGAGAGAGAGAGAGAGAGAGAGAGAGAGAGAGAGAGAGAGAGAGAGAGAGATAGCTGCATAAACAAGCAAAGGAGCTCGCAGTTTCCTGGTCTACTGTGCGCTTGTCGATGCGGTTGCCATGCTAAGTCAGCGCGAATCCTAAAATCGCGTTCGTTTTACCGAATCCCTCATTAGTGAAGACGGGATACCGGATAAAGATGGGGGGGGGGTCTCTCTTTCGTCCGAATGAAAATTCGTAACTTTTCCGACGCGACGGCGGAGACAAGATTGACTGAGTGGACGCGCTACTCCCGTGGCGCGCACGGCGTTAGCTGATGCAAATTCAATGCTTTTCAAAATCCATTGCCTCAATCAAAAAGTGATCTTTCGCATCTATGATTTTCATCACGAGCAAAAAATAAAAAAGAAAACGCGTCTGGCAGAACCAAATTTTCCAAAAAAAGAACTGATATGACTCCATTCAGCTCTAATATCAGCTCGCAAAGAGAGAACCGCGTCGTCTAGCTGATGCGGCAAGCTACTAAATCCATCGTACATCGTTTCAAAATTTCAGCAGACATTTTCATTATTTAAAGTAAAACGAATGTGTTCATTTTAGTGTGTTTTCCGTCATTCGCAAAATAGAGCAGAAAACAATAGTTATAGCACAGTTCAGGAACGTAAAGTCACACATGAGCATCCTTTAATAAAACACTATAACCTTTTTCTGGTAACAAAAGTTCCACGAATTCAGCTCCCATTTTCCATGTGGATATGGAAATAGCATTGTAGATACAAATAGAGATCAGCACATGCTTTATGCCTCTTGTGCATGTTTTAAAAGTGTGAGACAAGTAAATTTGGTACATTTCTGTTCAGAGGCTCAATAAAACAACAGCTGTCAGTCGCCTCATTGAGTAGTGAACATTGTTGCAAGCGAAATCTATCTTAAATTTTGCTGTGAAGTTAAAATTCCAATTAATCAAGGTGTTTAGTTTCAAAACAATACACCATAAACCGTTATTTTGTATTAAAGAAGAAGGAAAAAAAAAAAAAAAAAAAAAAACGTCATAATTGAAACTTAAACCACGAACAGTCGCATAGTCGTCCGTCTATTATTCAACAGCTAAGCGAATTTTGGTTGTTGTTTCGATGAGTTTCGACTGAGTTAGCGCAAAAATTGGACATTCGGCGCTTGCTTTCAACTGGGTCACTGTTTGTCTCTGCCTCACTGATTTCCGTAAAGTTCACATTAGTTTTCGTTTAAATTCACGTATGGAAATCATCGTGATTTCCGCTTTGAACATTGGAACATGAGCTTATGGAACTTTTTCATTAGGATTCGGCTCTTTGATATTCATGACGAGCAAAGAAAGAAGTGGAAACATCTTTAATAATATGTGTACAGTTGATAACTCACTTTGACAATTTGAAACGTCATGTCCGAATACTGCAAATTCTCTTACCTGCAACAGAGAAATTGAATAAATAAATAGTCGATGAAGATAAGAAAGTTTGGCCCGGCGACACTCACAGAATTTTATTCAGACACATTCAAAACTAAAAGTACAGAACGCGCATAACGGTTCAAGGAAAAGAGCAGCCGGAGTATAAGTAATTTGCCGTTTTCTAATGTGCATAAGAGCTAAGAGCGTGACTTTGAACTTTGAATGCGTATACGATGCCGACCCAAAGTTCAAAGCTTAAAAGTGGGGAAGCCATCAAGGAAAAGTTTTTACGCCGCCGTTGCTTGCATGCTCATTCGCGACAGCAGAAGTTTTACAAGTTCCATTTCGTGACATTTCGCTGCCTTGCACACGATCGCGCGAATATATCTGTATATACTGTATATATATACAGGTACTTATACTTAACGCTTCTCGATACGACAACGTGGTGAACAATTAAGGCCGTAGAGTTGAATGTTGAATTTTGGTCACTTTCAAACGAATTAGCGTGGTCACGTGAATATTCATGTGAGTTGAGAATGTTCAGGCGAGGGCCAACACAACACGGTATTCATCGCCACGAACAAAATGCGTCAGATGCTAAGGTTCCCTTCTAAGCCCCTGAGCTTTTGCCCCCCCCCCCCCCCCCCCCCCACTTCTCGTTCCCACGTTCTCATTACCACTGCTCTAATTTTCCTTTCGGATTAGAATTGATAAAAGGAGGACAGGATGCTTTTCCGTGTGGGTAATCCCCGGACAGAAATAGAGAGAGAAAGAGTGAGGATAAACAACTAGATATGTAAAGAGAGAGAGAGACAGTGGAAACGGAGAAAAAAAAATGATAGTAATAAATAAATGAGTTCACCCAAGCTGACTGCAGGTGTACTTAGATGATTCACTCTGCAGACTCTGGGGAGAACCCTCTCCTCTTTTTCCCTCCATCCATCTTTGAATGGGCACCCTATGGTAGCGTTCTAGAAATCAGCGGTTAACTGCATCCTGACGGAAAACATTGTAGTATCCTCTGATGTAGTATAACTATGTATATTGAAAAGTACTGCTCTACATAATCTTTTTTGCACCGAGACAATAAAGGGATGAATTCTAGAACGCTACCTATATGTTTCTTCTTTGCGACGGTTTCATAATATGTTGTTGTTGATGTATGTTGTGTCATGCGTTTTTGAAAAATGTAATAATGGTAGGTACTGATATATAATGATGATTTATTTTCAGTCTCTAAACAAAAGCTAAATTATAAATTAAATAAATTAGGTAAACTACAAAACGAGACAAATTCAATAAATTAACTTAGCAAAATAATTTAAAACTGAAAATTCGGGAGGGAAGTTACCTTCAAAAAAGAAAATTATTAATAAATAAATATATGTAACTGAGAGAGTTTATGAAAAAGAGAGAGAGAGAGAGAGAGAAAGAGAGAGAGAAAGAGAGAGAGAGAGAGAGAGAGAGAGAAAGAGAGAGAGAGGGGGGGGGGTTATTGCACAGAATACTTCACTTCATTAATTTTTTGTTTTTCACTAAAAGGTTATCAAATGTTTTGGTTGATTCTATACTTTTGTTTTTTCCCCCTCTAAGATTTATTCACAGTTTAAATATGATGTAATTATAATTATTATTTGGGAGTTCGCCCTAATGCACCTACCAAAAAGACCTTGCGTTCTTGATTTCTAGCAATTTTAGCCTAAATAATTTATTTCTTGCATTGAAATAATTATTATAGGAAATAATTTCTAATAATCCAAATGTTAAACATACTGTAAATTTTTTACTGAGCTATGATCATGGCAATCGACTAGGACTAGCTATTATAATTAATTCATCATACGTTTTAACATCTGCTATTTCAATAATATCAATATTAATGCAACAGTATACACTATACATGTATTATTTATTCCAAAGTCAGAACTTGCAATAATAAAGTGGAATAACGTTGGGGAAACTCCGCGTGTGTCTTGGAATAAAGTTGTGGGAACACCTTTTCTTTTTACTAGCGGGAATAGGTGCACTGTTGTCTTCATTTCAATTAAGAGTTTTTCTGACAAAAATCATGTTTTATTATCAGGATCGGGTGATACTTTTTTTCGGGATACGCCACCCGTCGAAAGAGATAAAAAGGAAGAAAACATCTCAACACTAATTTCGGAAACTTATCACTGCTTCCTGATATTTCAATATTGTTACCGGAGAATAATTTTCGGCCGATCCTGATGATTAAAGCATATATTTTCACTTCTGCGCATCCTAAGTCTCTGAAAATTATAAAGAGGGTGGTAAAAATCAAAATGATGTTGCGCCTTAAATTGTTAGTTTCAGGCTTCGAGGACGTATCTGAGACCTTTTGCTTATACATTTTTGTTCCTTTAGCCATTTCCACTTACATATACCCATCATTTATCCGTTTACTCCATTTACTCATTACAGGTCGCAGACGAGACGGTGCCTCTACATTGTAATAAATATATCCATTTTATGCAGCAAATCGAGACAAAGTGATATACCACACTGCATATCGTCGGTGTTTTTACAAAGAGGTGTAATTGAATTCGACGTTCCAAAACTTCTCATAAATAAGTTTCTTTCCTCACTGGCGAACTAACTGACCATAATCTTTAAAAATTCTTTTTTAGGTAAAGATTTTTCAGGTTACATGCGAAATTAGGATAAAAAAAATCGAGAATGTTTACTTATTTGCTTTCCCTTTAGAAATGAAACCGTATAATTCAAAATTTTGATGTGATGTATTAAGTTACGCCTCTTTGTAAAAACACCGACGATATGGCACGCTTATTTTTTACGTAATAGCAACACAGAAATATCAACTTATTAGCTTTGGACAAGTATGTTAACTTTTAACGTCTTCACTAATTTAATTCTGAAGGCATCGATTCCTGTTAAAGACGACCTTTTTCCAATTTTTGCTTGCTCAGATCCACTACAAAGCTTTTAAATCTTGATGACTTCTAAAAGTTTAAATGTAGTTTCCGCAGACTCATCGTGATATCTTCAGGGAACTGAATAATTCCAAGTTTGGGTGGAGTGGAAGAACGTGCACTGGCTCATAACAATCCGTAATTCAGTTAAATCACTTGAGCACCAACAGCCAGTCGAGCTGGTCCAGATGAAATGGAATCAGGGGAAGAAGAAGACGGGAGCGAATAAAGTCATTGGAACTAGAGGAGCTTCATGACGAGGAATGACAAGGGGAGGAATGAAAGGAAAGAGGGGGGAAAAAACCGTATGGAATTCGCAAAGATGTGCGATATTATAAATAATTCCCTCCCTTATCAGCGGAATTTTGCCCCGACGTGTTACATAATTATTGTACCGCATTCGCTGTTTGCTTGCTTGGCTATTCTGTTCCTCCTTCCGTTCCCTCATCTCACTCCCCCCTCTCTCTTTCTCTCTCTCTCTCTCTTCGCCATTCTCTTAAAGTGCATCCTTATTTAGTGACTTGAATTGCCTCTCGAGTGCTATGCAGTTAAAGGTTTGTGCACTTTCAACTTAACAAAGTTGCCAAATCCATAGTTTGATTTTTCTTTGGTATTGTTTCCATCTCAGTATTTTGCTCCTTATCATTGGAAAGACGAGTTAGTTTTTAAGTGATGGAAAAACTGAATTAAAGCCATCGAAATATAAATAATAAGGTGCTTCGCTAGACGACAGCACCTAAAAACAATGCAAAAACACTAAAAACTTCTCGAGTAAAATATTATAAGTTTGTTTATTTCATAAGGTTTATAACGAACGAGCTCTTGTTCTTTTTGTTGTTTATTGTTGTTGTTGATGTTGTTGTTTTTTTTTTCTAACCGAGTATGAGCATTGTAATTTTAATCAAAATTGTCATTTAAGATTTTTTCAACTGTCGAAAAATAAAGCTAGGATTAAAATTGATGTAACTTGTTTGTAAATTGTGTGGCAGGAAATCTAATACACCCATATAACTGAAATTTTAAGAACTTATGAGTTAAGATTTCTTTTTTCCTTTTTAATTTTGTATATATTGGGAATAACTATTTACCGATCGCAATTTTTTCCCTTGAAATAAATCATAGTTCCCAGCGCTTCCCCCATAGTAGAGATCAGCGGGCTTATTCCAGCACATTTCCCTTTTGGAGTATTAACGTATCCCAGAAATGCAAATATTAGCTGGCCCTTTTACACAGAGAAGTGTTAATCGTGAAAACAGCCATACTTGCAGTTGATTTTGACCTGAACCCAACGGTATGGTAAACTCAACTAGTTTATCAAATGAACGTCATCAAACGATCGAATAGATCTCTCCTAACCTTTGGAAAGATTAGCTGACGCTAGTATCATACCTTTTAGTCGGAGTGAAAATCAAACTACAAGTGTGGTAAATTTCACCAATTATTTTCTCTGTATATAGGCCCCCATATTTTACCCTCCATGATGTTTCCAAGCCATTCTTTATCATATGAAATAATTTTAATGTGCGGAGCAATAAATTCCCGTCTATAAATAAGTAGACCGACATAGTTTAAACTACAAATATGAGGCCACATTGACAAAATATGAAATCAATGTACAAAATGTGCTGTTACGTACGTTGTTGTTTCTGTATAATAAAAGAATGACGCTTCTTTGTTTGAACAGGTGCAAAGTTTGGCAACTTGTCGCGGTGACAAGAGTATCCAAGAGTGAATGGGCTCAAAATTTCTCTCTCTCTCTCACAGTCACACATACACACATACTCTCTCTCTCTCTCTCTCCCTCACTCCTTCTCTCCTATAAGATGATTTTCAATTTTGCAGCTTTGCTTTTCGTCTGCAGCCTCTTGAAAAATGCAATCGTCATTACAACAAAAGTAGGAGGAAACTCTTCAAGAAACAGTAGAGGAAGAACAAGGGGCGCTTCTGAAGAATGAACGAACGAACGAACGAACGAAGGTGACCGAAATGCTTAGCAAATGGCGGGTCGTAGATAGTGATGCTCAATCTATTGTCAGTGTGAGTGAATTTGTCCATGGTGTGAGTTCAATGTGCATGGGTGTTTGCCCTACAAAAGAATTTGCATAAACCGCGAGACCTCAACAAATATTGAATGATCAGAGTACAGAAGAAACAATACACGACGAGCGTTGTCGAGAGCAGAGAGTATGCGAACTCAAATTGAAATAAGAACGAGTCTCCTCTCCGTAAAGCCGCCGAGCACTGCTCCCCCCCCTCCCTCCCACCCAACATGCCACTCCCGCACCAGCCAAGTGTCTCAACTGAAAATGAGTCTAGACTAGACTGCACAGTGCACACTTCACGTGTTAAAGTAAACCTCGAGGAAAATTTTCAATTTACGCGAGCAAAATGAGTCTATGGTGATGTTTGAGAGTTTAAGGGTTGTTATATATATATAGAGCAAAACTTGCCGAGTCCACTCTCTGTAAAAGGTAAAAGGGTTGTAATAACGATGTTAGACCAGAACCGCAACTGCACCTCGAGGTGCCTCGGGGCAAGATCGCCCCCAGGGCTCGCACGCGAGGTGTATAGTAGTGCCTGTGCCCCCCTCCCCCACGTAATGTGGTAATTGTCACCGGGGAGGGGGTAAATAGAGTGTTATTCCCACTATTGACCGGGGTTTGAGGGTTACACTACACTTATCCATGGTAAACTGATCTACCTTGGAAAAGTGCCTCCCAAAATTGCATTTCTTGATCCTCCGCGGGTCGTGCCTAATTATGTATACATGCACTGTTTAACCCTTTTGGTATCAACCACGCCCGAGTTTACTATAGTATTCGTTTCTATAGATCTGTCTCACACCATTTCAATTTTTCATTGACAGCATTTTCTCCGATCGAGTTGTTGAAATTTCCAAAATAATGTTCCGACGAACGCCTTCAATTAGAGGGATAGGCAAAATCAATACTCTAGAGTAGGAATATTTATCTGCCCACTCAATTAAAACGAGCAAGTAGAGATTTGCGCCTTCGTAACTTGGGAGTAAAAGGATTAGATGGAAGAATCTCAAGGAATTCTCAAGCCAAGACCATCTGAAGGAGTTTTTTTTTTTTTTTTTGTTGAGTCGTCTCTGAGTTGAGAAATATACAGCTAATGCTGCATCCCTTGCTCGAGGTTTCCCTTTTTTCAAAAAGAGGGCCCGTTTCCCGTCTTTAGAAGTTCTCTTTAAGAATTAAAGCCAGCAGTTCATTCTCCATAACATGCGATCCATAAGGATGGATAAGTTACTATACCAATGGCAGGCCTCTGCTCCGAGGGATTTGGGTTACAAATTTAAATTGAATGAAAGGGAGAGGAACAAAAATGCTCATGTCGGTTTTTATTTTGTATTCTATGGTTGACCTAAAAAATTGGCAGCAGAAATAGAATTGGTTGCATGCCTTACGAGCTAAAGAACTCCGTCCAAATAAACTTATCATTTTATGAGACAATTTTTCCCCCTCTCCCCATTCGTTGAACGCAGGTGCGTTGAGAAGATGGTCGGACTAAGGAGGAGAAGGGGAGCAGGAGATAAAGAGGAGAGGAGAGGGTGGTTACAGGATAAACGTAAGTAAGGTAAAAACTCGGGTACATGTAGCAGGGGAAAGGATAGGGGGACTGGGGAGGTAGAGTGAGAGAGAAGCCGGTGAATGTTTCATTAGGGTTCATCCACAGTGCGCGGGAACACAGGGAGATTAATATGAGGAGGGGGGCAAAACCACGCGTCAAATCAATTACGAGGGGAAGAGAGGCGTGGCGCACAGTAGGATCAAATTCATACTATTTTAGGACAAAGTAACTTGAACGAAAAATGTATAGGGGTCATAATTTCGAAACGGGCCAAATGGTGTCCCAACGAGATTACATTTTTTAAAAAGACCAAATATGATCGATGTTTCAATTTTTAAGTCAAAGGAACTTAGTTTTATGATGAGCAATAGTAACAATTGATTTTAAAGTTATTTAAATACCTATTTTAATCGTTTTATGGTTTAAAATGTCCGTCGGTTACGCGTCCCCCACACGAGTTTTTGGTATTTAACCTAAGTTTTTGACCATATTTTGAGGCTGAAATGAATTTTGAAGATCATGGAAATGCTCAAAAAACTCCGTAGAACACGTGTAAACCATCGCTTTTTACGAAATTATTTTTCTTCGTGCCATAAATTGTGAAAAAATGGTTGTCCCCCGGTTCCAAAATGTCCGTCGGTTACGCACGGATTTTACTGTCTTACAACATCTTAGAAGTTTATTTAAAAGTGAAACTGGGTAACTGACAATTTTCTGAGCCACACTCCAACGTTCTAAACAGTAATTATCAACATCTGTGCAAATGGATTTTATTTGGAAACAATTTTCACCAACACATCCGATCTCGTGATTTGCTTATGGTCCTAGTCAGCGGCACTTAAATATACGAAAAAGTAGGTAATACGTAGTAAAGTTCCGCCCTGTAATTTTTAATTCAATTCAACTACCGTATTTTGCTTTCAAAAATCAATATCAGAGATTACTGCGTAACAAGTATAATATTGTTTTTATTAAGTTTTTTTGAAATAGTCGGTTACGTAACCGACAGCGTAACCGACAATCGACCATAGTTATTTTCCATCTGTTCATAATGCGTTTCCGGGGTACATGAGAAATATAGAAAATTCAGCGGAACCCTTCGGTAAAAAGTCTTATCTAGTAGTACTGAAGGTAAACAATTACTCATTGGTTTAAATTTTGACTAGAAATTTTCACGGATCATGCATGCTCAATTGACCCGATTTGAAATTATGACCCATAGACTCCTTATGAGAGACCTGCCCAACCATCAATCGGGAGATTTTTATCTTAAAGCTGGATCTGAGCAGTTTCAATTTTACTACGAGTATAGTTTTACTTTCAAGATTTGTTAATATATCATCAGTAAATAAAAATTAGGTTGCATTATGTTTTATCGGGGCCCATGTTATGAGATGTGTATGAATGTACATTATTATTGGCTAGTTCCCGCGTGAATTTTTCATAGAGTATGGTCTGATTACCTCACACATAGAAAGGCAGGCGACACCCGTGGTCGTTCAATCCTCTCCTCGCACATATGACGAAATCACATCAGGTCATTAGCAGAAAACTGTATTCCAGTCGCGGCCGCGCTGTGTTATTAGTTTTTACTTATATTTTATTTACCATGATTATGACCCCTGCACGGGTAAAAATGTCCATTCTACTTCAATTGTTTGACGATTGTATAATCAAATAATCGGGATAGTAAGGTAGGTACACATCTCATAAGAATAATTAAGTATTAAATAAATCATCATCAGTTAAATAGTTAAAGGCATATGACTGTCTATTCGGAATTTTTTTTTTTATTTTTATTGTTTTTTGTTGGGGGGGGGGGAAACGAAGAGACTGTGATCGCCCCCCTTTCATTTCGATTTTTGTTGTAGATTTGAATGATCAAGTTGTAGATTTGAATCAGTGGCGGCTCGTGCAATGTGGCAACAACGTATTCTCTCCATTTGAACCAAAGTAAAAGAATCGATCTTTAGGAGGTGCAACTGCATCCCCAGATATCGATACTTTTGCATAGGTATAAATGGGAAATAAGCATGGTTGCCAAATTGCACGAGCCGCCGCTGATTTGAATGATCAAGTGATGACTTTGCCGGAGGGAGGGCAAATGAAACATCAGGTGTGTTCTTTCTTTAAAATCAGCACACAAATGGATTGGAGATTTTTATTGGGGGTTATCTCGGGTGCTATGCACCATCTTAGGGTGACAGTTGACGAGGGAATGAGAGAAAACTGGGAAAAAAAATAGAAAAAAAGAGACAAAATGGTCAGTTCACAGTTTCGTACTCACATTAGAGAAAACGTTGTAGTTAAATGCAGGAAAAATTATCCATTCCTTTCTCCCTGCCCTTCGTCGCCTCTTCCTCCTTTCATTAATATTTTATCTCCTTTTGTTCCTTTCATTTTTTATCGAAAAGTTTTGATTGTTCTGAATACCTACCAAAGGAGCGGAGCAAGGGCAGACGCCCATAGTTTGGGTTGACACAACAAAAGCGTCCCCCCCCCCACCATGTATAGTGGCGAAGATTGTAATCGGGCAACAGTAATTTTCCTGCAAATAAGTCTATCCAAAATCATCGAAACTTGTAAAAACCATGGCTTCTGAGAAAAATCGAATAATTTACATGGGTTTAAATTGAGTAAAACCACTGATGCAAAATCGAACAGCTCACAACATTGTTACGACTAGTTCCACTGTGCGGTGGCTCGTCTCGACCCTTAAATATTAGGCTAATAATAAAGGGGAAAGGAAGTGAGCGATCCCCTTCCCCTACTTTTTATTCTCTATTCTCGTCTCCTCGTAATTACGCAGGTAAAGTTTTAATCATTAATACGGCGCAACAGCTTTTTTTTTTTTTTTTTTTTTGAGCTTTACCCTTTTTGTGTTCATTTTTTCTTATCATCCTATTCTTGCTCTTCCTTTTTTTAAAGCGCAAGCGCGCAAACATCAAAAGCGGCTCACAAACAATTGGTTATCAATTTTCTCTAGCATTTGAACGAATAAAAAAGTATCGATTAATCGCTTTTCTCACATTTCAGCTTGTTCAAACGTATGAACTGTTTGGTGGTTCAATTGAGCCATCTATAAGGATCATGAGCGTAGTGTGTCGATATGGCAAGATGGTATTTCATCCATCGAAGCCCATAAATAAGTCGAGTGAAGGGTGCAAACTTCACTCCCTATACACTTAGGTTTAAATGTACGAAATGCAGAGTTGCCTGATTGCACGTTACGCGAGTGCTTAGGATCGACTATTTTCTGCAGGTTTTTATAGAGCAAACATCGATAAACAAGTGATTCACCAGTCGTGTCTGGATTGCTTGAGGGTTGAATATTTGTAGGGTTAGTGGGGGGGGGGGATCTTACAATCAAAGAGTAAATTGCAATCAGCAAATAACACCATTTTTCTACGAGGGAGAGGGGAGAGGCGAGAGGGGGTATCAGCAAAAAATCAAGCATGACGGTGCAGTCTCATAAAATGTAATCAAATTGTGATTCCCTTTCTGTATTGGTACTTACAACCAACGACCTCAAGAAAACGTCGTGCGTCTGTACGGTGCACGTCGGATCGCTTAGAAAAACGGCTCAAAGCTGCATCCTTACGTTTAGGCAGGTCGTTTTCTCTCTCCTCTCAATACGAAGTGGACGGAATAATTAGATTTTATTTTTTTTTCTCCTTCTGCAGCCGTGCAAATAAATCCCTCTGTATTTTTTTCAAGGGAGAGAATGGCGCTTAGATTTTTATTCCGACCAACTTTTCCTTCGGACTCAGGGCGAGTCTTTCGGAAATGATGGAAATGGACTCGAGAGAGAAAGGGCTTTCGAGTTTTCATTTTTATGCGTTTTTCCCCATTCAATGCAAAGGAGTAACTTTATGCATGGGAAATGTCAAAAGCCTAGAAAAACTTTCGTTGAAGGAAAACTCCGCACAAGATCCCGTCGCATATTTGCATTGAGAATCGTGAATTCAACCCCGTTTCTCTGAAATAATCTTGAGAAAGGAAGTAGAAGATTTTCGCCGCCAAGGTTTCTGCTCGTTTCCTTAAAATGAAATTGTTGTAATCAATGCTACCATATACCACCCAGAGTTGTCTCTTGTTTTTAATTAAAAGCAGGTCTCCGCTTTATCTTAGGTTGGATACAGTTTTTTTTTTTTTAAAAATAAGTGAGAAATTTTAAGTCTCGGTCTTGGCGTGTGATAAAACTTGCATAAAACTTCCGAGGATTTTAGCAGAGTGCATCGTTAAATCTTCGATTCACTGAACTTTTTGTCAGTTAAAGCTTCAAAATAGGTATAATAACAAGTAGCGCTCTTCCAGGCTCTTTTTCAAAACATCGTTTTGTTCCGAACAGAACAGTATCAATATTTTTACTAGCTTTGAGTTGAGACGTTCGTTTATTCCCAAACAGCGTATTCTACTCAGTCAAAGCTCAGTAAATGAGCCAGTGATGAAAATTCCGTTTCTAATCAACTTTGGATTCGTTTCTATGTATAGCTCTTTCCAGAGTTGCTCCCTTTTATTTTATACACAAACTTTTTTTTTTTTTTTTTTTTTTTTTTTTTTTTTTTTTTTTAATAATATATTAGCTAAACTGAATAAATTAGCTCAGTTTAACTCCCACCCCCTTGTGTTTTACACAAACTTACATTACCTATTTTGTTTTAATGTATTTTTGTTTCTCCTTTTTTCGACTTTGTAGTATCTCCAACTTTGGAGTCCGAAAGAACTTTAAAGGTTTCATACAGTAGCGATGCGTGAAATTTGGCAACGATGTACTTTCACCGTTTAAACTTACTAAAATAATCGAATGCTTCGGTCATCGGCGATGACCAGACCTTTCGACCTGTAATGTGTTTAAAGGGGAAAAAAGAAACGTTGCCAAATTGCCCGCCTCGCCACTAGTTTCATAATTTTCTTTCTAAAGTTGAAAATTGGACTTGACATAACATGGCGTTTTAGATGAAACCAAAAAAGAGAAAAAGTCATCACTTTACATTAGATGACACTGACCGCTGCAAATTCGTCGAGTTAGCCAAGAAAATAAGGCAAGGAGGTCTACCTACTTTACTTCCTCCCCCCCCCCCCCCATTTCTTCCCCGTATTAGGTTCGCATAGATTGCGCTTCTAATCTCTATATTATTTGTCCTTCCGTTTTTTTGCAAGCTTTGGCAACAAAGATGAGGACTTGTCTAAAAATATTCTCCCCTTTTTCTCTCGATCTCCGTTGTTCCCGCCCTTCCCCGATCTCCTTTTGTTGCATCCTGCGGGGATTGATGGGTGAGTTTGATTAATTGCAGGGCGTTCGGGGTTCGAGGCCCGGGAGCCGCGCCGCAAGTGAGTAAGCGCGTATTTTATTCACTGGCTCTCTAGACGTTGCCGAATAGAGGAGGAAAGTCATCATAAGTTCCCAGCTCTCATCAGATGATTGAAACAAAAATAGGCGATTTTTGGCAGCGATTGGCAACAACGTCATCAGCAACTCGCAGCTCTATGTTCTTGATCGCCGTGATAAATGTTCTCCTTCGCAAACCCCCCGCGCCCCTCCCACCAATCACCCCGATTTTCATTTTACAATTAGATCCTCGTTCGCAAATGAAACATCCGCCGAATCATGATTATAGAGTATTGTTTCACAGATTCACTCTCGAAGCGGGACCCTCGAGCACCGTAGTATAAAACTCTCCGAAATTATACTCGATACAGCTACCGTGCAAACGTGGCCTGGTGAATTCAAAAAGTCCTGAGTAGCGTACAATTATATGTTTTCGAAAGAACTCATCAAAGCAAAGTAGACAATTTTTTTCTCCAAATGAGCCAGCTGAATTTTTAAAAGACCCCTGTTCTGATTCTTGATTTTCAAGTAAAATGCCGCGAAAATTATGAGAAGCGTGATTTCGTCGAAATCCGTTCAGTATTCATCACTGGCCGATATAAATGATTTTAGAGACAACGGCATCCGGTAAAAAAGTTTGTGTAGCGTTCAAAATTATCTTCCTCGCTCTCACGTGCTCCCTACGTACTGTTATCTCACTCTTATCGATAACTTCATTGACAGATACATTTTATGTGAAATATATTGCCAGAATTGTGTTACTCGAGGCGTTTTAATACGATTTTGAGAAAAAATGTCGTAAAACGGCCTAATGTACGAAATTCTACACCAGGAAGAGATCGGTATGCATTAGAGTCACAGGAGACTGAGAAAAATGGTTTGGAATGTTATACGCGAGTTTCGTAACAGCTGATTGCAATTAACTGGCGAGAGAATGGTTGGCTAATCGTTGACTTCTGTAACGCCACACTAAAGCCGTCGCTATAGCCGCTTCAAAGGTCCGAGTTATAACGCAAATGATGATCAAATTTCAGACCGATTTACATGCTTGTACGAAAGCCACGGGGAACAACGCTCCCAAAATGTCAAGATTAAGCGTGTAAAGAATGGGAATAAAAAATGTTGACAAAAAATTTTCCAAACCGCTATAAACTTTGTTTTATATGGACCGCACCGCAACAGATTTGCGCTACATTGTAATTTTCCCGACATTACGCATTAACTCTATCAAAAGAATCTAATCTTTTGATTGGACAAAATGAGGACATCAGTTATATATTGCTCCTTCAAATAAAACGTTGATACCTTTCAGTCATGATATATAAAAAAGACGATTCATCGCTCTATGACCAATACTGGTGAATCTGCAAGTAATTTTTTTTTCTTTTTCAAAATTTCATGATTCCATGTTACATATGTATGTATGTCTCCTAATATGGAAGTGGCAACCGGAAGGCTTCAAACAAGACTGTTGCAAATCTCTTTCTCTCATTTGCAAAGAATAAGTATGATGAAATCCGCTTTACTTTCGAGGGTTCAAGTGGCGAATCTATTGGAATAGATAAATCTCGAAAATAATACTTACGTTCAAATTGGATATAATGAATTTCAGGGAATACACATGCTTCCTTCTTTTATCCCTCATAATGAGTGATCAATGTACTTTTGAACAGTTTTATTCTCTGAGCCGGGGTATGTTAATGATCGTCCGATAAATACCGTCGAGAATACACAGAGAGAATGATCTGTATAAATGGTTACCCTATTATTATAAATGCATGGCATTATAATGACATTTACATTTTTAATCATTGCGGCCATCGCGGGCAACATTATTTTATCTCATTCATTATGAAAAGATTTGTATTCCTCTTCCTTTTTTCCTCCATTATCATTAATAATTAAAGCTGCGTCACTGACTGACTTGCTTGGTTGAAAAAAGGGGTAAAAATGACTACATGCCTCGAAAAATTATCAGGTACATACAGAACATATTTTGACTTTCAAATTTTATCCCAAAAGTCGATTGAAGAAGACTTAAGCTATAGTTCCGGAATTCAATCCTAGCATCCTTCTGTAGAACCGAACTCAGATTATTTAGTTTCCATCGGAAACGCGGCGCGGTATGCCTCTACTTTTCTGTTGTATGTTACATTAATGGAGTCATTTGAAGTATACGTTAAATCTCTAGTTTTAAAACGCGAACGACTGCTTCCTTGTTGTAACGTTGCGTTCATTCGTTGTTAAAAGGCGCCTATAAATATTTACCAAAGGTTCAAAAGATCATATTACAAAATAGGAGCTGCTTTTTAAAAAAACTGGACCTCACCTTCTTTCCAGGAGACTGCATATACTGCACGTATCTTTCTCAGTATTTCCGTCAGTATTAACCATTTCATAACATTTCTGCCTAAATCTGGACTTGTCGTAATATCTTTTGCACGTGAAAAGATTTTAACACCTCTCTAGCTAAATTCGTCGAATTTGCATCGTATTTTGACAGTTGATGTTTCGCAGCCCAAGGTTCAGAATTTGTGGAAACAGCGAAGCGAGTTGATAAACACGTCAACATTCTCAACTCTCATTACACCGCCGACATTTCCAAGAGAGACGTGACTTAAGAGCGACCCATGAGCACTTGTTTTAATTTAATTTCCAGCCCGAACAACACCACCTCTGCCATCAGTAACAGCACTGCGTGACAGTCAACTCATTACCGCCAGTTATTTTGTTGCTGTAAATTAATTACTTATTCACACTGATTATTTCAACAATAATGGGACTGTTGCATAGTTTTGCTACAGAATAATGAAGTGTTGGGCTTCCGTTATAAAACAGACGAGGACGTAAAAACGCAACGAATACCATCTCCTTCGTTAACTGAACAAAAACTCTCAAAAATCTGATTTACCTGGAAAAAAAAAAAAAAAATTGAGGCCCAAAAAAATCGGACCCCAATGGGTCTGTTGCAAACTTTTGCTACAACGATTAAGAGTGTATAATCTAATGTAAAATCACCTGAAAAGTCTATTGGTGGCATCAGAAAATCATAAAATGCAATAATAAACTCACAAGAGGCGTTTAATGAAATCCAATATGGCGGAGAAATATCGAGCAATCTGTATGCATGCACCGTGAACATCCAAGGATGGCCAACTTTGACAACCTCACTGGAGGTAGAGGTTAAGTGTTTGTTTACGTTGTGATTGGTTGTGATCGATATTGTGAGGTTGGCTATCCTTGGATGTTCGTGGTGCATGCATACAAATTGCTCGATATTTCTCCGCCATCTTGGATTTCATTAAACGCCTCTTGTGAGTTTATTAGTGCATTTTATGACTTTCTGATGGCACCAATGGACCTTTCAGGCGATTTTACATTAGATTAAACACTCTTAATTGTTGTAGCAAAAGTTTGCAACAGACCCATTGTATTGATAATTTTTCTTGATCAATCTTTTTAGATGATGAGAAAGTCTCTGCGTCACCGAAACGCCTGCTCCTAAACCATTTACAACTCGTTATCTTTTTATGGGGGAAATCGAGCTAACTATTTTCTATGTTATTGATGGGAGGGAGGGGGGGGGGGCTTCAAAAAAGTTAAACGAATAAGAAAATTTGGGTTGTAATTTAATCGAAAGATGGGAACAAAATTAGAAGAACTGGGGAAATCTAAAGCCATTTCGTTGGATCTATCAAAAATGGCGACCGGTCAAAGCTCAAGACCGAGAAGACACGCAGGGCTGATAAAAACAAAGCAGTAACTTTCAAACCGTGGTCGTATTGGTTAGGTTACGACTCATCAAATAAAGTGTCTTTGAAATGTTATGAGCCCTCCCCCTAATTTCCCTCCAGTTATGATTGACGGTAGGGAAGTGAAAAATTATCGTGTGAAAGCGGACTTTTTTAAAAGTATTTCAAATGGTCCACAATAACTCTTCTCTCCGTTTGATAATTTTAAGGTAGGACTTGCGGGACAGTTTTTTCGGAGCTTTTTTATGTAATATAGTATTTGAAGTTCAGTAAAAGTTCGTTCTTTACCGACTCACGGCGGAGGACAATCGGCCGGCTCAGTGTTTTTCATCACCACAAGTTTTTGTTTTGAGCGGTTGACGATGTCTGTGGCGATGTTGTGACTATTTTACGGTGCGCGCGGTCATTACGTTTGAATGTTATGATGGGGAGAATTAGGTGCGGTCGTGATTGTTGATGTAGTTTTCGGAAGGGAAAAGTTAAAGTTATGACAGGAAGGAAGGGCGCGGGAGGTGGCGATTCGATGGGCGGAGGGAGAGAGGGAGGGAGGGGCGACGGATGAGGAGGGAGAAAGGGAGCGTGGTATCCCTTCCCACTGCACCCCTTTACTACCGGATTGCGTCTCAAAGCTTGCAACTTTGTATTTAGTTCTTATGCTTAATTCCGAGTCGAGCCGGAATCCCGGAAAAAGCAAATAACGAACGAAACGGAGCGCGTGGGCGTTTGTGCTCGGTGTTGTTAGCGGGCTCCTTGATTCCTTTTTCCTTCTGAATTACATATACGGGTATAGTCACCGCATGCAGCATTGCCAAGTATCATCTGCAATCTAAGTGCAGAGCCGGATTAACCCTACTTACTGTTAGCATGTTTACTTGCGCCCTTGAGTGGGTGTTTCGTGGTTTCAAAACTGCGGGGGCTTTAAACAATGAGAAGCCTTCTTATATTATTGGGTCACTACTACTTTAGAGCTATTTTCCATGTTTTGGTTTTTTTTTTTTTTTTTTTTTTTTTTTTTTTTGCCTTAGTAAAAAAGGTCCCTCAAAATTTTGCGCTCCTAGAAATCTTGCACCTTAAAGGCCGGCTACAGCCTAGTCAACCAAATGGTTAATCTGGTCAGTATGATCAATGGATATCATCAGAGGAATGAATTAAAAACTATTCAAACCAGTGCAGTGGCGTCGCGTGCCATCTGGCAACAATGCAACTACTCCATTTAAACTCATTAAATATATCGAATTTTTACTTGAGCACTGTGTAGCGTGCACCCCCTGAATTCGATATTTTACATGAGTTTAAATGGATAGAATACATCGTTGAAAAATTGCTCGCGACGCCACTGATTCCAACTGAATGTCATCTCAAAAAATCATAAAAAGATTAGTTGACAGCTTAAAATCAGCGTGCTTTTTAAAACTAAGGGTTGAAAACTGAATTAGAATGAACCGGTCGAGGACTTTCTTGGATTATTTCAATGACCCCGATTTCATTGGAAATGAATTTAGTATCTCCAATTTAGTATATTTAATTTTTTGAAGTAGTTCAATAAAATTAGGATCCTGAAAAAGTAATCCAACAAAAACAACAACCACTCCATTTTTTGTGTTGGTAACGATCATACAAATTGAGGCTCTGGAATAGTACGATCAGAATGGAAACTCCTATAAAAATCAATAAAATAATTTTTTCGTTATGTTTCAAGTCAAGTGTTTTTTTACTGTGGTGAACAAATATCCGTTTCTGTCGTTCACATTTCTTTGCATGGGGATGGATGGTTTGAAACTGATCACAATGGTGGACCAGATAATGATGCCTCAAAATAAATCAAATGTCCATTCTGATGGTAGTATTCTGTACTCCGACTGATGTCAGTTTTAGTTACCTCGTGATTACTTTCCAGATAGCTAACTGTTCTTGCAGATCTGTTTTGGTTTTGCATACGTGAAGAATTGAAGGAGCTTTGTAGGAAATATCAGCAATAGAATATATCTTATAGCGGAGAGGCTCATGACGCAGTTCATGAAACTTTTTTTTCAAGCAAGTACGTTTCATGGACCCCTAACTACAAAGGGTGTCCCAAAAGTAGTGAGACGGATGCTGTCACTTCCAAACAAAGCAATTGCTAGCGACCTAATCTTCGATGCGTTTAAAAGATTGACTCATTAGCTTTCAGTGAGCTCAAGATGAGCAAAATCGGTCAAACATTGATCGAGTTATGACAATTTGAAAATAAAAAAAAAAAAAAAAAATGTTGACCCCCTACGGGTTTTTAACGAATACTTTTTCGTAGAGTAAAGTGAAGCATGGGATTTTCCGGTGGATTGTTTATCAGGACATGAGATGGCAACACCTTTACGTGGTCATCTTTTCTAATTCTCGCTGCTGTCATAGCAATCAGACTGATAACGCTCATCAACTGATCGCATCGACAACAAAACAGGTGGAAAGTTTTCGTCAGTAGGTTACGGTTCCTAGTTCACGGAAACGGCCGAATTTGAAAGCCTTGGATGCTGCATCAAGATAATGCCAGACCACACGCTTCAGTTTGCACTAACAACTTTATGAACAGAAATGGAATAGAGTCCATCCGCCATCCACCCTATAGGTACAGTCCAGATCTTGCACTCTGTGACTTTTGGTTATTCCCGGTGCTTAAAAAGCATTCCGCGGTCGCGTATTCCAATCAAAAGCTGAGATCCAATCCGAGGCTCAAAAATTTTTCACCACGATTTCGACGGACGAATTCAAGAAAACCATGTCAGTGAAGTGGCAGGAACGAATGACGAAATGTATCCAGTTTATAATGGTCGCTACTTTGAAAAAGAAAAGAATTTGGCAGTCAAATCGAAGGGAAGTGCAGACGAAGCATAAACTTAGCAGTTCCGGTAAGAATAAAATTCATTAAAAAACCGTAGGGGGTCAACATTTTTTTTTTTATTTTCAAATGGCCATAACTCGATCAATTTTTGACCGATTTTGCTAATATTAGGCTCAATCGAAAGCTAATGAGTTGATTTTTTTAAATGCAACCAAGATCAGGTCACCAGCTTGTTTTGTTTGGAAGTTACAGCATCAGTCTCACTACTTTTGGGACACCCTTTGTATGTAAACTCCCTCCGATGACATTTTTTGTGTGTGTTTAATTGCACAAGAAGAATAATAATTCATATAAAAAAAATAATCTGTCATGATACATGCATGCCGAATCTTGTGGTGCGCACATATCTTTTCGTTGATGGATGTAATCAGCTAAATAGGTTACCGAGTTTATTGAAGTTATTGTCTTATTTTGGTTGATTCAGTTTTTTTTGTTTTTTTTTGTTTTTTTTTTTTTTGTTTTTGTTTTTTGTTTAGACTGTGACTGTTGATTTTTGACTGTCTTCATTGTTTTTATTTTCATTTTGTTTTTGAGTTGATGCAATGTGTTTTTTCAGTTTGTATAATTAGTCGATTGGGACACTTTGTAATTAAGTATGCTTGCGTGTGTTTGCATTAGTTTCCCTCTTTAAAAAAAACCAAAAACAAAAAAAAAAACAAAAAAAAAACGAGAAGGGGAATTCCAATACAATTTATGTATTGGTAAAGCGTTTCCCTGTTTTGTTTTGTTTTGTTTTTTGTTTTTTGTTTTGTTTTAAACCTATGTGACTGAAATATTGATCTTTTTGGTTATACTAATGAGCCTGGAAGCGCAAAACGAATAGGTATAATCTAGTTGTAAGTTGCCAACTTCTTTCTAAAATTTCGAGTCATTCTTTATCTATTTTACTCATTTTGTTGTGAAAATATGTTTCACAGTGATGAAGTTTTGTTTTGGAATCGCTTATATTAGTTGAACTTTCCCAACTTGGCACACCACGTCACGCTGTGCTAAAAGCAATTTTTCCAATGTGCTTATAGTAAATTGTGGACACAGTTTAAGATAGTAGTAAGGCATGTGCGTTTTAGTACTCGTAATTTGCGTTTGGAGTAGTTGTGGATAGTAGAATGAGGTTAAAGTTATATTTACTGTTGCTTTGATCTTTAGTTTATCGGCCATTCTTTTGGTTTTTATTTTTTGGTAGCATTTGATTTTTCGTTTGTTTGGTTTTTGTGTTTAATTATCGGGATACCAAACCAAAAGCACCATCAATAATTGAAACAGTACTCATACAACAAAACAACAACAAATGTAGTTTGTGACAGCGAAATTCACCTAGAAAAGACAAAATAAAGAAAAACAGCCTATTATTCCTCAACGTTCCCGTCTCTCAAACCGTGGAAAAATTATACAACAATACAGAAGAGCTAGAATGTACTTCGTCTTTCCGGCATGCCGGAAGGCATTTTTCAACGTTAGCCGAGCGCAGCTTGGCTAGCAGTGCTTGCTTCCGGAATCATTCTAACCGCTGTCAATTCAATTGTGCCTCGACTGGATATTTCATGATTTTTATTCTCACTGTATTATTCATTTCTTTATTACTTTTACGAATTCTATTTTTATTATTTTATTTTCATTTCTATTATCATTTTTATAATTTAATTTTCATTTTTATTTTTATTTTTTTAATGATCTAAATATTCATCTGAATTTTCAATGCGGGCATTAAAATTGGGAGTATACGATGGATCACATTTCTCTACTCCGCTTTGTTTCGGTCTATGTTGGAAGAAATAAATAGAATGATTTCAGTTATTTAACTATTTATACTATACATCATGCATTTGTTCCGGATTCGATTTATAGCTCACGTTTATCCCTCGACGGAACATTGCAAATCCAGTTGTGGGGGGGGGGGGGTTACTAAACGTATCCGTAGAATATTTAAATGACTACAGCTGATGGCAGCCCCTCCTCTCCATCAACTTTTGATATTTTTCAAAATAATTGGATATCAGGGAGCTAGGAAGACAAGGCAGCATACGAAATGAGTTCTATCTTCCATTGTTTTAAAATTATTCTGTCCGAAACATGAGCCTCATTCTGACGCGATATATTCAGTCGGAACGATCTTCCCAGCGATGCAGCTTTCCCATTTATTCAACTGAAACTTCATTCTTACATTTATGGGTTTCATTTATTTTTTAATTTCCTATTTTTAAAACATTATTTAAAAAAAAAAACAAAAACAAAAAAACAAAAAAGAAAACGATGGAAAATTAATGAAACTCCAGCAGTTTTTAGAAATGCCTGAGGGTGGCATTGAAAAAAGCACGCAGTATTTTGACATTCGGGCCTAATAAAGGTGGAGATACGATTGCAATTTTCTAATCTTAACAAGTCTCGAGAAAGATTCAATATCTAAGACATCTCTTGTTTTTTAAACCCTGGAATTTGAAACAATGTAAAATTTCCTGACTTGACGCCAACTATGAAACAAAAATAAAAATTGACTCGAACGATTCCAGGCGATTTTAACAATCTCTTATTGTTTAATTGCTAATGCTCAGTTTTGAGAATATGAAAAATGCCGGGAATTCAAGGTGTCAGCGAAGTTTCCACCGCTAAAATTTCAGTGTAATGTTATTTTTAATTTTTAATTTTTAATTTTATTCCATTTTTAATTTTCTCGATGAAAGCGAGTGGCAGTAAAGATTTATCCTTTTTACAGACTGCTAAATGATTTAATCAATAGCTCCAACTTTGGAAATGGTCATTTAATTTTTTAAAGTGTATTTGGTGACCCTGTAATTTTCTTAATTTTCAACGATTTTCGAAAATGGTGACTCTTAGTAGGCATATAATCAAACTGACCCAAAAATTGTAGATGATTTAAAAAGTTACTGATGTGAAAAACAAACCAGAGTACAGTTTGGGTGAGCATTTTAGTCCATTCCGGATTTTTAAAATCAAATGATACACGAACTTCTGTATATAATCCTGAAAATTATTTTAATGTCTTATTGTCAGTTTGGAAAAAGACCGGACCCTCAATTTTTAAAGTGTTTATGTTTTAATTACGAAGAAGCTAAATTTGTTGCGATTGCGACTCAACGAGTCACTCTAATATATTAGATTAGCCAATACTAAAACTATTCCCTGCCTTTAACCTTAATTTTAGTTTATTTTGTGTAAGTATTTGTTGAACAACGAGTCTTCAAAATTATAGGTCGTCTGAAAAATGAACTCTTTGTTTCTGATGCAGGCGAAGTTGGGTAACAAATATATTTTAACAATCACTTCAAGACTGCAAATGTAATCAGAGACAATTTTGTCCCCCTCAAAAATATTGAGTTCTGTCTGGTAAGAGGGGAAGAGGTCATTACAGAACAGGATTTGATTTTAATGATGGCTTCGGTTTCTCAAAGCGCTCATTATTGACATTTTGATTCGTAGTTTACCTGTGCGTATCTATCCGATTTAGCCCTCACGCGCGGTGACAACAGAATACGGATTTTTTTTTCATCCCTCCCCCATAAAGTAAAGCAGCGTTTCGTACGATGCGGCGAAGGGAGAGCAAGAATTTGTCAATTCAGCATTTGAATGACTCAATCGTCTCCACGTTCCGAATTTGCATCTTGGGAATCGTTGGTCTCTGCAATTTCCCACCCGCTGATCGAAAGGTAGCCAAGGATTTGATTTGTTTCAAGTCTTCGATTTCGTCCCTTTCCTCTTTCCCGCTATACCCCGCCCTCTCACTCACTTTCTCAAGCCCTTCCCCCCGAACTCTTACTATCACTATATATTTCTCTCTCCCCCTCCCTCCCTTCCATACTTCTTTCTCTCCCTCCCCTCACTACTTCTCTCTCTCCCTCCCTCTCCCCCTTCTCTCTCCCCCCTCTCTCTTCTCCTTCCAGCCTCTTCCTATCTTTCTTAACTCTTTCAACGATTATAAATTGTATAGATGCACGGATAGTATATACTTATCGACGCGATAAAGGTACCGAGGGATAAAATAGCTCCATCGCTTGTCGTCTCGATCTTCCTTTTTCTTTGAGGTTTTGAGAATATTTTTAGCTCGGAGGAGAAATGCAAGAACTCTGGCAAGATGACACTATACTCTGTTCACGATAAGAAGGCGGGTGAAAATTCAGGTAGTAACGCACTATTTAGCAACAGTGCGACTATGCTGGCTACTCCAACCCCTCGTAGTGGCCGTTGTACTCCCGAACTCTCTCTTGGCACGGAGAATTTCCAAGAACCGACAGACTCTAAAATTTACACCCGTCCAGTAAAAATTGCAAACTGTCAATAATATGAAAAAAAAACGGACGAAATTTTCGCCCTAAAGGGCCAAAACTCGGCGAAAATAGTCAAGTTTCAATATTAATGACTCTCGGAAATTCGTATTTTTTAGTCCGAATTAAATTCAGGATATTTCGTCTACTATCGAATTTATGAGAGTCATCAATATTCAATATTGAATTCGTCCGTTTTTTCGTATTTTGACCGTTCGCAATTTTTACTGGACGTGTGTAAATTTTTGAGTCCGTCGGTTCTTGGTCGGTGCTAAATAGTACATTACTACCTGAATTCTCACCCGCCTTCTTATCGTGAACAGAGTATAAGTGGCTTGTAGTGTCCGATGTAGCAACGTTGCAATTTGTTCTTATACACCCTCAAAAAAGGTCGAATTTATTTAACTCAATTGCTTGATCGCATTAATTGTTTAGTTTGAGTGAAGGAAATGAACCAATGCCAGATTGTATGCTCCACCACCCAAGACACTTATTAACTACACAATCCACAGTTGGGATTTTTTTTTTTTTTTATAATTCATCAAGTTACTTGTTTAATTTATTAGTTCTTCTTCTTACCGAATAGTGGCGTGGCGCACCGAATTCTTCCTTTTCTCGACATGTAAATTACAGACTGGTATGAATAAAGGAGTGAAATCATCTACTTTAATAATCCTGAATTCTCGAAGCGAAGAAGAAGAAGAATCGAAGCCCCTTTGTTCTAAACAGGCGTTACTCCATTGTGACGCTTAAATAACAAAAGTTAATAATAATCGGATTTTCATTTGTTTAACCAAAAACCAATATTTCCAATTTGTAAACACATTTAAGTGTATTCCTTCACAGTAAATAAAAAAGTACTGTTAAAAGCATCTTAAAAGTTTATGCGTTGGTCTATTATATAGTCATAAAATATGAAGATACATTTTGAATCATCGCAATGGATCTAAGTCTGTTTTGAAACTAGAAGATTAACAAATGGAAGATTCTGGGCGCACCATTACTGTTATTATTACACTTAAAAAAATTTAGAAAAAATTACTTGATAAAACTTTCCATCATAAATAATGAATTTGGGCCTACGCGCAAAGATAATAAACTCAACTAGATATCTGATTAAATGGAGCACATGAATATTTAACCATAAGTGTTTGTTCAATCTATCCCGAAGTTAATCAAGTTTATACAATCTTCGGACTTTATGTGGCAAAATAATTAATCATGTTGGTAATCTTATCAAGAAATTTTTTTTCGAGTAGACCTTACGGTGCTTTTCTTTTAGTCCTTTTAGAGTTGCATTATGACAAATTAGAGTTTCACAAACCTTATGAAAAAGGCTCTCCAACACTTTTTAAACATAAGTGAATCGATTGATTTTTCGCTCATATAGTTTTTTGTCTTTACACATTTTTTGAAATTTCATAAAAAATCATGTTAATAGAACGTTCTCTTTAGGTATGGAGCAAAAGTATTATTTCATTTTATTTATTTATTTATTTATTTTTTTTTTTTTGAGTATTTTTATTTGAAAGATTCATGTTTTTATATATTTGTGGTGGTGGGGAAGAGGTAGATTGGCTGTAACCGTAAGCCAAAAGTATACCTTGCTCAGAACGGCTATAATTTTGCGCCGATCGAAAGTTTGCGCTCCACGTTTACGTACACGATACTTTAAACATCTTTGCACTTTCTCCACCGCAGTTAAGATTTTAGAAAGCATGTCAAGGTTCGATATCCTAGACTAGATGGCTCAATGTGAAAGCGCCTTCGGATATTATTCGCTCTCGCTCCGCGAAAAGGCGAATAAGGAGGGAAGAGTTATGGCTAGGAGTTGCGAGTTGCATCCTGACGCCTGCCGCGCAGCGCGGCGCGAAGCGTAGCTCAACCCTGGAATAATCTATGGTGCAATGAAAAGTTTTTAGCTATAAGCCTCTCCCAGGGGTACATTTAATGCTGCATATCGGCCAACCGTACACACCCTGGATCATTAGCATTTCATAAGAGTAAAAGTATCCGGTGGAGTTTCAAACTAATTCGATTTTCACCTTCATATTGATAGTGGGAGGGGAAGGGGGGCGGACCCCAGGCCTGTTTTTTTGCGACAGAAGATTGTTTTGCACACTGTGTTCTTATGCTTTCCTGGTATTGTGTAAATGAGGGTATGTTTTATACAGTCACCAGTTTTCACAATTTTATTTTCAATTCGTTTTGGATTTATAAGCTTTTAAAAGTCGTGGAACCCCCCCCCCCCCCTTAATGCTTAAAACATCTTTAAAAGAAAAAAATACATTTAGAAAGATCAATGCTTGTGATTTTAAGGGTTTTGCTGGATTTAAGGATTAAAAAAAAAAACAAAAACAAAAACAAAAAAAACAAAAAATTAAACCCCAAATTTTTAAGTTTTGCTGTAGTTTTGTATGCTTGGTTCTTAATGCCTCGAGTTGGGTCAGTGTATACTCGGCTATCAACCAAGAAGCTTAGGTTCTAGTACTGGATCAATCTCTAAATGTTTTGCACCTCCATTTAATTAATGTTGTATGTCAAATTTTCATAATAATACATAGTTCAATATTCACTGAGACATTCTGCTTTCTTTGGAATTACACTTTCGTCTGAACAGCAAAAGGCATGGTTATTCAAATGGCACGATCACCCACTATTCGGGAGCAATAAATAAGATAGCATGGATACAGCTCATCCCATTGTGTCTATTTCTTTTTTACAGGCAAAAGGCTAGAAAAAACAATTTTCTGTTCTCGGCTGCCCTCCTTTTTTATGCATGATTCAGAAAACCATCGATAGCTGATTAATAGAAGCAGGGATTCATCACTCTACTTCGTTTGAATTTTATTTCTTGGGTATCAGATCGTGATTTCAACACATGGTCGTAATCTCCATACTTTAGGAGCACGTGTGCTTTAGAGAAAAGATACAAGCTCGAAGAACTGCACACAATTTTATGGCACATGAAATCCAATAGCTCATAAATGAACAGAGCTCTAACGCTGAAAAATATAAATACTCGATCATGGGAAATTTCCCAGCTGCACTGACTCGCAGTGTGCACTTCCAAAATATTATCAGAAGGACGAAAAAGCAGAAGTATATGAATTTTATAAACACCAACGTTTTGACTACAAGCATTTTTTTATTATTAGTATGAGCAGTATAACAATTCCATTTTTCGCTTATTCAGCACTTTATTATTTATTTGTGAAATATAAAAAAAAAAAAACAAGCAGGGAAAATTCCAACTCGCAGGTGTTGGAAAAGCGTGCCACTAAAGTCTGAACAGCTTTAATGCTTTTGCTAGCAATGATAATTAGACAGCATTCATCAGAAGGAACCAAGTGACATGGAGCTGATCTCGAAAAAATTGAGTCCAAAGTTGAAGAGCTAGCATTTAAACAAAAAACGTGGAATTACTTACTTTTTGATTTCATTCAACTACCGTGTTATGTTTTTGTGTTTCAACACCGGAAAAGTGGAATTTCCTATGCAGGAAAGGTGCTTAGTTTTTAGCGTTTAAAGTGACTTGGTTCCTTTTTTTTTTTTTTTTTTGCATAATCACGAAAAACGAATCTTTAAGAGAAACCAAACGGCAGAGTTGGTTTAAACTGTTGATTATTTTAAAATCCGTTCGTCCGGACTTAAGTCCGTTCCCAATTCTATAAAAGGAAACCAAGTCGGAGTTGGTTCCTTACGTGACTCGGATTAAGGTTAAACCTAATCAGAAAAAGGAACCAAGTTCTCATTTTATTCTATCGTATGGACAATGACATCAATGAGGCTTACCAGCTCACTTTTACCTGGAATTTGGACGGGAAATAGTTGTTATTAGAATTTATATTAGAATAGTTGTTATCATAAGGGGCGGTAGCCCCCGGCCAAGTAAAACATTTATCAGTCACAATTTTTTCACAAGATAGAATTGTTAACCCTTTGGTCACCGCTCTTGAGTGTATTCGTTTTCGTCATTCGATCTGCCACACATAGTTATATTTTTTGAAAAAAGCGACGTCAAATATCGATAGTTTTATGTCCACAAAACAGACTACGCAGAGTGCCTTCAATTAGATGGGTAGGTAAAATCAAAACCACCGAGAAGGAATATTTAACTACCTACTAAGTTTCACCATGTGCCATCGTTGATTTCTTGTAGAGCCTGATCGTAAAAGCTTTAATCATTTTTTTTTTTTTTTTTTTGAGGAACTTAATTTCTCTCCACAAAACACATAAATTCATCCAGTTTGGATTTGAGCTTTTCTATTTCTTCAAAAATGCGTGCAAAATACGAGAGGAATGTCACGTGACTTCAAAATCCTCACATGTGAATCTATCCGGTTTTGATCTAGCATGCATCAATTGATCGGCCAACGCAGACCGTAGGAATAAATCGTATTTCCAGAGAAGTTTTATTGGCCGAATGAGGAGGGGGAGGGGGTGGAGGCAAATCCTGTTTCCAGGATTTTACTTTTGTGTGTCTACCGAATGGATCTCCGAGAACCTTCCGTAAGATTAACTGAACTAATACCTCACGCCAATTCAATGGTGATCGACCCGAATCCACTGTCCAGGGATGAGACGCAGTGGCGTTCGGAATCCTTCGCGCGGTGCTTAGGCGCTTGCTTGCTAAAATAATCTTACACATCTTTGCCAAATTTTGCGGGAAATTTGAAAAAAAAATTACATTCGGTTGAATGGGATAAATGTATTTCTTTGACGCAAAACGGCAGCTGGTGTGCAAATCCGCTATGCGTGACGTATAAGGCGCGAGAGAGAGTTTGATGTTGCCGTTTCATGCGGGTATTTAAAGAAATTTTACAATACATCGGTGATTCAATTGGTTGAATCAAAGATTACAGATTTGAGTAATTCAACAGACCATTTTACTTTCACCATTTGTACAAATGTAATCTTTGATTCAACAGACGGAGGAATCATCGATGGATTGTAGAATTTTGATATCCACGAAACGGCAGCACTGGTGAGTGGTGGAGTCCGAACGACGTCCGTCATCACTCGACGCAACTGTTGTAAGTCGCTTTGATTGGGATTGCGTTCCGTATATGCCGAGTATAATTCATCCGTGCGAATTTTCTTTTGATACTTACTCATGCATGCGGAAAGTGTCCGGCAAACTTATTTCGAACACGGCTCACGTGGGGGCAAAATGGCGTTGCTAGTAAGGGAAGGAAAGGGGGTTCTATGCGTTTCCTCTCGTAAAAAAGCTCCACATCTCAACTCACCGTGTTGCCAGTTCTGATCTGTTCAGTTCAGTCAGAACCGAACGATGAGAAATGAAGTCTGATACCAACCAAACCAGCCTATTATAATCAGAATAGAAACTTCAATTCATTTTTGGAGCATTATTTTCCGGTCCGCTATTTTGAGAAAATTTGAAGCAATGCTAACGACAGAGACAGTCGCTTTGCATGTGGACACCGAAAGATGCAGAAAAAATGTTTTCATTGACTCTCACAAGATTCTATTTTAATTGTATCATTCCGTGCTTACACAACACCTCTAAGATTAACAGGATGAGTTCAAGAGCCGGTATTTTTGGTCAACAGCTCTGGGGTTATTATTTTTTTCATCAGAAAATTTTTTTGATTAAACAAAGCAACGTATTTTCACCATGAGTTCTATCTGAAAGATTAAGATTTCTATTACCAATATCTATAATGAGCAATTCTGTTATTTAAGTACAAGCAAAGCCATAAGTCAACGAGCCGACGATTCGAGCTACGTGTAGTGCGGGTTGCGTCGAATCGTCGACGCAGGACTAATGGCTCTGCTTGTACTTTCGTAATTTTATTATGTAATCACCCCCCCCCCCCCCCGCCTCCTTCATGAAGGAATTATGCTGAGTTACTATTCGGCAGGTTGAGTATAACCGAAAGCAAAGAAGGTGCATCATGTTCTCACATAAACTCCGCTTGTCCTTCGTCCTCAGTCTACTCGAAAATCGAACTTATTAAGCGAATAATATTCAAATAACAATTTTTTGTAATTTCATTAATGCCAATTTATTTGCAATCAACGCAGCTTATTTCTGATACTTTTGATGGTTCTCTAAAGATAGTCATAGTTTTGATGCCAAACATTATTTTGTCAATTTTATATTCTATATTTACACTCCAAAGCTCTTGAAGTTGTATGTATATCTTGAAATTTTAGCTCCAAATCTTTGGATTTGAAAACCAGATTTTTCCGGACACCTTAAATTAGAATATTAATCGTAATCCTAACTCAAGAAAGACACGCACTGACTTCTTAAAAGCACCATCTTACTGCATAGATAAAAAAAGGTTGGGTACTATTTCCTTAAAGTTTACCTCCTATTGCACCAGTAGTCAGTAGTAGTTGAGGAAAATTTCGTTAACTTTGGGGAAATTTAGAATAAAAGTTGGGAGAATATTCGACAAAAACTTTGGACACTTCTCCACGGAAGCAAAAGGATCGAAACTTGGGAGAAAATATAGTCCCAACGTTTTTTTCTTACGTGGGACTTCTTCCTGGGCTTCCTGGGATAGTAGATTTGGAAATCTATTTAGCTTCGAACTAAGATGGTACATTTTTGCGATCTGATTATTTTCTGACCTATTAAAAAGTGAGTTTGGAATACTCACATTAAATTTTAAACTGAAGTTTAAAAACTGACAATGGGTCTGTTGCATACTTTTGCTACAAGAATATACAAATAGAGCCTTGATTCTTACGTAAAATTCGGCGGAAATAACGATGCGCATATAAAGAACGTTCAAAATCCACTCATTAACTCAGGAAATCACTTCAATTTCAAACAGCCCGCGCCACACTAGACACTATTTGCACCGGTATAATACTACATAGACGGAACCACCGTGAATAAGTAAACAACATCGTAACTACAAAATGATGGACTTTCTTTTTTAATACGTGAACTATTGGCTGCATTTGCTGTCTGGTCTTTTCGGTTTATCAAAGATTACAAAATAATATAAGAAAAATGTACGCATCTAAACGAAACATTCCAATGTTTTTAAGTTCTGTTCACGTTTACATAAACGAGATGGTTCCATCTATGTAGTTATAAGTCCGTGATATAGTGTCTAGTGTAGGGCGGGTTGTTTGAAATGGAAGGTATTTTCTGAGTTAATGAGTGGATTTTGAAAGGTTTTTATGTGCGCATCGTTATTTTCGCCGAATTGTACGTTAGAAACAATGAGTTATATTGATGTAGCAAAAGTACGCAACAGACCCATTTTCAATTATTATATGGCAACCTTTTGCTCACCGCTCACCTCACATATGAATTGGAGGCGACCCACCTCCAACTATGAATAGTCGTGAGTGGACGTCTGCGTCTGTGGCTCGAGTTCCGAGCCGTTGGGACGGAAACATACTTGCAGGTTACATCTTACAGCTTACAGGTGTGCGTACATTAAACTCGGTTTTCTAGTTACATTGTATTTGTATGTGCGCTCCTTGCTCCCTCTCCACTTGGACGGAAACAAAGTGATCCTTTTACGATGCACCTCACCGTTCATCAATATCTCGACGGATTTTATACGATCCTCGCCCGAGTTAACTCCCGTTTCCTATCATCGATTCGTTGGCTGCGCTGTGTTGTCGGGTCGTGAGGACAAAAACCACCCGTCAGATGCAGAAAAAAGAAGCAAACGGAAATCATAGAAGAAAGGCACCACGTTTGATGCATGGGCGGCGCGTGGGGTCAAAAAGTGGGGGGGGGGCTAAAAATCAACAGCTTTTTTTTTCCATTTTTTTTTCTTTCTTTCTTCACTTCTTTCAAAATAAAATTTGACGCAGGCGGTTGGGGGGATAAATTACCATTTTTTCTTTTGGAACTTTTGTAATTTTGACTTGAAAGGGGCTAAAATTTAAAAATACTGAAAATTTGGACTAAATAGACACACTTGAAACAATTTGGTTAGGAAAATTTTTGAAGAATATAAACAAAAGGTGACAGTCTCTTTTCCTTAGTAACTTCTGAATGAAGCAGACAGATGGCGATGAGAAATTGATAACGTTTTTTCATTCTTCTTTTTCTCTTTTTCTTTCTTTTCCATTTTTCCCTTTTTTTCTTTTTTCTTTTTTTCTCGTTCAAAAATTTGTTTAGCCCCTCGTTCCCAAAAAAGTGGGGGGGGGGGCTATAGCCCCAATAGCCCCTTATACGCGCCGCCTATGGTTTGATGCACCATTTATATCGGCACCAAGGGTTCTACTGTCGCGGTCTAGGATGATCAAGTAAGTCAATTTTGTGTAAAATAGCGAATAAAATAGCAAGTTGATAGTAATAGTAACGAAAGACAGTTGGTATAATTTCTGGGATATTGTGCAAGCTTCCTCAAAAGACAATCTGTAATAATTTTTTTATCATGTAGGGAGTGGATTTAACAAATTTTGAACGGACTCATCTTATGAATTTCGATTCATTTTACGAGGAAATAAGCGCTTAATATTTCTGACGCGAAAATTCGCAGCCAACTCATTGAAAGCCTCCTCAGTTAAAAGTTTCCAAAAATATCGAATTTACAAGGGTCTGGTCTCCTTGGAATTTGGCGAGGACTTTATGATATTCCATCATGGCCTATGCCTATAAGTATATATATTCTACGGATGTTCGTTACATTTTAATAGCATGCCATGCAAATATGCGAAATTTTAGACTCGGGATTAGTGAACCACTTTTAAAAAAGTTGTAACGAAATTATTCTTTCCTCCTTACCTGTTCCTAATTTTTTTCCCGTACTCTCTTTCTGTTACTCTCCGTTTCCTTGTCTTCTCTCAAACAAGAAAGTAATGCGGCGTTGGAAATGCCGGCGGGTGGCATACGTTTCAGCTGCTACTTTGTACAATCTTACAATATTCCAGACTCAACCTCCGGGTAAATATTTTTATTTTTCCTCGGTATAGACCACCCCCCAACCAAACCCCCTTACCCCCTATTCTGACACCCCTGTTTTGAGCATAATCTGACGCATTGCAGCAGCTGGCACTAGACCTCGGCTTTCTTTCTTCATCGTTTTAAATACGCACAAAAAAAAAAAGGAAAGAGAAAGTCATTGTCATTGTGATCATATTCTCCCCTCACTCTCTCTTATATTATTTCTCTCTTTCCCTCCTCTTCCTCTTTTCAGTAAGAAGTTAAAGCGAGCGACAAATCCATTTTGCCTTTCGAACTGAATTAAACGTTGCCTCTTTCAAAGGCCTTTTGCATCGTGCCTTTAGACTAGACTAGAACAAACATTGGTGCCAAATTTAGAGAGCAAAAAATTACTCGCATTTCCATATCTTCACTGTATAAATCCCCCACCCCCTCTTCCTATAAGAAAACAGTCTACATTTTTCCCTATGTGTAACCATGACAGTTGAAATATGATTTATTTTTCCGTCTGACTCTCCTCGAGAGGAGTAAAGTATACAGCTTTTACCGAAGTCTTATGGCGCTAAGCCTTTTTAATGGGCCTCAAAACACTTGGAAATGCATTTCACTGGTTTGATTTCGTTTTTCACATTAATCCATGTTAATATCATTTTTTGCTGATATCGAACATGGAAAGAACAAATGCTAGGAATTTTGTCTATATTTTTACTCCTTTCATTTTCAGTCCAAGTTAATCAAAAAATTATGTTTTATATGCAGTCAAATTTTTAAGGATATTCTTGGTGTGTATAGGGAAGAATTCTATATTCAGGTTCGTGAACCTTGATTCAGTATATCAAACTCAATCCTACGAATTTCATGTAACCAATATCATACGACCAGACTGGTTTTATTCTATCATTAGGAGGGCCGGCACATGAAATGGACAGCCATTTCCGAAATTTAAACTTTGATTAGAATATTTATTATAGAAATGGATGTATCGTAACATTCAGAACTCCAATTCAACCTTTAGGCATTGAAGCCCTTTGAACGACCAACAAAAATGGGGAAATCCAAAAAGCTGGTGTTTTTTAAGGTGACAAAGAACATTTATAACAAACTGCCTCCTTAAATTTCTCAATTTTGAAAAAGTAATACACCCTAACCTGTATGTGTATGATGATTATAAACGCTCTTATGGAGAAGACTGATCCTTGTTACGCGTTCTTTTCTTTCAGTTTCGCCCAAACATTTATTTCAAAGGAACATTACTTTTTAATAAGCCACTTTCAGATAAACTGACCAAAATTTTAAATTTCTGTGCTATATAATTTGTGGTACTGTAACTGAACCGATTCCCAACTTGGGACTGAGTTGAAATTAAATTATGTGACTTGGACTCAAAGCAAGATCCAAATACTTAAGTAATAAGCTGACAACCTAAAAATGGTGTGACCCCTCTTCAATACAGGTAACTGTGGATAATATGCTGTAAGAGTTGTCCATATACTATACCCACCAAAAGTTGAAAATTTATATTCGCACTAGCTTGGGCAACACTGGAACTTATATGCAAATTAATTTAGAAAGTATCACTATAGCTGGCAACAATGCTGCGCGCCCGGAGGACATTCGAAGGTTTTGAGTCAAGTGCTCTGAGTACTAACATTTAACAGCTACCAGCACAAACTTCTCTCCTTACTGTCCGCCATATTCCTCGCTATTAAAATGTGAAAGCATTCGAATTAATTAGCCACTATCTTCCATAGCCGCCAAATGTCATAATCACCTTATGAGAGGGTTTTTTTTTTTTTTTTTTTTTTTTTTTTTTTTTTTTTTGCATATTTACCACAGCAAACTCCAAAAGTAAAACTAAGCAACTTCTGTAGCCATTACCAAGTCTTTGATCGCTTGATAAAATTGATCTTCAAGTTAGACCACATTATTGATCGCAAAATATTTACCCCGAAATTGCTGATGATAGAGTTCATGTTTGCAATCGCCCATATAACAAAAATGGGCCGAATTCGTAAGTTTACGCAAATTTTCCCGGAGAAAGCATTTAACGATCAAATTGGAAGAATATTTTTTACGTATACACGGAACTTTTATGGGAGGTTTTACTGCAGTTGAACGTAACTTTTCCGGTAAAGCCTCAAAAGAACCGAAGAAAAGCTGGTGATAAGCTTCCATATGTTCATTAGTATTCTCATTTTTGAAGAAAACATGCGAGCACTTACCGATAACTATGGTTATATATCCCAAAAAAGCTTTCGTTCTTTGGCGGATTTACAGAAAATGTTCCGTTTAATGCCAGTGAAACCTCCCGTGGATGTTTTGTTTACGTAAAAAAGATAATTCCAATTCGACCGTTTCACGCAAGTTTTTCCCCATTTTAGAATTAATTTACCCCGCTTTAACATTGAAAAAGCAATACTTCTCAGTTCAATAGGCTGAGCTACGCGGGTGCCACTCTGTCTTTAGGGATCAATAAGAAATGGAGATGACCGAGAGAATTACTTTTTGAGTAAAATGAAATAAAATGTTAGAGACTATGAATAGGTGAATCACCGCAAATTATGTGATCTGCGCACAAATTCAGCAATAAAAGATTCTAAAGAAAATTCTTCATCCTTTAATGTCAACACTGATGAAATTAAAAAAAAAAAAAAAACTAAAAAACACTGCACAACGAATGTTACTGACGAGATAGAACAAATTAAAAAATGATTGAAAACTCTTTCACGAAAAAACTACAGAAAACTTCGAACAGGTTTTTTGTGACAATACATGGAACTTTTCAGTGCCAAATGATAAAATTTATGCGGTTAATCGAACTGGTATAAAATAGTGGTTACCGCCAGGATTTGATTAATAAAATAAAAAGGAATACTTTATTTCGATTTCAGTGTAAATGTTGGGAATGTCGGGTCAATTTATAGTAAATAAACAGTAAACTTTAATTCAGGGACCATTTTTTTGTGAGGTTTACAAGTATACATATTATGTGTATAGTGTATACAAGGGGTGTCCCGAAAGTAAATACCGGAACTGATGCTGTAACTTCAAAATTAAACAAACTAGCGATCTGAACTTCATTACGTTTCGAATACCAACTCATTTTTTATCAATTGAGCTCAAAATAAGCACATTTTTAGTCAAAAACTTCCGGAGTTATATGATCATAAAAAAAAAAAAAAAAATTGACTCATCCTACGGATTTTTTAAGGTATATTTTGTCGTAGCAAAAAGCGACACTAAGTTGTCCGATGTTCTTCCCTCATGTCGACAGTGGGCTCTAAGACAGAGCACAACTTGGTATCACCAAAAATATTCCTTAAAAACATTGCTTTCGTCGTCTCACTCAAGGAAAGACCAATGACGCTCATTATCTGATCACAATATCAGTTCAAACCGTGACACCGACGTCCGTCTCATCACAACACGTGGACAATGTGGGCATTTTTCTTCGGGATGTTACGAGATGGTTATAGGACATTTCGTCAACGACTTTTTGTCCAGATACAAATTCGTCAAGGCTTTTTACATCCACGCATGTATGAAGGCAAGAAAAGATAGGTCCATGCGTTTAATTTCGGTCCATATGTTTGATTTTACTAAACATTTAAAATTTTTGACAACAGTTTAGAACATCTATGAAAAATAATCAAACTGCTAGGAAAATAATTTATGGAAACATTGAAAATAAGAAAATGGAAGGTAGATGAAGGTGCTGCTATGGTAACTTCATTTTTGTATGTGTAGTATTTCTTGTCCTTACCGATGTCATTCTATTTTTTTCTTTATTTTTTTCCAATTTTTCTCTTGCCAAAATTTGTTTAAAATGTCAAAATTTTTGTAAAACCCGCAGCTGCCGCTCATAAGGCTCCGAACGAATGATCATTTGAGTTTTATCAAAAAGTATACCAAAATTATGATGTTTCCCAATTTTTGAAATATTTCCTGTATGGAGTTGGTGTTTTTATTTGGACCAATAAACTTTGGACATTATTTATTAAGTAGACCAACATGTTGCTGCCGAAAAAACGCAGTGACGTAAATAGTTGGACGAAACATGCGAGCGAACAAAAAGTCGTTGACGAAATGTCCTGAAACCTACGAGATTCACATGAGCGCACGCACTGGACGCAGTTTTGACTGATTTTTGTCTAGTTTTCCCGCAAAGATTTTGCAGTCAAAGAGGAAAAATGTAAAGAAATTGTGGAGGCTTTCTGCATTTTGATTGCACAAATTTCGCGGGCAAACTAAACAAAATCGTAACCTTCCTCCGAAAACTGCCCACGAGTTGTGATCTGACGTCAGTGATGTGATCAGACAATGAGTGTCATCGGTCTCATCTTGACTTGGACAACGAAAGTAATTTTTATGAGGAATCATTGTGGTGCTGCCAAGTCGTACTCTGAGTCTGAGATACGATAGAAATATCATCGGACAATTATTCAGTGCTTCTGTCTTTTACTATACGAGTTGAAAGTCTGTATACATATATTAAAAAACTATTTGGGTGTCAATTTCGTTTTCTTCAAACAATCATAATACCGTCAATTTTCGACCAAATGAGCTTGAATATTTTCTACTTGAGCTAAAGTGGCGGTCCACCAGGGGGGGGGGGGAGCCCAAGCCCCTCCCCCAATTTTTTGGGAAAGGGCTCAAAAAAGGGAAAAACAAAGGTTTCAACACCTTCAGCCCCCCACTTTGTCATAGAGAAGGGCACAAGAAAAAGGAGAAGCAAAAACAAAAAAAAAGCGTCATCACATTTTTCAAGCTACCCCTCCCCCCCCCCCAAAATTTTGAACCCACGGATCGCCACTGTTGAGTTCAATCTAAAGAGTATGAATTGATTTTCCAAACTTAATTATGATAAGATAGCTATAGGCTGTTTAGTTTCGAAGTTACAGCGCCAGTCTCCGTACTTTTGGGACCCTATACGAATATATACGTTGTTTATAGTAGTTTGAGGAATGCGAGGACTTTCTCACTGAACGGGTCCAGAGGAATGCCAAAAACTGGCTCTCTGTTGACTGTGTCCGGACTTTTTAATTTGTATATGTTACAGGACAAACCCGATTTTAGGCTAAACTAGTTTAGCCTAAGCCCAACCGGTTTGGCCTGAGCGGAACAGGCAAAACTAGTTTATCCTCGGACAAACTCGTTTGACCTGAAATTATCTGGGCCGATCCGGTTAGGCCTAGGACAAACTCGTTTGGCCTAAGATTCTCCAGGCCAAACTGATTATGGGTAGAACAAACTAGTTCAGCCGGAAGTGACCGTGCAGGACATACTAGCTGAGCGTAGGACAAAGTAGATTCGTATAAAAGTCGCATGATTTTATGTGACAAAAAAGAAAAAACAAAAGAAACCATACTGACTTAGATGAAAAATTAACGAACGAAAAGAAGAGCATTTAGACTATTCAGTCTCTACTCAAATAGCCACCAACGAGTCTATTCGGAGTAGACCGCGGATCCACTTTGTTATGTCACTTCCAAAAAATAGTCTATACTTTTCATGATGCACGTACAGTAATTATTTCGCAGTGTTTATTACTATTTCACTCTGTTAGACGGTATGTTTCTTTAAAGCGTGTGGCGTTGACTCATATTGAAGGTGCGTAGACGCCAGCTCTTTGGTACCGAGGTGGAGTCTTTGTAATCTTTGGATGCGGCAACGAAGCGGAAGCTAGAAAGCGAATCGAAAAGGACAATGAATGAAACGAATCGGGCGCTTAAAAGCGAAGAATAAATTCGGGTGCGCTCGCCGAGCCGAGCCGAGCCGAGCCGGGCCAGGCCGCGCCTTCCTGGGACCTGGCGTCGTGCGGGATGCTGATTAATATTTCACGGCGCTCGGCCTCCACCCTCTGTGCTCCACACTATACTCAGTTGGAAAGTTGCCAAGCCTCCCTCCCTGTGCCTCTCTTTTGATCCAGCGTGGATACGAGGTACAATACAAGCGAGAGTCAAGGAAATCGAAGGAGTGAACTTGCGGATAGTCGTTGGCGAGAGTTTGTAGGGTTCGGGGCGAGGAGGTGGGAAGAGGGGGGGGGATTTCTCAAGTGCGAAGAAGCTTTGATACAGAAAAGAAAGAAAATTAAGTCGAAAGGCGGTTTTTTTAGAGAGAGTGCGATGAGATGATAGGGGCTGATTATCTACGGAGCTGGTATATATTTGAAAATAAATGCCTCTGAAACTATGGGTGAGCTCTTCCCGTTAGATCATAATACTACGCAAGAATTGGAATATCTAGTCGATAGCGAAACCGATGTTCAATGAGCCATTATTTCAGATACAGCCTCAATCTTGGGCTATCTGCAGGCTTCCACTAAATTAAACCCGATTATAATGAAGGCCAAGAGATGAGAGATTGAATTATGGGGAGGGGAAGCCGGAGGGTGGTTGGTTGGATGGAGTAAGAGAGAGAGAGAGAGAGAGAGAGAGAGAGAGAGAGAGAGAGAGAGAGAGAGAGAGAGAGAGAGAGAGAGAGAGAGAGAGAGAGAGAGAGAGAGAAAGAAAGAGAGAGGGGGGATATTGAATTTTTGATGTCACGAACCGTGAAATCGAAAGTGCGATGATTGGAGCTCAACTTTGCCGACTTTCAGCCTTTTATCTTAAAAATTGAGTAGGAAGGAAATCATCTCAATCACTACGTCGTATCGTCGCGGCCAATTAATCATCGTAAGCTTGCTATGACTTTTATGGAGTATTAAAAATCGACGAGCCAGTAAAATTAAGATCCAGCATCTGCTTAATTAGTTAAGTTTGTGAAATTACTTTGGTTTATTGATTCATTCTCGCGACTTGTTGAAGATTCCGCGCTGCGTCGAGCGCGCCATGGAGTTGACTCCTTATTTCTATTTGCGGGGCAAACGCAACTTGCCGAACAAATTCCTTTGGTGAGAGCATTCACTTTCAGGATTAATTTGAAGGTACTGAATTTGAAGAGGCGTGTAGATTATTTGAGCTCCAAAGTATTTTCGTTCTGATGAGAGGAGATCAATTGATTGCGATCTGACCGTTAAATATTTGAGGAGGAAAAGGTAAAGTCGCGAAGTTGAAAAATCGTATTTCACCATTTCCTCCGATCAATTAAAACCTTTAACTTTAGTTCAGTTTAATTCCAAAGAAACTTTTAATTTACAGGAGGAAAAGATAATTCAAGAAATCAGAATCCCGTGAATATGTCTGCGAAGCATCATTGTTTTCTCCGTTCTGTTAAGCGGGCCTTTACATAGAATTCTTGAGCTCTCTATTATTTCAAGCGAGGCCGACTCCATTGCGACGTGTCGAAAATTATGCTTACAGTTTTTTCGCTCTATCGGTTTCTTTGTTGAGAGCCAGTATATAAAAAACTTCGTAATATTTTTAGTGTTATTCTTTTTAACTTTAACTCAAAGAAGTACAGTTATAAAACTTCACAAAATCGTCGGCATTCGTCAACTTTTCCTTTAAAAAAAAAAAACAAAAAAAAAAAAAACAAAAAAAAAAACGATAAAATTGTCTGAATGAAGTTGGAACCGTTTCACACTAAAAGGCTCACATATTTCGACAGCTTATCACCAATAGAAAGTCGAAACTAGGTCGAAGCATGTTTTTCAAAGAAACGGAGAACCCCAAGTAAACGTGCCGTGGTTTGCATGAGATTTCGAGGTTTCTAGTAAGAAGAAAAATCTTTTGAGGATGCTGCGTTACAGATAAAACCATCACCGATGATTTTCCAATTTAAAGTAAGAAAACTAATAAAACAACTCCTGTATGAACCATGTGTTCCTCAATCCATGTTTATTTGTTTTTATATTTTTCATTTTTACTTTCTCAGCTAACGAAGTTAGAAATTCAGAAAGCATTGCGATGCTGCAGTAGAGGTCTGTCTATCTGTATCCCAGCATAACTTTTTAAGCGCAATGGTCCGTATACAACCAAATTCTGCAGAGAAGTTGGTTATTTAACATTCCTTAGAGGGAGCTTTCTTGTTTTTTCAAAATTATAAATTTTAAGCAAGCTATGGAGGACGAAAGGTTTCTATTAAAATCAATTGAAAATGGGTAAACATGGGGAAAAATTAGAATATTTCAAATATAGCTGTTTGAATTTTGATTAAAATTTGCAAAAAGATTCTGCAGCCAGCTTACTGTAAAATTAACCCCTTAAGTGGGGTCTCCCTCAGAATATTATAGGGGGGTTTGAAGAGTGAGGGTATCCCTCAGGAAATAAAAAGGGGTCTGCCCCCCGATTCAGTTTGATGTGAGAAAGTGTTCGTGGGGTATTCCCTACAGTTTTTTTTTTTTTATAAGATCTCCTTTGTTTTTAAACCCTGGTAAAAATGTTCCATGAACTCCGTTCCAAGTTTCCACGTGGACATGGAAATCGCCTTGATTTCCATGTAAATTATGTAGATTTCCGTGTGAATTTACATATGGAAATCACAATGATTTCCATGTCCACATGGCAAATTGGAACAAAGTACACGGAACATTTTTACAAGGGAAACTGCACTATTGACAAATGTTTGACGCTCTTTTCACTTCTAGATAGCTTTTGATAAAATGTTCTCTCCAAAAAATGTTTCTCTAAACCTTGGTGCAAAGGTCTCGTGAAAGTTCCGTGACCGAAATTCTGTATCCAAATATTACTTATCCATAAAATGTCATGGGATTCCGTGGGCCGTTCATGGGATTCCGTGGGCCGTTCATGGGATTCCATATAGAATTGTAACTGTAATTTCATGGAATTCCATGAGAGGCTCACGAAAATAATGCCATACAGAATTTTGGCCATGGAACTTCATGGACCATACTTTAACCAGAGATTATAGTTTTTTTAATCAGTTTTTTGGACCTCCCTCCCACTTCGGTGCCAAAACGTAAAATCAGCAGTTCTTTTCAGCAGTTGCAAACCGGCGGAGGCCTGAATCGTCCTCGGCTCTCGATCAATCGGATTTTAAAGTTTGATTTCGAGCCACACGATACAAGTGCTAATTTTCATAAACAAACAGTAAATACATTCATTTTTTGTAAAATACATGTAACAAACAAGTAGAAAACAGCAGTCATATTTTTTTATAAATGCTGTTCACAATTTCAACCTGTTTCAAGCCTTTAAAGAAAACCCACCTGGATAATGTATATAGTCGAGGAATTTTTTAAGGATAAACTACTGAAATTTGGCAAGTTTGTATTACTTTTACATATTAAATTAAATAAAGACAACGTAATTGTTGGGCTGTGCTGATGAAAATTGAAAATAGTGAAAACGCGCGAATAACTAAATTTAATAAAAATTTACCATGACCTTTTAAAGAATTTTGATAAAGATTGAATGTTCCTCGAAACTTCGGAAGGTGTACCCGTCAAACGTTTTTAACAAAATTCGCTTTTTGTTCGATTCGAAATTTCCTCGAAATGAAAGTCATTAGACGTGCTCTTTACTGAAGTCAATGAAACAAATGAACACAGACAGTTAGTTGAAAATAATCCTATAAAAAACGAAAAAATCGTCGAATGGTGTTGTTACAGAGCTTTGATACAGGAGTATAGAATCAAATGGAGATCAATCACCGTGTAAAACTCGATTTTATTCTGTTCAAAAGTAAGGAACAATTCCTGTCACGTTTCTGGAACCTTGCGAGGAATGTCTCTTTAATGATTTTTGTTTTGTTTTTGTTTCGCTCTGTTTTTTTTACATGGCGCTAATTTTGAAGCAGCAAAGGCTCTGCTACGAAACGAGATCTACGAACAGTGGGTTAGTTTTCGCCATTTCCAGACTCGAGAAAAAAAAAAAAAAAAAAAAAAAAAAAAAAAATCAGATTTAAATGCGTTTGGTGCAAAAATATGAATTTGAAATTAAAAGATATTCAACATGAAATTTTCATATAAAATCTCAACTTGTCACAAAACTGCAGATTTGATCCAGTGGCGGCTCGTGAAATTTGGCAACATCGGAAATTCTCCATTGAAATGTATCTAGAATAATTAATCTTAGTGAGGTTGACGTGCCTCGCTTTGAATCGGATTTTCAGGTATTTGTTTTAATTCCAAAAAAGCATGGTTGTCAGTGCGGGCACGCGCCGCTCTATAATGCTGCTTTAATTGGGCTTTTTGGGGATCATTGACGGCGCATTGCAATCTGGCAACATTTTATTTCGTCTCTTAAATAATATATTGATTCGAGGGATTGCACAATGTATCCCCAATATTTTGACCTTTTTCATGACTTTAAAAGGACTAAATACAACGTTGCCAGATTGGCACCACTGAATTGAATGTATAAAAAGTATGCTCTGCTGGTGTACTAAAAGTACACTGAGTTTGATTTATCACAATGCTGTTAAGTATTGGAAACTCTGTCCTTCTATTGCACGGAAAAAAAAGATTAGTGAAAATAACCATACGGATACCTGATTTTGGCACCTGCTGGATGTTATGGTTAACTTGACCAGAAGTATGGTACATTTACCGATACTTTGAGTAAATTCGACATGCAATCAGGTAACATCACCTAGTACCTAGTCAAAACATAGTATACTTTTGGTTAACATTACCATAACATCTAAGAGGTGCCAAAATCAGGTATTCGTATGGTTATTATCACCGTAGTTTTTTTACCGTGTGGTTATTCGGAATTTCCCCCTTTTTGAAGAATGTGAAGTTTTAAAGAATTATAAGATAAGAGTAAAAAGGTCCGGTAAAAAAGAGGTTGAAAAGAAATACTTCACACTCTTAACCATAAGTAAGTTATTATTTGCGGACTCACAGACTTTGTATTATTTTTTTTTACTGACTGACACTTTTTAAGCGACTTCCCTACTATCGGTGTCTGCCCGTGACTTAAACATTGATCACATGATGAGTCATAGTCATGCACTGATAATAAGCACAACAGAGGTGGCTAAAAACTTAAAGGTTCCATCCAATATGCAGAAGTGAGTCCGAAATTAAAATTTATTTCATGTGGAAGAAGAGTCAAAATTAAAAACATCTAAAGATAGATTACGCTTTCATCTTAGAAGCCAAGTTCTTATAGCTTTTAATCTAGAGACAGGCTTGATTATAGCCTTCTGCCGTTTAAAACTTTAGGGCTGCGCTACATCAAAATGAGCTATTATTAAGAAGTAGTAAAAGTATATCATTTTACAGAGCCATGGTGTGTGAGCGGAACGACTGATGCGGTGACTCTGAGCGCCACACGGTTGTGAGGGGGGGGGGGGGGGGGATTTGAACTGGAAAGAGAAGTAAGCACAAAGAAGACGCCCAGCAGCTTTGGAAGTTTCTTGGAAATTTAATTTTTCCTCCTATAAATAGAAAAATACTGCAACAGCACTGGCTTACTGCACTGAAAAAAAAAGTTGGTTTCGGAATAATATGCCGTTATAGTAAAATTTTCCTGGTTTGAACTTACCTAAATCATGGTTAAATTTACCATACACATATAGTAGACTTTACACAGGGCGGTGCTAGATTTTACCATGCCACTATGGTAAAGTGGGTGCGTTAGATTTTAACCTGGATCATGGTAGAAATTACCCCACGGATCGTAAAATTTACGATGCTGTGGTTAAATTTGAACCATCATCCTGGGTTGGATTTTCTATAATCTAGGTACTGTTGAATTTACCATATACTCAGAATAGTATTTTCAAGTATGTGCATCGTAATTTAAAACCAACTTGTGTGGCCAAAATTACGATAAAATTAATGTAAATAAAACAATACCAGCTAATGGTAAATTTAAATCATAAATATTGTAAATATATATAGTTCCACCGCTGCGCTGTCCGCATAGAGCGCGCTGCCCATCAGGTCCTATCGATTTACTACGTTGATTGTACATGTACCTGTGCCATTTCAGTCAAGTTTTTTCAGGTTTTTATTTTTAATAACATGTTTGAGAATTAAAAGTCCGTCCAGACAATGGGTCTGTTGCAAACTTTTGCTACAACGATTGAGAGAGTATAATCAAATGTAAAATCGCCTGAGAATTCCATTGGTGACATCAGAAAGTCATAAAATGCAATAATAAACTCACAAGAGGCGTTTAATGAAATCCATGATGGCGGAGAAATATCGAGCAATTTGTATGCATGCACCAGGAACATCCAAGGATAGCCAACCTCACAATATCGATCACAACCAAACACAATGTAAACAAACACAGAATCTCTACCTCCAGTGAGGTTGTCAAAGTTGGCCATCCTTGGATGTTCACGGTGATGCATGCATAGAGATTGCTCGATATTTTACCGCCATCTTGGATTTCATTAAACGCCTCTTGTGAGTTGATTATTGCATTTTATGACTTTCTGATACCACCAATGGACTTTTCAGGCGATTTTACATTAGATTACACACTCTTAATCGCTGTAGCAAAAGTTTGCAACAGACCCATTAAGTTTAATAAATATTAGAGATAAGTAAATAGTTTAAATTTGCCTTCAAAACTGAAAATTCCGGTATTTTTTAGATTTCCCATTAGAAGGGCTACGCCTTGATCACCTGATGACAGTCATTGCGGATATAAATACCACAATGTATAATGTAAATCTACTCTGACGTAATCTAGAGTAGCGTATGCGGTAATACGTACGTAAAGATATATAGAACATTGACATAATTGTTCTAATAGAAGTCTTTTGATAACTTTAGAAGGAAAATTGGTCCATGAGTACAATTTTCATAAAATTTAAAGACAAAAGAGCACGCACTGAGTCGCTTCTCCTTGAGTGCATCCATCCCCTCCCTCTCCCTTTCATTCACTCCCCTTTTCAAATCTTGGAGAAATTGTAACCATGACCTGGTTAAATTTAAACTATGCGTTGGTTAATTTGAAACCATAAATTGGTTAAAAACAACTATAATTGCCTGGTAGATGAAACTACACACAGTATAGTGAATATTACCATATAGGTTGGCTTGGGTTAACACAGGGTGTGTAGGTTGTTCATTTCCGAAACCAGGAGTATAGTAAAGTTTAACCAAATTAAAGTAAATCTAACCCAGGATGTTTTTTCAGTGTGTGCTTGGGTGAGAAACTAGATTCAGCCCTTGTTGGTGGGGGCGCTCTACAAACTACAATCGTCCATTTTACCTAATTCAGAACTCATTGTTTCAGCTGTCGGTAACTAATGAAGTGATTTGGAACAACTGAAAAAAAAAAAAAAAAAATACGGGCCTGAGACCCGGACGTTACAAGAAAATATTTAACACCGACAAATTACGATTTTGACACCCGCTCCTTCCGGGCATTAACCAGGAAGTTCCGGCTGTCACACTCGGATTTTACCGGTGTTCCATATTTGCCCTTACTTTTTTTTCAGTGAGGTTTTTCATAAATAAGTCAAATCTGATTTCGGAAAAATCACTGTCTAACAATCTGAGTTTTATTAAAATCGATGCATATTTTGATTATGCTTTCCATTTGAAATTGCTTCCATTACACTCGGATTATGGCCAAACATCTCAAATTCTTCACTACCAAAACTCATGAGTTTGATGGTAAAACATGATGCTTAAGATGATTTTCAAAAGAAGTATGAAATATCTAGCGCACTGTTTTGTGGACTACATTGTTAAAGTGTTACATGGATTTCTCCAGAGGAGCACACGTGATGTTACATAGACCCTCTGGCCCCCTTATGAGAAAAGTGTCTTTCGAGTTTATCTATATAAAGTTGCCGATTAGTTATTTAAAAAAACACTTGCGCCCGTGTGAAGAATTGATTCTTGTCGCTATGAGCTATATCCATGGGAGTCGATACGTCGCAATTCACTGGCCATTTTTGCTCTCTGCTCTCAGCATCTGACAACAGCTGAACTCATTTTATAACCTTTTGATTCTGCCTCACTGTGGAACAGCGCGCTTTGAATTAAGAGTAGACGCGATTTTTTTTTTTCTCTCTTTTTTTCCCCCATGGCTCATGAAGCAGCATTAAGAGGACTAAAGATAAGAGCATGAGTAAGAAGTACCCAGGGATTGGATTTTAGAGCCTTGAGGCAGGGATAGAGATGCAAACAGAGAGGCCAGAGGCTCAGTGCAGTTGTCTGATCTGAGCCAAGGCTCATTAAATCGCAAGGAAACCGTTGTCGCTGGTGTGAAACTTACCAAATTTTCACAGTGCACCAGTGACCATCAATCGAAAAATATTCGGAGACATCTGGCATCGCTGGATTGAAAGCTCCGAGCCGCAGCGGCCAACAGCCAGAAGCAAAGCAGAGAGAACTCAATCGTTGTCTGGGGACCTCTAGGTCCAACGCTTGACGAGTTCCGTTGTTCTTGCGCTGATGTCAATTCGGATTACTTTTTAACGATGAGTAAAAGAGAATCATGAACGAACACGCTGATAGATTCTTCCTTTCTCTAAGTCTGTAACATAAGAGCGATAACCCTTCTAGTACCAAGTACTAATAACAGTAAAAAAAGCAAAAAAAAACTACTCATAAAAGACCCATATAAGAATGAATCGAGCTTGTATCGTATACAGGGTGTCCTTAAAGCATTGGTTCTCTCATTTCTGACCTAATTTTTTTAAGGGCGGAGGGGGGATTTCCAAAAATTGTCTCCGTAATTTTTCAAAGGATATTAGCATTTTCCTGATTATTTTCAGATTTTTATAAATGCAAAAAGGGTCCTCTGAAGAATGAATGGCAACGTCCGTCATATATGTAGACACCCGGTAAGCTGACGCACATGCCAATCAATTACTTTGAATCATTATACAACCCGTTTTTATAGTCACTGTCCGTCAAAAGTGACACAGTGACCCACGGGGTTTTGACCCGTTTCTATTCCAATAAACTGCTGAATCGATACCTCGCAGTTTGCTACCGATTGTGATCGCAACGTTTGCCATCATTTACGATTGGTCTCTGATTGACTCAATCAACGCAGCCATTCAATCGACTTTCTGAAACAGATTGACCAATTGAATCGCAATTTTTTCTTTCGCTCTTTGATAACTTCCCCAGTCGAAACTTAAAGGAGAAAAACTCGGTATTCACCCGGCCTTCGATTAGCAAACGATCAAAGGAAATCACGTTTGATTAATCGCGCGCAGCACCTATATTGTGTATCATATATGATATTACTATATTGGCTGCAGTACAACGATACTGCCTCTCCCTTCCCTCCATTCAGAGATGTATGTCTAACAAAGATAAATAAGGGGACAAAATCTGCTCATCTTGTCTCTTTCAAATCATTAATTGGAAAAATGAGAGAAACAGAAGATTCACCGATTACGCTACCGCCATAAAGAGGGAGAATTTGCATAGATGCGTCGCATTACAACTACCCAAATATAGTAGATCAGGCATAGGCGGCGCGTGTATGGGGCTAGGGGGGGCTATAGCCCCCCACTTTTTTGGGAAGAAGGGGCTAAAAAAGTCCGAGAAAGCCAAAAAAAAAAAAAAAATGGAAAGGTAAGACCAAAAGAAAAAAAAAAAAAGGTCATCAATTTTAGCCCCCCCCCCCACTTTTTGACCCCACGCGCCGCGCATGAGATCAGGAGAATATCATATTTATACATCTAAGGGCTGATCTAAGGTGGCAAGAGGTCATGTAATCCCCCCCCCCTCAAGCCTATACATTTCTGCCTTTTTTAACAGAAAATATCCCTAAACTGCTTCCTACGACGCGACGCTGCGAATTTCAAAGTTCGTAGGTCTTCTCAGTCCAGAAAAAACTTTCTGGATCCGCTTTTGTCTGCATATCGATAAAAGTCGAAAAAACAGTTATATATTTCCATAAATAACTGATCCGCTTGGTAAGTGCAGCGGCTCAGAACTTTCCCGTCAACCACGTCGAGCTAACGAATAAAACCTGTTATTTATTCATGAAAATGAGAAACGTGTTTTAGCTCCATGAATGAATGCAAGAGAGGCAGTATCTTCTGTTTAGCGGTGGATAGAGAGAAAATTCAGAACATATATATATATATGTAAAGGGTTTATTACCTAACGAAATAGAATAAAATGGGATGTAACATGCAGAGAGAGGAATTTTGAGGCTCCGAGCTCGAAAATGCGTTGAAATGACTATAGGATTGTGGCAGGGAAAGAACTGAAGCGGTACTTTTTTCACCTCATTCTAATTTCCTAGGTAATTTATGATGCAAAATGACGAATTTTTTTTCTTTTTTTTTTTTTTTTTTTTTTTTATTATTATGAGAATTATGTAAATGAGTCACAAAATATTTTAAAGTTGGACTCCTTCGGATCTCTGAACCGAAATTTCAAAAGAATGAATCGTCTAAATGAACTGATACGAGAAAGACCCAATTCATTCTCTCCGTCATCAAATATAATTAGTTAGATATTAAGACTTTTAGACATCCCGAAGTGATCATTTGTGGGGGGGGGGGGGGTAGAGGGTTAACAGGGGTTAACTTCTTTTGGCAGTAAGTATAAAAAGTATCATTGAAATTCTTATGAGGAAGAAGAAGAGAGCTCTAAGTAATATCGGATTATTTACTACTCAAAGTCCCTAGATGACTCGCTTTCTTCCGCATTTTAAACTATAATTCCATCAAAAGAGCATCTTGTGGAAAGTCAGCAGATGCTTGGTCATAGTTTCAATTTGAATGTTTACCCATATACAGGCTCCGTCTGCCCGTGCATTCTAAAAGGAAAAGTCCCGATGTTGCAAGTTTCTATGAAGTTCACGTTTCGATGAAAGTTGAATCAAGAAGTACAATTCTCCTAGGAACGATTTATATTTTACAGTCTCTCATGATTTTAGGACTGGAAGAGTGACTAGAATCACGAACAGATCTCTCTTGCAAGCAATTTCCGTTTTCCTTGTGAATATGTTCTCAAAAGGTTCTTACTTCATCTCCTCTTTGACAATGTCCCTTCTCTCATAATTATTATGAGACTATGTGTTCGTTCATTTTTTCACAATTAAAGGATCTCGTTCACGTACACTTCCGAATAGCGCTTTTTCGTTCATTCTTACCCCTCTAAGGACCAGGTTAGATCAAAAGAACGTCACTCTTCTGAGTTTATGTTGGGAAGGTAGTTAACTGTTCGTACTCGGGGGAGTTGTAATTGCATATGCGACGAATTGAAGGCGCGCGAAAAAATCTTATCTTGTTAGTGTTTTCATCGATGATCGCGTTTATCGGGAATGAAGACTGAAAGGCAATTTGATATAGACTAGAGGAGAAAAGCGGGCTTGAGCCATAAGGAGTAAACCATTTTGCTGATTTAGACTCTTTTTAGCCTTGCCATCAGCCAATCTGAATCTTTTTCTCCTGCTCTAGATGTAAATGACTGGGAGGGGGCCATTGAAATTTGAATGTTATTAAAACAACATGTCGACCGCACGCAAATAGTTCCATGAAAGGAATAATTTGGTGTTGGTGGTAATGTTTTAATTGTTACGCTATAATTGAGAACAGATGAAAAATATCCTTCAACGCAAAAAACTAAAAATAAAACTCAAGCTGCGCTTTACATATCACGACTAATAATGAAAGATCGTCGCTATTGGTTGATGCTCTTTAGACAGTTGATTTTAATGAATATGAAAAAAAAAAAAAAATAAAACAAGCAGGAGAAATCCAATACAAGTTATGTATAATTGAAAAAGCGTGCCGCGATAGGTCTGTATGCAGCCACGTCAAGGACCACCCGGAGGTAGCAAGTCCGCTCGCGCCGTATATGAAATTTGAATTACGCGGTCGTAAGCGCGCAGAAAGGTTCATCCTTAGAGGCGATTTTCTCAAAAACCTGCAGAGTAAAATCAAATAGGTAGGGTGAAAATCTTGTTCAATCAGTCTAGTGGCTGTAAAAAAAAAAAAAAAAAAAAAAAAAAAAAAAAAAAAAAAAAAAAAAAAAAATTGTTGAAAACTTTGTCCCTAGGCATATTTAAAACCCGGGTAAAAAAGTCGATTCCGCCCATTTGAATACAAGTAAATTCAAACGTCCTGCTACAGCGCGGACCTCCAGAAAACCTATCCATAGTACCCTCTTATATTTAGGTACCCTAGGGTAGAGCAGATCTGATTGTGAGTAAAAAAAAAAAAACAAAAAAAAAAACTAATGTGTGCGCATGGGCGAATAGAGAGAGGCAGCGTCAGTCTCTAGTCTCTCTCACTCGTCGGTTTGCAATGTGGCGATGCTGGGCTATGAAGACTGGGTTTGAATAGCGGGATCAATCATAAAACTGTCAAAATCTGAGAAGGGTGAGCTCTAGTTTGTGTGTGTAAACTCAGTGTATTTTCTGTGCGTGTGCGACGAAGCCACCAACACACTTACCAATCTGTGTGTATTTGTGTGCATCGAAGACAAATCAAAGACTATACTGAAGTCAGCGCTAATATCTCAACGGGAAAGTCTAAAAAAACAAAATAAAAACGGTGAAGGCATCAAATGGCTCAAAAAAAAAAAAAAAAAAAAAAAAATTAAACGTGTCTGAGTGTACCATTGTACGTTCTCAAAAATTTCTCGAAAATACACAATGTGACCCGAGCATTTAATTTTTGATTCATATCCTGAAAACTAAATCCCCAGAACACACACGGCTACCAGAGGGCGCCTCTTACACTGTATAATATTATTCATTGTATACAGCAAAACGAGAGTTAGATGCTTTCCATATACTTCGCATTGCACGCTTAAAAAATAAGAGACAGTATTAGTTTGCTTTTTGGCTCTTATAACTATTATCGGATTTACTTTAAAGAAGAAAAAAAAAAAAAACATCATGTACAGTCTGTAGTCACAAGTTCCGCCAGATAAGATGCAGAAATGACTTCTCCTCATCCTACGCCAATTTAAACCCATATTTTGGAACAAAATAGAGGGAGGGACTATTATGTGATTTATTCTCCTCTCTCTAACCTTTTATAACTCATTCGTTCAAAACAGAAGTAGAGGGAGAAAGGCATATTGCTGAATCCACCTATGTCCTCTTTCCTCCTCTTAAATGGACCGGCAAAGTCTCGAGTGCTTAGAAGTGCACTGTGCAAATACCCAAACCTACTTTCATAGCTATAGAGACACAAAATGCTACATCGTCACTCGCACAAATTTAGGGAAGTGGTACGCGGAAAAAAAGCAAATGACTGTATTAATAAATATTATTCACCAGATGGTTATATGAAAGAATTCGACTCCGTAAGTAAATATTTCTCGATAAAATTCTCTCCTCAACTTGAAAAAAAAGTATAAATATATATATATAAATAGTACATAGAGAAATAGGTTCGAAGAGAAATGTTCCGCGGTTTTTCTGCATGAAGGCACCACTGCCAATGATGCGATGAGCACTTAGCAGGGATATGGTAGTCACGGGACTCCCTTTTAAAATTCGCCAAAGTATTCCTCGCTGTTGCCAGAGATAACAGCAAACGTTTATATCTCTCTCGGATTGATTGGATCAAAGTAGATTTTTACTCTACATTTGATAACAATGAGAGCTCCGTTTGCTCACCAGAAGCAAATAAATATAAAAATGAGGAGAAAGAGTAAAGTTTCGAGATAGCTTTGAACTCGTTTAGTGAAGCAGAAGTGACTTCTTTTAAAGCTCGCTCGAAATTTTACTTTGAGCATGAAGATTCACATTTATCAGTTTTCGCTAAGCCCCTCATCTGCGCATTCGATACCAGATTCATTAGAAATGAGCTTTCATTAATAATTTTTTCCAGTTGAAGAAGAATAATATGCTTAGCAGAAGACAGGGAAAAGAATAGGGCATCAATTTAGGTCATACACTATCTGTGAAATCTTATTCTTTAAGTTTATTTGTAGTTCGTTTTAGATGGATAGTGAATAATAATCAAGGTATAAACGAACAAAAAATTTACCTTGAAAGCAATTGACGTGTCACTCATTTTGTTTATATATGTATTTTGAACGATTGTGAAATCGAAAAAGTACTTAGTGATTTAATTAGGTATTCATCAATTTTGATACCAGCTTCTCATTAGGAAAGAACTTTCATACTTGATTAATTATTGATCAAAGGAAAACAACGTTGGAGGAAACAGGACGTAAATAGAGCATGAATAACCTATTGATATTGATCCTTTATCATCTGTAATCTTCATGGGCGCTCGAAGACAAATTTTCGCGTTGGGGGTCAAAATTATTGAACCTCAATAGGAGGTCTAGGGGATCACCCACTGACTGGTATGCCTTGGATTTCCCCCTCCCTAAAATGATTTTTTCTTCCAAATGCTACAAGATCAAGAATTAATATAGTTAGATGTTAATGTAGATGTATCAATTGGAAGTAATAATTTTTACGTGTTTGATATAATGAATAAAGCGGCAAAAGATTATAATGGTGATAAGAAAAATACTTCCCACAACTTTAGTATTCCCAGCAAAAAATTAATTCAAATTATATGTGTAAAGTAAATTAATAATAAAGTTTGTCATTTTTTACTCCTTTACTTAATATACTTTATCTTCTTTTGATCCTTTCACTGTTTATCGTGAAGTTTTGATAGATTTTATTTCCAAGTAGGGGCAACTACCCCCATTGCCCCCTGTTGTACGTATCCCGAGGTATTATTACATCATTTGTGTTGATTTTTAATGTTGGATAAATGTATGAAAAATGAGTGACTAATTATGACATAACATTTTTAGCAAACATGAAGCATTTTGTTTATACTTGAAACTCCCTCCTCGAAAAATGGAACATTTTAGTGCTTTGAAACCGCAGCTCTGCATACTCGCACAATTTTGCACAATGTCGTTCAGTTTGCAGTTCAGAGCGCTTTCTTGTATTCGGCGAATGGGCGCCAGTTGAACCGTTCCATTGAGTTTATTATGAGAGGTTAAGGTTGATGCCCTTTCGACTGAGGAGTGAGCAGGGAAAAAAGGTCGGTAAACATTTTTACAGAGGAAACACTTAAATGGAAAAGAGAAGCACCGGAGACGGGAGACAACTTCTAGGGCTGCTGTGTATGCAGAGAAGGTTGTGAGCATGAGAGCATATACCAGGCAACTAGCTATATAACGCATCAAAAGAGGTCACAAAGACAGTTGACGGATATAGGTAGATAGGCTTTGCCTTCTCTTTTCTCTTTCCTCTCAGCCTCTCTTCCGCCCTTTCACGCTCTTTCTGAATACTCTTTTGAATTACCTACTTGGAAGTTTTGTATACGTCCGGCACTACCAGCAAAATACTCTTCTTCGTTATCCTCTATCATAAATCCTTTCCGCTAGGCTGTACCATATTGGAGACAAAATTAAATTGGTTGAAGGTTTTTTTTCCCCCTCCTCTTTAATCTTCTATAGCATAGTTTTTCTTTCGGGCAATGGCGTCACGTGCATTCTGGCAACGCTTAGTTTTGTCTATTTAAATCCATGAAAAGGGTCGAACTATCGGGGTGCACAGTACACTTCCTCGAGTCGATATTTAACACGATTTTAAATGAAGAAAATACAGCGTTGCAGAATTGTACGTGCGACGCCATTTCCTCCGGGTAGCACATGCGATGATCTAAAATACATGTAATATTATGAAAATTCAAAAAAATTGTTTCGCGAAGCAAAATTCTAAAGAGTTGAGCTCAGGAAACTCTAATAGGCTCCGTGTTCATTTGCATAAAAAATAAACTAAGTGTTTATGAGGGTTAACTTGACTGGGAAAATATGGGAGGGGGGAGGTGAGAGACGTTTGGATGTGCGCGATTGAATCACATTTAAAACTCTACAAATTTACCAACGCACATTCTGCCTGGAGAAAATTTTTTTATCGTTTGTACAGCATTCAAATTTCAAAAAATAAAGGTGTCAATCTTTCCAGTTGCTTGAAAAAAAGAGGGGTGATGCTAGAATATTTGTCATTACCTGGTAAAAGTTTTTCATTGGTGACCAATAAAACGGTTCCAATTCTCCAGTGACCAATGTAATATTCATTGGTCACCAATAAAAAATTCATTGGTCACTGGAGAATTGGAACCGTTTTATTGGTCACCAATGAAAAACTTTTACCAGGCGCGCGCTAGGCCTAGAAAACTATATTCAGTCCTATTTCTTTTCCTATCGATTCCTGTTTATCACATCCTCATCCTGTTTATGCAAGTCATACTTCCTGAGTAAAAACGTAAAAACCTTTTATTCTCTATTTTATCTTTATTGTTATTGGTAGCTTTCCTACTTTGATTAACAAAATGGAGGTATAAACTTGCCCTAAAAAAGAAAGCTTTTATTAGTTCCCGTCAGTGTGCGAAATAGTCTTCAAATAACATGAGCTATTATTAATATAAAAAATGAAAAAAATAGGAGGAATATTTAAAGTAACTTCAGAGTTTTTCGATAAGTTTTAGCTTCTTTTTGGACATTTTTGTATTTAGTCCTAAGGTGTTCAAGAAGAAGATACTCCGAGTTATATGTTATTAAAGCTCTCTTTTCTCCGAACAAGAATAAGTCAGCAACAGTAGTTAATCAAGCTAGTTTTAAAGAAAGATATTGAGCGGAAGAGATAACTATTTCTACATGGAGGACATGGAATTGCATACCTTCCGGATTGAAGGAGTTTTTCTCACACTAGCGTAAATAATTATTTAGAAACGCCAAGGGGATTTTCTCAGGTCTGACGTAAAGTAGAACAATTAATGTACAGTTATAGTTTTAATTTGTTATGATTGAAAACATAACACACATAACCTTTGTTTCTTTGTTGTTGATTAGAAATGGGTCTTCCAAAATTATTGCAATGTAAAAACTCCGTACTAATGAACACCATTAAAATTACGAAAATAGGGATTACTCTAATCACCCGGACGGCATTGATGCATTTTAATAATTACAATAGCTTCGTTTTTAAAGGATCGAAAAATAAGACACGAAATAATCATCGATAATGTGCAATTGAATCGTAACCGATCAGGCCATTTGCCATTTGTATTTACACTTACAAAAATAAATAATAATAATCAATGATTACATTAATAAATAAAATAACAATTAAATAAAAAAATGAAATTAAATATAAAAGTAAGAGTATAAAGCAATTTGTAATCGAATAATATAGGAGTAATGAATTAGGTTGCTTCTTAAAATCAATGGTATGTTTGGAGAGGAACGCGGTAATGTTTCACCAGCGGTTTTGCAGATAAACTCTTCTGACGGTTTTGTTTCGATAAAAATGTTGGCTCTCCTTTTTATAATGAATCATCCCAAAACTCTTGATAGTAAAACACCATACTGACTATTTTCGCTCTTTTTTCAAACATGCCTTATTTATGTCATCGGTAATCTTATCTAGCTCCATTTTTTTTTTTTTTTTCACTGAGCAGGGAGTGAGGTCATATGTGTATTTTCCATTCATGGGTACAGGTTGTTAAAAAAGTCCAATCTTCTCTTAGCGGACCTTTTAAAAAAAAATATCTGTTGGTGTTCACAACCATGAGGTGGCGTATTTTGACAAAAACTTTACTTTGATTTTGGTGAATCGGAAAGTTTTCGGTGGAAGGAGACATCTTTTTGACGCGACCAAACCGTTTTATTCATCCCAAACATCATATCGTATAAAGCAGGAGTCTTAGACGCCCTATATGTATGCATGTATGAAACATCGTGGGTTTGGGAACGTGCGAGATGTGTCGGATTCATTTCCCTCCGTGCTAACACACAGCAGGCAAAAAGATGACACCACTAGAGTTTATCATAAAAAAGGAGGAAAAAAATTGTGCACGGGTTGTGTTGGTTGCATGCGATGTGTTCTGCGGCGCAGCGACCGGAAGTTCTCTCTTTTTCCCCATGTTCAGGGATGGAATATGGGAGCACCTCTCCTCGGTATGAAACGTTTGTCTCTCGCCCTGAATTCTCGCGGAGAGACCTTGCGGTAGGTATCCAAGCTTGGGCTTTGAGTATATATTTTTTATTTTAATAGATGGTTTAGTGCCACTCACAAACGAAACCAATATGTGTAGATTTGACTGCTGCCGTGATGCCTGCTTACATTATCTATTCTTTTTGGTATGAAAAAGAAATTGGGCTCCTTTTAACTTTTCCTACATGTAATTGAATTGTTCATTCTTGCGTAAAAACCAACGTAAAAATCACGATGAGAAGATTAAAAATTACGAAAATCACTCTCAGACTTACAAAATAACAACACTTTCAGGCGTAATGGCGAAGCTACGCAAGTACCATGGAGATCCCTATTTAAATTGAGACTTCTTCCCTCTGTGTGTTTCTATCGAATTGATAGAGGGACAAATTAGATAGAAATATCCTATAATACCTGTAGAGTGCACATCCCCGCCATATTCGCTCTTACATGGAGGAGCTACGCAGGTGTCATGGGAGGTTCCTGTCTAATTTGGCACTATCTCCAAAGAAAAACACAAAGAGAAGTCAGTCTCAAATTAGACAGGAATCTCCCAAGGTACCTGCATAGTGCGTAGCTCCGCCATTGCGCCTTAAACTCTAAAGTCATTTTGTTACTCTGTGAGTGAATTTTGTAATTTGTTAGAGTGCTCGCCATAATTTTCGCTGGATTTTATTCAAGAATGATCTAATTAATTGCCGTCAGCAAAAGTTAGCAAGAGTCCTATTCCAACTATTTGGCTGAGATTGTTTTTGTGGATATTTTTTGTTTTTATTTTGTACAATATGTATTCAATCGTATCCACATTTAGGCTATTCTTTAGCCCCTTGAACATTTAGTAGATTTGCCTTAGTTATATTATAAACCGATTGATATAAACCGAAAGATTGCTCTCGATACGAGAAGTTGCATTCCATGTTCGGAGGCAGGACTTGGTGACCTGCAGCAGTCCCTTGTTTGAAGGTTTAAAAAGTATGTAATGTAAAAAGTGTATGTTTAATAGTGCAGTTTGAAAGTACGGATTTCAACAGGGTATTTAAAACTCCAGTACTGATTGTGAGAAGTATCCAGCGGTGGCATCTAAACGTACATTTTTGTCTACTTTTTTAATGTTTAGGAATGCATTTCAGTACTTTTAAGATAACTGCATCGATATTTTTGCGGCTTGTTACATTAAAATTAACACTGAAAATGCAATGATAATATCCAAAGCTCAAAACAGACTCGTCACTGCTCGGGGTGCGGTTAACTTTCAACTTCAATACTGCGACTTAAAAATTGAGGAGAGTCGACCCTTCAAACTGTCACTTTTCCATGTAAATTTCATCTTTTGCCAGGTGGATGTAATTAGTCAAGGTGGGATGGCTACATTCAATTTCAAGCAACCTTCAAGTTCCGCATAAAATATGAATAATTAAGACTAATTGAAAATGCATCGATGGAATCTGCATTGAATAAGAGAGGTATTGTTTGATTAATAATTAATTAATCTTTTGATTTGCACAAGTTCTACCCCCCTAAAACGAGACTTGGAATACATTACGCAACCAAACAACAATCTACTTTGAATACTGTGTGCGCGGCAAAGTCGAAATGACTTGGAGGGAAAAATCGATCACATAAGTTGCTTTAGACGTTTTTTCCGTGCAATTTCTACGACATTTTTCGGCGTCAGCGAAAAGTTCTGTTACTATGGCATTTCCCTCAAGTGTGTTCATCCTTATCCCCATGTCGTCTGGCATTAGAATCAAGGCTCAGAGCTTTTGTGGAAAAAAGTTCTAAGCCGACCCGGAGTATAAAAGCACCACTGAACAAATCGTCTTTTAGACAAGAAATTAATGTATATGTGCATTCATTTTGAAAAAAAAATAAGAAGAAGAGAAACAATATTTTTAGCTAGATTGTTGAAATTTGTTTGACATACTCTGCCCTATCAGCCACTGAGTTTCGCGCCATGCAACTATGTACCCGATGCTCGCGTCATGAGAGAACATAACTATAGAACACCAGAGTAACATAAAAGGACAATCCGCTCATAAAATAAAATTAGACAATCGAGGTGGTCTCCAAAAAAAGGGTGGCATTTAAAAGGTATAGGTGTGCTCTTCCGAGGGAATCAGCATTCAAGTCACATTCAAATTTCCTCTGAAGAACACCCCACTTGTTTAATAGGCTTGCTTTCTCCGGAGATATAGACTCCATTGCCGAGCCCGTGCTGCATGCACTGTTGCTGGACTCGACCTATAAAACAAATCATCAATATGCTTGCCATAAACTCAAATTCAGATCGAGATTTTGCTCGGAAAAGTCCGCATAGCAGCTATAGGCATCATTTTTGCAAGGTAAATGTTTAAAGGCTAACGTGTTAAACGAACGTTCTGGAGTCAGTATTTCCTCAATATTTACGTGAGCAAGGTCGAACCATTTACAAACAAAAAGTTTGATAGTATAGTTATAATCTACTGTCACTGCACAGATTGCACAGGAGCAAATGAGATTTTAAGGTTTAAATACTTTCTCGTTTTTCTTTTCCAATTTTAATTTTCTATTCGGTTCAATCATCTAGTGACAGTGAATGGGTGGACACGAGCTATATTTTAATAATTTGTACACTTTGAGACGTTTGGAATAATTTTTAATAAAAGCTGATGAACTGTCGATAATGGGCCGTTTCATGGGACAAGCATTCTCTTGGATTGCAACCGAAAACACCCACGAGTATGCCCAGAACCTTCAAAACCTACTCATAAAATCGTTTTTATGTTTTTTTTTCCTTTTTTTAAATTAGTAAACTCTAACATCACCGTTGCAATTTTTATAAAAAGTAATCTGTAATCATCACCAGGTCCAGCCACTGTAAGCACTGATTGCGCAATCAAATTGATCTGCAAATTATATCGCACCGATCGCAAAATTTATTAACTTGAGAAGTCAGAAATATAATTGACATTTTCAATATTTCATGCAGGAGCCGATTTTGAAAACTCTCAACTATTTATCGGTATTTTCAAGCCAGAATCTAGGGGACTCTTTGGTCTATATTGCGGTGAGAAAAAATTGCAAAAGGCCTTTTCAAGACGGTTACCGGAAATAGGGGTCCATAAAGCATCAATTATAATCTCCTGAATAAATTCTCATTTTGAAAATAACTTTCACTTTGGAAGGGATATCCTCGTAAAAATGAGTGGTATAGGTGATACATTCTTAATCATCAAGCTATCAGGGGGAAAAAATGATTGATGACACTTACCATACTTGTTATTGATTTTGGTCTCAAACCAACAATTTGGTAAATTCTACCAGGAATCTATGATCAACGTCCTGAATTTTGAGAAGTTCAGACAGACTTTCTAGTGGAATTGACCATAACTCTTGATCGAGCCGAAAATAAACTACAATCATGGCGCATGCCTTTCATTAATCATGTTTTTCGGTGATAAACATACATCTCAAATGGCTGTCTCCAAATCGACTTGCAGAATTTTTAGGTATGCATTGAGGTGTAATTTTTCCTACTTAGCTTTTAACGTATTTTGGTACGTAACGTATTTTGGTATACAGAAAATGAAAAATGGTTCGATCCACCATGTGGTTGCATAAACCTACATGGGAACATGGATAGGGAAAGATATTACACCTGGACCCTAACCTAAAAATCCTCCCCGTCGATCACGCAGCTAACTCATTAGACTACCACAAATACCACTCTAAATAAGTGAGTAGCGCTCGTTGCAGTCAACCCACCCAACATCAAAATCGGCGAGAAAATGACATATCGCTATCAGAGGTGGCTCATAAAATTTGGCAACAGTGTTTTCCCCTCATTTAAGTGAATGTAAAACAATCGATTCTCTTAGAGGCTGTAAGTCCTCTTCAGAATCTATTGCGCTTTACTTAAATTTAAATGGAAAAATTGCATAGTTGCCAAATCGCACGAGTAGCGCCACTGATCCCTGCTCGTAGTTTTGAATGGTAAACATTGTTTGTACCTATACTATGTATAATGGTTCGCCCGCTAGTTTTATCATCAACTTCAAAAGCCGAGGCACTAGTATTTCCAGGTATTTGTACGGGGTATAGTTTTTTCTTGATTTATTACATTAATGGCTAACTAAAACGCATGTTAAAACGGCTAATTAGTACACCAACAATCAATTAAATAAAAAATGGGTGGATAATTCAAGAGAGATGGTTCGCTTATTTATTTGAATTATTTGTTTATTTAATTATTTACTTATAGTTATTCATTTATCTTTCTGTTCATTGTTCTGGCGGTACCTACTTGACTTGTTTTATTTTCATGCGTCGATTATCTGCTGCTCTCATTCGGCCAAATTCAGGTGGGATGACTTTTCAACATTTCGTTTGCACCAGAACCCACCCCACCCCCTCCCCGTGCCTACTCCAAGAATAGTGTTAGAGGTTTTTTTCTTTACCACCGGTGATTATTTGGACCTGGTTTAGTCTTTACTTAACTGACACGGTTGGGTCAAATCATTAATATTATTTCAGATAAGAGTTAATGAATTAGATTTGAGTCACTAAAAGTTCTCCGAATTTCATGGAATATGATAGTGATAGAGGCTAGGGAGGGACTAAAAGGAAATTTCGTGATTCCATTGCCGCGAGTTTTCAAAGTTATGGTTCTCTTTTTTAAAAGCAAACGAAGGAATGTGGACGCTCTTAAATGAGAAACTTAATACACAAATGATCCGGGTGAAATTTTAGAGAAAATTAACGTAAAAAAAGGAACGAGCACCTGTAATATACCTATTTGAGCGAATAAAACGATTTTGACTGCATCGCAATTGCTTTTTGCTACGTCATGTCATTGCGTTGGAGGTTAGATTCCACACGTTCAAATATCATAGCAACTCATGACTTTTGGACTCGGTTTAATGGGTTTGAAGTGGAGTGCATACCAAGATTAGACCATTTGTATACTAATAGTGCAATCTAGGTACTACCAAACCCTCCTTGAGATGAGAATTCTGGAGATTATGCTATTCAAACTGTGGGGAAGGATTGGAATGAAGAGCCACTGCTGTGTTTTGAAGGCATGTGTCAGGGTAGATCGGCAGCTACCTTAAAAATTGTCTTCAAAACTTTATCAAATACCCCCTTTCAATTCTCACTTACAGTTCAAAAAAAGTGGCAAAACCTCCTGGCTCAAGATTTTTTGTGGTGATCTCTAATTTGTACCCTGAGCGTTTCCAATCATGTTTTTTTATGATTTTTCAGTATATTTTCACATTACTGGAGTACAGCGGCGGCTCGTGCAATATGGCAACAATGGATTTCCTCCATTTAAAACTGTGTAAAAAAAGCGATTACTTGGTGAGGCGTAGCGCCTCACCTAGTATCGATCTTTTTGCATACGTTTAATTGGCAAACGTGCACGGTTGCCAGATTGCACGAGCCGCCACTGCTGGAGTAGATAACTAACAGTCAAAAAAAATCCATTTTTTTTCTAAATTTTCATTATAGAATAAAATTTTTCGAGAAATTTTGCAATGTTCGATTCAGTGGCGTAACGGGCAATATGATGGTAATGCTGCAGTTCGTTCATTTGAAGCTATGAAAAACACCAAACTGTTAGGTGTTCCGTGAACACCTTCGCATTCGACCTTTTACATGGCTTTAAATGGACGATCTGCAACGTTGCCAAATTGCACGCTACGCCACTATACTGGCTCGATTGAAGTAGACCTAGTTTGCATTGAAATTCGTCGTTGATTCATTTCATTTTCACGAAACTGATTGAGATAATCGCAATCTTCGAACTTCGTCTATTTATTCACTGATTCCAGCGATCATTTACTCATCGGTGTTAACCCTTACTGACAAATCTCAAAAAATGATGATGCCACTGTCTACCTCATTGATTAGAGTGTTATCGCTGATAGCCGTTGTTTACTGTGCACTGATTTCGATCCAATGCTGATCGAAGTCAGACTTTGTCGAATTCCGTTGAACATCAAAATTAATATAAGTCGATTGTTAGTTTTTCCAGCTGAAACGCATAGGTACTCAAACAAAGAGAGAGCAGCACACAGTACTCCCTCTCTGTCTCGATATCGCATTTTCAGCTAAAATCCACCAAACCGTTAGAGGATTTTAACAAACTATACCGACATTCCCTGACAGACCTACCTTCTAAGGAGAGGGTTTGATGAATTATCTTTTAATCTCTGAAGTTCGTCCGAAGGTTGCCTCAAAGCGCTCTTTTGAGCCAAAGTATCCGATTTCCTTATCAGTTTTCCTTCGAGTCCTCTTCGGATTCTCCTAAATTTTCTGGATTTTCAGTGGCTTTTCAATTAGAGGATAGGTATTAAGATTTCCGATTTTTGAAGTAAACTCGAGTTTAAATGTAAACCAGAGGTCAAACTTTGATACACATAGTTCTTAAATACGTGTTTTAGCGCAAAATTTTACTAGAACTAGATAGCCCTAAAAATGCAGATAAATTGAGCAAGAGTAAAGAAGTTTGGTTTATGGTGATAATTTGTCTGCGTTTGGAGGAGCCACTCGCTGCTGAGGTCGATTTGATCCAGATTGGGGGGCAAACTTTGTGCGGTCTTATTTTTAAATCGATATAGTTCCACTATCTCAAGGTATATGTAAAACATAAAGATGTAGAACTCGTTTCAGATCAAAACATGACGTATAACACCATATTTTTATTTCGCAAGGAGCTAAATATAGTTTTAAAATGAGGATCGGTCATTATTGTTGCGGTGGCTCGAGAATATTAGAGTATCCGTTTAGTATTTTTTAATGTTGACCACAAGAAAGAGGAATCTAATTTCAGGAGGATTAAAAGAACACCCTAAGAATTGATTGATTGTCTCCCAAAAGTTTGTTTCGAAAATAAATCGATGTGTCGCAAATTATGGTCCAACACTACATCAGTCGCAGTCGCAAAGGAGGTAACAAAACAGCTACATCCCACATTCTCAATTGGTGCCAAATGTTTCGGATACAACTTATACAACGACTGAAATATATGCATATAACATTTAATCATTTTCATTTTATGGTGGAGTTAAGTCATTACTGTTTTTAAAAATGTGCAAGTCGTTCCTCTCGTTTGAATGAGTTCAGTGAATTTAGCTATGGATTTATCTCATGGAACTGACCACATAATAGAAAGATAAGTTGCCAGGCTACTAAAAAATTTATCATTGACATTCTCATAATTTTTAAAAGAAAGTCTTAAATAAAAAGTCAAGGTAATCATAATGAGTTGCAATGAATGATCTGCAAAAAAGTTACCAAGCTCTCTTGAACAATTCTGCTCTTTTTTCAAGAATGTCGAGTCATCATTTCATCAACGACTGCCGATTTTTTGAGCATTCCGTAAAATAATGTATTCTTTTTGCTAGTTTTCATGAAAATCGCGTGGTAACGGCTCAGGAAGCGTTGAGTTGTGCTCTTCCTAACAGAATCCTCGTAATCACTCATGTTATGATGATGATACCTATGAAAGAGCAAGCACTTATCAAGTTTGACTAACCCTTTACTGCGGCGCTACCCTCAATTCAAATCTTAAGGTGACTAACGCTCGTATGACTAATTCTTAAGCCCATTAGCCGTCTAGAAGATAGGTTGTCACCTTAATTGACCATTATAGCACATTATAGCAGAGTATTGTAGCACCATAGCAATTCATTCTATAATCTGAGTCGTAAACCGTCACTGCTATTGTATGCTGGGTTAAAATATTCACCTGCCGGTTTAAACTTTAACTGCTTCGATCCCTGTAAACGTTCCATCCAACAATTCTTGGTAAACCATTCGCTCTTCGTGCAATCTCCGTGACCAATTACCAAGGCAATTAAATGTAAACGGCTAGTTAAGTTGAGCACATACCATGTAAACGAGGACGTAATCACGCAATTATTCCGCTTCCAATGGGGTTTTTAGGTTTTCAGCAAAGCCAGCAAAAAGCGCACAACACAAACAGAACCTACTCGGGGGCGAATTATAACAAGTATAAATAAATAACTCCTCTGAGCTCTCGTCAGATGACCGTTTTCACGACAGATATGGAAGGTTAATAGTGAGTTCCACTCGACACTCAAGCCCTATACACACGAGTTTTATTAACCGTTAAGGAACGAAAACAGGGCTCTCTGCCGTTAGAATTGGCGAAGAGGGAGTCGGAAATGATATACCGAATGTGTTATATAGCAAAGCGCGAGAGATTCGAGTTGAGGGTGAGCTAACCTAGAAACGGACGGTGCGCGCGGGAATCGACGAGAGACTGGATGTTGGGTGAAAAGGGTGCGGCCGAGCAAGAGTCGCGGGATGCACTGAAACACGAAGACCGAGCGAGCAGCGATCGCGCGCTGAAAACGTGAAAACTTAGTCGGGAACTCGGGAACTGCTCGGTTTGAGAGGAATGGCGATGGAGAGGGGGGGGAGGGTGAATGAGTGAGAGATCGCGGTAGGGAGGGGGATACAGGATAGGACTGAGAGAGAGGAGTCAGAGATGCTCACTCGTAAGGCGAGGAGCAGAGGGGGGAGGGTGTGCTCATAGCGGAGATTGGGGCGCCCGCCACCCTTGATGCTGTTGCCGGTTGGAGTGAAAAGAAAAGTTCTGATTTGTCTAATGGGTATATTGAAAACTCCTGCGCTATGGGATAATTTTTATGCAAAATGCCGAGAAATAACAACGGTTGCCATTCTACCACGATATCCGTTCAGTATTAATACAGAGATACAGCCGTTAAAAAACGCGAATTTGACTTACATTTCAGCGATTCAAAGCTGACATGTTCTTGCGAAAACCATGGAATCTGACTGATTTTAAAGCTCTAAAATTAGTAACTCAACTTTTCGGGAAAGTCTTTCTGTCCAGATAATTCGACATTTCTTCCCAATGGACGACGCTGTTGTAACTCCTTTTTCTAATCAAATTTCCTAAGAAGGGTTTGATTATAGCTCAAACATTTTTTCGGGGGATAAGAGAAAAAAAATGTAGACATATTTACAGTGCCTCCCAATAATCAGCCTTAGCACTCTTTTTGGATCGACATACCAGCAGTTTGAGCCCCCTCCCTTTTTGACTCACATCTATGAAAATTGGGGGGAAAATCCCCCCTTCCCCGGAGAAAAGTCCACGTCTTTCCCTCGTTATCAGGAGTGGGTTTTGGAACTTTTTAAGACTCCGATCATAAAGTGTAGTTTCAAATAAGAACGACAGCAACTAGCTCTCTCTTAAAACAAAAGCTTGCAATAGATCCAAATCCTCATTAGTCAACTGAATCAGTCTTAAGAGAGAACGTAATTCTCGGAAAGCCTTGGAATCGACCAATAAATTTTCCTCCTCCAAAAATGAAAAGAAGTCGCTGTGGCAGCTCCTTGTATGAGTGGTGAACCACTTATCATACGAATTATGAATACTCCGTGAAGGAGAAGGCCAGATATTTAATAGGTTTATTTGTTACTATTGATTGACATCTTTCTGTTCACTTTTTTTTTCACTACAGTTCTCAAAAAAAAGGGAGTTGGAGGAAAAGATTCAGGGTTTTTTTGTTTTTTGTTTTGTTTTTTGTTTTAAATGATAATCATGGGGCTCTAATTAATTTGGGTGACGATCACTTGACATAGGTAGAAGATAGGATTTGCAGAGAGTCATTGATCGGTGATCGTGGGTCGAAACCAGGCCGAGTGGTTCTCAAAATCCAAAAACTTTTCTCCTGTGTGTTTAACATAACAAATACTTTTAACCCCACCTTACCCACTTAACTTGACCGAATCAACCTAACGTAACTTAACCTAACATAACATAGACTAACTCAACCTAAACGCCCAGTATATATTTGTGCTATGAGTACAACAGATAACGGTCGAAAAATCATTTAACTTTGATATTGTCAAAACGATCTATTTCGGAACGATTAGAGCTACGAGATACGGAATGAAATAGATGCAATATTGCATTATGAGCGCCAACTGCCTATCAAGCATTGAGTGAATAGTTTTGGAGCCCCTGGTTGCATCCCCCAGCAGCGCTCAAATGGCGTACCAAAAGAATTGCTGCACTGATACGTACCTTCACCCTACGAACTGACCGTCACCCAAATTACATGGACCCAATCATAGGATCAAAATCACCGTTTTTGTCCCTCTTTCCATCTAGTGATTTGTCAGAGACATACTGGATACTCAGTAAGTACTCACTGAGAAAATAATGAAGAGAGGGTGGCGTGACATTTTGTACAATGTGGCAATTGACTCATCATGTTTTTCCCCGGGACGTCCTTGGTATAAGTATGATGAGCTGAGGGGAGTAAACCAATTTGTTCATGTAAGCAGAAGTCATGCATTTATGATCATAAGACTACTGCTTATGCAAGGTTAAAAATGGAGCACTAATGAATATTTCGAGAGTGACTTCGAATTTTAAATAAAAGAAAAAAAAACCGCTGCGCATCATAGTTCTGCGTTATTACAAAGACGACATCCTCTTCAAAGGGTATTTTAATTCCATTAATACCATCTAAAAATATCTAACTCCCTAAATAATGGAACGTAAATTTTCAAAATTCGAAGTCACTCTTGAAATTCTCAAAACTGCTCCTCTTTTACACAGCAGGATGTGTAAGTTTAAAACTCTCTGCTCAAAATTTGCATATTCACATGAGATGAAGTTGCTCACATGAGATTTCGTTTGCCAAATTCCTGGAGTAACATACCTCAAAAACTACCTACGCATCTTCTACAAAAATCGATGCGAACAGAGTATGATTTTTTTTTAAACTTTCATTCATATGATTGAATTCTGCCTCAAATCGGAACAGAATTGAATTTCGTGAAGAATCATGGTAAGAAAATGTGTGTGAATTTTTGGATAAATGGACAAACATCTTGCGTATATAAGCAGAATACGCTGCCATGAGTTTGCTTTTTCTTAAACAGAGCTGTTCATCATCTTTATCGCGGAGTTTATCAAGATTGACCAATAATTGGTCCTTGAGGAGTTCATTTGGACTCACGATTACTTTTTAACACGAGCTCAAAGAAGGGAATATAGTGGTCAAATTGATTGTCCACCTCAACGGTCAGTGCGCGGAAAATCCAGAATCATGAAAATGAGTAATGAATGATGGTTGAATGAATCAACACTGCAAATGACGATTCTAGCAAATGAACGATTGAATACTTTCATGTTTTTGAAAATTAGGTATTCTAGTGAAATATTTGTTCTTGTAAAACCCCTAAAAAAGGCCCCTCTTAGGAAACAGAGAACTTCGTTATCTGCCTTTATTGAAGCGGAACCAAAGACATATGGGGTACAGAAACTGGACCATTCTGAGGCACTTAGGTAAAATGCTTGTGTAGGATTTCCTTAATTGGAGCAAATCGATGTAAAACTTCAATACTTCTGAGACTTAGAGAGATCTGACGGCAATTTTTACCTTTAAAAAATTCTCAAATCAAGGTAAAAGTAAATAAAATATTTGGATTTGAATGATTAAACGGTAAGTCGGGCGTAGTGCACGCTTTAAAAATAAATAGTAAAATAGTAAACTAAAACTCAGGGTGCACTAAAAATAATTTGGCAGACATACTTTTCGGGAAACCATTTACTTATCATCCCCAGTGTATTGTAACTCCTCGATGATGGGAAAAACTGTCGTCTGAAACGCGTCTTCTAAATCTTTTTAGTGCACCGCATGTTGAATTTTATTTTACCATGCTTATTAAAGTCAAAGATTAAAACTTTGATTAACACAAAAAAACTTTAAAAATTGCCCTTCTTGAACTTAGTATAAACAATAATTGGTAAACCCTTTTTTCCAATGAAACGGTGTGCGCCGATCGAGGATTTTATACGTCAATCCAATCACAAGAAAAAGGGGAAGCAAAAAAAAACCCATCATATTTTTCAAGCACCCCCCCCCCCCCACTTTTGAGCCCATAGACCGCCACTAGTCAAATGTAATCAAAATTGATAAACAGCTATGCATATAGCTTTCATAATCTGATCAACTCTCTTTTAATAAAGTCATGAATTTTATGCTATTGTCCTTTTACAGTATCAAGGGCAAAAAAGGAATGAAAATAATTGCCACGCCATTGTTGCCAGGTATGCGGCTTTGGGCCGTACATTACTCATAAAAATTAGTGTAAAATATTCGAATTTTAGACTCAAATCTGGCAATACATTGCCAAGCAAAACAAAGGTGGATCTAGGACTTCGACCGTCTCTTATTTTGCCCATTTGAACGCATGTGTTTAGAACATCCATTTTTATACAGGGTGTGGCAGACCACCCGTCCACTATCTTTATCTCAAAAACGGCCGAAAATTGAGCTTCAAGGGCAAAACTTTCATTGGGTATATCGACCCCAAGGAATCCAATGAAAATATTTTCAGCCCCCCAAAACCACCCCTTGGGGGTTATTTAGGGGGGTGGGTACCCATATCTCGAAAAAATTGAATAGAAAGGGTATGTTTTGACATTGGAATCTAATACGGCATGAAAAAATAAAACTTTTTTATCCTTAAGTTTTTTTTCTAAAAACCACCCTTTTTTGAGTTAGGGGTGGTTTTCAAAAAATTTAGGGGTAATCTTTGATTGACCGCTGTGACCCTCCAAATCATTGGATTTCAAAAAACTAAGAAGTTTCTGAAAGGGCAGACCAAGGGCTTTCTTTTGATGAATCACATGCCTATTATTTGTGAAAAAGGGTACAAGGCCCCCTCACCCCAAAATTTGGGGCTTCGGGGGGCCCTACGTAAACATTTTCAAATGTAAAGGTATGGCTTGTGATATATCATTTGAAAGGTCTTTCAGAGACGAAAAAAGTGATACCCCCCAAAAGTCGTAAAAACAACCCCTTTCAAAAATGGCGGCCGTTTTAAGGTTAGGGGGCTCAAGGGGGGACCTTCGGAAAAATGATCCAAAATTGAACGATACATGGCTAAAAGGGTCTTAAAAAGAGAAAAACAGTGGTTCAAACCGCGAGTCAAACCGACTTTTCAATCCAAAGTTACGGCCGATTGAAATTTAGGGGTGCCTTTTTGAGAAACCCAACTACCCCTAAATTTCAATCGGCCGTAACTTTGGATTGAAAAGTCGGTTTGACTCGCGGTTTGAACCACTATTTTTCTCTTTTTAAGACCCTTTTAGCCATGTATCGTTCAATTTTGGATCATTTTTCTGAAGGCCCCCCTTGAGCCCCCTAACCTTAAAACGGCCGCCATTTTGAAAAGGGGTTGTTTTTACGACTTTTGGGGGGTATCACTTTTTTCGTCTCTGAAAGACCTTTCAAATGATATATCACAAGCCATACCTTTACATTTGAAAATGTTTACGTAGGGCCCCCCGAAGCCCCAAAATTTTGGGGTGAGGGGGCCTTGTACCCTTTTTCACAAATAATAGGCATGTGATACATCAAAAGAAAGCCCTTGGTCTGCCCTTTCAGAAACTTCTTAGTTTTTTGAAATCCAATGATTTGGAGGGTCACAGCGGTCAATCAAAGATTACCCCTAAATTTTTTGAAAACCACCCCTAACTCAAAAAAGGGTGGTTTTTAGAAAAAAAACTTAAGGATAAAAAAGTTTTATTTTTTCATGCCGTATTAGATTCCAATGTCAAAACATACCCTTTTCATTCGATTTTTTCGAGATACGGGTACCCACCCCCCTAAATAACCCTCAAGGGGTGGTTTTGAGGGGCGGAAAATATTTTCATTGGATTCCTTGGGGCCGATATACCCAATGAAAGTTTTGCCCCCGAAGCTCAATTTTCGGCCGTTTTTGAGATAAAGATAGTGGACGGGTGGTCTGCCACACCCTGTATATCCCGATAGTGCACAACAGCATTCAGTATTTATAGCCTTGCCAACGGTGCATCGCAAAATAAAGGGGGCGCTATTTTTTGACGTTTGTTAGTTTGGGGTACGCTTTTTTATAACGTAATAGGGAAGTTTATACCATATTACCAATGGAACTGATATTTTCTTGCGTTGCAAATGTAATATAAAGACTAAATGAAAAATTCTGGAAAATTAGGGATTGAATGCGTTATAGGCACTTTCCTCAAAGCGTGTACACTTCTATATGCGAGGTCGCGGCTTTCCATTGACGTCTCATCAAGATGGTTGAAAAAATTATTGAACTCCCCATATTTTTGATAAATGAATGAGGGGGAGTTGTAGATAATCTGTGGTAATCTTTGCGGGGAAAGAGACCTAAATAACCATTGAGAAAAATTAATCATTCTTTTAAAAAAAAAACTGTAACTAATAATTAACAAAGCTATATTCTCTTTGGAAGATCATACCAGATGTTTTGATGGTCGCTTCTTTCGAGGACCGAATTATTTTTATCTATAAGATGGAACTGCAAAACAGAGGCCTAAATGTGCGAAAATATAGAGCCACCCCATAATAACTAAAATATATTCCTCTCCAACCTGACGTACCAAGACTAAATCGATGATGCTACTCAAAATTTTCTTCAAACCAGCTCAAATAAAGTTGTTGGCGCAACTCTAGTCTAAACATCCCGATTTACTTTTTCTTTCGAACTAAAGTCAAATTCAGAGGCAAATGATTACTGTTCACTATTTAGCTGCTGCAGCAAGTTACGCTTCATTTACTCTCGGAGATTCAACAACTCGCAACAGCTGCCTGATTTAGCCGCGAGTTGGAATGATGAGAATATCACCCTCTCCTAATCTGGATTATCCCTTCAGTGTTCACCGAATACCAAAATTCAACACCAGGCCGATGAATCAGAGAGGTGTTGACTATTGACTGTTGAGTGTTAAGTTGACGAATATGCGAGATTCGAGTTTGCTTCTAATCTATAGATAAATAAATTTGTCCATTGCGAACGGTCTAATTCCGTTTCAGGAAGCAAATAGGATTGGAACAATGTATTTTCAATTTAAAAAGCATCTAACTCTTCTAAAAGATTTTGATAAGTTTTTATGCACGACCCTATGGGGAGTGCATGTATTGGTTTCGGTCTGGTTTTTGATTTGCGCTGTTGTATAATGTACTTAGAATTTTAAAGTATTGAAATTCTGTGTTTTAAGTGGTTGTTTTGGAACTATTTGGCACCACTTCGTTTCCCAGCTATTTTGTAGCCAATCAAATTCCTCAATTCGTCCGGCGGACCGATATTTCGTCGAAAGTATCACCCTTTTATATTGATTTTCAAGCGCGTTTTAGTGTCGGCTTTTGATGTTTTTCACAAATTTGCGCATACCTATTTCAAGTTCTATACTTTTAATTTCTGCTTATTTTTTGGTTCATTAGGGCTTGGTTTGAGAATTCTAATCGTTTTTACCCAATTATAAATTTCCCGCACGTACCACGTTTTGTACAGGATATATGGGGAGGGAGGACTTTTTCCAGTTTTACTACGCCGACTTCGCGTATTACTGAGACATTGACACAGAATGCCTTCAACCGCTATACTGAGGTTATAGTCACATGGGTTCTCCGACTCTCCGTAACCCATAAGCAGCTGTAGGTACATAGAATACGTGTGACCATAACCTCAAACCTAGCAGTTGCAGGTATGGAAAAAGACATAGTATTGATCAGAGCCACGATTTCGTGAAAGTGTAAACATCGTTGGCGTTCGTCATTCACTACGTATCACCGCATTTCAGGATTCTTTTTCAGCTTTTGAGTTTTAAGGAACATTAATAAATGCCTCATAAAGCTCGAAACATGCGTAAGAAAGGAAACTTACTATCTACCGTAAGTGGCTGTGTCAACGAGAACCCGTGCCATCGTAGCCCCAAGGTCAAACAACCGCAGACAAAATAACTGATAAGCCATGGGTGCTGCATTTTAGGATACACTGCTACGTTCTCAAGCACGATAGCGATCGGATCGTCCGCCACCACGTTAGTCAATGCCTTTCCGACTACAGTGCCTCTATCTACAGAGTCACTGTATTGCCGACATGACGGGAGCGCTCGAATCATGGCATAATCTCACTAGTCGCGAGGCGCTACACTCAAAATTTCTTCCACGGTCATTACTCATTCAAAAGTTGTACCCTCCCCCTTCCCCTTCCCCTCCCACCACCCCTCGCCCAATCAAATCTAAATTCCTCCATCACTTCATAAACAACAATTAGAGGCATTAACACCCCTCCCAACTTTCGCCGGAACAACCTTACCTAAATATAGACTTTTCTTTTCAGGAGATCACGGTTAAAAAAGTCCATGTTTTGTGGACCATAAAAAAAATCCGGCTCGAGTAAATCGACTGAAACTTAGTGTGACATGTGAATCGCTTTGTCAAGGCGCGTCTCTGCCGATTTGTATGGGACTTAGCTAGAGATCAGCAAAGGACGTGGCTCAATCCTTATGGGAAATGGCCTACGGTCAAACTTAATAAATGTGGCATCATTTTTTTCGTCTCGTCGTCCTGATCAAAAAGTCTCACGGGCCCAACAAATTATCATCGCCCGTTTTCGAGATAATCGAGCTTAAAGGTTGAGCAAATCTCGGCTCTCAGGGACGAATTCGCTCGGCAATTGAGCGTGCGTCATACCCTGGAAGCGGCTTACCGCAAACTGGCGATGGCTGCCGCTCCTTTTGCTCACACTCCGTCCGGAGTTGATGCCCCCTTTTCTCCCACTCCAAACGTTTCAACAAACTCTCCGGACAGAGTGTGAGCAAAAGGGGCGGCAGCCATCGCCAGTTTGCGGTAAGCCGCTTCCAAGGTAAGACCCACGCTCAATTGACGAGCGAATTCGTCCCTGAGAGCCGAGATTTGCTCAAACTTTAAGCTCGATTATCTCGAAAACGGGCGATGATAATTTTTTGGGCCCGTGAGACTTTTTGATCAGGACGACGAGACGAAAAAATGATGCCACATTTATTAAGTTTGACCGTAGGCCACTTCCCATAAGGATTGTGCCACGTCCTTTACTTTTTTTTCGATCCGAAAGGTCACAGTGGTCAATCACAAATTGCCTCTAAACTTTTCAAAACTTACCCATAGCTCATTAAGGGTTGGTTTTTAGAAAAGAAAGCTCCAAAAAAAGAAAATGTATACCGTATTAGATTTAAAGGTCAAAACACACCCCTTCCATTTGATTTTTTTGGGATACGGGAACACATTCCCTTAAATAACTCTCCAAGGAATGGTTTCCGGGGGTTGAAAATATTTTCCCGAAATTCATCGGGGTCAATATTCAGCACACGTGTTGCACCAAAATTTTGTACCTGAGATCAGCTTTAATGAAAGCATGCTAGGTGGTCTGAAACACCCCGGATATAGAGAATAACATTTGGTCCATCAGTAGGCAATCCGTTTTGATACACTTGCTCCTGCAAATACTACGAGTAGCTGTGAAAAGTATAGATTTAAGCTCAGAAATTGTTACGTTCCAAACTTTTCTGATAAAGGTATAAATATTAATTGTACAATTAATTAATTAATTAATATCAAACTTTGATAATTGAGGAATTTAAAAAAAAAAATAAAAAAAAATGGCTACAAAATCTGTTGACTATAAATCTAAAGCACCCTTCCCATCAATTATTGATTAAAGTCGTGCATCCATTCTTAACACGCCCGCGTGTTTTGAAGACTGCTTGTTTTTCTTTTTTTTTGAAACTTTACATTTGAACTCCCCAAAGGGGAGCTACGAACTTTTGTAAATGGCTCAGTATCGAACTTTGAGTTTCGACAATCGACATATCGAAGACGAAGAGCGATTCACCCCCAGTTTGCGCCGAAAAATGTATTTTTGTGATTACTTTAAGATGCAAGAATAAAACAATAGAGCAAATAGAGCTGTCTTAAGAAAAGTTCAATTTTCCAGGGTGAGACCCCCTCTCACGCGCTCCCCTTAGGAGCTGGATGAAAAGTAACCACCAATGAAGAGTCCCCCTCAATGATATTAGACAAGCGTCTCAAGCCGTTTTTTGATACCTACAGTCTTTGCCGAAAAATTCGCAGTGTAATTTTTTTTTTTTTTTTTTTTTTTTTTTTTTTTTTTTTTTTTTTATAACAAACTGAATAGACACAGGAACATACAATCAGAACGGAAACTCTGTCGGGTTTTGAAGGAAATTCATTCCGCGTCCGTCATATTGGGTTAAAGGATGTTTCTATCAGGATTCGCGCGCGAAAAAAAAAAAAAAAAATAGAGGACATGATCCGCGAAATTTACATTCTGAAATGCCAGTATAGAATAAAAGTGAGATTTCTTTCCAGAATTTACAAAAATAAATGAGTTTCAACACAAATCAACCAAATCCGCCATGTTGGGATATAGGACCACAGCGTTGCCTATTGGTGCCGTTAAATTCCAAACTGGCTTCCATTGGCTCTTATGGAAGTTTTCGTTTTAATTGTATTATTCTGTGGTTAGAGCCGCGTTCTTTAAGACTACGGTCAAAGCTCTAACATCTTCCTTTATATGTGCCTGTGGAACGTCAATCGGAAAACAGTAATAATTCTTTAACTTTTGTGAGTATAAAAATGATGGTGAATGGATTTTTTGCCTATAGGATGACCTCGTGCAGCTAAGAATTTTAATCGGTATATGTATATGATTGTTTGATTATATAATTTTATATGAAAATACACAGATCTGTAATTTTTTTGTCCTCTGCGGTGGAGTCTCCGTTGAGTTTGGGAATTTCATTAAAGTCTTGCCAAAAACGGCAACCTTGGATGCAAGGAGCAAGCGTCTGCGCCTGTCGTAGAAAGTTGTTCGTGACCTGAGCGCGAGCGTGTGTTGGAGGTATCTGCCGCAAGACAGCGTTCGGTGCTCAGTTGGGTTGCAAGCGCGACGGTGCGCTGCGACGCGGCCGGCAGCGGCGTTGTGGATCGTAAATTCACTCACGTTTTTTGGCCGCGAGCGTAAAATCGCTCAAATCAGACTCAACATGTTTCGATGTATGAAAGCTCCCTTTGCTTTATTTTCCTTGTTTGCAGTTTTTACCAGCTGCATCAGTGAAACACTCAGGATATCTTCTATCTATATTAAGTTCATATGAATATGAAAGTTGAATAAGGTCAGTGGCGTCGCGTGCCATGTGGCAACAATGCTACTCATCCATTTAAACTCATTAAATATATCGAATTTTCCTTGTGCACTGTGCACCCCCTGAATTCGACCTTTTATACAAGCTTAAATGGATAGCCTGCTCTGTTGCCAAACTGCACGCGACGCCACTGAATAAGGTTGAACGAGCAGGTTTTCATCCTCTTATTAGTCTCTATCTTGCATGCATGTTTTAAAGGAGTAAGGAGAGAGGTAGAAGGCATTCTCGTTATGCCAATGTCAAGAGCTATCCACAGTATCATAGGTGTGATGACCGGGTGTTTCATAAAATCTCAAAACTCGAGGAGGTCCATCTGTTAAAATGATCCATGCAACTTAGAATACCTCTCAATTCAAAGGTTTTGAGAGAGAAAGAAAACCCAATACAAAAAAACAATTGCATGCCGTGGCTTAAAGGTATGACTTGGTCTCAGAGACTTTCGCCCCATAACCTGTTTTGTCCTAAACAGCCGATCCAATCAATTTGTGTGTACTTACTTTTTCGTCCAAACACAACTTCGTATCTGGAAATAATCGCCAAATAGTTTTAGTCGACGGAAAAATGTGTAATTTGTGATAAGTATAACAAAAGTTAAAGTCTATATGCAGCAGTATCCAATCTTTTTTTTTGTAGACTAGCTTGTTTTGCCAATTAAAGCAACAATCCAATAATGCACTCGGGACAGAGCTAGATACTCGTTGTAACAAAATGATATTGTGGAGTCATCATCTCGTGCTGTTACGTAAAGGTTAAATGCCTGAACTTAGTGCCACGCAAATTCTTAACTTCCAGCTACTTATTATTAAATGCCTCGCTTTTGCGTCACGCAGTTTACCATTAATTACTATATTTCCTCCTGCTTGTAAATTGCCTGAAATCGAGCCAGGTTAGATGGTCAGATGGCAAAATGCCTAGGCAGTTTACAAGCGCTTGTAAACTACCCAGGCAGATTGCGAAGATTATGAGCTGCCCTGCATTTTACAATCAATTATTATTTGCTTAATTGAAAGCATGCTATAATTGCCTGCGACATTTCACATTTATACGAAGTCCCAAATGTTAACAACACAGAAAAAAGTGCTTGGTTAAACTTTGCCTTATATTGGTTAAAGTTTACTATACACTTGGTTTGGATATACGATAATCCACGTCGAGGGTTACCGTTACCCTTCTCACATAGTAAAGTTTACCTTATGTATGATTTATTTTTGGATTTATTTTTGGAAAACGGTTACTTTAAACCAAGTATGAGTTAAATTTAACCACGCATTTGGTTAAAATTTAACCAAGTAATGGTTTAGATTTAACCAAGAAATGGTTAAAATATCTTTTTAAAAGTTTCATTTCTGATTTGCGTTTTATTAATTTAATGGCGTGCTTCGTTTTTCATGTTTCTAATGGACTTGTCGTAGTGTCGCTCAGCGTTCCTAGAACAGAAGAGGATTGCTGAGAGTGGCCTCCAATAGGTAATCGATATAATTGTTAGGGAGGAAACGTTTGTATTTATATCAATTTGGTTGAAAATGTTGTTCTTTAGATTGATGTGGTTTTAAAACTACAATAGCCTCTAAAGTTATATCATGATAAATATATATATATATTTTTTTTAAAGTACTATCTGGGAGGCACTCTTATAAATAACTTTGCTTCATCAAACTTTACATAAGAATACTTTTGAGCTTTTGAGGGCTTTCCAAAGATTTGAAAATCTCTCGCTTTGTGTCAAAGTTACGGGCAATTTCATCGTTGATAGTAACCATTTCATCTTAAACTATAGTAAAATCCACAAAGTTTGATTTTATTACTTTTACGTGGTTAAATTTACAAGGTGCCTCGTTTACATTTACTATATTTGTTGTAACTTTTACCATAATTATTGCAAGATTTAACCATGAAAAGTTTACTATGTCAATATAGTAAACTTTAACAAAGTACTTTTTTCAGTGTAACTCTATGGAGGGGCGTCCTTTGGTGGAGATTGGGCGAACTGTTCTTTCTGTGCTGGGAAGAACCTTGCATAGTGGAGAGATTAAGATCTTGTCACTCCTCGTTGGGGGGTATAGATAGACTGCTTTACTGCGAGAGAGTATACAAGTACGAGTAAGATGGCTAGAGCAGGGATCGGATTCGCAGTTTTCAATCAGTTGCCTTACGAAGGTGACTTGACGGTAAACTGGATTTTATGATTACGACTATTCGCCTCGAGTCCACTTATTTCATGCCCACTTTATAAAGCGTACGTCCACAACTTACTTGTCCACAATTTTGATCATGCCCTCAGATGTAAAGTTCACTCTTTAAAATGGTAATAAAAAGGGTAAATCAGAACAACAATATTGGTCACTTAATATATTCTCTCTCCCCTGATTTTATGAAATTCTAGACAAAATAAAATCGGCGGATTATTGGCTTTTAAAATCAAAACTTTTAAGAAAAAGAGAGGAATGACAAAAAATTGATTCGTTTTGTCTCCTAACTGAACGTTTTTGAGAAATACGCCTGATTCCGAAAAATCGGCAACAGAATATGCTGTGTCCAAGAACATAGGCGTATTCAGAATGGTAAGAAGAGTATTACCTAACTCCAAAATCTGTCTGAGTCAGCTGGAAAGAGACCTTTAAGGCTCTAAACTTAGAAAAATTCCAATTTTGCCCCCTTAAAAAATGTATCCTCTACAGGGTGTTGAAAAACTGTTCCCGAATATTTCAGGGTAGGATTTTACAGATCAAAATAAGACCTTTTTTTCCTATAAACATGTGTCCGAAAATGCCCCCCTTTTGAGCTACAGCCCCCCAAAGTTTTAAAAAAATTACGGTTTTTTTGGAATAGCGACCACTATTATGAACCAAATGTCTTAAAACTTGGTGTCCTGAGGTAATTTTACGTGTAAAATCCATTAATGACCTCGAAAAATTCAGAAATTGAGTCTGACTGCACTTTTCACGCAATTTGTACCTTTAACGGCACAAATTTTATGTTACGGATTAAAATTTTGAAGAATAATTATCAAAATCAGATGCGGAAAACTCTTAGAAAGATTTTTGGTCCTCCTTGTTTCTTTCGATACGACGCGTTTTAAGCGAGATAATCGCTGCCCAGTGTGGAAAAGTCAGCGCTTTTACCATGAAAAACGGCAGTGAGTATGCAACCCGCCTCTCCGCTGCTTCTACGGGCCGGCCGCTATGGTAAAAGCGCTGACTTTTCCACACTGTGCAGCGATTATCTCGCTTAAAACGCGTCGTATCGAAAGAAACAAGGAGGACCAAAAATCTTTCTAAAGATTTTCCGCATCTGATTATGGTAATTATTTTTCAAAATTTTAATCCGTAACATAAAATTCGTGCCGTTAAAGGTACAAGATTGCGTGAAAAGTACAGTTAGACTCAATTTCTGAATTTTTCGAGGTCATTACTGGATTCTACGCGTGAAATTACCTCATAACACCAAGTTTTAAGACATTTGGTTCATAATAGTGGTCGCTGTTCCAAAACAACCGTAAATTTTTTAAAACTTTGGGGGGCTGTAGCTCAAAAGGGGGGCATTTTCGGACACATGTTTATAGGAAAAAAAGGTGTTATTTTGATCTGTAGAATCCGCCCCTGAAATATTCGGGAACAGTTTTTCAACACCCTGTATACGCCTAGGTCTAAAAAAATGATCCTTCTAAATGTGTAAAGTTAAAGATGTAACTGGAAATGTGTGTGGTTAATATAATCGAAGAGAGAGAAAGTTTTAAATTTTGCGACACAGAAAAATAGAAAATACGAAAGTAAAAAGAAGGTTGGAAATGAGAATGTACTTACTCCTAGACCATGGTAAGATTACTATTCAAACGACACAACTAAACGGATACTTAGAAAGACGAGGAAAACCATTGTAAATGAGCCGAACAATAATATGGAATATTCAAGTTACGTCCAAACACGTTACATACTATAATGTGACAGCTTTTGTGGAGTCCCACAGAGAGAGATTGAGTTGAAATAGGGCGAGAGAGAAGTAGGGAAAAAGAAGAGAATATGGAAAGTTGGAGGTATTAGAGGAGACGGGTTTAATGCCCGAAATTTCATTTTAACCGTCGAAAAAACCGCTGGTTGCGCTCAAAAGCACGAATAATCGCTCCTACGTGGAGAATGCTATATAATCCGAATTCAGTCCGTCACATTTTAGAACAGCTCTCACGTATTAAACAGCGTCAGGGTATGCGGTATGAGATGTGAGTGGTCTCATAATACACGTAATGCTACACATTAACGATCGAATTGCATCGTCTAAATTTGAAGGCGTTTTTGTTTTGTGTTTTTATTGTTGCTCCGTGCCCGTCACACCGCACCGGCACCGTGGGCCGTGGCGTCAGGCGTGATGGATGAACACATTCACACTTCATGTACACAATACCAAAGAACTTTATATTTATGTAGATTTTTCTAAATGCTCGTTACCGGCTCATGTGACACGTCAACAATTTCAGCGCATCAAAAACTGTCAGCATTATTACCTTGAATGTCCAATACTTAAATGCAACGGATAAATCAACCCTCGAAAAAAAAAAAAACAAAAAACAAAAAACCAAAAAAAAAAAAAAAATCCATCCGACCATTTTAAAGGAAAGCGTTTGAATCTATTATGTTTCCTTTATCACTAGAATCATTATTGAACGCGGCATCTATATCCTAAAACCGAAGTAAAACGGGAGCATTCATATCGAGGTGGCAAAGTCTCGCCTCTAATTTGTTGGTGAAGGTGTTTTGAGCCATTAGGGGCTTCGTGAAAACAAAAGGTTTCAGTCTGGAGTAAACTTCTTTTTGGACTTGAGTGTTTCGATCATTGAACTAATTAGAGACTGTGAACCTGGTTCGATCTGTGACAAATTGTTTATATACGAGTCCGTTTTCCTGCTATTTAAAATTGTAAATATTCAGAAGCATATGCACAGCACTGCTTTTCCAAACACTTAGGAAGTGACAGTTTGTACACTGACAATTTACGGTGGCTTAACTCTGTTCTTTACACATATGTAAGTAATTACTGAGGGAAAGTTGTTGCCTGAGTATCACCACCGAAAATTACTCAAATAGAAAACCTGAGTGCGGGAAGGGCACCGCTCTCATTTAAGATGGCCTCTAGTACTCAATTATGAATATTACAAAACTATCTGACTCTCCTAAGCTACCACACCTCAAACTAAAAGGGTTGCTCACAAACGTTATTTTTCCAATCAGGCTGTTATTGCACATATCTACTCATTTTTAGATCATGTTACACATCACATTAAAAGTTCAGGGAACCGCTAGAACGCCACGTCGATTGAGTACATTCTTAGGCACATATGTGAAATATGACATTGTGGTTGCAGTCCGTCCCCCGTTTGATCAAGCAACTTGACAAAACTTCTAACTCAAGGCTCTTGAAGATGATATGAAAAGCTTTGTTTGTATTATAATTGGGGATTTTGTAACGCTTTTGAGATGATTGAGATCAGTGGCAGAACATGCTTCTATGAAATACATCCAGGCACACTCGTCAAATGATTTTGGATAAGTTTGCAATAGTTCACAGTTTTTGTGTTCTAGCGAGTTAAAGTTGAACTTCAGTCGGTGAAATATTGGATGCACTGGGTTTTTTACTCCGAATATCTAAATATCTAAAGAAGTGCCCTTGGACTCCTCACGACTCTCACGTCCTTGCTGCCTGCGCAGCGCTCTTTAACGATGTACTCTATAATTACAAACTCTCTTGGCCAACTCTTTCATTTAAGGGACTATACTCTTCCACTTGCTTTACTGCCTGACTCAAGACTCCTACATAGGTGAGTGACCTTCTAATACGTTAACATAAAATTGTATTCCAAAGTTTTTTTTTCCCATTCTGCTAAATAAACATTGGCGACATACATCGATATTCTATGTATATGACAGGGTTTGCTCTCAGACATTAATAAAGCAATGATGCTCTAATAATTTTGTGCATGTACACATATAAGTTTCAATCCAAGCTTTGACGATTAATTGATTACAATCAATAGCTAGATACAGATGAAGTGGTAGACTTGTGAAAAATAGAACTCCCCTCTGTTCGTAACTAGACGACAAGAATTTTGGAACTTTCCAATAATCTCAATTAATTGTTTTTCCCATTCGTGGAAAATAGTAATTGATTAGAATTACTATAACTATGACTGATGTTGGCATCTGCTAAAATTTATAATAAACTTTATCAGACACCTAGTTAACTGAAAAAAGTAATTAGTCAAGCATGCCTGAATTTAGAGTTAAAACATAATGTCTATTCCATTCAACTCGACGTGTCGTCGAGTTTTACCATCTTGTTTTCAATTGCAAAAACCTGCCATCTATACGCTACGCTTGACCAATATTTCTTCTGCGTGTACTTTGGCAAAACATCTATACTTAATAAGTTGGTTTTTGGCGAAGGTTTGCAACAAAGCCATTGCTTTGAAGTACTCGCGTGATACATTGTAAATGTTAGAGGGCGAGAGCTTTTATCTATCACCGGCCGCGAAGTCAAAATAATTTTGCAAATAAAAGTTCTCATAAGTTCTCAAAGTTCTAAGTGCGAATAGCATACCATGCATGAGGAGCTATAACCTGTTTCATAAATAAAGACTCAAAATTAATGAAGTTAAAACCTATTAAAATGATAATCAAAGCTCAAAGCTGTTTCTCCTTATTTGTCTACCTTTATTTTTTCCTCATGCATACTCTTACCCATAAATAACAGCAATTCTAGCAAGATTTAGAGTGTTATAAGCAGAACCCTTCTTAAACCACTCTGGAAAAACACAAGAAATAAAAATATATTTCTCTGTACTGTGCTGTTTAAAACTGTGATTTCTAAAATACGAGTAGGTATGAGAAATCAGCTTTGAAAAACAACTTGAAAACTCGATTCCTAGCGAATCTCAAAAGCGATGCAAACTTCCCAATTTTTGGTTTTATGTATACATAAATATATATTTTTTTAAGGATAAATTCAAAATTATTCCAACGGCTCTTCATGAGGAAGCCGAGATAATAAAAAAAAACCATAGACGCATGACTTACAATGACACATACTAAGAGATGATGAACGTCATTCTTACCTATCCTATCTGCACAAACAAAAAAAAATAAAAATTCAAGCGCGTAAAATTAGGTTTAAAAAATTATAGCTTCCGAGGAAGAAGGCTGCAAGATTAGATCAACAAGAGAGGATACAATTCGCTTTGTCGAGGCAGAGGATGCACTGCACGCTGCTGAGCACTTAAAGTTTTAAAGGCTTTTGCCGGGCTGCCTACGAGTGTTGTGCGGGAGGGCTGTGCACGTGGAAAGACAAGCGAGACAGGTATATGGCTTTTTCTGTGTCGCAAAATTAGTTACGAGATTAGCAATAATAATATATAATCATAAAAATAAGATGACTCGGTGAGGGGAGCAGGAAGAGGGAAGAGGGGGATGTCGAGAGAGGGGAAGTGGTAAGAGAAATCTAGTAAATTGGAGATGTGAAGAGATTAATGAAAATAATTTCTTTCCATACACCTATTTTATTTTTTGCTCTTCTTTGTTCGGTCTCTTTAACTCGGCAGTCTGATAGACGGGGTAGCCAGATTTTTGATAAAAATATTTGCAAAAATAATAACTTCAAGATGCTGAAAAAGCACCTAAAGAGACACGACGGGAGTGGGGAATGGTGAGTTTTTGTAAAGTTTTGTTGTTAGTTTTCCAATCATGAATTTAATTATGTAATACTGTGCTAGATTCCCTGGTAAAAGTTTTTCATTGGTGACCAATAAAACGGTTCCGATTCTCCAGTGACCGGTGGTCACCAATGTAATAGCATTGGTCACCAATGAAAAATTCATTGGTCACTGGAGAATTGGAACCGTTTTATTGGTCATCAATGAAAAACTTTTACCAGGGTTGCTGCTGGTATATGTTCTGCATAGGCCAAGACAATAGATGCTGGAATTTTTCGTACATGAGACAATCTATAATCATGTGATTTAGATGGCAAAAATCGTTTCAGAGTTTCATTTTTTGGATGCATTGGCCGCCACAACAGCTTCTCCTGTGCCTTGCCTGACAGGCCAGTAGGTAGCGATAGCACCACCGATCCAAGGCAAAAGTCTGTTTGGCTCACACCAATACCATCTGTATAATCATGTCAGGTTTCTCCTTAGGCGATTAGAAGGATATGTCCGTCTTGGTATACTTTTGTAAGGTTATAGTGGGTATCAAGTATTTGCTTCGTTTTTGAAGATCAACCCAAATTAAAAGAGGACGACAGTAATGAAGTTTTTGGCCTTAGTTTCTAATAAAATGAAGGGAAAGATTTAAAAGCAGTTCTAAGAGAGGATAAAATCACGCTGTTTTTGCATTTTGCTCACCATGAGCTTACATATTCCAGGACAACTCTAACCTCAAAAAAGCAGCCTGGTATGTTCATAGCCGCAAGGTATATGAAGGAACAGGTTTGGGCAGAAGATGGTGTTAAAGGCGGTTTCGAGCTCTCCCCCCAAATGATGACGACACGCTTGTTTTGGCGAGGACGTAGCCGTCACCTGCTGCAGTAGCGAGAGAAGAGGGTCACGGGAGAGTGATGAGTGAGATAGTTTGGAACGCTAGGCAAGTTTTATCGCGACCTTATAGAAAATTTGTGACGTTGCTGTCAGCCTGTCACCTGCTGAGATAAGCTCCACATTGCTTACACAGTCCTCCTGGCTGATGGATGCTGAGAATTCATGCTACCCTCACAACGGCAACGTAGCGTAGTCCGGCTCAACATTCATCCGTCGAGAACTAAGTCCGTTTGTGCCAAACAAACTTAGGCCCTTAGTGTAAAATTTTTACAAACCTCGCAGTCATAGACAACTATGATGGGTAAGCTAATATAATATTGGATAGTAAAGAAGTAAAATACATATATTTCGTAATAATCGAGCTATTTTAATGTTTAAATGTAATGTCTTTAAAGAAGTTACAAAGTTTTATCACAAGAATTTCATTTGCTCTTGCTTAGATTAGCTGACGTTTTTTTTTTTTTTTTTTTTTCTTTTTTTTTTTACCAAAATTCTATGATGATTTCAATCAAAACTGGTCATTATTGCGTGATATCGGAAAGTTTTTCAATGCCACCAGCTCGAAACCTGTTAGCTAAGATTGTATACAATTGGAGCTTGCAAAAATGATTATCATCATATCAAATTAATGATTATGAATCAGATTGCATGATGATATCATAGCAGTACCAAATCAATGAACCCAACGGTACCAATAACGATACCCAAACGATATGATAATACCTATATTATCATATTGATTTTTATCATGATGTCATCCTTTTGTTATCAGTATGGTCTAGTTGTTAAATCAGTTTGCAATTTTATTCTCAAATCGGCAACATGGTATCATATAATGACCTATTTACAAGAGCAGTGGCGCACCCAGGATATTTTCTATCCCTCTCATTTTATCTGTGATAGTATCAGTCAGAAATGGTCAAAAACATGGGTCTTTATTTCCTAATCTATTTTTGTTTGACTGACATACAGAGAAACGGGAGAGGTAAGCCTATATTGGTGCGCCGCGCCGCGCCAATGACAATGAGCTTATACATGAGATAAAAATATGTATCTCTCTTCAAGTTATTATGGGTGTTTTTGGGCTATGGCGCTGGCAAAAGTGACATAGTTCCACGATAAATCTATAATCTGTAACAGATACAGTCAATAAAAATTGGAGTGAGTGTGATAGCCAAATATTATGCGAAAAAAAAAAAAAAAAAAAAAAAATCTAAACTTAAAAATCTTTTACTTAATATCTAAAATTAGCTTCTGTCACACGAGAAAGTACCAACTTTTTTTGCCTTGAAGGACCACGGACCTTCACTTCTCTGGATTCATACTACCAAAAGTCAAGGTTAAAAACTTTAGTTTTAGAGATGGCGAAATGAGTAAAAATGCTAATTTTTTACTTTAGGGGAAGATTGTATGGTTCCAATTTAGAATTTTTAATGCAACAATTTTCCTACGTGTCACGAAACCTGAAATTTTATGGGGAAAGGTCATTTTCGGATGAGGGTTTGCGGAATTAAATTCAAATGCTCATCACATGCATTAAATCAATTGAAGTAAATAAAGGTTACACGAAACTTGACTTGGATATGACTACGATGGGACTACTATACGACGTAGAAAAGATTTTACTACGATAGTTTTGTCAACACAGAACAGTAATGATTCAAGCTTTGCAAAATTAGTTAAATTGAGAGATTTTACCTGATAAACAGGAGCAAACGTAAGCGATGACGTCAGAATGCAAGGAAATTTTTCCTCACAATTTGAGCGAGTGATCATTGGGATAACGTCTCTCTGCAAATTTTTGGGCAAGGACTGGTACATGGAGGAAGCAGTGAAACTAATGCCCACACACTGAAATGAATGACAAAATCTTTCAAGTTTTTTTTTATTTTTGCTTTTTCTTTTTGGTCTGCAACATATCTCATTCAATTTTACCGTACGGTTTTGGTGACGGAAAGTATCAAAATATAGGGAAAACCGTCAAGGTCATGTTTTTGGTATGTGTGAATAAACTGACTGAAAAAACTTGAACTGACGAGTGTTATTCCATTATATGAGATCGCTCGCCAAAAATAACACATTTCAACGTGACATTCTTCGGGCGTCAAAGAGCTTAGAATCTTTCAGCAAGACGCGAGAAACAAAGACTTGAGTTAAAAAAATCGATTTTTCGCCGGGAAACCGGTCGATGAGTCGAAAAACCGGGTCTTCCGTGTCGGCGCCCGTGTATAATCCCGACCACTTTGATCTAACCTCATAAATCGCCCGGATTACAATATAGTCTATGAATAAAATTGCTCAGACCCTTTGCCATAGTGAAAGATTGGCTTGAACTTTCTTGTTTTTCAATGGACTGTTGAAACCATCCAGGTTTTTTTTACAGCAAATTTTCTGAAAAACTGTACGAACTCACATTTTCATTCAATGGGTCCGATGCATACATGGGTGCTTATAATACTTTGAGTTGATGATTGGCCACTTGGCCAGGGCTGTTATCTTTCGGATCATCAAAGGCATATTACTAAACCATCAGTGTTTTAACCGGCGATTTAGCCCTATTACTACTGACCATTTTTATACTTCTCAACTGATATACAGGGTGTTGAAAAACTGTTCCCGAATATTTCAGGGGCGGATTTTACAGGTCAAAATAAGACCTTTTTTTCCTATAAACATGTGTCCAAAAATGCCCCCTTTTGAGCTACAGCCCCCCAAAGTTTTAAAAAATTTACGGTTTTTTTGGAATAGCGACCACTATTATGAACCAAATGTCTTAAAACTTGGTGTCCTGAAGTAATTTTACGTGTAGAATCCATTAATGACCTCGAAAAATTCAGAAATTGATTCTAATTGTACTTTTCACGCAATATTGTACCTTTAACGGCACGGATTTTATGTTACGGATTAAAATTTTGAAGAATAATTACCAAAATCAGATGCGAAAAACCCTTAGAAAGATTTTTGGTACTTCTTGTTTCTTTCGATACGACGCATTTTAAGCGAGATAATCGCTGCACAGTGTGGAAAAGTCAGCGTTTTTACCATAGCGGCCGGCCCGTAGAAGCAGCGGAGAGGCGGGTTGCATACTCACTGCCGTTTTTCATGGTAAAAGAGCTGACTTTTCCACACTGTGCAGCGATTATCTCGCTTAAAACGCGTCGTATCGAAAGAAACAAGGTGTACCAAAAATCTTTCTAAGGGTTTTTCGCATCTGATTTCGGTAATTATTCTTCAAAATTTTAATCCGTAACATAAAATCCGTGCCGTTAAAGGTACAATATTGCGTGAAAAGTACAATTAGAATCAATTTCTGAATTTTTCGAGGTCATTAATGCATTTTACACGTAAAATTACCTTAGGACACCAAGTTTTAAGACATTTGGATCATAATAGTGGTAGCTATTCCAAAAAAACCATAAATTTTTTAAAACTTTGAGGGGCTGTAGCTCAAAAGGGGGCCATTTTCGGACACATGTTTATAGGTAAAAAAGGTCTTATTTTGACCTGTGGAATCCGCCCCTGAAATATTCGGGAACAGTTTTTCAACACCCTGTATATGTATGTATGATTGTATGTATTACGTTCTTTTTGCTTCCATTGCTTGAATAACCTACGGGTTGTAGAATGCAATTAAAGATCATAACACGGCGTATACGCCGTAGTCTTGTAGTCTGAGATGAAGAATTCGGTTCAATACCTGCTTAACCCATGCTAACCCATGATTTAATACTCTCTAATATATCGCAAGGCTCATTAGTTAAGGCGGGTTGTGCAGGTATAAAACTCTTCCCTTCAAACGGTGATCCATGTGACGTTATCGGGTCACCGATCAAATTCGCTGGTTACACACTGAAACGTGTTTTGAACCCGACCATGATTGGTGTTATACATAGACACACCAGTACCGAACGTGTTCTGAATGTACTCAGAATATGCACAGAGCATAAACTGTTTCGTTTCTGATGCAAACTTGCTGTTTTAACAGTCTTAACCTGTTGCGTCCAAAACACGTTCCGGTACTGGTGTATACCTACCCAATCCGTGTCCAAAGCAAGTTTTTTTTTTTTTTTTTTTTTTTTTTTTTTTTTTTTTTTTTTTTTTCAGCGCACCAAAAGAGCTGTGATGATTCTTACCGAGTCTCTAATTTTCATGAGGTACCAGACAGAAATAATCAAGTGTATCAATAGTGCGAGTGAAGTGAATAAAAGAAGGGGACTTGACAAACTCTTGCTTCCCTGGAACAAGTATTGATCACAAAAATTAGTTTTCTTAAGTTCCAACTGCCAACAATTTTAAGGGGGAAGGGGGATATCTAATCGTTGTCAACATGAGCTGGGGGATTTAAAGTAAAAAACAATTAAATAGAGCTTTGATTTGTAGCACTAGCCCGCTAACTACCAGTCCATTCGAGTTTTAATGTTTGATTCTTAAAGGAAGAGCCGAAAAAATTACATTGAGGAAAATGTCATCGTGTTTTATTTGGTATGAACCGAATTATAGCTGTTTGGAAATGATGTTCCACGACGCCTTTTTTGACAGAATTCGTGACAAATATGACATTCGTGATTATGACAGAGTACATACTCTGCCTTTGTCTTTATGCACCCCTCATTCAGTAATGCACCAACCACTAAGCTCTTTGTGATTTTGGAGCCTGCAGAGACACTGCTATCTGTTTTTGTTGTGCAAGCATGCAAAGAAAAACAAAATGTTGACAGAGAAATACTTTAATGAATCGCAAAGAGACTGTACGCATTATGAGTTTCTCTTCATCTCACACAAGCAACAACCATAAAAAGTCAATCATACTGATTGTGCAAGCAGCCTACAAATTATACTAGCTGATATTCAGGAAAGGTTCGATGTTTTGATCCAGATTTTAAATCCCCTTTCGTCTCCTTTTGAACCGGTTGGAAAAGTCAATTTTAGTAAGTAATCGACGAATGTCTTGCAATGCCTAAATCGGGGTATTATAGATCAATGGACTTGCTTGCCTACCATTGATTTAAAAACCCCTGTCACCTACAGCCTGCACATACAAAGTGCTTTTTATAAAAAGTAAGTGCTGATTGGTCTAGGTATAAACCAAATCTTATAGCAGCAGGTTGGGATCACATCATGGGAAGGAACCAATCAGCGCTCACAAGCAAAATTCTGCAAACTACTTTGTTGATAAGTGACAGGGGCTATGGAAGAATTGTGGGATTAATGCTCAAAAAATATTTAGGAACGCTATGAGTGCGACATATTTACCACTGATGCGATCACAGCGCAGTTTGCAATTTCCAAAATGCTACTAACAGCCTCAAGAAACAAAAATCGTGATGCAAAGGATTTCATGTCCCTCACTAATCTGGAATTACAAAAATAATTAATAATATCTCTCATTTTAGCATGATATGTATGAACAAAATATGAACAGTATATAAAAACCAACATTTTAAGAATAAAATAAATATTTAGAAATTTTTTCTTCTCAACTCTTATAAGCAGAGTATCTCAGTCAAAAGTATACTTTAGAGAAAAACAGTTTATTAAATGTTAGTTTCTGGCCTTCAGATCTTTCAAGACGTCTTCTAGCTAGTATTTTGTAATATTGAAGTAAAAGGGGTGGTAACCTTGCACGATGGGACGCAGTTTTCAAATTCTTTACTGAAATAAAAAAGGCTGAATTTAAACTATTTATGTATTTAAAAGTATGGATAAGACCTAGAATTGGTTGGTTTCTCCGTTTAAAGTAAGTTAATCACCTGCTCCTTGCGCTGTGTTAGTTTGACTATTCTAAATGGTAACATTAACAGCTTTTAAGTTTTGTCCATGGTTTCGAAAATGAAAATAGTTGATTTTTTTTTTTTTTTTTTTTTTTTTTTTTTTTTAATCTGAGCACTAAATTTTGTCTGATCGATAAAAATGAAACATTAAGTTACGTTTGGCTTCACATTTTTCTCTAGTGACTTTTCAACTTGGACCCAATAAGATGTATTTTTTTCTAAGCGAGCCATATACGAAGTATATGGCAAGTTTCTTACTCTCGTTTTGTTGTATACAATGAATGCTCGGGTAGGTACTGCATCGTTGTTATCCTTAGTTGCGCCAAACAAACAGTTCGAGTGCGATAAAAAAAAATGCAAAACACGATTGAGTTGGATGGAAATCTTCACCAATTCCGAATAATGAAATTAGCTTTAAACCTGTCGAGGGTCACAAGAAATGCATCATGCCGCGACTTTTACCTGAGTATCATTTGGTGGTGCTTTATACAATCTTTTATACTGATGAAATCTTCAATTTTCTCCGTCTCCTCATTACCAAATAGAGAGTTATTATTTTGTTTAGAAACAGATTGCTTTCCACTGAAAGGATCAACAAGCTTTTTTGAATGTTCCGGTCGTTTTATTATCAATGCAGAGCCCTGCTGCAATAATTGAATTCCTCGCAAAGATTGCGCCAAAACATTAAGTTGGCCTTCAACAAGAATGCAAAGGACCGGCAATAAGCCGCAGCTTAGGCTGATGGCTATAACGGCTAAAGACTCAAAAGTTGAATTCATAATGAGGATCCACCAGAAATTCGATGTTCGTTCGATTCCCCAGTTTTGATCGGCGAGGGGCAAGTGGATTTTCCCGTAGTCCACGTGAGGATAAGAGAGGTAGATTTCAAAGGCCGGGGCTAGGATGATCCAGCCAAGGTCTAATATTATGTCAACAACCAAATAAGCATTGAGGAGAGTGTTTGACTGTCGCCAACTGAGGTAACAGGTGCGGACCGCTATTCTAGGCGTGTAGGTAATGGCAAATCGAGCCGTTTCTGCACAAAAAAGAGAACGAGAAACAAACAAATATCTACAGTAGATATCGTACTATATATAAATAATGTTAAAGTTGGGATGAATTTTACGAAAATTTCTTAAAATGTAATTTAAAACAATGAGAGTTTTACACGCAGAAAATAACTGATTTGAGTTTTTTTTTTTTTTTTTTTTTTTTTTTTTTTTTTTTTTTTTTAAGACCTTGTCCACCTCCTTTGGGCTCTCAAGAAGCTGCGGTGGAGGTACATTTGACGAGTTAAAGAATGTCAGACATTGCTTTAAGTTTTGTCTCAGGTAGGCCAGCTGCAATGTTTAAATTCATTGAGATAAGGACTGCAGGTAGTCTACTCACTATTCTTAAACCTACGGCAATATCTGACATTATTTAATTCGTCATAAAGCTGTACTTCAGATTAGCGGTATAGCACGTGACTAGTCATCAATTGAGAGAACTAGTTTCTACATTAAGATCCACCACTTGCAACGGATAAAGTATTGTTGAATGCACAACCAACAGCGTCTCGATTGAAGGTCTCATAGCAAATGACATCTCTTTTACTATAGTTTTACTTGTACATACCTTTAAACTCAGTATTAAATTTGCTCAATTTAGAGGCGGATATTAGAAAGAGAACGGCAGAGCAGGCGACGCCGGCCACGACAGGAAGTTGAGTGAGCGCAGCAAAGACCGGTTCAAAGCCTTGATCTCTGTTCATTAAACATTTCCAAAGGACGCCAATCACAGCTGTCACCGGAACAAATAACGCGCAAACTACAATCATGCCTAAGCAACGGGAAAATATTTTTCTCGTCAGACTCCAGCTCGGATCCATCATCAGGCCCCCGATCATCAAAATTGAGCATATTCGGTGTAGCGCGTGGACATACCGATCGGATCTCCGAGTCCAGGTCTTCTGGCAAAAAAAAGGAAAATTGACCCGAAGTCATTCGAAAGAACTTCCATTACCAAATCAGAGAGTAGATAGGTTTTCATTTCTTAATCTCTATAGTAATAGTAAGGAACTTTCCTTGAGATCTTCTTGGCTTGGCTTGGACCGTTCTTCAGGTTTAATTTGAAAGTCAGAAACACACCTTCATCCAAAATTCTCGAGATTCCTTGAGGAACTTTCAAGGGATCTTCAATTGAGATTGAGACACGAATTTGCTATTCAGAAAATCACCGAAAACTTACAGTAGAGCATACTCAAGGAAAATTTCAAGGAGAAGTTTCAAGGTTGCTCTAACTTAAGATCTAAGGTCGGTAACTCAAGATTTCTCAAGAAGTAAAGAATTTCCAATTTACGGCTGTTGCGTGTGTTTGTGAATTGACATTTTTCTCACTCAACTTGACTTGGGTTGAGTACTCATTTCACAAACCAAACCAATAGTTCTGTTGCACACTTCGGCTAGAGCGTTTTAGGGTATCAATTCCTGTGTAAAAAGCCGTAAAAATGACAATGGTAGCATCAGAAAACTAGAAAATTCACTACTAAACTTACAAATCGCGAAAACATTAGACACTATTTTACTCCTGTATCTTTCCACCAAGTGCACGGTATTTCGTGGGGTTAGCGCGGCACTTTCAAATAATCATGACCGACTGTCATCACAGCTGACTTCATAAGCAAATAAACAGTAAACACCGACGACGTCTGTTCGTATTCTTACGTCTCAATATCCTCAATCTTCACTATAAGTTGTGAAAGGTACGCAAAACCGACATTTGCGTCGAAAAATTATCAAAATAAAACAATAACACACAGGAGTTCCAAGTATGATTCATCATCCTTGAAACTCCTGTTTGTTATTGCTTCATTTCGAAAATTTTTCAACACGAATATCAGTTTCCGTACCTTTCTCAACCCATTGCGAGGAATTGAGGATATTGAGACGTAAAAATACGAACAAACGCCGTCAGTATTTACTTACTGCTTATTTTGTTTATGAAGTCAGCTATGTGATGACAGTAGGCCAAGATTATTTGAATGTGCCGCGCTAACTCCGCGAAATACTGTGCACTTGGTGGAAAGATACAGGGGTGAATAGTGTCTGGAGTTTTTCGCGATTTGTGAGTTTATTAAAGAATTTTTGTATTTTCTGATGCTGCCATTGTCATTTTTACGGCTTTTTACGTATATGAATTGATACTTTAAAATGCTCTAGCCGAAGTGTGCAACAGACCCATTTAAGGAGATACCGAAGACAGTTCCTTAATTTCACCCTTAGACATCGGAAACAACAAATCTAAATAAGGTGTTCAAAAAACAAGTGGTTTGATAATTTATTGACAAAACGTTTATTTGGATGTATTGAAGTTCAAAGGTCTATCAAAGGTGTATTATAATGTCCCTATGCACGATTTTTTTTTTTTTAAAGTAGCCATAGTTACTTTGACCCCCTGTACAGAGATAGTAGCACTAATTGCTAAGGCAATCTGAATCCTTTGTGTGCCAAACGGATATTGGTGTCTGCTCTGAGAAAAAATACCATTTAGTGGACCGAGGACTCACATATTTTTCGTGGGCTTAAACGGTCTTTTAGAACGATCCGTCTAATACGTAGACTTTCTTTTTTTAATGGGAGGAAAAAAACTGAACATTTCACGAACCAAATCGTTTTTTTAAGCTTGCTGTTCATCAATGTAATTTGAAATTAAAATTAAGTCGGAAAGTTGTTGAGTAAATGCAAAAGACTCTATCTATGAGTATGATAAAGTTAAACCTGAGATTCACGGAATAAATGTTGCCGAGCTCTCTTTTTATCCCATTTTCGGCGAATTATTATGAATATACTGTTATGATTTTTTAAGATATTATAAACGGCGATTCCACACAAAAGGTGAGGATATTCCAATCCACTACATGGCACTTTTCCGGAATATCGTATTTTTGGGGTAATACTTCGAATAGATCAACATCTGACTGTGCTAATTATAGCGAAACGTCAAGGTGTTTTTCAATTGATTGCGTATTTTGAAAACCACACACCGATCATCACAAACTTGATTGAAAAATAAAGACTTAATGTTGAGAACAGGTACCAGCTATCTCTTTAATTTACCAGCTATCACTCATCGAGATCGAATATATTCGAAATTTTTTCTCAAAATTACGACTCCTATAAAAAAAGAAAGAAAGAAAAAATCTATAAAACGCTAAAAACTTCCGCGATGTTACGCTAAAATATTAGCATTTAATAACCTCTTATTCATCACTGCTTATTTTAGTCTGTCATTAATCAAAAATCACCAAAAACGAAATAATTGGAATAATAAAAATCACACTCACCTTATCTCTTAAACTTTCATTGTCTAATAAGTTTGACACCTGTTCCATTTTCAAAGGAGAGTTGCCCCCAAGAGAAATTGAAATAACTTACAAACTATTTCGATTCGAGAAGCCTTCGTCAGCGACTGTAGGCCTTCACAGTGATCTTGTCTGGTGACTTTTCAAACCGACCTCGTCAAATTTATTGTCACAGAGTCGAGGCTCACATTGTGCCTCGGTCCGTCCTGCGTCTGAATTGCGTAATTGCTAAACTTCGAGTTTTGAAATAGGGTAATGAGAGAGTCAACACAAAAGTCAACCTATAATTGACGGTGTCATGTAAAGTATACCGCGTTCGAATATTCAAAGTAAGTTTTCCTCACAAAGTTTGTTTTGTTCACAATAAAGGCTCACAAGATATTGGTCAACTCCGTCAAGGCTCTTGAATGGTCATGAAACTACACCACATTGACTGATTCATTTAAACATTGTTTTAAGTTGCTGATGCTTAAACTTTGCAGATAGTTATGAGGAAATTATTCGTATTTCACTTCGTTTAATGTGATAATTGAGACAGGATATCTATAATCATCTTCGACAAGGTATAAGTATTATTTACTTTCAAGGGTGGTTCGATCCCGGAAAATTATTCCTGGTACGATAGTGACCTATATGATGAAGTATAAAGGTAGTATATTTCTTTTCTCTTCAAAAAAATGAGTATCTTGCAAAGAGAACGACCGACTGATCAAGAAAAAGAGGAACCTGTTACAACCACCTATCAGATTAGATAATCTATTTTAAAAATCGCTGACAATCCTCGTCAGAGTAAAAAAAGTATATCTGGGGCATTTTTCAGCCCCTCTTCCTTACACGCCCCAAACTCTGAGATAAGAGTAGAATTTTTCTTCGTTTTTCCTCTCAACCAGTAAGTAATTTTGGAGGTTATATTCTTTTGCTGGGCCACATTCGAGCTATCGAAAAGTATACTGACAAGTTGTTCTTTCAATTAATGAAATAAATGGCGACCCATGATGATGAATCGATTTTTATTTTGTTCAAGATAAACATAGTTTACAAACGCACAAAAAGAAACAAAGACAGAAACAATTTAGAAACAAAATTAGACCACAAGAGAGAAATAAATAAATAAATAGATAAATAAAGAGTTCACAAAGCAGTAGGCAAAATTAGGGCTCCAGGCCCTCTCTTACATTTAACCTAACACTAAGTAAACAGAGAGATAAATAAGTAAATAAATAAATAAATAAATAAATAAATAAATAAATAAATAAATAAATAAATAAATAGATAAATAAATAGATAGATAAATAAATAAATAACTAAATAAATGAATAAATAAATGAATAGATAAATGATCGAGTTTAAAATGGGATATCGTTAGTGTGTACAACCAGTTTTAAAAATACCGATCAGAATGACTAAAATTTAATATTGCTACTAGCTACTCGTTCAGAAAATCAGAACTTTATCCCAATAAGTTTGATGTTGGTATTTGAATCGAAATCATTTAAAAAAATCAAAAACGTCAAAATGAGGCATCAAAATTTGAGCTTTTCTTCAAGCTCTATAATTGTGCCGACTTTTTGTAAACAGCATTGTTGATGTTTTATAATAAGCTATAAATTGAAACAATTTGCAATATGTCTCAATAAAAATAGGCCTATAAAACTCAGATGCGATGTGCACTTCATTAAAATTCTTTAATAACTGCATGCTTATAAGATAATTTAAAGCAAGGAGCGCCTATATAGCCAATTTTTTCCTACTTCTCGCATGAATGACATCAATTCTTGATGATAGATCTATATTTTTAGATTCTAGAAAATCAAGGTACAATCGATAAAACTTATCTATCGAATGTAATGTTGATGCATCATTGATGGATCTTACAAAATCGTTGTTAATTTAAAGCGCTTGTAGCTTCAACACCTTTTTGATGGTGTTGAAACTTGCAGATGTGGAACTTATTATGGCTTTAAAAAGTTCAGAGAACCGATCAATAGAGAGCAGCACTGCGCACATCAGCGTCTTCGGGGAGTTTCCAAACTTTTTGATACACTCGCTTACCCGTAGATGGCGACTCAAGTTCAACTTACGCGTACACTCTAAAACCAATATGCCAATGATGCCATATTTTTGATTAAACCTAATACTCTTCCTAATTCTGCGGTAACTTTTTCAATTATTAGAAAAAAATTGAGGTAGGAGTTAAGACCACCGCACATAGTGTTCGAATAATTTTAAAGAAGAAAATTCCCGTAAAAGCTAACTTTGTGCAAACAAGTTTCGTAGAGTTTTAGGACTTTCCGTCTTTCTTCTTTGCTTCGCTAGTCTTTCCATCCTTTATGTTCCTCCTCTAAAATCTTATCTTCGAGAAGTCTCTATACCTCTCATTTTTCCATATATGTTTCACTAGGATAGGCACAGGATAAAATCCTATATTTTTAGGTAATTCGAAGTCACACATGAAAATTCTGGGAAAAGCAATGATGTGTTGAGCCTCTCAAAAATTAATAGAACTGATAGAAGATTATGTTGTAAAAAGTATTGGTTACGTTTTTTCGGTCCCCCTTCTTTTAAATTCTCATTTTCACAACGAATTTGCGAAAGGAAAAATAATAAAAAAAAAAAAAAAAAAAACCGTACATAAAAGAAAAACGGAGGTTTTAAGGAATTCTTTCTAAATGATTATGGGAGGTTTCATCTAAAAAAATATTTTGCCATTATGTTCCTCTACATTTTTATTTTCATAAGGTTAACTTGAATGCTTAAAAAAATGCATATCACGAAAATTTTTGAAATTTGCATTCAAGCGGAAAATTGTTTTGCAGACGTTCTTTATGATATGGTTGCTTGCCACAGAAACGTTCTTCGATCAGTTGCTTTTTTCATCAATGTGATTTTGCATTGCTGCCAATTGAAAGAAATGAAAATTAATAAAAATGTGTCAATAGTAATTATAAATTGACAGTTTGTCATTGCGATTGCAAATCACCCAGAGTTTAGACTTCGGCAATCGGATAGTCTAGTGAAGGTGGTTATTGCCTGTCGGAAGAATGACTAGTTTCAGAACACTTGCGAATAATGAACTTTCTTGGATTTTGAAAATTTTCACTTAACACTACAAAATGCTTCCGAAAAGTTTTAGAAAACTATGACAAACTCAGAGAATTTAAAAAGATTTGTCGCACTCATTAAACGGATGGTCAAAACTGCAGTGAAAAATTACCTCCGTGAACGAACACGTAGGTTTGTGTTTTAAATATAGTTACATGGTCGTCAACTCGTCACTTTTTCTACAGGGTGTAATTTTAAACAGCAGGAAATAAAAAATGGTTTACTTAAAGAGTCAAAAAAGAAAAGAAAAAACGCAACAGTGCTTAAATAAAAATAGATTTCGCAGCACAAATAGGTGCAAGTTATTCAAGAAATTCTTTTGATTAAAAACTTCATTTTTAGTGCCGAAAATGGCGTTCGAAAAATAATACAACCAATAAAGAGAAGTGTGCCAAAAAAATTATGCATAGATCATATTTCAACTCGAATGGAATATGAATGAACGAGAGGTATGATAATGTTATTTCAACAAATGGAGAATCTTTAATTTTATTTTCAAAATGTCTTTCCTGTTTCCCTTCTTCGTTGGCATTTTTCTTCAAATGTTTTTTCTAGGGTGAGATGCTGCCTGCTTCGTGATAATCCATCTTGACTTCTCTTCTCTGAATCTATATAGCTGACTCTTATCTTGGTCAAAAGAACAGCCAGCGCTTTTTACGAGTGAGATAAACGTTTATGACCTCAAGTATAATAAAATAGAGTGATGCTGGTATTTATAGGTGACCATTCGACTTGTGGTTTCATTGCCTGCTACCGTCCGTCTTGACTTTGTCACCATCTTGACTATTTTCACGTTCACTTATTCTACTGTTACGGAAGTTCTTTGCACTGAAGCTAGTCTCATCAAACTGTTCCCTCAGTCCGTGTCCTTGAACAATGGGTCTGTTGCACACTTCGGCTAGAGCGTTTTAAAGTATCAATTCTTATGTAAAAAGCGGTAAAAATGACAATGGCAGCATCAGAAAACACCAAAATTCATTAATAAACTCACAAATTGCAAAAAACACTAGACACTATTCACCCCTGTATCTTTCCACCACGTGCACGATATTTTGCGAAATTGGCGCGGCACATTCAAATAAACACAGCTGACTTCATAAACAAATAAACAGTAAACACGGACGGCGTCTGTTTGAATTCTTATGTCTCAATATCCTCAATTCCTCAGAAAAGATAAAAAAGGTACGGAAACCGACATATGTGTCGAAAACTTATCAAAATGAAACAATAACACACAGGAGTTCCAAAGATGATGATTGAAGTTGGAATCATCTTTGGAATTCCTGTGTGTTATTGTTTCATTTTGATAAGTTTTCGACACATATGTCGGTTTCCGTACCTTTTTTAATCTTTTGTGAGGAATTGAGGATATTGAGACGTAAGAATTCAAACAGACGCCGTCAGTTTTTACTGTTTATTTATGTTTTTGAAGTCAGCTGTGATGAAAGACGGCCGTGATTATTTGAATGTGCCGCGCTAATTTCGCGAAATATCGTGCACGTGGTGAAAAGATACAGGGGTGAATAGTGTCTAGTGTTTTTCGCAATTTGTGAGTTTATTAATGAATTTTGGTGTTTTCTGATGCTACCATTGTTATTTTTACAGCTTTTTACATATGAATTGGTACTTTAAAACACTCTAGCCGAAGTGTGCAACAGACCCATTATGACACGTCCTACGAAATGTAAAGTGGAGAGAAAATACTGGACTCGTTTCAAACACGTCCTGTCAACCAATGCAGTGTTTAATTTCCATGTCAAATTACGTCAGAGAAGCGACGTGACGAGTCATCAAGTTCAATCGTCAATATCTTTGTTCGAAAAGAGTCGTAATCTGTCACGACATTTTTGACCATCTATTAGTTGAGTGAGAGGGACAGCTAACAAAGAAATGATTTTTTTTCAAATTTTCGCTACATTGACAATCGGTAAATTTAGTTTTGTCACCAATTAATTATTAAATTGTATCAAGCTAATAAGAATTTTGTGTCAAATTCCACATATTTCGCGAGCCTGACTCGACAGCCATTTTGTTTTTGGTTTTTTTTTCTCGTATTTTTTCTAATAGACGGCTGAATTGAATTGAGTGACCTAAAGTAGTTGCATTTAGAATATTCCGTGGCATATTTACGTGGCTTATTTAGCTGAATACGATATCGTTTGAAAGATGCTTGGCTTTTGCATTAAAGAACCTGCGATATCAGTTGACCTTATGGGAAATGGCTCCCGATGGACTTTTGATGTTTTGGTCTCAAATTAAAGCTCTGGTGATGCTGAGCAAAAGCTCTCACGAGACCCTTTCACTACCACGTTCCGGTCACCAGAAAAAATCTCTAGCTACAGCTCGCTCGAATTTCTTGGGTAGGTAACTATTCGTACTCTTCAGTGGTCATTTTGCCTACCACGATAATTGAAGGCGCTTTATGGAACATTATTCTACAAATGTAAATAATGTGGAGTAGGTATTTCTGTCAATGAGAGATTGAACAATGAAAACGAATAACTCGGGCGTGATACTGAAAGGGTTAATCGTTTGATGAGTTTCGAATATACTTGTGGTTGCAGCGCGATAAAAATAATCGCTCTCGAGCTTAATCGCCCACCAGCCAGCAGGCTGATTATGAAAGATCGTATCGAGCCGCTATTGAATGCGTGTTCTTATGAATGGTATCATTACGAAAGGCTCCATTCCAATCGAAATTCTTCAACCTCTACGATAAGTGCACAATATTTCAGCGGGCCGATCATTTACTTCATCGTTAAAACGATCGTTAAGACTGTATATGAGTGATTCTATTGGTCGAAAATTGTAAGATTTGGCCGTTGCTATGGTAACCATCGCTAAGAGTCTCGTTATATAAAGGCTATTAATGAGTTACCTTTAAAAAGCGGGCACTTTGACTATGGTTACCATAGCAATGACCAAGTTTTACAATTTTCGACCAATAGAATCACTCATATACAGTCTTAACGATCGGTTTAACGATGAAGTAAATGATCGGCCTGCAGGAGTCATTTGGTGAATTTCCGCAGAGATGAAAGAGTTTCTATCGGAATGGCAACCACCCAATAGTATAACACTTACTCGGTCATCGATTCAATGGCATTATAATGCGAGCGTTCATAATCAGCCTGCATCATGGCGAAAAATACTCGAAAACTGTCCGTTCACATGCCTCCGACAGACCCTCCTCACCTTCCCTACGCACTCATTGCGATATTCGTTGGTTGATACAAGCGAAAAATTACAGACGACTCTTTAGATTATGGCTTATGCAGAGGTTACCCGCAATGCCTAAATGGGGCTATTGCACACTTTTGCTATAAGCAATTTAATAGTCGATTACGGCGTAAAAACCTCAGAAAATGACGATGGCGGCACTACAAACTTCTAAAATCCACTCCTAAACTCAATAAACGCAGTTATTTGCGCGAGCGTAATGGTGTCCGAAGGCACTAACAATGGGAGATTCCCATCTAACAATTCTGAAACTCCATCAAGAAGTGACCAATAAGAGACTATACTTTCATTTGATACCGGTGTCACTAGGTGTTGCGGCACCATACATCGGATGTGGATCATCACTCTGATGACTAATTACTCTGTGAATCATCCTTGTCAACATAGAAAGAGTGACGAAATTAAGATAGGAATCTCCCATTGTTAGTGCCTTCGGCCACCATTACGCTCGCGCAAATAACTGCGTTTATTGAGTTTAGGAGTGGATTTTGGAAGTTTTTAGTGCCGCCATCGTTATTTTTTGAGGTATTTACGCCATAATCGACTAATAAATCGCTTATAGCAAAAGTGTGCTATAGCCCCATTCATTGAAAAATATGTATTACAAATAGCCTACCTCCAGGAGTTGGCAGTTCTTCTCTTTGTTCCCATAATGGTCCATGAGCGGTCCGTGGGTTCTAAAACGAGATTAGTGAGAAAGCGATAACTTTTCTTGAGATCGGGGAGAAGGGTCCTTCTCACCGAGGATAAAATTATAAAAACTTAGAAACTTACCAGGATTTTGAGGTTTTTTGTCGTAAGAGCCTTATGCTGTCGTATTTTTTGCTACTTTGTATAAAACGGTTTTTTTTTTTTTTTTTTTTTTTTTTTTCTTTTTCTTTTTTTTAAACTGTCATGAAAAAAGGCGAGAGAGCGGTGGGGGGGGGGGGGGGGGGGTCGAACAATTGACCTATGAACCTTTTATGTGAACGCATAAAATATGTAATGCCTTAAAAAGTATCTAGCTAATTAGCTGCAGTATATCCAAGGAAAAAAGAGTAGTCCATACATTTCCATACTCTGTATAGGGAATTGGTTATGGACCTTTTGGATCTTTATGGACCATTTTTGCCACTGATATCATACAGTAAGAGAGGTAGGTTCCACGCTGCTCGTTACTCGCATTTAGGATGCAATTCTTAGACTTTAGGAAAACACCTCCTTGAGTTGGCTTTTATTTGAGAATTCTTGAAATTTCCACATCCATATTCTGTGTATAAGAAAGGAGGAGGACAAACGAATGATGAACAAGTGGAACGTTCTGGAAGCACTTTTCCATGGTATTTAGCAAACGATCTACAAATAAACTTACCTTGAAAAAATTAACGCTTCATTTGTAGACCTCACTCTTAGTCATTCCCTATACATAGTATTGTAAATAAGGAAATCTCTCGAATTGTTAATTCAAAGCCAACTAAAAGAGGTATTTTTTCTCACAATCAGAGTTTCTGGATTGCACCCTTAGTAGAACTAAGAGTGCGGTTTTGTGTGGATTTTTTTTTTCTCTTTGATTTTCATTTACTGGAAAATCTAAATCCATCTATGGGCATACAAATGCAAATTGGATTCATTAAAGCGAGTCATTAGAGACTTGAAACATTCTTGCTCTAAGTACTTATAAGTATTCTATAAGTACTTAGATTTCCAATGTAATCTTTACCGTGGACCCACTTTCGAGGAGACTGAGCGAAAAGACCAATGGATATAGTCCACTGCCTCTAACGGGACTCAAACCCGGGACCTATGAATTGCCAGTCAGGTGTGTTTTGCGTTGATGTCGGAGTCATGTAATCTTTCGGTGAACCAGTGAAATCATCTGCGAATTGGAAAATGCCTCTAAATAATCCACAAAACAGCGACTCTGACCCTTTTTGGTCTGTTGCAAACTTTTTCTGTACAGGTAATGCAACGTGAAATTGTGCGAAACCACATAGAAAGCATCGCAAAGTCTCAAAATCCATTCACTGGCCGAATTGTTTTCTTCTAGGGAGGGGGGGGGGGGCAAGGTTGGAAACCCCTCAGAGAAAGTGACTTCAACCGCAGAGAATTAATTGTCGGTTCGGCTTCGTTTCCGATTCAAGTCACGATAAAAGTTCGGTTCCGACCGGTTCAAAGAAGCGCGAACTGGTTTGAACGGATTCAGCATCAGTGATGAGCTTCATCAATGCACAGGCAAATTAAACAGACCAAAATCTAAACTTTAAACGTAAAATCATTAAAACTAAAGCATTCAAATGAGAAAAACAAATTGTTTTCCATTCGATTCTTTACTTTGGAATCTCCAATGATTAATTGCCACCAGATAATTATATACTTGTTAGCATTAGATATAAGATAGAACACGTTATAAACAAGCATTAACAAAAATCTGATTAATTGCAATTTATCGGTACTCTCCGTAATCTGTAATTCACCAATTTGATCTATAAAGAATTAAACAATTCTGAGACGCCTCTCATTGTTGATGAACTGTTTCGAACCGGAATTTTAAAGATGGTTCCAGGTTCTGTTCTCGGTAAGACTAGGTTCGACATCTGTAGGGAAAACGGTTCACGGTTTGGTTCGCGGTTCAGAAAAATCGTGGTTCGGAGCGGTATTCGGTTCACGGCTCGGTTCGGCTCAAGTCCTTGCTCTAGGGGTCAGGAGGGACATCTCCAGCTGGGGGCTCCACTAGTCCAGCCCGAAAAATGTTGCCACTCTCAGACGTAATTTCCGGCTATCTCCACCTCGCAAACAGTGGCGTCGCGTGCAATTTGGCAACAATGTATTGTATCCATTTAAACTCATGAAAAATATCGAATTCAGACGGTGCACAGTGCCCAAGTTCGATATACCTAATGAGTTTAAATGGAGCAGTTGCATTGTTGCCAGATGGCACGCGACGCCACAGCTCACAAATGATAAAAATATATACACGCGAACAAAATATAATTTGATGTTCTTTTGCCATAAAAATACCGATCAAATTAGAAAAAAAAAAAAAAAAATTACGATTTTATTTTTTGCTACTTGTAAATTCAAATAATTATAACATCGTGGAATATGGAACTAAAACGTAAAAGTGAATCGGTGAGACGGAAAAATAACGCCGGGTCTTAGATGTTTTTTTTTTGGAAATATCTCCCTTGTAAAACACATCCGATTGAAATTAAAATTAGTGAGCGAACGAACTGCATCTCGAGACAAATCGATGAGTACCAGATATTCCAGGGTTTTAATCTGCGGTTTCTTTGGAATCGGGGATTGAAAATCAAATAAGGTACTTACACATTGCCAGAAACGACCTATTTTAAGAATGAATATAAGTGTTCACAGACGACACCTTCTTGCAAGGAGGTTTTCGAATTGACCTGGTGGCTAAGGTCACTTTATATATTATAGTAGAAAGAAGGTAAAGAATGATCTTCTGAACGAATTTCTCTCTTTATTTACTCCTCTTATAGTCACAAATAGTGATGGTATTCCATGCCTTAAAAGTGTTTTTTTTTTTTTTTATTTCGCTATTCGTTTTCCATTATATCGTCTCAACTCTTTCATTATCTCAAGAACGGAGTGATTTTTAATTAACCTTTACCTGAAACCTTCAATTGTGTTATTGTGATTGCGTCGTAGTGAAGGTTACCTGAAGTGTCGCGAAGGAGGAGGAGCAAGGTGGGCGATTTCGGCGCATGGATTTTCACGAAAAAGGAATGTTTATATGCTCGTGCTCTCCGCTCTACGCTCTCAACTCTCGGCCACAAAATCGTCGAAAGAGCCCTGCGCCGCACCGACTAAAAGCGACAGCAGTTAGCGATCCAGCTCTAAGCACGCTCGTCGCTCTTTCCGGTCTGTTCCTGAAATATCAGAGTCAAGGAACACGTGTATCAACGAAAATTGTATAACCTGAATCGCGCCGGGGGAAGAAAAAGGTGGAATCGCTCGAGCTCCTTATTCCACGCTCGTTAATTTTGGATGTTCCCTGCCTTTATATTCTCTAGTTGCCTCTAATTTTTTTTCCTCTTTTATATTTTGATTGGCCTGTGTAACGTAAAGATAACGTGCTTCTCACGGTTAAATAACGCCCTCTTTCTACATGCAAACACTTGTTGCTCGCAAACTCCACCTGCGGATTGAACATTAAGGGGATTTTTAACGGAGAGGCTCGCGAATCAAAAAGTATTCAATTGGAAGGGTTGAGTCAAGGATCACAATGTTTATGTACACGCTGTATTTTTATTTGAAGTACCTTTTTCAACATTAGTCCATGGCAAACGACGAGGGGGATGCAAAATGCGTGAGGGTATCTCGGATAGAGACAAAAATTGGGTCGGATGAAATTGATAGAACACGCGTGGGATTCAATTAAAGTCAAGTGCATCTCGAGCGAGGTAAATTCGATCAACAGACACCGTTCGGTCGGGTTTTGATCTATCGGCTGATCAATAAGTCGGTCTCAAAGGAAATCGATTCCACTTGAAAAAGCTTGCGGTTTGCGGTTTTCTTTTCTTTTTTTTTCTCTCTGTTAAATTTGTATTTATTTATTTATTTTATTTTATCTTTTGGTGCAAGAAATATTCGATCTCGGAGGAGAAAAACACGTCGATATGCTTGCTAAATTTTGGATTATATGTGCAGGAATGTGCCTGGCTTTCCAAGGAATTTATTGCTCGTAAGTTGAATTCATTCCACATTATTACCTCATCGTTTCAATATGTTCATGAAATTATTTTCCTCAACACTGAAGCACTTTATTTTTATTTTTTATAGTTGTCCGTATTTTTGTTTATATATGCTCATTGTGTATTTATCGGTAAATTCATAACCACATGATACAACATTATTCTACAGAATTTTTGTGAAACGACAAAAATATTTATGGAACTCGATTTGAAAGACATGGTCCGGAGATATGTCCAGTGTGTTGGATACTTATTGTCTCCTATCAAGCATTGACATTCGGAGACAAAACAATAGTGAGGTTTATCAGAGTGGGAACTGATTTTTGTACCTGCAAAACAAGAGGTGACCTTGACCTTGTGTTAGATTGAATGAAATAAACGTTATTTAAAAGCCTTAAATTCATGCATATTTTATTGATTGCTTGTTTCATTCAACCTGCTGTCTGGCCAAGTTAATCGTCTTCCTTGGCAGTTGCCGAAATCAGTCATTTTGATGGTGAATCTGTCTAGTTGATGGTTTCCGTTCAAGCTGGCCGATGCTGTTACTCTTCTTCATTTGAGATACATCACCAAAAGGTCCAAAATTACCAGCGTGAAAAACCCCAAAACGTGGAGTCACCGCTGGTTTTGAAAAATTGAATATTTTGATAATTTTACAGTGATTCCATTGATTGAGAAAAGATTGTAGATGCAAGTTTTTCCGTGAATTACTGTATAACGAGAACAAAGAAATGGAATAAAACTAATAATGAATGTTACTAAAACTCATCATTCTACAAATGTATATCACTGTTAAAAATCACGTGATGATGCTCTCATTTTTTGATTGGTATAGTAATTGTTCTATTAAGAACTCGAGAGGCTGAAAAATCGAATTTCAACACCAATAGTTACATTTGCAGAGCTGTCGGCTCTTTTCAATGAGCTCCGAGCAAATTTTTGACCCTTGTAAGCTCAATGTATTTGGCCTTCGTATGTTACCAAAGAGGGGGGGGGGGGGCTAAAAGACCCCTAACCGTCTCTCATCTTCTTATAGGCTTTGTATATTTTCTTTAAAAAAAATCAAAGTAAAACAAAATAGAAAGCAAACTTTTTAGTATTTTAAGTGATTGAGTGAATTCTTCTGAATGTTTCAAGGACATTTTTCGACATGCATCACCATTTCTTTTTATATTTATGGCCATATATTAACAAAATGACAATTCAACAAAAAAAAAAATAGATAAGTACGTGACGAATTGAAAAAAGATCTTATATTTATGTATTTGTTTTTTTTTTTTTTTTTTTTTCTATTCCTTGTAATTAAATATGAAAAATTCAATCACTGATATTATAAAGACACAATTATCTAAAATTTTTGTATTAAACTCGTTTCTATCGACAGCCTCAAATTATAATAAACCTGTTGATTTTACAGTAAAATAGCTTAAAAATGACATTGAAACTATACAAAAGTCTTCAAATCCACTCACAAATCTTAATAAATGCGTTTGAGAAAATTCAAAAAATGGCGGCCGAATGAGAGGGGTCATATAGTGGGAGAGTGGAGTCCCAACTAATTGCAACTTTCTTTATGATGAATCACGTTCCTTTGCATTGAAAGTTACAATTAGATATGGGACTCCCCTATTTTGATCAGGGCTGCCGTTTTGCGTATAATCAATGCTATTTTTCAATTCATCGATGATTCCACCGGTTGAGAAAAGATTACACAGTTCGGTTCAGTGCATGACTGTAATAAACTAAAATACTCGCATCTGTAATCTTTTCTCAACCGGTGGAATCGTCGATGACTTTATAAAACTTGCGGATATTTTAATTAATCAACGGAGTTTCCACTGATTAAAGAAAGATTACAGATCAGAGTATTTTCGTGCATTACAGTCATACACTGAACTGAATTGTTGAACTGAATTGTGTAATCTTTTCTCAACTGGTGGAATCATCGGTGAATAGACAAATAGTATTGATTATACGCAAAACGGCAGCCCTGATTTTGACCCGCTCATTCCAACGCAATATTTGAATTTTGTTAAACGCACTAAGTAATTGGGAATGTGAGTGGTTTTGAGACTTTTCGTTGCTTGTAATGTGATTTTACGCGATTTTACATTCAGATATGTATCCACCCTCCATAACGCTGTATAGCAAACGTTTGCAACAAACCCATTGGATGGATTTCTGTCGAAGAAACCCTTCTTTTCCAAGCCTCTAAAAGGCAACTTTATCCGCAGTTTTTTTCATACCTATAGTTGGTTTTATCCTGATGCATTCACGGAAAATATGGTTTCATTCTGAAGGAAGCCATCCAAATAATGAGCAGTTTGAGCTTGGCACACCGATCATGTCACTTGGCAGCTCATGTAATTTTGCAACACCAGATTCCCTGCAATTTAACTTGTGAATAAAATAACCGATTCTTGAGACAGTAAATCTAACCTAGATTCGGGGTTTTACTCAGGATTTAATCATCTGCGACCTGAATATAGTTTTTGCTCTGAAACGAATTTTTTGTCATTATAGCTGCGATGCAGCCGCTGTTTTCTAATCTTGTCTCTTTTTTACTGATCCCGTAAGATTCCATGTCATTTAAATGTAACCTATAAAGTACACTGGGTATCATAGAGTTAAACGTCACATAAGCACGCCGCGGCCGTTGTCTGACTGTACTAGCTATCATCAAAAATATGACCGAACACAAGAGGTATATTGCTAGCTGAAGTCTTGTGATCAAAGAACATATTCTGTGAACTCATTTTACATCAAATATCATTAGGTGCAGTTCAAAAACTTTCCTTGAGATTTCCTTGCCTTGGCTTCGAGTCAAGTCAAGTCAAGTGGAAGATTGTAATTCAGAGACGCTATCCATAAGTTGCCAGTCCTTTAGAAATCTTCAGTCTATAGCTAAAGGTATAGCTCCCTTGAAATTTGCCTTGAGCACACTACTTTGCTTTTCCGGAGACTCTCTGAATTTCAAATTCGTGCCTGTAACTCACTTGAAAATTCCTTGAGAAATCTCAATGTGCATGTGTTGACTTAAAGGTGTGTTTTTGAATTGCGAATTGAATTTGGAGGACGGTTCAAACGCAAGCCAAGCAAATGAGAACTCAAGGACAGATTTTGAATTGCATCCAAAGAGGAATAAGGATTAGGATAGGATACATTAATTTAAAATAAGAGATTAACCGAGGAATGGAAACCGGTCAAATAGCGAAAAGGAAGGAGCAGATTCGGTGGGTAAAAGGTCGTTAAATTTCATATATACTGTATTCTACCCGGGGCCCGGTATAGGCTACCCCTAATATACAATTCGTCCCCCCACTCCCCCGCTTTTATCATAGCTTCACTCATTTCTCTCCAATCCTAGAAATTACCCCCTCCCAATCTCTCACTCTTACACATTCACACCGGAAGTTAGCCTCGCAATTCTTCTTTATATATGCATAAGCGCGAGAAAATAAATCGGCCACCCGGCCCCGATCGAAGCATCCGTAGAATATTCTGCTCTAATGTACTTACAGTCGGCTAATTAAAGTATGTCAGTCAACTCCTTAAATGTTAAATGGGTAGGCCACCGGCAATTCCTCAATTCATTTCAGGCTAAGTATTGAAAGTTGCCTACATGAACGAACATTTATGGAGCAACTGACATTATTTGATTTGTTGACCGTACATACACGTGGTCCTCATTTACGCGAGGTCACTTTTCCTCTGAATATCGTTCTTGTACCCAAATTATTAGACACACCGGATTCTTACAAAAGGTCTTAAATAATACGTTTTTAAAAACTTTCAAATGTATAATTTTAAACACCTGGTATAAACAATACGTATATGCACACAGATCGAAAGGTTTTTTTTTTTTTTTTTTTTTTTTTTTTTTTTTTTTTTTTTTTAAATACTCACGGAGCACGAACTTTTTTGGCAAGTCCGGCACTATCCTGTGAAATCCCTTCTCATCACCATTTCTTTCTGTGTCTTTGTGTAAACGTAATTAGGGAGAAATAAATTCAGCGAACTCTCACTTGAGTGAAGTCTGGACAATTTTCAAGCAAGACGGAGGCTTGGTTAGTTTCCGTTCTCATTTAACTCATGTCAGTAACATAAATTCTGTCTGATATAGATATTCAAGGAAGCACACACAGGTTTGTCAGGAATGATTTGGAAAGCGATAGATCTCAACTGTAGAGGGGACGACGAATAACGTAGAATTGTCTCCATAAAAATTTGAGGGCTCTTCTAAAATCGGTTTGTTTATATGATCAAAATTATATTAATTATCAAAAGAAATGCATTTTTAATTTCGAACACAGCAGTGGCGGTCCGGGGCCAAAAATGGGGGGGGGCATAGAAGGTCAAAACCTTTTTTTTTTGCCGTTGGGGCTGTTCGAAGGAGCGGGTTCAAAAAAATGCTCAGATGAAGGGAACCTAAACGATTTATTTTTTGTCGTTTTGCTCTTTGATCTTCATTCTCTATTTGTTTCTTTTAATTTTCCTTTTTGTTTTGTTTCTTTCTCTTTCTCTCTCATTCTTTTTCTTTTTCCTTTTTCCTTTTTCATTTTTCCTTTTTCATTTCCTCTTTTCCCTTTTTTCTTTCCATTTGTTCCTTTCTATATTCTCTCTTTTTTAAACCCCTCTTTACTAATAAGAGGTACACAAGCTGGATCTGAACATAGATTTTTCCGAGCATGAAAAGTGTAGTATTTGCAGTTTTGCTTCAAAATATATTGCAGAGCTAATATTTTCCCTAAAAATCATATTATTTGACTCATTTCAAGTTGTTTAACTAATAATTTGACACATTTATAAATCATCTTGCTATTTTATTTCTTGATTAGATTATAATCTTGATTTGTATTCTTGAAATCATGCTCTAGAAAATCAATGTTTCGATCCCATTCAGCGGCATCCTAGTTGCAACCAGTGGCGTAGCCTGCAATTTGGCAGCTAAGTATTTTTCCCATTTAAACCTATGCAATAGGTCGGATGCAAAGGTGTTCACCAAACACCCAGTGGTTCGATATTTTTCATGAGTTTCAATGGACAAACTGCAACGTTGCTAAATTTCACGCTACACCACCGGTTGCAACCACTGCAACCGCAGAGGTTCCATTTGCTAACACATACTTCATGGTGAACTGTTCAGTGTTTATCCTCGTATCTCGAAAATAAAGAATCGGCAATTTACTGTAAACGCCGAACCTCACGACTCATTGAAATCAGAAACGGAAACCAAATTAATATTGAAATTCATCGATTCATTTAATCCATGCATTTATGAAATAAAATGAAGGCGATTTGACCGGTTACAAAATGCATCGGACTGAGAGAACTAGAAGACCTTACTGTATCACGTACCATGCACAACGTTGTAATATAACTTTAATGTCCAGGAAATGTAGGATTTATAATTATCTAACGGCAGAAGCAAGGTTAGAGTTTAAATGGAAGGTAAAGGCGAGACGAAGTAATTCTCGTGGCGAGCATTTTGCATCGAGACGATTGCAGGCGCGGCGAGGCGACGATTTTATACGCGAGTGGTCGGCTGTATCGCCAATGAACCAAATACACCGACCAAGGGACCGCACAAGGCGAAGGCACGCCACGTGCCGCACCCTCCCGCTCGCCCGCGCTGCTCTACTCCTCACAGTGGACTAAGATCTGGGAGTTATCTTGATGGCTATACCGTATACTATACCAGAAAAGTAAATAAATGAAGGATAAAATAAGAATGGAAGCGCTGTGCCGCACAGAAAGAATATCTCTATCTCTCTCCTTTCTTAAACGGACCGCATGTTTATTTCATGTTTCGTTAGGGGGTAGACCCCTCCCCCTCCCTTCTGTCTTATTTTAAATTAAACAACCAACGGGAAAAACACTTCAAATGCGTGTGCTAGAAAATGTTGATAAATGCTGAAGCAATAAAAAAAGCCAGGGAAGTAACACAGGTAGATGCATAAAAAGATGGTGGATAAATACTTACGGATGTTATGAATATACCAATTTGTGTCAGGAAGTTAGCTGTGATTGGTCAATTTATGAGGTCGACATGTGCAGCGACTCCTTTTGATGGATGGTTTCTGAGCCCATACGATTTCTGGTTATTGGTGAACCATCTCTGATGGTGAACGAACTTGCGTTCCTAACTTATAAGCTCCCGAGAGACGCATGCCTTGCACTCCTAGTAATCAGTGGCGAAGCGTGAAATTTGGCAACAATGTACAAGTATTTTCTCTATTTAAATTCACCTAAAAAGTATTTTGCTCCAGTCATCCGCGATGATCAGGCCTTTCTAATGTGTTTAAATGGGGGGAAAGGAACGTTGCCAATTCGCACGCCTCGCCACTGCTGGTAATGCATACACCTGTGTCAATCTTTCTTGAAGAAATAGGGATGAGTAGTTGTAGTGTAAAATACTGGAAATAACATCTTTCGCGTAGACTAATTAAAAAAAAAAAAAAAAAAAAAAAAAAAAAAAAAAAAAAGGACCCTTACACAATTCATGCGTTTAAACGAAATTCGAATACATAAAGTTGCCGTAAATCGAAGCGCAAGAGGTAAGTCCCATCAAATTACAACTTTTTCTATGTGCTAGAATTTATTTATAGCATAAAGTAATTGACTAATTAGATGGCTCTCTCCTATTGCGACTATCTATCCGACAACCTTCTTGGAATTTTCTTTGAACGCATTCATTGATTGATTGATTCAATATTTGAACTTTTTTAACGTTATTTACAAGCAAGTTTAAAGTAGGACTCTTAAAAACAGAAATTTGCTACAAACTTATATTGCGTGCACATGCAAGTAGAGTTCGGAATTTCTGTTCTAAGATTGTTATTGAACCTTTAGCGAATCTGTCCTCTAAAACTTGTTGAAGTTAAAATTGTTCGTTCAAAACATCCTGGGACTCGCCTTTCTGAGCTCCGCGTCAGTTGTCCTAGAGCATCTTGTTTCCTGGTATTTTGAAAGCATTCTACATCCACCTCTGTATCGATGAATCTTTATGGTTAAAACTGAGCCGAGCCGCCGGCAAGTCAGCTTTCAGCTGTGGTTTCATACCTCAGCTCCGTTGGAAACGAAACTTTTTTCCGCGTTTGATACATATTCAAGCCAGAAAAATTCTCTGAAACCTTTTAATACGACCAATACATTAAATATTATTTACACATGCAGTTATACGGCTCAAGCTATTCTGTCCATGCTCAGCAAAAAAAAAAAAAAAAAAAAAAAACTTTGAAAGGCCGGCTGGAATACTCTTAGCGGACCGATTGGATCATGAACCAAATATGCGACGAAGATCGAGCGTATGGAAAATTTATAATATACCATATTTACAATATGTTTGTGTAAAATTATTTAATTTGGGTAATCGCCGGCCAACGACGCAAAACATTGAGTGTTCAAAACGTTAACTTTTCACCTTTAACCTCCGCTTTTCTCACTTAAAACGCATATTCCGCTGAAAAATAAAAGATACCAATAATCTTCAATAAAGTTTTTGCAATCTGATTCTTACATAAAATTATAAAAATTCTCATCAAGAATTATGAAATTGGTGCCGTCAAATGCTGAATGTATCAACATTCCGCACTCAGACTTTTTTTAATGCCATGATTATTTTAAGGGTTTTAATGAATTGTTCGCCGAAAAATAATTATGGTATCAAATTTGAGTGTTATTTTACTGATAACTTTTACTACAATTTTAATAATTAATTTTTTTCAAACTTGGAACCATTACAGCTCAGAGTCTTATTTTGACTAGAGAAATTGGGCTCCAAAATTTCTTGACGTTAAACCTGAAATGTAGGTATCCTTTTGAGAGGCATCATTTTTGGCAACCAGCGAACTTTGATATTTATTTCCTGAACTTCTCGGACTATGGCTAGTGCTTTTATGGTCACCTAAAAATATTCATAGATTGGTATAGTGCTTACAAACCGAGAGACCCTAGAGTAGTATGAACCGATTTAGGTGACTATACCAACAATGGCCACTATGCCCCTCAAAGGGATAATATTCTGCATCCAAAAAATATCTGCAGTTCTATCTTCTGTGCGCTTGTTCCCATCATGCTTTTCCCTTCAGCGCATCCGTGTTGCGCTGTACGATGGTACATTTATTTGGGAGGGATGATATCCTTGAATTCTCCATTTGGACACTACAAATTCTGAGAAATTATATCCCTTGGGTCAGACGGCGCGGCGGCGCGGCGCGGACCGGCGTTTGCATATTCGCCTCATAAAGTTTTATTGCTCGGCCATCCTGCTGAATTTTAGTCATGCATGATGCGCACGTTTCCAAAATTTGAATACAACTTTTCTCCATTTATTTCCTCCGTCGATATTTATATTATCAGCCAAATCGACCGAAATAGAACTATGTAGTTTGGGGATCAGTTCAACCCGCGGTTAAATAATTAAATAAAATACGTCTATACTTACTTCAAATCACGGGTGTAAAGTCACGCCAAAGTAGACCACTCACTACATATCCAAGTTTTAATAGCACCATGAACAGAAATGGACTTCCGGTTTGAAAGCCTTTCAAATTGCACAATTACAGTCAAATGAAATTGAAGTATACGTAAAGGAACATTTTATTTTAGACATTCATGGAGGCAATAAAAAGACATCGCTAGGCCGCCGGGGCTTTTGGCTTATTTGAGGGTTTTTTAAATATTCAATTAAAGGCCCGCAATTTCAAGTGACCGTTTAGGATCCCTCAGACTATACCAGAAGAAGCCTTTATCCACTCTGTTAATGTGTGCGTGAGTCGGACCTCAAAAAGAACGGTCAAGTCTAAATCATTCAATTATTTTAGTACCAACTTAAACTCAGTAATTTCTGTCAACTTCAATCAATTTAGCGAAGCGAGTAGATAAATATCCTTTGTGGTACTTGTTTTTGCCTATATCACCAATTTAAGGCGCTCTACGAAGCATTGCACATTCTTTTGAAATATTCATACTTTGTTCAACGTTCTTTATTTGTAGTAAAATGAATTGAAACCGGATAAACGGGCTAAAATCAAGGAATGAACTGGATTGGTACCAAAAGGGCTAAATATAAATATTGATACACAGAACAAATCGTTGAGCGTCACAACTGAATAATTTATTTTAGTATAATTTATAGTAATTAAAAGAAAAGGAAATATGTAAATTAGAATTTACTTAGAACCTGGCGACCAATTTAATGAAAACTGATGGCATTTTTGAAATCAGCTTCTCAAAATGCCTGCAAGAGCCAGTGGCGTAGCGTGCAATATGGCAACGTTGTAGTTTTTCCATTCAAACCCATGGAAGAGATCGAACTAGAGGTAGTTTCAGAAGTGAAGGCGGACCTAGACCGATAATCTTTGGAATTTGTCAACATTATTTCTGATATTACTTGACGAAAATGAATAAAAATGAAATTGAGTGTTCACTTTTCAATGAGGAAAACTTTAAACACAAAAGAATAAAGTCAGGGGCAAATTCGGTATTGAATTGAAGGAATAAAAGTTGAAAATTCGCCAAAGATTATGGTTTTGGTCCGCCTACACTTCTGAAACGAGCTCTATATTGGGTGCTCGGTGAACACCTTCGTGTTCGACCTTTAACATGGGTTTAAATGGACACATTTTAACGTTACCAAATTGCACGCTATATACGCCACTGGCGAGAGCGATGATGGATTGATATTATAGGCGGATAATTATTCTTAAACACAAAAAATTAGTCAAATTAACACTGACGGATAGTGAATTTCGCGGACACATTATGCCGTTTTGGATGCTTACTTATAAACCAGAATGAGATCGTCCATTCTGTCACACTTTGAGAGAGGACATAATATAACGGTGTCCGGAAGTTTCGGCGCGAAAATTTCGGCGCCGGAAATCTCGGCGCAAAAATTTCGGCGCGGGGAAATTTCGGCGCGGGGAGATCTCGGCGCACGGAAATCTCGGCGCCTGATTTTTTTTCAAGCGGTGAAGGTAAGTAACGTCGAGTGTAGTTAGTACTTGGATTGATTATGGGGAAACCGTTTTTTTTTTTTCAAGCTGTAAAGTTAAGTAACATCAAGCGTAGTTAGTACTTGGATCGATTATGGGGAGACCGTTTTTTTCTTCAGTAAAATCATAATATTTTCAACTTTTCCTTCACTTTTATCCTCGGGTCAGTTTTTCTTCACTCTTGAACGCATTTATAACTTTCTTTCTTTTTGTGGCTAGCCATGAAGAGAGAATTTAAGGAGTTATGCCACCCTTCTACGCCGTTATTTGTCCTGGGCAAGCCGTTGACGACGTTGTTGAAGCAATCCCACATCTCAACAGGAAAGAGTGGATTGCGGCGTTTGCCTCTTCTGTCTTGCCGTCCTAGCCAGTTGTGTCTTCAAAATAATTCAGTACTGGGTCGATGTATTGTCCATTATTTTCGTAGAATTCGCTGCCCATCAGCTCTTCATATGCTTCATACGTAGACTCCGGTGGAACGAAAGCTAGGGCGGCAAGTTGGCAAATTTTGAGTGCAAATTCCACATCGGATGCATACCGCTGCTGGAGGCCTGTCGTTGTCTGAATGTGACACCAAATTGATTAGCTGAAATGAAAAAAACATCCCCTAACGAGGCAGGAAGGGAACACTTCCATGGCAGGATTTTCCACTGCTTTTTCAAAATCGATCATAATGGTGGTGGGAGACAACGATGAATTTGAACATAATGAAGCTGTAAATAATTTTTTGTACGTTTCGGTGGTTATATTAGGAAGGAGTGCGTAAACCAAAGAAAAAAAACATTATGAATTTTCTGAAGCAAATTATAGTCTCCCCATAATCGATCCAAGTACTAACTACGCTTGACGTTACTTAACTTTACAGCTTGAAAAAAAAACGGTCTCCCCATAATCAATCCAAGTACTAACTACACTCGACGTTACTTACCTTCACCGCTTGAAAAAAAATCAGGCGCCGAGATTTCCGTGCACCGAGATCTCCCCGCGCCGAAATGTCCCCGCGCCGAAACTTCCTAGATTCTAATATAACATGTACAGTGGCGTCGCGTGCCATCTGGCAACAATGCAACTGCTCCATTTAAACTCATTAGATATATCGAATTTCCCTTGTGCACTGTGCACCCCCTGAATTCGATATTTTCCATGAGTTTAAATGGATACAATACATTGTTGCCAAATTGCACGCGACGCCACTGAACATGTATCAGCTCCTCTTCCGCTATAACTCGTTGGACAAACTGCAAAAAGTCAGCCATTTCCATGTTGTGCCACTGTTCAAAAACGGCGCCTTTATCACTTAAAAATCCTGTAATCTTTAGTACTTTAATCCATCGCTGGAATCACCCTCAAATCGGGAATTTACTATAATGCACGTCAAATGGCAACCATGGTTGCAGACGACGCGCGTTGCGTCTGTCGTCCGGATGAGACATAGGACGAGGCCTGAAAACATTTCCCTTTGAGCGCGCGCCGGTCGTATTTCATACTTCTCGGTTCTCACTGATTAACGAACATGTTACTTCCAGAATTAATTTCGCCTCGGCTAATTTGATTCCCTTCAACATTTGCACTTGTACTTGCTCTGTATAGTGTATACGTGTACACACACTCGACTTTTGCATCCCGACCACCTCCGCGGATTGATACGCGCTTCGTCGTAGCCGCGGCGCGGCGCGGCGTCGAGTCATGCTCGTGCGTGTGTAAGCATAACATGCATCATATTCATCCTATTCATGGATTCATGGGTTCGTGATAGTCTTTTGCAAGCCTTGTCCGATACTCACCAATTAGTATTCATGAACGTTGCCATGCATTTGCAGCAATTTAAATTTGAATTTTCCCTCCCCAAGTACATAAACAAGTTGCTATGTGATTAGTTTTGAACCGCAAAAGTTATGTAAATAGCGAGGATCAACAGGTACCCTTAGATCATTTGGAAACCGAGAGTATACGGGACACAACACTGAAAAAATAACCAAAAACACTTGACACAATATAAGGGCCGTGTTGCTGTATATGATCACCACATGACCCGATTAATTTAATCGTACATAGGCCTATTATACTTATTGATTCCGTCGATGTACCTAATTCTGAATAGGATAGTAGGAAAATCGGTTGTAAAATAGAACTCGATACATTAATCCAGCCAGCTGCACGTGTTTAATTGATGTGTTAAGTTTTTTTTTTTTTTTTTTTTTTTTTTTTTTTTTTCTCAGTGAAAAATAATATTTTTGCGTTGCTCAGAAATCACGGAGAAAATCAAAAGCATTGTTCATCCATACACGAATTGTGTGGAATTTTGTTTGATCGAAGTTCTTGAGTAGGGATCTTTCAGTAGTAAGGCATTTAAAATACTTTGATAATTAGTGAAATGGGTGATTCCTAACATTTACCTATCATGCATTAGAGGTTTTGAAGTAAAGTTAGAAAGGGTGTGTGTCCGCTGTCCATAAAGATCGTTTTGTGCCTCTAGAGAGGAAGAGCCAGAAATAGAAAAAAAAAAGAGACAAAAAAAATATATCGTGAAAAACCGCGACTTTAATCCGTCCATTTGGAAGCCGGTACTGTTGCTAACTCAGTACTGCCACCTGTGCAACGATTCACGCAAAACAAATTTGGCGCAAAACGTCAAGACTCATTTTGAACTTTATAATTTATCGTTATGCCTGTGTTGTCATTTACGTGATTAACTTTTACCAAAGACTCCTTGCGTACTGCTTATCCAAATGAACATTTTAACACTTCCCTGTGAAAACTTGCATCGTCAAGAGAATGCTTGTTAACAGCGGATACTAAAGTATGATATTGTTTGTTCGAATTTTCAGAAACAATCATAAATATTTAGTCCCATATTATGTGAGTGATAGATAACTCCATGTCAAAAATATAAAAATAAAATAAAAAATAATTTTTGGCGTAGGCTTGATAAAATATAGTCGACAAATCTTCCCAAGGTACATGCCGATAAACTGCGGCACAGAATCCAAAACACTAACGCGTCAAATTTTTTATCAAGTAACAGAGAATGATTTGAAGTATATAATACCCACGATGCCAGACTTGCATTAGATACCTCGTTGATTGCGTTTTGAGGCTCATATTTTTAGAATACCGGTTGAACAAGATATAATCTGTAAGTTAAAACTTCTGATCAATCTACTTAAAACAGACCCATAAAAATAAAAACATGAAATCTTGATACTGGGTACGAGTGAGAAAATGTGACAGTGAATCTATTGCGGACTTAAGCATTTTTGAAAATTGCAGCATCAAAAGATTTTCGATGGACCGAAGATATTGTGAACTGCTGTCACTACACGAATTGATCTGTTCCATTCTGAGACTCTCCAAGTTATACATCCCTCCAAAACAATCACTCCGGCAACAGTGGATTGAACTCGGCCATGCACGTGTGTTGTTCGCTGGCTGTGACATAAATTCGTCAGATTAAAAAATATATCATCAGATCACTGTCATTCAAACTTGTCTCATCGGAAAAATGACGCCTCGAGCTGGAAGATTGACGTTTGCGTTTTGTCTTCACCCTCTTTTCTACTGTTTCCCTTACGCTCAATTGTTTCAGAACATCGTTTTGAGTGAGTTCGTGAATTTTCAAGTCAAAAGCAAGAATGTTCAATATTTCAAATTCATAAAACGATGAGATTCGGCGATAAATACAAAAGTGTGCTAATCTAAGTGACGGATAATCTATACGCATGGAGAAATTGAGGATTGCTTTGGAATTTTCATTTAAGACTTTGAAAGATCCCCGGGATTTACAACTAAAATCCAGTAAAGTAGCGTGAAATCTGACAACGTTGCATCTTGCAAATTTTATCCCCGAAAAAAAGCTTGCTTGATTGCTCATAGTATGAATGACCCCGCAGTGAAAGCAAACTACGGGTCGTCGAAACATTTCAATGATAGTAATGTCAGCTATCGAAAGCGAATTGCATAAGAGAAGAGCCCTTATCTTGATCAAAGTAATCAGATACAGCCTCTCCCTCCCCCCTTCCCGCCAATTTCGATCCACCGTAACTTTTGATTGAAAAATTGGTAGGACTTGCGGTTTAGGCTATTGTTTTCCTTTTTTGAGAAGTTTGTCGCTATATAATAATCATTCTCGTGTACATTTATCTAAGAGTCTCTAAAAGTGCCGAAATTGAAAAATGTCACCGTTTTGAATATGATAATAGAAAAATGCAGTGACTTTTTGTAGACTTTTCCAATAGGTGGTCCATGTGATTATTGACCGAAGTCGATCGAATATTGTCAAAATTGTCCCGAAATCGCTCATTGCCAAAAAAAAAAAAAAAAAAAAAAATGCCTCCCGGCAGGCCGGTAAGACGAAGTAGATTCCATGCTTGGTTACCTCATTTTTTCAAAAATTTAAATATAGGTTATAATTTTCGTTAAATTTTTTTTTTTTATTTCATCAGCTGCTCAAAATCCAAATATTATTGTGAAAAAGATTATATTACCAATAGAGAAATGTGTAATCTTTACAATGCAAGTGAGAAATAAAAGCTAGGTTATATAAGTTTTTCACAAATTTCAATAAATAGGTTATGTTATGATTTTCTTTGAATTATTCCTTTTTTTTTTTTATCAGCTGTTCATCAACATTTAAATAAAAATACCCATGAGAAAAAGATTATAGTACCAAGATAGAAAAATGTGTAATCTTTGTAACGCTAATGAGGAATAAATCTGAATAAGAGCAGCTGATCAAACAAGAAAATAAATAAATAACGAACCTAAGCAACAGTGCACGTGTAAAACAAAGAACGAGCAATTATACCAATACACTATCCTTGTCTTTTACATGTAAAATCCCATAAGAAACTAAATAGCTCGTAAAACACGTAAAACACAAGGAAAATTTAAGAAATGGAGCATATGAACTAAAAACATCCTCCACGATATATACTAAAATTTTTGAAACAAAAAAACAATTTTTTCATATAAAAACACTGCCAAAAAACCCGAAAAACACATCACTATAACTCGTTTACAACGCAAAAAACGAACAAATGACTCGAGTAAAAAAGTTGCGTATCAAAACGGCTAACATAAATTTCCCACAAAAAATACTCAAAACAAACACTCCTAAAAATAAACCTCAAAAACACATTTTACGACTCAAACACGGCCCATAACGCCAAAACTAACTGTCGGATTTACACCATCTTCGAACTCATCCAAGAATTAAACCCAACGAATAGTTGAGACAAATTTCAAAAATAAAAACCGAAAATTACGAACAGGATCGTGGGACATAAAAACGGTAAAACTGGCTGAAACATATATTATATATATATATATATATATATATATATATATATATATATATATATAAAGAAAAAATTGAACACTAAAATCGGGAAACAAGGCTAAAAAAATAATTATAAAACACAATTTAAAACAAGAAAGAAACCAAAACGTTTCGGAGCCAAACGACTCCCTCTTCAGTTGGCTAAAGAATGCAACGAGGTAACAAAGCAAATACACAAAGCGAATAACAGACCAACAAAATAATAGATAGGAAACTCAAATGGTCGACTGATCTTCGTCGAACATACGTCGATACGACCCGCAGAGCTTATCTGTATCAGTTTTTAAATTACAAACACTGTTTTTATTTTTCACAATGTGAATACTTTCCAATATGCATCTGGCGTGGTCATTTTTTTCGACGGCCAACACCGTGACGTTGTCAAAATTAAAATGATGATCCAGAGAATCCTCATGACGATGCAAGGCTGTAACCTCCTTTCGGTTATACTTGTGTCCATTCAACCTACTACCTAATTGTTGTCCAGTCTGACCAATGTAACTCATGCTACAGTCTGAACACGGGATTTTATAAACTACACCAGATTTAGAAATAGTGGGTGTTTTTGCCTTCAATGGAGTAAATAAAAACTGAAGATTATTGTACTGCTTAAAAACCACTTTAAAATCAAAATTGAGTAAAAACGCCTGTAAATTTTCGGAGAGCAGTGGGACATATGGTAGACAAATAATTTTCGATGGGTCAATAGCCGGTTTCTCGACTATCCTGGTAGGGTATTCATCGATTTTCTTCAAAACTTTTCTAAACACAGATGTAATTAAGTTAAGAGGGTAACAATTTTCCAACAATAAACGTTTACCAATTTGAATCATTTCATGTCTGTACTTAACATGCGTTAACCGAAAAATACGCAACGCCAAATTACTGATGGTATTTAGTTTATAATTCAATGGTTGTACAGACAAATAATTCAAATACCTTCCTGATGATGTTATTTTCTGATACCATTTACAAAAAATCCTCCCCTCCGCCCTAACCAGTGTCATGTCCAAATAGTTAAGTTCATTATTTGCTTCCCTTTCCAGTGTAAATTGCAAATCGGTTGACTGTGCGTTGAAAAAATCAATGGAAAAATCAATGGAAAGGGAAGCAAATAATGAACTTAACTATTTGGACATGACACTGGTTAGGGCGGAGGGGAGGATTTTTTGTAAATGGTATCAGAAAATAACATCATCAGGAAGGTATTTGAATTATTTGTCTGTACAACCATTGAATTATAAACTAAATACCATCAGTAATTTGGCGTTGCGTATTTTTCGGTTAACGCATGTTAAGTACAGACATGAAATGATTCAAATTGGTAAACGTTTATTGTTGGAAAATTGTTACCCTCTTAACTTAATTACATCTGTGTTTAGAAAAGTTTTGAAGAAAATCGATGAATACCCTACCAGGATAGTCGAGAAACCGGCTATTGACCCATCGAAAATTATTTGTCTACCATATGTCCCACTGCTCTCCGAAAATTTACAGGCGTTTTTACTCAATTTTGATTTTAAAGTGGTTTTTAAGCAGTACAATAATCTTCAGTTTTTATTTACTCCATTGAAGGCAAAAACACCCACTATTTCTAAATCTGGTGTAGTTTATAAAATCCCGTGTTCAGACTGTAGCATGAGTTACATTGGTCAGACTGGACAACAATTAGGTAGTAGGTTGAATGGACACAAGTATAACCGAAAGGAGGTTACAGCCTTGCATCGTCATGAGGATTCTCTGGATCATCATTTTAATTTTGACAACGTCACGGTGTTGGCCGTCGAAAAAAATGACCACGCCAGATGCATATTGGAAAGTATTCACATTGTGAAAAATAAAAACAGTGTTTGTAATTTAAAAACTGATACAGATAAGCTCTGCGGGTCGTATCGACGTATGTTCGACGAAGATCAGTCGACCATTTGAGTTTCCTATCTATTATTTTGTTGGTCTGTTATTCGCTTTGTGTATTTGCTTTGTTACCTCGTTGCATTCTTTAGCCAACTGAAGAGGGAGTCGTTTGGCTCCGAAACGTTTTGGTTTCTTTCTTGTTTTAAATTGTGTTTTATAATTATTTTTTTAGCCTTGTTTCCCGATTTTAGTGTTCAATTTTTTCTTTATATGTATTCGGGCTATTTTAGGAAAATCTTTATATATATATATATATATATATATATTATATATATATATATATATATATATATATATATATATATATATATATATATATATATATATATATATATATATATATATATATATATATATATATATATATATATATATATAAAGAAAAAATTGAACACTAAAATCGGGAAACTACTTGTTTCCCGATTTTAGTGTTCAATTTTTTCTTTATATGTATTCGGGCTATTTTAGGAAAATCTTTATTTATATATATATATATATATATATATATATATATATATATATATATATATATATAAAATTTTCAACGAGTGGTATTTTCTCACTCAGGGGACCATGAAACGTGCTCATTTGATAAAATTTCCCGAAAAATCCAACATCGCACCCTCTGCAATAAGTAGATTCCTGGAATCTACTTAAAAGAGAAATTACCTACAAAAATGAAAAAATAAAAATAAAAATAAAAAAAAAAAAAAAAATGGATTTACAAAACGCATCTTCTTTTCCAGAATATTTTTGTTTGTTTCCGAAGGACATGCACTTTTTATCTAAGTTTTTTAAGGAGCAGATCTCATCTTTGAAAGAATTTTCAATGTAAAGATTTGGTTTCCAAGTTTGTAAAAATCTTAGTCAATTTTGTTGAGGTCAATTTAATGGGTGTCACATTGGTCAACTATTTCTGATCTCAGGCCATTCGGAAAAGACTATAGGAATATGGTCTCATTATCTTTCATGGATCACCGTGCAATATTAACGAAAATTTAGCTTTACCTGTTCCTACCAAAGAAGTCACATAAACTTTTCTTCACATGGCGGTATGACGATTAATCAATTTCCACCGTCTTCATATCCACACACAACTCAATGAGAAGAGGTATTTTATGTAGGGTGGTTTTGGAAATAAAACTTGATACTGTTGGGAATGTTGGAATTGCTGGAGCTGCGAGTATGTAGAAACTTTCGTGAAAATATAAGAAAGGTTTGAATAAATCATCTATTTCGTGAGTCAAATCAAAAAACAATTTAATTGAAATGAAAATACCGCAACGTTAAACTATCACTGAGAACCTGGGGGGGGGGGGAAATATGTTTTAGTTTTAAATAAATATGTCATGCATATTGTGGGAGCAAATGAACAATTCCTTGAAAATTTGCTCGCGTTTCACCCGTTTCAATTTTTGCAACAGCGCTTTTGTCTCCGGTGATTTTTACATCCGTCGCTTTTACGACAAATGGAGCTTACGCAACAAAATTCATTAAGGCACCTGACTTGACAGACGGCTGCACACTGCACAGAGAATAACGCGCTATGCTCGCGCTGCGTACAAATGCCGACAAGGAATACTGTAATTTTCTTTCGATATTTTATTCGAATCCATAAGGAATATTCTGGGATTTGCAGTTTTTGTAACACGAAAAAGTGATGTAAGCCTTTGCGGTTATGAGGAGATTTATTAGAACTCGTCTTAGAAATGAAGGCAGAGCACAACCGATAATCTTAAGAATTTCTTCTACGTTTCTTTCTCATAATTTCACATGATAGAAAAATATTAAAATGCATTTCAGCCTTGGCATTTTATTACAGAGCGCTTCAAAATCCGTTATTTTTCACACCATAACACAAGAATGGAAGAAATGGAAATGAGTTTGAGCCAAGGCAAAAAAAAGAAAAAAACAGCTTTAAAATCTAAAAGTTAAAGTCTCAGACAAGTTTTGTTTTAATTTGATGTAGAGATGACCCCATCAAATGGCTGAAAGAACTTAAAAATTATGCTTTAAAAAATCACCCGTGGGATTTGGTTGCATCTTTGATTATTTAATTTAAACCTTACAAAAGGACTAATCTGAGTAAACCGGTTATTTCCTGTCTTCGCATTTGCAAAGTTTTGTCGATGTGATGGAATTTTTATAAAAAAACAGGCGGCATATGTTCAAAAATATCATTTGATAGAAACAAGTATTTAATTTTGTTCACTTGATTATACGAATTAGCTTTGAATCGCTGTCGAATTGATATTGCTCTGTTAGAAAACGGGTATTCCACAACCTCGCATGAACTCCGCATCGTAGAAGAAAGAGCTGGGCGCAGATGAAATGGAAGAAAAACAACTAAATTTGACTTGTGTGAAGTAAACGCACAAACAATCGCATAATCATGGAAAAGCAGTTGATAGTTCGAAAGAGTATGGAGTCCGTTTGTTTGATCAATTTCGGGATTGTCAATTTTAGACAAACAGCTACAGCACATGGATTTGATCAGAGGAAATATTCTCGACTGTATGCTTTGTCTCTCCCGCGTTATTTGCGTAGTAAATAGTCCAAGAGAATGGATTGCTCCAGCTTCGCTATAGTCAGAAAAGGTTTGAAATATTCCAGCATCACATTACAGAATCTACGCTATCCAGACACAATTCGTTTCTAAAGCGGGAATGATGTGTCAAAATACAAAAGGCGCGGTGTTGGAGTTTGTCGTGACTTGTAAATAAGGAGATAAAATAAAATAAACATTCACCACAAACCCTCTCAGTGCAACAAAATTGCGAAGCACTCTGGTATGCCCATAGTAGCTCATTCCATTGACAAGTTATTTTAGGATTGATAGCATCTACTATTTTCCCACAAATTAACATTATAACAAACCTAGCCTAAAACTACAACTTTTCTCTTTCGAACATTAAAACAGCAGAGTAATCAACGTTTATTACACTATCCTCCAAGTCTAGGAAGTCAAAATCTAAGAACAAAAATAATCAACTGCGAATAATATGGTTCACTTGAATACTGTGAATCATTAATACGATAAAAATTAAATGACTTCTTTTTTTGACGATCTGGAGGTTCTGCGACACAATTTTTTGTGTCTATTGTTTTACACTCCTTTGAAAATTAAGTTTGTTCGGGTCAAAATTGTGTGGTTCTAAGAGATTTTTCAGGGGTTTAAATAGGCGAACTGCAACATTGCCAAAGTTTATACCAAGCCACCGATTTATGCCTAGAAATCAAGTGAGAGGTAGAATTCTAGGAGTTTTATATTTCCGAATATGCCTCGCCCCCTCTTTCAGTCGGATATGGAAAGTCTTGCAACCAGGGGGTGACTGCCATGGTAATGGGGTCATAGAATATGAGCGAGTAATACACCGATCAAAGAGTGAGAAAGGGAGCTGAAGGAAGTGACAAGAAAGAGTGAGAGGGATATAGAGATAAAGAGTGGGGTGGATGAAGATAGGGCTACGTCAGCAAATGCAAGATAAACTGAGACATAAACGTAAAACTTAATTTCAGGAAATAAACACAGAGTACCTGCAAGGGTGCGAGGGCAGAGACCAGGGACAGAACGTTAAATTTCCTTCGTGCGGCTAAAGAAAGGAAACTGTTTATCGTCAAAAAAGGGGAAGTTCTAGAATGAAACGGGGAGACGCCGTAAGAGAAAGAATGGGAACCTGAGATCAAAGGGAATGAGAAAAACAAATGTTGTCAAATATATGCGGACCGATCATTTACTTTATCATTTGTCCGATCCTTAAACTTGTCTATGGGAGACGCTTTAGGTCGAGAGTTGGGAGACTTGATTGTGGCTATGGTCACCATGATGAAAATGCCTGTTTTTAACACCAACAAATAAGAAGCCTTTAGCTAACGGGGAACTTAACGCTGGTTAGCCCATTGTCACGATTTACGACCGATAACGGCGCTCATAGACATTCGTAACAATCTTTTTAACGTTAAAGTAAATAACAAGCTTGGTGGTTCCTTTTCTGTTGTTTGTTTGGTTGTAATTGTTGTTTTTGTTTGGTTGTTATAGTTGTTTTTGTTTATGTTGCTATTGTTTTTGCTGTATATGTTTTAGGTTTGTCTCGTTTTTAGTAAATTGATTTTTTTTTTTTTTTTTTTTTTTTTTTTTTTTTTTTGTGAGTGTTACAGGCAATTAATTCCTGAAAAGTCTCTTGCTGCCTAGCAGCCTTGGTAGTAGCGTTAATGTATTCCGTCCATTTAAACTGTTGAAAAATATCGAATTGTTAAGTGGTCTACCCTTGCGATTCACTTTTTTACGGGTTTAAATGACCATTGCCAACTTGCACGCTAGTCTATTGATCCTCATATTTGCCGACATTTTTACCTTCCATTTAATAATCGATGATTTAAACTGCCCAACCATATGGCAGATCGGTGCTTAGTAAATATTTACTGACCAAATGGATAACAGGCGTATGAGACTGAGGAGTCAAGCAAAGGGAAAGAATAAAAAATGTCACAAAAACCTACTTTTGTTTTGAAGCAGAAGAAAAGGTGGACTTGATGTTTAAAGTTTTCGTAAGAGTCTAGTAAGAAAAATCTCATAGGAACCAATGTTTTATTTCCATCCACCAAAATTAGTTGTCTAAGATGACCATGTAAACTTCAATTTTTTTGACACGTATCGTTTTTCCCCAGGAAGTTTCATATGTAAGTAGTTGCTTTTGTTGGAAGAAAGTTCCGGCAACATTTTTTTTCTTCTGAAAATAGAAAAGAGAATTGACTTGAAGAAGGGGGTGATTTCTTCACCATGATTGTGTCATTTTAGTTTAAGCAATAGTAGCTGCTATTCATTGTTTTCTACAAATGGTCTCCATATACTTCTACGCATGTATTGCCTTAATCACCTTAGCGTTTGTTTGCATACTTGGGGTGCAGACTTTCATTGAAATACATGCTAGACTTTGATCTACAAGTATTTGGCAACAAGACCTTAAAAAACTTCCATGCTCGCTTGAAAGCCGAAAAGCGAGAAAAATGTAAGATCTAGAAACAAACAAAAAGGCAGGAATCATGTTCTTGATGGCAGCGAATAAAATACCGGATAAAGCAGGCATGTTGCGAGCACATTCCTGTAAAATGAAACCATTTGTTGAGTCTATGTCATCAAAATGTAAGAACGTGTGCTTTGTGGGGAGGATGTTTCAATGATTGGTTTCCGTTTCCGCCTGGTTCTACTCATTTCGCGCGCTTCGATACCTTCCGCTCCGTTACATTTCTTCGCTCCTCAACTTCTGAAACTTGAGATCTCAATCATTTTATGTCACTCCTCCTTTCCAGACTTGAAAAAATGGCTCATTTATCTTATCTCTTCTTTTCCTTTTCCTATATCAAAATCAGTAAAACTTGGTCATCAAATTCTCAAAGTTTAAATAGTACAGAAACAAACTTATTTTTCAGTATATCCTTTGTCCGTTCTGTTTTATGAAGATGTTTTGATTACGTAAATCTCCGTCTAAATCTACTTTATAAATTTTACCAAAGTAACACGGTAGATTGAAATGGCGCGTGCTCTATTGGGACATATTTTATGTGGTGACGGAAGCAGTGTTTTTGTTTTTATTTCTTTCAAACATTATGGAGGACACAAATGAAACAAAAACTGAGTGAAAATAAATTTTGTTTCAAATTAACTCATTGAAAAAAACAAGAAGCGGAATGATTCGGGACGAGAACATCCATTCATCAGCCAGAACGATGTGATGAGAACGATGATCATATCTTTTTGGCTGATGAAAGGACATAATCGTCCCTAAATGTCCCGCTTCTTTTTCATTATAATCTTTTTATCTTAATAAAAACATTTATTTCTATCTCTATTCCCGTCTTATTTGTGTCCCACCTGTTGTATTAAGATCTTTGGGACTATTTTTAGTTAGTTAATCCTTATTTATCAATTTACATATTTATTATAACAAATACGTATTATTATATTTTTGTATTATTTGATTTAAAAAGTGAATGAAATAAAGATTCAATTTTGTATTTATAGTGAAAATCAACTGATTGTCAATACAATTTGTCTGCTGCAAATTTGTGTGGGCACTACGGCCAAGCATTAATTCTAATGTAAACGTAACTCTCAAATAATGCGAGAACTTAACATTGCTGAAATCCGTACTTAAATAGAGCCGAGAAAAGTAAACAAAAAAATACTTTTCGATGCCGCACTACGAAGGATTCTTTGTAACTTTTATCTTTCCACTTTGAATACTATTTTTATAGTAGATTCAGGATGGCAGTCTTGGCAGATCACATGAGCAAACGCGATAGTCGGTTGATTTTTATGTGATTTGCTGATCTAGTTACGCTTATTACTATTTTAAAAGGTCGTTTTGAGGTCTACATTGTGTAAAATTTTAAAATGATTCAATGGTTATCTGGTTATGTCGCTTATATATTATTTGTTCTCGTGATCAGTCAAGACACACGAGTATTCAATTAAAGTAAAACTGGAAATACACTACGGCTGAACAGTATCTAAAACTGGAAATACACTACGGCTGAACAGTATCTATCAGCGGCGCGGCAGGTCATCGTAGTAACTTTATATAATGCCACCGCCGCCGCCGGTGACAATATACGAAGAATAATTTTTTGGTCGCTTCTGTTGAATGTAAGAATGAATTTCAGTAATTTGAAGAGCGTTCATTGGTGTTTAGGCGTTATTACACAAGAAAGTAAATAATTGTAATAACATTAATGAAACTATAAGTTTGAAATTTACTCATTTTGGGAAGCTACTCTACCTCACTTCATGATCATAAAGACATGAAGAAATATCCTGCCATTTTCATTCAGAAGATTGACTGCGTTGATTTTTCAGGTTGAGAAGAGCTAATAATTGCCAGGAGCGGGTCACGGGAGGAATTCAGGTCCTTTGCTCTAGGTGGCATTTCGAAGGGAGCGGCAGAATGAGGAAGATTAACTGATAAAAAGGTCTTATATATTTTTGGAAAATTTTCCATCTTAGTGAGTGGTCAAATAAAAATCTTGCCCACCTTGCCAAAAGTCTGGACCCGCCCCGAATAGTCCTGGTGTCACTTGTCTTCTTCACGAGAGAAACCCGAGTCTACGTAAAAACAGGAAAAAGGCGAAAGGCAAACATTTACAGGGAAAAGTAAGTTAGAGAATGATTTACACCTGCAAGATAGAGTTAAGAGAAATCATCGAGCGTGACGTGAGGCCAGCATTGCTTTTTGAGGCACAAATAGCTCACACGGCCTGTAACCTGAGTGAGTTAATTTCATTTCTAAAGCCCACGAAGCACACACAGCGAACAGATGTGGAACAAATTAGATTTGAGATCATCAGCAAACGAGGGTCGCCGAAGGGAAGGGGAAAGGAAGAAAGCGGAGAAAAAGGTATCTCGAGGTGATGCGATCAAATTTGGAAGTATCGAAAATCCTATAATCCGTGGATGAAGTCAGCCCTCGCGTTCGACTTCCTATACGAAAAAATAAGGCACGTCAGTATACTCGTAGTTCTGAGGAAGTTCTTTCGGAGAAATGCCCAAGACTCGAAAGGATTATGTTGAGACCAAGATTCGGATCTTTTTGAATCAGGTGAAATGTATCGCAAAACCGAGTAATACTATACAAAGGAGGAATATTTCTGAAAACGAGTTGAGACATAGATAGTGTACCTTCTGCAAGTACGAGTAGTATTCTGAACTGATCGATACGTTTTCTTGATTATTATTTTATCATATGCATTTTGTCACCTTATCCGAAGATTTACCCCAATTCATGTAAAAGCAAAATCTAGAAAAATATTCAAGTAAAAGAGATGGTTTTTTTTTTTTTTTTTTTTTTTCTCAAAACAACCATTCATTTTGTCGGAAACGGGTAATTCTTACCGATTGAATGAACAAATTTGATAGATTGATTTCTTTAAAACCTCGGGTTAAAGATCTTGGGATCGTTAAAAGCGGCAGGAGCCCCCTGAACGGAGTATCTTAGGCGCTATCATTGACAGTCATTTTCAGTTTTTCCGTTTTTCCTTAACGTTTATCACATTTAGATCAAAGTATGAACTTGAATTTATTTTTCCTTTTAATTTGAAACGAAATTCAAGTGTCTCATTGTATGCTGCTTCATTTGGTATATCTGTGGAGAGAGCTTGGGGATTCTGGCCTCAAAGGAACCGTGCAAGAGCAAAAGGCAAACAATATTGCACAGCCTTTCTATGGTAAGGTAATAAGTTGATCGGTACACAACATGTACCTTCAAATACACCCATTCAGAGGTGTCAGAAACAAAACAATTTAACTTTTTCAATTGAAAATGTAAATGCAAAAATTAGCCAACGACCGCAGCCAATGCTTCAGCCCGCGGCGCCGGCCCTTCCCTGATTGTTCCTAACTCCTCCTATAATTTACGAATTACGAACAAAACTAACTTCCATGAAGGGCCTTAGATAATTTCTGGAATCATCGATGGTTCCATTGGGTTGTCAAAAGATTACGCTGACCTTTTCAATGGTATGATAAAATATCATGATACAGCTAGCTTTTTATATATTTTTATCATCTAAACCCATCGATGGTATTCCATCGGCTGACAAAAAGATTACAAAGCAAAATATAGTATGCGTTTCTTTCTTACGTAAAGGCTCAGAAACTCGAAACCACATTCCTTTTATCCATTGATTGAACTATCGTAATTTTTGGTTATTCCATCCATTGTTCATAATTTGACTGCCACGCTCAAGATGTCAATTAAATACGACTTTTTTGGCTATTGCAAGTCGAAAAAAACACTTTCGAGAGAATATCAGTGACCCCGCGTTTGGATTAAACCTAACGTGATCGATCCAAATGTGTGGAGTAATGAAATCAAGCCTTCGTCAATAGGAAATGAAATTAGGTGTGGAGAGGAGCGCGAAAATGTTCGTGTCCAAAACCTTTGTATCATCTACCTTCTTTCATTTATTCATGCAGAGTGAATGCGATCTTTCGAAGGAGGAGACGTTAGGTATTGTGAAAATTATCCCCTCGAAGAAACGCAAATATTTATCGTTGCGCTCAATTTAAATAGATGAAAAATATCGCCGGCAGCTGATCTGAATGGACCGTTGTAAACCTATAACGCGAATGTAAACATCCGAAGGGAATGGTGTCTCGACCACCCACAGAAGCGCCGCTCAATGGTAATACTCGTAGTTGTCAATCCACAAAAGCTCATTTCACTGAAGTTTAAATGTTCAAGTTTTTGGGGATATTTTCAAAATGTCTACCTATACAGGACTTTCCGCTGAAGTCATTGAAAAGTTTCAGAAGATTAATGCACCACTGAAATATTTGAGGCTACGAAATGAATATTTATGTCTGTAGAAGACTTTGCTTTCTACAAAATTTGACGATAACGGACCAAAAATTTAACAAAATTCTACTGAAATAGAATGAAAGCAAATTCATAGTATCAGATCTTGCTTTTGGTCGATATCTTTTGTATATACCTGAAATAAAATAAAAACAAATTTTTAATAGCCAACCTTGTATTTATAATGTGATAAAAATAGACTCGATATGCCATTGGCCTTTCAATCTCCTGATCAAAACTGTAACACGCACGGCAAAATTCCTCCATCTGCTTTTGAAAAACACAAAAGAAAAAGCTCTTGCAAATTAAGAAATAAATAAAGCTAGTCCTAAGAATTAAAATTTGTCGGAGCTTGACATTTACGGTGCTAATAATGTCCTTCTCAACAAGTTCTGTGATCTACCGGCTAGTTGGTTTTTTAATAATTTCCTTTTAGCTAATTTGTTGATGTGTGTTGCCACCAAATTAACTTTTCATTTCTTTACTTGTGCTTGCTCTTAGTATATTTACTATTTCTCCTTTCTTGCCTTTTAGTTTTGCTTACTTATTTTGCTTTTGCTTATGATGCCTTTATAAATTTACCAAAGCAACGCAAGATTTTGGTTTTGATATTTTTTGGCGCCACCACTTTATACTTTCCGCTATAGTAACTGTCATTGAAAGATGATCTAAAGTAAAAATAGAAAAAAAAGAAAGATCGCAGCCAACTAAATCATTACGACCTCCTCCGCTGACCTCATTATAATAAAGTCAGCGTTCATAATCATTCACAGCTGTTATTACCTACGTGTAATATTTCAGTTTGATGGGATCATATGACGCACTGGAAGATCAATAGTGAACTCCATGTTTTTCAATGTAGCTTTCTAGTCCTTTTTTTTTCATTTCCTCTCCAAACCTTAATTCTTCTCGAATTGATTTCTGACTCTTACATCCAAAATACAGAAGCGAATTAAACGACAACAACAAAAATGAACAAAAACACGCAGCAGTGGACCTAGCCTAACGCACTGTTTGACGGACGTATTCAAAGACTCTTTTCAGGAAAAAATGTTAATGCTCTCTACTTCCTAAGCGTAGAGTTTAGGTGAATTACAGTCAAGTTATTCAAAATTAGAAGGTTTATCAGGTTGTTGTGACGAATTCAAAAAATCTTGGGTCAGGCAGTGTCGTCTTGCTTGCTGATACCGCACGGCCAGTGGCGTAGCCAAGGGGGGGGGGGGGGGTCCAGGGGGTCTGGACCCCCCCCCATGACACCAAAATTTGTCCTAAAAAAAGGTAATTTTTTGCGTTTTCAGACAAATTTGACCAAATTATTATCTTTGGCCCCCCCCCCCCATGACAATTTTCGGACCTCGGACCCCCCCCCTCCCTAGAAAAATTCCTGGCTACGCCACTGCGCACGGCAATGAGTTTTTGTGTGAAGAAAGATATGTTTTTACTTGTGTGTGCTGAGCCATCGGACCGGTCAGGTGAATTGAGGCTAAGGAGAGCTGTGCGGGGTTCCACCCGGATCAAAATAAGCTCCACTCGAGGAAGAAAAAAAGAAAGAAGGTAGGATGAGGGGGGAAAAGATTGGACAAAAGCGGTTTTTCACAGGGTGGGACGAGAAATTCAAAGCGCTTTCACGTCGACTTAAAGCGCCCTTAAGTTGCTCGGCGTAGAAGAACACGGAAAAGCACCCATGTAAAGAGATATTGTCGGTGTTTTCCAGTGGTCGTCGCCACTATACCCGATCATTTACTACTCGGAAACGAGACGAACGTATATACCGCGACCGGACGGACGGGACGAGTGCCCACTGCTCGCGCTCGCGATGCGCTGCTATGCTATGATAACTTGGTGGTTGTGTTGGACAATCACGTTTTGTGAGAGAGATGAAGAGACGGCGGTTGAGGTGAGGAGAAGGGAGGGGAGCCTATTGTTTGTGGGTTCTCTCCCCTCTTGTCATGGTCTATCTCCCCTTGCTCTGTGCGCCCTCCAAGGTGTCGATCTAATTGGCTTGCGGTTTTTCCGATGCAAGCGAGGGCAGCTCTCTAATTATTAGACCCAACCGTTTCGCTTAATCTTCTTCCAGAATTTTTTTACTCATATTTTGAACCCCCCCCCCCCTATTTGTGTGCCATAAGATTAAAAATGTGAGCAAAACCGGTAGTGCTTTGTGCTCATTTTCATGCACCAATGGCCGAGCCTGCAACGAAATGGATTTAAGCTCTTCCTGCACAGATATCGATTCAAATTTAATGGAGAGCAGCAATGGCTCTCAAATGGCGACTTGTATCTCTCCTCCATTTAAACGTGAAGACAAGATTTGATCGGTTATTAAACCTCGAAAGAATCAATAAATCCTCATAATTTCAAATGAAAGAAAAAACAAAATTGGTGGTTCTCGAGCCATCAGTTGTTCGAATATACCAATGCAAGACGCATCATGAGCTTTAATCATGGAAAGGTCAGAGGATATTAAAAGTTATATTTAAAAATTTTAAATTCCTGAGCGCGATTTCATCGAGCTCAGCGCCTTTATTTTACTGGTTTCGCAACCATGCTTAATACCTGGAAACTTTTCGTAACGAACAAACTTGAGACTTGTATTTGTCTTGTTTCGAATTGCACTGCTCGAGGGAGGGTTTATCGCATAAATGCGTTGTTAGAAAATAAAAGTTTAGATTTTAATCATTTCCTTTATACGCGAAGCCTGCCCTCGTCGGAAGCAGGCTAACAAAAGTAGCTCCGCTGAAAATAATTTTCGGAGAATGTGAGGGGTCAGTTCCGTAAGCTTGTTTGCATATGCATGCCTGCGCGACTGAAAGCACTCGTACGTTTAAAGGAATTAAGGCACAGTAGCCTCTCTGACTCATCATCAAAGATTAACTTTGAATCCATCCAGCATTCGGGTTGCTGAGAACGTTTTTATTGAACAGTTTCAAATTATACACGTTCATTGCAGAATATGGCTATACTTGATCAAAATGTTTAGCAGTACCATTTGTTTGCAAGTAGGCTAACATTGCCTCTTCCCAGCGAATTTTAGTACCTGATACAAAAGTGATGAAATTTAAAAAACCACGAGAAACGACACAAATATAGATTCAGACTCAGATTGACGCTACTCCAAGCGACTGATTTCAGTTCGTGGAATGATGTCCGGGCAATTTTAAATTCCCTCGATTCTCTGGTCGGCGCGGCAAACGAATTCAGTTATTAGAGTCTAGGAATCACGGTACATGTTTGAAGAAAGGGGTGTCTGAATTATACCGTATACGGGTCTGTTACTTACTTTTGCTACAGCAATATGACCTATTGATTTTGATGATAATTCCAGGAAAATAACGATGCGAACATTGAATACTTTCCAGAGACAAATAGAGACGGAGCAAAAAACTAGCTGCAACAGAGGCAATCTGAATTCTAGCGGATTCAACAAAACAACAGTCAACACCCTCCTAATGTTGCAGGGTGTTGAATGGTGAGCACTATTCTCTCCTCTTCCAGCAGTCCATCCCCTCACAGGTTTACCGAATGTCACCGTTCAACGCCCTGCAACATCAGAAGGGTGTTGACTGTTGTTTTGTTGAACCCGCGATAACTCAGCTTACCTCAAATCTATACCCAATGTATTTTAACTCTCTCTAGTGCGCTTATTACGCTCCTCACTCCCTTGTACGTTTATTCATTCAGTATAAGGTCATGGTTTATAAAATAGCCCAGCGCGGAAGAATACTACTCGAAAAATGTCTATACGTTGAGAATCTCTTCATAAATACTGCAAAAGGATACCATTTTATGTTTGACGTTGTGTTTGAAAACATTATCCTACCGTTTTAGAATTGTGATACTCGCCATAATTAGGTCATATAACTTTGGAGACTTTATTTGAAAAAGAAAAACAAAATAGAACATTTTTAAGTCTAAAACAAGTGAAGACATTCCAGAGTCTTCGACAAAAAGGAAAAAAGAAGGAAATAAAAATAAACTAATAAATTAGTAGAGAGCGGACACCGAGCCAGTTTCATTTTTTTCTCCTTGGGCTGTTGCCATACTTAGCCTGGATGCAAGGATCATCGCCAACCGATTCGAACTTGAAAGTAAACATTAAACATTGCCATCGTATAATGGAAGCTCCTGAGCATTGTGAGAAGATGTTCGGTTCTTACTCAGAGCGGATCTTGACTAGTTGAGAGTCAAGATTCAAGAAGCTCTCAGCCCTCTATAAAGTATTCATGTCACTACTCCTCTAATCTCAGTCTCGTACAACGAGTCTGATTCAGTTTGGGGTGTTTATCCTTTACTCAACCTCGAATAAAACGCAGTGAACACAGTTCGGGGGCCATACCGTACTTATTGGCTTTGATAGGGGGGGGGGGGAGGAATAATTCAAGCCAAACCCATTTTTCTTCCTCTCTTCCTCTACCTCTCGATCTTCTTTAGAGTGTTGATTTATATCTTCACTGACTGCAAAACCCTTTAGTGCATTCATATTTTATGTTTTTCTCTCCCCCCCCCCTCTCTCTCTCTCTCTCTCTCTCTCTCTCTCTCTCTCTCTCTCTCTCTCTCTCTCTCCTTCTCTTCTTTTTTATCTCTCTCCGGATCGTCCATCCACAATAATTCTGGTTACGAGATAGTTAAATTGACAGAGCAAACCTTGGTTCTGAGATCTAAGGGGTATTTCCTAAGAAGTCTCCCTCTTGACCTAAGTTGCTGACTACCCATAGGCGGTCATCAGAATTTATCTTTCTCTCTCTCGTGCCATTTCAACGCATGTGGTAAAAAAGGATAGGATATGAGAGGGGACGATTACGTGACACTACCACATCTTCATTGTTTTCAAACCTATATGTTCAAAGGGGAGGAGAGAGAGAGACCGACAAATGTCAGTCAGTATTAGCCTTGTGTGTCCACCGCGTTCCGCTCAACGCACGGATCAATGAAGACCGAAAGAACTAAAAAAAACAAGAAATCTGATTCTTAGGGGAGTAATTTGTGGAAGGTGCACACAGGTAAATGAACGAACCAAGGGAGGAAATGTGAAGGCGTATCCACTTGCAAGATTAGCGTAATAAATGGGTAAAATCCCATTTTGACATCTTTAGACGATGTTGTTAAAACTGCATTGCTTTTTCAAGTAACTCCCTTATAACTGCATTCATATCCTGTAGTTTTCTTAATTTTCTTTAATACGTTTTGGGATTTAGCGTCGGTGTAGACAAATTCAAAAAGTAAAAAAGCTAACTCAATTTTGCCCAAAGTGCGATTTAGGCTCGTTATGATAAACTCCGTCGGTATATGGCTTTTCGTTATATGCACCAATAAAGCTGTTGCAAACTTTCATGGGCGCCCGCAGCGGGGGGCAAGAGGGGGCACTTGCCCACCCCTGGAATTCAAAACAGTCAAAATTTCACGAAGAAAAATGAAAGGACCAAAAAAAATTGAAATGTGAATCAAAGGAGTAATAGTTGACGAACTTTATTATTAGTTTATTTTGTAATTTTAACCCTTTACTGCATGATTTTTTTTTTCAATAAAATATTTTTTTTTTCAGTACAATTTTGATCCTTGAGACAGGGAAAAATAGTGAACAAATTCTTTCCATTATATTTCAATGGTAAAGAGCCTGAATATTAATTGTTCCAAATATGGCCTTACCCGCATTTAGGTATCCATGCAACTGAAAATAAAGTTTTCAGGCTAAAAAAAAAAACAAAATTAAAGTAGTAAAAAATAAGTTAGTAAGTTTCAATAGTTGTTTTTTGTATATGGTACCCCTGCGTTACTCCCAAACATAACAATGAAAATCGGAAAATCTCTATCAGATTTTCAGTAAGCTATTTTCAACCACTCTGCACGTTCTCTATCCTGTGCTGCGCGCTCTAGGACAAAATCGACAATTCTTACTCGTTTAATATCTGTTCCACATGTGACGCACCATGCAGCGACAGTACAACTCAAGTCCCCTACTTTTAGATAAGGCTTCAAAGTAATTATTCCAGATCTGGGCTCATCTGCAGTTAAGGGTTAACTCACTTTTTACAAGGAATACACGGAGAAAAAGCTTTGGGTAGGGGAACCAAAGTCTGCGGTGATTATATAGTTGCTGAGGCGTCTTTGGGCAGGGGGACTAAAATCTTTGGACAAAGCAACCAAAGTCTTTAGAAGTTAGTTTCCCTCGCCCAAAGACTTTGGTTGCTCTGTCCAAAGATTTTAGTCCTCCTGCCCAAAGACGCCTCAGCAACTATATAATTCTGCCCAAAGCTCTTTCTCAGTTCAACTATAGTTGAACTATACAATTTTCTAACTACTATTATCATCTGTTGTCCCTTTATTCATAATATCAAACACGTCAATATTATTCTTATTATTTGTTTACACCTACAATGGCTCAAAAGTTGTACACTATTTGGATTTAGGAAAAAAGAGAGAGAAAAAAAAATGTTTTCCCTTTTTCTCCGGGGGGGGGGGTGTCCCTTGACCTTCCATTGGGGTTCAACAAGTTTGCCCCCCCCCCCCCTTGGAAATTTTTCTCCGGGCGCTCATGCAAAACTTTCATTACATATGGATGTAGAGTCCATTTTGATTACGTGCAGAGTGGGCTGCGATGTTATGTAACACCTAATGATAAAAAGGTTTGGTGACTTTGACGATTTCTAAAATCCACTTGTTTACTTAATAAAAGCTTTGGAAGACTCAAGATTTTGAGGCAACGGGACGGAACGCAGGCACCAAAGGCACCATGGGGACACTTATATTTGCGTCTTTTCTTTTACGTCAAACGGAAATTATATGCTGTGCATCTCCTTCGCCAGCATGGAGAAAGTGATAAATTAGATAGGGATCCCCCAAGGAACAAGCAGTGGCATAAGTCTTGCGTCGCCGATTCGATGCAACCCGCATTACACGTAGCTTGAACGTCTCTTCATTTTGAAAGAACAGAAGAAAAGAAAGGAAAGAGCGCATATTGGTTTCACGTGTAATGTGAACATCTAGTTCACTTGGCCTTGAACCTCTCTCAATAGACGCTATGTTTTTATCTCGAACCGATTAGCTCAGTGGCGGATCCACGGGGGGGGGACGTGCCTCCCCCCCCCAGAAGCCTCAAATTTTGCCTTTTTTCTATAGAAAATAGCTTGAAATTGCTTCCATCAACGCTTCAAATTTCAAACTTTCACAGGCGTGCCCCCCCCCCCCCCAGAAAAATTTTCTGGATCCGCCACTGGATTAGCTTACTCGACCCAATTGCTCAGATCCAGCTTCAGATTCATTCTGGAAAAAGTAAATTTTGGAGAATAAAACATGTCAATAAATTATATTTATGTAACAAATAATCATTCGCAAGGCGCAGTGGCAAAACGTGTGATTTAGCAACAGTGCGGTTTCTTTCACTTCAAACCTATGATAAATAATCGATAGTGCAATTGCTTCCTCATAAGTATCAATTAGTCGGCCTCGGCCTCAGCTAGTCGGTGGTCAGCGCAACTGGCCACTAACCCAGAGGTCCCGGGTTCGAATCCCGGCCGAGGTGACAATATTAGACGATCTTGAATCTATAGTCATCTCGGAAGGACACCCGGCTGTCATAAAAACCTTGTTTCTTTCAATTTGTCTATAGGTGGCTTTAGATTCTCCAATATACAGGAGAATAAAGCCAAATAAATCCGCAAAAAAAGAAGAAAAAAATATCAATTAAATTTCCACATAGACTTAAATGGAGTAAAATTACTGTTATATCAAATTGCAAACTTCTCCTCTGACAAGGTGTGGTGATATTCGAATCCTTTCACATTCTTGATTCTTCCGCCAAAATTAAGTGGATCAATTATCGAACATTTTCGATCGGGAGTTTATTCAAACAGCAATCGGAAAGTATTTAGAAACGGTTTATAATCAATTTCAACTTCCGCCATAACAAGTGCTGTAATGGTGAGGTCGCAGCTGGGAACTCTCAACTTGAAAGATGAAGTGAAGATTTAATAACACGTTTTCATTTCCGAACACCTGACATCGATTAATTTCTCATCCCCTCAAATTTATGGCTTCAAATACTTGACAAATCTTTCGCTTGCAGAATTTCAACATACTCCTCACTTAAAATACGATTTAACTGGAAACGAAGGCTGTAAAAAAGGAAAAGGGAATTGCAAAATTCGAAGAAACTCGAGGAGTTTTATTCAGTTTCCTGCATGTAAGGGAAAATAAATATGTATATGATCAACGTGGAAATAGTAAATAATAGCCTTATTATAGAATACTTATTAAAACTTACCAGGGTTATTTAATGTCTCCATCATGAAATCCAGTATACTGAGTCGTATACTTATAAACACTAAACTTGCACCAACATTGTATCACCTACGGCGTGGCGTGCAATCTGGCAACATTTCATGTTGTCCATTAAACTGACGCAAAAGATCGAATTCGATCGATAAAAGTTATAAGTAAAATGGACAAAAATCAACGTTGCCAAATTGCATATTCCGCCACTGCATATTAAACTCACAAAATCTCAGTAGTCTGTAGTCTTATATTTCTAATATGATCAAATCGTGGTCATTTTTTTATTTTTTTTAAGGGGGAGATGAAATACCTTTTTGGAATAAAAAGATAACGCTTCATGAATAAAATTTAAAAAAAGGTAAAAACCTTTCTTCTTTCAGGCTGTATCCCCCTAACGGAACTTTATTTTGCCTATCGCAACGAGGTTCCTGCTCAGCCAACAAATATACATATGATTATCATCGTAAAACGACTTTTTCTTTTATGCCTCCAGAGAAGCCCTAAATCAACATACGGTCAGCGTTTATAAAACTATATTTTTTCACAAAATTGCATAAAAAAAAGTACATATTGTTCAAAGAGAAACAAATCTAATTTGCTGCAGGAATTTTTATCGGTCACACAAAATAAGCATAGATATAGAGTTTTTTTGTATTGAATGGCAATAGATAAGAAAGTATGAATGACAAACAGGGCTGAACTACTAGACAAAGGCGTCCCGTGCCGTTTCGGAGCAATCACATCTCCCTCTTCAAACAAAAGTAAATCAAAAACTGAGACAGAGGACAAAAATGCCAAAACTAATCTGGAAGGTCCACTATCTGGATAGTAATGTGACTGCAAGGTTTAGCAAGAGACAAACAAAAAAAAACAATGACAGCGCCTCCGTTCAATTTAGTGCGGCCTCAGTTGATAAGAAAAACTGATGATATGCAGCAACCCGCATTGCATTATATGTCATGGAAAAATCGCTGTCTTTTTTTAAAAATGTGCTACACCTCCACCAAGTTCTCTTGGAAAGTATTCATTCCGGAGGACGAATTTTTGCACACCTCGAATTGAAGAATGACGCAAAGTTAAGTTCTATATTGCCGCCCTCCTGAATAATCTTTGTCCTTTTTTAAGGTACTCCTACTTGCTATTCCTAATCACTCACAGAGAGAGTCTGTCTAATACAGATTCTCTTTGTGAGTGAGCCACATAGAAAAGAAAGTGTAGGGTCAGTTGCCACATTTTGACAACGTATGAAGTGACTTGTCGTGTTCTTTCTGTGTAGTGTCTAATCATTGAGAACCAATTAAGACACGCTTTCAAAATAATTTTCCCCCCCATTAATTGAAGCGTTTCTACACGACAGTTAACTTTCGGCAAAATGTTTCGATGGATGTGCTCATGCTTTTTCAACCCTCAGAGTTTGCATCAGTATGCACAGTATTTAATCAAGCATATCATGTATGCATTACAGGGTGTTGAAAAACTGTTCCCGAATATTTCAGGGGCGGATTCTACAGGTCAAAATAAGACCTTTTTTACCTATAAACATGTGTCCGAAAATGCCCCCCTTTTGAGCTACAGCCCCTCAAAGTTTTAAAAAATTTACGGTTTTTTTGGAATAGCGACCACTATTATGAACCAAATGTCTTAAAACTTGGTGTCCTGAGGTAATTTTACGTGTAGAATCCATTACTGACCTCGAAAAATTCAGAAATTGATTCTAATTGTACTTTTCACGCAATATTGTACCTTTAACGGCACGAATTTTATGTTACGGATTAAAATTTTGAAGAATAATTACCGACATCAGATGCGAAAAACCCTTAGAAAGATTTTTGGTACTCCTTGTTTCTTTCGATACGACGCGTTTTAAGCGAGATAATCGCTGCACAGCGTGGAAAAGTCAGCGTTTTTACCATAGCGGCCGGCCCGTTGAAGCAGCGGAGAGGCGGGTTGCATACTCACTGCCGTTTTTCATGGTAAAAGCGCTGACTTTTCCACGCTGTGCAGCGATTATCTCGCTTAAAACGCGTCGTATCGAAAGAAACAAGGAGTACCAAAAATCTTTCTAAGGGTTTTTCGCATCTGATGTCGGTAATTATTCTTCAAAATTTTAATCCGTAACATAAAATTCGTGCCGTTAAAGGTACAATATTGCGTGAAAAGTACAATTAGAATCAATTTCTGAATTTTTCGAGGTCAGTAATGGATTCTACACGTAAAATTACCTCAGGACACCAAGTTTTAAGACATTTGGTTCATAATAGTGGTCGCTATTCCAAAAAAACCGTAAATTTTTTAAAACTTTGAGGGGCTGTAGCTCAAAAGGGGGGCATTTTCGGACACATGTTTATAGGTAAAAAAGGTCTTATTTTGACCTGTAGAATCCGCCCCTGAAATATTCGGGAACAGTTTTTCAACACCCTGTATACATTCATATATCGCTGCGCACAAAAGGTTGACATGAGGATATTCACGAAATTTCTCTCAACTTGTTATTTATGAGTAGTTACAAAGATATTCTTTGCGAAAAGTCCTACAAAATTACGCCAAAATATTCGGTTTTGTCTTCTCTGCATTGTATAGTCTTAATCTAAACAATATTCATCTAGTTTTTGGCAAAGACGAGAAATCTCAAAACATTTCTGTTGTGACGTCATCACTATTGTTGTCCTTTTTCTGAGTCTGTGAAGAGAATTAGAACGATAGACTCGAGGCTGTCATAAATATGTCTTTCGCAAGGTTATTATGTCAGATTCACTCTCATAGAAAGAGAACGGGACACAGTCACTGGCCCTTTAACGAGTTGAAGGGTCTTTTCGACGAGCTTTTGAATGGAGAGACGACCGAACAAAATGCTCTTTGGAAAAACCCACGCGCCTTTCATTCACACGAACTATGGGCAAAGGGCGAACCATTCATTGAAAACTTTAGTAATTCACGGCGAGAATATCGTCTGCCGCTATAAGCTTAGGAATGTTCGTTGGATAACCTTGTTGCTACTCTCGCGCCCCAGTTAAAGGAATGAAACTTTTCGGCCTGAGAATCGATATCATAGGAACTTGACCAAGTATTTTTGAAGCAAATTTAAAACGCAACAAAAATTGTGGATTCATGTTTATAAATGTCATAACTCCAAGACTAGTGCTGATTGCAAAAGTGTAAAACTCATTCAACGACAATGGATCACAGTCAGTCCATATGGTAATCCAATAATGGAAAAAAAACTGAAGTTAAAATGTAATCTGTTGCAGCTCACGTTCTGCATGAGCATTTCGGGAATTACCGCGAACAGTGTTTCTTTCAAACTATTTGTTATGATCAAATGATCGCAAATATAGATTGACTTAATGTAAATTCAGAGCAAACTGTGGGGTGGGAGTTACGGAATTGAATCACCCCACTACGGTTTTTGAGAGCTTTTAAACACAAGTTTCTTCTTTATCGAACATACTGACTGTACACTGTACAGATTTTTTCATGATGACGTTCATGACGCCTCAAATGTTTCTTGGATCCATTGAATATGAAATGAAGAGAAGGTGAGAAACACAAACAAGTTTTAATTAAGATTTAAAGCACATATTGCGTACTATATCATTGCGATAGTAAAGACAATAATACGGAATCGATACAGACCAAAGCACACATGAAAATACGTTTAAAAAAAAAAAGAAAATGCATTCCTAAGACTTATAGTACTTACTATTATCGCAGTAGATTGTGTTTGTTGAAGGAAGTAGGGATAGAGAAATGACCATTATCTTGCGTTTTTGTAGAAACTGAAATGCAGTTGTTTTCGGTATTGACTTCAACCCTTTTACAACCAGATTACGAAGACAAGCTAATGGTCGCTCGCTTAACTTAATTGGGTAATTACATATTCCTGCACAGTAGAGCTGGGTTTGCATATACTCAGCTTCTTGAAGGCACTTGAGGGAACCAGTGGCGGCTCGTGACTGAAAAATTAGGTGTAGTTGTGATGGTCTGGGAGGACGCTCGCAGTAGGAGGGGGGGGGGGGGGGGGGGGGGGGGGGTCCTCCCACGGAAAGTTTTCGAAAATTTGACCTGCCTCAGATTTAATTTTTCGCTTGTTTTATTTATTTCGTGACACGAAAGTTCTCCTGCGACAATATAGTAATAACAAATCCCCCCCCCCGCTAATAACTTAAAAAAGTAAAAACAGTAAAAACATAAGTAAATTTTCGAGCAAAACCTGCAATAAAAACATATTTTTTATCATCAATAGTAAAACTACATCATTTACGGGATTCACAATTTGGGGGGGGGGGGCTGAAAACGACAACAATTACTCGATAATAAGGAACAACTCAAGCTAATTATAAATGCAAGCGCCAAATTAGTGCAAATTCATAGACTGAGCCCTGTGGGACTGAGGCGGCGCGGGCGCGCCGAGACTACCGAGAGCATAGACAGCTTCCCCCACCACTCCTAACATATTGATGGTGTGGAGTTTCATTCCGCCACTACACTTGCTAGCATGTTGACAGAGAGTCACAGCACAGAATAATACAATCAGAAGGGAAACTCCCATAAGAGCCAATGGAAACACGATTTGGAATTTACCAGCACAAACTGGCAACTGTGCCTACTCACTTCTCAAGATGGCGGACATGCTTTTTCAGGCTATACAACCAATCACAACTCGGCCAGTTGCCGAAGATCTGCCGAAGATTGCCGAAGATACTCACTTTCGAACATGGCGGCCCGAAGTAAAGAATGTTTCAAAATGAATTAGAGTTTCCGTTCTGATTAGAGTATTCTGTGGTCACAGCACTGGAGCGAGTGGCGTATACATGGGCGAGTCGCCGTTGTCATGACAACCGTGTGGTTGACTCGAACTCCACTACCCTACACTACCCGAGCGAGCCCGACTGCTGCTGCGTAGTGCGTATAATCGTGCACTCCGATCGCGTCTTTCATCTTTCTTGTTGCGCTGCTCTCATACAAATGTTCTTATAATTCGGTGCTCTTTACAACTTCTTTTTCTCTTTTCCCCCTTTAATTTCTCCGAATTCCAGTAATTTTTAATCAAGAGCGACCATTATCTTTGAAAATTTGAAAAGAAAAAAAAAAAAAAAACTTGAAAAAGTAGGTGTAGTGCCACTACACTAACTACACCTGACGAGCCGCCACTGGAGGGAACATTGCTTTTTAAATAATAACGATTTTGAATGGTAATGGAGCTGTTGCAAACTTTTGCTACATGCTTATTAATAAGTGATAATTGGATAAAACCCTGTCAAAGTGGCGAAAAGTGCACTAAAAAATCACAGAGTTCACTCCCAAACTCATAAAATGCTATCAGACGCGAAACCGTTATGGCGGTGGTTAGGTTAGGTTGGGTTTCCCTATCTCAATAAGCTCCATCCTCACGAGGTATTCTCGTGCGACACCAAACGTAAGAAGAAGAAAAAGAAGCATACAATTGACGTAAGATTTAGGCGGTCATCACCACCATTACGGTCTCATCGCGTTTTAAAGTATTTTATGAGTTTAGGAGTGGATTTGGTGATTTTTTAGTGCGCTTTTTGTCATTATAACTAATTTTTTCCCAAAATCAATTATTAATAAGCCTGTAGCAAAAGTTTGCAACAGCTCCATTGTTGTGAATAAAAAACTGAAATCGTGTGACGCAGATCTAATCAAAGAATTGAATATACTCGGGCGTGATTGAAAGAGATAAAAAAGAAAGGAGTAACAAGGATTATGAGCTGACTCTGCTGCAATTCAACCAATCAGATTTGATTAAAGCAGTTCAGAGACGCCACACTAAAATGGTTCGTAAAGATTGTCCGATATCCCCGCTGGGGTCCAGTCAACTTTTGCGCCGAGACTATCACTGCGGGAAGATCAAAGCAGAGTGACCGCATCTCATAAGAGGACCACTAAATTGTGGATTAATTCAATTGGAAAATCTGGCAATTTTCTCGAAAAATTTAGAAACACCGTAATCGCATAAGGAGACATGAAGCCTTCGAATAAAATACAGAGTTAACTCACGGTAGCCGGGATTATTTCTCTCAACCGCACAAGAGAGCGGCAAGAGGGAATTGGATTGAATTTGATTAGTCGCCTTTTTCTCGGCGTCTTCGGTATTACGAGAATGAATCATGACCCCTGACACAAGTTTGGGATGGATGTACAATTCATTGTGCGTATATAGTTCGACAATCTTACTGGTGAATTTTCAGATCGCTGTAAAGGAAATTTTTAACCTTCTTTAAAAGAGGATTTTTTGCTCAAAGGAAGTCTAGATTCAACGATCAATTGGAACCGGCTGAGCTCGGGTCAGTACTCTCTATAAAGAGCTTCCATTAAGCGACTCTAAATCTTGAAACATTAAAGGTACAGAAGTTCTGTTAAGAATATCTTATTACCAGTATTTTGTAACTAGCTAATAGCTATATGTAGCGGATATGTTTAAGTTTTTGCATGGATCAAGAATTGAAAGGCGCTTCCAATCGTTATGCTTCGCACAGAGAATAAAAAGCACGATAACTCGACCCACGAAAAATATCGAACAACTGAGTGTGCAGTGAACGCCCTTCAACTCGATATTTTCCATAACTTTAAATGAAGACGCTGCCCGATTGCACGCGACGCTTCTGATAACGACTCGTAACGTATTGTAAATGTTGAGCAACACAACTCTTTGATTTGATGCATCTGGCTTTATATGGATTTAAAAGTCACTAATGCCATTGTTGGTGGATCCGAATGTATTCTGACGCGAATGAGGCCAGGTCTGGAATGGTTTCAAAGATTTTATCCTAGGGTATTTTCTAATAGTTGTGTTTTGCTGAGGAAACTCGCTGACTGCAAATCCTATCTTTGCTGATGTTACATCAAGTGAGATAAGTGCATGAATGGCGATCGATCGATTTAATTTGCAGAGCTCCGCACAGCAAGTCAAACCGAAGAATATTTCGAACGAGCCGTTTCAAAAAGGATCTAAAGTCAGGTAAAATTGGAACTTGTAATTCGTCAAAATCCACGAAGGTCGCTCTAGACCCGGCAAAACGTCTTTATAATCTTTTGTGTAACCCAACTTATATATTCTGATAAAGGCCGAACATTCATGTCGTCATAACACAAAACTCCCCATTATTTCATTTTCTTCGTTCTCCCTTTCTCACGCAGTTTCTCTTTGGGATAGCATTAAAAAATCAGGATTACGGTAATTATCGTATCGTAAACACACGTTTGATCCATCTAAAGGCCTGATTAGACGATCAAATCGGATCCTCAAAGTTGCTTTCAAGTGAACTTTTGGTGATTGGTGCGGTGCTTTATGCACCAATTTCAAATATCCATAAATTATGGACATTCTACGTTAAAACTTTAGCAATGTTGTAGAGCATATTTCAGGGAAATGATTCTGTGGAATAATTCATGATGATCCGCGACATTATATTGGTAAAGTTTTGGGGGTCGCCAAACTATGATGGTGAAAGGTGCACACCATCCCTACATATGACCAGATAATCACTTAAAGGCTATACTTCCAGGATCCAATTGGACCGTCTGAAGGGGACATTATAAATTATTTGAACATTACATCGTCTTCTCCTATCATTTCGGTATCCAAGAATTACCTCGTGCTTGCCTACTGTGTGCGTCAATGGCATGGTCTCATCCTCTGATCAAAATACCTCTATTAAGGCGAGGATGCGAAAAAAAAGGGGTTGGATGGCGTGAGAGGAGGGGGATGGGGGGGCTTGAATACTGGGTAACGTTGAGTAGCTCGGCGTGCGAGCAAATCGAATTTTCTAAAGGAAAAAGAAGAAACCGAGGCTTATGATTCGCTTATTTCCTAGCCTCGCGATTTTCTGATATGGCGGTCGATACAGACGAAGATTGATTTATAGCCAAATAGATGTATAGGTGCAGAGAGTATATACGAGCAGATACATAGACTTACATAGATACATGATACGTCACGCTGTTACTGAGTTTAACACCATATTAGATATCTGCAGCGCCTCCAGCGATTTTTTCGCATGCACGGCTTGAAAGATTTGGTGTTGTTTCCAGTGAAGCCTTTCCATAAAAGAGCACAAGAGCATTTTTTTTTCGATTTTGAGTCTATTCTCTTTTCGATACTTTTTTCCTTGAGGTATGTTTCAAAAAATATTTTGCAGCCTTCTTTCTGATCCTACTGAGCATCAATATTTTTTTTTTTCACATTAGATCAACGCTTATAACCTAATACAGACAGAATAGTTTTAGCCACTCCTGAAAAACAGGGTTTTTACACGTTACCTTTTTCCGAATATTCTTTTTATATAAAAAAGCGCTTCATGAAGTACAATTTTACCGACATTCGAAAACCAATGGAGAGTCCAAGCAGAGGAAAAAAGGATTACGTCCTTTGGAATTTCGCTTTTATTTCGCAACTTTGTATTCAGTATTTAAAATAACCATCTCTCATTTGCTTATTCACAAAAAGAAAAAATTGAATAAAGACTGATATAAATTCGAAATAGAAACTCAAAACTGTTTTTCTTTTGGAGCTTATATTGCTAGTTTGAACGGAATGAGAGCATATTCATTTGATCCCTCATGACTAGATGAGAAAGTATGCATGGTTGCAAAAGGAGCAAAATAGCAATGCAGTTGCCCTCTTGTTTTTTGGGGCTCTCCCAACAGAATGTTGGAATAAAATTATATTTCTTTTAGAAAATTATAAGACATACAGTATCGCTCAAAAAATAACTTGAGACTTCGGGATGGTTTGCAATGGGGGGTGGGGGATTACCAGAAGCAAAAATATATACCAGACAATACCAGAATACTAGTATTTGCACTATAGGTCTTGACAATTAGGAGGAAATAATTGGTAATAGACCAGAGTCTCACCATCATATTCTGATAGAAACATTGGAACTTCCTTGTCAAAGAACTAGAAATACATCGTTGTGCCTCTGTTAATTATTAGAATTTTTGAATAATTTTTTCCAATGTGGTTCAATGAGGCTTTTTCCAATTGGCGCTCAAGGGAAGAAAAATCCACGCTCTAGGTTAACTGAAACTAATACGGAGAACAGAGAGTATTTAAGTTCACAATATACAGACTTTACAAAACATCCAATCTTCCGAAAATACTACAACAGACGGTCTTGAAAATGGTCCTTAATCGACAATGTTTAAAAACAAAGGCGTAGCGAAGTACGCAAACTGGCAAAGTTGCATTTCGTCTATTCATATGTATCCTAGAACGGAAAGGAGCAATTACAGTTGTGTGGTGACAACCCTCGAGTGTGACCTTTAATTTGCATGGGTTTAAATGGAAAACTTGCAACTTTTTCAGATAGAACCCTCACCGCTTTAGTCTGAAATGCATTGTAGACTGCAGAGCACGTTTGTCGGCTTTATGTATGGTAGCAAAGCGATCATGAAATTTCTACAGGATTCCACTTTTTGTTGCCATGATATTCCGTTGATTGAAGCTATAATGTGATCAAACTCCAGACTTTTCACAGAAATACTTTAATAAAGGGCGAGATTTTATGGCAGCTCCAAGAAACTGTATATCCCCGTTATGAAAAATGCATTAAAATAATTTAATTTCGAGAATAGAAATTTCCATGAAATCTCTATTATTGAGCACATGATTGCGAAATAGGCTCTTTCTTGTAGAGTCCCTATATGTTGAGAGTTAAGACAAGTGGATTCATGGGCGCCGCCATTGGATGCGATTTTGCACATTTCTTTACATTATTCTGAGGCCGTTGTTGTGTTTTGCTCCACTGCAAAGATTACAGCTCCGCTAAGTTTGTAACGACGTAATCTTTCCCTGCTTTTGTTGATCGACATGTATTAAACGCTTTTAATGATTCTTTTGAGATTTATAGACATTCGTGTGGTGCATCATGATTAAAATTAACAGATTCATCGCAAATTAACTCATTTATCTGTAAAAGACCGTTGGTAAACAAAACAAAAGTGCAAGATCGCATCCAATGGCGGCGTCCATAGAGCCTAAAATTCATCGACCAATCAGAAGTTGACTACCCTCTTGTCTTAACTCTCTGCATATAGGAACTCTACTTTCTTGGGAATACTGCTCTCTTGTAAAACGTCAGAATCAAGTTCTTGCTAAGTCTCAGTTTAATTGTCAGGTCACGAACAACTTTTTATCGGACGACATCTCGGTAACCAAAAAATGCTACTATACGATCAATTCATAATTTTAGAGGTCACGCATCGACGGGTCTCGTTGTAGTGTCACCTGCTTATGTATGAGTGTTGATGTTGTTCTCTCGGTGACCCACCATCCTAGCATGGAGCCGTAAGATTATCAGGAAACTCAGTTTTGTAAGATTACCGTGTGCTGTACCATTAAGTAATGGCTCCACCCACACTTGTTCCGGGACTGAAGAAATGACATTTCGCGCATCGGTAACACAACAATTTTAGAACAGCACCATATTCACCATCTAAGCCAATATTTTACCAGCCATATTCACCATCGTTGTCTGAAAGCCTGCAGAAGGCTTCCATTTATGGACACGCTCAAACAATTTGATCAAACGAAGCGATCATAGAACCAAAATTGACCACAAAAAACAAGATACCGACTGTTGCGCGCGTTGATGCCGAAAATATTCCACCAGTGTTTGTCAACTAAAGCAGTTATTTGATGACCCGTTCAAAAATCCTTCAAACACATAATTGCACCAAACGTCAGAGTCCGATAACAACGACTTTCGTCGGGTTTATTTTTGAATGCCTTATCATGCCATGTTGCTTTAAACCTGCGTATTTGAGCAAACTGTTTAAGCGAGCACACAAACCTAACCTTTGTCAGTCATTGATATTGTCAAAAACAACCATCAAACATATCATAAATACATTTCCTATCAAAATGCTTAACATTTTGAAAGTTTTGACTCCAAGATGTCCGTGAATTTATGAATAATTGATAATGATGAAATTAACAATGATGAATGATATGAGTTGAGCAACGATCACCAAATGTACCATTTTGGGAAGTATAATTCCTTGATCCGCCCCAGCCTCAGGTGATTTTGTTTCGTGGTTTTTCATGTCCAGAATTCTATAGAAGTATGAAATTACATTTAAATTTCTTGGAGTTCTATTTAGTTGGGTCAGAAGAAACTTTGGACACGAACTTTATGGCGCAAATTTATCTCGAACTTTTTGGCTATTTTTACGTCCGTGCCCTTAATTTAGCTTTAATATGCAAACGAATTACATGTAACACGAAAGCTTGATAAAGTTTGGCAATCCTGGTTCTCCATTGAGGAAAAGTTTTTACGGGGATCAATCGATTCGATTGGTGCGACGATATCTTGCCTCCGGCTCTCACTGAATGCATCCCATTAAGGATTACTCCCCCCTTCCTCTTTACCACTTTCTCTCGCCTCTCTCTCTCGCCTCTCTCTCGCCTCTCTTTCCTTTCGAATAGCAAGACAACGCGTTTGACGCTGCAGCTTCTGTATGCCATTGGAAAACGATCATTAATTGATTTTTTCATCAGCAAACCAGGGGGTTCCGATTGCTCTGCTATCGTAAATAAAGACCCACTCTTTTCTACGATGGTTCCGCAATGTAGCCAATTTAACTTCCGTCAATAACCGGAGAGCCCTTTAGCAATCTGAAGAGTAGATCTAAACAAAATTCAACATATTTTTCATTGCTGGGTAGTGGCAGTGGCAGCCCTGTATTTTTTAGACGTTTAATAGAGAACGTATCATAACGAAAAATCGTCGCATTAAATTGTGAATTACGAGGAGGTGAACGCTGCGCACCGGGTCGTCTATAAGACTGAAGAAATCCCTATCGGATAAAAATGTCTGAATTTATAAGAACTTGAAAGCACACTGCACAAGAAAAGAAGAGGAAGCTCTCGCAGGAATAAAAACCAAACTTTCCATATAACAGCGTTGTTCAGCTTTGTATCCGCATGCATGGGGAAGCCACACGTCTTATGTCTCGTAATTGATTCCATTGATCAAAGATGAAGACATAAAATAAACAATGCCGCACTTTTTGCATTAAAGAATCCGAAGTTTTCTTGCTCGTGGGTCTTTTCTTGAAATATAGCAGCAAGAGCCCTAATTGTTACCATTATATATTTTTTTTTCGTAGTTTCTATTGAATGAACCTTACCATTCGTATCATCGGGTAGGGTCGTATAACTACACCTCTTAGGGCCCCGGGTCAAGATACATTATAGAGACCGGGGGCCCCTTATTTTTGCCCTGGTAAAAATGGTCCATGCTGGTCCATATAAAATTGCATGGACATCCATGCTGGTCCATATAAAGTTCCATGGGCATCCATGCAGGTCCATGCGCACACTCTTATGGACCCGCATGGACCTTCATGCACACCCCTTTGGCTGTCCATGGATCTTCATGGATGTCCATGAAATTTTGCATGAACCAATATGGATGTCCATGGAGGTCCACACAGGTCCGTGTTCCAATATACCATGTAAGGACCGACATGGACCATTTTTACCAGGGTGAGTAAGATGACTATGAGAGTGGGAGAAACTCCCACTAAAGTAAAATACAAATGTCACCCCCCCCCCCCCCCCAAGGCTCGGGGCCCCTGGGGAATTGCCTCGGCTGGCCTATGGTATATAGTTACGACACTGCGATTATTCTTATAAATCATTGGTGGAGTAAGGAAAATATGGCTTGTAATAATTACCACCCCTACTATTTAATACTAATTACTAATAATTACTACTATCATTAGTTTTACTTATTTTAGCACTAAGTATACGAATACGATTGAGAGAAGTCCCATTCAGCCTATACATTCATTGATCCTGTTGAAGCTGTGACAGGAAACCTTTGAAATTATACTCTGTTCATCGATAAGAAGGCGGGTGAGAATTCAGGTAGTAATACACTATTTAGCAACAGTGCGGCTACACCGGCTACTCCAACCCTTCACAGTGGCTGTTGTTTTCCCGACTTCTCTCTTGGCACGGAGAATTTCCAAGAGCCGACGGACTCAAAAATTTACACACGTCTAGTAAAAATTGCGAACGGTCAAATATACGAACGAAACTTAACGGACGAAATTTTCGTCCTAAAGGGCCAAAACCCAACGAAAATAGTCAAGTTTGAATATTGATGACTTTCAGAAATTCGTATTTTTCAGTCCGAATTAAATTGAGGGCATTTCGTCAAATATCGAATTTCCGAGAGTTATCAATATCCAAACTCAACTATTTTTGCCGAGTTTTGGGCCCTTAGGGCGGAAATTTTGTCCGTTTCTTCGTATTATTGACCGTTTGCAACTTTTACTGGACGTGTGTAAATTTTAGAGTCTGTCGGTTCTTGGAAATCCTCCGAGCCAAGAGAGAGTTCGGGAGAACAACGGCCACTGCGAAGGGTTGGAGTAGCCAGCATAGCCGCACTGTTGCTAAATAGCATTACTACCTGAATTCTCACTCGCCTTCTTATCGTGAACAGAGTATAGACTCCGATAATATGAATCTATACCAATAATGTTGGGGAGAAAGAAAAGGTAAACATCTTCAGGTTCTAAAAAAAGTACTATACGTAAAATAAATAATTCAGTGCTAGTGAGAAATACGTATGCATGATCAATTTTTTCCAGGATAGGAAGCGATCGATGAAAATTTAGGTGGTCCGTGAACGGGGGACGGAAGGGGAGATTTCGGTTGCACAAGCAAAACCACTCTTTTATGTTCTTTTTAGAAAAGGACTTAAAGAAGAGACAAAACTGACACTGAAAGTATAATTTTAGCAGAAAAGACCGTGGCTCAGATTTCAAGAAACCTTCCAGTGAACGTAAGTTCCTATACCCTAGTTTTGTCTTCTCTACCTGTGAAGCAAAAAAAAAAAAAAATCATCACTTTCCAACCCCCCCCCCCGCCCCCCCTCCCGTTTGAACAAACAGAACTATGTGGATGGCATAAAGTGCTTCTAACTGAATCACTAAATACCAAAAAGTGACCCACCAACAAACCTTTCACATCAGGAGAGACAACAATCTTGTAATTTTTTATACAATTGTTCAAAAAATATCTGTAAATGGACTATTGTCTATTTAAAATTACCGACCTTTTTGAAACAATTTCATGAAAAGTTACAAGGTTTTTTTATCGCTGTTGTGAAATTTGGTTTGGTGGACTTGTCCCCGTTTAGTATTTAGTGATTCAACTATAGTACCTAATAAAACTAATGACTAGGAAAAAAAGAAGAAATGATCTATAAATATTTTTTGAAATGAAGCAAATATAATTTTATTATTCATATATTAAAAAAATCCAAAGCACCTTTACATTTTGCGCGCTCTTTTAATAAAGGCGTATTAAAGGTAGTCAACGCACGAATGAGTGTTCACCGAGAAAATTCTGGGAAAAACCGGGTGATGAAATAGGAGAACTGTTTCATCCGTACGTAACCCACTGTGTATTAATATTATGCCCCAATGGCTTTGTTGCAAACTTTTGCTTCAGCTTTATGGAGGTTCAATTTCTTTTGCAAAATCACTTGAAAATATAATGTAGAGAGCATGAAAGAGTTCCGAAATTCCTCTCACATACTCAATACATATGCGTTTAACGATTAAATTTCGAGGATAACGGTCACCGGCATATAAAGTGGATGACAATGGGGGAGTCCCATCTAATCGCAACTATCTTCGGTGAGAAAAATTATTCATCACAGAGAAAGCTGTAATTAGGTGTGATTCCCCCATAATCACTTGCTCAAGAATCATTAAGCCGTATTGAGACTCTCGTTCAAAAAAATGGCTTTAATAAAATAACAAATGGCGGTAGAAATGAGAAATGTTGAAAGTACGTGGGACTCCCCCAGTATCACTTGCTCACTTCTCATTAAGACGTATTGAGACTCAGGCTCAATAAATGGTTTAAACAAAATTCAAAAATGGCGGTCAAATGAGTGGGTGACAATGATAGAGTCCCATATAGTTAGAGCTTCATTTATGATTAATCAATTTTTTCAATGCTGCGCAATTATAAACGGATTTTCCCCTCTGTCACCCGCTCATCCTATCAACACATCTTTTGTAGTTTTGTTTAAACGCATAAATTAAGTTGAGAGAATTTACATTGAATCAATCCACCATAACGCTAAACCAAAAGTTTACAGCAGACCCATTCAAAATCATGCTCCTCCTAATGACGCGACGCGACTTCGTATCTTCATCTCACAGTCTCATCCACATCAATTGTACGCTATTTTTGTGTTAATCAAACATCGAATATCATGTAAAAATACAAGATGAGAAAATACTTCTATCGTATCCTTTTTGTCCTTTCGGGAATTATCCATCGAATATTAACCTACTTTTAGTTTCCTTTTCTTATTACTTATTTTCTGGATTGAAACGACTGTAATAAGCTTGTTCGAGAGGCACCAGGATGAGATATTAATCCTTCTTAAGAGAGCATAACAATATAAATTATCCTTCTCACTTCCAATCGACACAAAACTGCATAGATGGAAAGGATATTAACTCAGTAAAAGAATATTTTATGTTGAAAATTTAAAAAAAAAAAAAAGAAAAAAAAAGTGATGAACCCCTTATTTTTGTTGAGAAGCTGGTAATTTATGCTCCTTGTTTAATTCACATTGTTTTCTCCCATTGCTCCTTCCCTGCCATGCCGTGGTACCCACGTTAAAGCTGCTGCTCCTCCTTGTAATGAATTCATCAGTCATAATTCATCATCCGAGCGCTTGACTTGCATCAAGCTTCACACTACCCGGTCTGTCATTCTTCTCATCTCTGTTGTGTCGTTGCGAGAAAGATGCAGCTTTTAAGAAATTACTTTTTTTCTTTTCTTTTTTAATTCATGGAACATAATGAGATGAAGAAGCTGCAAGCAAGCCAAGTAAGCATAACTTTGAACCGAGACTTTAAATAAATCTCATCATTTATCGCTCAGATCCGTTCAATGTGGTGCGTACAGCAGGGGAAATTGGTCTGGAGCGTACTTTTGCAAAAGATAGTCTGAGTTTTGATTTTAATGTGAAAGGATGCAAAAAAAAGGGTGATTTTTGTTTTGTTTTTTTAAACATTTATTTTTATGAGTACTTTCACAATTAGAATCAATTAACTTTTTTATAACTAATTTTACACACATTATACTAAATATATAAATATCTCTTTTTTTTTTTTTTTTTTTTTTTTTTTTTTTTTAGTATATACTATACTCATATCTAATTGCAGTTAAAGTCTGGGAAAAAATTCACCTTTCTGCGTATGTACTTACTAGAGTAAATGAATAATTTTGCTATGATATACATATAATGTATGTAATGTATGTATAGGTAAGTATACATAGAATGGTAATTATACATGGCTATAGTTGAGGCGAGTCAGGTGAACTGCCAAACTCTATCTTGGAAGAGGGCAATGGGGGGGGGGGGGGCATTACTACTTAACTGCATCAGCAATAACGTGCGACGTCATCAAAAGGCTTGGGTCTTTTGAGACGTTTGGCGTTTTCAATTTTAGTAAGATTATATGCCTTGCGGCTTGCCTGTTGAATTTTCGGTGGTAGGTAGTACCTATATGTCACTTTTTCATTTAAAGCAGAGAAAGAACAAAAACAAAGAACGAAACGATTCACGCATTTCAATTTCTTCAGTTCACTCTTGAAGCGTAAGAAAGGTCAATTTTTAATGTCATCGCTGGAAATGATGTAGCCCTCCTTCTTTCGTTTTTGAAAACTATGTGGGCAGCATCAAAGATGAAGTTTCACTTGTTGACTATCACATTCACATAAGCTATTAAAAGAAAAATAATATAATAGTAATTTTTTTAAATTAACAAAGTTCCAACAGAAAAAAGTACTTACATAAATATGTATTTCAAGCATAAAGAGGCTACTATAATACGGAAACTGGGCCAGTAAATAAAACTAATATTTCATGAGTTGATGCTCCATTTCGCCGAAGTATAATTTAGAAGCTGACACATTGGTCAAATTGCAAATCTTGCTTGTCTTTTGGAAAACACTTAATAATATTAAAACGTTGCTGCGTTGACTTCGCTGAAAATCTTATCTTCCACATCGAAACATATTTCCAGTCAGTTCACGGACACTATCAAAGCATGCAACTATTCCTGCACTACCATGCTGGTTTTGCATACCCTCGAATTTGAAGGCGTTTTGAATTTCAACAGCTCTACGGAAATCTTATGGTGACCGAAGGATGAAAGACTATTCAGATTAATTATCTTGGCTCTCTTTTTTCCATGATGAGCCAAACCATGATTATATATGTTCTTTCATGTTTCAAATGTGTTGCTATTCTTTTTTACAGGATCATCCGCGTGTTTCCTACGCTTGAATATGCTCGTGTTTTATTATATTTTCGAACAATTAGTCTCTGAAATTAACCATTTTATTTTCACGGTCAGGTTAACATAAGAAATTAAAGCAATAATATAATTCGCTCTTTAGTATGTGTAGTTTCTACGGTGTTCATTTTGACTATCCCAAAAATGGAAGGCGCTCTATGAAAAATGATTTTGCAAATTTTCAAACTTCGGAGTTGCTTTTCCAGCCAATAAGAGGTCGAGTTGCGAACACGAATAACTCGGGCGTGGTATTGAAAGGGTTAAATACTCGTAGCTTGAATTATTTTCATTCAGCCATTTACAAATCCAGCGGGTCTCAGGGGCTCTACCATTGGACGTTAGAAAATGCTGATTAAAGGCTGCTGCAGATGTTGGATACTTTCTATGGAGCCGTTCAAAAGAAAACATTTCTAATTCGAAGACCCAAACCCAGAGTTATTCCTTGTTTGCAATTTCGAGAACTTGGATTTTTTGCGTTTGTTTTTAATTTAACAGATCTGTGTGTATGGAGTTTATGCTCATAAAAATAGAAGATTCCACCAGTTACTTTGCACAAGTCCTTGGGGCAGGATTAATGTGTACCATTGAAATTCTCACTATAAACGGCCGACGCTTGGAGTCATCGATTTTTTTCACGCGCGTTGGATGTCCTCAAATTTGTGCGTGTGTTTGTGTGTGTGTGTGCGAGTGTGTTTGTAGTGAGTGAAGGGGGTCTATGTGTGATGTGAAGGGTAGGTACCTCTACCCTCTTCCCATCAAGCGGCGAGAATTGAAATCCACTAATTTAATGGAAAAAGAATCCCCTTGAATTAAAAGTGTCCCAAGCTGCCTCATGAAGGACAGTCTGCCACAGCCACTGCGTCCGTCCTCTCTCATCATGGAAGTATGGAAGGATGCCAGCTTTCAGACCAATTTAAAAGTAAAACCGAACATGAAGATAACGCGAAACTTTATTAATGTATTGCAAGTAACACTATCCACATCTGTTCAGTACCTAGACATCATATAAACCCTTTGTGAGTTCAAACTGATATGATGTGGTTCTTGTGGGGGGAGGGGGGCGAAAAGACCCTAAATGGTTTTTCACCGTAGAAGTTTAGTTACTTTTTTTTGTCTAAATCTTCAAGTATATTTCAAGTAATCGAGTCCATCCTACTCAATGATTTAAAACAGTTTTTCATCATATTATACAGTACCAATTTTTGGATATTGTTTGATGTTTCGCACCAAAAAAAAAAAAAAAATGACAGCTCCAAAAAAATGCAACAAATTGGAAAATGAATTCTTAGTTTTATGTTCTTTGATATCTCTGATCCAAGAAAAGAAGTGAAAAATGGTTGAAAAACTCTCCTTCTATCATTTGTTTTGAACTTTAATAGTTAACAGGACAGTGAGAGAGATGTAAGGTGTAAGTGCGCTAGTGCGACATAGCTCATCTGATTCAATGGAGGAGACGTTTCGGAACATTCTACAAACTGATTTTGGAAGAAACTTCATTTGCTCAAGATCCATTTTTAAGAACAATTTGTCATCCCCATCTATACTTTCATTTTGTGAAATTGTTGATGAGTATTGAAACAGATACAAATTTATTGATAATGAAAAGCAGATCGCTATCTCATTTTCTGATCCATGGAGAGAGATCGTTTTTTTGTTTTTGTTTTTTGTTTTTTTGTTTTAAATATGTGACACGTTTCAGCTAGTGTAAAGTTTTTGGACGAAATTGATCTAGCATCAAAGAAAGGGCACCGTATAGCCCACTAAAAAAAAATCTATTGAAAATCTAAATTAGTCTGTTGGCTCATCAACGCGTGGTAGAAAATTACATTTACGTTCTCAAAAGATAGTTTTTGTCCACCTTGACATGTTCGGGAAAACGGTTATGGAGAAAAATGAGAACTAAGAAAAAGTAAGTATGGGTTTGAGCATCCTTGATACGGCCACTGTGCTGTAGGCCCAATTTGGCTATATCGCCGCCGAGGTGTCCGTCTAGGTGGGGGTGATTTGTTATTTTCAAAAACTCGCTCGTCTTTTGTGATACGGGGGAGACGATAAAAAATAGCATCGTCTCACGAGACTGAGAAAAAAAAAAAAAAAAAATGTATAAGAAGAGGGAGGAAGAAGGATGGAGGAAAAACATGACAAAAAAATGCGGGGAAAAAAGAGTTGAACAACCAAAAAGAAAAGGGAAAGTACAGAAAGAGAGAGGAAAAATGGAGAAAACCCTCAATCTGCTAATGTCGTAGGACACGTTATTCACATTTGGCGGTAGTTCGCTCTATCTTTCCCTGTCAATTTCACACATGACGAAACCAGGAAACCTCGCTTTAACGTTGCGGTTCGTACCACCCATGCCTCCTTGCAAAGACAATTTTTTCCCCCTCTATTGAATCAAGGAGGTTATGTCAGAAGGATGTTGAACAAGAGAGCGAGAGGTCCAAAGAAGAGAGGGAATAAATAAATAACAATAGATTGAGGCGCGGGAGGGAGTGGAGCGTGTTTCGCCTATGAATATTACCCACATCTTAGAAGAACGTGCGGGCGCTCCGCGACATCATGTGGCTTGCTTGGAATATGTACCTTTCTCTCTTTCCCACCAGAACCAAGTTTTGGCGAATCTATTTAAACGAGTATGTTTTCACTCCATGGATACAGGGTGTCCAATTACTTTCTTCAGACTTTTTCCTCGAAATTATGTAATCATAAAAAGTTACCTCAACCGGAACTGGTTGAACTGAAATTACTCTCGGAATCGGAACTGGAACATAGGGTTTGAACCATAATTCATCCAACCGAGGGCCCGGAACTTGCACTTGGCACTGGGATTCATCCAGTGGCGTAGCCAGGGGGAAAAGGGGGGTTCCAGGAGGTCGCCCCCCCTTGATACCAAATTTTCCATAAAAAAAAAAAGTTCATTTATTGCGTTTTCGGACAAATTTTTACCAAATTTGCATCTTTGAACCCCCCCCCCCCCCCTGACAATTTTTGGACCGCGGACCCTCCCCTAGAAAAATGTCTTGCTACGTCACTAGATTCATTCTACTGAAGAAGCGAAACCGGAACCTTACGTGGAGATCTGAAAAAAATCCAAATAAGGTTCTAAGTCTGCATTAGATAATTTTCTTCTTTCTTTTCTGTCCTTTTATCGATGTTGTGCTGAATCGCACTTGAAGTACAGTTTTAGTTTTATCATCGTGCGTGTTTATCGCAAAGATATTGAACGATGGTCAAAGTAAAAAAAAAGGGTGGGGGGCAAATTGTACTTTGGCGATCAAAAATAATCTATCTAGTAGTAAACTGATGAGATAGAAGCAAAACGGACTACTCCTTTTGGGCCACAAGTCGTTGCATTCTCTATATATAACAAATGCAAATCTATAAGACTAGACTCTCAAATTGGAACTTGCTTTTAACGATAGGCATTTTAGCCATTTGCACATCCTCGTTCAAGACTATGAGTCATACTTTATTATAACCGCAAAGTATAGGATATGCACCAAATTTATGATACATAGGGTTTTCTGCCCCCCCCCCCCCCAGTGATATCGCACATATAGCCCCAGGTCTCACGCGATATTTAAGAGCTTGTGTGTCCACTCTCAAGTTCCCCCTCCCTCCGGCGCACCAAAAAAAGAGGATAGAATGGGTTCATGGAGATACTTGCAATTGAAACTCCTTGTACTAGTTGGGACAAAGATACCTGGCCAGAGTATGCAACACGCAACACACCTTATACACGCGTTGAATGGGATTCTGTGTATTGCTTATTGCATACTCTGGCTAGATATCTTTGTCTCCGCTAGTACATGTCTACAGAGAAAACCCGATACGATCGCTAATCAGACTGCTCCAATTCTAAGAGCATGAAAACCTTGCGCGAGTCTTGAATCAATCTTCAGAACTCTCACGTAAAGCTTGATAGAGAGTAGAGAGAAGGGAACATTTTTAAGCTTAAGTAAACATGATCAATATTCATAATACATGTTTATAGAACAAACAGTGTATTTCAAGCAGTAGTATTTGTTCTTCTGCAAGTTTTATTTTATTTCTTTTAAAGAGAATGAGTCAGGTATGTAAAGGCATAGATGCTCATAAGAGAGAAATTGGTCGAGGTCCTCTTAAATATTTGGTTTGTTTTAGCGTAGCTAAATTCAGACAAGTAATTTATCAAATTTTGCTTCTGATACCTCAAATTCTTCCTTTCGACTTTCAGTATGAAGCGTCGGCGTCCGGGCCATAAATCATTAGCGGCGAAAATGATCCCTTGCGAGAAATGCCTCCAAGGCTGGATAAAAAGAGAATGGAAGAAAACGGGAAAAAAATAATAATTATGGACGCATGGAAAACGAGTCAAAAGATGAGGATGTTCAAGGAACGAATGGAAACCGAGTGTCTGATATTTTAAAAGCCACCCAGCACAGGTTTTGTTTCTCGAAATGGGTCTGTTGCAAACTTTTGCTACAACGATAAAGAGTGCTTCATCGTATGTAAAATCGCCCAAAAAGTCCTTTGGTGGCATCAGAAAGTCATGAAATGCGTTAAAAATTTCACAAGAGACGTTTAATGAAATCCAATATGGCGGTAAAATATCGAGCAATCTGTATGCATGCACCTTTAACATCCAAGGATTGCCAACGTTGACAACCTCACAGCTTCAGAGGTTATGTGTTTATTTACGTTGTGATCGGGTGTGGTCGATATTGTGAGGTTGGCTATCCTTGGATGTTCGTGGTGCGCAATTGCGCATGCATATACAGGATGATCGATATTTTACCGCCATCTTAGATTTTTAAACGTCTCTTGCGAGTTTCATACTGCATTTTATGACTTTGTGATGCCACCACAATGGACTTTTCAAGCGATTTTACATGAGATTGAACACTCTTTAGCGCTGTAGCAAAAGTTTGCAACAGACCCATTATAACAGGTTGAAGAAACATGTGTAAACTCTCTAAACAGCTCCGATACTTCAAGATAATGTAAATGCATGAAGCGCAGTTATGAATATTACTTTAGGAAGGAAATAAAAAAAAAAAACGATCAGAATAGAGAAATCAAGATGGCGGGAAAACCTAGAAAAATAGTTGGGAGGAAAATTACATTGAGTGGGCTATGAATCACATAAGATGTTGTTGAAAAGCAAAACATAGCATAGTCACAAATTCTTGCTAAAAATTGACAAATAAACTTCTCTACGTGCCTGCCTGCCTAAATACGGTAACCTGAGGATTAAAAACTGATCAAAAATGGTAAGATTGCGGTTGGGCAATTTTTGAGAGCTACAGTCATACAGAGGCCTTAAAAGAATGAAGTTCTTCAGAAACTACAAATATGCCCAACAATATTGTCGGTCATTTTGTTAAACATATAAACATTCAGCTAATTTAATTTCGCTCTAAGGTCGAGAAAATTAGATTAAAATGTTTCCCTTATAGGTGTAAAACCAAATACAGCCCTATCTCCAATGCTTGTTAGTTCTTACGAAATGATTAACTCAATCTGAAATGTGTACTCCATCAAAGTCCTCTTTTTCTCTCACGGTTTGAAAACCTTTAGCTATCATTTTATACTTTTCTTCGTGGAATAAAGAAGGGATTTCGTTCCATCCATACCATCTTCAATAACCTGATTTTGATGATCAACTTTCTTTTATTTTCATGGCAACCTTATGAATTTTTTTGGGGGTTTTATTTTTTTGTTTTGCCAGAGCTTATAATTAAATTGGGGGAAATGAGTAATGCTATACAGCCGTTTTTATTATTTGATTTTGAGCTTAGGAAGTCAACATTCATATAAACTGAATTCTTTTAATTCTTAGAGTGCTGCTCCTACTAAAGTTCTAAAGCTTAAATGCCTTGCTATGTGGCGTATGATACCTTTATATATTCAGACATTTATTTTCATTTATTCTTCTGAGGAAGCACTCGCAGATATTTCAAGTTTAATTTAAAACAGATGATATAATAATGTGACAACGTATATCGTATGGCTTATCTATAAGTCAAAAGCAATTTTGCCATTAACGTTTTTAAAACAGTTTGAGCCTGTGATCAAAACACGGTTTGCTATAATCAGAATGTGTCAACCACTTTTTGCACGATGAGGCTCTGAAAAATCCTTATAATCCTTCACGAAATTAGTTTCATATTTCGGTAAAAATAACGTACGTTTTGTTCAATTATCACCACTCTTACGCAAGCCTAGGTTGAAGCTGAGTTATTATAACCCACCCACCCTTTTCCACTCTTGCCCACCCTACAGTTTCGTCACTTCAGGGGACGGACGACACGTAGCGAGAGTGGAGAACGGCTTAAGATTATTGGCTCTTTGAAAGCATGGCTTAAAATTAAGTACAGCCAATTTTATTTGAGTTTCTTTTATCTTGCCCTACCTTCGTCCTTTTTCCACCGCGTGACTTCCTACCTTCGCACAGTAATACTGATTGGAAGATCTAAAAATCATTTAATCCGCTATTCCGTTTTTTTTTTGTTTTTTTTTTTTTTTTTTTTTTTTTTTTTTTTTTTTTTTAAGTTGTTGTCCTGCTTTCACTGATTTTTTTGCTGCTTCCTTTCAGAAATGTTTCTTGCAGTATGGTGAACGCCTGAAACTGTTTTTGTTCAAAACTTTAGAGGTTGATTCACCAAAAAATATTTATTTTTTCATCAGAAATTATAAACTGATGACTAAGAAAACACGATTGCGAAATAATTGCGCGTAATTTCGAAAAAATATAAAAATGCGCGAAAGTTTTAAGTAAGAATGTATCAGAATGAATAGTTCAAAGTTTACCAGGCTCATTTTTTGTCACCTGGACCTTGTTAAGTAAATTTTGTCTTAACCTGGGTGCACTGTGCAATCTCAAACGTTATCCCCTTTTTATGAGATTAAAGAGGCAGGATACAAAACTGTTACATTGCACGCGACACCTCGACTGATTCATGCCTGTCATTATCTGTGGTATTACACTTTCAGCCACGAATGTACTCGAATAGATCCATTAGTTTGGTGACCTCGTTGTCATGGCTTGAACTTATTGTATTTTTTGCGCGTCTTCAAACCAAAAAAGTTCTGCTTGGATCAAAACTGTATCGATCCACGTGCATCGTACCTGAAGAAACAAAGACAGGATTAAAACAGCGTGTTTATTATTCATTCATCTAACATTTTTTTTTTTTTTTTTTTTTTTTTTTTTTTTTTTTTTTTTTTGTAAGTATTATGCACCAAAACATCAAAAATATTCATTTCTGATCACGAGTGCATGGTTTTCGCGATCTGACAACCTTGAAGTTATATGCTATTTAAACTATGTAAAACTAGTTTCAATGGGAAAAGAAAGATATAAATGATGGAGATAACCTAATTTCTGGGAATACAGGTTTATTTTAAAATACTAAAAATATGTTTCTCCCATCTCTTCTTAGTTTTCTATTTGAATCCAGGTAAAAAGAGTGTTTCAATTACTTTGCCCTCACCAAGAATCATCGATTTTCTTTAAACGTTTCAGTAGGGGAAATTAAATGTCGCCAAATTGCACAAGTCACCACCGATTCTGCTCACGCTAATTTCCGACTCTTATATACAAAGTTTTGATCGGAAGAAATGGATGTCACAGAAAAGGAAGAAAGACAGAAAACAGTTGGCTTTTCCGGTCTCCTAAAAGTTTTGACCATTCACGCCTCAGGGCCCAATTTCACCGCAATGTTCCTCGAAACTTCCTCGATTTGAAATATTACAAGGGTGATGATAGGCGATCTGAAACGACAGGCGTGTTTTTGAAGGAAAGTTCGAGATAAAAAGAGACTACACTGTCTTGAAATCAAATTTTCAATGCTAAACCCGAACACATGGAATTTGATAACTCGGCAAAACTAGAGTGAAATCAATTGTATGTACCATACATTCGGAAAAGAGCCCCTGCTGTTGTAATTTCTTATCGAAAAGAGTAAAATGTCCTTCTCCTCCCCGAACTTTTCTCCAAAAACCAAGCTTGCGCAAGCGCAATATGGCCGCAGATCGCTTATCTTCTCCCATTTAATATTTCAAGTTCTAGAAAGTCTCGAAGAACGTTTTTAAATTCGGCTCTCAGTTGACTTCACTGTATTCATCTCCATCAATAAGTGTGTTCAATCTCTTGCTACAGCTTCAGAAAGGTTTATTCCTTGCGCGAAATTGAGTAAAAATCACATTGAAAGCATCAAAAAGTCTCAAAATCCACTTACAAACTCAAAAAATGTTTTTCATAAAGTTCGAAGATGACGGTCGAATAAACAGATCATACTGGGCACAGGGGAGTACCATCTAATCGCAATTTTTTTAACTAGGTAAATGTACCATACTCGGAACAGCAAACATACCTGTAGATACATCAATACACCGTAGAAAAAGCAACAATGGGTCTGTTGCAAACTTTTGCTACAGCGCTATAGAGTGTGCAATCTAATGTAAAATCGCCTGAATAGTCCAATGATGGCATCAGAAAGCAATGAAATGCAACAATAAACTCCCAAATGCGTTTAGTGAAATCCAAGATGGCGGCAAAATATCGAGCAATCTGTATGCATGCACCACGAACATTCAAGGATAGCCAACCTCACAATATCCATCACAACCAATCACAATGTAAATAAACACATAACCTGTACCTGCAGTGAGGTTGTCAAAGTTGGCAATCCTTGGATGATCACGGTGCGTAGGTGCATACATTCAGATTCCTCGATATTTTGCCGCCATTTCGGATTTCGATAAACGCCTCTTGTGAGTTTAATATTGTATTTATTGACTTTATGATGCCACCAATGGACTTTTCAGGCGATTTTACATTGAAGTAAACACTTTTTATCGCTGTAGCAAAAGTTTGCAACAGACCCATTAGATGAGACCACGCAATTGTAACCCGCTCATGCGACCGCCATCTGTAAATTTTGTTAAACACTTTTGTGAGTTCATCGATGGATTTTGAAACTTCATGCTGATATAGATTGAAATCTATGGATCTATGGTGCTAAAAAGTAAAAGATTCTGATAGGTCTTTTAAAAAAAAAAAGTGATTGATCTTACAGAATAGGCCCTTCCCGGCCACCCCCCCCCCCCCACTGTGACTCGGTCATTGACCGGCTTCTTGAATTTTTCTTTAAACGTCTTTGGTGGGTGTTTGAGTGGATTTTAAGACTTTTTTTATGCTTTCATTGTGATTTTCACGCAATGTTGTGTAAGATAGAACCGTCCATAACGCCCATGCTGTAGCGAAAGTTTGCAACTGACCCATTTTGTCCCACTGTGAAATGTTGCGGAGGCACTCTTGTCCTCTTGAGAAATCGACAAGTAGGAATGGACGGAGAAGAAGAAGAAGAAGGAGATAAAAGGAGGACAGGAAGAGCAAACATTTCGCCAAGTCTCTTGTTGCTCCTATAACTCTCTCCGCGCGGGTGAATTTGAGATTGACGGTCCCAAGGTCCCTTTAATAAATAATGAAGTTCCTTGGTCCCGCCATCGCGCCAAATCCTTTTCTTATCCGCAGCAAATTTTGGGCCGGGTGTGAAGCGCGAGTTGCTTACACTGCGACCAGGCCGCGCCAGTCATGTATTTTCATTTATCTCTCATCGATCCTTTTTAATTATGGAACCGCACGAAGTTCTCAATAGAAGATAGTCACAATTGTACGGTATAATGTCACGTCCTTGACGAGCACGAGAGACCGTTACATCGTTTCGTTCAACAATAAACTACCAATGACATTTGTAAACTGGTGTGAGTTTACAAGCATCCTTGAAGATCAAAACTAAATTCAACAAGACTGTAGCGTTCCACTAGTTGTTCCTAGGTGACATGACTTTTCGGTGACGACGAAACGTTCCATAAAAATTGCATAATAATATCGTCTAAAGCTAAATAAAATAATTAATATTTCGGTAAACCGGTTTCTTTCAGAAGATTTTACAAGAACGGACCGTAAATTTAATGAAAAGTTGAATGAATAAAGTTTTTTAACCTTCTAGTAGGCGCGCGAGTGACACACGTCAGCCAGTCGGCAATTTTTTCATATCCTGCTCGCAAAAACGGTCTCAGAGCTCTACTTTTTTTTCCGTAGCTGCTCAAAATAATGCATCAAAGCACATTTTCTTCCTCATGTTTAGGGTAAAAAATAAAAAATAAAAGGGAGGAAAACAATTACGATTTGGTTTATTGCACGGTTGTGCAAATTAAATTGATAGAGAACAAGTCGTAGTGAAAGAAGTGCGAAATAAGAAAACAGTGAGGGATTCGGCGCTCACAAGTCTCGAGCGGTACACAGTATACGCATAGTAATAAAAGTATGTGTGATCGCTAGCCACAGAGGTTGCTAAGAGATCAAGCCTCCGACCGACTAACAGTGAAGGCTAAGAGGCGGAGAGCTATCGCGTAGCACCGCGAACTCCAACAGTGAGCGCTGAGGCTTATTTTTTCGAAGCCTCTGCAACCGAACCCGCAGTAGGTATACAGCGGCCAAGTCCAGTCCAAGCGTCCACATCCCCACCTTTTTCTCAACGGAACACTCGCTCGCTTTTCACATTTTTTCATGATTTAAATACTTATCATCCAGCTTCTCTTTCAACATCAGAGGAAGAGTCTACGATTGTCAACCATTATCCCTTTTACAGTTCTAAATCAGTAAAAAGTTGCGTTCTAAGGAATTTAATTTTCAAAAAATTCCCGGGGGGCCCCCGTGGGGGTGTCCGGGGCCCCGGGCCCCCTCCTCCTAGGAGATGACCCCCCAGAGAGATTATAAATCAGCCTCCTTATTACTTCCACTCACCGTCCGCTATAGTGGAGTCAAAATAGATGCAATGGCCGGGTAGAATAACCACGACCATTCCTTTATGGCAGCATGACTTTTTGACACCTCAAAATCAGCGTGATTTCAATGTACCATTAAATTTACGGCTTGTTCTGTTGAACTTTTGAAGAAACACTTTCGACAGAATTCGTTCAGTAGCTTCAAACGTTTTAATGATGCAATTTTATATGACAAATGTTAACAGTAGCTGAAGGTCCTGTTACCGTAGAATTTCCCTCAAAAGTATTGCCATGACATTTTCCTTTCCTTTAAAAAGAGCTGCGTAAGATAAGAATATAGAAAGAAAGAGATGTTTGCCTTCTCTGAAAAGAACAGGAGGCAAAGTGAGTAGTGGAATTCGACCGAGTCAAAGATTTGTGAAAAACAGCTTCAAAAGCACGTTAATTATCTCGTAGGATTTGCCACTTGATATTCTTAAATTTTAAAAAATGCAGAGCTTCATCAAGATTTTTTATGAGTTTTTTTCGTCAAATAAGCGCTATCCGACTGTTTTATTTTCCCTCCTATCAGGCCTCTGAGAGCGTCTAAAGTTCAGACGTCTAAACGGGATGTAGAAATTTCGGTCATCTCAAAGTATATAATATTGGTATACGAGATTTATTAATAGTAAAACGGAGCCAGATATATTCTATAGGACTTGATTTCTTTCGCAGCGAAAAATGTTTCATTTGCATCTTGCGTTTACATTTTTAAAAGAATAATTAGTTGTTACTTTTAAACATATATTCTTTGAATAGTTTTTGATAATGCAAGAAACGAATACCTTCATAGTATTCAATTCTATTCTAACTAGATATCTTAGTATAATCACGTCATTTTTCTCTTTTATGTTTCAGGTAAGTGGATGACTCCAAGTATGCACACTGCATTTTGATGATTGTCAAACTTTGACCACGGTAGGAAATTATGCCAACCCTATAATAGGTTCAGTTCAAACAAAAGTCAGGTAACATAAAAAATAAAAAAGAGGGAAAATGATGGACTGGGGGAAGATCCTAAAAAAACAAAATCTGGGTTGACTTTGCCGTTGCTTGTATTGAGAAAAGAGGGAGTCAAAGCCGTAACTTTAATAACCTATAACTTTCAAACGAGTGAATATTTTTAAATTATATTTTATGACTGCAGTGGCGAATGAAGAGAGTCATTATTTCTTGGCTGACATCCTAGCTTCACCTGATTTTTATGGATGTGTTCTTCCACCAAGGCAAGGTCAGGGGAAAAAGTATTTTATTAATGTAGCAAAAGCAATTTTGTAGGTGAGGCGGTGGGTGGTGCCACACGTACTATATACACTTTCGTAATTCCGTAAAGCCTGAGACTATAAACGGGTGTTTCCAGTGACGCGCGCTGCCACCGCATCGTCCTGGTCCTCAAAGTTCAGTAAAAACTGTATGCTTTGCGTCAAGAAAGATCTGCAACGGAATTTCTGACTAGAACTTACAAGTTTTTATGCCACAAGGTGACTATTAAAAAAAGCGTTAAGTTAATTGCTAGCTTTAAGTGTTCAAGGTGATGCTCGAAGGAAGGGAGGGGGACTGAAATAATTATCACTGCATGCAATCCAATGAACGGAACTACTTTGAAACTCATTGCGCCTCTAGTTCTTAAAACTACAGATACTTAAATTTTAATTTCTCCCCTCCTCGAACTTTTTCCGCCTTCATTTGCATTTAAATCCTTTTAGCTTTCTTTTAGCTGCTGACGTGGCCGGTGCAAACTTTAAAGTGGAATTAAATAGAACCTTGTGCTCCCAACATTTATAATGCATAGCTCAGATTTAGCTATGTTGTCAACTCTGATTTTCTGGAAGTTTTCAGGGACGAAACTGGAGTTTGCTTTAATAGTCCATCCACGTGAATCGATTTTTGAATCTTGAGTGGCAAAAGAGGGCTTACTATCTATCTAGTCATCATCAGCCAAATGCGAAGCGTACAAAAACGACTCGTTGCGATCCCTTTTTCCAGGCAAATTGCAACGTTACGAGTCTACACAGATCACTTTCAGTATGTCCTTAGGAAAACGGTAGAAGTTTACGCTAGTGATCACAGTACCATGGAATGGAATACTACTTACTTCGTAGTAGAAGCGCCTATTCCGTAGATTTTTCTGTCCGATATTTTTTCAATATATATATGGTATTGAAAAGCTTTTTTTCAGCTAGGAAATATGTCTCAAATTCTATACAACCTTTTCATTCAAAAACAATATGATCCCACCGGTTTCCTTTCTACTTTTCGCTGGTCAGAAAATTCGGGCAAGGTCAGTGTACCCCAATCTCGATCAGTCAGCTTGGTTTGAATATTCGGGAGTGAGCTTTTCTCACCAATATCACAGATATGAGTTTAAATAATCTTATAGCAATGACACTTATGTCAAACTTATTTTCTGAGGGCCGATCATTTACTTCATCGTTAAACCGATCGTTAAAACTGTTTACGAGTGATGCTATTGGTCGAACATTGTAAAACTTAGCCGTTGCTATGGTAACCATATCGTTATAGGGTCCGTTTTTTAAAGGTTACTCAGGAATAGCCTTTGTAAAACGAGACTCTTAACGATGGTTACCATAGCAATAGCCAAGTTTTACAATTTTCGACCAATAGCATCACTCGTAGACAGTCTTAACGATCGGTTTAACGATAGATTAAATGATCGGCCCTCTGAGCCCATTAAAGAATCGATCCCGAAAGTTTGTCAGTTTAACCTCTATGGGTACCCTGTGTTTAATGAAAATTGCAGTCCTTTTATATTGTTTAAGAGTGTCCTGGGGTTTTTATCCTATTTATTTTTTAGATCCTCCCTTTTTCCCCCTTTTAATATTTTTCTTTCTCTGTTTTTTTTTTTTTTTTTTTTTTTCTTTTTTCTATCGCTTGTTTGAGTTCACCGTGTCTTCGACACATTCCGACACCAGGAGGAAACTTTCACACTCACAGCTGAGTAGAGTAAGGGTTAATCAACGAGTCGAAACTTGTCTGTTAGAGAACCGCGAAAACTTCGCGTGAACATTTATTAGTTTTATCTCTTTTTGAGTCGGTCAAACAGTTGCCCTGAAAGACACAACGATTGAATGAACAAGTACTAAATGGCATGGTACTCCACGAACACTCTATGTATTTTCTTAAGAGTTGTCAGGATATAGATTTAAGGTACGAATGAGTTCACGTATACCGAAGTTTACATTGCCAGCAATTGTGTTAGAACAAGCTTGTACCAGTTTGAATGAAAAAAAAAAAACAAGAAAAAAAAAAAAAAAAAAAAAAACAAAAAACAAAAAATACATCTAAATCATGTAGTGTACTATTTGCTCAGTAGTATGCGAGCGTTTTAAATTACTAGAAAGTTGCTATATTGCTTTTTATTTCTTATACACAATTTAAATAAGAAAATAACAAGGAATTCTCAAGCCGAGGCATCTGAATGAAGTTTTTTCGTGGAGTCACTGAATTACACCCTCCCTCAGTATCCAAGCGTGGAAAGCTCAAGGTAGTATGAGCATGCGAAGGCATGAAAAAGTGAGTTCCGTTTGTTTTGATGAGTCTCGGAGCAATAGTTTCAAGTAATTTTAACAGTGCATCGTTATTTTTTTTTTCGTCGTTATACAGTAAAAGTCAGACTGACAAGGGAAGGCTCAGAAGTCGCCGCCTCCGATTTTGAAAACAATTGCACGAAAATGTAGCTAAAGTAAAACTATTAGACCCGTGTTTATCACTTTTTGCCAATGGGCCTTCCTAAAGAATCAGGAATTTTTTGAAAGTTGCCGAAATTCACGTAAAAAACCCGAGCGGAGAGCGTTCCGAATATTTACGTGAATTTCGGCAACTTTCAAAAAATTCCTGGCGCTTTAGGAAGGCCCATTGGCAAAAAGTGAGAAACACGGGTCTAATAGTTTCACTTTAGCTACGTATTTGTGCAATTGTTTTCAAAAGCGAAGGCAATGACTTCTGAGCCTCCCCTTGTGAATCCTTAAAACTGATATAGAATAAGGTTGCAACAGATCCCCCATTCAACAGGTTATTGAATCTTTTTGCCAGCCGATGGTTTCATTCATTCTTCTTTGAGAAAACTTGAAAGATGTCTCGTTTTACGTCTCATTTTCGCGTGGAGGGAAAATAAAAACGGAGAATTAACCTCTCGACTACTTTTTTTTACGGTCGAGCTGAACGTTAAATTTTAATGGAGTAACCTCGAGACCGAGACAGAATGAGTCATAAGTTATTCATAGAGACACAAAAAGAAGGGGAGGAAGAAGTTGGCGGGTCCAGAAAAGAACCGCGATTTTGAATTCAGCGAAACAAATTTCATAATTAAATTTCGCCGTGCATTTTTTAAGAATTTCCCCTTCTCCAGACTAATTTCTTTCCCAAGTAGTTTCATTCATTGCAGAATATTTTCATTCTCCTTTTTCTTTGTCGTTCCGCCTTCCATATTATTTCCTGATTTTATTTCTTTCTACCTCAGGATCTCATCTCTTATAAAAGCTTTCCTTCTAAATATGACTTATAACTAAGAAACAATAGTAGCGCGGTATCATATTCATAGCTTCCATTTTTGAGACACCTAGCTCCTTCACTCAAAGTTTCATCATGTTTGAAAAAATGTAGAACTTTTTTCATGAGCTTTTATAATTTACTTATATAAAGGTTTTAAGAAGTGTAATCGCATTCATCAGTGCCACAAGAAACAAAAAGATCACTAATAAACCTGCCTCACGATTTTATTCATAAGCGAATTTTCTGATGAGATAAAATTAGGTCTTGTAAACATGGCCACACAGTCATAGCTGTTCCGCCTTTATTTTAATCTTTCTATTTTTTCATAACCTTTATACATTAGAGCTTCTTGTCTTTAGACACTTATTATATCAGTCCCTGATAATTTCCAGTTAATATGATTATTTGCTGTCCCTAAGCTTAATATAAAGAAGAATAAAAGTTTTGTGACTTTTTGATCAATTGAATTATTCATTTCAAATGAAAAATTTAATGAAATGCATTTGAAAAATCTGAAGAAACCCCTCGTTTATGTAAATCGTCATGTTTGTAGACTCATATCATTTGGAGCTCAACATAATTTTTTTTATTTTTTTTTCATTTTCTTGCTTACATCACTCACACCATTATGATTGGATCAAAATGTCACGGCCGGTTTCACTTTCTCCTTTCCTCGACTGATAAACACGCACCGCGCACGCACAAAATATCAACATTCATCCTCACCCTAAGAATCATTTTTTATTTTCACACAATGCGCGAGTGGAGCCGCGGTTTCTGAAAAAAATCAGCGGAGCGTTTAAAGGCATGACGTTTGATCCATTTGAAAGATTCAGACAATGTTGCCGCAGTTATACAGTTTGAGAACGTGCCTTTCACATTTGTATCGCTGTAACGGATACGCAGGCTAATTTAACGTGACATTAATTTTGACAACATTGAATTAAAATATACCGCCCCGCTGCACTGTGACTCGCAGTCTCACGGTTGTCATTTTTTTTCTTTTAACTACGTTTCTTCGTTTTCATCCTTTTCATCAGATTTTGTCTCTTCTCAAAGATTTTTCATCCCTAAGAGATCGCCTCTGTGATTAGACTAAATAGAACTATCAATGCACGCGCAGTTTGAAACGCGCTTTTCATTCAACCTCATCTTAACGTACACTTTCACGAATGAACGGGTCCGTTACAAATCCTCTGCTATGGAAACAAATGAAATAATGATCGTTGTCAAATTATGTTAAAAAATGATGAATTGAGATGTTTTGAAATTCACTCTTTTCTACCGTCTGGAAACCCATAGAAAGAAGAGCTGTCGTTGTAGTTCAGAGCATGGTTAAATGGAGGGAGGGGGGTTAATCTGTCACTTTCTCTATATGACTCTCCGATTCACTGATGTTACACCATAGAGAAAGTGGCGAGCTTTACAATAGGCCACTCCCCCTCCCCCTTTATGGGGACATTGCTCTGTGTCTATCAAATACATGTAAAATATAGCTGACTTTAGGCACACTTTTCTCAGGAATGGTAAGGAGTAGCAGTCTGAAACTTTGCAGGGGTAATCATTCACATGTTTAGAAGCTCTGGAACTAAAAGTTTGAATTTTGCTTGACTGCAAGAGTACTTTTGTGAAAGTTCAACTTTCAATGGAAAAAATGATGCGTTTTTAGTGGTTTGAGGCTCTCCAGGAAAAAAACCGTGTCACAATTTTCAAAGATTCTAGTTCCACATAAAGTCCTAGATATTCTGAACATTTCAAAAAAAATTGAAGCTAGCTCTCTTAGTTCCTAAGAAAAATGTACCTTCAGTCAGATAAATTAAACTTGCGGGAAATGCAGATTGAAAAAAAAGGTGGAAAATAAATATATACATTTTTTCCCAAAAAAAAATCATTCATTCATTTCGAAAAATAATTAAAAATAGTCAGCCTAGAAAAAAGTACTTAATGTTATACATCAGTTTGTTCAGAGAAAAGCCCTCTATCAGAAAATTTAACAAACAGAAAAATGAAAAAAGTTAAAAATTCACTGAAATGTCCCCTTAAGATACATTTGATAAGCCAAGATTATTACGGTCCTTTTTAAAGAATTTACGCTAGGTTACGTGAGTTTTGTGAGTTTTCCAACATTGTAATGCGCTCGTCGTTTACCCAGCATGTTCTGGAGAAAAAAATTTAATGGTTAATAGTTGCAATTCGTGACTGATAAATGATTTTCTTGATTTATTAAAACGCAATAGTAAATCAACAAATTAATGTTACTAAACTGACAAAATATCGATTGTTGCATTAAGAAACTGATTTGTGCAATTAATAGATTTGAAAATACACGACTATGTCCTCTCGATGTGCGATGAATGTGCGATTGACTGAAGGTCAATATCACGGATAAGAGTCCAGTTTTCGTCTTTTTAAACACTAAACGAGGGTGAGGATGGAATAGCGGAAAATACTGCGTGGGGTTTGAAATAGATTGGTAGTGGGAAAGTGTGATGGATAGAGGAGGGAGAGAGAGAGGAAGAGAGGAAGAGTGATAAAGAGGAGTGAGACACATAAAATAAAGAAATAAAACTCGCAAAGCATTTTCGAAGCGATTTCTCTTCCTATTTCCTCCGCTCTTCCTTTTTGTTTCGGCCTTTGCACTTTTGACTCAATTTATTTCCCCACTTTTCTCACTTGATCTTACCTTCGCCTATAATATCCGGATTCAGTTCCGATGATGGTGCTAATCTTTACATTTTTTCTTGCTTTTGAAGATGGTTCAAGGTGGCTGCGATGCCTACCTAATAGAACGCTTCAGCGACTCCTCACGATCAAATCATACTTGAAAATCAAAACCTATTTTTCATGCTTAAAATTTACAATGGTTTTTGGTATGTACGAGTATTAATACTTAACCCTTGTTATCCAAAGGTATTTGACCGACGCAAAATACTGGAGGGAAGAGACTGAAAGACCCCTCATGATTTTTCCGTTTTTTTGTTTGTTTTAACGTTATAAGTACATAAAGTAATTAAATACATCCCACTGAATGTTTCAGATCAAGTGATGAATTTAACTATTTTAATTGTTAGAAGTATGAATTATCCTCAATGGATAAGACTTATATATGAATGGGGTTTATTTCATTGTTTAAAATAGTTTGATTACTTCCTTGCTGTGTAAATATAACTATTTCAAATCGTAAATTAGCAGTCTTCAAGTTTTGTCCGTTCTTTTCGTCATATCTGTGAATAGTGAAATTCAACATTTTTTTTTTTTTTTTTAGGACATCATGAAATATGTGTGAATATTTCTAGCTTATTTTTATTTTTTTTTTTTAAAAAAGTTGCGATTTTTTAGATTTAAATTTGTTCTTATTATTTTCCATTAAAATATAAAGAATTGAACCCATGGTGGTAAAAAGACATGGCCTTTCATATAATCATTTCATGTATCGGTTTTTATCTATAACCTGAACAATCGTTGAGCCTGAAAAGCCTAGTGAATGCACAAAAAGCCTGATAACATCTATACAGTTACTGATGTTCAAAGAGTGTGCCAATTAGCATGAGTATCAGCTGTATCAGTATATACTTTGAATGTTACGAAGCCCTAATTTCGAAATTTAAAAAAAAAAAAAAAAAAAAAAAAAAAAAAAAAAAAAAAATTACAGAGTAAAAAAGAGCCTAAAGATATTTCAGACCCTTCCTTGGGCTTTTACGCTGAAAAAAAAAATAATTCCTAAATTCTAGTAATCTTACCGAAAGCACAACGGTACGTGAACCACAGAAAGTCTAGTACTTTGACCAGAAAATGCTGGTGTTAATACCAGAATATGCTTATAGAACTAGAATCTCCTACAAAATTTCAAGAACTAAGGTGCAAACACATTTAACTCTGGTAATTTTACTATTTCTTACATCGGTCCACATATCATCATGCTTCTGGTTATCGTTTTTTTTTTTTTTTTTTTTAGTGTGAGGATTAACGTGCAATTATACGTCCTAAAGTTTCATCGAAAATCCCCTTTAACACTAGAACTCCTGGACTTGGGCTCCCACCTAGAACGCCTGGTGTGCCTTTTTTGGCACACATTGTGCTGAATGTGTGTTCATCTAAATTTCAGTCTTTATCCAGGTTATATTTTGTTTCTTTAATTGCGTAGTAAGTGGAAATTGATTAATGATTTCTTTGTGACTAATAATGGCGGTGTTTGGGGGGAGGGGGGCAATATTAAATTATGCAGCAAAAAGGGAAAAGTCATAACGTGAGTAGTTCGATTTTTTTTTTAACCTCTCCTCCCCATCGACACCTCTCCACCACCTACCGCCCCTACCTACACCCCTACACCCCTCTTTCTCCCCCTCCCCTCCCCCTACATCCCCACCACCAGCCAATGCTTACACTCTAGTAACGGTTGACCCTCAAAAACGCACGTTGGTTGAAATAGCTGGGTCTGGAAAATTTGAATAAAACACACGTGTTTCTTACATTTCCAATTACATTTTATAGATTTTTTATTCTTTCAATCAGAAATTTGAACTCTTGAGATATTTCCAAAAATTAAAAACATGAAATTAATATTAAACTTAGTTTTCGTTACAATGGAGCTCTTGAGATATTTCCAAAAATTAAAAACATGAAATTAATATTAAACTTAGTTTTCGTTACAATGGAGCTCTTGCAAACTTTTGCTACAAGGAAGTGAATAGTCCAATCGGATGTAAAAAACCAGCAAAAGTCACGAAAATCACACTGAAAAAAAGAATCTAAAATTCAGTAAATAAACTCACACACTACTGCTCTAAAGGCAAGATTGTAATGGCGCTTCAACACAGGTATCATGGGAGATGCCTGTCTAATTTGTCACTTTCTCTGCAAAAACTCAGAGATGTCTCAAATTACGATATGATATGTCTCCCACGATACCTGCGTTGAATCACCATTATGCCCGGTTCTGAGAGTGAATTTCGTGATTTTTCTGTGCACACATCGTCATTTTTACAGGTTTTTCTGCAAGAACCAATTCTCCAATCCCTTGTAGCAAAAGTTTGCAAGAGCCCCGTTGTACTGAGTACTAGAGCACTTTTATTACGCTTTCCTTCATACACTATGAGTATTTTACTGTTAGGCTTCAAATGAGTAGTGTCAGAGAGCATCTCTTTAGCAGCTACAAGGATCTCTCTGCAAACTTGGTTCATAGTGCCGATGACACTCGTTTTTTGGCTCCGAGATTGTCAGCAAAACTTTCGTCGTGAAAAAATCTGGCGACCGCGAAGGTTTCAAAATTAGTATTTGGTTCGGTGTTACTGACTCACTCCCTTCCAGAGGCACAGGAGAGGGGGAGGTCTCAGTGGCCGATCATATGACGTATCTGCATTATAACTACTGAATATCTTGAACACGTTCATAAAGAAATATTACGCTTTAGAAACTCATTTGACTGAAAAAATACTCTCAATTATCGGATTTTACCATTGTGCCTAAAAAGGCACACCCGGCGTTCTAGGTAAATTCGCTTTTTACGTGAAAACAAATAGGAGTACCGAAGCGAAATTTTAGGAGCATGTTAATACCCTAAAATGATGAAAAGTCAACAAATTTCAGCTTCTTAGGGTTAAAGGCCACGTTCCGACACAACTTTGAAACATCAAATGTGCCAAAAAAGGCACAGCCGGCGTTCTAGTGTTAAAAAAGTGACATCTATCATGAGATGAGCCGAGGAGTAAATGTACTACACACATCCTGTTTCTATAGACTAGATGCAGTCGATATCGATGAAGCGTCCCGTGAGCACATATATGTAGGTCGCCGGACTGCCTCAAAAAATCTCTAAATTTCCCAATAGAGCTCTTTCTATCATTTTTCTTCTGATACATTTAAAGGAGAAATAAGAGAGATAGAAGAGATCCTGGTTGCGCCACCCCCACGAACACTTTCTCGCGTCCAATTTAATCTGGGGGAGACCCCCAGACCCCCATTTGAAATTATGAGGAAACCTCCAGCTCCCTTTTCCTTTGATATTTATATCCAGATCCAAAGATCTATGTTTGAAATATTTAAATTTTTCCTTTTTTTGGCCCATTGATTTTAATGGAAACCATTTTCATCCATAACTTACCTAAAAATTAAAATTTTTAAAAAAAAACAATCCCTCTGCGGAATGTTGAAAGCAACATCTCTGCAAAATTTGGATGCATATGGATCAATAGTTCAAAAGTTATGCTGGGTTTCACTTTTTATGGCTACAAACGGACAGACAGACGCCACATAAAGTTTGTGCATTTACACCTCCAAGCCACATCTGGTTAAATAATATTGAAACTTCATGGATGAATATTCTTTAGGATAGTATTAAGCATGATGAGAGCCAATTATTTTGTAAGTATCGTGGTTTGTAATTATCGTTTTAGATGTAGAGGGCCAAGTATGGAAACAAAATACCTTGAAAATCTCTGCGCCATAGCAATACTTTCTCTATTTCTAACTTTGTTAGTAAAATGAGAAAGTAAAAATGCAATCGAACCTAAAAAGAAGTGAATTCTATATCCTACTTTTGTATTTGAGCCTCAACTTTACATCCGCAGTCTTGTTCCGACTCAAAAAAGAGAGATTTCAGGGAAGGAATTCAAAGCTATAGAGGGTGAGTTTCAGATTCCAGTTTATATGGTCGTAAGAAATAACTCGACAAGAGGAGTGAAAGTTTATAGGTCCGATTTGAGGAGTTTCGCTTTCGCGACTCCCTATTGTGGACGGCCAGAGAGTTAGAGGGCAGCACCTCCGAGAGTAATAAAAATTTTGACGAGACTCGATATGATCGTGGATCGTACGGCGTTTGAACCGGGCAGTTAAGAGCACGGTTGCCAGACCGTTAAGATATATCTCTACATTGCTTCGTGAACAATCGTTTATCTTTTCTCCCACGTTTTAATCAATGTTAAAGAATCCATCATTTAGAGGCTCACTAAAGAACCGTCTGTGAAGATCGATTTTTCCCTATAAAATGTGTGACCCAAAGGTGGCCCACCCCAGCTTATTTCAGTTAATTACACGAATTGACGATAGATGGCGTTATTGCTCAGTAGCAGGATGCTATCGCTTCCCAAGGTTATAGATTAAAAAGGTATGCTCTTCTGACTTCGCGCCACGAAATCAGTAGCGCGCAGTTCAAAATCCAGATCCAAGATGGCCGGAAAAAGCAGAAAACATTGTACACTCTTTCCAGAAAACATCGGGCTCCCTCTCCAGAAAAGCAGAAAATAGCCCGATGTTTTCTGTAAAGAGTATACAATGTTTTCTGCTTTTTTCCGGCCATCTTGGATCTGGATTTTGAATTGCACGCTACTGATTTCGTGGCGCGAAGTTGATCTATAACCTTGATCGCTTCCCCCACTCCAAAAATGAAGAGCATGGGGCGATTCAGTCGGCGCGGAACAGTGAAACGTCCATTTTCGCAGGTCTTCAGCTAATTTTCATGGAAGTAAACAATCGTAAATGCTAAGCTCTTAAATTGATTCCACATTTTACTTTCAATTCATCATAAGCATCATAATTTCTGGTGTAACTAGGGTCCAGATTCCTTTCTTGAACTATAAAATAGCATTTGAATACTTATTAATGAGATTTAAAAGGGGGTGTTCACCTTTAGGTGCATCAAAAATATTTGGAGTGGCCACCTTAGGTGCATGTTTTGCGCGATGTCAAAGACCTACTTTTTTCAAACGCAAAAAAAGCCTCAAAAACAAGCAAATTTAAAAAAAATAAAATGAACATATGATAGCCAACTGTCTTGATAGTAAATTGACATATTTAGTTTTTTTTATCTCTCATGACTTATACGTGCATATTGGCCCCAAGCATAGGTATAGCCACCTTTGGGTCACTTACCTTAGATTTAAATGAAGGGAATATCAATACATTCGCACTTTGGACAATTGTTAAACGAGAATATTTTTCTGCTCGATCCGGCAACAATGATAAGTGCGGCTGTGGAACAGAAGGGGAGACGAATGGACGGAAGTGAATTGAAAACCAAAACGTTTGTGGAGAAATAAAACTTTTTTGGGGGCACGGAGTGGCGCGGCGTGGAAAGGAGATAAACCTGACGTCACAAACGCAAATTGGGCACCGCGATATATTTTTTGACTTATTTACATTTGAACCACATCATCGTTCACATCACCACACCCAGCATTTAAAAACAAAGGAGTCTCTCGAATTTTATTTTTTATTTTATGTATACATATTATATGAGTCACCTCGTTTTGCAAAACTTGGACTCGCCGCATGCCTTGTCATTAAATTCGCACTAAAGTTGTGAAGCCACAATAGCATGATTGTCCGGCTTCGATTTTAATTGGAAACCGTTCGAGCGAGCAAGTCAAATACATACTCCGAGTTGCCAGATTCAGCGGTGTGGTGGCGACTCATAAAATTTGTCTTCATCGATGTATTTTTCATAAGAACCATCGAAAAAGAATCGATTCTCCGAGGGAATGCAATGGGTCTGTTGCACACTTCGGCTAGAGCGTTTTAAAGTATCAATTCTTATGTAAAAAGCGGTAAAAATGACAATGGCAGCATCAGAAAACACCAAAATTAATTAATAAACTCACAAATTGCAAAAACACTAGACACTATTCACCCCTGTATCTTTCCACCACGTGCACGATATTTTGCGAAATTAGCGCGGCACATTCAAATAATCACAGCCGTCTTTCATCACAGCTGACTTCATAAACAAATAAACAGTAAACACGGACGGCGCACTATGTGGTATTTGACCGAAAAAGTTGGCATAAACTTTTTCTACTATCCACATAACTTGAAATTTGGTACTCGGGGGTACTTTTTAACGCTGAATTCAAATTTCACATCAGTTTTTCAAAATTTGAAAATCCAAGATGGCCGCCGACAAATTTTTTGGCTAATCGGTCGGCAGCCATCTTGGATTTTCGAATTTTGAAAAACTGATGCAAAATATGAATTCAGCGTTAAAAAGTACCCTTGGATACTGAGTTTCAAGTCATTTGGACGGAGTTGCCAAATTTCACTCTTGTAGCGATGTAGCCCTTACAACACGTAAAAACGAGAATTTCGTGCAAAAACGCAAAATTCGAACTAATTTTCCCGGAAAAGCCGCATTTTTCCGCAACTTCTGACTTCAAGGCCTATTAGTACGCACCAAGGACTACCATTTCTCATACATATACCCGCGGGATGTGGCAGGATAATTGAACTTAAGTTCTCTTGAAAATCAGAAAATTTACGTTTTTAGCTAAAAACTTTGAAATAGAAAAAAAATATCAAATTCAAATTAAAATTGGATAAAATAGGCATAAACTGATTGTAAATACCTTCAGGAAGACGATCCATGTACAAAAATTTTGTTCTGACTTCATTTGAAACACTTTTTTTTTACTTTGATTATAGTCTCGTGCTGAGGCTAAATTTAATGGTGGTAAAACTGATTTTTCCTCTGGTGGATTCTAGTTAAATTAATCTGTTTAGACCCGCTAAATACCAGGGACCCTGAGACGATGACAATTGAAAAGTGAGAAGAGCCCGTATCAGGGGTATTCTCGTCGAACTGGAGTGCAGGTAGCGGCCTACCCCTTCTCGAACAAAATAAAACGCAGAGAGGGGAAACGGACCTCTTTTCTGTTCTGCGTTTTCGAGCGCATGCTGCCCTGGAGACTTGTTAGTGCTGCATTTTAGCATGAGGACAATTTCCCCTCATTCCTTCTATATCATTTTGCATGATGACAATTCAGTATGAATTCCTCTCTTATTCTTTTCGTGAGAAGACTTGCCATCTGACTCCTTGTTCTCTCATCGCCCAAGATCAGGTTTGGAGAGCAATTCGGAGGGCAATTCTTTTAGCCATCCGGATAGGAATTCGGATGGCAATTCAGTGCACTCATTTCGCATCCACATTTACATTTCACCTTTGATTTTTCTTTGCCGTTCCTTGCGGTGTATCAGAGGCGGACTGGCCCACCGGGACGCCGGGAAATTTCCCGGTGGGCCGCGGCCACTTAGGGCCGGTTGGATCGTGAGAGGGAAAAAAATAAGAAAAAAAGAGAAAAAAAGGAAGAAAGAAAGGAAAAAAAAGGAAGAAAGGAAGAAAAAAGGAAAAAAGAAGAAAACACCAGAGACGAAGATAAAAGTGAGGCCGTGCATGTATTTATACTTGGTAAATTTGGGCTGCGGGCCAGTCATTCGATTTTTTAGGGCCGGGCCGGGCCGATCATTCGAATAGGGCCGGACCGGGCCGATCATTCATTCGAATTTTTAGGGCCGATCTGATCATTCTATACTTCAGGGCCGGGCTTGGCCGATCATTCGATACGTCAGGGCCGGGCCGGTTACTCAATACGCTTTGGACGGGCCGGGCTAGACCTGTCATTCCATAAATTCGGGTCGGGCCGGGGCGGGGCGGGCTTTATTCATTCGTTTTATGTGGGTCTGACCGGGCCGGGCCGATCATTCGCTTCATTGGGGCTGGTTTTGTGTGGATCTGACCAGGCCGGGCCGATCATTCGCTTCATTAGGGCTGGAACCAAAGCAGAGAGGAAATATTTCAGAATGTTTAGGTAGCCCTGAAAAGGGCTTTTCTTTTTTTTTACTTTTTTTATATTTAATATATTTAAGATAAAATGGCAGTCTCTACCCTGCAAGAACGCAGAGAGTCAGCGATCATATAATAATGAAATTGATGACCCAAACATGCTTCAGATGGTTGTTTTTGACTTGAAAATACCAACATTTTCTCGGAGGGGGGCAGACCCCCCAAACCCCCCTAGGTGGGGGGTGTCCCCCACACCCCCCATATGGGCCGGTCCAAAGTTGGTTTCCCGGTCCGAATTTGGGGGCCAATCAGCCTCTGTGCGCAACTCACGCACTGTTCGCGACTCACGCTCGTGCGCGGCTCACGCTCGTGCGTGGCTTACACTCGTGCGCGACCCTCGCATCGTGCGTGACTTTCGCTCGAGCGCGACTCACGCATCGTGCGTGACTCAAGCTCGTGCGCGGCTCACGCTCGTGCGCGACTTACGCTTTGCGTGACCTTCGCTCGTGCGCGGCTCACGCTCGTGCGCGGCTCACGCTCGTGCGCGGCTCACGCTCGTGCGCGGCTCACGCTCGTGCGCGGCTCAAGCTCGTGCGCGGCTTACGCTCGATAGCGGCTCACGCATCGTGCGCGGCTCACGCATCGTGCGCGGCTCAAGCATCGTGCGCGGCTCACGCATCGTGCGCGGCTTACGCATCGTGCGCGGCTCACGCTCGTGCGCGACTTACGCTTTGCGTGACCTTCGCTCGTGCGCGGCTCACGCTCGTGCGCGGCTCACGCTCGTGCGCGGCTCACGCTCGTGCGCGGCTCACGCTCGTGCGCGGCTCACGCTCGTGCGCGGCTCACGCTCGTGCGCGGCTCACGCTCGTGCGCGGCTCACGCTCGTGCGCGGCTCACGCTCGTGCGCGGCTCAAGCTCGTGCGCGGCTTACGCTCGAGCGCGGCTCACGCATCGTGCGCGGCTCACGCATCGTGCGCGGCTCACGCATCGTGCGCGGCTCACGCATCGTGCGCGGCTCACGCTCGTGCGCGGCTCACGCTCGTGCGCGGCTCACGCTCGCGCGCGGCTCACGCTCGCGCGCGGCTCACGCTCGCGCGCGGCTCACGCTCGTGCGCGGCTCATGCATCGTGCGCGGCTCACGCTCGTGCGCGACTTACGCTCGTGCGCGACTTACGCTTTGCGTGACCTTCGCTCGTGCGTGGCTCACGCTCGTGCGCGGCTCACGCATCGGGCGCGGCTCACGCTCGTGCGCGACTTACGCTCATGCGCGACTTACGCTTTGCGTGACTTTCGCTTGTGCGCGGCTCACGCTCGAGCGTGACTCACGCATCGTGCGTGACTCACGCTCGTGCGCGGCTCATGCATCGTGCGCGGCTCACGCTCGTGCGCGACTTACGCTCGTGCGCGACTTACGCTTTGCGTGACCTTCGCTCGTGCGTGGCTCACGCTCGTGCGCGGCTCACGCATCGGGCGCGGCTCACGCTCGTGCGCGACTTACGCTCATGCGCGACTTACGCTTTGCGTGACTTTCGCTTGTGCGCGGCTCACGCTCGAGCGTGACTCACGCATCGTGCGTGACTCAAAATGGCAGCCTCTACCCTGCAAATACGCAGAGAGTCAGCGATATCATAATAATGAAATTGATGACCCAAACATGCTTCAGATGGTTGTTTTTGACTTGAAAATACCAACATTTTCTCGGAGGGGGGGAAAGACCCCCCAAACCCCCCTAGGTGGGGGGCGTCCCCCACACCCCCCATATGGGCCGGTCCAAAGTTGGTTTCCCGGTCCGAATTTGGGGGCCAATCAGCCTCTGTGCGCAACTCACGCACTGTTCGCGACTCACGCTCGTGCGCGGCTCACGCTCGTGCGTGGCTTACACTCGTGCGCGACCCTCGCATCGTGCGTGACTTTCGCTCGAGCGCGACTCACGCATCGTGCGTGACTCAAGCTCGTGCGCGGCTCACGCTCGTGCGCGACTTACGCTTTGCGTGACCTTCGCTCGTGGGTGGCTCACGCTCGTGCGCGGCTCACGCTCGTGCGCGGCTCACGCTCGTGCGCGGCTCACGCTCGTGCGCGGCTCACGCTCGTGCGCGGCTCACGCTCGTGCGCGGCTCAAGCTCGTGCGCGGCTTACGCTCGATAGCGGCTCACGCATCGTGCGCGGCTCACGCATCGTGCGCGGCTCACGCATCGTGCGCGGCTCACGCATCGTGCGCGGCTCACGCATCGTGCGCGGCTCACGCATCGTGCGCGGCTCACGCATCGTGCGCGGCTCACGCATCGTGCGCGGCTCACGCATCGTGCGCGGCTCACGCATCGTGCGCGGCTCACGCATCGTGCGCGGCTCACGCATCGTGCGCGGCTCACGCATCGTGCGCGGCTCACGCTCGTGCGCGGCTCACGCTCGTGCGCGGCTCACGCTCGTGCGCGGCTCACGCTCGTGCGCGGCTCATGCATCGTGCGCGGCTCACGCTCGTGCGCGACTTACGCTTTGCGTGACTTTCGCTTGTGCGCGGCTCACGCTCGAGCGTGACTCACGCATCGTGCGTGACTCAAAATGGCAGCCTCTACCCTGCAAATACGCAGAGAGTCAGCGATATCATAATAATGAAATTGATGACCCAAACATGCTTCAGATGGTTGTTTTTGACTTGAAAATACCAACATTTTCTCGGAGGGGGGGAAGACCCCCCAAACCCCCCTAGGTGGGGGGTGTCCCCCACACCCCCCATATGGGCCGGTCCAAAGTTGGTTTCCCGGTCCGAATTTGGGGGCCAATCAGCCTCTGTGCGCAACTCACGCACTGTTCGCGACTCACGCTCGTGCGCGGCTCACGCTCGTGCGTGGCTTACACTCGTGCGCGACCCTCGCATCGTGCGTGACTTTCGCTCGAGCGCGACTCACGCATCGTGCGTGACTCAAGCTCGTGCGCGGCCCACGCTCGTGCGCGACTTACGCTTTGCGTGACCTTCGCTCGTGCGCGGCTCACGCTCGTGCGCGGCTCACGCTCGTGCGCGGCTCAAGCTCGTGCGCGGCTTACGCTCGAGCGCGGCTCACGCATCGTGCGCGGCTCACGCATCTTGCGCGGCTCACGCATCGGGCGCGGCTCACGCATCGTGCGCGCTCCGCATCGTGCGCGGCTCACGCATCGTGCGCGGCTCACGCATCGTGCGCGGCTCACGCATCGTGCGCGGCTCACGCTCGTGCGCGGCTCACGCTTGTGCGCGGCTCACGCTCGTGCGCGGCTCATGCATCGTGCGCGGCTCACGCTCGTGCGCGACTTACGCTCGTGCACGACTTACGCTTTGCGTGACCTTCGCTCGTGCGTGGCTCACGCTCGTGCGCGGCTCACGCATCGGGCGCGGCTCACGCTCGTGCGCGACTTACGCTCATGCGCGACTTACGCTTTGCGTGACTTTCGCTTGTGCGCGGCTCACGCTCGAGCGTGACTCACGCATCGTGCGTGACTCAAAATGGCAGCCTCTACCCTGCAAATACGCAGAGAGTCAGCGATATCATAATAATGAAATTGATGACCCAAACATGCTTCAGATGGTTGTTTTTGACTTGAAAATACCAACATTTTCTCGGGGGGGGGGGAAGACCCCCCAAACCCCCCTAGGTGGGGGGTGTCCCCCACCCCCCCATATGGGCCGGTCCAAAGTTGGTTTCCCGGTCCGAATTTGGGGGCCAATCAGCCTCTGTGCGCAACTCACGCACTGTTCGCGACTCACGCTCGTGCGCGGCTCACGCTCGTGCGTGGCTTACACTCGTGCGCGACCCTCGCATCGTGCGTGACTTTCGCTCGAGCGCGACTCACGCATCGTGCGTGACTCAAGCTCGTGCGCGGCCCACGCTCGTGCGCGACTTACACTTTGCGTGACCTTCGCTCGTGCGCGGCTCACGCTCGTGCGCGGCTCACGCTCGTGCGCGGCTCAAGCTCGTGCGCGGCTTACGCTCGAGCGCGGCTCACGCATCGTGCGCGGCTCACGCATCTTGCGCGGCTCACGCATCGGGCGCGGCTCACGCATCGTGCGCGGCTCACGCATCGTGCGCGGCTCACGCATCGTGCGCGGCTCACGCATCGTGCGCGGCTCACGCATCGTGCGCGGCTCACGCTCGTGCGCGGCTCACGCTTGTGCGCGGCTCACGCTCGTGCGCGGCTCATGCATCGTGCGCGGCTCACGCTCGTGCGCGACTTACGCTCGTGCACGACTTACGCTTTGCGTGACCTTCGCTCGTGCGTGGCTCACGCTCGTGCGCGGCTCACGCATCGGGCGCGGCTCACGCTCGTGCGCGACTTACGCTCATGCGCGACTTACGCTTTGCGTGACTTTCGCTTTTGCGCGGCTCACGCTCGAGCGTGACTCACGCATCGTGCGTGACTCAAAATGGCAGCCTCTACCCGGCAAATACGCAGAGAGTCAGCGATATCATAATAATGAAATTGATGACCCAAACATGCTTCAGATGGTTGTTTTTGACTTGAAAATACCAACATTTTCTCGGAGGGGGGGGCAGACCCCCCAAACCCCCCTAGGTGGGGGGTGTCCCCCACACCCCCCATATGGGCCGGTCCAAAGTTGGTTTCCCGGTCCGAATTTGGGGGCCAGTCCGCCTCTGTAGTTCTCTCTTCTCGCCGTGTTTCCTTTGCGTATGATGAATCTCGCGCCGCTTCGCCTCTCATACACCGCCCTCTCTTTGTTAAGTACCCGTCTATCGGCCTATCTTCCTTCGCCCTCCCACCACTCACCCCTATTGTCTTAACTTGTCTTGTCTCCCTCAACAAGTTTTACTTTCTCCTTTCATCTATTGTAACTATGACCACCGCAATCACGCATATGGAAACTGCGGCGTTAGTAGAATAAACGCAAATATTTTCGTTTGTTAATATCTCTTGACCTACTGGACCGATTTCAGTGAACTTTTTTGTAATCTTCTCGAAATTTTCTCCACTATCGTTCGAAGGGAGGGGAAAAATCAACCCCGATATCAGCGCTGTAAATAAATGTCACAAAGTGTGGCGCATCTGGGCATTTTTCTTGCATTTGATCATTTGATTTTTTCCCCATTTTAGAGGTTCTTACGAGATTTCTGATGACCTTATTCTGTATAGATAAAAATGAATGTGAAAATGAAATTAGGATGATTTTTTACGCCTCCATATTGCATGGTGACTGGCTTAACCTCGCGCATTAATTATCTGAAAAATGTGTGGTTCTTAAGTCTTTGGGTTCGGTTCCTCAAAAAATCGGCATCTTCTCTTCAGTCAGAGAGTCTAATGTGCATTTTAACCATCAACAGTTAATTAAAACAATACAAATTCGAAAACAACTACCACATTGAACACTAGATCCGACTCGTGCAAAGGGTGGAAAACACCGCAAAACTTACCCGGAATTTTATTTTCGAATTTGTATTTTCCTGTCATGTTTTCAATAATGTGATTTGTATAACCCATCAAGCTCCTCATTACCTAAAAATAAATATACAGGGTGTTTCACGTAACCTGCTCACTATGGTTTTCATGAACGGGTGACGATAAAAAAATCTGGAAAAATTGGTTTTATAGGAACTTGGACTAAAAGTTTCATTTAAAAATACTGCCACAACCCAAAATTTGGTTTTTGGGGGGTTTTCAGGGGGCGCACCCCCCTAATCTCGAGATTTTCAAATAGCAAGCCCTATCTTGTGATACCTCATTTGAAAGAGGGTAAAATTCTAAGCATTTTGGCTTAAACCATAAGTCGATATCTTTTTTCGTTTTCGAGATATCGAAGGTCGAAATTCGTTAATGGACCAATTTTCGAAAATTCTTAACTCCTACAAACATAGTCGTAAAACAAGAAACTGCACATGTAAAATGCTCTACTTGAAGAGTAATTTCAAGAAAAAAATACGAATTTACAATCGAATAAACCGAAAGTCGACTTTTAGGCACCTTAATATTTTTGGCGGGAAAACCCCCATTTCTCAAAATTTTCAAAAGGCAGCCCATATCTTTTAATACCTCATCCGAATAGGCGTAAAAAGTAGTGCATTTTGGCGCAATCAAGAGTCAAATATCGTTTTTTCTAATTCGATATATCGAAAATCGAAGTTCGATTTAGACCATTTTTCGACCCTGCTAAAAAACGGATCCTATCGTGTGATACATCATTCAAAAGCACATAAAAAACCAAGAATTTTAGTGCAAACCGGAAGTCAATACCTTTTATCGCGGTCGAGATATTGCAAGTCAAAATTTAGTCTCTGGTTAGGGCTTACCTTAAATTTTGACTTGCGATATCTCGACCGAAAAAAGGTATTGACTTCCGGTTTGCACTAAAATTCTTGGTTTTTTATGTGCTTTTGAATGATGTATCACACGATAGGATCCGTTTTTTACAGTGTCGAAAAATTGTCTAAATCGAACTTCGATTTTCGATTTATCGAATTAGAAAAACGATATTGGACTCTTGATTGCGCCAAAATGCACTACTTTTTACGCCTTTTCGAATTAGGTATTAAAAGGTAGGGGTTGCCATTTGAAAATTTTGAGAAATGGGGGTTTTCCCGCCAAAAATGTTAAGGTGCCTAAAAGTCGACTTTCGGTTTATTCGATTGTAAATTCGTATTTTTTTCTTGAAAGTACTCTTCAAGTAGAGCATTTTACATGTGCGGTTTTTTGTTTTACGACTATGTTTGTAGGAGTTAAGAATTTTCGAAAATAGGTCCATTATCGAACTTCGACCTTCGATATCTCGAAAACGAAACGGCTCGGCTCCGGGATACTTCGCGTCGTGGCTAACAGCCCGTGGCTGGGCTCTGCTGGCTACCACATATCCGCTAGGTAGCCGCATACTAGCCGGGATACGAGCTCGCCTCAACTCGCCCAGGATCGGAGGACAATAGGCCTATTCTTCCTATTGTTTTCATTGTCCTTTTTTCTGAAAAGGCGATACCCGTATTTTGGGAGTTACAGATTTTCCTCTTCGACTGCGCCGAGCTGGAATATTTGACTCTTTCACTTCATGGCCACTTCTCCTTCCTTCAATATTTTCTTCGATAGTCTCTAGATGGTACCGTTCTAGAATTCATCCCTTTATTGTCTCGATGCAGAAAAGATTATGAATAGCAGCACTTTCCAATGTACATAGATATACAGTATCACAGGATAATGTAATCTTTTTTGCACGGATGCAGTAAATGGTTGAATTCTAGAACGCTACCATTGGAGGGGTTTTGGTTGGCTCGGATGGAAGAGTGAATATATGTATGTATGTTTTTGTACTTATTGTTAGCTTTGCCATATCGATGAGGATTTTAATTATTTCTTCGCGTAAACATGTTTTGACGCATTTTATTTTGCTCGTACACTATCAAAATTTGCTCTCTTTGATTCTGTTCTTGGACCGTTATGAGCTTCATGATAGTTTAAACGGCATTTTTTGAATCTCTGCGATGCATGGCAAGTTTTGGCGTTTGGGATTCACAGAGTCAAAAACAGAATCAAATGGAGCAAGTTTTGAGCGTTCAATTAACAAAACTATAAAACGACAAAACTTATTCACGTTAAAAAAAGAAAAAAAATCGCCATTGCGATGGCAAAGCAATATACGACTATTATTTAAAATATTGATTGTTCATAAGGATCAAAATAACTTGTTTCGATCACGGTCTATTATACGCACTCGTAAGAAGTTAGAATTACTTTGCGGTGTTAAACCCCCTTTTTGCGGTGGGGGGGCACCCCCCCCCCCTCCGGCAGTATCTTTAGTATATTTGTTTTAAATATTCCGAAATCCACTCCTAAACTCAATAAACGATTTTATTTGCGCGAGTGTAATGGTGACATAAGGCAGTAATAATGAGAGATCCCTATTCTAATTTTGTCACACTCTCTATGCTGATAAGGTTGATTTACAGAGTAATTAGACATCAACATCAGAGTAGATAGTGATCCACATCCGAAGAATGGTACAGTAACATCTAATGACACCGTTGCCAAATGAAATTCGTCTATTATTAGTCACTTCTTCACGGAGTCACTGTATTGTTATATGGGAATCTCCCATCATTACTGCTCCAAGCCACCATTACGCTGGCGCTAATAAAAGCGTTTATTGAGGTTAGGAGTGGATTGCGGAAGTTTTTAGTGCTGTAATCGTGATTTGTGGAGGTTTTTGCACCAGAATCGACTATTAAATCGCTTATAGCAAACTTTTGCAACAGCCAGTGGCGGCTCGTGCAATTAGGCAACCATGCTTATTTGTCATTTAAACCTATGCAAAGGTATCGAAACCTTGGGGGCGCAATTGAACCTCCTAAAGATCGATTGTTTTACATAACTTTAAATGGAAAAATAACGCTGTTACCACATTGCACGAGCCGCCACTGGCAACAGCCCTATTGTAAAGGCTTATCCGGCATATGTGTGAAATGGCTTTGCTTTAAAATTAAAAAAAAAAAAAAAAAAAACACCTCCATGAGCCAATCAGACTGAGATAAGGTATCTTTTAATCGAGAAGGAAGGGGTCGGGTCAACAAAACAGACGAAAAGAAAATCAAAGGGGGGGGGGGGAATTGTGCATACATGCTTGAAATGCATAAAAAACGAAATTAAAGTGGTGGGTTTTTGGGGGGTATTTGGGGGTTTTTAAATGGTTTTTTTTTGGGTTGGGCAAAATAGGGCGAACCCTGCTGTGAATGTCATCTGAGGAAAAGTCAAATTAGAAACGGTTATAGATACGACGAAATAGATAAAATGTTTGCCCAAAGAGCCTTAATTCGTCAAAACTTGGGCAAATTGACTCCTCAGTTCTCATGGCCCCCAGACACTTATTTTTTAAACGTACCTAATACTAGGTACGTTTATTTTAAATAATTCAATTAACGTACACTCACATAGATGGATGTTTCAAAAAATAATTCTGTGAGGGTAATGAGGAGTCGATTTCGACTAATTTTGACTAATTATGGCCCTATGGGCATAAATTTCATCCATTTTGTCGTATCTGTAACCGTTACTAATTTGACTTTTGCACAGATAACATTCATCGGTATTGCTCCTTCCAAAATGATGGTCCAGTTGGACAAAGCCCCCGTGAATGCAACGGCTCTAGAACTCAAAGACTCAGCGCGACAATGCCTGCCGCGTTGCAAAGGAGTGCGTTTTTACCTGACTCGCCAAGTTTCTTCTTATCCAGGACAGAGTATACTTTGCAACGCTGCACGCATAGAAACTTAGAGCATAGTCTGTTTACTATTTGACTGCAGTTGGCAGAAAATATTAAAATGCGTAAATGACCACGTTGAGGTCGGCCCTGGCCAGGGCCCGTTCACCACTCCTGTGTACTCGTCGGACTCATTGTTTGATTTTTTAATAACTGACTTTAAATTTAAATTCTGCTCGACATGCTTGAAAAATGATACCAATCGGTGGCTCAATAAGTAATTTTTGAAAGATTCCGGCAGTCTGAAATCACTCAATCAGGAATGCCGCAATCTTTCAAAAATTACATCTTGAGCCGCCGTTTGGTATCAATTTTTTAAGCACAATGAGCAGAGTTTGAATTTAAAGTAAGTTATGAAAAAATCGCGAATGCCGGAAAAATTTAAATTTTGAGTTGGTAGTCAAAATGAGGAGTGAAAAAGGGTCCGAGCCGACGAAGTGTCAAACAATGAGTCCGAAGACAGTCCGAACTACCTGACTAGCTTATCCTTATCCTGAGAACAGAGTGTATTGTCTTCTTGGCCGACGCTCTTTTGTCCGGCTGGATGTGTCAGGACCCTTTTTCACCAGTAGTGAGCGAATCCCGGCAGAAAATGAAATTTTTTGCTGCTTACAATTTTTGAGTTTTTGACTTGAAATTCGCATTCGGCTAGATGTGTCGCGGAAATTGATACCAAATTGTCGGGAGTAAAATTGATTTTTAACAGATGTACGCCTGGTAGAGCCAAGATAGAAATTAACTTATAGAGGAATCGCGCATCTTTTACGAATGCATTTTTCTCCCGACAGTTTGGTATCAGTTTCCTCGCTACATCCAGCAGAATACGACTTTCAACCCAAAAATTCAAAACTCGTAACAATCAAGGGTTAAAGTGACTTGAAAAATGTATCAGAGAGCATGTAAGGCTTTAAAACATGTTTAGGGATAGGGAAAGTCTCACAGACTTCATTTTTTAGGCTCCGATATTGAGGTTGACTACGAGCCCTTTCCAGGAGATATTCTGTCATAAATAAAATTGCCTCAAATCTAATGTAATAAGTAACTGAAGATTATCACCAAATGTTCATCCTTATTGTTTCTGTTGAAGGTTTGAATAATTTTGAAAAAATGACACAGTAAACAATATAGTTTTTTGTGGTCTTAATTCTTGATTGACAGGCATAATGGTATCCCTCTCATTTTGAGGGACTGCATTATCATAGTGGACCAGACGAGGGCACATCCGCGGTAAAATAGCTAAAATCCCCCCCAGCCCTAAAAAAAATTAGAGAGAAAAGGAGGGAACAAGGAAAAGGAAGACTAGCTGACAATGAGCTCTATGAAAATGAGAAATTTTCAGAGAGCTTTGAATATTATTTAAAAAAAAAAAAAAAAAAAAAAAAAAAAAAAAAAAAAAAAAAGTTTCAAAGAAGGGGGAAGAGGAAGGGGGCGGAGTGCATCGTACCAGACGCAGAGTAACTATTAAGGTGATTCCAGGCGAAACTTTTCCAGATTTCAATCCGATGGATAGCGCCACTAGTCGCTTTTTGGAAAAGTCGTGTTTTTAGTGTTTTAAACTGAAACCATCGATAAAACGCAAAATCCAATAACGTCAGCACCTGCAAAATTTTTTTATGGATTTTTTGAGCCCAAAATGAGCAAAATTGGTTCAAAATTAAAGCCGCAAATTATGAAATTCGTTTCACCATAAGCTTAGTGAGTGAGAGTGAGCTCGAGTGATGATACGTCTATCTGCCTCACTCGCACTCATTGCGGCTTACGGGAAGTTTCGTTTTTCATAATTTTCGGCCTTATTTCTGAGTGTTTCAGCCTGAAACTTTCAGGGTATCTTCTTGGAGTATGCTCGCAGGTGCTGACGTTCCTGAAATTCGTGTTTTTAGCGTGAATTCGTCAATTTTAGCCAAAAACTGTTGACTTTTCGAGCAGCGCGACGTGGTGTCCAAAGTTGGAACTAATCGACCCTGGAATCATCTTAATATGACTCACTTTTTACTTTTCCATATCTCTACCCTAGAGGAAGTGAGAGAGTAAAAATACGTACACATATGATGTGATAACATTGATAACATGTATGTGATACATTAGTGATTAAGTGCAGTGAGCCCCTTCTTTGACTTTTGAAGTGTGTGAAGAAGGAATTGTGAAAGATCATGTGACGAATATTTCGCACTTAAATCATACGTTCAATTTTGAGTTTACTACATCATCTTACCAGAGTGGGTCAGAGAAAACCTAGAATTTTGTAAATAAATAACACGTTGCATTCTCAACATGGTTGCGAAAAATGTTTAAATTTAAGAAATAACCCGTGATTTTCTACGTTTTATTACAGTTATTTTGTTTTATTTAAAAATTCTTAGAAAATGTTTAAGAGAAGCAGGTTGAAATGAAGACTAGAAAAGTAAATTTTCTACAGAGCTGTGGGGGAAGTGTCTTTCCTAGCCCTTTCCCTTAAAATTATCACCAAGCCCCCCCCCCCGGTTACAATTATACGAGTTAACTCATCTGACCTCGCGCCACAAATTCAATGGCACGTAGTTCAAAATGTGCAGCCATGGTGGCCGACAAAAGCAAAAACACAAAAAGCACTCAAGCGATTTCGAGAGTATCGGCCGAAGTCTCCCGAGCGGGTCGACGTGTTTTTCTGCTTTTTCGGCCACCTTGGCTGCACATTTTGAACTGCGCGGTGCACGCAACCAAATTTGTGACGCGAAGTCAGATGAGCAAGATTGTATAATTTGTAACCTTGCCCCCCCCCCACGTAAAATTAAATCCTAGGTTCGTCCTAAAGGCACCAAATAATGATAATACAAATATCGAAAGCCGCTGGTGTGATTTAGCACGTTGCATCAACCCACCATTGAAGTATCCTTCGGGTGATAAGAAACTAAACTGTAACGCACAAGAGCAGAGGGACATAAGGAAGCTCATAAGAGCGATTAAGATAGAGACACAAAATACAAAATTAATAGATTAATAAATACTCAGAGAAACAATAAGCAAATCAAAAATCAAATGCAAGAAAACTGCGCAGATGCGCCTCACTTTGTGACATTTATTTATAGCGCTGATATCGGGGTTGATTTTTCCCCTCCCTTCGAACGATAGTGGAGAAAATTTCGAGAAGATTACAAAAAAGTTCATTAAAATCGGTCCAGTAGGTCAAGAGATATTAACAATTCCATATGCGTGATTGCGGTGGTCATAGTTACAATAGATGAAAGGAGAAAGTAAAGGGAGACAAGACAAGTTAAGACAATAGGGGTGAGTGGGGGGAGGGCGAAGGAAGATAGGCCGATAGACGAGTACTTAACAAAGAGAGGGCAAAGCGGCGCGAGATTCATCATATGCAAAGGAAACACGGCGAGAAGAGAGAAATACACAGCAAGGAACGGCAGAGAAAAATCAAAGGTAAAATGTAAAAGTGGATGCGAAATGAGTGCACTGAATTGCCATCCGAATTCCTATCCGAGCCTTCCGAATTGCTCTCCAAACCGATGAGAGAACAAGGAGAAGCTGGCAAGTCTTCTCAATCAAAAAATATGAGAGGAATTCATACTGAATTGTCATCGGTTAAAAGGAAGGAGAAGAAAGAGGGAAAATGGTCTGTTCTCTACAAATGAGTCCAGGACTGCGGCGACTTCAGTCTTGCGGTCTTTCGGAACGGTTTTATACCTGGAGTTCAACCCTTGCGTGCAAATCGGAGGGTGAGAAGACTCGACTACTAAGACTCCTCTTGAGAAGTGATCATGAGAGCAATTCGCTTGAGTCGTATCAGGGTCCCTGCTAAATACAAGTTTCTAATGCAAAAATCTATGTAGATTCCGAATATCACAACAGTTTTTCCCAATAGCGACTTTTTTTTTTTTTAGTTTATGCCAGCTTTTTTGGTCAAATACCACATAGTGCGGCGTCAGTTTGAATTCTTACGACTCAATATCCTCAATTCCACACAAAAGATTAAGAAAGTTACGGAAACCGACATTTGTGTCGAAAATTTATCAAAATGAAACAATAACACACGGGAGTTCCAAAGATGATGATTGAAGTTGGAATCATACTTGGAACTCCTGTGTGTTATTGTTTTACTTTGATAAGTTTTCGACACAAATGTCGGTTTCCGTACATTTCTTAATCTTTTGTGAGGAATTGAGGATATTGAGACCTAAGAATTCAAACTGACGTCGTCCATGTTTTTATACTGTTTATTTGTTTATGAAGTCAGCTGTGATGAAAGACGGATGTGATTATTTGAATGTGCCGCGCTAATTTCGCGAAATATCGTGCACGTGGTGGAAAGATACAGGGGTGGATAGTGTCTAGTGTTTTTCGCTATTTGTGAGTTTATTAATGAATTTTGGTGTTTCCTGATGCTGCCATTGTCATTTTTACCGCTTTTTACATAAGAATTGATACTTTAAAACGCTCTAGCCGAAATGTGCAACAGACCCATTGGACCCTCAAGAAGTCGATGATACATTCCGTTGGTTTAAATTGAAGAAAATCGATAAAAATCGAACGCAGTGGTGCCTCGTGCGAAATATAAGTTGTATCGATGATGGAGGTGTATAATTTATATGTATGCTAACGCTCATTTACATTCTACTTTAAAAGTTAAAAATTTGAGTACGGAATAATTTTTCACAAAAATAACTATTAAATATATATTCTTTCGCTCTTTTTGCTTTGAATTCCTTTGATCTATCTTGTCTTTTAACGATTCTGCTCTCCTGACTTTGTGCATTACTCTGCAGAATGGCCTTTTCTCTCTTTTTTATCAGTTTTATATTATTTTGATTCAGATGTAGGTGTAGTTTCCCTTTTTCTTCCTTTTATCCACCTCCGATGATGGCACTAAGTGCCAGAAAGCCTTAGTTTTGTTATTTAAATTCAAAATTCTTCTCAAAATGAGCAGAATAATATTGGCGAATTTATTTTATGTATTTTTTATAGGGTCTCTGTTTTCAGCTCATCAATTTTCTTTATAAAAACAAATAACGTTTGCTACAGTCCCATGCGCACACTGCACCGCACTGCTGTAATTTTTATTCCGTGCATGCACATAACTTCAAACACACAAATTCTGTTCCATTCAACAGCTTGACCTGTGACTTGAATGAAAATTATACGTAACTTCCTAACCTCGATTCCATCCATCCGAATAAAATCTACAATATATTACCGTAAATCGGAGCTGTAAAATAGATTTATCATCGTTTCTCCCCGATCATGCGTGGCACGATATCATATATTTTTTTTATTTTTTGAAAAATTATACTATGACGCTGTAATATTACCTCGATCAGCAAGATTTTCTTCTCGTTTTATTCATCCCAACAGGACTCGTATATTGTGCACGCAGTGTGAGCGGGAGCCGAGGGAGGATGCTGCTATTGGTTGGTTTTATGGTAGCTGCACACTGTACCAGCACCACGGTCGACGTCAAAATAACATATCGGAAGAATGCAAAATGCATGAGATTCGCGGATTTCATCTCGCTCCAGGGATTTTACCCCCTCCCCCTCCTCCCCTCCCCCTCCTCCCCTCCCCCTCCTCCCCTCCCCCTCCCCCCTCCCCCTCCTCCCCTCCCCCTCCTCCCCTCCCCCTCCTCCTCATATCGTCCCCTCTCTTTATTCTATCTACATTATTCGCATACACTCATTTTCGCTGGAGTCGCGTATCTCGTATAGGTATACTTGGCCTATTCAGCTTTGTCAGTCCTTTCTTGCTCTTAGATTCAATTCTGATTCCAACGAGAGAAGAAAAAAAAGAAAGATATTGATCCGCGCTTCTTGCTCAACAGTTGCCATCTCTTGATCATCGCAAGTCAGTCACGGCATTTGCTGCAAAAATGTCTCGCCCCTCTGCGACTGAAAAGGGTGATTTTGCCGGGAATGTCTGGCATGGACGTATTCTAGCCTTTATGACCAGAATTTCCAAGAAGAACGAATAACTTCTTTTCTGAGACTATTTTATTTTTCACTCAGCCGTTTTCGCATGAATTTTTTTCTCGTGTATAATGTACTAGAGGCTACTCGCTTCTACAATGTGTGTATCAGAATGGAGCTGTTGCAAACTTTTGCTACAGGCTTATCAATGGTTGATCAAGGAGTAATACCCTGTAAAAATAACGATTAGCGCACTAAAACATCACGAAATCCACTCCCGAACTCACAAAATGCTTTTAAACGCGAGACCGTAATGGCGGCCGGGGTCGCGGTTTTCATTGGGGTTCCCTATCTTCAATCAGCGCCACCTACACGAGGTGTTCTCGCAACACCACACAAGAAGAAGAAGAAGCATACAATTGCCATAAGGAAACCGTGGCCTCGGCCGCCATTACGGTCTCGCATTTAAAAGCATTTTGTGAGTTTATGAGTGGATTTCGTGATTTTTTAGTGCGCTAATCGTTATTTTTACAGGGTATTACCCCATGATCAACCATTAATAAGCCTGTAGCAAAAGTTTGCAACAGCGATCCACTTCCACGTAAATCTTAAAGATACCTATGTAATAACTGCAGGACCCCATTGAACCGGCGACAAAATGATTGATGGAAAAATCTTTGATATTGTTTCTACTACAGTCACTGTAAGGTTGGCTCCAAAAATATCTTTCCTGAACCGTTGGTATAGGTATAGTTTTATTATTCATAGGTATAATATTAGTCTTCACTTTATTTAAAGTCGAATAAAAATGTTTTCAGTTCTTCTATACATATCCTTATATATTCTTATATCCCACCTGCCCCTATACTCATCATATAATAAAAATGGACGTATCACCGTCGTGTAAAATGTGAATTTATTTCGTAGGTATGTTGTTACCTAACATTATTAATTTCACCCTCTGAATTCAAATAACGCATTTCTCACCTAAATTGAGCTTACAGAGTTTTTGACTCTGACCGTTAAATAAGAATTCATTCCTAGACATGTTACCCTTCATTTTAAATCTCAGTGATCTAAAGGGATTATTAGCTTTGAAACAGCAGCGAGGTCATTTAGCGTTCCCTCGAAAATATGTTTGACAATTTGGTTGGGGTAACCTCTTACTGTGACTCGTCCTTTATTTATAAAGTGACAGTACATAACTTCAAATTAATTGACAGGAAATCAGGTAAATATCCCGATAATCAAGTACTCTACAGCTTGATTGAACGTCAATGGTTCACAAGTCAATTTAATAAAGGAAGAAGTAAAAACGACTTACTATGCATGGAAGCGTGAAGAGAGTGTCAATAACTCGGTACTTCCTGTTTCCTCTTGTAGAGGTGTAGAGCGGATATCCCGTTGAGCGGAACTTCCTTTGAATCGTATCAAGATTAAAATGCCAGTTCAACTAGAAAGGGAGCATCGGGAGTGCGGGAGTTGTTGTATTGTGCCACTTTACACTAAACAGGAATGACTAGGGAGTAAGAAATAAAATGCATTGAAGAAAAATGTACCAATCAGATCATTTGTTCATGTGTTCATAAAAAATCCGAAAAGTGGCGAAAGCTGTGTGAAATATTACGAGGATTATGCAAATTACGATTTAATACAGTTTGTAGCTTGGTAACAGCCAAACATGACAGTAAGTAATTAATACCGTATGAAGTTTAGCTTATGTTCTAGCTGCTACGAAATATGAATGTATATGAGTAGTCACGCGGGGTCAAAAACGACCGCCGAACAATTTTGACACGCTCGTAAGTCACTGTAAAAGTGGTTTAATTATGTTTTAGCTGACATGGTGAGGTCTGGGTAATTTGAACCCTAAAATGTATAGACATTAAGACAAACGGTCGACAACCCTTAGGTCTTCTTACAGAAAATCGCGTTTTTCTAACCCTTGAGATCATTTTAGACCCTGTACAAGTAACTGCGGGGTATCCTAGATCTAGCACGCTTGATATAGACCAAATACCCACCTTGGCTAGTTACTCATGAATTCCTATTGTAATTTTTATCTAGTATAAATGGCGAATGTTAATTAGTGGTTGTACCACACTCCAGCGACTTTGATCAAAACGCTTAAAAATATAAACCTTGTTCCGCAAAGCGGTAGAGCATCTAAAACTCCTTCACGAAACATCAAATTAACATCAGTTGGATGAGCTTATTTTAAGTTTAAATACTTCCTCAACGCAACTAAAACTGAGAAGATATATGCACGAGGTAGAACGGAGAAGAAGATAAGAGTAAAACAATAAGACAGGAATTGCAAATGCAATTTATTTTAGATTGGTTTCCTTCACATTCTGCAGCAGATCCAACAAAATTTCCTAATGATGGAGGGCTGCGCGTATGAGACTTGGAATTTGAAACGTCTCAGAAAGCATTTCTGTGTATTTTACATCACGTCGAGGTTACCATTTTGTTTCAAAAAGGAGCAATAAATGAGAAGGAACTGATGGCAATAAAGGAATTGTTAAAATAATTTATTTAATAATTAGTTCGCGAGCCGGAGCTTTGGATGGGTTGGGTTTTGTCTTTTATTGTTACAGGCACTTATCACAATCTGCCTTTTTCATTTTTTTTAAACGCTTTAATGAATGAATATTTTTTATGTTTCATCAGGGCTGCGAAAAAGACAAATGGATACACTTTACGATGACTACACTCTAAGAAACGGGATTAAGACAATTTTTGGGACGCATATTACCAGAGACAAATAGAGACCCACCACAAAGCTTGCGACAGGTATCCACTTTTCTGGGCTCAATTTTGGTTGGAACTCATCGGAACAACAGCCAACTATTGCCTATTGTTGACTTATGAGCGTGTGTTTTGCTTTCGACAAGCAAACCCTGTTTCCGTTTCCGGCAGCGCGGACCAATCACAGACTTTTGTTGCCCTTCACCATTCAACAATAGGCAATGTTTATCGTTGCAGCCGGTGACTCCCGAACAAAACTGTGACCTCTAAACTTGCTTCGCTTTTCTAACACGGGAAGCATACGGTGTGCTGGGTCTCTATTTGTCTCTGCATATTAAGCCCGAATCACACTGCGCAAGTGGAGCTGAAAATGAGCTTGCAAACTGTCTTGCAAGTCGTTGCTCAACAGTCGTCTTTTCGTTGATTTTAAGGGTTTTTACAAAAATGTGTGCTCAATTTGTTCAGCATAACTTTAGAAATTGTTTGCTGATGATCTCCGACCTCATCGATGAATGGTACACCGATGACCCCCACTTTCGGCTCACTTTCAGCTCCACTTGCGCAGTGTGATTCGGGCTTTTCTCATCTTTTGTACGCATATGATCTCATTTGCTTGCAACAGGCTGGTTTATTTTGAATAACGGCAACTTTTGAGGCTTCATTCGGAGCACGTCCCCCCTTTTCTTCCATGGACATGTCACTGTTCGATGTTCATATCTCTGCTCAATTCAGGGCTGCTTTAAAAACAAACACACCCAAATAAATCCCTGAGGTGGTACAGCTGCTCGATCTGTTGAGAGTCGGAAGTTGAAAACGCAGCTCCGAAACTACGTGTTTTGGCAAAAGAATCAGAGAAACCTTAGGCCAAGTCCACATGAATGGAGCATCAATCATTTCGAGCTCAGCCACCTCTGCTCATTCCTTGCATGCAGGGAGAGGGATTTTAATTCCTCTGAGAGTGGCAAAGGGAAAAAAAGGTGGTTGAGAAACCGCGTGTGGGCGCGCCCTGAGATGAGCTTGTGAGTGCGACCGAGCGTGCGTGTCGCGTGTGTATACGTTGCCTGAAAAAGGCCGGGAAACTGCATTATTGTAATCATCTTTTGCGCGGCGCGATATTCCTCACGGGAAAAGGGGGAAAAGGAGGAAAGGGAAATCAGTATGAATACGGATAGGTGCTAAATTCTCTCCCTCCCCTCTCAATAGCTTCCTGCTTCTTTGTTCCTATCTCCCTTCGCCCTTTTAACCAGTTTAAAGCAGGGTTGAGGAAATTGTTCCTTTTTCATTCGACTGTTTCATATGCTAATATGCAATGCAGTGTTGCCACTTGTCACGCCGAATATAATACGTGTGAGGATGATCTGCCAGTCTTTAATTACTATTTCTCTACCATTTCAAATCTCGCTCATGCAATTAAAAAAGAAATGAACAAAAGTATTAAAAGCGGCTCATCGGCTTAGTTCCGGAATTTGTGTACAAAAAACCAACAATGAAATCAGAACGAACGCCGTATATTTTCATATTTTTAATCGCATGTGAAACGTGTTAAAAATAATATGGCATTTTAAAATTGTTGAACCACATGTATATTGTTATATGCATGGTGGGTTTAAAAATCAAGCAGAAACAAATATTTCGAAAAAGACTCTGAAACTTCGAAAAATGCTGAAACACGTGGATTTCATTTTTTTTTGGAGAGGACATGTTTTAAAATTAAATATTCAGCCCTTCTGGGGGGTGTCAGGCCCGGTATCGAAGTATCGACGTGGATCAAAAGCTGTGGATGCTCGCAAGTTTACAAAGGATTAAAAAAAATATAATTGGAAAGGCAGACAGACGAACGGAATTAAGTTGAAAGTAAAAGATTATTCACGAAAGAAATGGATTCATTGAAAATCGAGGTATGTGCTTTAAAGTGATTAAATGAAAACGAGAGGGGCGGCTTAAGGGATTGCGTCGTGGAAGAAAACTGTGGAAAATTACGTCGCAGTGTAACAGCGGCAGGAAAGAAGAAAAGCAACAAAAGAGCAAAAATGGAAAATGTCGGAAACGTGGCCGTCTGACCGTACCAAACTGAACGCAAATGACTCGTGTGAAGCAACGGAAATGAAGTTGTTGCACTCTTTCACTCTACACGGATATAGTAAAATATTGGTCCTGTAAAAACCAGCGATAGTGCTAATGGTGACGCTAAAGACTTCCGAAATCCACCCGTTAACTGAATAAAAGCTTTTAAAACACTCTAAAGTGATGCTATAATGGCGAAGTAAACGAGCGCATGTACCACTGAGGTAGTCGTATCTAATTTGTCACTTCCTCCCTGCCGGGGGAAAAAAGATTCTGTTGTAAATCACTACTATGCTGGTGGAGAGTTACTCTGTTTCGTAATTTATATAGGTAATTAGAAAATAAGCTTTTCAACGCCGTAATACCAGCGCAGATCATTTCAGACGAACGAGAGACTAATTCTTTCAGGGATGAAACTAAATTTTAAAGCTCATTTAATGTTTCTTCAGGCAGTAAGTACACGGAAAAAAAAGTATTAATGAAATGTACCAAACTTGTAGTTGATTTTGACCCGACCTCAATAAAGGCACGGTAAACTATACAGACGTGTGATAAAATTTCCGTAAGGTCAGATCAAATTAACATCAATCGTTTGATAAAGTTAATCAGATGTCAAGTTAATATTACCATACCGTTGGGTTGAGCCAAAATAAACCACGCTTGTTTCTTGAACTTCATAAATAACTTTTATCAGTGTATAGGTAAAAAAAGTGTAAGAGCATAAAAAATAGGGCAAAATTCACTAAAGAGACACAACATCAATTTGTTTGTATTTTTTGACTAAATACCGTCCAACAACTGAAATTTTAAATTTCAATAAAAGTTTGGCCCAAGATAAGAATATTTCTGGTAGTATGTGTTGAAGGTGACACAGTGTGCTTTGAAAGTCGTGTAATCAGCTCGAAGCATAAAAAATATATTTCACTCTTGACACTTTTCCATGTGCCGGTCGAGAATTCAAGATGCTTTACGGAAAGGGCAAAACCTTTATGACGATATTGCTTTGAAAACAGTCTAGATTATTGAACATTGCACAACAGGAAACTCCCGAAATTTCATGTTTTTTGTTTCTATATCTATCTAGGTGGAAATGATTCTTGCGGAAAAAGAGATTCTTTCCCTGGGCAACACTGCGTTTCGTCGGAAACTTTCCTCCGTTCAAATCGCGTAGGAATTAGAATTTGATTAAGATTTCTATCAGCCTCAACCGAGCCTTTTTTATAATAAGAGCAAAAGAGTGTCGAAAACAGGTGCTCGTTTATCTAGAAAATCCAGAAAAATGCGTAAGCTTATACAGGATATCCGTGCCAGAATATGTAACAGCTTCGGCTTACGGTAAATATAGTATTGGGACTGTTAGGTCAAATAGGCCGATTCGAGTCGAGTGTCGTATAGAAATGCGAAAAATTTCAATGTTGGCACACTTAGCCCACCATGTTGCATTGCTGCATAACACTTGTACGATAGATAAACTCAGATTTTAAGCCCTCGAGGACACTAACTCTCGCTAGCAGTTCTGAGCCAAAAGCTTATGGTTTCCGTCAATACTCGCGATTCTTTTATACGAGAAAGAAAGATGAAATTTAAATCGTGCGGTTTAATTTTCTTGTTATTATATTACTACCTTAATGTTTTCTCCGATACCATTATTGATTGTTTTCATCTGAATAAAGTGAATGAAATTAGTTTAAATACAAAAAAAACCAAGCAGCCTTCAAAACACGCGGGCGTGTTAAGAATGTATGCACGACCTTAATCAATAATTGATGGGTAGGGTGCTTTAGATTTACAGTGAAACGATTTTGTAGACATTTTTTTACTATCGTTTTTTTTTGTTTTCCTCAAACATCAAAGTTTGGTATTAATTAATTACCAATTACCGGTTATCGTGTGATCGATTACACTCTTATTTGCCCAACTTTGGCTGGAGCATATTTTGAACCATGTGTAGCCACACCTCAAACGTATATCCTGACGCACTTTATAACTCTTCATACTGTATTCGAGGGTGGATTCAGGACTTTGGCCTCTCTCTCTCTCATTTTATTCGAACACATGTTGAAACAAGCAGCCTTCAAAAAGTGTACAATTAATAGCCTTTACAGCCTTGTACAATTAATATCTTTATACCTTTATCAGAAAGGTTTGGAATGTAACAATTTCTAAGCTTAAATCTATATTTCTCACAGCTACTCTTAGTATTTGAAGGAGCAAGTGTATCCAAACGGGTTGCCTCCTGATCGACAAAATGTTATATTCTCTATATCCGGGGTGTTTCAGACCACCTGGCATGCTTTCATTAAAGCTGATCTCAGATACAAAATTTTGGTGCAACACGTGTGCCGAATATTGACCCCGATGAATTTTGAGAAAATATTTCCAACCCCCGAAAACCATTCCTTGGGGGTTATTTAAGGGGGTGTGTTCCCGTATTCCAAAAAAATCAAATGGAAGGGGTGTTTTTTGACCTTTAAATCTAATACGGTATATACATATTCTTTTTTTCGGATCTTTCTTTTTTGAAAGCAACCCTAAATGAGCTATGGGTAATTTTTGAAAAGTTTAAAGGCAATTTGTAATTGACCGCTGTGACGTTCCGAATCGAAAAAAAGTCAATTGGCTGATCTCTAGCTAAGTCCCATACAAATCGGCAGAGATGCGCCTTTACTAATCTATTCACATGTCACACCCGGTTTCAGTCCATTTCCGTGGGCCGGATTTTTTTATGGTCCATCAAACATGGACTTTTTTAACCGTGATCTCATGAAAAGCCGACTTAGTGTGTATTTAGGTAAGGTTGTTCCGGCGAAAATGGGGAGGTGTTAGTACCTTTAATTGTTGTTTAAGTGATGAAGGAATTTAGATTTGATTGGGCGAAGGGAAGTGGGAGGGGAAGAGGGTACAACTTTTGAATGAGTAATGACCGTGCGGAGGAAATTTTGAATGTAGCGCCTCACGACTAGTGAAATCATCCCACGATGCGAGCGCCGCGCCACTGTCGCGTCGGCAAGGCATTGACTAACGTGGTGGCGGACGATCCGGTCGCTATCGTGCTTGAGAACGTAGCGGTAGCGGTGTATCCTAGAGTCCCTATATGTAGAGAGTTAAGACAAGAGAAATCATGGGCGCCGCCATTGGATGCGATTTTGCACATTTGTTTACATTCTGAGGCCGTTGTTGTGTTTTGCCCCACAGCAAAGATTACAGTTCCGCTATGTTTGGAACGATGTAATCTTTCCCTGCTTTTGTTGATCGGCATGTATTAACGCTTTTTAATGATTCTTTTGAGATTTAGGGACATTCTTGTGGTGCATTATGATTAAAATTAACAGATTCGTCGCAAATTATCTCTTTTATCTGTAAAAGACCGTTGGTAAACAAAACAAAAGTGCAAAATCGCATCCAATGGCGGCGTCCGTAGAGCCTAAAATTCATCGACCAATCAGAAGTTGACTACCCTCTTGTCTTAACTCTCTACATATAGGGACTCTAGTGTATCCTATACTCTGTTCAGGATAATTTGAAACTTGGCAAGTCAGGTAGAAACGCACTACTTTGCAACGCGGCACCCATTGAGCCGATGATTTCGGGGACAGCACCCACAAGCGCAAAAATCCGAAAACTAGAACCCAAAAGCGCATAAACGATTTTCCAAAAGCGCAAAAAGGATCTCGAGACATATGCCTAAAAGCGCAAATGCTAATGTAAAAAGATGTGACCCAAAACCGCAAAGATAATTAAATTGCTAATTCTTACCTAAGGCACTGGCAACGCTGTATATTTGCAACCCACTTCTTTCAGATAACTCTCGAGCGTGAGTTGATTGCTAAACAGCTGAGAGTGTGAAGAAAGTAGTTGCTTAAATTTGCTCTCTTCCTTGGAATTTGATTTTGGCGGTTTGACCCATATATGCCCATTGGGTCGTTAACGACCCACATATAATGGTTTTTTTGGGACCAAATTACAGTAAATTTACGCCAATTTTACTCAAAACTCAATGTTGTGATCTTTCAGCACCTCAAATTTTAGCTGGACCAAAAAATTTCACAATTTTTAAATTTAATTTTTTATTTTTAACTCTAAGATGGTGTTTTTTTTTTTTTAAAAAAAACACCAGAAAACACCCAACATGTTCACATAAAGTTGGGCATATATGGGTTAAAAGCAGACTTTAGCTTGATATAAGTTTCTGCTCGCAGAACAGCGATGAAGGAGTGAATGTTTGGATGAGATGAAGCAAATTTTTTTCTGAAGTGTTCATGAAACTAAAATTCTCCATTAAAATTCTCCGATTTTGCATTCCACATTTACTCACTAGAGTTAGCATGGTTGCCAAATCAAACATTATTTTTTAATAGCATTGTGACTGAAAGTGTCCTCAGTAAAATGCACCCATTTACGCAAATTTTCCTTGCCCAGAACATACCTTTATGCGCAAAAGAGTATTTTGCGCATTTGGGGATTTGCGCTTTTGGGATTTGCGCATTTGGGTATTTACCGATTTTGGGTATGGCATCGCTCATTCGGCGTTTGTCCCACTCCAACCGCCGCCGTGATGGAAGAATACCGAGAAACGGCCGACTATGAATTTTATCTGTGCAAAAGTCAAATTACAAACGGTCAGAGATACGATGAAATGGATGAAATTTTTGCCCTAAAGGGTCGCAACTCGTCAAAAGTAGTCGGAAAACATATCTTACCACTCTCGAGGATTTATTTTGTTAAAAAAAATAAAATGATATAAAAATAAACAAAGCCTTTCTTTAAATGTTCCGACTTTTTTTCTCGAGAGTGGTAAGATATGTTTTCCGACTACATTCGACGAGTTACGGCCCTTTAGGGCAAAAATTTCATCCATTTCATCGTATCTATGACCGTTTGTAATTTGACTTTTGCACAGATAAAATTCATAGTCTGCCGTTTCTCGGTATTCTTCCATTACGGCGGCGGGTGGAGTGGGACAAACCCCGAATGAGCGATGCCACCCGAAATCATCGTCTCAATAGGTGCCGCGTTGCAAAGTAGTGCGTTTCTACCTGACTCGCCAAGTTTCAAATTATCCTGAACAGAGTATAATGCAGCACCTATGACTTATCAGATATTTTGTCTGCCCGTTGTTTGACCTTGGGGTTATGATGGCACGGGATCTCGTTGACATAGCCGCTTACGGTAGATAGTAAGTTTCCTTTCTTACGCATGTTTTGAGCTTTACAAGGCATTTATGAATGTTCCTTAAAACTCAAGCGGAAAAAGAATCCTGAAATGCGGCGATTCGCTTGCAGTGGAATGACAAACGTTAATGATGTTTACACGTTCACGAAATCGTGGCTCTGATCAATACTGTGTCTTCTTCCATACCTGCAACCTCTGGGTTTTAGTTTATGGTCACTCGTATTCTACGTACCTACAGCTGCTTATGGGTTACGGAGAGTCGGAGAACCCGTGTGATTATAACCTCAATATAGCGGTTGGAGGCATTCTGTGTCAATGTCTTAGTAATACGCGTAGTAAAATCGAAAAAAGTCCTACCTCCCATACATTCTGTAGAAAGCGGGAAATTTACAGCTCTGTAAAAACGATAAGAATCCTCAAACCAAGCTCTAATGAACCAAAAAATTAGCAGAAATTTAAACGATAGTATACTTGAAGTAGGTATGCGCAAATTTGTGAAAAACATCAAAAACCGACTCTAAAACGCGCTTGAAAATCAGTATAAAAGGGTGATACTTTCGACGAAATATCGGTCCACTGGACGAATAGAGGAATTTGATTGGCTACAAAATAGCTGAGAAACGAAGTGGTGCCAAATAGTTCCAAAACAACCACTTAAAACACAGAATTTCAATACTCCAAAATGCTAAGTACATTTGTACAACAGCGCAAATCAAAAACCAGACCGAAACCAATATGCACTCCCCATAGGGTCGTGCGTAAAAAAAAAAAAAAAAAAAAAAAAAAAAAAAAAAAAAAAAACTTTATCAGAGATCACGAATCCCCGTTTTATCCCGACTCAGTAAATCCATGAAAATTCATTGCGGATGAAGAGCAATATACAACCACTGCAAGGTACTTACAACTCATGATAGTATTTTCCTCGGTAAATACGATTTGCGAATAACTCAGGTTGGCTACTTTGCCACCTTTCAGCATTTTGATGGATCTTTTGGAAGAAGAAAGGAAAGCGCTGCAAACAGAACTTCCGCGATGCCCCTCCCGAATCTAGGAAGTTTCGGCGCGGAAATTTCGGCGCCGGAAATCTCGGCGCAAAAATTTCGGCGCGGGGAAATTTCGGCGCGGGGAGATCTCGGCGCACGGAAATCTCGGCGCCTGATTTTTTTTCAAGCGGTAAAGGTAAGTAACGTCGAGTGTAGTTAGTACTTGATTGATCATGGGAGACCGTTTTTTTTCAAGCTGTAAAGTTAAGTAACGTCGAGCGTAGTTAGTAATTGGATCGATTAGGGGGTGACCGTTATTTTTCTTCAAAAAATTCAAAATGTTTCAAACTTTTCCTTAAAAATGGGGAAATCTTCTTCGAGGAATTGCTCACAACTTGAAATATTAAATTTTCTCTAATTTATTCGACAAGGGCAGTATACACACGCAATATTTTATATGCCCATATTTATCTATTTATTCATTCTCTTTTAGCACATTTTTAAAAAATTGACAAAGGGCCATCTACACTCCTCACAAAAACTTTTTAAACACGCCCAAGAGTGTTCTTTGGGGGGGGGGGGTCCCCTTAAAAAAAAAAAAAAAACTCTTGGCCAGTCCTAAGCCTGGATAAGTGTGAAGGAAAAGTTGAAAATATTATGATTTTACTGAAGAAAAAACAAGCAGATAGTTCTGACACTACAGTGTCAGAGAAGGCGCACCTTGAGCAAATTTGGTCCTCATGAGTCCAATTCCATTTCCACCATCTCAAAAATAATGTGTCCAGCAAAAAACCGGGTCCGAACCTGGATGCGGCGAGTGGGTAGGGGTAAGGACCACTACATACGATCTTATATGGGACAAACCCATCGAATATTCCACCACCTCAGAAAAAATTGTCCAGCGAAAGTGAGGGTCCGAACCTGTGTGCACCGAGAGGGGGGGGGGTAGAACCCCTACAGACAATCTTAGAACAATCCCTTCGAATTTTCCACCATCTCAAAAAAAATTTACAGCAAAAGTTCAAGTTCGAACCTGTATGCGGCGGGTGGGGAAGGGGGGCACTACGGACAATCTCAAACCCTTCAAATTTTTCCAACATCAAAAAAAAATTGTCCAGCAAAAGTTAGGGCCCAAAACCTGTGTGCGGCGAGTGTAGGAGGGGGGAGAACCACTACGGACAATCTTAGGACAATCCCTTCGAATTTTCTATCAACTAAAAAAAATTGTCCAGCAAAAGTTTGGGTCCGAACCTGTGTGCGGCGAGTGGAGGAGGGAGGGGATGTAGAACCACTACGGACAATCTTAAAACAAATCTTTGAATTTTCCAACAACTCAAAAAAAATTGTCTAGCAAAAGTTTGGGTCCGAACCTGTGTGCGGCGAGTGTAGGAGGGGGAGACCCACTACGGATAGTCTTAGGACAATCCCTTCGAATTTTCTAACAACTCAAAAAAATTGTCCAGCAAAAGGTAGGGTCCGAACCTGTGTGCGGCGAGTGTAGGAGGGGGGGAGAACCATTACGGACAATCTTAGGACAATCCCTTCGAATTTTCTAACAACTCAAAAAAATTGTCCAGTAAAAGTTAGGGTCCGAACCTGTGTGCGGCGAGTGTAGGAGGGGGGGGGGAGAACCACTACGGACAATCTTAGGACAATCCCTTCGAATTTTCTAACAACTCAAAAAAAATTGTCCAGCAAAAGTTAGGGTCCAAACCTGTGTGCGGCGAGTGTGGGGGGGTGTAGAACCACTCCGGACAATCTTAGAACAATTCCTTTGAATTTTCCAACATCTCAAAAAAAATTGTCCAGCAAAAGTTACGGTCCGAACCTGTGTGCGGCGATTTGGGGGAGGGGGGTAGGACCACTACGGACAATCATTGAACAAACCCTTCGAATTTCCTACTGCACATCACTAAACGTACGAAATGAACAATCAAATACTCACAAAACAATTTTAATAAATGTTTTGCATAATGCCACCCCATTTTAAGAAGACATTGACTCGCTAACACAATTTACAGAAAGAAATGGAGCGCAGACTCATGTTTCAGCATATGACTCTCACTTAATTGTAACCAAATTGTGAGGCGCAAACTCAATTTTGTGCAAAAGTCTAAGCACTAGACTTTTCGACATGACTGATCCAACCTCAAAACACCTAATCAGTCTCTAATTCTGATTATTAGCGTTAAAAATATTTTTGGCTCAAATTAGCGCTCTCACCTCAGTATCAATAAAAACCGATGCGCTAACATAATTTTTAGAAGAATTTGATGAGATCACACAATTTTCTGAAAGATATGGCGCGTTGAGTCATTTTGCAGCATAAAAAATGCGCGATAAATTAATTTTCACCAAATTGTGGTGCACGACTTTAATTTTCAGCGAAAGTATAATCGCTACCTCAATTTCCCCATTTTCTCCAATGCCGTATCGTTTTCTTTTTTTCTTATAGCGTTTGAAGATATTTTTGCTCAAAACTGTGCGCTCACTCAAGTTTCAGTAAAAAACAACACGTACGCTGACATAATTTTCAGAGGAAATTGACTTGGTAACACAAATTTCAGAAAGAAATGGAGCGCTGACTCATGTGTCAGCATATGACGCTAACCTAATTGTAACCAAATTGTGAGGCCCAAACTCAATTTTGTGCAAAAGTCTAAGCGTTAGACTTTTAGGCATGACTGATCCAACCTCAACACACCTAATCAGTCTCTAATTCTGATTATTAGCGTTAAAAATATTTTTGGCTCAAATTAGCGCTCTCACCTCAGTATCAGTAAAAACTGATGCGCTGACATAATGTTTAGAAGAATTGGATGAGATCACACAATTTTCAGAAAGACATGGCGCGTTGAGTCATTTTGCGGCAAAAAATAAGTGCGATAACTTAATTTTCACCAAATTGTGGTGCACGACTTTAATTTTCAGCAAAAGTATAAGCGCTAACTAAATTTCCCCATTTTCTCCAATGCCGTATCGTTTTCTTTTTTTCTTATAGCGTTTGAAGATGTTTTTGCTCAAAACTGTGCGCTCACTCAAGTTTCAGTAAAAAACAGCACGTACGCTGACATAATTTTCAGAAGAAATTGACTCGGTAACACAAATTTTTAGAAAGAAATGGAGCGCTGATTCATATTTCATCATATGACGCTAACTTAATTGTCACCAAATTGTGAGGCGCAATCTCAATTTTGTACAAAAGTCTAAGCGCTAAACTTTTAGGCATGACTGACGTTGATCTCCGACAAAATAGGTGACTGTCAAAGGTTAGCGGACTACCACACTATATGATTAAGGAACCAGTTTGAGTGTCTCAAGATACTTTGAGACATATAAGGAGAGTGACAGCTTAAATCAACATAGGTAGTACAACAGATGTAGCATAAGGCGGTAGCATAAGAAATCAGGAAGTTCCTGGAGTACGGGAAAATTTACTAAAAATAGAGGAAGAGCGAAATAACTGCATTGAATAAATGATGCCTTGAAGCGCTAAGTCATTTGACGGGAATTGCCAGACTAAATAAAATGTCAGAAAATTTGACCGCAAAGCACTTTCCCTTTTAAAAATTGAAAGAGGGCTGACTTCCTTTAGGACCTTAAAAACCAAAAAATGTATAGGTAGAGAAATAAGACGCATTTCCTTGTTTCGTTCTGAATAGGACTAAGAAATTTCACATACAATAACAACATGATGAAAATATAAAGCAAGTCAGCACATCACACTATTCAGAGGTCCCATTTTTGAACCTTTGAACTCTTACTAATTCACGAGTCATAGCTACTAAAAACGCAAGCAGAGTAATTTTATTACGTTGAGCGTAAACAAATAGCTGAAAGTTGATAGGAAATATGGAGGAGGTTAGGGCAGGGACCACTATGGAAACAACGACATCAGGGCTGAATAATAAGAGATCCTCTTCGATGCGCAGTAATTTTTGGTAGTTAAATGAGAATTCTGAGTATTGAGATAAGGAATGTTCAGAGTTCTTGCTGTAGGGACTTTCCGTTTTGCGTTTGACCACACGCTATCATGAAAAAAACAAACATTCATCAGAACGGCAAATGTTTGGGTTCTTTTTATCACCTAGAATATATCCCGGGGACAATTTGAAATAATCAAAAAGTGAGGTTGGAAATTTTTGACATAGAATAACTTTAAAAAAACGTCAATCAATGAACATGAAATTACTCCCAACCAACTCAGAATTCAGTCGTGGCTGGGAGAACATTAACTTTTCAAATGAAATTAGCAAATAAAAACACAGGACACAACCAAAATTTCACGACATCAAAAAAGCTCATTTCGCCATTTCATCAAAAGGGGGGCGTAGTATACTCTATTGAGTATCAGGGCGATTTCAATAGGCGCACGTTGTGCCAACGGTGCGCCAAAAACGGTCTCCCCATAATCGATCCAAGTACTAACTACGCTTGACGTTACTTAAGTTTACAGCTTAAAAAAAAAACGGTCCCCCCATAATCAATCCAAGTACTAACTACACTCGACGTTACTTAACTTTACCGCATGAAAAAAAATCAGGCGCCGAGATTTCCGTGCGCCGAGATCTCCCCGCGCCGAAATTTTTGCGCCGAGATTTCCGACGCCGAAATTTTCGCGCCGAAACTTCCGGACACCCCCCCTCCCCCCCCCCCCCAAAATTTAAGCTATTTGGATGGTTTCTATATCATTTTCACATTGGTGCGGTATGAATCAAAATTATTCCAATAGTATATAATATCTACTGTTCATTAGTCCCTTTTAAATTTTGGAATGCGTATATACTATTTTTTAAATTTCTTCAATTGGGCAGACCTAATTAATTGCTTTGAGCAATTGCATTTCACGGTTTGTTTTTTTACTCATTTTCAGTAGGACAGTTAATATTGAATATTCAAAATTGATTAATGAAACGAAGTATGAGCAAGGGTGATAGGGAGGGAAGGGGAGGTGACATTAGCAAGACCACGATGGGGCCACCATCCCGCAATCTATTTTAAATTTTGATTGAAACGTGTACGCCAATACCGACCGAATACTCAGACGACAGCGAACAAAGCAGAAAGTTAGATGACCCCTAATCAATCCCTGATTCAAACTTTCACGGGGGGAGATGATATTAGTTCGAACGGTGGTGAAAATGGTTGGGTGGCAGGGTGGGGGGGGCACAGAAGTTGAAGTGGCGTTGGGGGAAGATAAGTTGAGAGAGTATGCAAGGTTGCACGCGCACATTTTTGCTGACTTCAAATATTTCAAAAAAAATTAAATAACTGCGGATTTGGTTTCCTTCACATTCCGGCCGTTCGTTTGCATCATTGTTGCCAAATTTCGGTTGAAAATCCGTCTAATCTGCGTTGAATAAATTATAGGATCTGTGGATGGTCGCCTATGCCACATATCTGCCAACACTGAAATTTGCACGAAGATTTGGAACTTCATCAAGTTCTTAATCGAAAATTTCAAATATTCAATAAGGATTTTTAACCGTTGATTGATCACTCGTTGATTACTTCCAAAAGAAAGAGAATTGTTGAAGAATAAAACGCCGATAGGTTCGAAGAGTGAGAAAGGCAAGTAATGAGATACCGCGAAAATGACTTTGAAGCGTTTAAGACTGGAATATTCGCCCCTCATCAAAGTTACAACAAGATTCGCCTTCGATCGTGTTTTCCCCCCAAAAATGAATGGTCTCTCCAGCGATACAGCGTTGGTCGCCGTTGTTGCCAAGTGACCCGTGATGCCTTGTTAATTGCAATGTATCGACGTTTTTTTCCCACATTTATCCTGGAAGAAGAACCAATCCTTCGCAGGTTTTCATCGAGTCCCCAGATAATCGATTCCCTTGAGAAGCTTCAAATGGGAAAAAACGCTAAGCCAGTAGCGCAACGTTCAAGAAACTCTTGTGAAATTCGTATGTTTGTCAAGGATGACAAGGGGATTAGAACCCCCTCTTTCTTAATTATCTACATTTACATTCAAAGAGGAAATGAGATAGATAAAAGAGATCTTGGTCGTGCCCTTGAAAAGCACTTCACGATTAGCCAATTTAAACCAAAAGGAATATAAAAATAAGCCACCCTTAACGATATAAAAAATATTGGGCTCAATTATTTCCGGCAATAATTTATTTTACAATTTTGTTCTCTCACTTGTTAAAACGGTGAGTAATATATAGTAAAATTAGAAATTTAATATCAGCAAAGAGTTTTTATTTTGGCATAACAACATCACTCTGAAAAAAAAATTACTTTCAAATACAATAAATACGGAAATTGCCGGGTGTCTTAAAATTTTCCTACAATATAACGTTAATACGTTATATTGTAGAAAATAAAATTGGGTTACAAAAAAGTTTCTACGAAAATTTTTAATACTATCCTATCATCTGAAGAATGGTCGAATGATCTTTTGTGCAAACCATTATCTAAGAATCAAGACACATGCTCGAGTTTTTCAATCGATAGTTTTCGATATTTTTTGAGAATTTCTGTGGTGATAATACATACCATGAGGAGAAACCTTTGTCATAATTCAGCTGCAAGTCAATTTGTCCTCTATTTGGAGAAAATAAGTCTACATTTTCCGGACTATTGGATTGGCGTTCATTGATATGCACTTTTTGAACGCCGAAAATAAAAACCTTAGAGTTGTGATTATTGCTTGCTGTTCCAATTTCCATAATATACGCTCCAAGGATTTCAGAGAAGGATGAGGCTTTTTAGTATGATTTTTTTTAAACTCATTTTTAGAATGTAACCAATTTATTATTATTGATGAAGGTCGTGCAGCCATTCTTAACGCACGCGCAAGTTTTGAGGACTGCTTTTTGTTGCTGTTTTTTTAATTTTTTTTTTTTTTGTAGCTGTCGCAGCTCGCAACACACCATTTTTTGACATATATTGAATGTTTGCCTATTTTTTGTTTTCTTTTTTCTTTAAGATTATATTATCTGTTTAATTTTCACCGGAAACTCTGTTTGCAGATAAACGCGATTGCTCGAAAGAGCTCACCTTAAAAATTAGAGTTAAATCAAATAATGAATAAGGTGAAGAAAAAGTCACCCTTCCGCTCTCCATCCTTTCCATCCCATCCCACTTTTTTTTGAAAATTCCTCCTATACCTCCGGCCTCCGCGTATCTTCAGGAGAAATGAGGGCCCTCCTGTAGAAAATGGAGTATATTTTTCTTCCTGGCCGGCGAAACACGCAAAAGAGGATGTATAAAGAAAGTGTTCTCATTTGGGGGGAAAAAAAAAAAAAAGAAAAGAAAGAAGGTGAAATAAAGGAAAAAAAAGCGGAGAAAGGGAAATTGAGTGAAGTTCCGCCGACAGTCCTTGCTCCTCTCCCGGTAAAAACCTTCTTGCTCTCTTTTTAATGTATTCATTCAATTTGTATTCTTCCGGACCATGGGTCTCCACGACTCCGTTTCCATCTCCGGTACCCCCCTTTCCCGTACTCCTACACCCTTCTTCCACAGTCTGCACCACTCGATAAAAGTAATCGTTGAACAATATTCCCTCCCCTATTATTCAAACGGAGGAGCGCAGCGTCCGGAGTGAAAGAACGAGGACATGACTTACTCGTATTGAAATGTAGGAAGATGGCCGCCCGGGGGAACGGAGCACGCGGCCGCCTACAGTCTAACCCCCCCCCCCCCCCCCACCACCACCACCAACGCCGACGACACCTGCAAAGTCAAGTGTTAAGTTGTCGGGCAACGATTCTCGAGATGTCGAGGAAAAGAGAATGGTGCCAGTAAGACTGTATGGAAGAGCAATTCTGCAAAGCAGGATTGATCGTTAGAAGAAGATAAATTAACTACATCCTCCGTTACGTAAACGAGGAAGGCGATTCTTCAGAGACAGTTGTTTGCTTTTGCCACGTGATTGCCGCACCAGCATTAAATTGCCACCGTTGCACTTGGAATCGGCGCATCGGGGGATCAAATAAACATAGAATTTTTGTATCGCACTTTTACAAATGAAAATCTAGATTATAAACAGTAAACACGGTAACTTATATATACATGTAAATACATTCATTTCAGAGCTTGAAATGACGAGTCAAATAACATAAATTTTTTGCAAGAAAACATCAACATTAAAATTTTTTTGAAGCAAAATTAGGATAGTTTTCATGTCCGTAAAAATCCATTTTTCGATCTAGTGTACGACGAAAGAAAAAAGAGGACAATTAGAGGGTCCGATCATTTCTATTCCGATTGCGCTCGTTCTCAGACCCTACAAGTTCTAGAATTACGGCATTGATAATAAAGGCTCTTATCTGATTGGCTCTCAAAATTTTCTATCGACATTCTAGGGCGCTCGAATTGAAGAGAGGAATTAAAGGAAAATGAATCTGTACGATGAAAAATACCGGTGAGTTTTAAATAAATAATGACAGGATTGTGGGAACGGGGCTGCTGAGTGCTGATGTGACGGAAAACGTTTTAAGGAAGAACGGTATTGTTTTCCCTTTTAAAACAGAACCGAGTATTAATCGGTACCAAGCCCCTACCAAACAGTACCGCGGTTCTCCAGGGATTTTGAAATTTTCCGAATTTAAAAATTGGATTTTAAGGAAACTCTTTTTGCAAATTTTGGGGAAAATCAAACTACCCCAGCTTTGATAACATTTTTCAGTTGCTGCCCTCGCGGGGCCTTCAATTCGGCCAGCATGCATCAGCGAGAGGGTTTAGGTTTGAAGTGGCATGGTGAATTTCTGGCTCTAAATTTTATTACAGTGAAGGTATTAAAACCCAATTGGATTAGCGGGGGGGTAGCATCCATGCACAGCAGAGCGTTTGATAATTAATTATCTTCACAGAGTCTAATCTCGTTTAGTTCCATCATTGTCCTCGGATTAATTAGGGGCCGCTTATTCATGCAAGGCTGTCATCTCGTGATGTAACCATTTTTCTCTTTCACTCTCTTTATATTTTTCTCTATTGCTTCCAGTCTCTGCTTTTTAAAGGGGCTTCTGATCGAAATGAGCCAGATTTCGGAAGGCTGACCTGGATAATAACCTTGTTTTTTTAATTTTATCATCCAAGGGGTAAGGTGCATTCCCCATCGCATGAACATGGGTCTCCTTTTATGTGCCTGCAGCTGTTAACCTATCAATTTAATTTATGTAATATTTCGCGTGCATGCATCGTGTCTTTTTCGAGACATTTCATTCATCATCGTTTTATATTAATGGTTGCTACAAAAGAAGATACGTAAGACGACAGAAACAAGACGCGCTTGGTGTTAAAAAAAAATATATCTAGCAAGTTAGGTCAAAAAGGCGGATGCATTTAGATGTAGTGGGTAGATACATTAGAGATGCTGTGAACCGACTTGCGTTGAGTTACGGTCGATCTTTACGAGGACGATCTATGCGGGGACCAAATTCGATGGATGACGTTTTTAGGTTATTATTCCCAAAAACTGACTGGTGAACCAGCTCTAGTGAGCCTTTCTACAACCTATTAGCTCCCGAGGGAAAGCTACCTCGCAGGACATGATCCTCCAAAAATGCTAGTGCACCAATAATAATGATCTGTACTGTATGCTTAAAATTATATTTAAAAATGAAACAAAATTTCAAAACATGGCGCGGCGCTTTCCTGGTTAAAAATGACGACTATTTGACTATTCCAAAAACGACTATAGTCACAGTTGGCCAACGACAATCTTCAGATGGCTAAACTGGAGCTAGCTCAATATATTTGGCCAACTATGGTCATATTTTTTTTTGGAAGAGTGGTATAGTTTTCATAGTCGTCATTTTTCCTGGGGTAGTTACACCATAGGTTACTACAATGAGCTGTCTTTATTTCGCAAAGCCATTCTCTGGAGAAAAAAATTTCTCGAAGAATTTTCAATATATGAGGCTACAGCCTCGAGTTATCGATATCGTGATATGGATCTCAAACGATGATAAAAGTCTTTCCAATTTGTCCTCATGAATGTCATAATAGTTATAGGTTGACACCTATATACAATAAAATTTTTAAAGCAAGCAATCAGCGCCGGAGGGTTTCATGAGAGAACTGGTGCGCTTCGACTCGGCTTGTGCAAGCCCCATCTCGTAACGTAATTGTGACGTATACATTACATACTTGGCGATGACAGCGATTGAAGTCGGCTGCTCCGTGAAGCGGAAATAATTTTTTTATCAACTTAAGTGCCTTTCCCCTCCTTCCTACTCCAACCTCATTCTTAGCCCTTGCTCTCTAGACTTTCTTCTTCTGCCTTGTAACATGTGAACCGCGCCCTTCAACCCTCACCCTTCGCACTCATTGGAATTAGGAAGGGGGAAAGGGGGAAGGGGTAAATGTTCAACATTCCCAAGCCCACCCTTTTGCGACAACTTGTTGAGCCTCTCATTGCTTTGCAGTAAATCGCGTCATTTGTTTTCACTCTCTCTGGTATTTGACTTGCCAAAGACTCCGCCGCAAGATCACTGAAGAAATTGGCCCATCCCAAAAAAGTAGAGGCTTTGCAAATTTGACGTCATTTTTAATGGTCGACTTGCGGGCCCAGAAAATGTTCGGGAAGGATGATCCCCGAAAGACGTTGGATGTAAAGCACTTACGTAGAGCTCATCACCAATAATCTACGTGTGAGACCGTCCGTCCCGAAAATGTTTTGGGCCCAGGTCAATTTTAAGGTCTTTCATGAAGTGATAGGAGCCATAATAAGTGAATTTAAGAATTATAATAATAACAACAATAATAATAAAAAAAATGCTTAGACCGACACAATTCGGGAGCGAAAGTTATCTTCCAGGAGCTCCTAAAAATCACTTTAATGCAACTGATTTAAAACTCTACAATAATGAGTTCGAACCACTACCTGTGAAAGAAAATTATACTCTCCGACTGTATTGGAATAGGAAAAACTGGACCCACAAGACCACACCAAACAACATTCTAGATAAAGTGCTGACATGGAAAAAGAATAAAGTCTCCTACATCATTGATATCGCTGTCCCATTCGCAACCAACACTCAAAATCCATACGCTGAGAAGATGAGTAAATGCATGGCTCTGGCAGACGAAATCAAGGCCCTGTGGAAACTGGAAAAAATAGTCATCGTACCCATAATACTCGGATCCACCGAAAAAATCTCCAAAAAAATATTTCTCAGTCTTGAAACACCGAAGCTTAAAACCGCAAGCTCTACCAAAAACTACAGAAAGCCGCTCTGAGATGCAGAATATCCGGCGAGTTTTTGGCGATGAACTCGAAAAGTAAATTTAAACGGGCCTCTCTTTTGTACTTTATTATCGGGAGAGGACTGAAACACCAGCCTTGAAAAAAACTAAGTACCCTAAAGACAAGAACATAATAGGTAATAATAAAAAAAAACGCAAATAATTGTCGATTGAGAAAAAAATGCAGTGCTATAGACGCACGATTAAAATGATAGTATTAATCGTGCGTCTATAGCACTGCACGGACACTTCCATTGTTCGCTGCATTTGCCCATTGATTTCCTCATTTTGTTTACTTTAAGAGCTGTGCGGCTGGTCCAACAAGTTCAAAAATCTTTATTTGGTCCAAAATTTTTATGCGGTTCGACGCTTTGATTCGCTCTCAAAAAGCGGTACTGAGGAGTTTTCTGGCGGGATCAGACTGACAAAAAAGATAACTTTATAGACTCAACCATGATGATGATGAGAAATTACGTGACATATCAACGACAACTCCTCAGAAGCTGCCCACAAGTTGGACATGAAACTATTCTGAAATCCATTTTTTAACTTCAGAAACTTTCAAGTTGCCAGCGTGGAAGTTTGCTTTCGAGGAGGGGAAAGTTCGAGTTCGAGTATAAGCCCCTGATTCGGGTACAGCTTCGAATGATGTCTTGCGGCAGTCAAGGAAATAACCGAGCAGTAGTGACGATTTGAAGGTGAATTGAGTCCAACAACAGCTTTCCTATTTTTCTTTTCCCTTTTTCTCTCTGCGTATGATTAAACCACGACGGACACTTCCATTGTTCGGAAATGTATTTGTGTCATCACACTGTGTTGTTTGACGCGCTTATTTTTTTTAATTTTTTTTTTTCGGCGTGTTCGATCATATGGGCTCAAGTTCACGCTCTCACGCATTCTTCTGTGTTGGAATGTATAAATAAAATTGTTTGTTCCCCAAACTCTGGCTTGAATGATATGATAGTGGCAAGGGCCACTCACGCTTACTCAGAGAAACCGAAAAATTCAGTCACGTAGAAAATATGAACGAGTCAGTCGACACAACTCATCGAGCGCGTTCAGTTTTTCCTCTTCTCTTTTTTTTTCCTGAAGAGAACCCGGAATAATGCACGAAAAGATGTGACAGTGTCCGTAATGGGCCCCATGCAAACTTTTGCTTCATCGGCGAAGAAGGTAAAAATCACTCGAAAAAAAAAATTTCCAAAATGAGCATAAAAAAGTTCCAAATGTCGTCGCTGTTGTAACAAAGAGGCATCATTCATCACGAAACAATCATCTCAAAATATCGCAAAACTGTTCCAGATCCGAAAGAAAGTAAAAATGCGTTTTCTCACTTTTCCCCCCCCCCATTTTGAAAACTTAGAAAAAACCCAGAACAATCTAGAAAATCTCACACAAAAAAATTTAAAAGGAGAATTTCTGGTTGGTTAACCACAAAGGAAGTAAACTGGGGTGGGAGATTTTGAAACCTTTCATTGAGTTGCGCCTATACTTTTTGTAAAAACACCGGCAATTTATTAAAAAAGAGTTCTAGCTCGTTAGGGCCCAAAACTCATACTCTTCTTGAATATAGTTCCTATGAGTACTCAGCTACGGATATTTTTTTTTATTTCTCGTATTTCTCGCATTTCATGACAGAAAATGATAAATAATCGTTAGTAAAAAACGTATCAAAAACGTTCAATTTCTTCTTCTCTAAAATTACCGCGCTCGAAGGAGAATATTGGCGTTCGAAAATTTAATTTTAAAGATAGATAACAGATTTTCCCGGATTTCCCCCCTGAAAAAAATCTTCATCAAAATCGCATTCCCCCTTCTGGCTTTATAAGTACTTACATTCGACAATCAGCCGGGCCCATTGCAATCGTTGCAATCATAAATATTTTACCTAAAATTATTCACATTATTCTCATGTTATTCATACGAGTAAATTGTCATTTTAACACTATCAGTCATTTATCTTATGACAGATGAATGTACTTTTTGTGTTATAAAACTTCGACTCAAAAAATTTAAATAAAATGACAATAATGTGAATAGTTGTTAAATTATTTATGATTATTCTAAAGATAATAACTATTGCCCAACACTGCCCGGCTCATAGTCACGGGTTACAGGTCACAGCTGGTTTACCCCTAAACAATGGCATACATCAATTTAAGTTTTTTTTTCGTCTTTTGTTTTTTTTTTTTTTTTTTTTTGTTTTTTTTTTTTTTTTTTATCCCTCGATTCCATCCTAGCACTGCGGATTCTTTGTCACTCAAAAACCTAACCTTAAAACCCTTACACCGAATCGAGTTGGCATCGCGGCGCAACGCCGCCGTCGTTTACTGGGACATCGGCGTATCGCAACAGGAAATCAGCCATGGCTCCAACCTCCAAGCTTGATCTCGACGAATTGAAAAAAAAAGATGCTGAAATTTAGGCAAAAGTTTCGCTTTTCTGAAAACTTTTTTCCCTCGCTCCTGCCACCAGATATTGTTGATGGGAAATTCGAACTATTTATCAGCACAAAAAAATTTTTCTTAACATTTTTCCTGTATTTTTTTCTTTCTTCTTTTTTTCCTTCTTGTTCCACTTCATTATCTTTACCCGGTTTTTTTCAACTCAATATTGATCACAAATATGCGCGTGACTGCGTGACACTGTGGGTAGATACTTTATCGCAGTCTCGTCCCTTTTATAGCTTATTCACGGGAATGAAAACTTTCTCGGCAATTACTCCATCTTTTAAATTTCCCGAAAAAATAGCAGAGGAAGAAAGTTTAGCTAAGACTGTGAAAAAGTTTCGTCGCTCATTGTTGACCCAAAAGTTGGGAGGCTAGGGCTATACCCATGCGAGATTCAAACGAATCTCACTAAAAAAGTGATAAAAGAGATGCTCACAATGTCACCCGAATTTTTATAATTTTTTTTTTATTTTTACTTTGATCCTGAACACGAATAAAATAAAAAATGTCTTAAAATTACTGCATTTTTTGTATTACAAGGTTTCTTCTGCCATTCTTTCTCAAATGAATAGATTTTACAATAATAGTCTATACTGCGACATTGAGATGGAAATAGTACAGGCATGAAAAGTATAATCATGCAAGAGCAAAGAGAGTAACTTTAAAAAAAAAGAGCCCAGAATATTTCCCATTGAAAATTTTTAAAGGGAAATTTTAAATTTAAATATTTAAAATTGAAACTTTTGACCGTGTTTTCATCGTTTTTCTCGTTTAATCTGTTCAAAGAGCTTCTGCAGAAATTTTTCAACAGTGCATTTGCATCCGGGCTCATGGGCAGATCCAGCGATCTGGCAACTGTGTATTCTTCCCATTTGAATGCGTGAGAAACAATCGATTAGTCAAGGGGGCCCTAACCCCTCGAGAATCGATTCTTCCTCATACGACCAAATGGGAAAATACGTGGTTGCCATATTGCTGGATCCGCCCTTGTTCGGGCTACAAAAAAATACGGTAATGCATGCTGTCATCAAACTTTCTCCCAACAAAGCTTTGTTAATAATTAAGTATTGGATTTTCGCTCTCGCAACGTCGATTTTTTCAGTTCAGTGGGTTTCATGGTAAACAAAGTCGTCAATTGGATTCAAAAATAAAAACGAGAAAAAAAAAGAAGAAAAAAAAAAAGCAAACAAAAAATAACGCGGAACACTTTACTTTAGTCCTCCGAAGAAGAACAGTATTTAAAAACCTTGGAAAAATTTAAAGTTTGCAAACTACGAGTAGCAACTTTACGCGCGATATATCCTCCACGATCTTGACAAAACGCAGCGACTCGCGGTAACTGAAATCCAGAACTTTGTAACTTGGATTACTTTTCAATCCCACTACTCACGCTCACTGGAACGAAACAAAGATTTTTTCTTAGGACAAAAACGTTTTAGTTTTGCCTGAAGAAATCAATTTTACTTGATATTTTCCCCCGAAAATGGCGAAATTAGTTGACTTGACATTAAATTTTTTAAAATTCTGATTGTACTCAAAGCTATGGCCCGATGGACATCTATGAATGAATCGATCCGTTGTGAACCGTTGCCTGGTACCAGAAACTTTTGATGAATTCATTTTCTCTCGATCGATGTCCAAAACTTTTAATTCCTGATTCGTTAAAAATTTAAAATACGTAATAGTGATTTACTAGGTGACCTTCGTTATTGCCTTACCCTTGGTGACACATAGAAATAAAATGTATAATCATTTTTCAAAAATTTTTTCAATATGACTGGGCTGAGGTTTACACGGAAAACCCTTTAAACCTTTTCATTAGGTCATTAGAATGGTCATTGGTTAACCACCATCAAAAATTTCCCCGTACTGATTATATTTTTTTATAGTGTCTGGTGTTGTTTCTCAACCCGGGTGTTATCTAGCTAAAAACTGCCGATTGTTCTCAAGGTGAAATTTAAACATAAGCTTTGATCTAAAAAAGAAGAAGGGAAAAAAAGTGCTTATCAAAGCAGGGTTTTTGTTTTTCTTTTTTCTTTGTTTCCTCTCTTCAAAAAACTCATGAGCTTACTCCGTTGAGCCAACAGATAGCATGAGATGGCGTTTCACCCCCCCCCCCCCCCCCCCCAAAAAAAAAACTTTGAGCAGCCCGCATCTTTTCGGAGAAAACGTGAGTATCCAATCAGAAACTTTCATCCGCCCACGGTTTTGTCGATGTTTACATGTGTGCCATCGTTGCAAGCTGTCTAACTCTTCATTGCTCAAAGGTAATTCTTTTGTGTTGTCCTCTCGTTTGTTCCAGGTAAGTGATGAGTTTGAAAGGAAGATCTCCTACAACTTTTAAATATTGAGGGCAGACCCCAGCATGCTTGTTGATTGCGCCTCGCGCTCAAGTTTTGATGCATTTCGTTGACGAAATGAGCGCTTTTGAGCGGCTTTCTAAGACACTAGACTCCAGCACATTATGCCCACTCTCAAAGGGCCCCAAAAATTGTTTGTGCGGCATGGTAGAGATAAATTTAAGGAGTATCACGTAAGTTCGCTCACTCTCTAACTAGATCCTATCTTGCGTGAATTTCGAATTAAAGTTCCCCTCCACCGTATCTCTATATTTTCCCCTCCTTGTCTCGTCTTGTTGGGCTGAGGATTCTAGGAGATACAAGTCATAGTCACTTACACTCCGAAACAATGTCGCAAAGTATCCTCCTCTTCATTCTTGCCAGATTTGAGGTTATATTCCATGGATTTTACTTAGAGTCTTTGAAAATTAAAAGGTCACAGTCCGTTTATCTGGCTACACTGCTCCTCTTCGTCATTGACACTCAAACGGGAACCCCCACGCACGGTGGAATCAAACTGGAGCGGTCCCGGTGACTTAATTACTCAGTGGCGTCGTGTGCAATCTAGCAACGCTGCATTTAGTTCAATCAAACGCATGGGAAAGGGCAAACTACTGGTAATTGCTCTCCCTTATGTTGATTTTTTGCATGGATTTAAAAGGATGAAATTAAGCGTTACCTTGCACGCGACACCACCAGCGGCGGCTCGTGCAATGTGGAACAATGGATTTCCTCCATTTTAAAAATGTGTAAAATAATCGATTACTTCGTGAGGCGTAGCGCCTCACCTAGTATCGATCTTTTTTCATACGTTTTAAAAGACAAAAGTGCACGGTTGCCAGATTGCACGAGCCGCCACTGGACACCACTGTGTTTTGCTGCAGATGAATGGCCAGAGTTTTGACTTTATAACGGAAAAAAAACCAGCGAGTGAAAAAAACCGGAAGTGACACTGATTACTTCCAAAAGAAAGAGAATTGTTGAAGAATAAAACGCCGATAGGTTCGAAGAGTGAGAAAGGCAAGTAATGAGATACCGCGAAAATGACTTTGAAGCGTTTAAGACTGGAATATTCGCCCCTCATCAAAGTTACAACAAGATTCGCCTTCGATCGTGCTTTCCCCCAAAAATGAATGGTCTCTCCAGCGATACAGCGTTGGTCGCCGTTGTTGCCAAGTGACCCGTGATGCCTTGTTAATTGCAATGTATCGACGTCTTTTTCCCACATTTATCCTGGAAGAAGAACCAATCCTTCGCAGGTTTTCATCGAGTCCCCAGATAATCGATTCCCTTGAGAAGCTTCAAATGGGAGAAAAACGCTAAGCCAGTAGCGCAACGTTCAAGAAATTCTCTTGTGAAATTCGTATGTTTGTCAAGGATGACAAGGGGATTAGAACCCCCTCTTTCTATCAATTATCTACATTTACATTCAAAGAGGAAATGAGATAGATAAAAGAGATCTTGGTCGTGCCCTTGAAAAGCACTTCACGATTAGCCAATTTAAACCAAAAGGAATATAAAAATAAGCCACCCTTAACGATATAACAATATTGGGCTCAATTATTTCCGGCAATAATTTATTTTACAATTTTGTTCTCTCACTTGTTAAAACGGTGAGTAATATATAGTAAAATTAGAAATTTAATATCAGCAAAGAGTTTTTATCTTGGCATAACAACATCACTCTGAAAAAAAAATTACTTTCAAATACAATAAATACGGAAATTGCCGGGTGTCTTAAAATTTTCCTACAATATAACGTTAATACGTTATATTGTAGAAAATCAAATTGGGTTACAAATAAGTTTCTACGACAATTTTAATACTGATCCTATCATCTGAAGAATGGTCGAATGATCTTTTGTGCAAACCATTATCTAAGAATCAAGACACATGCATCGAGTTTTTCAATCGATAGTTTTCGATATATTTTGAGAATTTCTGTGGTGATAATACATACCATGAGGAGAAACCTTGTCATAATTCAGCTGCAAGTCAATTTGTCCTCTATTTGGAGAAAATAAGTCTACATTTTCCGGACTATTGGATTGGCGTTCATTGATATGCACATCTTTGAACGCCGAAAATAAAAACCTTAGAGTTGTGATTATTGCTTGCTGTTCCACATATTCCATAAGTATACGCTCCAAGGAGTTCAGAGAAGGATGAGGCTTTTTAGTATGATTTTTTTTAAACTCATTTTTAGAATGTAACCAATTTATTATTATTGATGAAGGTCGTGCAGCCATTCTTAACGCACGCGCAAGTTTTGAGGACTGCTTTTTGTTGCTGTATTTTTAATTTTTTTTTTTTTTGTAGCTGTCGCAGCTCGCAACACACCACTTTTTGACATATATTGAATGTTTGCCTATTTTTTGTTTTCTTTTTTCTTTAAGATTATATTATCTGTTTAATTTTCACCGGAAACTCTGTTTGCAGATAAACGCGATTGCTCGAAAGAGCTCACCTTAAAAATTAGAGTTAAATCAAATAATGAATAAGGTGAAGAAAAAGTCACCCTTCCGCTCTCCATCCTTTCCATCCCATCCCACTTTTCTTTGAAAATTCCTCCTATACCTCCGGCCTCCAGCGTATCTTCAGGAGAAATGAGGGCCCTCCTGTAGAAAATGGAGTATATTTTTCTTCCTGGCCGGCGAAACACGCAAAAGAGGATGTATAAAGAAAGTGTTCTCATTTGAGGGAGAAAAAAAAAAAGAAAAGAAAGAAGGTGAAATAAAGGAAGAAAAAAGCGGAGTAAGTTGAAATTGAGTGAAGTTCCGCCGACAGTCCTTGCTCCTCTGCCGGTAAATAAACCTTCTTGCTCTCTTTTTTAATGTATTCATTCAATTTGTATTCTTCCGGACCATGGGTCTCCACGACTCCGTTTCCATCTCCGGTAGCCCCCTTCCCGTACTCCTACACCCTTCTTCCACAGTCTGCACCACTCGATAAAAGTAATCGTTGAACAATATTTCCCTCCCCTATTATTCAAACGGAGGAGCGCAGCGTCCGGAGTGAAAGAACGAGGACATGACTTACTCGTATTGAAATGTAGGAAGATGGCCGACCGGGGAACGGAGCACGCGGCCGCCTACAGTCTAACCCCCCCCCCCCCCCCCACCACCACCACCAACGCCGACGACACCTGCAAAGTCAAGTGTTAAGTTGTCGGGCAACGATTCTCGAGATGTCGAGGAAAAGAGAATGGTGCCAGTAAGACTGTATGGAAGAGCAATTCTGCAAAGCAGGATTGATCGTTAGAAGAAGATAAATTAACTACATCCTCCGTTACGTAAACGAGGAAGGCGATTCTTCAGAGACAGTTGTTTGCTTTTGCCACGTGATTGCCGCACCAGCATTAAATTGCCACCGTTGCACTTGGAATCGGCGCATCGGGGGATCAAATAAACATAGAATTTTTGTATCGCACTTTTACAAATGAAAATCTAGATTATAAACAGTAAACACGGTAACTTATATATACATGTAAATACATTCATTTCAGAGCTTGAAATGACGAGTCAAATAACATAATTTTATGCAAGAAAACATCAACATTAAAATTTTTATGAAGCAAAATTAGGATAGTTTTCATGTCCGTAAAAATCCATTTTTCGATCTAGTGTACGACGAAAGAAAAATGAGGACAATTAGAGGGTCCGATCATTTCTATTCCGATTGCGCTCGTTCTCAGACCCTACAAGTTCTAGAATTACGGCATTGATAATAAAGGCTCTTATCTGATTGGCTCTCAAATTATCTATCGACATTCTAGGGCGCTCGAATTGAAGAGAGGAATTAAAGGAAAATGAATCTGTACGATGAAAAATACCGGTGAGTTTTAAATAAATAATGACAGGAGTTGTGGGAACGGGGCTGCTGAGTGCTGATGTGACGGAAAACGTTTTAAGGAAGAACGGTATTGTTTTCCCTTTAACACAGAACCGAGTATTAATCGGTACCAAGCCCCTACCAAACAGTACCGCGGTTCTCCAGGGATTTTGAATTATTTTCCGAATTATAATATTGGATTTTAAGGAAACTCTTTTCGCAATTTCGAGGGAAAACTCAAACTACCCTAGCTTTGATAACATTTTTCAGTTGAACTGCCCTACGCGGGGCCTTCAATTCGGCCAGCATGCATCAGCGAGAGGTTGAGGTTTGAAGTGGCATGGTGAATTTCTGGCTCTAATTTGATTATCAGTGAAGGTATTAAAACCCAATTGGATTAGCGGGGTGGTAGCATCCATGCACAGCAGAGCGTTTGATAATTAATTATCTTCACAGAGTCTAATCTCGTTTAGTTCCATCATTGTCCTCGGATTAATTAGGGGCCGCTTATTCATGCAAGGCTGTCATCTCGTGATGTAACCATTTTGCTCTTTCACTCTCTTTATATTTTTCTCTATTGCTTCCAGTCTCTGCTTTTAAGGCGCTTCTGATCGAAATGAGCCAGATTTCGGAAGGCTGACCTGGATAATAACCTTGTTTTTGTAATTTTATCATCCAAGAGGGGTAAGGTGCATTCCCGATCGCATGAACATGGGTCTCCTTTTATGTGCCTGCAGCTGTTAACCTATCAATTTAATTTATGTAATATTTCGCGTGCATGCATCGTGTCTTTTTCGAGACATTTCATTCATCATCGTTTTATATTAATGGTTGCTACAAAAGAAGATACGTAAGACGACAGAAACAAGACGCGCTTGGTGTTAAAAAAATATATATCTAGCAAGTTAGGTCAAAAAAGGCGGATGCATTTAGATGTAGTGGATAGATACATTAGAGATGCTGTGAACCGACTTGCGTTGAGTTACGGTCGATCTTTACGAGGACGATCTATGCGGGGACCAAGTTCGATGGATGACGTTTTTAGGTTATTATTCCCAAAAGCTGACTGGTGAACCAGCTCTAGTGAGCCTTTCTACAACCTATTAGCTCCCGAGGGAAAGCTACCTCGCAGGACATGATCCTCCAAAAATGCTAGTGCACCAATAATAATGATCTGTACTGTATGCTTAAAAATTATATTAAAAGTGAAACAAACTTTCAAAACATGGCGCGGCGCTTTCCTGGTTAAAAATGACGACTATTTGACTATTCCAAAAACGACTATAGTCACAGTTGGCCAACGACAATCTTCAGATGGCTAAACTGGAGCTAGCTCAATATATTTGGCCAACTATGGTCATATTTGTTTTTGGAAGAGTGGTATAGTTTTCATAGTCGTCATTTTTCCTGGGCTAGTTACACCATAGGTTACTACAATGAGCTGTCTTTATTTCGCAAAGCCATTCTCTGGAGAAAAAATTGCTCGAAGAATTTTCAATATATGAGGCTACAGCCTCGAGTTATCGATATCGTGATATGGATCTCATATCGATGATAAAAGTCTTTCCAATTTGTCCTCATGAATGTCATAATAGTTATAGGTTGACACCTATATACAATAATATTTAATGCAAGCAATCAGCGCCGGAGGGTTTCATGAGAGAACTGGTGCGCTTCGACTCGGCTTGTGCAAGCCCCATCTCGTAACGTAATTGTGACGTATACATTACATACTTGGCGATGACAGCGATTGAAGTCGGCTGCTCCGTGAAGCGGAAATAATTTTATTATCAACTTAAGTGCCTTCCCATCCTTCCTACTCCAACCTCATTCTTAGCCCTTGCTCTCTAGACTTTCTTCTTCTGCCTTGTAACATGTGAACCGCGCCCTTCAACCCTCACCCTTCGCACTCATTGGAATTAGGAAGGGGAAGGGTGAAGGGGTAAATGTTCAACATTCCCAAGCCCACCCTTTTGCGACAACTTGTTGAGCCTCTCATTGCTTTGCAGTAAATCGCGTCATTTGTTTTCACTCTCTCTGGTATTTGACTTGCCAAAGACTCCGCCGCAAGATCACTGAAGAAATTGGCCCGATCCCAAAAAAGTAGAGGCTTTGCAAATTTGACGTCATTTTTAATGGTCGACTTGCGGGCCCAGAAAATGTTCGGGAAGGATGATCCCCGAAAGACGTTGGATGTAAAGCACTTACGTAGAGCTCATCACCAATAATCTACGTGTGAGACCGTCCGTCCCGAAAATGTTTTGGGCCCAGGTCAATTTCAAGGTCTTTCATGAAGTGATAGGAGCCATAATAAGTGAATTTAAGAATTATAATAATAACAACAATAATAATAAAAAAATGCTTAGACCGACACAATTCGGTAGCGAAAGTTATCTTCCAGGAGCTCCTTAAAAATCACTTTAATGCAACTGATTTAAAACTCTACAATAATGAGTTCGAACCACTACCTGTGAAAGAAAATTATACTCTCCGACTGTATTGGAATAGGAAAATCTGGACCCACAAGACCACACCAAACAACATTCTAGATAAAGTGCTGACATGGAAAAAGAATAAAGTCTCCTACATCATTGATATCGCTGTCCCATTCGCAACCAACACTCAAAATCCATACGCTGAGAAGATGAGTAAATGCATGGCTCTGGCAGACGAAATCAAGGCCCTGTGGAAACTGGAAAAAGTAGTCATCGTACCCATAATACTCGGATCCACCGAAAAAATCTCCAAAAAACTATTTCTCAGTCTTGAAACACCGAAGCTTAAAACCGCAAGCTCTACCAAAAGCTACAGAAAGCCGCTCTGAGATGCAGAATATCCGGCGAGTTTTTGGCGATGAACTCGAAAAGTAAATTTAAACGGGCCTCTCTTTTGTACTTTATTATCGGGAGAGGACTGAAACACCAGCCTTGAAAAAGACTAAGTACCCTAAAGACAAGAACATAATAGGTAATAATAAAAAAAGACGCAAATAATTGTCGATTGAGAAATAAATGCAGTGCTATAGACGCACGATTAATATGATAGTATTAATCGTGCGTCTATAGCACTGCACGGACACTTCCATTGTTCGCTGCATTTGCCCATTGATTTCCTCATTTTGTTTACTTTAAGAGCTGTGCGGCTGGTCCAACAAGTTCAAAACTCTTCATTTGGTCCAAATTTTCATGCGGTTCGACGCTTTGATTCGCTCTCAAAAAGCGGTACTGAGGAGTTTTCTGGCGGGATCAGACTGACAAAAAAGATAACTTTATAGACTCAACCATGATGATGATGAGAAATTACGTGACATATCAACGACAACTCCTCAGAAGCTGCCCACAAGTTGGACATGAAACTATTCTGAAATCCATTTTTTAACTTCAGAAACTTTCAAGTTGCCAGCGTGGAAGTTTGCTTTCGAGGAGGGGAAAGTTCGAGTTCGAGTATAAGCCCGCTGATTCGGGTACAGCTTCGAATGATGTCTTGCGGCAGTCAAGGAAATAACCGAGCAGTAGTGACGATTTGAAGGTGAATTGAGTCCAACAACAGCTTTCCTATTTTTCTTTTCCCTTTCTCTCTCTGCGTATGATTAAACCACGACGGACACTTCCATTGTTCGGAAATGTATTTGTGTCATCACACTGTGTTGTTTGACGCGCTTATTTTTTATATTTTTTTATTTCGGCGTGTTCGATCATATGGGCTCAAGTTCACGCTCTCACGCATTCTTCTGTGTTGGAATGTATAAATAAAATTGTTTGTTCCCCAAACTCTGGCTTGAATGATATGATAGTGGCAAGGGCCACTCACGCTTACTCAGAGAAACCGAAAAATTCAGTCACGTAGAAAATATGAACGAGTCAGTCGACACAACTCATCGAGCGCGTTCAGTTTTTCCTCTTCTCTTTTTTCTTCCTGAAGAGAACCCGGAAATAATGCACGAAAAGATGTGACAGTGTCCGTAATGGGCCCGATGCAAACTTTTGCTTCATCGGCGAAGAAGGTAAAAATCACTCGAAAAAAAAACTTTCCAAAATGAGCATAAAAAAGTTCCAAATGTCGTCGCTGTTGTAACAAAGAGGCATCATTCATCACGAAACAATCATCTCAAAATATCGCAAAACTGTTCCAGATCCGAAAGAAAGTAAAAATGCGTTTTCTCACTTTCCTCCCCCCCATTTTGAAAACTTAGAAAAACCTAGAACAATCTAGAAAATCTCACACAAAAAAATTAAATGGAGAATTTCTGGTTGGTTAACCACAAAGGAAGTAAACTGGGGTGGGAGATTTTGAAACCTTTCATTGAGTTGCGCCTATACTTTTTGTAAAAACACCGGCAATTTATTAAAAACGAGTTCTAGCTCGTTAGGGCCAAAGCTCATACTCTTCTTGAATATAGTTCCTATGAGTACTCAGCTACGGATATTTTATTTTATTTCTCGTATTTCTCGCATTTCATGACAGAAAATGATAAATAATCGTTAGTAAAAACACGTATCAAAAACGTTCAATTTCTTCTTCTCTAAAATTACCGCGCTCGAAGGAGAATATTGGCGTTCGAAAATTTAATTTTAAAGATAGATAACAGATTTTCCCGGATTTCCCCTCTGAAAAAAATCTTCATCAAAATCGCATTCCCCATTCTGGCTTTATAAGTACTTACATTCGACAATCAGCCGGCCGATTGCAATCGTTGCAATCATAAATATTTTACCTAAAATTATTCACATTATTCTCATGTTATTCATACGAGTAAATTGTCATTTTAACACTATCAGTCATTTATCTTATGACAGATGAATGTACTTTAGTGTTATAAAACTTCGACTCAAAAATTCAAATAAAATGACAATAATGTGAATAGTTGTTAAATTATTTATGATTATTCTAAAGATAATAACTATTGCCCAACACTGCCCGGCTCATAGTCACGGGTTACAGGTCACAGCTGGTTTACTCCCTAAACAATGGCATACATCAATTTAAGTTTTTTTTTTCGTCTTTTGTTTTTTTTTTTGTTTTTTTTGTTTTTTTTTTTTTTTTCATCCCTCGATTCCATCACTAGCACTGCGGATTCTTTGTCACTCAAAAACCTAACCTTAAACCATTACACCGAATCGAGTTGGCATCGCGGCGCAACGCCGCCGTCGTTTACTGGGACATCGGCGTATCGCAACAGGAAATCAGCCATGGCTCCAACCTCCAAGCTTGATCTCGACGAATTGAAAAAAAAAAGATGCTGAAATTTAGGCAAAAGTTACGCTTTTCTGAAAACTTTTCTCCCTCGCTCCTGCCACCAGATATTGTTGATGGGAAATTCGAACTATTTATCAGCACAAAAATATTTTTCTTAACATTTTTCCTGTATTTTTTTCTTTCTTCTTTTTTACCTTCTTGTTCCACTTCATTATCTTTACCCGGTTTTTATCAACTCAATATTGATCACAAATATGCGCGTGACTGCGTGACACTGTGGGTAGATACTTTATCGCAGTCTCGTCCTTGTATAGCTTATTCACGGGAATGAAAACTTTCTCGGCAATTACTCCATCTTTTAATTCCTGAAAATATAGCAGAGGAAGAAAGTTTAGCTAAGACTGTGAAAAAGTTTCGTCGCTCATTGTTGACCCAAAAGTTGGGAGGCTAGGGCTATACCCATGCGAGATTCAAACGAATCTCACTAAAAATGTGATAAAAGAGATGCTCACAATGTCACCCGAATTATTATAATTTTTTTTTTATTTTTACTTTGATCCTGAACACGAATAAAAAAAACTGTCTTAAAATTACTGCATTTTTTGTATTACAAGGTTTCTTCTGCCATTCTTTCTCAAATGAATAGATTTTACAATAATAGTCTATACTGCGACATTGAGATGGAAATAGTACAGGCATGAAAAGTATAATCATGCAAGAGCAAAGAGAGTAACTTTAAAAAAAATGAGCCCAGAATATTTCCCATTGAAATTTTAAGGAAGTTTTAAATTTAAATATTTAAAATTGAAACTTTTGACCGTGTTTTCATCGTTTTTCTCGTTTAATCTGTTCAAAGAGCTTCTGCAGAATTTTGCAACAGTGCATTTGCATCCGGGCTCATGGGCAGATCCAGCGATCTGGCAACTGTGTATTCTTCCCATTTGAATGCGTGAGAAACAATCGATTAGTCAAGGGGCCATAACCCCTCGAGAATCGATTCTTCCTCATACGACCAAATGGGAAGAATACGTGGTTGCCATATTGCTGGATCCGCCCTTGTTCGGGCTACAAAATAAATACGGTAATGCATGCTGTCATCAAACTTTCTCCCAACAATGCTTTGTTAATAATTAAGTATTGGATATTTTCGCTCTCGCAACGTCGATTTTGTCAGTTCAGTGGGTTTCATGGTAAACAAAGTCGTCAATTGGATTCAAAAATAAAAACGAGAAAAAAAAAGAAGAAAAAAAACAAGCAAACAAAAAGTAACGCGGAACACTTTACTTTAGTCTTCTCCAAGAAGAAGAACAGTATTTAAACACCTTGGAAAATTGAAAGTTTGCAAACTACGAGTAGCAACTTTACGCGCGATATATCCTCCACGATCTTGACAAAACGCAGCGACTCGCGGTAACTGAAATCCAGAACTTTGTAACTTGGATTACTTTTCAATCCCACTACTCACGCTCACTGGAACGAAACAAAGATTTTTTCTTAGGACAAATGTAACGTTTTAGTTTTGCCTGAAGAAATCAATTTTACTTGATATTTTCCCCTGAAAATGGCGAAATTAGTTGACTTGACATTAAATTTTTAAGATTCTGATTGTACTCAAAGCTATGGCCCGATGGACATCTATGAATGAATCGATCCGTTGTGAACCGTTGCCTGGTACCAGAAACTTTTGATGAATTCATTTTCTCTCGATCGATGTCCAAAACTTTTAATTCCTGATTCGTTAAAAATTAATATACGTAATAGTGATTTACTAGGTGACCTTCGTTATTGCCTTACCCTTGGTGACACATAGAAATAAAATGTATAATCATTTTTCAAAATTTTATAGCAATATGACTGGGCTGAGGTTTACACGGAAACCATTTAAACCTTTTCATTAGGTCATTAGAATGGTCATTGGTTAACCACCATCAAAATTCCGCGTACTGATTATATTTTTTGATAGTGTCTGGTGTTGTTTCTCAACCGGATGTTATCTAGCTAAAAACTGCCGATTGTTCTCAAGGTGAATTAATCATAAGCTTTGATCTAAAAAAAGAAGAAGGGAAAGAAAGTGCTTATCAAAGCAGGGTTTGTGTTTTTCTTTTTTCTTTGTTTCCTCTCTTCAAAAAACTCATGAGCTTACTCCGTTGAGCCAACAGATAGCATGAGATGGCGTTTCACCCCCCCCCCCCCCCCCAAAAAAAAACACTTTGAGCAGCCCGCATCTTTTCGGAGAACACGTGAGTATCCAATCAGAAACTTTCATCCGCCCACGGTTTTGTCGATGTTTACATGTGTGCCATCGTTGCAAGCTGTCTAACTCTTCATTGCTCAAAGGTAATTCTTTTGTGTTGTCCTCTCGTTTGTTCCAGGTAAGTGATGAGTTTGAAAGGAAGATCTCCTACAACTTTTAACTATTGAGGGCAGACCCCAGCATGCTTGTTGATTGCGCCTCGCGCTCAAGTTTTGATGCATTTCGTTGACGAAATGAGCGCTTTTGAGCGGCTTTCTAAGACACTAGACTCCAGCACATTATGCCCACTCTCAAAGGCCCAAAGATTGTTTGTGCGGCATGGTAGAGATAAATTTAAGGAGTATCACGTAAGTTCGCTCACTCTCTAACTAGATCCTATCTTGCGTGAATTTCGAATTAAAGTTCCCCTCCACCGTATCTCTATATTTTCCTCCTCCTTTGTCTCGTCTTGTTGGGCTGAGGATTCTAGGAGATACAAGTCATAGTCACTTACACTCCGAAACAATGTCGCAAAGTATCCTCCTCTTCATTCTTGCCAGATTTGAGGTTATATTCCATGGATTTTACTTAGAGTCTTATGAAAATTAAATGGTCACAGTCCGTTTATCTGGCTACACTGCTCCTCTTCGTCATTGACACTCAAGCGGGAACCCCGACGCACGGTGGAATCAAACTGGAGCGGTCCCGGTGACTTAATTACTCAGTGGCGTCGTGTGCAATCTAGCAACGCTGCATTTAGTTCAATCAAACGCATGGAAGGTCAAACTACTGGTAATTGCTCTCCCTTATGTTGATTTTTTGCATGGATTTAAATGGATGAAATTAAGCGTTACCTTGCACGCGACACCACCAGCGGCGGCTCGTGCAATGTGGCAACAATGGATTTCCTCCATTTAAAACTGTGTAAAATAATCGATTACTTCGTGAGGCGTAGCGCCTCACCTAGTATCGATCTTTTTGCATACGTTTAAATGACAAAAGTGCACGGTTGCCAGATTGCACGAGCCGCCACTGGACACCACTGTGTTTTGCTGCAGATGAATGGCCAGAGTTTTGACTTTATAACGGAAAAAATACCAGCGAGTGAAAAAAACCGGAAGTGACACTGATGACTTCTGAAATCCTTTTGGTCAACTTAATAAAAGCTCATAAAAAGTCACATGAGAGCATTGACGATTGTGGATGTGCGTAGGTCCCATCGGAAAAGTCAAATCTGATTTGTATATAACTCTCTTCATACTGGTTAAAAAGATTCATGTAACATGATTCAATAAACATGAATCACACATCTCTATTACCAGTGTGGAGAGCAGTTTTTTAAAATCTAGGATAAAAAAAACTGCATAGTTTTTTTCTATTCTTTGTTTGTTTGTTATATTATTGGGAGAAAGTACGATTTTCTATGCCCCTCTGTGCTACGTGCACTCACCACTCATCAAAGTTGAGATATATCCTTCCAAAAGTTGACACGACTTTCATGCCGAGGCGAGCAAGGTTTTCACAGCACATCTATCGCCGCCGTCGACTGCAGGCTTGCTTTGATCCACTTTTGATCCCCTTTCTCTCCCCCCCCCCCTCTTTGTGCCTTGACGTAGCCAAATCCATTTTGAGTCTTCTTCGACGCGATGATTTGTACTGCTTACATCGAGCTATAGCTATATAGAGGGAGCCGTACAGCATACATGCTATAAGTCCTATCTCAAAATGTGACACCATGAACGATCTAATTCTGGTTTGTTTGCCTCATATTTTTTAACGTGAAGAAAATAATAGTAATGGAGCTGTTGCAAACTTTTGCTACAGGCTTATTAATAATTAAATATGGGGTAATACCCTGTAAAAATAATGGTAGCGCACTAAAAAATCACGAAATCCACTCCTAAACTCACAAAATGCTTTCAAATGCGAGGCCGTAATGGCGGCCGAGGCCGCTGTTTTCTTATGGCAATTGTATGCTTCTTCTTCTACTTGTGTGGTGTTGCGAAAACACCTGGTGTAGATGACGCTGATTGAAGATGGGGAAACCCCCAATAAAAACCGCGGCCCCGGCCGCCATTACGGTCTCGCTGTTAAAAGCATTTTGTGAGTTTAGGAGTGTATTTCGTGATTTTTTAGTGCGCTAATTGTTATTTTTACAGGGTACTACCCCATAATTAACAATTAATATGCCTTTAGCAAAAGTTTGCAACAGCTCCATTAATTCATTTAATTGGTTGTTAATAAAAGTTCAAGTGCTTTAGAGTGGCTACCTAGACATAGAATTCTAATACAACTATCCAGGTGAGAAATGTTGCTTTTTTCGGTCACGTGCCAGCTTCATTATCGTGCAAAACATTTCAGAAAAAAAAGGCATATCGATTTTTGTGTCCATGGATAGCCACTCTAAAACACTCGCACTTTCGTTTACAGCCAATTTCAAATGTATTTGTCAATTTTTTTTTTTTGTTTTTTTGTTTAATGTCAAGTTTAAAAAAAGGGAGGCTAACCGATGAGCCTGTGTGAAAATGTGCTATTTTCATCATGACTATACCTCGTTGAAGTTTCAATAGCACGTCTCGCAAATCCTCTCGATTGCTTTAGCTCGTTGACTCCTTACTCCCTACACGGAAAAAACTACGGTGAAAATAACCATACGGATGCCTGATTTTGGCACCTGCTAGATGTTATGGTAATATTAACCAGAAGTATACTATGTTTTGACTAGGTACTAGGTGATGTCACCTGATTGCATGTCAAATTTACTCAAAGTATCGGTAAATGTAGGGGAGGACTGGGGCAATTGTAACACGGGGCAAATGTAACAGTGCTAGTTGAGGCACTTCCAAGCAGAAAAAATTGGAACTGTGGTCATTAATATATATTGTTTACTTTACTCCAACGTACCATACTAAGTTCCACGGCAATCGGTGCATAATTATGGTTTTTACAGGCCGGGAGTTCATGGTTTTCGCCCATTTTCGTTCATGGTTTTGGACTGCTTCACTTTCGACTAAAACCGGTTTAATAAAGTTGCTCGGTTAAACTTTTTGCATGATTTCATTCCTTATACTCTAAGGAACATTTTCGTGCAAATTTCAAATTTTTAGGTTATGTTGTTATCCAGTGAGACCTGTTTAATTAAAAAGTGCGGTTGCGGGGCAGTTGTAACACGACTGCAGGGGCAGTTGTAACACGTCGTATTGACGGTTAGTTTGTTGTATTTTGTTGATAATTGTGAATGCATTGACATGCACGGAAAAAAAACTACGGTGAAATCAACCATACGATAGCTGATTTTGGCACCTGCTAGATGTTATGGTAATGTTATCCAGAAGTATACTATGTTTGACTAGGTACTGGGGTGATGTTACCTGATTGCATGTCGAATTTACTCAAAGTATCGGTAAATGTACCATACTTCTGGTCAAGTTTACCATACCATCTAGCAGGTGCCAAAATCAGCTATCGTATGGTTAATTTCACTAATCTTTTTTTTCCGTGTGGAATGATCGACCAGCGGCGGACTAGCCAGTGGCGGATCGGCCAGAGGCGGACTAATCAGTGGCGGATCGTCCAGCGGCGGACTAACCAGTGGCGGATCGGCCATCAGCGGATTACTCAGTGGCGGATCGGCCAGCGGTGGACTAGCCAGTGGCGGACTAACCAGTAGACTAACCAGACTAACCAGTGGCGGATCGGCCGGCGGCGGACTAGCCAGTGACGGACTAACCAGAGGTGGACTAGCCAGTGGCGGACTAACCAGTGGTGGAACGAACAGCGGCGGACTAGCCAGTGACGGATCGACCAGCGGCGGACTACGCAGTGGCGGATCGGCCAGCAGTGGACTACTCAGAGGCGGATCGTCAGTGGTGCGGACTACTCCGTGGCGGATCGACCAGCGGTGGACCACTCAGTGGCAGGGGAGGGGAGGGGGGGGGTGATGAGTGGGGAGAGGGGGTGATGAGGGGGATCCTTTAAGATTGTCTTCAGCAGTTTCTATTCAATTTTTGTCAAATGTTTCTGCACAAGAGGAGGAAGGGGGATCCAGTATGAAGGGGTCGGTGGGGGGAGGGTGGAGGGAGGGTGGAGGGAGGGTGGTGGGAGGGTGGTGGGAGGGTGGAGGGTGGGTGGATAGAGGGTGGAGAGAGGATGGAGGGAGGGGAGGGGGTGTCGATCGTAGCGGGGGGAAGGTTACGGAGGATGCTGTGAAATAGGGCAGCATTTTTCATGTGCCCCTGCACTGGTTTCTACGCTTCTGCAGGGGTGGTGGGTTGAAGGGGTTGGGTGGGGGCGGGGGCGGTGAAGGAGGAAGGGAGAGGGGTGGGTGAGTCGAAAATTGGATACACTACTCCTCTCCTACGTGAAATTAATCATAAGACTTTTTTGGAAGGGCGCAAGTCTCATAACATGCATCTTATTCATTTGTTACAATTGCCCCACGCACTGTTACAATTGCCCCTACCGCGGGGCAATTGTAACATTCGTCCGGAAGCTCGAAAAGTTGTTATAAAAGCTGTAATTTTTGGAGTATAAGCTTTATGGCTAAGAATTCTTAAATTAGATAGTTTGGAGGTAATCCATGCGAAATTTCGATGTCCTAAGTGCAAAAATAAGGTCTGGAGAGCTGAAAATGTCGAAAGTGTTACAATTGCCCCAGTCCTCCCCTACCATGCTTCTGGTCAAGTTTACCATAACATCTAGCAAATGCCAAAATCAGGTATCCGTTTGGTTATTTTCACTAGTCTTTTTTTTCCGAGTATGCCAATCTCAACTTTGCATCGATGCCAATCTTTGCCATCTGAGCGTTTGGACATGCTCACTAAAAGGTGCACTTCTGATATTGAGAATTGGCATCTTATGCAAGACTGAATTGAGTTGAGTCAATGAAAAAGTTTGATAGTCTCGTCATTTTACAGGCGTGTTTTCAAATACCAACCACTTCTTCATTTGTTTCAAACAGTTCTTCAAAACAACATTATTACAGTTAATACTTTTAGATGGAAGATTTTGCCTTGCAAGTAGCAAACATAGGTGATGAAATTCCTATTTCTCTTATCTCAACAGTGCAAAAGAATCAATGTAAATCTCACCAGCCCCAGCCGTCAGGAGCGTTTTATGAAGCTACATTTAAATATACATTTCTTTTTTTACTTTAATTGTTAAGTGAAATGGTCCCCCTATCTCGGAATTTTGTAGTTCTTGTATAGGTGAATGAATTGGTTAACGCAACAGTGCAAGAGAATCAATGTTAGTTTCATCGACTAGCCGCCAGGAGCATTTATGAAGCTCCATTTAAATGTATTAGGCGCACCGTTGGCACAACGTGCGCCTATTGAAATCGCCCTGATACTCAATAGAGTATACTACGCCCCCTTGTGATCAAATGGCGAAATGAGCTTTATTGATGTCGTGAAATTTAGGTTGTGTCCTGTGTTTTTTTTATGCTAATTTCATTTGAAAAGTTAATGTTCTCCCAGCCACGACTGAATTCTGAGTTGGTTGGGAGTAATTTCATGTTCATTGATTGACGTTTTTTTAAAGTTATTCTATGTCAAAAATTTCCAACCTCACTTTTTGATTATTTCAAATTTTCCCGGTATATATTCTAGGTGATCACGAGAACCAATCATTTGCCGTTCTGAATGTTTGTTTTTTTGCATGTAAATGCAATTATTATAATTAATTATAGCGTGTGGTCAAACGCAAAACGGAAAGTCCCTACAGCAAGAACTCTGAAGATTCCTTATCTCAATTCTCAGAATTCTCATTTAATTACCAAAAATTACTGCGCATCGTAGAGGATCTCTTATTATTCAGCCCTGATGTCGTTGTTTCCATAGTGGTCCCTGCCCTAACCTCCTCCATATTTCCTATCAAATTTCAGCTATTTGTTTACGCTCAACGTAATAAAATTACTCTGCTTGCGTTTATAGTAGCTATGACTCGTGAATTGGTAAGAGTTCAAAGGTTCAACAATGGGACCTCTGAATAGTGTGATGTGCTGACTTGCTTTATATTTCCATCATGTTGTTATTGTATGTGAAATTTCTTAGTCCTATTCAGAACGAAACAAGGAAATGCGTCTTATTTCTCTACCTCTACATTTTTGGTTTTGAAGGTCCTAAAGGAAGTCAGCCCTCTTTCAATTTCAGAGGAATGTGCTTTACGGTCAAATTTTCTGACATTTTATTTAGTCTGGCAACTCCCGTCAAATGACTTAGCGCTTCAAGGCATCATTTATTCAATGCAGTTATTTCGCTCTTTCTCTATTTACAAGTAAATTTCTAGTACTCCAGGAACTTCCTGATTTCTTATGCTACCTTATGCTACATCTGTTGTACTACCTATGTTGATTCAAGCTGTCACTCTCCTTATATGTCTCAAAGTATCTTGAGACACTCAAACTGGTTCCTTAATCATATAGTTTGGTAGTCCGCTAACCTTTGACAGTCACCTATTTTGTCGGAGATCATCATCAGTCATGCCTAAAAGTTTAGCGCTTAGACTTTTGTACAAAATTGGGATTGCGCCTCACAATTTGGTGACAGTTAAGTTAGCGTCATATGATGAAATATGAATCAGCGCTCCATTTCTTTCTGAAATTTGTGTTACCGAGTCAATTTCTTCTGAAAATTATGTCAGCGTACGTGCTGTTTTTTACTGAAACTTGAGTGAGCGCACAGTTTTGAGCAAAAACATTTTCAAACGTTATAAGAAAAAAAGAAAACAATACGGCATTGGAGAAAATGGGGAAATTGAGTTAGTGCTTATACTTTTGCTGAAAATTAAAGTCGTGCACCACAATTTGGTTAAAATTAAGTTAGGGCGCTTTTTTTTTGCTGCAAAATGACTCAACGCGCCATGTGTTTCTGAAAATTGTGTGATCTCATCAAATTCTTCTAAAAATTATGTCAGCGCATCGGTTTTTACTGATACTGAGGTGAGAGCGCTAATTTGAGCCAAAAATATTTTTAACGCTAATAATCAGAATTAGAGACTGATTAGGTGTGTTGAGGTTGGATCAGTCATGCCTAAAAGTCTACATCCGACGGAGATGGTGTGATTGTATTTTTACTTTCTCACTCAAATGAAATTAGAAAAATTGAGAAAGTATTGTATTGCGTTGGCGCAGAGATTTTCAAGGTATTTTGTTGCGATAGTTGGCCTCTCAGGACAAAGTCAATCATGATTTAGTCAAAGCAATTGCCTCTTATCATGTCTAATACCATCCATAAGAACATCCTTCCATCATATTTTCTATTTCTTAACCCTTTCTGACTTAGAGAGATTTATGTAAAAAAAATCTGTGGCGTCTGTCCGTCAGTCCGGCTGTTCGTCACTCCGTACCTAGGCATAAGTTTTGAACCATTGATCCTTATGCATCCAGATTTTGCACAGTTGTTGCTTTTTAGATTCCCCAGAGGTACTTTTTTGTTTTTTTGAAATTTTGATTTTTAGGGTAGTTATGGGGAAAAAATTATTTTCATTAAAATCAATGGTAAAATGGATAAAAATGAATAAAAATGGAATAATTCAAGTTTGGCTCAATCAATTTTGATGAAAGTTAGCAAAAAAAAATATATTTTCAGCCTACTATAGAATAAACCACTTATAAATCCTATATTCATTCCTCAAAACTGATTAAAAATCAAAATAAAGCGCTCGAGCCAAAAAATAGAATTATCGTGAGAAATCAATCTTAAAACTTGGAGTCAATCAATAATGGCTCCATGAATTTTGATAAAACTTTGTACACACTATCTTATCAATAAACTTAAATATTTTCCTCTCTATGTCACCAAAAACAACCAATAAAACCATTTCAAGAGGTAATATAGGTGCGATTGAGCAAAAAATTTGGGAATATGAGCAAATAAAAATATAATCCTATTATTTGGGATAGTTCAGGTTTGGTTCAATCAATTTTGATGAAAGTTAGCGAAAAAAATCTACATTCAGCCTACTATAAAATAAACCACTTATAGTTACAATATTCAACCCTCAAAACCGTTTAAAAAATCAAAATATGTGCGCTTGATCCAAAAAATGGAATTATCGTGAGAAATTAAGTAATCTTAAAACTTGGAGTCAATCAATAATGCCTGGATGAATTTTCATGAAACTTTTTACACACAATCTACTATCAAAGTACTAACATATTATCCTCTTTTGATCACCATACACAACTGATTAGACCTTTTCAAGAGGTAATATAGGTGCGATTGAGAAAAAATATGGGTATATAAGCAAATAAAAACATAATCTTATTATTTCGGATAATTCAGGTTTGGTCCAATGGATTTTGACAAAATCTGGCAAATAAAATCTACAATTGGTTTACAAAAGAAATTAGCCCTTACAGTTACAATATACAACCCTTAAGAGAGTTTAAAAAATCAAAATAGGGTGTTTGACCAAAAAAAAAAAAAAAAAAAAGAATGAAAGTGAAGAATTAATTTTAAACTTGGAGTCAATCATTAATGGGATTGATTTTGACAAAAATGTTCACAAACATAATGTGTTAAAAAAATACACTAAAAACTGCACTGTGTGCACTAAAACATTTTTCTGGTACAGTCCTCATAAAAACCTTACGACCGTTTCGAGGGGCAATATAGGTACGATCGAGCAAAAATCTTTTGAAACTAATTGTAAGCAAATATTAAGACAAACATAATATTTGCTATAAGTAATTCAAGTATGACTCAATTAAGTTCGATGAAAATTGCATCAAAACGTTTGCAACCAGCCTAGGCAGAAATTTCTTTTCAATGTATTACTACAATATTCAACTTTTAAGTCTAAAGCTGTTTAAAAGCAATATAGGTTTCATTACACCAAAAAATAGAATATTCAAGGAAAATTAATTTTATAAAGAAAAGTCAATCAAAAATGGCTGAATGAATTTTGTTGAAATTTTGTTTGCGCAATCTGCGACTTACTTAAGTACATCTTTGGAGGGGGGTTAATCTATTAAACGAAAAAAATTATTTCGAATATCCACAGTTTGAAAGAAGAAACCAAACATAGTACTCAATGGAGGAAATGTAAGAATCAGTACATTTCGACCTCCTATAAAAACTAAGGGAAAAAAGAAACTCCCAAAAATAGAACAAAGAGCAAATATAATGAATGCAGCTCAAAGAATAAAAACTTATTGGAATCTTGAATTACCTACTCTAAACCCTGTTATAAGCAACATCAGATTAAGGCTCTCAATTAGCCTTCAAATAACAAAATAGGCAACTATTCCTACAGCTTCTCTACAAAATTGCAAACTCTTCGGATTGAAGGCAGAAATATTATGTCCGGAGGTGAAAATATTTGAAATTTGAGGGGGGTTTGGGGATCTCCCCCAGAATTCTAAAGGGGGGTCTGGAGGTATCCCCCAGCATTTTAAAGGGAGGTTTGGGGGTCTCTCCTAGTATTCTAAAGGGGGTCTGGGGGTCTCCCCCAGAATTCTTCAGGGGGTTAGGGGGTCTCCTCCAGAATTCTTTAGTGGTGGGGGGGCCTGGGGGTCTCCCTCAGATAAAAGTGATGTGAGAGAGTGTTCGTAGGATATTCCCTACAGTTTATTTTTTATCATTTCGAGATTTGATTAACGTATTTCGGCCATTGTGCGCGGATCAAATGCTTTGTCACCAGTCGTGGGACGTCATGGGGACATTTAGGAGAGATGTCTTTTGACTCACTGTAACTTCTTCATCTTTTCTTACGTTTTGCCATGGCGTCCTTTGTTTTACTTGGCATCACACTTCACGTTCAAATTTTTTACCGGGCAACCAAAGAACGGTGCCAGCTAATGGAATATTGCAACATTGTTTTTCTCTACTCTAACACATCATGAAAAATAATCGATTCTTGATGGTCCGATTTCTTCTTACTACCGATCACTTTTTCATGTCCCTATTTTGCGGGACATACTATATCGTTAACTACCGTTTTACTAAAGGGGGTTCAAAATTGTTTTATGAGTATTTGATTGTTTATTACGTGCGTTTAGTGATGTGCAGTGGGAAATTCGAAGGATTTGTTCTATGATTGTCCGTAGTGGTCCCACCGCCCCCCCACACGACGCACACAGGTTCAGACCCGAACTTTTGCTAGATATGGTGGAACATCTGAGGGGTTGGTTTAAGATTGTCCGTAGTGGTCCTAACCTCCCCCCCCCCCCAATCGCCACACACCGGTTCGGACCCAAACTTTTGCCGGACAATTTTTTTTTAGATGATGTTTTGAGAATCCAAGGGATTGTTCTAAGATTGTCCGAAGTGGTTCTACCCCCCCCCCTCCCACTCGCCGCGCACAGGCTCGGACCTTAACTTTTGCTGAACAATTTTTTTGAGATGTTGGAAAATTCGAAGGGTTCGAGATTGTCCGTAGTGGTTCCCCCCACCCCTCCCCCCACTCGCCGCTTACAGGTTCGAGCTTGGACTTTTGCTGTACAATTTTTTTGAGATGGTGGAAAATTCGGAGGGATTGTTCTATGATTGTCCGTAGTGGTTCTACACCCCCCCCCCCCCCCCCCCCACTCGCCGCACACAGGTTCGGACCCAAACTTTTGCTGGACAATTTTTTTGAGTTGTTAGAAAATTCGAAGGGATTGTCCGTAATGGTTCTCCCCCCTCCTTCACTCGCCGCACACAGGTTCGGACCCTAACTTTTGCTGGACAATTTTTTTTAGATGTTGAAAATTCGAAGGGATTGTTCTAAGATTGTCTGTAGGGGTTCTACACCCCATCCCCCCACTCGCCGCACACAGGTTCGGACCCTCACTTTTGCTGGACAATTTTTTCTGAGGTGGTGGAATATTCGAAGGGTTTGTCCCATATAAGATCGTATGTAGTGGTCCTAACCCCTACCCACTCGCCGCATCCAGGTTCGGACCCGGTTTTTTGCTGGACACATTATTTTTGAGATGGTGGAAATGGAATTTGACTCATGAGGACCAAATTTGCTCAAGGTGCGCCTTCTCTGACACTGTAGTGTCAGAACTATCTGCTTGTTTTTTCATTACTTTGGAATGGAATGGATTTTCCCCCCGGAATTTCGTAGTAGTTCTTGTAGGCTCTGCAGGTAAATCTGTAGGCCAATTGCTTTGTATAAGACAAATGGCTTTTAAGTATAAAGTAGAGTAGGTCATATGTACCGCGGTAGTGAGAAAGTTGAAGGTAAATAGTGCGTAGGTATATTGTTGTGCTGTAGTAGTAGGTCATATGTACTGTAGTGAGAAAGTTGAAGGTAAATAGTGCGTAGGTATATTGTTGTGCTATAGTAGTAGGTCATATGTACTGTAGTGAGAAAGTTGAAGGTAAATAGTGCGTAGGTATATTGTTGTGCTGTAGTAGTAGGTCATATGTACTGTAGTGAGAAAGTTGAAGGTAAATAGTGCGTAGGTATATTTTTGTGCTGGAGTAGTAGGTCATATGTACTGTAGTGAGAAAGTTGAAGGTAAATACTAAATAGTTAGTAGGTATAGCTTGTCCCAGAAAAGATTGGATTTGACACTTCTATGGTTTTCATGAAAACATCAGCTTCTTACGGCTGCTAACCAATCAGGTTGCTCCATCTGAGGATGGAAGCTGATGTTTTCATTCAAAGCTATAGTTGTCAAGTCCATTCATTCTTGAGACAACCTATATACAGGGTGGGGCGAAAGTCCGAGTACGGCCGATTATTTTTTGAACGGCATTAGCTAGAGAAACGAGCTTTGGGGTGTGTTTCTAGACCCAAAAAAAACTATCTTTTGACGGGGTCAAAATTTTGGTGGCCCACCAGAGGGGGGCTGTAGCCCCCCCCCCCAACTTTTTTTTCAAATGGCAACCCCCCCTTTGTGATACATCATTTGAAAGGGCATAAAATTCTAAGACTTTTGGCGCAAACTAGAGATCGATATCGTTTATCGTTTTCGATATATCGAAGTTCAAAGTTCTATTTAGACCCATTTTCAAAAAATCAGAACTCCCATTTAAAAAGTCGGAATTGGAAAAACTAGGAGTCTAAAATACTTTAAAAAGCAAGTTCTTTTCAGAAAAAAATACAGTTCTGCCATACATTTATTCCAAATTTGGGTTTAGAGCCCCCCAACAGTGTTCTAAAAAATTGCCCCTTAGGGGGCTATCTAAAAAATTCCGAGGCACGACCCCTATCGAGTGATACATCGCTCAAAAGGACACACTGAACTGAGCATTTTGGCGCAAACCGCAGGTCGATATCGTTTTTAGGTTTCGATTTATCGAATGGCAAAGTTGGATTTTCATCCGTTGTCCAACTTCGATATATCGAAAACTAAAAACGATATCGACCTGTGGTTTGCGCCAAAATGCTCAGTTCAGTGTGTCCTTTTGAGCGATGTATCACTCGATAGGGGTCGTGCCTCGGAATTTTTTAGATAGCCCCCCTAAGGGGCAATTTTTTAGAACACTGTTGGGGGCTCTAAAACCAAATTTGAACTGAATGCATGGCAGAACTGTATTTTTTTCTGAAAAGAACTTGCTTTTTAGAGTATTTTAGAATCCTAGTTTTTCCAATTCCGACTTTTTAAATGGGAGTTCTGATTTTTTGAAAATGGGTCGAAATAGAACTTTGAACTTCGATTTATCGAAAACGATAAACGATATCGACCTCTAGTTTGCGCCAAAAGTCTTAGAATTTCATGCCCTTTCAAATGATGTATCACAAAGGGGGGGTTGCCATTTGAAAAAAAAAGTTGGGGGGCTACAGCCCCCCTCTGGTTGGCCACCAAAATTTTGACCCCGTCAAAAGATAGTTTGTTTTGGTCTAGAAACACACCCCAAAGCTCGTTTCTCTATCTAGAGCCGTTCAAAAAATAATCGGCCGTACTCGGACTTTTGCCCCACCCTGTATTGTTGTGCTGTAGTTCAACTGTATTTTGAAAAACTGGCTGATCTACCGCTTTGAACACAAAATTTTTTCAACCAACCATAGTAACTTTGGAAGAAAAAACGGTTTTCGTGACCTTACTCATAATGTCATTGCAAATTTTACTCTCAGTAGCCTCGTCTCGACCGAATAGGATCGAACAGTTTAGAAGGGTGAGGGAGTCTACGGCCAAGGGATAGGAGAGCAAGAAATAAGGTTGCCAGATGTACAGTTAACGACTTAAGGGGAGTGGGACAGCCTATCTCAGCCCATGTTAAACCACCAATGTTTAAGGAACATTTTCTGAGGAACTACTCAACCGATTTTCGAAAACTTTAGCTTGTTTGATTTGTGTTGTTACTCTCTTCACTTTGACACGGGTTTTTTTGAAAATTTTGAATTTTGAGAATTTTACGATTTTTTGAAATTTGGTTCCAAAAATGCATTATTTTTTGGTACTTGAAAATTCACAAAAATTCAGGGAAACAAAATTTTGAAAAAAGCCCGTGTTAAAATATGCAGGGCACTATGACGAATCAAATGAGCAAAAGTTTTTGAAAATCGGCCCAGTGGTTGCTGAGAAAATGTACCTCTTGTGTGAAAAAACACAAACTCGGGGAAAACACAATTTAAAAATTCCGGAAAAAACACTTTAAGTGCAAAATGCACTTAACACTGTTTTTCTTTTTTTAATGAAATTATTCTTACAGAGTAGACTACTCATCAAAAATAAGTTAACTTGGTCTTAAATTAAAGCTGATGATATATGGAACAACTTTAGCTGAAAAAACGAATTTTTAAAATTTTGACCGAAATCCTTGTCCCATTCCCCTTAAAGAATTTTAGTCGTCTCCATAGGTTTTGATTCAAGGAGGCTAGTATCTGCAATACTAATCAGAATGAACATAAACATGGCAGGTGGCCTACCGGTGTCAAAATCTAAGGAATCGCCTGTTATTGTTATTTCGCTGACAGTACGGCTTCAAATCGTCTGTTTCCCTCATCCAAATCGATACAAAGTAACTTCATTTTACTCTGAAATCCGGCAGCAGTGCGGTGAGAAACTTCAAAATACATCCCAGTGTTTGTATTATCTTGAGCCAGGCGCACGCTGAGCTGCTGAGGCAGACGAAGGGAGGCTTCCTCGCCGCGTAGTTGACTGGAGTGAGTATGGAGTTTATAGTGGTTTCAAATAGAGTGTGAACTAAAGTTTTGGAAAACTCAAGTAGTTCGTTGGAAGAGTATTGTTTGCGGGTCATTTCATGGCGTTGTCAAATTGATCGAGCTAAGTTGTGGATGAAATTTCCGTGTTCTTTACAACAAAAAGTACAACGTTTACAGTGTGTTACAACGTGTTTATCGCAACAAATTTAAAAAAAAAAAAAATAACTGACCAAATTGACCGGAACATTAAAACTTCAATTAAGTTGCATAAAAATTATTGATAGGTACCTAACCTAAGGTACCCCCCCCCCCCACACTAGAGAGGCGACGATTGTTGCAAGTTTTTACAAAAATATACCCTTGATAACATCAAAGACTACTTCAAAGTGAATATATACAGAGAACCATCGATCTGATGTCAAACGAAACAATACTTAACCGCAACCAGTGGCGTCGCGTGCAATTTGGCAACAATGTATTCTATCCATTTAAACTCATGTAAAAGATCGAATTCCGAGGGTGCACAGTGCACAAGGAAAATTCGATATATTAAATGAGTTTAAATGGAGCAGTTGCATTGTTGCCAGATGTCACGCGACGCCACTGACCGCAACATTGAATGAGCAGCTACATGTTGTTTAAAAGTCATTGATATTTTTTTTCCCCCGGAGAGAACAACATCAACACCAATTGCAAGGTATATTATTGACTGTGTTTGGCGCAAAGTGAAAAAGTACGTCATCATGTGGTATGTCATATATATGTTGATATGCATTGATGTGTCACAAAATTTTCCAAAGAAAAACAACACAAGAAGTATAGAATTTTCAAACCGCGGCGCAATATCTCGCTCGGCTAACACTAAAGGGACTGCAATGAAATTGCACTTATACTTTTATCTCGGCATTTTACTATAATGAAACAACCTTTAAAAGCCGAATCTGTTAAAAGTGCAAAAAGCTCATTTCAGAAAGAGTAAGATGGTGAATGTACTGCAAAAATCACCCTTCTGCAGGGGGCTGATTTTCGAAGTGAAGATACAGACCGACAATAAATAAGCGCAAAAATTTGTATGACCCTCCAAAATTAGCACGTAATTTCCAACTTTAGAAAAAAAACAGATATAATAATAAAAGGTACCAATTATTTCTTGAATATATTCGCGCATGTCTGAAATAACAGGGATTGCTTACGTCAAAATTGTGTGCCTGAAACAGATCTTGAAAATAAAGTGCTCGAAAGTTTGAGTAGTTGATAAGTTGACGATGATCCACTGTTTGATGGACTTTATGGTTTTTTATGGTCTGATTAATTATTCAAGATTTTATCGTGTCGTGTTTCACGGATTTCTTGGCTTTATTTTGAGGACTTCTTAGGATTTCACGAGAGAATGCTATGTATATCTTGAGAAATTTTCGAGCACATTTTTAGGACTTCTTAGGCTTGTTTGGAAGACTATATTAAGTTATATAATAGAGACCTGAGTGTCCTGAGTTCCATAATTTTTTATGAAGAATTTTCTCTTTCCGGCCACTTTTGTATTTCTTTCATCAGATTCCATTTTTTTGTAATGGATGACATAATCTTTATGAATCATTCTGTAGCTACCCTCCCTCAGTTTCAGATAGTGGGAGGAACTGACAGAGAGTGGAAGAGTGTGTGGTGTGCTCCTATACTCCTCGTACATTTTCTCCTTCAAATCCTCATCCGCTCATTTCCTTCCTATCCATCCTGCCTTCCTATTGGCTTGCTCTTAGTCTCATTCCATTCCTTTCCGCGTGAGATACGACGCGATGGCAACCTGCACTGGCAACAGCAAGTGAGCGTTAAATTAATTCAGATGCAATTGTTCCTTGCGGTGCGGGAAGCATAACCTCTGCGCCGTATCTTGTTCACCACTTTGGACTCACCTCCTTCGCTACAACTCAGTAATATATCTCTCCGTAATTTCCTATGAGCAGTGGTGCGTAGTAGTGAAATGGCGTGCAAACCACAGAAGGGCCTTTTCCTTATGAGTTTTCGAACATTAAAAATTAAATATAATCGTACAGAGTTAATTTAGTGTTGAAACGAATAACCTCTATTTTTGGCGACTAATGAAAACTCTTAGGAGTGTTAAGAAAATTCATTATAGCGTGTTTTAAAGATATTCTGATCTAATCTATCGGAACTACAAAGGGTGTCCCAAAAGTAGTGAGACTGATGCTGTAACTACGAAAGAAAACAAGCTATCGACCTGATCTTGGTTGCGTTTAGAAGATCTTTTCATTAACTTTAGATTGAGCTCAAGATGAGCAAAATCAGTCAAAAATTGACCAAGTTATGGCAATTTGAAAATAAAAAAAATGTTGACCCCCTACGGTTTTTTTAATGAATTTTATTCTTACCGAAACGGTTAAGTTTATAAGCTTCGTCTGCACTTCCCTCCGATTCTACTGTCAAATCCTTTTCTCTTTCAAAGTAGCATAATCATTGACCTGGATACATTTTCTCATTCGTTCGTGCCACTTCACTGTCATGTTTTTCTTGAATTCGACCGTCGAAATCGTGGTGAAAAATGTTTGAACCTCGGTTTGGATCTCAGCTTTTGATTGGAATACGTGAGCGTGGCAAGCTTTTTTTAGTACCGGGAATACCCAAAAGTCACTGGGCGCACAAGATCTGGACTGTAGGGTGAATGACGGATGGTCTCTATTCTATTTCTGTTCATAAAGTTGGTAGTGCAAACTGAAGTAAGTGGTCTGGCATTATCTTGATGCTGCATCAAAGAGGCTTTCAAATTCGGCCGTTTCCGAGAACCAAGAACCGTAACCTACTGGCGAAAACTTTCCACCTGTTGTCGATGCAATCAGTTGATGAGCGTTATCTGCCTGATTGCTATGACAAGAGCTTGAATAACATAAAATGACAATTTAAAGGTGTTGCCATCTCATGTCATGATAAATAATGCACGGGAAAATCCCACGCTTCACTTTTCGCTTCGAAAAAGTATTCGTCAAAAAACCGTAGAGGGTCAATTTTTATTTTTTATTTTTATTTTCAAATTGCCATAACTCGGTCAATTTTTGATATTTGCCATTAACATGTAATTATTGACATACAATTCATCGTTGATTCTCCCGATTTAGCAAAGATTATTAAAGATTTGAGTATTTCTTCGAGGAATCATTGTTATACTTCTCCTGTAATATACGTTAAAATCTTTTCTTCAACTGGCAGACTTTCCACAAGTACACATATAATTATCTTCGAAAACTGTTTCAATGTCCCTCCTAGATCAAAGATTATAAATGCCTAAACGGCAATACATTACTTTGCAAATTTAGTCTCAAAAGAGGTCGAAAAAACTTATTCTGAACGAAGTTAATATTTATTGAAAAAGGTTTTCGTTTTATTTGTTCTTTTTATTTTCTTTGGTTTTTGCTTTAGTTGTTTGTTGTTTTTTTATTCAGTAAAATGTTCCCTATTTGTTTGTAAAGCATCCGCCCAGAAAGGCTCAAATGTCTGCTTATTGTTTTTCGTTTATTTTATGCGCATCTTTCAAACATCTTGGCTGGTAATCATGAAGATGTTTTAATTTGCTCATACACCAACGTGTGCTATTACGAATATTATCAGATTCAGTCTGTATTAATGTTTTTTCTCTCTCTTAATTGGCCAGATTTTAGCGGTGGAGTTTCAATCCTCTGCGCCTATTTTGATGATTCTTATAAGCGTTTTTTACTTTTAAACTATCCAAATTACCCCCATTCTACCTCGCCCCCTTTAAAACTAGATTTCGTCTAACTGGCGCATATTGGATGAAATTGAAACACCTTTAAGTTTGAGCTCAAAAAATTGTTCTAAGCTGATTTTACCTTTACGATTTTTTGTTTTAATTTTCGTTTGTCTTTGTTCTGCTCCATCGGGAAGCACACAATAGGGTTACAAGTTTTAAGTCATTCAGTTTATAGCTCCCGATCATTTTCCTATTTTTTCGTTGAATCGCAGCTTTCTCCTTTTTCACCTTCTCACTTTCTTGAATATCCTCTGAAATCCCTTTTCTGAGTTTCAAAGGCGGAAGAAAGCAAAGCTTAGCGATTTAGTTGGATCAAATATGCGCGACAAATAGGCAAATCCGTGGAAAAATCAGAAGTCAAGAAAAAATTGAAAAGAAATTGCTCCTTTAACATATTTTTTTTTTCCTAGAAGGCTGTGAACTGAGTAATCGGATAATACATAATAAGGACTGAAATGACAAGTGGAGGTATTCGAGTCATTGAATTTGAATTAATAATTCCGAGAAACGTGTTTTACTGGAAGTCTTTCCTCCACATCTCCACAGTAAAAAAAAAAAATAACAGCTTGTATGACGTGTAATGTTCGTACTTTCGAAGTCATGCTAACCTGTTACGAAGAGCGTATATATTTGATACTTTGACAGTTAGATTAAAAAAAAAAAAAACATTAAAAGTGCGATATGCAAAGAAAAATTGTTTATTCTTTAAACTAAATAACTGAATAGATACTTAAATAAATAAATAAATAAATGATACAGCTTGAAAGCTTTTCGAACCTTGAAACTTAATTTTAACATTTACTCCCGGTGTTTTGGTGATCACGACAGTATTTTAACTCATAGTAAAAATCTATATTCAAGCTATTTTAAGTTGAACTACTTTGAAGTATGATCAAAATACAAGCGAAACCATTCAATCGTTTTCTTTTCTCTGCCCTCACCTCACCACCACTGCTCCAAGAATAGTTCAAATGAAATACATTGTAAACTTGATTCATCACAATATACCTTTTCATCAAGTTTTTGTCATTCTCATCATTTATAGTCAAACTTTATTTGCATTAACCAAAAAACTAAAAACCGCAATAAATTTAAATCGTCGCAACGGATCATACAGTCATCAAGTTCGCCATTGTATAATTTTCGTTAGCTACCGAACATTCTTTTCATTTTTAAAGAAAGGCTCAACGCAACCTTCATCAAACGAACTTTTGAACGCTCCGGTGATTGTATCGATCACGGTACCCAACAGGACTTTTCATTTTCACTGAAAAAAGTCATAGAAATCGCAACATAAAAACGGCTAAAGCTACAAAATGAATGTATAGTTCTGTTTATTTACATTTTTTGCTGCAAATGTTTAAATAACAATCCATAAATTTGATGTTCCGTTGAAATTAAGTAGATTTTTAAGAGTCAAAACAGGAGGCGGAATGATTTAGCATAATCACTATAGTTATTTCATCATGAAAGAATTGACTTCACGTGACTCTTCAAAATCCAAGTCATTTCAATGCATCATTAAATTGACGGTTTGCTTTTGTTTTAATTGCTTGAAAGAATAACTCAGAACAGAAATATTTTTTCATTTACAAGCTTCAAACGTTTTGATGATGTAATGTCTTTGTCTATGATAGGGTGTTAGCGAAAAGTTTCTGTCACCGTGTACTCGTAATCACCCTTAAGCTGACGTGATGTTAGTAATACACGAAATATTGAAGCAGAGATTTCATACATCTTATCATTATTGAGAGATAAATGGAGCTCTTATGTGGGCTTGAGACAATGGTAAGAGAGTTGAAAAGGTCTTTGTTTGTGTGAAAACTCGTGATTAGATCCATTCAATTCTGGGAATGAACGAAAATGAGTGTTCGAAACACGAATACGCAAGGTTGTTTTCGCGGAATCAAATCGTGGTTATTTACTCGGGGTATAGAAACGTGTTGGCACAGACAGCTTTTCTATACGTATAAAAGCCAAAATCAAAGTTCAGCCTAAAATCGGGTTTGTCCTGCAGCATATATACATTTCATTTCGAGTTTCCTCGAACCTTTAGTTTTGAAAATTAATTCTAACGACGGGAGCTGGAAAATTTCGGATAAAGTTACGAATAAGTCATTTAGATACTCAGTCGTCAGTCATGCACCAGCCAAGTCCTCGTTCTTTCATATGGCTCTTGTATACGATCAAACTGGTTTGATCAAATTTCAGAATGGCCAACTTGACACTAGCAAACTTAAAAAAAAAACAAATCAAACCTAAACTAGTTTAACCAAAACACCTCAAAAACGGGGTTCATTGACTGAAATTGGTGAATAGATAGAACATCATTCATCGTCAATTAACTTTGAAGATTGAAGGCCCGGCAGACTGCACAGTTGTTCGATGAAAAGAGCAACGACTCAACATGCAACAGTTGGCTCATCTGTTCATTCATGCCAGTTTGATCAAACCAACTTGAGCATATACGGGAAGCTCTAAATAAAAATTGGAATTTGCAGTTGGGGAAAAAAATATCGTTAGACGACTTCTGAGATTTTTGCTAAGGTAGGCCAACTGCAATACTTACATTCATTAAGCTGAGCACTGCAAGTAGCCGGTGGCTTGCGTTCAGGATTCGTCTGATATCCTTTTTGTCTCTAATTGTATGAGTGTATGTTCTAGGGAATTTCGATCCATAGTTTCTGATTTTTATTGAATTTTCACCATGCATGCACCAAAGTTGCAACGTTTTTCAGTTTGCTCATATTAATGTCGCTTCTAATATCAGTTGATTTTATATTCTTTCTACCAAGCAGTGAAGGGGGAGGGGAGGGGTGGGCCCCAGTCCAGTTTTCGAAAGTAAAAAATTTTCCGTAGTTTCAGTTTCTTCAAGATTCGAATGAGGAAATGATAATATGTGACCTCTACTTCTTCTTTAGTGATACGCATCTTTCAAACAAGGATGTAGGCCCCGGCCCCTAGCCCCTCGAGGGATTAATGCCAGTAACTCCTTCAATGGCAGCATTAAAAAATTGTTACTTGCTCATAAATATATGTTTGGAAATGTTTAGAATAATCACATATTCTATAGTGACTCACGGCTGTATGATTGTGGATAACATATAGTGTGGGACTGGGAGTGCGCTGTTCCTCCGGCAAAGGCCACCGATTAAATCTTTTGATATATGCTGTTGTAGATGTTAGGGCTGGACTAGCATTTAACAGTGAGAAGTGGTTTCAGGACCTCTCTCTATATTTCTTGTTAAATCCGGTTTCTATGGTTTTTTGTGCTACAATTGCTAGTTGAATGATATGGTAGTTTTTCTTTCCGTCATTTTAACTGCAAGTTATAAACACTCACCCACTAAATATTTGACGGACGGTCGTAAAAGCGGCCTTTACAGTGCTAATGTTCCAAGTAAGCTCCCATTTGTATTCTAATCGGTTCTGCACTCGAGTAAACGATGGCTTGCGGCTCCTGACATTTCTACCTTTTGCGTTTTCTAACTCTCTTTAATCTAAATCCACCACACATCTTATGAATCAAGGTGTTCTGTCAAGAATTTTTGAATGGAGAAGTAATTGTAATATACCACGCATTACCTCATTTTATATCTATCTAGCGAGTAAAACGCGGTAGTTGGTAGAGAGTCGTGTGACATGGACCCAAATCGCTCAAAATTTGACAGGCGGCTGTTAAAGATTTAACCTTTGACTGGATTAAAATGTAATGTATGATACCGGAGGTTTAAAGTATGGTGTGGCACGGAGTGAGTAACGCAAATGAGGGCCACAGGCGCTTGAAAATAGAAGCATGTGATGGAAGAAAGGTTGCCAGATGCAGTAGAGTAAAATTTGTACGGTTAACATTGATTTAAATTGACGATCTAAGGATATCCATGCACACTGTGGCAACCTTAAAATGAATGGAAGTCAAGTTAATTTAGTAGAAATGTTGGGCCTGCGCTTGAGCAACATTGTTGTCAGATTTATCTTGATAGCTCCTGTAGTATAATAGTTTAGGCAAAGCGTAGAAGAACACCCTCTAACATTTAATTTGAGAAATCTGAACCGATGAGAGTTTGTGGAAATGTGCGTCAATAAACGTTCATGTTGGTGCAGATCAAAGAACAAGCTTTATAGAGGCAGGTGCTGGCATTAGCTGCCTTCAGCGTTTATTGTCTGGATAGTTTGCTGGCGCAATTAAAGTGGTGAGAATCACTTTCACGGTCCAGTCTCGATCGGTCGTATATCTGTAGAACGCTGCACGCGTTTATGACTGTTGTCAAACAAACGAGGGGAAACAAAACATAATTGTGGTAGCACAATAACATATTACTATACGTTAGATGATTTTTGATGTCCCATTTGAAATAATTGGAGAGGTACTACAATAATGGGACTGTCGCAAACTTTTGCTACATGCGATTTAATGGGTCACTTCAGATGTAAAACCTGCAAAAATAACGTTCGTATAGCACTGCAAACATACTGAGTATGTAAAATGTATAGTCGTCTCTTTTTGGCCAATTTTTGGAGTAGAAGGAAATCTCCTATTTTTAGAGCCCGGCACCACCATTTTGATCGCACATTTGAAAAATGGTATGACTTTATTAGTCGATCTTGTAAGTCCTTAGTGCTACCATTGTTGTTTTGGAGGATTTAAGATCGGAATCAATCCCTGATTGCCCCTTAATTCAGATGTATTGTGATGTAAATTGAACCTGATTCAAATTTGATAAGCATGTTGGAATTGAGGTTCAATTTACTGCAGTTCCACCAGTCTAATCATGACATTAAATGACATTTTATGTGCATCTGGCAACACTCTTGAAGATTTTGAGTGTAAAAGTAGAGTAATATGTAAGAGGAGGAAATTGTGTGTGGTGCGAGTGCGTGTGGGTGATGTTTTGAGCCACATGGTGTATGCGTTAAGAATGAAGGAGAATGAGCGTGTAAATTGGTTTGTTTAACGAAGCGCGATCTGGAGTGTAGGTAAGGAGTTCTTGGTATGTAAACGACAGGGATGATAAAACGTAAGGAAAATTGAGATCGCACCAACCTGAGATGAAATTCAAGCTCTTGGCTGGTCGCAATCCACGTGACAAACTCCTCATTGTACCAGAAGGTGTACGTTCAATGCCAAATACCGATGATGACACTTCAGTTTACAAAGCCACCATCTTTCATAAGTCAACGATCCACCACCATATTACGTCGTCCATCACGACGTATAGTTGTAAGTCAATTTTTTAAACTTTCCAGGAGAGCAAAAACGAAACTGACAGACTCCTTTGGCTTTAAAGACTTACTCTTACCTACCGGTTTTCCGTTATAACTTGTAAACCATCGGAAATTTGGAATTTCATAGATCACAAATCGAAAGAGCAGCAACTGCTCTCAAAATGTAAACAAATGTTCAAAAACGCATCCAATGACGGCGCTCATGGTTTCACTTACTGTCATAACTCGACTCTATATACATATACAGGGACTCTAAATCCAACATGGCCCAAACAGGACACTGTGAGTGAGATATAGGAAAACTGTATAGCTAAGGGCGTTGGATACAAAAGTGAGGATTCTTCGCACCGCTTCAAGGGTGGACAATAAAAAACATTGGAAAACGAAATTTGCCAGATTTTCTCTGACTCCCTGAACCTGAAAAATCAACTATAATTTTCCTGGCTCTCACTATGGGATGCTTCGGCAACAAGAATAATTTTAATTATCGTTGTTAATTTTTTTCCATTTTCACTTTTTCATTGTTACCTTTCTCCTCTCAAAACTTTAAAAAGCTCTGAGCACTTTTTGTTGAAATTTAAGTTTAGTGCTGCGAATTTCCCTTGAGTCCTGTTCCTGGAAAAGCTTCCGGGGTACATCAGTTAGTTGCGATGTTTATGCTACCCCTTTTCCTCCCTTGTTATCCTGAACGGAATATTTTTTCTCTCAGAAAATTAGATAGTAAAATCTCACTCTCTGGCGTTGTCAACGCGTTAAAATGTTTCCAAATCTATTTAGGCTTGGAAATAAAATTTGATCATTGCCGCATTATAAAATAACTCTAAGTGATGTGCGTGTTTCTCTAAAGATTACCAGGTTTTTTAACGAGCAATATTTTCTTCATGATTGCATTCTCATCCCGAGCTAGGATAGGGGAAAATACCTCAAAAAGTGTAATTTCTGTGTATAAGTGTACATTTTGAACTTAAAGCCAAATGGCATCATCCTATTCCTACTTAGATAGAAAAAAAAAATATTCTTCGAAAAGTTTATCTTAGGGTGACTTAAACGAATAGGTGTGGTATCTCGCTGCAAAAGAACTTGCAAATCAGATAAAGGGAGCCTTTATTGCATTCGCAACGAGAGGAATTATGTTCGGTAGACTGAGAGAAAGAAAGTGAAAATGAAAATGAAAAACATCCAAGAAACTTGCACACTTGCAAATCCGATTGGTCTGTTGAAACTTCATCCTTTTAAACATATTTTCCTTTTGTAATGAGCAAAGAGCGCGTAACCTAATGGAATGAAATAAAGAATGAGCTTCAAACCTACAACTTCTTACCTCCATTTTCATTTAAAAGAAGCGATTTCAAGAAACTGAAACTTATTCCACCCCTCATTTTTTTATCCTGTAGAAAAGAAGAAAACATTATTCAATTACGCACTCGCACCACTACATAAGTCAAAGCTCTCTCTCTCTCTCTCTCTCTCTCTCTCTCTCTCTCTCTCTCTCTCTCTCTCTCCCTCTCTCTCTCTCTTTCTCTCTCTCTCTCTCTCCCTCCCATATTTCCTCATCTTCTTTTTACATCAGATTTCATATGCTCTTCTGCATTGTCAATTACTTATAAAAGAAAGAACTTGAAATATGTTCATGCTCCGATTGCTATGTATCGATCATATGTATGTATAAATGCATCCGATTTCATATGATTCCTCGCAGTGAGGCTTATAGCAACTGACCAGGTGCCAATTCGTTTCGTGTTATCTGCTGTAATAGTGTCAAATACATAACCAGGCGCAATCCAGGACTTTGAATCGAACCTAACCACGAATCACGAACCGACAACTACTCTAAACCGCCGCACCGCAATCCTAAACCGCGAATCTTTTTATAGAAAACGCGTTAAGCCAAATCGTTCGGGATGAACCGGTTTTGAACCGGTTCTTCAATTTCTCAAAAGCTGTTCAATAAGCTGCAAAAGTGCATTTAAGCTACAAGCTATCAACGACTCTTAATATTACTGACCTATTTTTATGAATCTAGACGTCGATTGATACAGAAGAAGGTTGCTAGAAAAGTTAATCGAAAATCGACGTGTAACTTTGGCAATTCTCTACCTACATCCGCGGATTTCAAAATTCTTTAGTGTTTGGACATTTTCTTAAATTTTGTGTAAGTTTTTTGCTTTCAACTCCATCACTTTCTGGAGGTCCGGGTGCATAGCAGCTCATGCACCTTCGTAGCTATAGTCCTAAATGCATATATTATTTAAAATTCAGAAATCATTGAGAAAGGAAAACAAATAAATAATTCTAGTCAGACTATTTAGAAAATCCTGACATCTATAAGGAAGAGCTTTAAAGGCCTTCTCCTCTTTAAGTGGAATATTTTTTCCTAGTAAATTTCTCAAATGGTCGCCCCCTTAAAAAATTTTAGACACTTTCATTTCTTTTTTATCTTCAAACTCAAAACTATATATTGTTCATAATAACTATATCAATTTTCAAATCAATTAATAAAATAAACATGCAAATACCTGTCTTTTTATTGCGGATTCGAGTGCAACTCCATTTGAATTCACTGATCAAACACTGCTATTAAACGCCTCTCAGAAGTGCCACGGGATCTAAGAACCACTAGCAAAGATTAAGTAAACTTATGAAGCAAAAAGAAAATTTTATATTTTCATGGCCGAAAATACCGGTCACCAGACACAATGAAAATGTTCTTTGTGTAGAACCCATTTAGAAAGGGAATGGATAATCCTTCGACACGTGCCAAATTCCCTCTCATCAGCGTCGACCGCACGGACTGCCCATTCATAGTTACAAAACTCTTAATCACTCTCTGGGAGTATTTGCCCATTTCACGGAAGGAAATATGAAGGGCACATCAGTATATAGGAATTTAATAGTTGATGTGCCCTTTTTCAAATTAGTCCTTCAAGTATGATTGAAAGGTTCAATGTCACAGAAGTCTTAGACAACGTTGATCACTTCTGCTGTAGCGGTTCTGGCAGTTTGATTAATTTATACATCCCCTATTTAATGCACAGTAAATTTCAAATAGTGACCGGGATTTTTATTACGTTTTTTTGCAAGGTCTGAAATAGGGAAACTGTCAATAACATTGAGCTGGCGCCACTGCACTACTATATGATTGAGAAACAAAGAGCCTCATATTCCCCGCTCAAGCTCCATCAAAGACTTCTTGTTGAAATATTCTTTAGTTTTTAAATGAAATACTCTGACCTGCAGCAATAATAATATGTATACGCATAGTTCAAAAGAGAATGTTGACTGTATGAGCTTGAGTAGAGAGTTAATTCAAAGGGACGGTTAAATATTTAATCAAGCGGAGATGGAAATCTATAAAAGGAAAAAAGCAGAAAGACCAAAGCATAACATTTTTCTGATGGAAATTCTCTGAATGAATTTCATTTCAAACCGTTTATTTTTAAAATTCAATGGGTTCCGTTTAGCAGCAAGACGGGTCACCATAAAGACGCTTGATTAGATATCATGGAATCTTACGTGCGATTTAATGAAAACAGCGAGTTCGCTTTTCAATCACCTTTCCTTTTTTTTTTAGATTCAAATGAAACACAAGAACTGTCCTCACTAGATTTTATTAAAAACGATGTGATTGTCGCACGTAATTAAGAATATGAGGGTTGGTCACTTCAAACGTTGCTTTCAAAAACAACAGGGCGGTTGCAAGGGTCTGAAATTGTGTGTTATTTATAAAGGAAATGAAAACACTTGATGAGCTGAGGACAAAAAACAATGAAGGTACCCTTGCTTTTTCCTAAATGTTATGGTTTTGGAGATATAAACGTATCTTATGTATTGTCATAACGGGGAGTTCCCATCGAAAACAACGCTTTTCTGGAGAGCCAGAAAACTCAGCCAAGGCAAACACATTTTAGGGTCTAATAAATCGCTTGAAGTCACCCCTCTCTAGACAGTAGACGAAACATGATTGCGTTGTGCTTAATGTTCGAAGATACTCGCATCTTTAATATTTACTCAATAGACCTGTTTAGTGATGACGTCACGATCAAAATTGGTTCCAAACAAATGCTTTAATTATCTCGCTCACTCTCGTGGATTTACCCATAAGAAATCAGATCCAAATTTTCGAACGCAAATTCATGCTAGTTCACCACCAGTTTTCTCAAATTTTATTACAACAATAGATTCCACGTACCTTAATGTATCTTTTCACTCTAACACAATTCCTAAAAGATCACAAACGAATTTACAATTACAGTTATACCGAAAGATGTTCTATGTTTCGTCCTTGTCTTACTCACGATCTCTTATGGGAGTATCACCGCCATGACACTCAATCATCCTAACCTCTCTTCGTGTCGAAGCTTGTTCGAGGTATAACACGTGGTGTGATGGTGCCGATGAGCCTATATTCTAGAATTCTGTGTCCATAAGAAACTGTGAGTGGGACAAGGACGAAACATAGGACTTTCTTCGGTAGAACTGTGATTGTGAATTAATGCGTGATGTTTCGAAAATGTTAATGCAGCGAGTTTGTATTTTAGGGTATGTGAAATCCGATGGTGAAATAAAATCTGAGAGAACTTGTTGTTTACTAGCACAAATTTGCATTTGAAAATTTGGATCTTGTTTCTTACGGAAAAACCCACGAGAGCGAGTGAGATGGAGCATTTGTTTGGAACCAATTTTTTTCGTGACGTCGCACTAAACAGGTCTATCGGTGCAATCGACGTTAAATTAATTAAATAGCCGCAAGTTTATTTAAGTCATCAGCAACTCCACCAGTTGAGAAGAGTTGTAGATACGAGTATTTTTGTGAATTTCAATCATACATTAAACTGAACTGTGTGATGTTTTCTCAACCGGTGTAATCACCAGTAAAGTGAAAATTGGCACAGTGACGGCGCTTGCAATTCGGCAACAACGAATTCTCTCCATTTAAACCTATGTAAAACAATCGATCTTCAGGAGGTGCAATATTACCCCCAAAATATCGATACTTTCGCATAAGTTTAAATGGAAAATTAGCAAGGTTGCCAAATTACATGAGTCGCAACTGAATTGACAGTAAATATGCACGAGATGGCAGCTCTGAACTATAGCAGCACGCGCTATACACACGCATTGGTCTACATCTCCACGCGTGACACCCCCCCCCCCCCCCCCCCCCCCCCCCCCGTGCGAAAGATGCGGGAGGAGTCGAAAACCCCCAACCCAGTCCTTGAATCCAGTCCATCCGTCCAACTCATGGCTGCCAAATTGTGTTCAGACATATTTGATTTAAATAATGAACATGCCAGTGAATTGCATATTCGTGGATTACAAGTTATTGATGTCCTCTTCAATCTCCCTATAAGATCCCATTTATAAAAAATAGCAGATCTATAGGCGATTATTTTGGATTTCTTGACGATCGGTACTTTTGCATACGTTTGAATGGAAGGAAAATGAAAATCCGCCACCCATTAGAGAGCTGCCACTGTTGAGATGATGCGAAGATTATTATTCACAATCTAGCAACTCTGCCGACCCAAGCTCCCTCGCTAGTTGATTGATGAATCCCCGCGCGAATGGAGAGCGGGAGGAACTATTCAAAGGGGGTGGGGAGGAGGGGGAAGGGCACTGAGGAGTCGCATCCTATCCAGCCAACTGAACTATATTCATACTCTATCGTCCGAGGGGTTGCTAGGGGGTGGGGTCTTGGGGTGAGGGACGAGCGGAGAAGGAGAAGAAGGGTAGCCGATTGTTAAAGGCGAACAACGAACTGTCAAAAATACTCGCACGCCGCGCGCCCGCGCCGGCCGCTCGCACTTGGCTTGCGACTCCAAGTTCGAGAATCTGAATATTCCGACTCTCGCCTCATCTGAATATTTGCGTAATCACAGTTGCGAGCATGATCTAAATACACAGGTCAGTCAATCCGGTGAACGAGTTTCGGTGCGATCTGCGCGCAACCTCCGCTCGTGACGTATAGCTGGTGCAGCTGAAGAGCGGGCGTAGACCCTTTTTCAAGTGCAAATTATAAGCAATTTACGACAGTGAAACTTGGTTTTTATTAATAAGAAGTAATGAGGAAGGTTTCAAGCTTTGAGAAAACCAATGCAATGGTACGCAATTTTTTTTTTTCAATTTTCGGGCAATTTTAGAAAGTTGGGTAGAATGCATTGAATATTACTTACGCCCACCTTCTCCATAAAAGGGATTTTTAATAACCATCAGAAAATATAGGAATAAGAAATTTAAGTGTGACTAGACTGGTTTTCTCAAAGCTTGAAACCTTCTTCGTTACTTCTTATTAATAAAACAAAGTTTCGCAGGTTTCGCTGTTGTAAATTGTTTATAATTCGCACTTGAAATAGGGTCTTTTCCCCATATAAAAGCACGTAGATTTGAACTTCCGCGCGCCAGCTTTACGTCATCCCCTTCCTCATTCTACCCGGTGATAGTGCCAGGCAGACGAAGAGGCAGTGGAGGATTTACTGACCTGTGTATAGTTACATCATAGTTGCAATGGAACTGCCCCGAGTCCGATCTCAGAAGAATACATTTCATTGAAGTAAACATTACTGTTGTATTTGAGGAGGGAGAGGGGCGTGTTCTTCAATGAGTACCCATCAAGAAGGGTCCCAAATCAGGTGGAAAATCATTGAATGAAATTCAATAATTGAAAACCTCCAATTCTATGAGCAGTCCAATCATATGAGCTGTACGTATCGTCTTCCGCGGGCTGGCTTGGGTTCTTCACGAGAATTGAGAATGGGTGATCTCAACTTTTCAAGGGCCCGTTGTATTGACGAAATTTCAACTAACGCTTTTGGAAATGATGTTTGAGTTCGTATATGATTCCGAAATGGTGTAGGTATTCTTTAACAAAAAAACATAAAAACAATTACTACAAAAAGAAAATTCAATCTGTGCGTTAGAGGTGTATCTTCCAATTTTATTTCTGCTACGAAAAAATTATCGCAATTATTTTTTGTTCCTCGTATGAAATTTGGAGGGAAAATTTTGGATTTTTGACATTTCTGGAAACGCTCAAAAAAAGAGCTCCAAATATATGTTTTCATACAAGAGGCCAAAAACTCTCCGCAGTGACGCTGTGTTCCTAAGTGTGCCGAAAACATACAGCCTATAAACTCAAATTATATATAAACTATAAACTCAAAGAAGTAGTTGATATAAACGCAACATTTATCAGTTTTTCTTGATTTCTGAAAAAAAGGCCAAAAGCTGTAGGCACTTCTCAGAAAATTACAGCTGTATATTTTTTAAGAGTTCACAATTGCTATGCTATTAAGGAGTTTGATCAAAATTACTCAGCTGGTTTTTCTGAGCAGTCATTCAAAAATACCTTTGCCTAAAATGTTGTATATTTTACATTGGAAATACATATGTATAAGCGGCCTAAAACTGTGAAGGGTCTGTTGCATACTCTTGCTACATCAATATGGAGGTGGTGTAAAATTGCTTTAAAATTACATTGAGAGCATCAGACAGTCTCAAAATCTACTCATAACCTTTTAAGGGAAGCCTAAGATGGCGGTTGAAAAGGCGAATCAATCCTGCATGCATCATGCACCACGAGCAGCAAAAGATGGCCGATGACAGCAATTTGTAATGTTAGAAAAATGTAATCAAACGTCTCACTTTTTCATAGTTCTTATATTTTGTGTCATTGTGTGCGTTTTTTTCCGGTAAATTTTACTTTCTCGTTATTTTTTATGATTCTGATGGTGAATTAATTACGTTCTGAGTCGGTTTGCTGAGATTCTGAAAAGGAAACGTCGGGCAAGTGCCTACGTTGTCGAACGCCGTCGTCAACCATCTTTGCTGCTCGTGGTGTATGCATGCAGGGTTGATTCACCCTTTCAACTGCCAGCTTGGACTCTCCTGAAAACGCATTTTGAGGGTTTAGGAGTAAATTTTGAGACTATTTGGTGATCTCAATGTGATTTTCACGCAATTTTACACCCGAGTCAACCCTCCATAACGTTATATCAAAAGCAGTGGCGTCGCGTGCTATCTGGCAACAATGCAACTGCTCCATTTAAACTCATTAAATATATCGAATTTTCCTTTTGCACTGTGCACCCCCTGAATTCGATCTTTTACATGAGTTTAAATGGATAGAATACATTGTTGCCAGATTGCACGCGACGCCACTGATCAAAAGTATGCAACGGACCCATTCTGGCGACAGTCCTTTTAGAAATCATCCATGATCAGTACAGAATTGGCCAGACAAGATTTTAATCAATAAATTAAATTTTCCATTCGCGAGTAAAGGGTTGTATGATTGTGTGTGTGTGAGCACTCAGTAGACTCTTGGGTCACTCAACTATAAGAATCATCAACAGGTCGAATAATGACGAGAGAAGAAGGAGAAGGTCAAGGTAGAAATTAAGGTGAAAACAGTCAGTCGTGCACTTCTAGGTGAAGTGATCCGAGACCGTCAAAGCATAGTCCCCGCGCCGCGCCGGAACTCGCAACCGGAACCCCTAAATGGCTGCTCGGCCGCGATAAACGCTATGGGCCACCACAGAACTCGGTAATCTCACTATAGACGCGGTTTTAGTGATGACGTCATTAGGTGGACAAGTTCATGGAGCTTTCCAAATTATCTCTCTCACTCTTTCATGGCCCCCCTTTTCCTGCTGTCTCACTCTCATCCCTCTCTAAAATCCTACACAAATGCACTGTTTTTTTTTTTTTTTTGTTTTTTTTTTTTTTTTGTTTTTTTGTTTTTTTGTTTTTTTTTTTTTTTTTGGCAAAAATACAAATTTCTTGAGTCATTTCAATAAGATTTTGATACTTAAATTTCATAGCGGATCAAGGTCCTGTAGACAAATTTTGACAGAAAGAGATGTATTTGCATGAATCTAACGGGGGACAGAGTTGGGCAAATGAGGGTGGTAATCGATTACACGACTACCAAGTAATCGTAATCGTCGTTTTTTCGGAGGATGATTCTATGGTAATCAAGGCTGATTTTTTACAAGCCACCCATCATATTAGTTGCAGAAATATTAGTTATAATCAAAAATACCCTTGATTTTACTATTTATCTGTGAAAAATGGATTTAATTACCATCCAAAGATTTGACGATTACGATTACTCGGTAATCGTGTGAACGATTACGATTCCCATTTGCCCAACTCTGACGGGGGAGTGAGAGAGATAATTTGTAATGCTGTGTGAGTTTTGAGCCAACTGATTGCGACCGATGAGTGCATTTTTGTTGTGATTTTTCGCCCGTTGACTTTTGACTAAAACCGTTTATCGAGTGTGCGCGTCTACACTCAATGTGTACCCTATAAATTTTCATTCCCTATCTTAAGTTCGTTCATTTGAACACTTGTGTTTAGAAAAGTACATAGGGAGGGGAGATTACGTGACTTTAATCATTACTTCTGTCCTTTTGTAGCACGTGCCCTCGAATGAGCTTAGAGAAATATACATTCCTGGATACGCCTGCAAGCTGTGGGCGCAGATATCCGTTGTAGTCAACCTGAGATCATGCGGTGGAATACATAATGAGCTATGATATAATTGATGCTCTGACTATCGGATTGTTTATTGCATTTGACAACTATGTTTACAAGTGGCTGAATGGTGATACTGAGTAGTGAGTAGGCGAGTGCATCCCAAATTCCTGCATGCAGAACATCGAACAACGTTCAATAGTTCTCTCATCGTCTGACACCCATCTATTTACTCTCATCGCTTCAGCCTCAACCCCCTCTATTGTCTCGACCCCCCTACTCACTCAGTGCACTGCAGTGTCATCCTTAATCATCCCTGCTCCGGATCGACGTTGTCAAGTTTGGCGCGAGAAAATTACAGATGTATTTGTTCCAGAAGTTAAACTGATCCAAAACCATTGGCAGCTCTTGCCATCTGTATAAAATCCACATCATGTCAACACATTCGCTCAATTTGCGCGTACTACAGTGCACATACTTTAATGTAGGCTCTTATATCAGGGGGGGGAAATTGACTTGTACTTCTCCATCAATTATGAGAGAGGCAGATCACCTGCACCAAGAAGCTATAGTTTTCTATAGGTTTAAATTGTGTCACATTAAAAAAAAAATAATAATTATATTACATTTGTCAAGGATGTAAAATGCAAGACTCTTTGATAATGAGAAACGCTAATCGTTTAAAATAATGAACAACCTGCGATGCCAAATCCTTTCTTCTGAATGAGTATAAAGTTCACCATAATCAAAAATTAAATCCGATAAGGGCACTATAGGCGTCGATATGGAACCAGAATCATTAAAAAATTCAAATCTTTGGTCTCTGCATATTCGATTGGAAACTTTGTAATATCATTTCCAAATTACAAATTCATGCAAAAATTACATCTAATATTTGTATAATAATCCTAGATTAATATCGGTGCTTGATGGCTCAAAAAAGCCATTATGAACGACGAATTTTGTAGTAGACTTGTTTTTCTATGATCATAAATGGCGGTAGCCACCAGGCCAAGTCCAAAACCCCCGAGCAAGAGGGTGCCGTCCACGGACACTTATTATAAACCAAACAGTTCGTTTTAGTCAATTTATGCGTTATTTGATCTTCGACCTAGGATTTCAAGAAAACCGCTCATTAAAACCCCATAACCTTCATAATACTCGAAATGGATTAAAATCAGATAAGAGATTATAGTATGACGCTGTGGCGCTTTCTATCATATGGAAATCTCTGATTGATGAGAATTTAGTGCATGATCATCGCAAGGTTATTTTTCTCTCAAATTCCCAAAACACATAAGTTTCGCTATTCCTATGCAGTATGCATGCAATGATCTCTATGGGAACATTATATAGGATTTCATGGTAAAGAGCGCACCTATCCGAATGTTTAATTACGGTCCCAGCCTGAGGGTCCTGTAGGAATGGCAACGTTGCACTCGGTCTTCAGCCTCTTCTCAATACCAACCGAGCGCAATGACCTATTTCAACTCAACCTCGCGTCCAGTCCACATGTGAGTAATGTGATTCTGCCAAAAAGTCATAATTAATAAGCCCTAATTATGCAGCACCGAAGACAAGGCTGTTTGTTTTCATCTCCCCCTTCTCACTCTCTCTCTCCTTTCTCTCCTCTCTCTCTCTCCTCTCTCTCTCTCTCTCTTCCAATATTCTCTTCCCCGTCACTGTTCGAAGCCTTTTACAGGACGGAGGGGAAGGTATGAATGGGAGGAGGTGGTGAATAGAGGTCAAAGCCAATCGGACTGTGGTAATCGATTGGGCAGCTTCGATTCAGTCGTCATTATTTATGTTGATGCGATCGCAAAGCTTAAATGCTAAGGGGGTTGTGGTGGAGGAGGATAGAGAAAGGGATGAAGAAGAGGTGGGGACGAGGGGCTATTTTATTACTTTTGGTGCTTTCCGTGAAATCAGAGAATACTCGACACATCATCAGTGGCGGCGCGTGCAATCTGGCAGCAACGTATTCTCTCCATTTAAACCAATGTAAAACAATCGATCTCCAGGAGGTGCAATTGCACCCCCAATATATCGATACTTTTGCATAGGTTTAAAGGGAAAATTAGCATGGTTGCCAAATTGCACGAACCGCAACTGCACATCATTTAGAACTGAGGCGACTATTATAATGAGAGGGAGGACCATGTAAGTACAATATATATGTAGATACTCTGTATACTGTCCGCGAATTGAAGAGTGTAAGCTTGCGCCTTGGCGCCTTGGTGATTTTGGCTCAAGTAGGCAACCTGCGATGCTTTAATTCATTTGTAATAGTTGAATTGCATTTGGCGTATACCCTAGGGAAAATCCATGGCGTTGACTGACATTCTATCGGAGGCGGCTCGTGCAATTTGACAACCATGCTTGCTTGCCATTTAAAACTATGCAAAAGTATCGATATCTTGGGGTTGCAATGCACCTCCTGAAGATCGATGGTTTTACATAGGTTTAAATGGAGAGAAAACATCATTGCTACATTGCACGAGCCGCCGCTGCATTCTATAACTCACCGACTGTACATAACATTAAGTGCTGCGTTCTCCTTACAGCAAATCAACATTATCATGATGGAATATATAGAACTTTTTTTGGAAAAGCACACTTGATGTCCCATAATTATGGAATGTATTATTATTAAAAATACCCACCCGAGAGTTTAAAACCATATTTTCAAGAATTTTTATTATTTTTTAACCTGCGGTAGCCTATAGATTTTCATTTGACACCTTCATGTACCAAAGCGTAGCTAAATTTTAAAAAAAAGAAGTCAAATTGTTCTCTCTTCTTTGGCGAGGAAATTTTGTTAAGAATTTAATTTCGAGAAAGTCTGGCCGAGTCCTTTTTTTTTAGCCACCCTGTACAATACAACTTATATCAACTGAAAATCGCCATCTCACTGATTCAAAATACAGCTATTGTTTATGAATCACTTTGCATAATCTTGAGATGGTAAGTATACTGTTGTGTATCCATTAAATCTAAATTATATAGCATCAAATCATATAGGAGAGACAGAATTAACTAGTAACTAGTAACTAATAACACCAACAGGTGGTCTTTGTTTAAAGACACGCATTTTTTATTAATTGGACCTTTTTTAGAAATACATCATACTCTAAAAGAGAGTGTAACCTATTTTCATGTCCACTTATTGTGACTGTAACACATATATTTCTTTCAGTCCAACTGTATTCTAACGCGTATATACCAACGTTAAGAAAAAGTTCAAAGCGCAAGAGATAAAAAAGGTAAGTAATGAAACAAACTTCAAAGTCGGTAACAAAGAAAATAGCGCTCGTGTATGCTACAGATTCTATGCAGCATCGTCTTTTTTATAGCCTCAGCCTCAGGCTCTTTTCAAGTAAGGCAATGAGCGTTTAGAAGGAAACGATAGCGGCATTGTTTCCCCTCTCCTGATTTTCTTTCGATTATCTGAGACTTCAAAGAATCTCATGTGTAGGTAATGTTTCGGTTCTTAACGGTTCAATTAAAAAAACAACTTAGATCCAGGGCTTCATCGAGTTGGTGGTTGGTGGTCTTGCTTTTCTTTTTCATTCGAGTTGCATTTTCTTTCCCTCGCAATACAGGCAATTGAATTAGCGCGAAAAGATCGAATCGAGTTTAATGTAATTCGTTTTCGGCCGAGCAACGCAAACTCACGATAAAAGAAGTTATAAATCGTAAAACACAACCCTTGGTCTTTGAATGCTCACACCGGAGGAAACTGAGCCCATGGTTGTCTGAGTTAACCTGCTGAGTACCAAAGTAATTTGATCCATATGTTGTGAATCATTGAGTAGAGTCGTTTTGTCAATTTTTCTCCAATTCTGACCTTACCAAAAGTAATAAATTTCTTGGGGGTTGAATTCAATGAGCTATAACTTTAGAAGGGCAGCGGATTGGTCCACCTTGTGCCACACAGGGTAGAAGGAAACTCGGGAAAAAGCGGAATTTGGACGGCAGATTCCAAGGTTTGAGGTTAAGTTAATTTGTAGGTCGTTTCCAAGTCGTTCCCGGCGATGCCCGAGTTTGTTTACGGAACGACCGGAAACTACCTTCAAAATTTAGCCTCAAAATCGATTTTTACGGCAAGATGGCGGCGCCCTAGGTGACAACAATGAACCAGCGGAACGTTCCTTGATGTGCCACTCTAAAGTTATAGCTAATTGGTTGAATTGCAGCCTCCTCGGGATTGATTATTTTCAATATGTTGATATAAAGGACCTGACCTGTCAGTGGCAGCTTGCGCAATGTAACTTCAACGGATTATCTTCATTTAAACCTAAGTAATATAATCGATCTTCGGGGGAATCACGAAATCGATCCCTGAGAAATCGATACTTTTGCATAAGTTCGAATGGCAAAAAGCATATTTGCTTAAATAACACGAGCCACCACTACTATCGATATGTTTTTAACGAGCCATCTTTGCAAACGGGGGCTGGGGGCTCGCTTTTACCGCAACATTCCCTTTTTCGTCCAGAAAAAATCAGAAGGATTTTCTTTCGAAAACTTTTTCCAAAATTCCCTATTGAACTTTATCTTTCGGTCTGAAAGAAATGGTCTTCTAAACGAGCCATAGATTTCATTCTCCGTTTTTCCCCTGAAAACAATCCAAAAATACATGAGATATAATTAGCACCGGGCGATTAGAAAGTGATACTTATAAGTGTGAAAGAGCTATTTTTTTTTGTTTCATGATAGTCTGGCACCGTTGTAATTCTTGTTTACGATGCAACGTAATGAAGAGAGCCCAGTAAACCACAGCCTTACACATCCACCAACTACCAATCTTCTCAAGCACCGTATAAAAAAAGAAACAGACCAACTCAGGAACGGAAAGAGAAAGAGCTCACTGCTCACTCACACCAAAGACGTGTTCACTTACTCACCAACTCACAGGCTAAGCTCACTCGTATCCTCACAAAGGGACACAGCGAGAGTGAGAGAGTGAGAACTGAGAGGGTGGAAGGGTGAGAGGAGAGAGGAGAGAGCGACGGCATGGGATATCTGAGAGTCAATTGTAAATTGTTGCGGAAGGGTTCACCACTCGTGTCGAATACTCACATGTGTGAGAGTGTTGGCGTCCATAAGTGTGAGTTAATCCTTCTATTGCCTGTGTGTGTGTTAAAGTCCATGAGTGTGTTTCTGCAAGCATACGGGTTTCGTGTTGTATGGCCGGCCGACATCTCAGGATATACGTAATTTTGCAAATATACAAGTACCGGAATAACTCTCTCAAGGCGAGAAATCTCATCAACATTTATGACAATGTTTTCTCGCTCTCTTTCTCACCGAGTGGGGAAAGGTACGGGATAAGGGCGGGACATAAAAGCACCAAGAAGAAAACTTCAGCGTTGCAACGTCGAGTTAAATAAGAAGGAAATAAAATTTCTGACGAATTGCGAAGAGCTCGACATTTCCTTCAAATCAGAGGCGGCGCGTGCAATCTGGCAACTTTGCATCTAGTCCATTTAAAGACACGTAAAAGGTCGAAATATCGAGGGCACTCAGTGCTCTGCACTGCACTCCCTCGAATCGATATTTTACAAGGGTTTCAAAGGGCGATATGCAACGTTGCCAGACTGCATGCACCGCCACTACTTCAAATAATGTATAGCTTTGTGTAGAATAGTTTCTAAAATGATTTACAAATTATAGAAAAAATCCCAGAGGAACTCATAGTAGTTGCTCGTGGAATTTGGCAACAATTTTTTGCCTACATTTGACGCGATGTAAATTAATTGAATGCTGGTGAAGCGCTGCTCTACTATCGAATCGATTGTTTTACATAGAATCAAATAAAGGCAAACCGTTGTTGCCAAAATGAATTGAAAAGGGACGCTATAAGTATTGAGCCTGTCATACGTGTAAAGAGGATGGCAGGGGACAGGTGCGTAGTAGGCTCTGCGCGCAACATGAGATCCCACAAAGCAGCAATCCCCAACCTGTGGTCCTACGGTCCGCTAAATGGTCCGCCACGCCTCCCCACACGGAAAAAAAAGATGGGTGAAAATAACCATACGGATACCTGATTTTGGCACCTGCTAGATGTTACGGTAAACTTGACCAGAAGTATGATACATTTACCGATACTTTGAGTACCTTCGACATGCAATCAGGTAACATCAACTAGTACCTAGTCAAAACATAGTACACTTCTGGTTAACATTACCATAACATCTAGCAGGTGCCAAAATCAGGTATCCGTATGGTTATTTTCACCGTAGTTTTTTTTTTTTTTCCGTGCAGAAGGTTTGCAGAGGTCCAATCGACAAAAGCAAAGAACGATCAATTTGGTCTGTTAAAAAATGTTTCCACTTAACCTTTCGAGATGAGGCACGTTAGAAAATGCGTTTGGAGTGAATTGTGTACAAATGGAGGAACTCAGTCTCAAGGAAGAAGAAAAATTTTCTGGAAGCTCCAGCACACTGATACTGATCTTTGGAATTCTCTTTCAAAAACCAACGTTTGATGAATATGTGGAAAATCATAACAGACCAAAACCAGTTCCTGCCTCCTTTTCAATTTGGGAATATACCTCTTTATTCCGCCTTCAACGACTGCAGAAAAAATTGCTCGTATCGATCCTATATACCCCTCAAATTAACATGGTGGTCCACGACTTCCCTGACCTCTCTCTCAAGTGGTCCACGAACAGCAAATGGTTGGGAAACACTAGCACAAAGTACCAAATTGTGTGAGGGTCCTTCAAACTTTACAGCACTTTGCTACTCAAAATTCACTGCGCATCAGCTACTCGCAAGTCACTTTGCATCGGTGCAGTTGCGGTTCGTGCAATGTGGCAACCGTGCTAATTTTCCCTTTAAACCTATGCAAAAGTATCGATATCTAGGGGGTGCAATTGCACCTCCTGAAGATCGATTGTTTTACATTGGTTTAAATGGAGAGAATACGTTGCTGCCAGATTGCACGTTGCGCCATCGCCACTGCATCGCACTATGGTCTGAGATCAGAAAACAAGCAGACAGTTCTGACACTACAGTGTCAGAGAAGGCGCACCTTGAGCAAATTAGGTCCTCATAAGTCAATGTCCATTTCCATCATCTCAAAAATAAGGTGTCCTGCAAAAATCCGGGTCCGAACCTGGGTGCGGCGAGTGGGTAGGGGTTTGGACCACCTACATACGATCTTAGGACAAACCCTTCGAATATTCCACCACCTCAAAGAAAATCGTCCAGCAAAAATTAGGGTCCGAACCTGTGTGCGGCGAGTGGGGGGGGGGGGGGGGGGGGGGTGTGGAACCACTACAGATAATCTTAGAGCAATCCCTTTCAAAAATAATTGTACAGCAAAAGTTCAAGTTCAAACCAATGAGCGGCGAGTGGGGGGGGGGGGGGGCACTACGGGCAATCTCAGAAAAATCCCTTCGAATTTTCCACCATCTCAAAAAAAATTGTACTGCAAAAGTTCAAGTTCGAACCTGTAAACGGTGAATGGAGGGGGGGGCACTACGGACAATCTCAAACCCTTCGAATTTTCCAACATCTCAAAAAAAATTTCCGGCAAAATTTAGGGTCCGAACCTGTGTGCGGTGAGGGGGGGGTAGAACCACTACGGACAATCTTAGGACAATCCCTTCGAATTTTCCAACAACTCAAAAAACATTTGTCCAGCAAAAGTTTGAGTCCGAACCTGTGTGCGGCGAGTGTGGGGGGGTTGTAGAACCACTACGGACAACCTTAGAACAACCCCTTCGAATTTTCCATTATCTCAAAAAAAATTGTCCAGCAAAAATTTGGGTCCGAACCTGTGTGTGGCGATTAGGGGCGGTTAGGACCACTATGGACAATCATAGAATAAACCCTTCGAATTTCCTACTGCACATCACTAAACGCACGTAATAAACAATCAAATACTCATAAAACAATTTTAATAAATGTATTGCAGAATTCCACCCCACCAAAATACGCCGCTGATATGCGTAAACATTCAGAACGGCAAATGATTGGTTCACTTGATCACCTAGAATAAATACCGGGATAATTTGAAATAGTCAGAAAGTGAGGTTAGAAATTTTTGAAATAGAATAATTTTAAGAAAACGTGAATCAATGAACATCTAATTCCTTCCAACACACTCGAAATTCAGTCGTGGCTGGGAAAACATTTACTTTTCAAATGAAATTGACATAAAAAACACAGGACACAACCTAAACATCACGACATCAAAAATGCTCAATTCGCCATTTGATCACAAGGGGGCGTAGTATACTCTATTGAGTAGCAGGACGATTTCAATAGGCGCTCGTTGTACCAACGGTGCGCCTAAAAGTGGCCAAAACTCGGTGAAAAAAAGGCATCAAAAATAATCTTTTTCTAGTTTTTACGCTTACTCTTAAAACCTGTCTATGTCATTTCTAAGTTTAAATTACGTGTTCAAAGTGTTCTCTGGGCATACAATTGAAGCTGAAAGTTTATAAGAGACGAATTTATGAGAAATTTACTTTCTGACTTTTGGCCAATTTTTGATGATTTCAAACCATAGTGCATCGGTGTCACGGGCTTTGAAAGACTCAAAATATTGTAAACATTGTTACATTCAAAAAAGCAAACTGCTAGAAAACCGGAAATGTTATCTTTTTTCCTGTTTTTTTTCCTTGTTGCAAAGTGACCAGACAGTTATATCTTCCTGCTCTAAAGAGATATGGTTTCCTTTAGAAATAAATGTGTTTATACTGCATTGAAAAACTTCTCGTTTTTGTTTGCATTTCACCTCATGGTTTGTCAACACCGTAGAAGTAGTGGTGGTGCGAGGGACGGATAAATACCTCTTTACTCTAGCACTGAACTCAACACTGAACCACTACTGCTCCCAGATTAAATCCTCCGCGAATGAAATAGGTCACATCTCTTCCCTTTTTTCGCGTGTCTAATCATGAAGGAAGAAACGGGGAAATGGGGATTGATTCCCTTTCGTGTTGGAATATCCTGAACCCGTGTTCTGAGAACTAATTCGTGTGATACGTCCCACCTCGGGGATAACAGAATTGGAGACCCTCCATCGCGAACTGACTTATCTTAAAAAAAAAAAAAAAAAAAAAAAAAAAAAAAAAAAAAAAAAAAAAAAAATTGCCTTGAGGACACACGCTTTCAAAAGAAGTTAATCAATTAAAGTTCTTTTTAAAACAATGAAAAATCTCAGAGGAACAAATTGCTAAAGACCTCTAACCAGAACCTATCGAACCAAAAAAAAAAACCGAAATGAGCCAGGTTTTTATTAAAGCCGTGCTGTTAGAGCCGGATTCAATAAGAGGAATGGGGGAAAAAAATATGAAATGGCCTGAAAACCGAAAGTAATTCGGTCTGAAGCGAAATAAACATCAGCTCCTTGCGGCTTCAGCTTGGCTCAAACTTTGAACCGAAAATGCATTGTACGTAAAGGAATAGGAATTGTTGAGGAGGCTCCTAAACACCTTTCCTCTAGTATCAAACACCGAAACAAAAACAAAAAACAAACAAAATATCTGAGATGTTGAACCAAACATTTGTTTTTTTCCTACTTCCTGAAAACCTTCGCATCTTTTGAGAGACATAAAGTGCAAGCTGTTACGATATTAAAATCTACTTGAATTAATACGGAAAAATATGGCAAACCTTATAATTTAAACGATATTGATGGTCATAGAAATCAAGTCAAACTGGCTGGACGTTTTTGACTCTTACTCAAAAAACGCCTTCAATTACGAAAGTATGCAATACCAGCGCGATCGAGCACGAATAGTTAACTACCCACTCAAAAGAAGTAAATTGCGGAGTTCTTCGGTAAAAGGGCGGATAAGCAAAATTATAGTTGTGAGAAAAACGCGTTTCTTTGTTAAAAAAAGCATGTAGTTTCTAAAGTTCATAGAATTTTTTCAATAACTAAGTTTCGATTTTTTTATCAATTTTTTCAGACTTATAACGATTTTTTTTTCGCATTTAAAGTAGAGGTTGAATAAAAAATGAAGCTTGATGTTACTTATGTTGTTTCGCCGCATCTTTTGATAACCATTCGTTCGCGGAGCGCGGTGTTTCGTTGATGCAATCGGTGCGATAGTGACTTAATTTGTGCATAACTACAATAGTGTTGCCAAACGTATTTACAATAACTATAACTTCCGCTAAACTCCCAACAAATATTTTGTATGCTTTTTCCCTGTTTTCAAACATTTCATAAAAAGAGAGAGAGAGAAAACAACAAACAAAAAATCATCAGACCCGAGTCTGCATTTCAAATTTTTCCTAATAATATTTGATTTTCGGCAAATATTACTTGTTATTTTTGTGGAAAACGTTAGGAACATGCATACACTATATATATTCTGGTAGCTTGGGGATTTATTGGTAACGTTAACAAAACCTTCGGTACAAAAATGACCTTGCAAAAGACATTATTGGTTGCCAACCCAAGCCAACCTAATCTTTTGTTCACCCAGCAAAATGGCTTTACTTATGCGTACAAAACCTTTGGTAAGCTCTCCTAAAATGTTTTGCTGGGTCATTTTTCAACCAAAGGATTTGTCTGCTTTACTAAGAGTTGTCTCTGTTTTTTCTATGAAGGGTGCAATTCAGAGATCTAAACAAAAACCTCCTTGCGAGTTAGTGTTGACTTGAGAATTCTTGAGATTGTCTCAGTTAAATTGTGTACGTAAACATAGAGGAAGAACTCCTGAGTGGAGTGAAAACGATAAAATAAAAGATAAAAATAAAAAATTGGGAGTTCATTTAAGTAGGTCTGCCCAAAGAGCCCTAAAGGATCAAAATTCAAAATGAAATATTTGAGGTTTTGATACTTACATGAATATTGGCTGAAATCATCGAATTATTGCCCATTAGTGCCGCGCCATCGTATCATCAAATACTGCAATTAAGAGCAGCGTTGCCATATGGCGTGACTTTCATGGAATTCCTAACTCAACAGTGATAATACCGGTAAACTTGGAGAAGATCACAGATTAACATATTTTCATGCGATATATAGGCATGCAGCTTGATTGAACTGCTTAATATTTTTAGCCACCAATGGATTCATCATTGAATCTAAAGAGTTCCATGAAAATCACGCCAAACGGCAACTCTGATTTACAGCGAATTTATCAAGGAAAATGACAATCTACCTACCTTGAAAAAGTGGCTCTGAATCGCAGTCTTCGATAATGCGGTTGCGGCAGTTGGTTCCTCTTCATTCGTTTTAGGCAGTTTAAATGGGGGAAATCTCAAGAATCGTTACGTCACTATCAACTCGAGGAAGCTACTTCATGTTTCTAAATTTCGGCAAAAACTTTCTCGACTTCTCTTTGAATTACGTGCCAGTGAGGGTGGATCAAGCCAATAACAAATGCTACACGCCAGCGCCTTAAATTAATGGCATAAGCAACAGATGGCATATTATATCGTACAAGCATACAGTCATTCACTTAATTAGAGCAAGACAATGAATTATGATACAGCTTAAAATGTAATAGGTATCGTCTTATTAAAAATATGCTTTAAGAACTCAAAAACGGAGGATCCATGATTGTAGAATGGAGCTGTTGCAAACTTTTGCTAGGGGCTTATTAATAGTTGATAAAAGGGTAAAACCCTGTAAAAATAACAATTACAGCACTAAAAAATCACGAAATCCACTCCTGAACTCACGAAATCCATCTCCTGAACTCACAAAATCCACTCCTGAACTCACAAAATGCTTTTAAACGCGAGACCGTAATGGCGGCCGGGGCCGTGGTTTGCATTATGGGTTTCCCTATCTTCAATCAGCGCCATCTACATGAGGTGTTCTCGCAACACCACACAAGAAGAAAAAGAAGCAAACAATTGCAATTAGATCTGAGCGGCCTCGGCCACCATTAAGGTCTCGCGTTTAAAAGCATTTTGTGAGTTTAGAAGTGGATTTCGTGATTTTTTAGTGCGTTTATCGTTACTAATACAGTTTTATCCCATAATTAACCAATGGTATATGGAGAACAGGTATGGACAACACTCGACTCAGGGGGCGTGGCCACTTGGGAAAAAGCAACTTCGCCGCCATCTTGTCTCCTATTTACACTGTGTATATCTTGCATTGTTGTTTGTGGTTAGGTTTGAAGGGGAAGTTTCTGAAGCAATACTTTATTTATTTGAACAATAAAATGTAATTTTTATCTTTAAATGTTAATGTTGTCACTGTAGAGTGGATTAACATCATCAATTACGTTGTTCACTTTCCTTTTCAAGATTTGAAATCTAAATTTGAATCGCGCGGTCAGAAAAATGGCGGCGGAGTCGCTTTTTTCACAACCAATCAGAGCCAACCTCAGAGTGTTGTCCATACCTGTTCTCCATATACCTTGATAATCAACTATTAATAAGCCTGTAGCAAAATTTTGCAACAGCACCATTATATAACCCTCCTATGACTTTTGGGTTTTGGGTACGAGCAAACCTTTTCAAGACAAACAACGACGCTAGACTGGTTAACATATTATGACTGAGAATTGGGACACTTGTAACAAATGGGTTGATTTCAATTTCCTTTAGCTCATTCGAGTGCAGCATGTCTGGGGATGCATAAGTGGGCGAGACGGGAAGGGATCCATAGATAACGGTGCCCGATATTAGAAGACAACGACGCCGTCCGATATTGGAAGATGGAGCTTGCAGCCGCAGGAAGAGGCCACGGCCAGTGTCGGGCGGACGATATGCGATCCAAGAGCAGGGGGGTTGTATTGCGAAACGAGGAACTTTGGTAACTGGGGTATTTTGGCGCACTCAAGTGTACTCAAGTGTGGTCAATCGAAAACGTGTTGTTACACCGCACTGGAGGGGAGGGGATGTTACCCCTGCAGGAGGGTGAGAGTTTAGGGAGAGAGTCAAACTGGGTTGCCGGACTGTTTACTCAGAAAAATCGTCAAACTTTCCAGCAGGCCGACCATTTACCTTTAAGTTTAAACCGGAAGCCAAGTAAGTAGTGTTTTATGAAAAGAGGTTATAGGCAACCTCTGATTGATAGAGATGCGTTTTTGCACTTGCGTTTACCAAATTGGCTGACTTGTTTACATTCTCAACAGAGGACCCATGTTGTATTACGGATTAGAGAGTTAACAGTTGATGAACCTGTTAATTTTAATCATTATGTACCTTAAGAAGGCCAATAATGCCCGAAAGAATCCTAATGGCGTGAATATATGTTGATCAGCAAAATCAGTAAAATATTGCACTCTTAGAGGCCCTACGGCACTGTGATCTTTGCATTGGATCAAAATACAACAACGGTCCTCAAAATGTAAACAAATAATGTGCAAAAACGCATCTGATGGTAGCACCCATGGTTTCTTTTGTCTTAACTCCCTACTAGTGGAGACTCTATTGTTAAATCGATAGTTAAGACTATCCATGGTGACGCTATATTGGTCAAGCAATGTAAAACGTTCACTGTTACTATGGTAAAAATAGTTAAATTTCCTGTAAGCTATAGCTTTATAGAGGCTAGCTACTCATTAATAGGTGTTGAAAATTGGCGATTTAATTATGGTTACAATCGTAAGGGTCACGGCATACACGTCTGGACGCGCCACTCATTGGCAGTCTTAAATACCAGTTTCACGTTAAAGTGAATGATCAGCTTGCAGAGCCGTATCTAGGAATTTCGAAATTGTTCTAGATGAATTTGTCTTTCATTTTCCCTTGTTTTAACCCTTTACTGACCAAGCCCAAGTTAACTCTTTTTTCTCCCCGAGTCTACTGGCCATTATTGTTTCAGTCTCATATGACTCCGAATAAACACGATTCTCGATATAGACACTAAGAACATATAAGATTATATCGAGCGCCTTCAGCTCATCTTATAAGCAATTCCAACTCCCCCGAGTACGAAAAGTTAACTACCTACCCTTTACAAACAGAAGAGTGGCGTTCTTTTGAACTAAACTGGTCTATAAAGGGTTAAATTTTTTGAGGCATAATTTCAAAAGTGGTAATAGCGTGATAACTGAAAACCGTAAAAATTCACAAATTGGTCGAGAACTGAAATATTGACAATTTCTATCAGGATACTTTCTATGAAAAACATAGTACATTTAATCGCATATGTTAAAGAAGGACGGAGAGAAAGGCAGGTATGACTTTTACGTGACATTAGAAGATATACCTATATTTTTAGTACTCATGCGATCAAATGGGCAAATCGAGAAGGAGAGGAAACTCTTAAATACGACTTGTCCATTAGAAATAAATGTAAATTTTCTTGAATATTTTGAGCAATATGGCAACGTTGAGGTTGAAGTTAATCGTGCAGTGATAATAATATTTTGGTATTCCATTTACGTTCTCCAGATAATGAGCTATCACGGACTCCTCCCACCCTGGTGTAGTGCGCCCGCTACCAGTGCCCAGTAGCGGTGGCGATGGTAGCCCGGCATGCGCCAATAGCAGCAGCTGAGAAGATGCAACGTTGCCAACGTTAGCGAGATTCTAAACCTTACCCTCGGCATGCATGGAATCTTGATTGGTTTATTATATAGAAGTATTTTCCAATTACAGTTCGACCACATCATGCTCTCAACATTTTCACAGGCCGTGAAAATACTCATTCGGAAAAGTGTGAATGGTGATCGAAAGTCAGGATATGGTTGATCATGGATTCAGTGGATAATTTTATTTTTCATTCTTTACTATTACTTTTCGTGACACCTTTAAAGTCTACAATGATAAATTTATTTTGATGCTTATAGACACCTTGATTTTTTTCTTCTTCAGCTAACCAACGGATGTTTTTCTAAATTTGAAAACAAATCAGCACAAAAAATTAGATAGAAATTCCCCTCATTTCAACTACTCAAAGTTAAAACATAGGAACGCTTTTGGTTTATAGTTGAAGCCGATTTTTGCTCACTCTATGGGAACGCTTGAAGGAAACTTCAAACACTCGTCTGGTTCACGCCTCCAACAGGGAATCTCCATTACTTCCGCCGTAATGATTCTCTCTCGAACATAATTTTTGAAATTCCACAGCCATCCACGATTGGAAATTCCTCATTCAGACCGCCTCCTTCAAGGAGAGTTGCGTGTATTTTAGACTGCCAATCGGATGAATGAAGATTGATGGTTTGGGAGAAAAAACCTCCATTTATAGGTACTTTGAAAGGCTTTCTTGGGTCATGTTTGTCTGGGACTTTGAGTAATTGGAGCCAAAAACTACCAGGCAGAAAATTCGTATGGATTTAGGAAGAAATATCAGAAATCTTGAAGAATAAAAAATATATATTACAGTGAGTAATATACTTTTTATTTTTAAGGGCTTAACATTCATATACTTTAAGAATGTCTTCTAAATAAGTCACTGAGAAAATAAAAGGAAAAAATGTGTACTAAAAAAGTTCTAAAATTTGTTAGGTCTCGCTGCAAGATCTTTGTTTATCTCTTTCAATTTTAAGATTGTAAACTTCAAGATTTTAAATTATACTACCTCCAAGTTTTGCAAACTTAATAATTAAATGAGTGGAGTTATTGCTGAAACTTACCACCAGAAGAACTTATAACAATAACATTCGTGCATATAACAATGCGTGGTAAACGAGCTCTTAAAGTACCTATTATAGTGCAATCATAGTGTTTTACATTTTTCTTCGTAAAATGGCAATTAAATAGCTGAGCAATGAAAAATTCACGCTATAAAACGGCGGAGAAAACGTCGAAGCTTGAGTAGATAGAAATTAAAAATGTATACCTCTTTAAGAAAATTAAACCTGCTTGAAATTGAATTTAAACAAAATGAAAAAAACAGTAAGATTTTGTACAGCAACATATATAATTCAACTAAAAAAGAAACGCAATAAATTATGATCCGGTTTTTACAGACTCTTAAAGTAGCTCAACATGACACAATGGATGATCGGTGAGCACTTCGCACCTTTTCACTTACATCATTTACAATGGTCGATTGGTCGTAAAGCAAAAAAGTGCTTTTGATGTCAAAACCTGGAAAAGCTGACGTATCTTTATGACAATCTAATCTTAAAATTGGGTCCGATTTATTTGGATCCGCCTGAGAAAAATATATAAAACAGAAAACTTCCCAGAATTTTTATCAGATTTTATATAAATACACATGTAAAAATACACGAATTAAAAGAGGGAGTGCGAGTCCATGAAATGATGCTGTAAGTATGATTCATTATTGTTGGTTGAATATACCAAGAGGAGAAATTATCTCCTTAAAAAGGGGGCCAAGAAGGGAAGGGCCCCCCTTGGCATATCCTTGCTCTTTGCAGTCAAATTTTGAATGTATTCAAACAAGTACAAGCACATACAAAAATTAAATCCACGTGAGAGGGAGAAATTTAATTAACCCCCTTGGCATATCCTTGCTCTTTGCAGTCAAATTTTGAATGTATTCAAACAAGTACAGGCACATACAAAAATTAAATCCACGTGAGAGGGAAAAATTTAATTAACCCCCTTCGTTGAATTCAGAAATCCCAGCACCTCGATAGTCAATGCTAATCAGCCACTCGTTCCATTCAGCATTTGATCTGATTGATCAATTCAAATTAAAACGGCTTTCCACTGAAACAGACACGGTATGCGCGAGTTACATGTTGATGAAGTTTGAGCGTATGGTGGCGACTGCTTAGAACTAATCATAATAATAATAATACTGTCCGGCGGAACCGGAAGTGTGATTTATAGCTTCACTTGCACCGACTGAATTTTAATCACTCGTCGCTTCGCACTGTATACAGTATATATTTATACCCTTCTACAGTTTGTAAACATGTATCTTGTACGTCATTCTGCAATGCATCCCCCCAAGGCAGTGCTTTTGCTTTTGCACAGTAATTAGCAAGCCAGTCGCTCCATAGTATGAACTCCTCCGCGTGGATATTTCTTTTTTACTTGATGACGATAATTTATTGTTTCCAAGAGTTTCCATTTCCGCAACTGCCCTGACTCGAGCGCGCGCAACCAGATTTGAACTGATAAAAAGAGAGAGCATCAGATTGCATAAATGCTTAATTACGACCCATTTGTCAAAACTCAACGATTAATTGTGTATTACTAACAAGTTTACGCTCGTAATGAAGTTTTGTATTAATTGTTTGCGCACTGCACTCACTTCGTCAGTGCCTGAATATTGTGTAACAAGCGGCGGTCAATCATTTAAATGGACGGCTTTAAAGCAGAATAGTGGAACTGACTTTTCCGAGCAAAAGGGAAACAACAATATAGGAAACCCATCGCAGTTTGTTCCATTTTGCAATAACATGAAAGTTGATTCCTCTCAGTAGAAAGTCGTCCAATTGAAAGGGTAGAGGGAGACGCACATGCTTTCATTCCGTATGGAAATGCAGGAAATTTTGAAAAAGGAGAATGTTAGAATTTTAAAGTTGTTAAAAGTTTAGGATTGTTGTATAGAATGTTGTATTGTTTTTATAGTAATCGTTATAAATCGTTGTTGAAAAAATGAACGTTTTTTCTACCTTCTTCTTCTTGTAACATACATTTGTTGAAGGTGTAATCAAAATTAATTATCAGCTGTTTTTATTTATTTGTTTTTCTTAACCTAAAACTTTACTTGTTATAAAGTCGTTCTTATATTGTGACCAATATCTAGATGTGGAAGCTTGTTTACACGGGTTATGGGCCCAGCACGCTTCCACTACGCATTAGGACTGCTACATCAGGACAACCTTATTCATATACGTTTCCTAAAAATAACTGTGCTTATAACCCCTTCCTCTCTATCGTTTCTTGATTCATACCGACGTGATCTTGATGGATTAAATACAGTTTGCCTCATCTAAGATGCCAACAAGCTTTTTTTCATAAAGAATGGCTTAAATCCGCGGTTAAGGGCACGCACAAAGGATGTACACAATTCAGTGCTGCCATTGTTGCGAATATTATCATTGCCTTTCCAACCCATAGGTGAGCCCACCGGTTGAAGCAAAAGTTTACACATAGTTGATAATTACAATAATGGCTTTATCAATCCTCTATTAACAGTTCTAGCTTTGCTTCGATCAGCTAATTTGCCGATGGATTGGAAAAATGTCAGAAATAAGGTACGCAATGTGGTTTTAGGTAATGAATTGATCATGCTTGTTTCAATACATTCAAAATTTGACTGCAATGGTATGCCAAGGGGGGGGGGGGTATTTGCCCCGGGTGGTACTCTCCGGGGGCGTCAAAATCAGGGTAAAATAAAAAAGCAAAAAAATAAAAATAACGGTAATCTAATTCATAAAAATTGAGGGACGGCAATTCGCGGAGATCGGCAAAATTGCCATCCAACACTGCCCACCCCTCATGAAACCTCGGTTCGCCCCTGACGAAGAGGCAAACGTCCTACACCTACCTAGACTGCTTCAAGACGTACTCTTAACGGATAGCATAAAGCTCCGTCTGTACGTCAGAGGCGTCGCCGTCGCATGCAAATTGGCAACGTTGCATTCCTTCCAGTCAAACCCATGAATTAGGTCGAGGTATCAGAGGTGTAAGGTGTAGTCTCTTGAACCGATATTTCATATGCTTTTAAAAGAACGAAACGAAAGCGTTGCCAAACTGCACCCGACGGCCCCGACGCGACGCCTCTCGGCTTTTAAACAGCCAATTTCAATGTGCAACACCAAATGATCGCACAGCAGTAGATTTCCCAACAAAATCAGCCAGCTTCTCTGTAAAGCCGATGTTTTTATTGATGCCGTTTTATTTTTTCAACGACATCTTTGTTTGCAAAACACTTCATGATCGCGCAAAATGTGACACATCGCACAATCTATTTCCGAACAAAATCAGCTAGTTTCATTGAAAAGTCGCTGTTTTCACTGACGCCGTTTTCTCCGTCAACTTCCGTCTTCCCGAGCACAATGTATTTATATCAAAAATGGGATTCAATCGATTATCGTAAGTATTTGTGCTTTTTACAAGAGTATTGGAGTACAGCGTTTGCATTCTGCCAACGTTGCCTTTTTTACATTTAAACTCATGCACAAAGTCGAATGCGAGGTTTTGCTCATACATTCATACAAGTGAGACCAGCGACCTGTTCCAAAGATTTACACGCACACAATTCGTTGGCAGACCATGTGGAATATAGAATACCTACTGTTGCGGTGGCGTCAGCTCGAGTGAGCGGCGGCTACATGCTCCTTATATCTCACTTTTTGTTCTATTCAGGTTTTTTTTTCTCTATCAGAAGCAATAAAAATGAAAAAAAGAAGGATTACACGAGGCTTATAAGTGACCCCATAAACTAATCAACAATTTCACGAAAAATGAATTCTCTGCGTTGCTTATCAAGTGGGAGTAAATAAAAATGTTGCATCAGTAAAAAGATACCGAACCGCGTCACAAGCGAAGTTTCAAATCAAAATTAATTTTGAACCTGCAGTAGCCTCGAGGCTAAAAATGATAAAACACGGAGATTCTCTTTTATTGCGTATTATTTGTATTCCATTTCCCGGTTAAATATTTGCAGAGCTTCGCGCCGCGTACAGCTGCCTGGCTGGTGAGTTGGATGTGGCAGACACACACCAACGCACACACACTCACTGAGAAACTCACACTCACGACCGGAGCCGGTTGGACGTTGGTGTAGTATTTGTTTTTCGTGCGTGGTCAGTGTGACCGTTTTCAGTATCAAGTACAGGTAAATACTAAGCAGCGACCATTCGTCACGGATGGATTTATGTGCACGCGATGAAAGTAGCTCCTGTGAAAATTGAATGGCGATGTTACAGTTAATTGAAAAGAGTGTTCGCAAGCGAGTTCACTTAGAAGTTTCAAAAAGTGTGAGGGTGGGGGATAAAACAACTTCTAGCTAGTTATAGAATGAAGAAATCGAGAGTTGAACTTCACGATTGTGAAAGTTACTTGAGTCATTTCATAGCTGTTCTCTAGGGCATATTACGTATTTAAACTTTTTTTAAATTTTCATAATTTTGTTTTATTTTAATTTTTTTTCTACCCTCATTGCTGTTTGACGTGTCACTTTTGGAAACCCGAGATCATTTTTGAATATATACAGTGGCGTCGCGTGCAATTTGACAACAATGTATTATATCCATTTAAACTCATGTAAAAGATCGAATTCAGGGGTGCACAGTGCACAAGGAAAATTCGATTTATTTAATGAGTTTAAACGGAGCAGTTGCATTGTTGCCAGATGGCACGCGACGCCACTGAATATATAGCTAGTGCGTACTAATCAGGGGCGTCGCGCGCTATCTGGCGGCGCTCTATTTCGTCCAGTTAAACGCGTGAAAAGTATCAACTCGGAGGAGAGCACTACGCACCTACCGCATTATTCGACCTTTTTCATGCATTCAAAGGGACAAAATTCAGCGCTGACAGGTTGCACGTGACGCTATACTGCTCCTAACAATAAGACATCAATACGTCTCTTTGTAGGGTCAATAACTATACACATACAACTTGAATTTTTGGAGACATGACTGTACCAACTATAGTCGGAAAACTCTTTCGGGTATAGACTATTGACAAATTGTACGTATACATCAAAATGTAGGTAGTTAGTTAACTAGTTTCCTTTTACAAACTGGGAGTTATCAAAGGAATAAAGTAATACGAAATGTGAAATTATTCCAATTTTTCAAAATTTTCAAACAAAATTATAGGAGCCTATAGGAGTTTGATGACCAACTATTTTCAGTCATAAAACAAAGGAGCTCCTCCTTTGTTTTATGACTCATTATATAAAAACTGTCGAGCCTCACTTTTAAGTCGTAAAATTTGCTCATTATTGAATAATTAGCTTCGAACGTGTTGCGAAGAAATTTTATAAAGCAATGACTCACAAATTATTTTGTCACGTGTCCAATTACTGTTTATAAACAGTTATATTTTATCAAACAGAAAATGTATCAAGCAATCCTACACGTAACGTAAGCTATACTTTCATAGATTATTAATCTCATGGAATCCAATGCCGTCGTCTGATTGTATATGTAAAGTGCCCCTCTACAGTATTTTGGTGGGGTTTTTAACATGGACAGAACCGAACCGAACCGCGCACCAAACTTGGGACCAACTTTTAAAATTCCGGTTCGAACCGGTTCATCAAAAATGAATTTATTGCAAAAGCAAAGGTATTTTTTTGCTTTTTCGAAGAAAACTTGCCATTTTAATCTAAGATTCACTCTTGACGACCGTAAGAAAGTGCATGTACAAAGTCCGCCTGAAAAAGGTGCTGTATTCCATGGCGATGGATGTTTTCTACCCTCCTTCGTACTAATTATGGCTGTTTAACGTTTTATCCTTCACATATGGTCCAAAGCCTCCGTCCGGCCTGGCAACATGCAATTTCCGTTATCGTTAAATTGCCCTTAAAATCATTTCATTAAAGATAAACTCTATTGTTATTCTTTTAATTTTAAGAAAAAATGGAATTTGTTCAAAAGTTTATTGCTTGACTCTGGTTCTTTTCATTGTCCAACTCACTTCTTTTATTATTAAACAGGTAATATTTTAAATCATTTTATAGTTTGTTATTAGCTCTCATATCTTTGAAAATGTCGCACCCTCGAACCGGTTCCACCCCTTGAATCGGTTTTTTATGGAGGCTTGAACCAAGAACCGAACCGAACCAATATTATCTCAGCGGTTCAAGTCCCTGGTCTATAAAATCAGCTGAAGATCTATCTGATGAGAGTTGCTAATGTTGCCTCGGGTCTATCAATGGACAGCCATAAAACGGTTGGTGAATTAAGCTATTCTTCCGGAAACACCTCTTCGTAACGCATGTTATGAATGAGCCAATGTTGCAAAATCATAAAAAAAACTCAGTGTAGTTTACGAAAATAAAAAATAAAAAATGAAAAGAATCAAAAGTTCCCATCAATGAAAGTCTGGAACTACCAAAATGAACTGTGAGTCGGCTCCGTTATTCGGCCTTCAGGGACTACATGCGAGATTTTGAACGAGCTCCAACGAATGTCGCCGTGTCCCTGCAAGACATTTGCCTCTCCAAAACGCACGTTTAGAGACAATTTATCGCGAGTTAAAAAGGATTTTTTTTTTTTTTTTTGAAAATACATTCGTTTGAAGAGGCACCGCAATTCTCAAACTTTTATTTCTCACCCTCATGCGATAACCTTTTTTCAAGGTATAAAAATAATTTTATGGGCTCCCTCGACATAACCTGGTAAACTGAAATGTGTCACTTTTTTTCTTTACTCCCTTTGTGCACTCATTCCTCTATCGGGAGATGGGGCCGGTTAGGGGTTGTAGGAGTTGTGTTTGCGTTTCAGGCTTTTTAAAAATCTCAGATACCCCATCCAACTCCCGTAGCCTTTGAAGTTCTCATGGGGAAGTTTTTCGTTTCCCTGAAGTGGTCTTTAAAGCCTGCAGTTTCCTCCCTCTCTCTCTCTCTCTCTCTCTCTCTCTCTCTCTCCTCTCTCTCTCTCTCTCGCTCTCTCTCACTCTCTACGAGATAACATTAAATTGTAGATTAAGGCACACCTATTTTGTCTGTGGTCCTTGAATATCACCCGTGAGTCATGAGAGAGCAAAACAGCGCAACTTTGAAAGAGAACGAATGGGCTTTAATGGCTTCAGACTTCTCAGGGTTTATTTTTGTTTGCTTGAGTTGGATTGCCTCATGTTATTTCTTTGTCCTCGAAGACACGCAAACCAGATTCTACCATAATTCATCTTATCTTTGTGCTTTGTGCGATGCGGAAATGGATTTTTTGGAATGGAAAAAAAACAAGCAGGGGAACTCCAATACAATTTATGTATTGGTATAGCGTGCCGCGATAGGTCTGTAATTCTGTTTACAAGGGTTTTCGTATTCAGCTTTTCAAATATTAGTTGTAATAGTTCATTTCACCTCTCAGAATTCACAGATGATTATTAGCTAACCCCGCCAAACCTCAACTTTTAGGAACAAATTTGAGCTACTTACCAAGAATGGTAATGGAGAAGGGATAATAATTGTTGCCATAATTCCCATCTGCATACATTGTACGAGAGTATGCACCATTGTATACAACTTATGGCACTTAAAAGCGCAGATGTTCCACATGTTTTGGTTTGATAAGTGCCCTTCATTATTTCCAGCGATAGTTCTTGATGTTTCCATGTTTCTCAAATCATATCGTTTTTTATAGCAAGTTTCAGTTGTTTGTTGGGTTGAAGTAATGACCACAAAGGTCAAAAACTATTTTTGTTTTTCTGTTGTTCTTCTCTTCTCTTATTTTAATTCGATCAAGAAGGGATTACATGCTAACAAATGTTTGTGGGTGAAAAAAGTTTCCGGGCGCGAGGTTCGCCTCATGTTAGCTCACATAGTTACGTCATTTCACTTCAGCGTGTGGGTAATACTCGCCCAGCCTGTTACATGGAGACGTTCTTTTATACTCTTCAGTAAGATTTCGAGAGTGGCATTGTATCCTTATTGCGCGCAGATGTAACTTACATAAAAATTCAATCTACAATATCTAAAGTAGGCACTCTCCTCTTTTCTCACCCTCTCTTCCACCATTTATATGCAAACTTCGTACACTTTATCCCAAACTTCATCGCAAACTCTCTCATCATCCCTTGATCATGGTTGCCAGATCAGGCAAAAAAAATTAAAAGATTGTGCATCAACTATAAATGCATATGCATATGCATACAATTGTGGAAAAAAAGTCTGGTGATTTTTCAACCAAGGCAAAGCGGCAACTATGTGGCTTTGGTTTTATTTTCACACTTGCATCCAAATATTCCCTCTAGAATATTGCATTTGGCTATGTTGCGACGTTTGAGAAGAAAATCAGAGGAGTAAACATTTATCAAGTCAACCCGTAATAACAAGCAAGTTATTCTGGGATTTTTAAATTGAACGATTGGAGTCGTTTTATTTAATTTTGATTATGCAATACTCACACGCAACGTGGTGCATTCAGGAAATCCAATAATATAGGTGAGTTAGACTATGGGGTCCTCCAGGCGACTGAATTTAGAGAGAAAGAGGAGGGGAGGTTTGATCGTCTATCACCCACCTCTTTTGTGCTACCTAGCGGGTCTCTCAGAACTTGAGTTACCAATCTTTCTCTTAATTACTGGGCATATCCCAAGCATTTAACAACCTAAAGCATACACAAAGTGGGAAAAATCAAATTTTTGCTGGAAGTTGTTCCTCAAGTGTTTCCTGCTTGAGAACAGAAAAGTTCCCTTAAAATCCAACTACATCAAGTCTTTAGAGGGAGAGCAAAAAGGCCCCTTTTTTTTTTTTTTTTTTTTTGCCCCAACTCGAATATAGAAGTATAGGTATCGAAAATTTATTAGATGATTTTTGTTTCTGAGATGATGCCCAACAAGAATGCGGTCTTTTTCATTTTTTTCGCACTGACCATTCCTAAGCCCTCCAAAATTTATACGACTTCCTTTTTCGGCAATTTTCTGATCGCCGAGGATTCCAACACAACGTAAATTGGAACAATTGAATTTCCTGACAGAAACTTGAAGATTCGGTGATTTTTATGTCACTATAGTTTGTTATTTTTAATTATTTGGGTCCAAATTTACTTCTAATATGATTTAAACCTGGTTTTTGAGAGTTTAAGTAAAGCCCAGCTCAAAAAGGTATTTTTTCTTTATTTTTGAAAATCACGTTTTTTAATAAGACAAAATCACAACAATTATAGTGAGACAATCTTGTCATCCCACTGCCACAAGCTTTATATCCCACCAAGTTTTCGCCAATCGTGTTGAAATTATGCAATATTATTCCAACATCCAATATTTTTCATATCTTCTGCGATTTCGCTGAAAAGATGCAGATCGAAATAAGATTGTGGCAAGATTGCAGAAATAAGCTTGTTTTAATTTTGTGGAACTCATTAACTGAACCTTGATCTTGTAATAATATTAAATAAATATTTTTACGTTCACACTTTTTCAATCCCGTGCTATTTTTCGGCAATATTTCTGTAATTTTACTGAAATGTTTGAGTTTCAACATTTCTTTTGAACCACGTAGAAAAGATTGTCACAGTACTTTTTTTTTTTTTTTTTTTTTTTTTTTTTTTTTTTTTTTTTTTTCTCAATGTGGCATTATTCTAAAAACTGTATCCCACCAAGTTTGAGGTAAGCTTAGATTCACAAGATTGGGTAAATATTAAGACAACAATCTTAAAACAATCTTTAAAAATAACATTTCAGCGTGTCGGTTTAATTAACTGACCACCTTTTTTCAACAGTTTTTCTGCAATACTACACTAATATTTGATTGTAAACTCTTCTCTTCACATATGATGACGATTGTCACAATATTAGTTCAAATCTTAATTTGACATTCTTATGGCAACCATTCGTCGATATTTTTAAACAAATCTTTTATTGATTTCTATTGCGCAATCTTGGACAATCTTCACTGTACATAACCGAGGTAAATTTCCGATTAGGAGCTTATATTTTTCGAAATCAGGCACATAAGAGTGTTTCGAACGTGATTGTATTTTGTTATGCTTGATCATAGGTTACGGTGAAATCCAATATTGCATTAATTTTCTCTCATAGCCAGAGGAGTTTCCATTCGGAAATTCTCGACTTTTCTCTCCTTGAAAATTGCAGCGTTCTGAGGTCCGATTTTATAAAACGATCCTTTATACGCAGTCACGTGCAACTCGCCTGTTCCTGCCTTGCCTCACGTGTAATTTCCCGGGACGAAGTCAAAGTCTCTTAATTAGCGTTTATGTGTACCTCTGGTGAGCTGTTAAATCCGAGAGAACTCAATGTGCGTCAATTGTGTAGCATCGCCGTGCTGTGCCAGCTGAACGTGAAAACGTGCAACGGTAGCGCGAAGCGAGAAGCAAGAAGAGGATCTTTAAGATTTAAAAGAAAAGTAATGCGAAAGAAATCGCTTTAGGATTATAACGGGCTTTAATCAGTCGGCTCCAAGCGCGATTAAAACGTCTTTTCCCGACGCAATTTTCTTAATTGTGAGAAAGCACCTCTCTCTTGGTTTCTCTCCGCCCCCTCCTCTTACTCCTTTCCGAAAACACCTCTGGATTTTCATTCCGGCTTTTCGACCGGGATGTTCACTGTTTGCTTATTTGCCGACGCTCAATGCTAAATTTGATCGTTGTGAATGTTGGTATATTTCAAGAGAAAATCGAACTACATAGTCGGTAACGTTACATTGATTATTTGGTTTTCAATCGCTCTGCACCATGAAAGCCATAGTAGTCACTCTTTATTTTAGAAATTTCATTTGTGGAAAAAAAAAAATCTGCGAGATATGTAGGGAGGTATAGTATCTTCAAATGAGGCCCTTTCTTGTATTCTCTCAGAAATTCATGTTATTTTCTTCGTCTTGAACGAATACGATATCTATCGGTCGGATATTGAGGATTTAATCTTATCTATAGTTGTAGCGCAATTATGAAGATTTTTGTCGGGATATGGTCTCCCCTTCTGATTAACAATTTTTGCTATTTTTGGCTTTTTTCAAGCTTTCCTTTTGCATCTACTAAACCTTGAGACTATAATATAAGTAAGAAAAAAGGTTGGAAGTAAAGACTCTCATTAGCTCAAAATTTAAAAATGTAACCTAAGTTCCAAGAACTCTAAATGAATCTCAATCACCCTTCTCAGAATACGTTTGACTCAGAGCTCGTTGTTCTTTTTAGAACTCATTATAATTAAACCGGTTTTCGTTTCATGAGAATGTAAAAAAATGGTTATCTCGCTATTTGGGACTTAAAAACGATTCAGTCCGTGCAGGAAATGGGTCTGTTGCACAATTCGGCTAGAGCGTTTTTAAGGTATCAATTCATGTGTAAAAAGCCGTAAAAATGACATTGGCAGCATCAAAAAACACCAACATTCATTAATAAACTCACTAATTGCGAAAAGCACTAAACACTATTCACCCCTGTATCTTTCCACCACGTACACGAGCACGATATTTCGCGGGATTAGCGCAGCACTTTCAAATAATCACGGCCGACCGTCATTTTAGCTGACTTCATAAACAAATAAACGGTAAACGCAGTGACGGCGTTTGTTCGAATTCTTACGTCTCACTATCCTCAATTCCTTACAATAGGTTGTAAAAGGTACGGAAACCGATATTTGTGTTGAAACATTATCAAAATGAAACAATATCACAAATGAGTTTCAAGTGTGATCCCTAATTCAATCATCGTCCTTACAACTCCTGTGCAGGGATGTGGACCGGTCTAGAACCCGAACCCCGAACCCGGTTCGGACCCCCTTTTTTTACTGGACCCAGACCCGAACCCGGACCTTTCTTTGGGCAATGCCCCGAACCCAGGAACTCAGACAGAGTTGCCAATAGTGGCTAGATTCGACCACGCGTGGACTATTTTGATGAGAATTTAGCCACGCTCCCGTCGTCGCCGCGCCGCGCCGCACAGTACTTCGATCAATGGTAAAAACCCTCAAAAATCGACTTTCAAGTTGGTGATTTTTGACCGTTGTACGATGTTCAGGAGAGTCTACTGATCACAAAACAGTCGCAGATGAAAAGGTAAACAATGATTTGGGCAGCAAAACTACGGCCCAAAGTTTATGTAACGAGAATCGTACATCGTCGCGGCTAACCTCAGTGCTGTTCAACCTTCTCTATAAGCATGTAATACGAGCCGAAATCTTAGTGGTGGCCAATTTTTGGACATGGATCGTTTCATTGAAGGTAAGTAACGCTCATTTCTGCAGTTAGAACATTTTCAACTCATTTTGGAAAGTGTCATAAGGTATCATAAAGATGACCCCTTAAAAACACCTAAATTTTTCGAAATCGCTAACTTCAAAAGGACTTTTCTAAAATACATCAAAAACCATATCTGGGTTTTTTGCGGAAAATGATTCCTCAAAGCCTCTAGTTTTTGGGGATGTGTCGCTTTTTTTGCGCAAATTTGCGCAAATTGGGTTTTTTCCATTTTTTCTGTCCAAAAGTGCGATATTTTTGTCGAAATTTGGCCCCTGGCCATGGAGTGCATCAAACAGTGGCGACTCGTGCGATTTTGCAACAATGTAATTCCATCCATTTAAACTTATGTAAAACAATCGATTCTCCTAAAGGCTGTTAGCCACTGTAAAATTCGAGTTTTGGACATTTTCTATGGCAAACGAAACAGTGTTGCCACATTGCACTAGCTGCGTTAAGGAGACGTAAAAATGTCACAAGTTTCTATATTTTGTCCGTGAGTCTCGGTTTCATAAATCATAGATGGGGGCAGTTAAAAAAGGGTTCAAGAGAGTTGAGACTATTCCTCAGGTAGAGGATGGGGGGGCTCCTCAGCAGAGGAGGAATAAACAAAAATTTGACATATGGCCGTCGTGAGCGGTAACTTTGTGTAACCGGGCAATCGTGCTTTTTTCCTATTGAACAATGATCCGAGTTCTGATAAGCTACAGTTCTTCAATGAACATTCGATAGTTTTACGTACATGATAAAGGGACGAATCCGGTGTTGCAACATCGCACAAGACAGCTTCGAAAATGTAGCAAAAATTATTGCTTGTATAAAAAAAAAAACAAAAAACAAAAAACAAAATAAAACAACAAAAAAACTTCGAATATAAGATTCAGTGATCTATTTTAGCAAAGATATCCTTTAGTTTTACGGAAGGACAAAATAGTGAATACCCAGAGTGGTGCAGTTATATCATTTAAGGTTCAATAAAAAATAGAAAAAGGAAAGTCAGGCGTGAGAGTATGCAAGTAGCGAAAATACTTGCTTTCTCACCTCTTCGGGGTGTTTAATTTTATTTCACATATTTTTTGCTGATTGTCCATCAGCACCTATATTATGAAAAGGGGGGGGGAGTGAACCTTAGTTCGAACCATGAGTGTCTTGGTTGCGATTATCACTGAATACACCTTCTCGAAAGTTTTAACTTTATTTTCTCTTTTTTTCAGGTCGCATTACACACCGAGGTGCTTTCGAGAGATGGTTGAACAGCACTAAGGCCAAGCGGACACATGATGTGACTAAATTTTTGTCGAACGAAATTTGTTTACAGAAACTATTTTTCTTTATAAGCTGTGCAATTGAAAAGACTGATCTACCCTCATTTTTTTTTCTCTCTGTTATGAATTGATTGTTTTGGTTCCTTTGTTTAGTGTAGTAATTCTTACAAATTTTCCTCCATTGGAATTTGTCATTATTTTAATACAAAGTGTATTTTTTATTTATTAACGTTTCTTATTTATTCATTCCAGATTAATATCCTTGGCCCATCTTTACATCTAAGTTCTTTCACGCACTCGACTGACCACGAAAATGATGCAAATTGGGAGTCCATCATTGGCGCAGCGTGCAATCTGGCAACGCCGCACTTGTCCATTTAAATGCGTATGAAAGGTCGAAATCAAAAAAAGTACCTAATCACTCATGTTCCAATCTTTTTCACGAGTTAGAACGGACTAATAGCTGTGTTGCCAGATTGCACCTTGCGCTACTTTTGTTTATCTTATTTCAGAGATTGCACCTCCCCCCCCTCCCACCAAACAAAAAAATAAATCAAATTTTGGTCACGGCACTTCATTCTAGTGGTCAATACACGGAATCCATGAAGTTTTCGTAATCATACATGCATTATTGACGCAGTTATGAGTTTTGATAAATTCTCCGTATGCTCGAAGTACTGTGCGCCGCGCCGTTGCGGCTCCTCCTGCATCCTCCCATCCCTATCCACAGCGTGGCTAGTAACCATCTCGAAAACTGTCCACGCGTGGCTATTCCACCCCATCCAAACCTGGCAACACTGAACTCAGACCCGATTTTGCGTCAACCCGGATCCACAGCGGGTACAGAAAGAAGTGGAAGAAGAAATGGAAACAATGTAACAATCTATTTTTAAGTGTAAACAATTTTATTGATAGGGAGTAGGTATAGAACAAGAAAAAGCTCAGAGACCCCGTTACCCGAGAGACAACATTTCATTCTGTTTTTGACTTTTCATAAGCAGGAAAATTTTTGGTGGTGATGGAATTCGTGTGAAATTTTTCTAATTTTTTTTTCTACTTTCTTAGCTGTTATTCTGTAAAAAATGTCCCACCCAGCCCACTCTTTTTATGTGTTCAAAATTTCATTTAAATTCTTTCCTTAGTCTTCCATTTTTAAATCAAATACCGGATCCCATACTGGACTGGTTCGGAACCCGGGTTGGGAACCTTGAAGCAAGCTCCAATAAAATTCCTGAACCCGGACCCGAACCCGGACCCTTTTAAAAAAAACGTTTCTGGACCCGAACCCGCTAATTTTTCAACAGGGTCCACATCTCTGATCCTGTGTGTTATCGTTTCATTTTGATACTTTTTCGACACAAATATCGATTTCCGTACCTTTCATAACCTATTGTAAGGAATTGAGGATACATTGAGACGTAAAAATTCGAAGCGACGCCGCCATCAGTGTTTACTGTTCATTTGTTTGTGAAGTCAGCTGTGATGACAATCGGCCGTGATTATTTGAAAGTGACGCGCTAAACTCGCGAAATATCGTGCATGTGGTAGAAAGATACAGGGGTGAATAATGTCTTGTGTTTTTCGCGATTTGTGAGTTTAATAATGAATTTTGGTGTTTTCTTATGCTTTCAATGTCATTTTTACGGCTTTTTACGTATTAATTGATACTTTAAAACGCTCTAGCCAAATCGTGCAACAGACCCATTTAGGCATTCTATCAATTTACATCCTTGAAAATTCCCGAACTAAATAGACATTCCTTAAAGCATCATATTTTTTGTGTGATTTTAAATTTCGAAGTCTATGGAAAGTTAAAAGGGGGGTTTACTGATTGCGTAAAACTGAACGAGGAATAACATTTGTTCGTGGGCAAAGAAATCGCGTTTTTAACTTATACAAAAATAGAAACCCCTGTCCTCTATTGCAGTGGATATGCACAAGCTTATCTTCCTCTCTCAAAAACACTGCTTTATCAAAAACTAAAAAAAACGAGAAAGTAGAGCGTCCAATTTGTTTTTAAATTACTTATTACGAGGTAAATTATTTCATCGCGCAGGGACTTAAAAGCCGAGTGCCGACAGCCGCGGTATAGATAAGATAGATGAAATTCGGTGGTCTCTCTTATATGGCGCGGCGGGGTTTTCAGCCCTTTCAAGCCCGCCCTTAAATCCGCCGAGGGGGGGGCTTAAATTAAGACGCGGACGAAAATGCGGTTAGTTTTATTCTAAGCACGTTAACGAAAGCAGGTTGAACGGCACAGCACACAGCACAGCGCGGCGCTGAGGCAGCATGGCAGTGGCTCGATGAGGCGAATAAGAAAACGTGCGTGGGTGAGGCAACGAGGGGGAGGAAAATGCCTAAATTTTACTTCCCCTCATTGCCTTCCCAATCACCCCTCTCTCTCCCTCTCACTCTTTCTTTGCTTTAGAATTGCTCCAAACGGCGATGTTTTATTACCTGGCAGCAAGGCGGATGTTTGCTACTCTTCTACCGCTGAGCACCCGCCTTCAATGCCTCCATGATTCCAAGTTGCAGGTGAAAAAATGTGAGATAGAAAAAGGAGATGAGACTAAGCTGGGGATCTTTAAATACGCTAGACGACGCCTCTGGCCACTTTACAATATTTCGCATATTATGGCCATTTTGGGTAGTTTGAATGGGAAAGTGAAGAAGATTGTACTGTGTGCTTATTAGCGGAAAGTCTGCGAACAGAGAGAAACGCAGGCAGATTTAAATTTTCTTCTGATAACGCAGGCGATGTCCGTTGTCAATAGAACCTATGAAATGCGTCAGCAAAACAGAGTCTGGCTACCTTATTGGCTTAAATCTCTACGTTTGCCGAAACCTCAGCGTGATTTCTAATTCCTCAATGAAAAACTTCATCCGTGAAAGCTCTCATAAGACACAACATAATGAAGCAAGGGCGTGGTTGAAGTCTGGGAGAGTAGACCTTTTCCTCCAGAAATTTGAAAATTAGGTGCTAAAGCGCCTAAAGCCATTGTTTTCAATACGTATTATTCATAGTAAATTAAGAGACAACAATTCACACTTAAAGACAATGGACTGACTTCTACCGTAATACCATGGTCCAATAGACTTGAAATCAGTCGAGTTCATAGCGTAATTGACAGATCAACCTCCATTAAAAAAAAAAAAAGGACTAAATGAAAAAATAAATAAATACACATAGTTTGATTTTTGATAAATTAAATGTATGGACGAAAAAGCAAATGAATTATAAAATTATGTAGATTAAAATTACACATATACTGTATACGTATCAGAATCTTCAAACTCAACTAAGCGATGAGAAACCAAATGCATCCTTATTTTCAGCTCATCGAGTACTTCCATTTGCTTGCTCGGAAATACCCAAATTCAGACCCTTGAAATTCCTCCATTATAATGATTTAATGTAAAGTGCTGAGTTGAGCTCTTTCAAATTTCCGCTCTGATTCTATTCCGTACATTGTTTTGGCTCAAGTTCAGGATAATCGGAAAAACGCGGCTTATTATCACTCAGCGCCAGTTGATCTTATCACTTGATTTCCGGCGAGGAAATGATCCTATATTGGCGAAGCTTGAGGAGGGCCTGAATGAAAGAGGGGGGCGGGGGGGGGGGGGGGGCAAAAAAAAAAAAAGGCTGACGGGAACCAAAGGAGGAGCAAAAACCTCGATAATACATCCGATAATGAAAGCAACAGTAAAGGGGATGGCGGGGCAAGGGTAGGGGGAAGGGTAGCTCGTACCGCATAAACACCCAGTTTCATGTTTATTTTTCCTCTCCCGCTCCACGCCTCTCCGCACAATGGTCTTTTGACAAAAAGTGAATTTTGTGTAAATTAAACAATGCTTCCGAGTGAATATTAATTTACAGTTTGGAATCCCATACTTTTCAGACGCTGATTCAGCCTCACTACTTGTTTTGAGTCGACAGTAGCACAGTATACTTATCTTACACAGTAGCGAAACTCAATGATATAGAAAAGCGGCAAATGCTCCCTGGTGGTCGGAGGATAAAACTAACATCTTCCATTTGATTTGTATCAGACACGACGGTGCAGCCCACAAGTAGTTTGGAGGTAAGGTCTCTTAGTCAGAGGCTATAACAACTCAATTTTCCCTTTGATTACATTGAAAAACGATATTCGCCAAAGCGCTCTTATAGAGTTTCGCTACTGTTTAGGATGAGTATACTGTGGACAGTAGGTCTGAGGAAAGTGATTTGTCATAGGGCAAGCTGTAATTAGATGGGACTCCCCCATTGTGACCCCCTTATTTGAACGCCGTCTTTGAATTTTGTTAAGTGCTTAGATGGGACTCCCCCATTGTGACCCCCTTATTTGAACGCCGTCTTTGAATTTTGTTAAGTGCTTTAGATGGGACTCCCCCATTGTGACCCCCTTATTTGAACGCCGTCTTTGAATTTTGTTAAGTGCTTAGATGGGACTCCCCCATTGTGACCCCCTTATTTGAACGCCGTCTTTGAATTTTGTTAAGTGCTTAGATGGGACTTCCCCATTGTGACCCCCTTATTTGAACGCCGTCTTTGAATTTTGTTAAGTGCTTAGATGGGACTCCCCCATTGTGACCCCCTTATTTGAACGCCGTCTTTGAATTTTGTTAAGTGCTTAGATGGGACTCCCCCATTGTGACCCCCTTATTTGAACGCCGTCTTTGAATTTTGTTAAGAGCTTAGATGGGACTCCCCTATTGTGACCCTCTCATTTAAACGCCGTCTTTGAATTTTGTTAAGTGGACTTATTGTGTTTGTGAGTAAATTTGAGACTTTTTGATGCTTGCATGCAGTGAGATTTTCAATCGAGTTTACATAGAAAGTGACCCTCCATACGAACCCTGCACCAAAAAGTTTGAAACAATAACCCATTCTGCGAGCTGATCGGGGACTTCATAGTTAAACTGATCGATAAAACTGAATACAAGTGACAGGATTGGGTGGGAGACCGATGAGGGGCGGAAGTCTTTTGAAAACCATTGTCCAGTCGCTCGTTATGTAAAGGTGTCTCCGAGCAACCTTTACGTACCGAGTGACTGGACAATGGTTTTCGAAAAAGATCCACCCTGAATTGATCTCTCACCCAATCGTTTCATTTCTTTTCAGTTTTATCGATATGGTTAACTATGAAGTCCCCGATCAGCTCCCTCTGATATGAGCTTCAGCTGTTTAAACCCTTAACCAGCAGGGGGCCAAGGGGGCTTAGCCCCCTAAGAAATTTTGAGCCTTCCGGGAAAAACTTGTTTTGCCATGTGCTGAAGTAAAACCTACCACAATAGCCTCTCCTAAAAAAACGACTAAAACAATATTATTCACTTACTTGCGTAAAACTAATCTCTTATAAACTGAACGCGTTTTAATTTGATCTAAAAACGTATTTGGAATGAATAAAATTGGTCTTTAGATGTTAGTAGCTCGATGCATAAAGTTTGTTCAGACGACTCAACCACAGCATTGCTTTGTTTTAAATGGGTGAAATTCCAGTATTCTGGTTCAGTTGCAGAGTCTATCTATATTTTTGGCTGTGGTGCGAGAAGTAAGCAGCTCATACATACATGGGTTGTCGATCTAAATTTTGAACTATAAGTTTTCTCTAATCGTTGCAGAATTTTTCCATGGGCTTGATGATATTTTCTCAGCACTTCTCATCAGAATTTTTGATAGTACATTTGCCTACAACAAAACCTGTCAAGAGCTCTGTTAAATATTATTTATTTCACAATCATAAGTGCACAACTCTTTCCAAGACAACGCTAAAATCTATTCTTACATTCAATCGAACCTCTAAGTAAGGTGAACTTGCTATCGAATCAATTACTCTAAAAGAGCTTAATTCTTGGTAATAATGGATATAATGAATCCATCAATTATATTAAATAAATATATTATATTCATGCTCAATTGTTGTTCCCTTATTACGTAACAAGCTCCATTACATACTTGAATGCGTTTATGTAATTGGATGATCTCCTCTTCAAGCCGATAACGGAAATGTTTGAAATGCTTCGCGTCCAGGAATCATGGAGAGCAACTCTCGCTGTGCGCCATTGTGTGCGTTTGTTCGTTTCCTGGCAATTTGACAGGAAATCCTCTCAAAAAGTTACACTAATCAGGAAAAACAACCCAGTTTCTGATTCCGGTTCCGTGTATTGTTCATTTCCACTGATGACGTGAAAGTAAATTTTGGGGTTTGTGTTCCCACAACGCGAGTACCGCGATTTACAGGCAAACGTGTACACAAACGTGCAATTTCACGAAGAGCAAACAAATAAACTTTTTACAACGGAAGCCCTTTAGCCATTGGTCCCGCGATGATGAAAACATGCGTGATTTTTGATTTTCGAGTCGAGTTACGTTTTCGATTACTCGGTGAAGTGGATCTGGATAGGCTGATGGATCCTTCAAACTTTAACACTCTCCACACGTAATAAATCAATGGGTGATGCGGTGGACTGGATGTTGTTTTACAGCGCTATTGCTTTACGTCCAGTTCTTCACAGCCCATGGCTCATTTAACAATTTTGTTCATTCAAACATTTTATACTCAAATCCAATCAATCAATTCAACTAGCAGCCCCAAATACTCAAAACCAGCACAGCTGTTTTTATAGACTAACAGCAATTAAACTAAGTAAGTGTATATAAAATTAATTAATTGTAGATTTTATTCACCCAATACCTTTTGTTTATTGTTTTTCTATAAGTACATACACTCACATGCGAACCCGCAGCGAAAGAACTAGAAAAAGTCCTTGAAAGAATCCCCAGCTTTCGGGAGGAATCACCTGAAAAAGAGAGGCAGTAGTTGCTTTATTGATTTGAAGTATTACAATCTCTAAGCAGGTAAAGAAGATTTTTGAATTGTAACATTTAGCCTCCCGATTAGAGATTCAAATGTGGAATCAAACCAAATCTTCTTTACGCGAACCTAGCAAAAGTGACGAATGAAATTGCGGACAGCTTTAATGGTAACTTTAATATAACAGCGTTACGGCACCTTTATCGCTCCACTCTTTATTTAAAAGCTTTTAATGAAGTTGACGAGTGAATTATGAAAGTTTGGAAGTTTTTAGTATCGCCATCGGTCTTTTGCTAGTTTTTAAATAAAAGCCGACTCCGATCAGCTGAGGCAAAAAAGTTGCAACAACCTCATTTAGAATTACTTTGCGGTTAATTCAATTACAATGAAATAAAATATAAAGAGGACAAAACGAAAAAGTGCTGTAGCAACTCTGTTTGGGTTTCTTTGACTATCCCGAGAGAAAAGAGGAATTTTGGTTGATGTGGTTTCCAAGAATTAATGCCGAAAGGGAAATTATCTAATTGCAGAAAATAGACGCTTTAAAGGTAATAAAAAGCAATTATTTTTCACGATTATAAACGGAGAAATAATTGAGTTTCAGCTTATTTAGCTCTCACAAAAGCAACTCAATCCCTCACCAAGGATTAAATACATTATGGAACAGCGGTGTCACATTTTACATGTGAATGCGAATGTTTTGCATCAACTTTAATTTGAATTATACTATCCGAAATCGTACACCTTGCAACACTCCTTCGGTAACGGAGGTCGAGCATTACAAAATGCTGAGATAAAAGGCGAGGGTATGGAGGGGTTGGAAGAAGAGAAATAGTTTAAGAAAATAGCTCTCTCAAAAGACGGAGGAAAGGACGTCAAGGGCGACATTTTCACCCGAGGTGAAATAACTGATGCATAATTATCTTTTGATCAAAGGTTTCGTGTAATTCAATTTCGTAATTCATGATGGAAAAGCATATAATTATGAATCAAGATTTGGATAAAATGGATCATTCCTTTCCAATGTTCATCACTTGACTTCGTTTGAAAACGGTTAATTTTTTAATTCAATATTTTTGATTAGGTTTATCACATTTACTGTCAAAATTCTTTTATTAATTCACAATTCACGCAAATTGCCAAAAGTCCATCTCAAAAGAGAAACATGTTTTTAAACGTTTTATTAATTTAATTTATTTATTTCAACCGTATAGTAGTTATAAGATAGAAACTCTAATTTTGTCCAATCTCTATTCAATAGTTGTATTTTAACTCTCTATATGACAAGTTTCAACTAGATGTAGAGACGCTTTGAATAGCTGGATGTTTTGAAAAGTTAACTTGAAACTCTCTGACGAGATTACCAAAGAGACGGCTAAGCCTTAGAATACTCGACCAATGACGTATAATTCATAGAAATAGACTGAACGATCGGTTTGAAGAAAAAAGTAAATGATCAGCCTGCTAGGTATTCAAGATAACCAAAGAAAAACCATTGATATTGGATACCTGACTGTTGAAATAATGTAGTTAGGATAGTAAGAATAACTAAAAAAAAACTCCTCTTTGTGAGACCGAGTTGAAAGAGCTTGATTCAAAATGGGGGTTTTTCTCCCCCCCACCGATTTTCCTGAAACTTTGTATTTTGATAGTACTTGATAAAAGTAGTCTTCTTTCTCAAATAAACTTTTTCCAAAAATAATTAGGGGGGCGGAGTTTCAGTGTTGCAAAGTCGCACCTTTCAAAAATTCATAACTTTCGCGTAAATCATTCAATTGAAACGCGGTTTTCATTAAAAGATGCGGATTGTAAAGCACTTTCATGCCATCTAAACCGAATTCCATTTCAATAATTTTTGACTTAGTTATCGTCATTTTTGTGTTTTTTAGGCTACTCAAAATCTACTTAAAGTGAAATAAAAAAAAATGGTATTTTTTGATTTTGACCGGGTTAAAATATGTTATTTCTCTTTAAATTCTGCGTAAAATGAGCCCAAGCAGAATGCAGGGCAATTTTTTGTTCCGGAGTTATGCATTTTTTAGTAAGCGAAAAACGAGTTTTTTAGGGTGACCATGAGCGTTCGAGAGAGAGGCTCAAGTCAAATAAATGGAAACAGTATTTTTTGATTTTGATCAAATTAAAATATGTTATTTCTACTTAAATTCTGCGTAAAATGAGCCCAAGCAGAATGTGGGGCGATTTTTTGCTGCGGAGCTATGCGCGTTTTAGTAAACGAAAGTCGAGTGGTTGAGGCTACCCGGGCTACCCACGTCTATCAGCTTCTCCATAGAGCGCTCGACTTCGTTTACTAAAACGCGCATAGCTCCGCAGCAAAAAATCGCCCCACATTCTGCTTGGGCTCATTTTACGCAGAATTTAAGTAGGAATAACATATTTTAATTTGATCAAAATCAAAAAAACAGTTTCCATTTATTTGACTTGAGCCTCTCTCTCGAACGCTCATGGTCACCCTAAAAAACTCGTTTTTCGCTTACTAAAAAATGCATAATTCCGGAACAAAAAATCGCCCTGCATTCTGCTTGGGCTCATTTTACGCAGAATTTAAAGAGAAATAACATATTTTAACCCGGTCAAAATCAAAAAATACCATTTTTTTTATTTCACTTTAAGTAGATTTTGAGTGGCCTAAAAAACACAAAAATGACGATAACTAAGCCAAAAATTATTGAAATGGAATTCGGTTTAGATGGCATGAAAGTGCTTTACAATCCGCATCTTTTAATGAAAACCGCGTTTCAATTGAATGATTTACGCGAAAGTTATGAATTTTTGAAAGGTGCGACTTTGCAACACTGAAACTCCCCCCACCCCCTAATAATTTTTGGAAAAAGTTTATTTGAGAAAGAAGACTACTTTTATCAAGTACTATCAAAATACAAAGTTTCAGGAAAATCGGTGGGGGGGGGAGAAAAACCCCCATTTTGAATCAAGCTCTTTGTGATAGAAACGCTTTCCTGCTTTTTTTCTTTTTGCCAAAGACCCGTGACTGTATTTTGTTTTCTTCTTTTCTTCTTTTTTTGCGATTTATCAATTCGATTTGGTAATTATAATTAACAGCTCAAATAAAGCTGACGCCTATTAAAAGCAGCTTGCGCCCATGTTTATTAGATGCTGATTGACTAACACTTCGTTTTTGATTAACCTTGACCGATACTGTGAATAGGAAAGAGGCATACAACGTATTTACGTGTGATGTAGCTAGTCCGGCTTAGTTACGCACGTTCTTTGATACACAGGGATTTAATAAATCAGCTGGGCGTGCTTTTGATAAGCTGTGTGAGACCGAATGTCACTTCCGGTTTGACGGTGGGCATTTCCTGCTTTGACCACGAAGCGGCTTCATGCGGCTCAGGTATCAACACGTTTTCCCGGGAGACCTATTCTCTACTTCCGGAGGCTGTTAACAAATATGTCAAGAGCGCGGTTTGGAACTCCCTCTCCCCTCACTTTCTCATTCCTGACCACAGTTACCGGGATTTTCTTTGCATTGAGTAACCTGTAGAAAGTTAAATACTTATAGTCGCGAGGTTGCCGGCAGGAAATCGCGTTGCCAAATTTCTCGGAATTAATTTTGATAGGGTTCTGGGTTCTGCTTCCGATTATTTCAGTAGACTAGATTCATTAGTCAGTTTTTATTTTCAATGAAAACAGTAGTACTAAAGCGCCTTTTTAAGAATATTTAGTCAATATTCCACGAGAAAAGCGAAATTCGCAAATAAAATTTTTGTGAAACAACAGTTTGAATAAATTGCTGTGTGAAGAAACTTTGAAATTGTTTGAAGTTTGATTGCTGCATGATTTTTAATAGTACTTTTAAGTGTATATATTCCACTTGGTGAAAGGCCTTGTCATTAATTTTTGGACTCATACTTGAACCTTGTATGGTGGAATTAGTTTCATTTTATGTTTTATTAGTGGCAATAATACATGTTTGTTTGTACGTCTTTGTGATTAAATTTTTTCATCTTGAACTTTGCTCTGAAATCATAAAAGCCAAGGGCCAAAAAACTGGAGAATTTAAGACAGTTCGGATATTTTTTGCCGTAATAAAACTTGAGATACTGTCAACCCTGTGAAAATAAAGACAAACTCTCACATGCGAGAAATAAATTTTCGGTGCAAAAAATTGTAGGGAAGTTTATTTTATTTCATTTTTTTTCTCGGGTGCGTACCCTCAGTTTAAAGATTCTTGGGTGTGTGTGTAATACGTTAGGTTGTTTTAATAACCCATTTTTTTGTAACTCCTCAATAAAGATAATTTTAATTAATGTTAAAGGGAATTCGTCAAGTATTCACGGGCGTTCTTTTTATTATTAGCGACTTTCGTCAATATTTCGTACTACGGGAAAAGTATTCTTTTGTCTTTCACGATTCCTTGATGAAAGTCTAATTAGAGTCTCAAATTAGGAGGGAAGAGTAATTTATAGAAGAATGTTTAAAAGAGCATAAATATTATGAAATTCATTACAAGGTATCAACATTTTATCGGGAATTTCAAAACCATATACGATTTCAAAGAAAGGACTTTTTTTCTAGGTAAGAATTTTTCACTAATTAAAAACTAAGACACAACAAAAATATATGAGAATAATACAGTATTGATCGGGAAGGATGAAAAAAATGTAGTTGCAGGAGACGCGCATACCATAGCACTTCCAACGACTCTGTAATATTCTTCAGAATAGGATCCAAAGGTTTAATGATAGAACCGAAACATGTAAATAATTCGGACGCTTGATGATGGTATGAAATTTCACTTGGTCCGCGCGGCAGAAAGTCTTAATGAGCCGGAACGTTGAAATCGAGCCGTTTCAACCTTTCCGAGAATTTTTCCCGAGGAATGTAAAACTTGCATCGAAGCAATTTAGAAGGAACGCGCACATTTTCCCCTGTGATATTGCACTTGCATTGTTGCTTGCCCACCAACGTACACTGAGAAAAATATCTATTCTAACAAGGAGAAAAGAGAAAAAAAAATCGTTGTATCACTACAATGCATACGATAATTTTTGCCGACCCGATTTGCTCAATGTAGACCGCGTGGTAGAGTTAAATTGTTGATTGATGATCCTCAAATATCAGCGAGTTGCTGATATTGAGCTTCATCAATCAAGATGTTTACTCTTGATGAAGCACCAAGAGCAATTTTGTCAAACGATCTTCGGTGAAGCTTACATATTAGGGTGTTTTTTGAGGTTACGGTCATTTTGGTATAAACGTACACTTATGAAAACCGATGTGCAAAATTGTGATTTTATTTACCTCCTCCAAATAAAATTTACAGCCCTTTCACTTCATTTTTATTGCAACTTTTGAAGTCATGTTTGGTCTATGTTTAAGAAAAAACGTATGTATAACATTTTAATTGCAACTTTTGGAAAAGTTATGTTTGGTCTAAGCTTAAGAAAAAATGTATGCATAATAACTTTAACTGATTGATTTCCGAGTGAAAATTTAAATTTATTTTGTTATGGTTCTCACCTCATTTTACTATACTTTAACATGTGTTGATAAAGAATTTGACACTCAAGTTTCGTCGATCCCTAAAAAGAAAATAGTTGAATACCGGTAAGAATAAATATTTGGAACGGACGATGACTTGAAAATGCATCATACAGCAGAGGATGTGATAAAAAACGTAAAAAAAAAAAAAAAAAAAAAAAAAAAAAAAAAACGAAACAAAACAGAACAAAAAACAATTGATTTTAGTAATGGGCTCTTGCGCAAAGATGCATGCAAAATCGTGGCTGCAATCACGAATTCTAATTAGAAGATCAAATCAGAGATGCCAAACGGGAAATAAAGTGGGAAGTAAAATTTTATCTGAATCTCAGAAGTAGTATTTGTAAGTATCGATGGTTTGCAGACTACTCATTTGCACGGTTTGTGTATATTTAATGGCTTCATAAATCCGTGGGATTTAAATGTACCGTCCGTCGCGTCGGTCAGAAAAGGGATAGAGTCGCCTGTTCACGTAACTGGAGTGGGAGCTCACAGAGACCTTTGAGAATCATCGATGATGTCGGAACCAGACTAATTTCCACTTTGTAAGCTCCCTTTGTAATCGTGGACAGACGACTACCAGGCGTTTGAGATATAAAAATATGACATGTCGTCAAGTTTCCATTTGTAGGGGCACTGCGCATTCCGGTCTGAAGTCTCAATACAGAGACAGCCTTTATGATCAATTAGATTTCACACGAGGAATAGAATAAACTGCTCAGAAAAAGTGGTTATATGGTTTGAGAGAATCTTGGCTCAACGAATAGACACTTCGTAACCAGACATTTACTGGTGCGGGGTCACACAGGCCCCATACATCAAACGATTCTAAATTTTGCGATTGATAAGTTAAAATAACAATGGCATGTCCGTCAGAGTGTCACAGTACTTTCATTCCCCAAGCCAATCTGCTCACTACTTAGCAAGTGTGAATATGATCCTGCTGGTGGCACGGCGCGGCGCGCCCGCGCGCATAGGAATGTGCCAAAGCGTATACGAAGGTTTGTCAGACCCCTTGCCTGAACTGACCTCTCAAGACCTTCTCATAGCCCCCAATTTTGCTGCCATCCGCCTCTTGATATAGAGAGCAATAGAAAATTGCCACATTGAGATCACTACTTTGGTACATTATTGTAAGGGAAAAACGGGCAAAATGTCCGATTTCCGTAGTATTTTCAAAATTTGTCTTAAAAAATCGATAGGAACATAGGATTATTTTTTATACTTTTTCTCTCTATATGACTAATATAAGCCACATGTATGGTTTTGAAGCAAAAAAAAAAAGTATGTTGATTCAAAATTATTTGCAAAATAAAATGAGGTCTGTTTATGCATCAGCATCAGTAACGTGGTGGGTTGATTGTTGGCTTTTTATTCTGATTGTGATATGGTAAAGCGGCGAAACTGAACTTATTTGTCTATACATGCGAGGTGCTTATGATTTCGGAAATTTAAGGCGTCACATCTGGCAACCTTCGTACACACTGGTTCATTTGGTGATCTAATAACTTGACCGAAAGAATCCAAGACCTGCCGGTGTTCAAACTCGGAATTTCGGTTTATTTAATTTGAACCATGTCGTGCTCGTGAGCGCGGGCACTGGCAAATGGCGATTCCATGCTCTTCTCGACCCTTCAACACAGACACATGCTCACACTCTTACACACCCGCGTGACGCATTTTCCGGCCGGAGTGGATGTGAAACGTGAAAGCTGCAGTTTTTGGTCCAGCTCTTTTTAATGAACGGGAACGATGTTTATACCGCTCAACACTCAACAGTGTTGCCGCGTTCTGTTGACGGGCAAACCTCGCTCATCGCTTGCAAAGGGCGATTCATAAATACTTTTCTTCGTGAATTTGCAAAGTTTCCCAGACCTTCTTGTACATTAATATCTCGCATAGACATTCAATTTTCTAAAGTCCTATTCGGCTCATATTTCGATGCATTAATATTTTGATGTATTTCATACTGGCCGTTTCAGACATTAATCAGGTGCATGTGACCTCCACTTTCACTATCTGAGGAGCTTAAGTTAGGATAGGAGTGGAGGTTGATCGCCATACTAATCGTCGGGTATATGCCCTGTAACTAGAGTCCCTTCATATATGAGCTCGTTTCCATACGAGATTCCACCTCTGATTGGCTGCAGAGAAGTGCACATATAAATTGATAAAAATGGGATTATCAAGCTCAGGATATGTTCAAAAAAGGCGCGTATGTTTTTAATAATATCTTATAAACGCGTATTAATCACGTTTCTCTAAAGGATTAAAGTCTAAATACAGAATTTCTACAAGAGACGAGGGAGAAATCGAAGAAGAAGAAGAAGATCATAGGCCAATTAAGGAGGCACGAGCTGCATGAAGCTCCGAAAGCCTCTCGGCCCGTGGACCATGCGGTTTTCTTCTCCAGTTTCACCCATGTAACTTGACTCTTTCATATGTATACATCAGGGACTCTACGTCTTTACATGTAACTATTAATAAACAATTTAGAAATACTCTGTGTGCCTGGGACCAAATAATGTGGCGGCTTGACGGTCTCCTTCGTTGATAGCTAGTTAGTGAACACCTACAGGCCGTTAAAACCCTACCAAATCTCCACGTAAGTATACTCGCACCGCCCAACGTCTTTCAAGGACCGTCAAGCCCAACGCATCCTAATTCACAGTCAACAAATTATTCTGCTTCTGTAAATTGATAAAAAAAAAATCAACGATTTACTCAGATCTGGCAACATTTCTTAAAACTTGAAACAGAGCAGTATATCGTTAATTGCTGCTGCGCTCGAACTGGCCTATTTTTTCGAGCTTCCGAACCGACGAGGGCTTTGAAGAGGCTTTCTTTTTTTTTTTTTTTAGCGCGCGAGCGAATTACATGAAGCTTTGTTACTAAACCAAATGCTAGTTTTGCGCATATCGGAACGTTGCAATTCATTTTTTCGCTTTGTGGGTGAGAACTCATCAATAGGCTGTAGGCAATACCTTCGGGAACCAGAGGCCTGAGCAATGAGCATCTTCAACCAAATTTTTTCTTTAAGTGACGCTCAATACGTGATATTGTTTTAAAACTGAAGTAATCGTAGAATTTACAATATCTTTTCAATTCTAGACTTTTCTTTATCAACGTACAATTTACAATTTTATTATTTTTTATTTTTTTTAATTATGTATACGCGAAAAATACAAATATTTATATATTTAGTCCCGTTCCAAACTATTTACGGAACCAAATATACAAAAAAAAATATAAATTTCCATAAAAACTCTCGTAAAGAAAACCCCGGGAACTGTTCTCACCATCAAAGCATCGGATGCTAGGTAGCTGGGTGTTAGATCTTTGTGAAATCTTGGTGGCATCCGGTCAGAATCTGTCAGTGATCATCACAATGAGTTTGTCGCAAACATTTGCTGAAGCCATAAACATAGGGTCAATTTGATAGAGTTATAACTCAATTTCAAATACCATTGGAAACATCGAATAGACGAAATGCATATTCATACAAACACAATAAATGCGTTGAAACCAAATTCCTAGATAACTGTCATATAAAGAGTCACGGGGGGGGGGGGGGTGTCGATCTAACTGACGTCTTTTTCGGCAAGAAGAAAAACATCCACGGTGAATTTGGACAATAAAGCGATGTCATTTTTAGTTCTACTGGAATTCTCATGAACTGTCACAAATGAGTATAAATTACTTTTAAGATTTTATTCCTAAAAGTTGCAATAAGTATATGTAGACCGTTTTAGTAACTCACGAGATCAAATCGTTGACTGAATGAAAATTTTGGAAAGCATTAAAGGAAATTATTATCCTTGGTGGATCCAAAACATACTTTTGGGAGGGACTGTTTACGTTTGGGGGGATTTTCTAAAATTGTATTGCTTTCACCTCTGTATCCGATAGGTATTTTGTACCTACGTAATGTATTATTTCGTTTGCCACTATACCCTCCCCACACCCCTCTCAACTTGTTATGCGACAGCCATCTTGAGATTTTGTTCGAATGTATCAATTGAGTTTGTGAGATAATTTTGAAACTACCTAATGCTCTATAAGTTTGCAAGTTTTTTTACGTACGCTTGAAATTAGCCCGCCAATCCCTCAAAAAGTCGAACTTCCGGTCATATTCCGAAACTTTGTTGGCAACCTAGGGTTTACTCACCTCCAAAATCCTCGGCACCATCTAAATGCAGATTTCTGATAAAGAGCAAACCTAAGCTAATGTTCCAAGCGCACCCTCGCTGTTCTGTGTGAGTATAGCCTCAGTATAATGAGCAAGTTGGTCTGTATTGCACTCCTAGGTTAAGTTCCCACCCCGATCGTGGACCGAACAACAAGCTGGCTCGGTCTAAAAGGGAGGAGAAGATAATGAAAGGGTAAGAAGGAAGGTAGACGGGCGTATGATTCGAACTTTATTGGCGCCTAAAAACACGTTTTAATCGCTCAAAAGCCTCGCTAGAAAACAGCTTTGTACCGCCTGCACAGACAAGAGCGGAAGCCAGGAACAAGGGAATAGTCAAATTAAATCGCACCTTTGATGTATGTAATGAGTGCAACGAGTTGCTTCTATCCACAGAAATGCAAGGCTGGAGGTATGTGGGCCCCTTTAATTCCTGTCAACTACTCTGACAATGCAAGAGAGTCAACCCAAAGCCACCGCGCATGACATGCATCAAAGCGATGGTGCATTTGTGCAGTGTCCATGCTAAACCTTCACCTATATACGCAAAGTGCCTGCAGATATTTTCGAAACGAATTTTGAGCTCCCACGTTTCGAATGGGCATGCAGTGGGCGATTAACTTCTTATGGTGAATTTCGTCCCAATTCGAGCCCCTTGATGAAATTGTGTTTCAAACTACACACACTCAACTGAGTGCCTGACAATTTTATTGGTCTCGGTCTCATCCAGGCTTCTTTTGAGGTAAAAAGGAGGACAAAAAGCGCTTTGATCACATTATAAGCGTTGTTGACAGTCAACATCGAGTCGCGTGACAGCATAACAGCAGGATAGGATACAGAAATGGAGCTAATTTGAATGACCAAATTTTCACCTCAGTTTGAGTTTACGCACGGTGAGTTGTAATTACTGTAATTTCTGCCGTATACAGATATTGGTCAAGTGACTCCATTCATAACTAGAGATGCTGACTCAACAATCTTTTTGGGTTTATTATGCATGCTTATGCGCACTGAGCAGAGCTGAAGGCAGCCGGTTCTCGGATCTTAAGATTATTTTTCTTTAATTCATTGATTAAACCACCGGTTGATAAAACCATCACAAAGACAAATTCAAAAGTGTGACAGTAACCCTCAAAAATAATTTAATCTGTCTTACTTTTTCAACAGATGGAATCGATGAACATCAAAATTTCATCAAATCTGAAAATCAACGGTTTTTCCATCGGTTACAACAAATATAGCCTGTTTTATTAAAATGATATATAGTATCGATTTCCGTTTTGAGACCTCTGGTTCCGATCCAAATAAACTCCAGTTTAATGTAAAATATTTACTTTTTCGTTTAAAACCAGTTTCCATAGAATTAATTACATTTTTTGATTTTCAGTTAAAAAAATGGAAAAAACCTTCCATGCTGCAACCTCACTTCAGAACAGGACTTACAACATGGCGTATCCTGTCTATAATTAAAGTTCGTTAATTTAACCGCCTCTCTAGATATATGCATAAAAAGCGCGTTGAGTTTTGACCCACTGTGTGTGAGCGGTATTAATCCGACATGATTAAGCAGTAAAGTTAACGCATATAGCGTACCGCCCATTCAACGCGCACACACAGTCCCTTTCGATTCTCACCTCAGCAATGCAACAGTTTCACTATGCAAAGTATCCGAATCATTGATCCCGCGAAAAAGAACAAACAATATCGGATTCTCTTTATTATTCATAGTGTGCGGAAGCTAGGGATTAACGGGTCAGTGTTGCCAGATTTGAAGTTAAAAACCGTTTATTTAACATAGAATTTTAAGGGAAATATACACACGGCCCAAAGCCATGCATCTGGCAATGCTGCAATGGATATTCACTCGACTCTTCATATGATAGTCTTTGCATAAGCTTTGTATGCATGTCATATTATCATTAGGTTATAGAGAGGATCCCTATTTTTTTTTTCTTTTCATCTAGTTTAATTAGGAATCTAAAAATTCTTCCAAAAACTTCGAAACACTGTCCTTTTTTTTCTTTTTTAAATTTTCAGTTATCTCATCTACACTGTAAAAACAAAAAAACAAAAAACAAAAAAATAAAAAACAATTTTTTTGCCCGACTAGTTATTAATAAAATTTGCGCAATCAAATTTATAGGTTGTGTTTATACAAGAAATTAGGTACATGAACCGATAAAATGGTAGTAGGTATCAGTATATTATTACCGGGTAGTACGAACTCAAACTGGTACGGTACAACCAATTTTGTTAGTTGCACTTACCCAATATAATTGGTATACCAGTTACCAATTATTGGTTCGAGTACCTAATTTTTTGGGAAAGAATTCTCGAATTGCACAGATAATTAGTCGGGCGAACCAACTCTCTTTTTTTCAGTGTATTTCATGTTTACACAATTGATTTGACTTAACCTTTTCCTGATTTATTACGAATAATATTACCCTAGGTTAATACATCCTATCAAGACTGATAACCAACTTAAAGAAAGAATAACGTGACTATAGCGGAACGTATAATCTGGCAACAATGAACTTCATCCATGAAAACTCACAAAAAATATCGAATAGAGGGAGTAGTCACTGTGCAGGTGTGCACCTCCAATATTTCGACCTCTTTTAAGAGTTTAACCTCTGTGAGCCCAAACGATAATTGACCGAGTTTTTTGTATTATGTAAACCACGTATTGGAATGTTGACTAACAAATGGAACCGCAAGGGTGGGGGGGGGGGTTTGTCTTTTCAGTCGCCCCCCCAAGCTGTATTATCTCTCTCACTCTCATGAGAGTTTGCAAAATAAATCGAATCCAAAATTTAAAATGATAATTTATGCTGCTAAAAAATCTGTTTTTGCAGATTTTATTACCTGCATGAAATTACAAGATGCACGTGGAATTTCCCTTTAGTTTAAAATACCTTGCTGCTCCAACAGTATTTTTGAAACGTCTCTGATTTTACGAACAGAGACCCGTCGAAATAAGTCTTTGCTTGCGTTAATTATTGTCTCCCTTTCTATGAAACTTTCAATTAGTAAACCCCAAACCCGGATTGAAACACGTGACCGCCATGATTGTAATTAAATTACGGCAATTCAAAAAGTCGACGACCAAGTCAAAACGAAGATTTGGCAGATACTTTCATGTACTGTGTGTTTCAGTAAAATTAACAGTAATTAATTACAGTGTGTTTTAATGTTGATGAAAACACGTTTAGATTGGATAGTTAACTATTCGTACTTGACTGTGCTCATTTAGCATACCTTAGATATTGAAGGAGTTTCATAAATATGCGTAACCAGCTTCGCGCCGCGGTGACGGCACGCGAGCAGCGGATCAAAGCCAACGCGTCTGAGTCATAGCTAAAGTCCAAACCTGCGTCTCTCGAGGGAACATATGTAAGAAATACTTCGATCACTTGAGGATTGGTGCGAATAGGTGAAGTGTATTGCACTTTTTGTCATTTCATGTGTAGTCACTAGTCAGTTTTGGACCCGAATAATTTCCATGTTAACGAAATAATGGCTAAAAATGCATGTTAAATAAATAAAGATTGACCGAATAAGATAAACTGTTAAATAAAAATGAGTTCAGATTGCACCTCCAGGGAGCAAACTCTCTCAATAATTTTTTTTTTCTCTTTTTTACGAGAAAGATTGCGCGGAGGAATGGAGTATGAATAAAAATTCAAAATATATGAAATAGCTAGAAAGGGAGCTCTGAGTGAGGTTTATATAAACTGAATTCCAACCATCCCGATAAATTCAAAGAAAGAGGAGGAAACGTTTTAATTTCACGAATACGTGTAATTCCGATCGAGACCGCAGCAATCAAATATCATTTAATGTAATCTATATGCACTTTATTTGAGAAAAATGGGTTGCGAGCAATCGTGCATTACGATCTAATCATCTGAAAGGATCATCTAGGAAGCAATCAAATGTGACGAAGTTTTGCGCTCAATTCTAACTACTGCTTCGCTTTGGAAGTTCACAATCAGCGTCTTCTCCGAATTTCCACGGGAATCTTTTTCTCACAAATATAACTCATTTCTATGACATTTGACGTAACATCGCAGATTCTTTTTTAATGTCTTTGTAAAACTTGCAGTTTCCGAGGGTGACAGTTCTTATATCTTTCGAAATATTTTTCATGATTTGATTGCGTAAAACGTGTAATTTTTTTCTGCAAAGTGCATAACGATTAGAACATTTTGTATCTTATAAGGTTTTTAAAATCTGAGAATTTAAAGGGGCGGTGCTCCGAATTGTCAAAAATGAGTCAACACTGAATTCAAATCTTCGAACGCGTATTCGAAATCCTTAATTACCTTCACCAGTTTTTTTCAAGTCTTTAACACGCAAGGAACATGATACGTTCCGATACTTACTTATACGATACTTTTCCATGCCCCTCCTTAATTTTGAGTCAAAAACAATCGAAAAATTATGTTTTCAATGGGGGAAAAATCATGTAATAGGAAGTCAACAAATTTTATTTAGCGGGTTCTGAACTGCACGGGGAAAAAATATGTTAAATTAACACATTCATTTTTTCAGTGTAGCGACCCGGAAATAGGGGAACGTCGGAGAAAAATGCGTCCCGCTCGAAATATTGAGTCCGCGATATTTAAGCATTTTTCGAAATTCGCAACTGTTGCCGAAAAAAATGTGAGTGGAAACCATTTTAATCAACCACCCTATGCCAAGGAAATGAACACAAATTAGGGCATAGGAAAGAGAAGGAGTAGGTAGATTGAGATGGCTATGGTGGCTGAGATGACAAAGCAACCGCAACGCAGCATTCAACAGCTTAAAGCGATTACCAAAGCGGTCGCGGTGAAGTCGGTGTTTGGTCGACAATCATCAAGCATCGGCTTGCATACCGTGCGCCGTAGTGTCCTGCAACCTGCAACACGTTCCGTTCGTATCTTCCAACACGCTCACTTAACCTTTTGCGCATCGAACTAATTGAACGTCTGTTTCGGCGTCAATGATACTGTGTATTGTTTGATGGCCGAAGTATGCGAATTGTCACCATTGGCCCTTGATCGATCGATTACGAGATGAATTACGCAACTCACACAAGCTCTGGTCAATCATAAAGTGGCAAAGCTCGAATCGCATGTGCCATGCTTCGAAGTTAAATGTTTTTGGCCTCCAAGGTGTCTTTACCGTTTCATCGCTGGTTCCGGTCATCAAAGTGCTAGAAGTCACGCATTTTGAGTATCGGGTTCAGACAAGTTCCAAGACGCCTACTTCAGAAATGCATCAAAACGCATGCGTGAGCGGTTGGTTATAGCAAAGAGTTGTGAAACCTTGAGGCATTCGTTCAAGCTCAGACAGGTTAGATCAAACTGTAGGATTGCCAACTTGACACTTCCAAAATTCAAACATTAACCTTGATCGAAACAACTAAAAAAAAAAAAAGAAACATGGGTCTCATTGACTGAAATTGGTGAACAGATGACATTCCATGCATCGTCAATAAACGTTGCACTTTGAATGACCGTCAAACTGCACGGCTGTATGACGGAAGGAACATCAACTGCGAACATGCAATGGTTGGCTCATCTGCCATTTTTGGTGGATTTCGACTGGTTGATTGTTTGTTTGATTGTGTACGAAATGCTTGGCCCAACGGCTAACCAAAGCATTTTGTTGCATTTTGGAAGCAGGTATCTATGTATATCAATAATTCATAGTTTTGAACCTGATACTCAAAATGCGAGAGCTCTGCGGCTTTGTCTAAACTAGGCCAAATGAAATCAGTGCTGCCATTGTGTGTATATTATTTTAAGACATACTTCGATCCAACCAGGAATTCTCAATTCTCAATGGCGTCACTAAGGCAGGGGGGAGGGGGTGCCCCCTAAGCGTCACTAAGGGGGAGAGGCTCCCCCCTCCCCCATACTGTAAAAATAGAACGTGTAAAAAAGTAAAGGAAAGTAAATGGAAAGGAAAGAAGAGACAGAAGGAGAAAGAAAGAGAAACCAAGATAAAGAAAGAGAAAGAAAGAGAAAGAAAGAGAAAGAAAGATAAAGAAAGAGAAAGAAAGAGAAAGAAAGAGAAAGAGAGAGAAAGGAAAAGAAAGGGAGAGATAGAAAAATAAAGATTTACAAGGAGAAGAGGGCAAAAGAGGACAAAATAAAAGGAGGAAAGGGAAAGGAAAATATATTGAGTGTAATTGACTAAATGAATAAATCTTAGCGGAGCTCGAGGGTTAACACTCCTTTTTTTTCTCTTTCTTTTTTTACAATATCTGAGTCTAGGATTCTAAATTCTGATGAATATATTTTTTACATTATTGTTCCACGTGGAAACAAGGAGATAATTTGGTAATTTTTGCCCATGATTCTGAGCAAAATTTCACTCCAGACCCACTCCAATATATTGGTGCAACTGGAGGGAAAGGATCCCCCATGAATAACGCATGAAAATTAAAAAGAGCTTAAAGGAGGCTCATGAGGAGGCTTCAAAGAGGCTTAAAGGAGGCAAAGATAAAAAAGTAACCCGCTGATAATCATGCTCTCTTTTTTTAGCTGCCTTTAAAAATGAAGAGGATGACGAAATGATAAATCATTCAAATTGAAATAATAACTCATGAAAGGAATATTTCAAAATGGGGGCAAACATTGATTCAGTGGGGAGTTCTTAAATTCCTTTTTCAGGATTACACTATTGATCCGGTCAGATATGCAAACCGAGCCTGCCCTCAAAGTTGCTTATTCCTATAAAATATGAACGAAAAGCCCGCTCAACTCGGTAGAATAAATGACAAATGCAAACATACTTGCAATGTATGTACCCCTGCGGGCCTGCACGATCATGTAATTCTGTTTTTGTTTTTTGTTTTGTTTTTTTTTTCAATTTTCACGATTCTCCCACCCATATCAGTTTACCTCATCATTTCACTCAGAATATAAATATAGGAATAAATGAATAAATAAATAAACAAATTCATGACTGTTCATGCACGTGCTTATTTCTTGTCAACAATCAACACGCGCGTGAGAATATTCAAAATAAAATACGGCCAGTGACCAAACATTTGACGCAACATATTTTTTCAGCATTTAGTGTCATTCTTACAACCCGGAAAAAGTAATCCCTCGTATTATTTCGTTTTCGTGCTGTGCTGTGTTATCAAAAATGTTTCGTTTTTTTTTCCTCCCCTGCAAGGTGGCGTGGCGGCCCGGCGGCTGCCCGGCGGGAGTGACGTGGTGAAGCAAAGTGAGGGAGATGAGAAATGTTGTCTAATTTACTGCGGCAAGTCGAGTTTCGTCCATTTCAATCAGTGCACAATATACGGACTATAATTTTAAATATTGGGAAAATAGGCAACATTGGGGTGAATAAATGTCTAACTGTGCGGTTGCGTGTGCGGTTTATGTTTGTAATTCGAACTTTATATTCGCCGACTGCGACCAGCGACCGGTGAAAAACACGTCGGTTGAAATGTCAATTACGCGTGAAATATAGTTTTATTCTTTCCAGGCAGGCGAAATCATTTGAAATGCAAATAGGAACGACTTACTAAACGAGGGGTGAAAAAGAAGAGAAAAAGGAAATAAATTGTGATTAATTCGGAGGAATATAAGAAGTATGAGGGAAACGTAGGATAGGGACTGAGAGCTGTTGCTCTGCAATTCTACTTCTTTGTGTCTTTGTGTCTCCTGAATAGACCTGTTTAGTGATGACGTCACGATCAAAATTATGGTTCCAACCAAATGCTCTACCTCGCTCACTCTCATGGATTTACCTATAAGAAATCAGATCCAAATATACCGATGGAATTTGATCATAGGATACAAGTCTTTACAATGATCATTATTAAACAACATAACGCAAACAAGTCCACGATTAACGTGATGACGCTTTACACGACTCTTGTATCAGTGTTACCGAAGTTATACGTGGCTTTAGACCGCATATTTCCCATAAGAATCAATGTAAAATATACGGTTTTCAATCTGAAATCTGGCAACACTACCTTGCGGTGAAAAAATGAGCGGTAATACCTATAGTCAAGCAACCGTTGCCAAGTGCCATCTTTCATGAAACGAAGTCCGGCCACGTCTTTTTAGTTACCTAGACCTTGTTACAGAGTTATATTGAGCTGTCAAGAAAACGTACCTGAAACATTTGGCGCAGAGTTGAGACCGGCCCTCCAACATCACATCTAATTCAAACGGGTGATGAGATAGAAAGAAAAATTCCTGGATACCATGGACCTACAAATGTTCGGTACACATGGTCCCCGAAAGACGTTGGCTGATGAACGTTTACGGGTGTATTTAAATGGCCCTAGGTGCTCAACTGCTCACCAATCATCTGAGGGCAGGACCGTCTGTACCGAACATTTATTGGTCCCATGTCTTTACAAAGGAAACTCGTATTATATTGAGCTCTAGACATGCCAAGGTCACTTACATGAGAACCCGATGATGATGGAACACCGCACGGCTAAACCCGCTATTCTCAACAGTTGCATGCATGTGCAAGTGCATAGTCAGTCCCTCTGGACCCCAAGGCGCGGGCTCTCGTTCGCGAACGGAATGCATTACATTAAACTTTGTTCCCAGACATCTCAATGTTTCCACCATTCCGATGAAACGTTCCGCTCATCGACATGGGCCGGTATAACACCATGCCATTGCGCCGGTTCATTACTTATTAATTTAAGCAGTGGAGTGGGACAAGAGGGAAGTGAGCAACTCAAGACTCAAGTTAGAGTCTAGAAATAGTCCCTTGACAATAACTCCTCTCTCAGCAACTCGTCAGTCTTCAAGTCTGCCGCACAGTAGGGTGATTTTACTTTCTTTTTTCGGCTTGAACTGTGGAGTCGGGCGACTGGGACTCAACTTCTCACTTTTCGATTAATTTTTAAAATTAAGGAATCATAAGGAGTACCGACTTCAATGAAACCAACACTTGGTACGAGAAAATAAGTTTCCGTCCATCAAATAATGTCCATATCATTGAAATCGGTACACTTGAAAGAACCGATCAGATCCAATGGGTCTGTTGCAAACTTTTGCTACAGCGCTACAGAGTGTTCAATCTCATGTAAAATCGCGTGAAAAGTCCATTGGTGGCATCAGAGAGTCATAAAATGCAGTATAAAACTCACGAGAGACGTTTAATGAAATCCAAGATGGCGGTAAAGTATTGAGCAACCTGTATGCATGCACCATGAACATCCAAGGATAGCCAACCTCACAATATCGATCACACCCAATCACAACGTACATAAACACATAACCTCTGAACCTGTGAGGTTGTCAACGTTGGCAATCCTTGGATGTTAAAGGTGCATGCATACAGATTGCTCGATATTTTACCGCCATCTTGGATTTCATTGAACGTCTCTAGTGAGTTTATTATCGCATTTCATGACTTTCTGATGCCACCAATGGACTTTTCGGGCAATTTTACCCACGATAGAATACTCTTTATCGTTGTAGCAAAAGTTTGCAACAGACCCATTCGAATACATGAAATTAATTGAAAATGTATATTGTATGAACAGCTGGCTCTTATGTTGTAGTAGATTAGATGTTCATACATGGACTTTCTCATGCACTATGAAGGTTTTTAGAGCCGAACGTGGCGAAGGAGGGATATGTGAATATCGCTTAATTGAGGTGCATGTAGTCTACCACGTGCTTTCGACTTGTGTCTAAAAATTAGAAAGCCATGAGAATATCTTTGCACAAGGAGGCTTAAGGATAGCAGAGGTTAAACTTGTCAAAATCGATCTATACAGCTTTCGGTGTCATTCGACATGGCTTGTGATTTCAATTCATTCAAAAAGTGAGTGTGTGGAGACCGTAGGCTATGCTTACCAGTTGATAGAAAAGTAAATAATCAAATATATTTGTTCAAAATTTGAACAAGTCTGATGAATAGACTGACTAAATGAAACGATGTTTTGTATCGATTGGCGTCCAGGGACCGCTCGCTGATGGTTGCGAACCAATTGCGGCTCTGTGTGATTTTCGCATGAGCGCAATTTTGAATGGAAATAACAGCTATTAAACCCAGAGACGAAATATTCAAGACCTCGCAATGGCTATCTTCACCATGTTGAAGTCAAGTTTCAACTCTTTCTTTTTCAAAATTACATCAATGATACCTCCAGCTGGACCCAGGCCGTTGAACGATGGAAGAATATGACCCTTTGAGAGATGGCAAATTGTATATAAGCGCGGTTAGTTACGAGGAGTAAGGTGTATGGGGCGTTTTGTTGAATCGCTCCTCCCTCAACTTGAGATATGAGCTGAATTTCAATTCATCCTGCAGATTTAGTTAAAATTGTTGCTATTTTGATCAAATTTACTATTGATTTTGAGGGTGGTGACTTTTTCTCACGGCGTCGAGTGGGTGTTTAAATAAAATTAATGTTTGAAGGATCAAAAACTTTCAACAAGGTTACTTCTAACGGGAGAGCCGGAACGTGGAAACGAATCCCCCACCCTCAGAAAAATTTTACGCTAGTATATAGGTGTAATCAATGATCCTTTCTTGTTTCTTATTTTCCTTCCTATTTCTTCTTTTAAAGTCTTGCAAAAAGAATAATGCCGAGAGCTTGTGCGATTTTGAAGTCACGTTTAATATTATGGTGCACACAGCGAGAACGTCGTGACTTAATTTGCAAGTCTCGAACATTGAGCAACACTGCAGTTTTTTCGCTTTTTTTTAGATCAGTGTCTGACCGGATACACATATTTATTTTTTTTATTTTTTATTTTTATTTTTTTTGGCGGAGTAGTCTTACCATGACAGGGACTGGCGACCGTATTCTGAAGGAAGTGATAGAGCTCGTTATGAGGGAGATACAATATATCGGACGCTCTATCGGTAAAAATAATCAGCTAATTGTCATCATGTTGACAGTTAGCATGAGATTTGAGACCTGACATCATGACAACGTCAACAAGTCAGCATATTGTCTGTTGACATCATGATGATGTCAGGTCCAAAATCTCATGCTAACTGCCAACAAGATGACATATATAGGCTATAGCTGATTATTTTTACCAGGGACGGCTCTCTGCAGAAAGGGAATCAACATTTTCAATAAAAAAAATCCATAAACTCAGTTCCAATTTTCTAAGTGGTTATAGAAATCAATGTGATTTACATGGAAATCAATGCGATTCCCATTTTCACATGGAACATAGGAACAGAGTTCATGGAACTTTTCTACTGGGGATTTTCCGTGTCAGCGGAAGGAAACCAACTAAACATAGGAAACCGACAGCAAGTTGCTTCCTTTCTGGTGACACAGAAAAGTTGGTTCCTCTCTGCAGAAAGCCATATACATATTCTGCTTTGCCATATTTATGATTTCGAAGTATTTGACTCTTCTTCTTTGTGCGACGGCTTTCCCCGAATAGATATTCACTTCACCTTTCAACCTGACCCCGCGTTCCGCGCCCGCATCACTCAATTCCAAACTTTAAAGTTAATAGCGTCTAAGTAACAGCCGATCTTTACCTCCAGCGTCTAACTTTATGTTTAAGTTCCCTCTGGAGTATATCGTCGGGGATGCCGGCGTGGTTTGCACTCAGTGCCGTGTCTGGATACATTTGTCCAATCTTGTCAGTGGAGGAACCAAAAATTGACCATCCCTCTCTTTCGTCTCAAATCGAACATTTTGTTAGAAAGGATTAAAAGGAAGGTGTGGACAATGGATTTCCACATTTCTCACTTCCTCCATCACCTAGCATATTCGTTGGAGGAATGAGAAGTAGGTATATAGACGAACCCCTGTCTTTACTAGTGATGCAGCTGATGTCTCAAGGAATGTAGTCATACATGCGTTCAGCTCAGAGCTTTTACTATGCATGTAGTTAACCCTTGTGAGCCCAAGATATTCGTCTGATTAATTCTTGTACTTCGTTCGTTCGTTGTGAACTAATTTGTATGCTCTGTCTTGATTTCAGGTGAGTATATATGCTGTAAATTTCTGCATGAGCTCGCAAGATTTCGTTGTTTGCACATTTTTGCGTAAGTTTTCTATCATCATTATAATTTTTTGACGTACAATAATTCCATTAGTATGAACTCAAATTAGCCATTAATAGAAAACACAAGTAGGGAAAGAACAAAATAAAACTTCCCGATTAAACATAGTTTTAATAAGACTACGACATCACAAAATATCATGAGGTAGGTCCAGGAATTTTATTTGTCCTCTCTTTCGGTAACGTCGCGTACAATCTGGTAACGTTGTATTCTTTCCATTGACATCCTGGAAAAATGTCGATCTAATTGGAGGTGCACACTGCACAGAGCGCAATTCCTCGAATCGATATTTTACATGTATTTAAATGGACGAAATTCAAAGGGTCTCTCTCTCTCTCTCTCTCTCTCTCTCTCTCTCTCTCTCTCTCTCTCCCCATCCCCCTGAATGTTGTGCATTATAAAAGGAAAACAGATTATCCATAGAGTGAATTTAGCTCCAACCATCTCTGTCATTTTCTAACACAAACAGGAAGAATTCAAAAGGGTGAAGAGGGAAAGAAAACGCATTCCTGGATTCGCCTCCGACGAAATTTTTCACTCATGAATAAAATTGAGGAAATTCCCAACGAACTTTATTTTGCTGAATTCATGTATAAGTACACTTAACCAAAATTGAAAGACATGATGCCACAACTGCCTGGCCCGCTTCAACTTATGGACCTTTTAATACATGAAAGAGAATCAACTTGGTGGCTCATGAATTAGTGTGGATTAGGCAGATATTGCATCTTTAATCGCAAGAGATCGATCCAATTCTTTTCTAGGAAAGATTGCCATAAGGTGTAACTTTGAGGTATAAAAGATTGAAAGGCAACTTCAACACGATTTCCTTTGAATTATGATGATATTCTTGGATGGTAACTATAAGTTTGATGAACTGTGTTCGATGCGAGAGAAAAACAAAACTTTTTTCTTCTTGAGCTCTGTGAAGAATTTTAAGAGTTTTTTCAAAGCTTCACGAGCCATTCATTAAAGTTCAAAAGCTGTTTAAGAAATAAAAAAGCACGAAGAAAGAGACAGACGCTCGCCTTGTGCGCGCAAATATCCCCTCCTCCGGGATTCAGAAAATGAATGACTACGAACGTTGTTGCCACGTGAAAAACTCAGCGCCCAGAGGCGGATCCAGAAAGTGTTCTTGTATTAAGGGGGGGGGGGGGGCTCAGCGCTAAAATTCAAAATTTGCTGAGTCTCAGGCAGTATTTTCCAATCATTTTCTGTTGAAAAAAGCGACTTTTGAGGCTCATAGGGGAGGCAAGTCAAGTGCCCCCATACCCCTCCATCCTTGGATCTGCCAAGCCTGCCTAATTCACTCTGACCAATGACCCCTGGTGACATCTCGGTGAGAATCATATCCATGGCTCATTCTAGAGTCCCTATATACTATGAGAGTTGCGCCATTGCTGAATCCATTTCTGATTGGCTCTCAGATTTAGGCTGTCCAGAAAGCCTCAAGAGGCAAATGCAAATGGCGGAGGGTTTGTTTACTTCTTGCGAACTCGCTTTCATTACACATTAATTTGAAGTAACAGTGACCGCGGTAATTATTGTGAATTTTTCCTCTGCTTGAACGTTATTTTGGAGAACATTATCTCTTTCAATAACGACCGTTAATGTCGAGAATCTGAACCTAACCTATAAGATATAGCGAAATAGTGGCAACAGCGCAGAGGCAAATGGCCATCCGCCATTTGCAATTTGCCTCTTGGGGGCTCCAGTGATCCGCTTCTTCTTCTTCATTTTGAGAGTCTTGTCGCAATTCTCATAGTATATAGGGACTCTAGCTCATACAAGTGAATGTGGGTCAGGCATATACGTTACTCAGCCCTCCACAATAAGTAGGTATATCTTAGGTCACTAGTCCAAGGCGTCAGTAGCGCACCGAGAATTTCTTCATCTCTCTCTTTTCTCCATTCAGAAACGTATGTAAGACAAGGATGGACAAGGGGATAAAACCCCCTCCTTCTGTCCTTTTCCTATTCATACATTCAAATGGGAAATGAGAGAGATGGAAGATGTCCTGGTTGCGCCAGTGCAAGGCAAAAATTGAAAAAAATACAATACGTTCAAGAGATGGTGTTATCTTTACTTTGAGGACCTGTATAGACGAATTTGTCCTTTTTTCGCTCTGTGTTTAATTACTCGGGTTGAAAGGGAATAATGAAAGAGTGTGTGATGATAGGGTGTAATAGGGTTCCGAATTTCTAAGCGATTGAAGACATATAAGAAACATTGTCTTAAATGCGAAGGTTCGTATTAAATGACACATTGATAAATTGGGTTGTAAAACCACTGTGACCTGCAAGTTTCAGTTTTCCAGGATGAGCTCAATGCAAAAAGAAACCCTGAAAAACGTCCTGAAGTTAAAATTTAATTGTCTTGATGACGAGGTAAAATATTCGGGAGTGGCTCCAAATTAAACGTAAGTCTAAAAAGTATGCCAGAAAAAAACAATTTTTCTAAAGAGGTTAATTTTTCTCATTTATATCAATTCTAACTCCTGCAAAAATATGTTCATTGGTTCACAAGAGAGAGTTTACCTTGCCATAAAATTTAGCAGCACTTCCACACTGTACATTGACTCACTCCGCGTTCAGTCAGATAAATTGACTTGAAATGGCAACAAGGTCCTGTTGTAGCTTAAAAGATACTGCAGTAATTAAATTCGCAGACAAAGTTATTGAATTATAATAACAAATATTTTAGTCTTTCCGTTTTACTCGCAGCTTTCCATTTTCTATTTCCTTCGAGGTGTCAACGAGAAGACAAAGGAATGAAATTACCTACTGTTTTGTCTGTCACTTTCATTCAGTATCAGCTCATGCCGGGAAAAGAAACATCCAGTGGATATATTCAATCCTATCAGGGCGAAAAAAATGGGTTTATTGAAACACCCTTGAGCTCATAACATCCACGCCTTTCTTTGAAAGGAAATAAGCTGAAGTACGAGTTGGTTAAGATGGGATCGTCCCAAAATTGAAGTAAGGTGACTTCCCGATGGAATTTGTTAAATACCTATGAAAGATCCAATTTCGCGCTTCTAAGATGCGCTTCATCAAACCGTCAACCGTTCGTCAAAACAAAATGGGTCTGTTGCGTACTTTTACTATAGCATTAAGGCATATTGATGCTAATGTGTAATTTCGTGAAAATAACGGTGCCCATGCATCAAGAAATTTTAAAATTCACTCCAGTAACTTACAAAATTACAACCGTTCTAAACAACTCGCGCTACGCACAACACTATAGACTTATATTTTTACAAATACCTATAGTTTATTAATATTTACTAAGTGAGATTGATTCGTGAAGATTTTGAAAAAAAAATTATGAGTTGAACCCCCCCCCCCCCCATCTTACCTCTCGGGGTGGAGGTCATTGAAAATAGTCCCCTCAGATCGCCTCCGATCTAAATAAGAATGGTCCAACGCATCCTTTTATCTCAATTAGAAAAAAAGTTAAGGGGGGGGGGAGGAGCGGTAATTTTTAATAACCGTGTATACCATACACCATTATACATTTATTTAAATGGTCAATTATATCTGACTGTCTTTTACGATTGGGCATAAACATCATGACCGATACCTTTATACGAAAAATACATACTCGGGACACCAAAATCGTGGAAGAAAGTCTAGAATTTTAAAAAAGTATGGTAAAGCTTTTGGTCCTAAACAACATATCATACTAATATTTTAAACTTCAGTTAAATGGGCAATTATGTTGACTGTTTTGTACAATCGGGCAGCCATGACGGATACCAAATTTATACGAAAAACACACATACTCGGGACACCGAAAGGAAACAAGAGGAGAGTAGAGGTAGTTTGTCAGACCTCTCAATGGAAATTAGAAAGTGCTCTCCAATCTTGTTGTATTCTTGGGGAAGTGTATATTCTTTCCTTGGAAAACAAAATGAACACATCGAAAGACAGCTCAGGGTAGTGGTAATGCATGGAAGAGAGAGAAGGGCAATTGAGTGATTTGTAGTGAAAATAAATTGAAGTCCACGCTTCCTCCCCCCCCCCTCTCGTCACAGATACCTGATGGTGGAGCAAGCTTGCGTGTTAACAAGGAATCGGGTTGGATGGACCGATTTTATTTATTAGATTGATCCGGACATCGCGCATCGACTCGGGAACGAGACGACGCGACCCCTCTGACGTGTTCAACGATTACTATATCCCGTTTTCGCTCAAATGAGTAACTTGTCTCGACATGCGAAGAGATACTTTCGAGCTTCTTCTACGATTTTTTTTTTTTTTTTTTTTTTTTTTTTTTTTTTTTTTTTTTTTTTGTTTACGAGAAAATCGAACACGTATGAACGAAGAACAAAGCGTTCCTAGAACGAGGTTGACGAGGTTTTTACACCTTAAAATGAACTCACTGTAACGATTGAAATATTTTGCCTCAAATGAATTAATTCAATGACCTAAAAAAAGATGAATTCGTGCATTCCTTAACCGCTTATTAAAAAAAAAAAAATTGTTCAGAGGGCAATTCGACAAACTTCCCTCAACTATCCATATTATTGAACATTGTAGGATTGGACTTTCCATAGTATTGGACAAAATGTATCAATAACCCCAAAATTAGAATTGAACCAATGGGCTATAACTTTAGAGTGGCACATCAAGGAACGTTCCGCTGGTTCATTGTTGTCACCTAGGGCGCCGCCATCTTGCCGTAAAAATCGATTTTGAGGTTAAGTTTTGTAGGTTGTTTCCGGTCGTTTCGTAAACAAACTCGGGCATCGCCGGAAACAGCCTACAAAATTTAACCTCAAACCTTGGAATCTGCCGTCCAAATTCCCGCCAAATTCCGAACGACCTCAAACCTTGGAATCTGCCGTCCAAATTCCGCTTTTTCCCGGGATTCTTTCTACCCTGTGTGGCACAAGGTGGACCAGCCCCGCTGCCACTCTAAAGTTATAGCTCATTGAATTGAACGAAAAAAACCACGGAACTTTTTAACAAAACATTCATGAGCAACGCATACATGGACCAAAACAATAGATCAAAATTACTTTGGACGTGAAGCATTGGTGGAACTGTCCAATATAACCGTTATAGTGAGGATGCATCGTAATATTATCGAGCGGAGAGGATCGAACCGCATTCGGGGGTTAGTCAAGAAAAAAAAGGGAAAAAAGCGGGGAATCAGTATGGTAAAAGTTGATCTCAAAAACACTTAGTGAGATATTTTGTAGTAAATGTTATGCCCTGTTTATGACCTGTATTAGTTTTTACTGAGATGGTTATATTTTTGACGATACGAGCCAAAATTCATCCAAAAATTCGTGAAATTTTTGAAGTTCAAAAGAATGCTTTGTTGGGTGTAATTCTATGCTTGTAATCCAGAGGTCTATAAATAATGATCTGAATAATGCGTGTAACAAATTTGTGAGGCACGTTTTACATTTACGCCAACAAAACATGTAATTCGAAAAACATTACTCGGATTCTGAGCTTTCAGGCTGAATGTATAAAAAACTTTGATTTATTACTGGGCAGTTGTTTACAACAAGGCTGCCAAAGTTCAGTCACTGGGGATCCGACTGTTTCAGAAAATATTTTTCGGTTTTTAAGCGAAATTGGCACAAAGCGACTAATTCGAGTAAACTTCAGAGGGATAGAGTTAGTGGTATACACGGAAAAAAAAACTACGCTGAAAATAACAATACAGATACCTGATTTTGGCACCTGCTAGATGTTATGGTCATGTAAACCAGAAGTATACTATGTTTTGACTAGGTACTAGGTGACGTTACCTGATTGCATGTCGAATTTACTCAAAGTATTGGTAAATGTACCATACTTCTGGTCAAGTTTACCATACCATCTAGCAGGTGCCAAAATCAGGTATCCGTATGGTTATTTTCACTAATCTTTTTTTTCGTGATATAGTTTTTCGTACATGATTGATACAAAATATAATTTGGAACGTAAAAAGTGCAGGCATATTTCTTAAAAAAAAACTCATTTTCAGCCTTTAAATCTTAATTTTTGCGCTCATTTCTAAAACCTTTGAATTTAGACTGTTTTGCCTGATTTGAAGTTGAAACTCCCTCTCTGTAGGGTTAAGACCGGCTAATGAAGGTGATTAAGATAGCCATAAAGAATTCCAGCAAGTATGGAGAGGGGATGTGAAAGTGACTTTGGTGAGCCTATATAGATTAGTCCCATGAGGGACTAAAGGTGCGATTCAAGTTTTATTTGGATAAAAAGTTCAAAATTTGAACAAATTGTCTATGGCACCTGATGTTCATCGGAAAATCTGACAATTAAAAATTATTGCAGTGATACTGTCGCAAATTTTATGGAACTAAAGACAGTTACAACAGTTATAATTTCAAATTCGACTCGGAAATCAGGATTATGACTTTCATCGGAAACAAAAAATGCGATAATTCGGAGTAATTTTCGAGGTTGGTTTTTTTTTTTTTTATAAACATTCGACATTTTTCGTAAAAGAAAAAAATGGGGGGCAGGGATGGAGAAGTGGCAGAGAAAATATGTTGCAAACTGTATTCATATATTTTGTTCAGACGCATTTTTTGCAGATTCTTTCTTTGACTCAGTTTTCTGGTTTAAAAAGGTTTTGATGACAATTTTTTTTCTATTTTATACCAAAAAATTGAAAAAAAAGATGTTTTAGCGTCAGGGGGTCCGTGGTGGCTCGTGCAATTTGGTAATAATCTTTTTCCTCCATTTGATTCTATGTAAAACAATCGATTCGATGGTGAAACAGCGCTTCACCAACAAATAATTGTTGCATATGATATAGTTAAATGAAGAAAACACTTTGTTTGCCAAATTGCACAAGTCACCACTGTGTTGCATACTGCAATCTCTCAAAACTACAACTAATTAAGGAAACTTTTAGAGTTTTCACCCAAATTTGATAAAACTATTTTATCATTGAACCATGAATAAATTGAAAATGGTTTGATTTTCCTTACAAAAATTGTTCACCAGAAGACTACATGCACGATGGGCCAAAAGTTGGCATCAGCGCCGAGCATTCCTCGTAATGCCACGAGTTGTTAAATTAACACTCATCCGACATGATTGCAGCACATTGCGGAAAATTAACCTAAAAACGTGGGCCGGTTGTGGTAGAGAGGAGCAAAAATGAAGGATAAAGTGCCCGAAAAAATCCAATTAACTTTCATATTATCATCGTCCGGTTATTTTATGGCCCTTTCCAGGCTAAGCCGAGCTGCGCTTTTGCTGATACCTCAAAATGGAATTAACGCGTACGTGTCTAAGGTATTTTATTGTGTTTGACTTCTCCTATTATTACTTTTTTCTCACGCTAGTATTTTAATTTTATTGTTATACTCACTTGCTTCCTACAGCGGTTTCAAGCAAGGTATGGTCTCCACGCGAAGATTAATGGAGCTCATAGAGGAGATAAGAGCATTTAATGAATAATTTGGCAATTTTTTCACACTTATAATTCCTGCGGTTCATTGAGTAGAAGTTAAATTAAGAATAATTATTAACTGTCTCATTAGGGAGGAATGTTTTTCTAAGTGGATCTTTGATGTCTTTCAATTAATCTTCTATGACTTAAATGGCGAAAAAGATTTCTCGCATCTCTCTTAATCGGCTTTCTCGAGGTCTTTCAAAGAAGCAAAGGGGGAGTTGCACCAAGATTGGTTTGAGTCTGAACTCAGCAGAGTCGGACTTAGGCTGAGTTCGACTCAGATCGGACCCCGTTGTTGCACCAACGATAAGTCCGACTCACGCGAGTTTGACTCTGTTGAGTTCAGCTCTTGAGTCGAACTCAGTCGAATTCGGAAATGTCATGAGAATGGGTAGTACAGAAAAGATTATTTTCAACTCTCCCGATGACTGTTGAGAAGTGTTGAGGCCCTTTCCACGTATCGGTGCTTGTTACTTCAAATGCAGGACGGCAAAATGCAGGCTTGTTCAAACGTGACGCAAATCTCTCAAAATTTTTTCCTAATAAATATTTTGAGAATCGGTTTTTTCTTCATTCTTCCCCGTCAAGTGGTTTAACTTTTCTTGAGCTGTTATGGGTGCCCCCTTTAATTTGGGGGGGGGGGGAGGAGGGGGGATAGGCGGCCAAATCTTAAACTTCTAAATTTATGAACCCTATTTTTTTGTTCATTTTCTAAAACAGTGCAAATTTTAAGCGCATGTGGCGCAAACCAAAGTTCGAGAAAATTTTTGTGTTCGATTAATCGAAGTTCAAAGTTTGATATCCTCCTATTTTTAAAAATTCGTCGCTCTCCTTAAAATGAACCAAATTTGAAAACTTTGGTTGCAAAATACTACTAAACAACCATTTGGGGGGGGGGGGGGGGGAATACGTTAGTTTGTAACAATCAGGGGCGCCATTTCAGGTTTTCCTTGGGGGGGGGGGGGGGGGGGGGCAAGGCCATCCAAAAATTTTGATGACTTTTTTTTTTTTTTTTTTTTTTTTGGGACCGTGCATCTTGAAAAAATCTCTCTTTCCCTCTGATTTGATTGGGGAGGGGGGGCAAGGCCTTCCAAACATTTGAATGACCTTCTTTTTTTTTTTTTTTTTTTACCGTGCATCTTCAAAAAAATCTCTCTGACTTGATTTTTCGACCACATTGAAAATCCTTGGGGGGGGCAATTGCCCCCCTGCCCTCCCCCAAATGGCGCCACTGGTAACAATAATGTGTCCAAAATTGATTTTTGGGCCCTCAAAGTTATTTTGCTTCTTCAAAGTTTTTGAATAGCTGATTTTTACGGAAAACCGACAAAGTATTAAAAAATGGGCTGTAAAGAGCTGATAAACCATCCGAGTGATTGAAGGACAATTTCCAGCGCGTTATTTCATATTTTGGCCGTGCTACGTAAAAACCTGCGATTAAAAAATTTTGAAAAAAAGGAAAAAAAATTGGTTGGCTCAAAAGTTGATTTTAGACAAATTTTTGAGTGCTGAAATATTTTTTTTCTTAAAGGGCTTGGTTAGCCGAACATTTGTTACCAAAAATTTTTTAAATTTGAACCATTTTACAGGTAGCTACGAATTTTTGAAAATTGTGGGAAAGAGTAGCCCCACTGTTATGTAGAAAAATGCCGAAAATCGGTAGCAGAATGTGGAAAACAGGCCAACCTGAGGTAAACAAACAAGATTCTAACCTCAAACTATCGGATTTGAGTCCGACTCAAGCGCTTGAGTAGTGCTGGTAGCTCCACTCAAATATCCCGATTCAGACTCAGCGATTCTGAGTTCGACTCAGCGCTGAGTGCGGTCGGTGCAACAGAAGCTCGACTCAAATCACCGTGAGTCGGACTCAAAGTCAAACTCGACTCTTGGTGCAACTAACCGAAAGGGTCGGTCATAAAAATGTAAATAATTTACGTAGGCGCCACCGCAAACTTTTCTTTTGTTGCGACTTCGAAAAAAAAGACAAAATCAAAATCCACCGGATTGTATAATATTGAGAAGATAGCTAGCACGCGGAAGAGTATCTGCTTAGTAAAAAGTTCAATGGGGAGTTCAGACACGATCTCTTTGTAAGACCTCTGATTGGTTGTTTGTTTTAAATTCTTACACCGTGGAGGCAATAAAGAGTCGAAGATAATGAAAGCTCAACACAAGTGACTCGATTAGGCGAAAGAGGGACAAAGAACCATTTGAGAACGGACTGGAATGTCCACCATCGGTCTTACCTTTCGAATTCATTGACACGGTGTACTTCTTTAAAATGCATGTCAAATTTTGTCTGTATACTCCTTACATTTCCCCTTGAGTAACTTTATACCTAGCAATCTCTTGAAGATGCTGACTCTTTCTCGTGGCTATAGACTCCGTATATTAATCCTCAATTTTCAATACATTAAAAATTATTAATTGCTTGAATTTGAGGTAATATCTGTGTTGAGAGTCATAAATGAGACTCAAATGCTGTTTTTGCAAAAGCTATTTCCACAAGAAACAAGAGCATAATCTCCAAATTTGGAGAGAACAAACTACAAACAAACCGCTGGCGTTCCAAATATATCTACTGTAGAAAATACGAGAAAGTAGTTCAGTGGTGAAGTAAAGATACACAAATTGTATAAGTGTATTATAATTCACAATCCTCTAGCTAAACATATAGCGCAAAGTTGGTCTCCCTTCATTTAACACCTTGGCAATTGCAATCCGTATGATATAAACGCGCCATTTCCTCACTCCACGGGTCCATGGTTGTAAACAAAACTCTAAATTACTCGTACTCTCACTCGGGAGTTGTTTTCGACCCCGGACAACGCTCGCCGAGCAACGGAAGTCCATGATCAAGAGTTCACACTTCCGAGAGGTCAGGAAATATGGGATAAAAAGTGGGCATCGAGGAGGGGAAACCGGGGTTCTTTAAGAGCGCGAGCCATGATAATATAACTCACTGGTTACTCTGCTGCCAAATTAACAAACAAAACTACAACTTCACCACAATGGCGTCGCTTGGAATCTGACAACACTGCAATTCGTCGATTGAAATCCTTGTAAAATATCGATTTAAGGGAGTGGACTGTGCACATCCAATAGTTAGACCTACTTCATACGTTTAAATGGACAAAATGCAGCGTTGTCAGATTGCACGCTACGCCACTGAGTTACTGTCTTCCAATCAATTACATTACAAAACTAGGGTTACACAAACTCATACATATATTCAATCGGTTAATCAAAGATTTATATTAAAAATTGACACATAAAGAGGCACACCATGTTACTAAAACCACATAATGTTATTGGCTGTAGAGCATCTAATTTTTGCATTGCGATGTAATTCTATACTCGCATTTGTTATTAGGTACGCAGCCAAACATTGGTGCCGTCGAAAATATTGCAAAAGGTGGATAGACAGCATTGTGGCAGCCAAACCGAAATCCAAGGAGAGGCAAGTCCTTGATTTTCCCCAGTTTTCAGCTAGTTTTATTGAGTAAATTGCATGTTTTCCATTTTCGAAAGAGAGGCCTATGCTTCCTCTTTCCGACCCCCCCCCCCTTGGCGCCCGTGCATCCAAATACAAGAATAAAGTGTGAACAACTATTCTCTCCCCCCCGTATTTCCTAGTTTTATATGTTTCAATTGATTTCACTGTGCTGGAAGATTAAGCTTAAGTGATAAAATCACTTAGCAAAAGTCAAGAATCGATTATTTTAAAACGCCTCTGTTTGGTCATTTAAGTCCCCCTTTTCTTACGGGCATATACCAATCGACCATTGCATTCTTTTCTCTATACGACTGAACTTAGATATCAAATATTCTATCCCACACGATGCGGGTTCAATTCTAATCAAGCTAATGGTCAGATTCAAACAATTTAGCTCAGCGATGTCCAGAAGCGGCACTTGAGCTATTTAATAAGCAATTTTGTTTGTCACTCAATGGCACAACAGAAACTGTATCGATTAATTTGGAGGGGGAGAGAGGAGGCTGCGGTTGAGTCCACAAAAGATAGATTATTTTCCATAGGTTTACATGGGATAGAGGGGACATCAATACACCATACTATTTCACCAGCCACCGAACTGGTGACGTATCACATTAGAACAATAATTCAGAGAGAAGGGCATCATGACGTGCGGCAAGGCAACACCGAGCTGGCCAAATCCCATCTGAGAAGTTAAGTATTTAATTACAAGTCGCTCTTCCACCTCTCTTCCCTTTCTCTCTTTTCACTCATCCTCCTCCTCTCCTTCCTACCCCTTCTTCATTCTTCTCCTTCGTCAATATTTTATCTGAGAGCCTTTGTAATTTCCATCTCTTGACCGCGAGATTCTTTTTGATTAATCGCGGACCCCTTTTGTTCTTGTTTCTGATCCAGTGTTTCCGGAGGGCTCCTCTCTGTTCTGTTGTTCATGAGATCAAGGAGATGGAGAGGAAAGAGCTCGAGCTTTTGATTTGAATAAATTATTCAAAAAAACATGGCATCAAACGTCTACCAACTTCCCGCCCCCTTCCCATGCTTACACCCTTCTCTGCCTGTCCCGTACCGCCTATTTTGAAGCCGGCCTCTCATCACGCGGCCACTATTAATTGAGCGAAGAAATTTCGCCTGGTTCTGGTGCCAGTTTAATGTTAAGTTGAGACAATTTTGCAAGCTGGAATTTTTTGTCTAGACAATCGGACAAAAGCTTGCCAGAAATAGATCTATAGTAATTTAATATTCTCTCACCCCTTCTCTCTCCCTCTCTTTTTCCTCTGTACCCATTTTGCACACGTACTATCGACGAATTAAAGATTGACGCGAGATTTTAACGAACAAAGTTTCGCCTTCAAGGTTCCGGTTCGGCCACTCTTCATACTCCTCACATTTTGCTGGCGAGAGGCCAGTGCGGTTGAAGCGGAAAAGCCATCACAGATCAGTCCCACACACCCACCCATATAACTGAAAATGTTTGAAAATCTCGCGACAATCTTTAATTCGTTGATAGTACTTACATGGAAGCAAAGACGCGGTGAATCTGATCATTAAAGTTTGATGACTAACTTTTGTTTTGAATAAGTTGATAGGTTTGAAGTTTATATCTGAGGAACTTCAACAAAGGAAAAGAAATGTAACTGCACTATATTTCGTGAATACAAGGCTGACAGTAACAAAAAACGAAAAATCGCTTTTCGATTTTCGTATCGAAATGATATTGTCCATTTTTTTTCGAACTTTCAGCCTTATTTCAAATTCGTTCATGCAATTTGGCAACTCTGCAGCCAGTGTTGTTGCGAATTTTCGGATAACTATACGATTTTTCCCATTTTACTTAATAGGCAAAAGAAGATAAATTAAAAAGATTAAGATTAAGGTGGTAATTTATAGGACAATCTGGCAACTTTGGTTGACTGCATTGCAGTGTTGCCATCTGTCGCAGAAATTATTCAAGTTTCTCATTAAACTCAATAAAAAGTGCAGATAATTTCTGCCATAAATGGTATCACTGCACTGCAGCCAACCCTTCCGGTTCGCTCTCATATCCAAAACGATTGGTTTTGCTCAGGAGTCACAAATGTAATACGAATAAAATATTGACTCGAACCGAAGACGCAACCCTGCAGAAGAAACGAAGGTGTGAAAGTTCAGGTGTTCATAGGAATTCTAAGACCTGGAAATCGTCGTTCCGTTTTGATGAAATCCTAGGACGCATCAAAGAAAGCGTCATCGTCGTAGGGTAGATTATAGCTGTGAAATAGAATTCCTCGTGAACCACCTTCTTCTTTATCAAGGAAACTCGGTCTGTTGCGGTCAGCCTTCATCAAAAAAGCACTGTCACATCCAGCTATTCAGACTTTCAAAGTTCAATCTAATGTTTCTTGGTAACTCAACGCGTCAAGAATTTCTCTTTTAATTTTGGACTACTTGCAATAAATTTCAGATTTTTTTTATTTTTTCCGGCTCTGTCATCGAGTTTCCTGGCTTGTTGGAGCGGTAAAAGTTAATTCAGTTCCTTAGTTCTTATAGCTTCAGTTTTGCGTCGCAACGCACATTCCAAGAATTGTATCGCACACCCAAGGATGTGAGTTCCTCCTGTAAATACACAGGCTGTCCCATAAAGAGTGAAACTGTAAAGTTTGAACGAAACAAGTTAGGAACTTTATTTTTGTTGCGTTTAAAAGAGCAACATATTGTCTATCGATTGGAACCAAGATGAGTGAAATCGGTTTAAAATTGGCGGAGATACGCACATTTGACAAAAAAAAAAAGAAAAAAATAATTATTACTTCCTACGGGTTTTCAAACTAGTCTTTTGTCAAATTGACTTGGAAACACCAACATGAATATCGTCGTGTAACTAAATACGACACTATAACAATTAGACTGATAACGCTCATCAGTTGATCACATCGAAGTTAACTGGTCACCACCTCAGTCTCGGTTCGACAGAGTCAGTTTAAGTCAAGAGGAGGGATTCAATCTGAAGTTCAAAAATCATCATATCACCGCGATTCCGTCAGAAGAATTCAATTAAAGTAAACCATGGCAGTGAAATGACAGGAGCGAATCAGATGGTGGATCAGAGCAGATGGTAGCTACTTTGGAAAAGAAAAGGAGCACCCAGAAGAGTCAGAAGAAAGTAAAGACGAATCGTAAACTAATTTTTATATGATTTTTGTGGGTTAGAAATGTTATCATAGACCCATAAACTATCGGAGTTCATATCGCTGGGATGTGCGTCATTATAAGGACTCGAGAACAGCGAAGATTATAAATTTCCGCAGGAATGTCCATTTTCGAAAATTCCAGAAGCATTCCTATTGATATATTTCCGAAGTATTAATTTCCGACAGTTTGTAAAATCAATACGTACTCCGCTAAAGCAAAATCGACGCCACTTATTATTTTGTACGAGTCTTTAGTCGCCGCATGATTCCAAAATGGTCACTTTTGATTTTTCAATTCAATCTTCTTATATTTTGGTTTTAATATCGTAATTTTGTTTATTTTAGGGGATTTGGATAAGGAGAATTTCATGACTTAATGTTTTTGCATGACTTTATATCATGATTTTTCTTTCCCTCTTACTTTTCCTCCTTCCTGCACTTTCCTTCATTATTGCAGTTCTTTCCCGCACTCACTTCTTTTCATTTTGATTCCTTTTAAAATATGATTTATTTAATTATTCGTATTCTTTTTTTCATTTTGATTGTGTGGGTGTTTTTTTGTTTTTGTTTTTCACCTCATTGTCGTACCCCGCCCCCTAAGTAGTTTGACCGTCCGTTTGACTTGGGTGGTACAGCGTTGATAGAAATTCAGTCCATCTCTTTTTTCCCAATAAAAAGTGTGCGTCAAATAAGGATAGACGAGGGTCGAGGAGGATGAAGCTCCGCCTCTCATCCTTCTCTTACCTATACATTCAAATGGGTGACAAGAGAGATAGACTAATTTACAGTTACGCCGTTGGCACCAGGGCAACCCCCCCTCAACACCCCTCCTCCATTGCAACACCCTTGGTTTTACAAGCGAATATTTTAAAGTGACTAAAGATATTGCGTTGGTATATTTTCCTTGAACTTTGAGAATTTGAGATATCTCTTTGATGCTTTTACCAAAAAGCGAGCGGCCTTCTTATAATGCTCTCTGAATTTGCAGGGAGTGGGCCATGGTGGTGGATTCACGCTGATTCGAGCAACCGTATAATAGACGCTCAGGTGAAACAGTCTGTAGGCCAGTGGCGTAGCCAGGGGGGGGGGGGGGGGTCCAGGGGGTCTGGACCCCCCCCCCTTGACACCAAAATTTGTACTAAAAAAAGGTAATTTTTTGCGTTTTCAGACAAAATTGACCAAATTAGTATCTTTGGACCCCCCCCCATGACAATTTTTGGACCTCGGACACCCCCCCCTAGAAAAATGTCTGGCTACGCCACTGCTGTAGGCAGCAATGATATCTTTCTCCTAAAACCTGGTCCCCCGAGAAAACCGAATTCCAACGATTTATTATTGCTTTGCAATCGGAATGACAGTCGAGCACTTGAGCGTACAGGAGAGCTCTAGAATTCTCCGGACTGATAACCCGGTGAAATGCATCAACATTTCTCGATGTTCACGATAGAGCTGATGAAGTCCATGGGTTCTTTGGTGAATTTTCGAACGATTATCAACGCAGCAAACTCATGCCATGTACGTTTGTCTGGTTCCTTTTTAATAACCTCCAAAACACCCGCATGATCACAAGTTTGCATCCAAAACGACATAATGTGTACGAGAATCTCATCAAAAATCGGACATTTTGCGAATGGTGTAATTCCAAGAACAGCGTTGTTTGTTGTTGTTTCAGCTATTTTGAGAGGGATCTTTTAAGCGCAACATTTTTCGAAGGTAGAAGCAGAGGATTTTACACACGGAAAATTGGATTTAACGCATCTATAATGACACAATAATTATGTAAAGCAATAGTAAACTCATTTCTTAAAACATCGATGAGCAGATGGCTCAGCAATTAAGAGATAGGTGATAACTGTTAGGTACTTCTGATCGAATAAAATTATTGATAAGGCTCTGTCAGAAAGGTATAAATGTGCGCACAAGATCTTCCGGAAAACTTGAAATAGTAATAAAAACAAACTTCCAGAAAGCGGTGAGGAAACACAAACCATATCACAAACGATGCCCCTGAGATCTGAGGCTTGAACTTCTTCCCAACTTTTTGATGGCAGGAAAAGGTCCATAGGTTTTTGTTTTTTTTTTTTTTGTTTCTTTTTTGTTTTTTTTTGTTTTTATTGTTCTTTTTTTTCGTGCTTTTAAAGATGAATCATGCTTTTGGGATTTGAGTTCAGTGAATAGTTTGAAAATCGATCAAACTAAAAATATCGGTGGTGTGTGTTTTAGTAACTTGACATGTTTAAAAATACTTGCGGAATGCGGAAAGGGGGATGGATCGGCAATGACTCAAAAATTTAGAAGACGCTCACCGAAAATTGTGGCCGAGTATAACCAGATTTATGATTGCAATACCACGGTCCCTAGCTTTAAAACTTCGTGTTTTTTGGAAATACTCTGGTCCACCCCATCATATCATGCTTCTAAGAACATCGATTCATAGTTACTGGTTGCGTTCGTTCGGAACCTAGCCAAGTCCAAAACGACTTTTCATAATTTCTGACAAAGTTCTTAAAAATATCAGAATACCATAGAAAATATTCGATGCAGTGGTGGATTTTGCGTATTGGAAACAGTGGATTCCATTTCTCTAATTAACCTTTATAAAATAGTGAATTCTTTAACGAGACATCATGCTTCATCTTGAATTGATCTTCTTTCATAGGTTTCAACCTATGCAAGAAGACTTTAAATGGTAGAAGAGAACGGTTGCTAGATTGTACTATAGCTGCGCCCTAGTTGGAGGGTTTTTGCTGTGTTTTTATAAATACTCCTCAATTAATTATTACCTTGGTTAGAACTATAGTTCCACGAGGGAGGAGGGGGGGGGGTTAGTTTGTATGACTAATTTAACTTGTGAAATTCGCGCATCTAATTTTTTGGTTGCGCTTACCCAATATAATTTGTATCAGTTGGTATTAATTGATTGAAGTACTTAATTTATTGGGTAACAGCAACCACTGAATTAGATTTTCCAGCAAATTTCACTAGTAAAATTAGGAAGTTTTTTATTATTTTTTTTTGGTGTGTGCTATAGCACATGATTATTGGTTTTTTACTTTTTCGGAGTATATTGCCGCTGACTTTTTGAAAATTATAGTTCTGTTTAAATATATTTCATGTGAACTTCCTAAATTTTATTTCCGGAGATTTTGAGCTAAATTTTATTTCCGGAGATTTTGAGAAATGATTCAGGGAGCTACAACGCGCGTGACAATCTTTGAATCATCAGGAAACACTGCAAATCCGTTTGTTGAGTCTCAAGATCCGTCGATGCGATTGCACGCACTCTGAGTAAATCCAGTTTGCGCGCGCTCCAGGATCTTGAATCTCAAAGGCAGCTCGGGATGTAAACGTTCGAGTGTTAATGATATGCAAACACGAAATCCATAAGAGATTGAAAAACGCTGGAATAAGAGTGAACGCTTCGATTATTCGGAAACAAAGGAAATGAAAAAAGAAAAACATCTCTTGCTTTTTACTTTTTCCTTCGAGTTTTGTTTATTGTTCGGAGAAAAAAAGTTACGCTTAAAGGGTGACGGACGTATTCTGATAACCTAGACACCCATAGCGTCGTTTCAAAATAATAGGATACGATTTCCGGTGATGGTAGCTGGCACGACAAAAGTAGTTCTTTTTGCCTTACTCATACATTGCTGTGATGCCAGATATGACAGACTCAAACGAACTTAAATCAAACGCACGAGTATGACCCAAAGATGCCAAATAAAACCCACATTTTTTAATTCATTATTTGCCTATCAGCAAGGGTCTATTTGTTGGAGCCAAATGATGATTCTGCAGCTATTGAGTGCACGAAAGTCATCATAGTGAGTCGAAAAATGATTTTCAGCCATTTTCTTATCAGCTGAACTGCTTTTCGTAGAAATTGGTGCATTAAAAATTTTCAAAATTCAAAAAAAGTTGATGTGCTCAAAAATCAATTTCAACGAAATGTTCAAGGATTGGTGTATTTTTTCCTGAAAGTGCTTGGTAAGGAGATAATTTTCACTCTATGACTTTTAGAAGTTGGACCATTTTTGAGGAAGTTAAGAATTTCATGAAATGGGTCGAATGCGGCGCGCAGTCATACGGTTGTCAATACAACGTTACCAGATTGCATTAACGTGGCTACGCCACGCCACTGGCTAATACTAAAAGCGCTATGGTTAAATAATACAGGACTTCCCACGTTATTATGGTCAGTTGTGCGGTTAATATTCACACTATACAGTCATATACTCACATACAAAAAAAAAAATCTGTTCATTTTACAGCCTGGGGTGTTGAAATAGTGTGTAGCATGTTAGTATGTTGGATTAACAGGCTTGAGCGATTCAATTAGCACCGGTTTTCGTCAAATTAACTCGCTCTGACGGTTAATTTTACAGCTCAGATCTGTTGATCCAACGTTTGCCTGTTTATATTTTTATCATCCTGAAAAAGAATTTACGATCGAAATCGTCCAAAGATTACAGGTCAAGCAACCTCGCCGCGTCACGACTATAAAACGAATTCCTGCTCGTTGCAACGTCAAAGCTCCTAATCTCGGAAAAAAGCTCTGATGTATGCTGTATTCTCGGGAAAAAATTGCAAGGAAGATTTTCTCTCATTTTTTGCATTTCTTATATATATCTCGCATTTCCTCATAAAACTAAAGGTACCCAAGATTGGAACCGCAAACCACCATCATCGTGAAATGATCCCTGAGGGATCTCCACCGAAAGCCCAAAGCTGAAACTATGCATCCATTCCAATGGATATGTGCCGTGCGGGTGTGGGTACCTAATGATGCCATGATGCATTGGTGAGACGATGCCTCTGATGAGCTCAGCTTTACGCTGAATCTTTTCTTATCCTAAATATATCTCATTCAACTCCTCCTGGTGAACTAAACATACATCGGATTCTTCTCTGCCATTCCTTATCTGTGCACATTTCTATTCAGAGGAAATTGATGGAAGTGCTACGTTGTCATGTTTCATTTTGATATTTTATGAAATATGAATTGAAAATAAGTGTCCTTAAATCTGAATTTATAGTTTACCTGTCTCAAATCATTCACCATCAAGTCTGTTTGATAAAGTCGTTTCTAAAGACATGTTGAAAAAACTCTTCCAAAGCTCAGGAATTATACTGAGGGTTTCAAGACTTTCTATAAAAAAAACTGTAAGGAAAGGGTATTATTTGTTCACAATACATATATCCTTGGAATTTAAGAATTCAGAAAAATACTAAAATAAATTAATTTTTGCCAAAAAACGGATCTGTTGCACATTTATTAAAATTTATATTTTAATGCAAAAATCGTGTGAATATTTTGCGAGGAGAAATAAGCAGTTTTCTCTTCAGTTTATTTATCTCAGTTTATTTTTCGGACGAAAACTTGCTGAATGGCAGACCAAGACTTAAGACAATTTCATTGTTTGACGTGACTTGCGGACTGACTGTACCGGCACTACCGACATGGTTTCTGCGCCTCTCGAGACGTTACACAATTTGACAATTTGTACGAACGCGAACGAAAATTCGACCACTAACCTGACATCATGTTATACGTTGTAAAGGACTAGAAGGAATTAATAATAATAAGACAGTTGATTAGTTCAGATATAGCCATGACAGGTCGGCATGTATTCATGTACCAGCTACGACAGCCCCGGCTGGTTAGGTTCTCAGTACAGTGCTGCCACAGGCGGCAGGCAGATATTATACAACTATACAACAGGTGGGGTTGGAGGTACAGTGTAAATAATGTGTCTAATTCATGAAAATCATATCCTAACAAAATGAACAGTGGTGGCTTGAACAATTTGCGTGTGCAATTTCGCAACACTGTTTTATCCTAATTTAAATAAATATGTAAAACAGCCAATCCTACAGAAAGCTGTCAGCCTCCTCAAGAATCGATTGTTTTACCTAAGTTATAAAGGAAAGCAGTGCAAGGCTGCAAAATCACACGAACCGCCCCTATATGATTGAATCCCAACTTTTTAATGCTGCAGTCATGTCCAGTATACCTACAGCGTGTAAATGCGTCCCTTTCCTCGAATCCCTTAAGTTTCTCAAGTCCAGAGGTAATTTGGACAAAACAATTTAGAATTAGCAGGCCGCGTTTGGCAACAGAGTTATGTATTGAGCCTTGACTCTAATGTCGAATAATAATGCGGCGAATTTGAAAACGGAAAAGACTGAACATTCTAACGTTCACAAAGTATTTGACGATTTAATAACGTGAGTGCTTAAATATTTCGAGCCGTTCGGATAACTGCGAAAGCGAGTGTATCATATACTCAAACCGTATAAGTACACGCTTCTAATCTTTTCCATTGCACACAAACGTATCCGCAGTACGTATATCGTTTTCTTTACACATAATTTGATCCGATACGATTTCCCGCTTAGAACAGCGCGGGTGGGGGGAGGGGGGCGGCCGTGGGCGGGCGGGGCGTGCGATGTGAATATCTCACAACCGCTTAAGGGCGTGCGAGAGATGCGAGTCTGAGTCGAGACGCGAGTACAAAACTTTGGAAAACTACGCCTTCTAGCGGTATACATTTTAAACTGGGTCAAAATATTGAAACGCTTAATTCCCCCCCCCCCTCCAATCCCCTCGTAACCACCATGCACTCTGTTTTCAGTCTCTGAATTAATTTTCAACCAAATAATTGTTTCGTTACTCTCTCACTTCTCCCCTTGGTACTTTCTTCCGTCACCTACCATAATCATTCGGCGAACGTTTAAAAGTTTTTAACCTAGTCATTTTAATTATTTGAGATTTCTCACTGAGATTTGTTGCCAGATGGCTCTGAATATAAGGAAGGAGATCGCAAGTATATATCTCTTGAAGAAGTCAAAATGTTGACCTATAAGCTTGAACTTTTTGTGGCAAGGATCTAAATCGGAAGATTACATATTTACTTTACTAAAGGAGCTACGAGTATATAAACAAAAGACATTTAAAGCCCATTTTAAATCAGACAGCAAGAATTCAAAAAAACAATGTTAATCCAAATTTCATAAAATATGAAAACAAAAAATGAAAATACTTGGTTTTTTTCTTACCCAAAAAATTGGGACTTTACTAAACTATAATGGAACTGTTGAAAATTTTAGCTGAAAATAAATTCATTATTTGTAAGAATTTAATCATATAAAAACCCGCAAAAAGCTCATTGTTGATTATTCACTAAATATACGACAACGTTAAAAAAATTACCTATATTATTCAACAGACATTGAAGATAAACGTAGACAAATAGTTTTTCAGAATATCAAGAGTATTCATACAATAATAATAAGAGAATGAAAGGAATAGGGCACTATCAATCTCTAACACCGATGAAGACATTGAACAATTTTAAAACCCAGTATAGGTAGAGGCAGAGCAACGTTTAAAAATAGCTTAAAGTTCTAGTTTTCCAGAGCAGGTTGCGGTTATACCAAAGCACATTCCTTCGGTCTTCGATAGAGCAATAATAGCATAAAGAAAGAATGTTGCTCTACCAAAGTAGTAATTTAGGTACGACATCAACTTGTTCTGGTAGAACGAAGAACTTTTGTTCTAAGAAGTTATTATATAAGTCTGCTTCAGCTCTCATAGACGTTTTTTAGTGAATAGTTAGCGTAATAAATTCTAAAAAGTGAAATGATAGGTACCTCTCTTAGGTACGATCGGGATAGTATTGCCTAGTTAATCACTTGCTGCATGCTAGTTCTAGTTCATGTTAAATAACTGGATAAATGATTCACAAAAGACAAAATTCTATATCCAACATGAAAGGAGGGAAAACTTTGATGGGACGGGGCCCCAATGGCAGATCCTAACGCCGTGTTTTCCCCCAATTTGTACCCAAAAGTATTTACTTAATTCGTGTTAATAAATAGCAACGTACAAATGTTTCACTCATTTAAGCAAATAAGAAAGTGAAAGACCATGAATGTTTAGGTCAATTCATCAATACGAATTAAAAATACGACTCATTGAACGGGTTTGGCGAAATCTTATTGATTCAAACCGAGCGACCAAATATGAACCCGCATAGCTGCAGTTTACGGGTGATTTTAATTGATCAAATGATACAGTATAACGCAGTGCCGTCAATTTAGATTTCTCTGGTGAAAATCATCATCAAAAATCATCGAAAAAATCTCAGCATGAGATTTTTTTTATGATTTTTGATGAGGATTATTACCACGGCCGGGAGGGAAATATACATATACAGAGTATTGGTATGAATTGTTTTTTATTATTTCTTGCTTATTTAAAGAAAAGTGTTATCGCCACCCTAACTCTAATTTTACATTAAGTCAAATGGAAGATATTTGGAATATAATATGTCTCCATCTAGACGAAGTTTTGGGCCGAAATCGAATCAATGAACGGGTGATCGAAAAGGGCCGACCGGTTTAGTTAGAAGAAAAGCATCAGTGTTTTTTGTGTCCGTATCTTGCCTCACTTTTAGACACGGAATAGCTAGTTTTGACAACACGGTCTTATACTCGCATTAATTTCTGACTCGTATATGTGTACATGCAGGTAACCTGCGGCGTTTGTGTCATTCATGTTTCCCGCCCTTCTCAATCCACAAACTTGTTTCGAATTTTACGCCAATATCTACACATATGAGCTATTTCTCTGCTCAGTGCCTACCTCATAATAGATGCAGTACAAGCACGAACGCAAGGTTAGAATTATTAATTTTCGGAGAAAGGAGAGGTGGGAGGACTTTTCTAACGAGTTGCACGAAATCGTAAATGCATCTAGGCGTTTTCAAAAGAGTCGTGAATTTCACATCCTACATTCGTGTTTGCATTTCCTCTTCACGATTCCGCTGGTGTTTCTAGTGCCACGAATTATTTTTACTCATTATTTTGGAGAGCGAATTTATTGCATAGAGTGCGGCATCTAGCTATATTTTTGAGTACAATAGTAATTTGAAAAGAGAAGTGCACAACTGTTTTGAAACAATTGAAAAACTCGTATGGCAACCATTGGTACAAGAAATTGTGCTATTTCTGTCTGATTCTGATGTTTTTAATGAGACGCGCAAACGAGGCATTATTATTTTCCGCAGTTATTCAGTTATTAAATTTCATATCAAGACAACCATTACTTCGAAATTCATTATTCGAATCTATGAAATGATTTAAAACACTATCGCCGTATATAAAGATCATACTGAGAGGCATAACGAATCGCGCATTTATTATTTGTAAAATTTTCTTAACGTGCAAAGTCTAACACTTTCACCTCGAGCTGATTTGCTGCGAAGAAAGAGAGTAAATTGTTTTTGCGAAATAGTTGAGCATGTTCCTTCGCAAAATCTGTCTCAATTGAATAATCAGATTTATATTCATTTTACTTTAGAAAAAAACGTTACATCGAAGAAAAGTATCTACTCGCGCACGCTTGTATACTATACGTCTAATAAACGCATTAAACTTTCCAAGTTTGATACGTACAGTCGCGTTAAAAAATCATAAAAAAATGTCAAACGTATAGTATTCAAAACTTGTAGATAGGAAGTTTAAAATAATTAAAGGAGGCCTTGATATGGACATATATTTTTAGACCGTACGTAGCTTCAATATATTACTTCAACAATAGTAGCAGAGGATAGGGTTTAAGATTTCATGAATCTTATTTTTATTACATAACTACATGTAAACAAATATGTAGCGATCAGATATGGAATGTGCATGATTGAAGAGAATATGCGCCAATTGATATTATCACTGAAAAAAAAAATGGTTTTGGAATAATATGCCGTTATAGTAAAATTTTCCTGCTTTGAACTTACCTAAATCATGCGGTTAAATTTACCATACACATAGTCGACTTTACACATCAGGGTGGTGGTAAATTTTACCATACCATTATGGTGCTTCAGATTTTAACCTGGAGCATGGTGAAATTTAACCCTCGGGTCTTAAAGGCTACTATGCTCTGGTTTTTGAACCATCACTCTGGGTTGGATTTTCTATAAATTATTGTAAATAAAACAATATCAGCGAATGGTAAATTTAAACCGTTAATATTGTAAAGACATATAGTTCCGCCGCTGTCCGAATAGTGCGCGCTGCCCATCAGTTCCTATCGATTCGATACGTTGATTGTACCTGTGCCATTTCAGTCAAATTTTTTCTAGTTTTTTATTAATAAAAAAAAATGTTCGAGAATTAAAAGTCCGTCCGTACTTGCAAGTTTTATAAATATTAGAAATAAGTAAATAGTTTAAATTTTCCTTCAAAACTGAAAATTCCGCTATTTTTTAGATTTCCCATTAGAAGGGCTACGCCTTAATCACCCATTCACAGTTACCTCGAGTCTAAGTACTTTCAATGTATATAATCCAAGCTTTCTCTTGCGTACTCCAGATAAGCGCACGCGCTCAGACGCATGCTAAGAGATATATAACATCGACTTAAATGGTCTACTTAGAATAGAAGATTTTTGATAATTTTAGGAGGTAATTTGGCCCATGGAGACAATTCTCAATAAATATATAGAGAGAAGAGCACGAGTTGTGAACGCGCACTGAGTCACTTCTCCTAGAATGCACCCATCCCCTCCCTTTCAATATCTCCCCTTTCCATATATCCTGGTAATATTTTGACCATAGCCTGGTTAGATTTAAACCAGGCCTTGGTTAATTTGTAACCATGATTTGGTTAATTTGAAACCATGAATTGGTTAAAACCAACTATAATTACCTGGCAAATACAACTACACACATCATGGTGAATATTACTATATAATTCGGCTTGGGTTAACATAGGGTGTCTAGCTTTCCATTTTTGAAACCAGGAGTATAGTAAATTTTAACCAAATTATAGTAAATCTAACCAAGGATGTTTTTTCAGTGATCTCAGTTATGAAAACACGTATCTTAACTGTCAGGTTGGGAAAGTCTGAGTTTCCTTCGGTCTCACCAAATAAGGTGTTTAGAAAATGGGGGGGGGGTTGGGGGTTGGGGGTTGGGTGAGGGGGAGTGGGTGAGGGGGAGTGGGTGAGGGGGCAGCGGCGGCTCGTCCAATGCGACAATAACGTATTCTCTCCATTTAAACCTGTGCTAAATAATCGATCTTCAGGAGGTGCGATTGCACCCACACCCCCAAGATATCGATACTTTGGCATAGGTCTAAATATGGCAAATAAGCACGATTGCCAAATTACACGAGCCACCACTGTCAAGGAGGGGGGCACCTCAAAATTTCAAAAACGTTCTTCAGACATTTCTGAAACACTTGAAGGTTTTATGAATTTCTTTACGGGGTATTTCCATAAAAAGTGCTTGTTTCGCCAAAAAAATTTAATAACGATTAATATCAACGATATGAAAACAATATTTGCTGTATTCCGACGGATAAGCAATTAATTACATGTGTCAGTAACTAAAGTATGAAAGAAAAAAACATTAAACTTTGTATGACAGTCAATTACCGTAAAGAGTAAGTCTATAGGAGAACATTTTTAAAAACTGAGAGAGGTGTATCGGAAACGTTCACATCCCTCTTTTGACAATAAATACATAGATAGAGAAATAAATAAATAGATAGATAGAAGAATAAATAAATAAATAAATAGATAAAGAAATAAATCAATTAATAATTAATTTAATCGTAATATTTTAAAACTCGTGGAGGTGGTGAGTGCTTCGCACAATTTTTTATTGCAAGCGCGGCATTTACACTTCATGGGACAATCATTTTGTGTCTCACGCTGCGCTGTGACTCCTGAATAGTTTATTTCTCTTTTCATTGGATTCATGGCGGAAATGCGAATCTCTTCAAAACTTTTCCGTAGCTTTTTTATTTTGTTTAATGACAGATGTCCTGTAGTTTTAATTTTCTATCTTACATTCCACCCATTATGATTGATTCTTCGCTCGAGTTTCCTTTATTTTTTGGCTTCCTACAGAACCCACGAGTTTTATGAATTAAAAATTTAGTGGAGCGTAGGATTTCATTCAGTTCTCGCTTTCCGAGCTCCACGAGAAGAAGATGAGAATTCCGCGAACGAATCGGGATACATTCATCATTCAACTCTTGAGAGATGCCAACACTCCAGCAGACCGTGTTTTTCGCGGAAGAAAACAGTGCACGAAACGCAACCAGCGTTGCCTCAGTTGATGCGGAGAGCTTCGCGCCGCTTTTAGAATTGCATGCAATTGGAGAACTGCGAATTTTCTCCGAATATTTGACGCATATTTTGCTCTCACTTCTCACAAACTTTGCTCTGTAAGCCAAGAAAAAAACAGCTTTAGGTGTGTACTGTGTTGGATTTTCCGAGTCAATCACGTCACACATTGGACCGAAAAATACATTTTCTCGGACATAACTAACAATTTCATATTTTTTGCCTCAGTAACGTTTTAGTAATTTTTTTTTTTTTTTTTTTTTCTGAGTGCAGCAGATGGTGGCTCAAGCCATTTGGCAACAATGTTTTCGCTCCATTTGAATCTATGTTTAAAAATCAACTGCTGGTGAAGCGCTGCTTCACTTTCGAATCGATTATTTTACATAAAATCAAATGGAGAGATGACATTGTTGTCAAATGGGGCAGTTGCAAGGGTCTAAAATGTTGTGTTCTTTATACAGAAAATGAAAGAACTTGTTATGAGCTGAGAACAAAGATGCCTTTGGTTTCTAATTAAGTCCCACCATTCCGGAGTTGAGATTTTGGCCCGAAATACATTGTTTTAAATGATAATTCTGCGTAGTGACGTCACTACGCACACTATTCTTCACAAATTTACACACGTGTGTATTTCCAAAACTGGACCACTTGCGAAAACTTCAAAGGCACCATTGTTCTCAGCTCATCAAGTACTATCATTTTCTTTATAAACAACAAAACATGTCAGATCCTTACAACTGCCCCATTACACGAGCCGCAACTGGACTACAGTCATGAAATATAATTTGTTTTAGGCTAAGAAATTAGTTAATTAGTAGGAATTCTCATATAGGGTGATATTTTGTACTTATGAGCAATACAAGATTGATCTCAGTTCAACTCCTGTATAACAACGTCATAAGAAAGCCCCATGTTTCAATTCTCTGTGTGTCGGTGGGAAGCGTGAAAACGAAAATCGACACTTGTTACGCATGCGTATCGATTGAGAACCTTTGCTCCTGATGGAAGTATTTAGCGCTCAGTGGCGGATCCACGGGGGGGGGGGGCACGTACCCCCCAGAAGCCTCGAATTTTGCCTTTTTTCTATAGAAAATAGCCCGAAATTGCTTCCACCAACGCTTCAACTTTCAAAATTTCACAGGCGTGCCCCCCCCCCAGAAAAATTTGCTGGAACGCTTTGAAAGTGCCGGTATGTTTTCTTGGATCACAACCGCGATGTTGAAGTTAAGTACCGTCACTCATCTCTAAATTTGTTGATGCCTCAGCATACTATGTATAGATGACTGAGATTATTACTATGTATAGATGTTGTATATCGTGCCTTTCAAAAACTAATCTATTGGTTGGGGGGGGGGGGGGGGGGATATCTGGACTGAAATATAATAGCATGGAAATAAATGAACATTAATCAGGGGCGCAGGCAAGAGGATGCAAGCAAGGCAGTTGTGCCTTTCCCTCCCCTCAGAGGTCGGTAAATAGCAATGTTCACACGACACCCATATTTTCCCTGAAATGAGCTGCGGATAAGCAAACATTTATGAAAATCTAAGGTTTATCCCTTCCTGGAGTTCATAGTTTTGACCCCCCTCCCCCTCTCCCTTGAGATATTGTCTGCCGACGCCTATACTACACGGAAAAAAAAGATTAGTGAAAATAACCGTACGGATACCTGATTTTGGCACCTGCTAGATGTTATGGTTAACTTGACCATAAGTATGGTACATTTACCGATACTTTGAGTAAATTTGACATGCAATCAGGTAACATCACCTATAGTACCTAGTCAAAACATAGTATACTTCTGGTTAACATTACCATAACATTTAGCAGGTGCCAAAATCAGGTATCCGTATGGTTATTTTCACCATAGTTTTTTTCCGTGATATTAATAATCTAACAAGAAAAAAAAAATCCAAATCATTTGCTAATAATCATTTTTTTTCCGGATTTTAATTTTGTGGATTCTTGTTGTATTTTTCTAAGCTTAAATCGACGAATTGGGTTTCGTTGCTTAATATCGATTTTCTCCGGAAAAAAACATGTGACAGTATTACTAGATGCATACATCTATGTTAACCTCAATTTCAATGGTTTATGTCAATAGTTTGTCGATGTCTGGATGATAATTGCATCATAATTAATTATTTTTCTCTGAAAGAAATATTGGCTTTTAGTGGCATAAAAAAGCAAGCAATTCTCTGGCGATAAAACTTCTGCTCTTAAAAAATTATCATCCAGGAATCCAGTTTTCAAATTGAAATACTTCCAGAAGAATTTTACTTGATCAAAATTCACATATCTTTCAATATTTCATTTGAATAGTTATGTTTTGTTACTACACGGAAAAAAAAAGATTAGTGAAATTAACCATACGATAGCTGATTTTGGCACCTGCTAGATGTTATGGTAAACGTGACCAGAAGTATGGTACATTTACCGATACTTTGAGTAAACTCGACATGCAATCAGGTAACATCACCTAGTACCTAGTCAAAACATAGTATACTTTTGGTTAACATTGCCATAACATCTAGCAGGTGCCAAAATCAGCTATCGTATGGTTAATTTCACTGTAGTTTTTTTTCCGTGATGTGGCGGGTTCGTGACACGATAGACATAAACCACTGAGATCGGAACACAAATGTACCATAATCACTAGAAAATGTTTTTTCCACTCGGCAGAATTATCGTATTCAGGATTGCATGATTGTTCAGGAACACCAATTTATTTCCCTTATACTTCAATGCGAAACATACGGGAAGAGCCACACAATCCGGCAACACTTATTGTATTCTTCTGCTTCGCGCGGCGCGCCGATTCATATCTTTCGACCGCAGAGAGCTCGAACGCGAAAAAAAAAACAATCCTGGCTCCGGGTCCCTCTCTCTCGTTCTTTGCTTTAATAATTGAATCCTCTTTAATTATCTTCTATTCTCTTACCCGAGAAATGATACTATTCCATGCAATCCGCATTCCAATCCGTGTTTTCCTTCGCGGTCCGATTTTCAAATGGACCGGTTCATTTTCCTCGCCGCTCCTGATGGTCACCGGGGAACGATGATATTCAAACAGCGAGAGATGAAAATTGCAGAGTGAAAATGAACCTTTGATGTAGATGAAATTGCAAGATCAAAACTAGAAATCTCCACTATAGCCGGAGCTTGTCGGGTTGGACGCTATATTTCCCCGTTCTACTCGATTTTCAACTCCGTCCGCATCAGACTTGGAGAGTCCAATGGATCAAACGTAGCAGGCTCCACTAATTTACTATTATCTTTCAGTATCTCGCATTTGCATCATATCTCGTCAATGGGCTTCTAAATCTCTACATTTTTAAGGCCATTAGCCTCGCCTCATTTGCTCTATTTTTGGGGTGAACTCTTAAAATCAGACAATTCTTCTGCCCAGTGGCGGCTCGTGCAATTTGGCAACCATGCCTATTTGCCATTGAAACATACGCAAAAGTATCGGTTTCTTGGGGGTGCAATTGCACCTCCTGAAGATCGATTGTTTTACATAGGTTTAAATGGAGGGATTACGTTGTTGCCACATTGCACGAGCCGCCACTGCTTCTGCCTAATAACAATAATAAAATGTGGCTTCTGTTCTGATGAAATCGGAACCTAAATGTCGGTGAAAGTCTACATCAATCTACTTACATTTCTTTTTGATCAAAATGTTTTACACTACATAAATTTCACTGTTGATCTTCTGCAGAGTAAGGCAGATGGAAGTACAAAAAGTTTCGCGAATGCTTTTAGTGACAAACTTCTACCTTTAGGAGACTTAAAAAAAAATACTTCGTACGACAGAACTTTTTTCCCTCCTGTACAAATTTCAGTGTTATTAAATTATTTAGAGAGATGAAGGCTGAGCTACAGGAATACGTGCAAACAACCTTTAAAGTTCTCGCTCGGAGTTCCGATGTACTGAAAGTGCACAGGATCGGAGCAAAATATATTTTTTTTTTTTTTCATTTTATTTGACTCTATATATTCATTCGTTTATTTACAAAGGAAAATGTAGTTGGTGAAAGCTGAACCATTTGGTTTTTAATACGAGGTCTGTTAGATTAGAAACCGGATTTTCATAGTTTCTAGCCGACTGTGCGTCCAAATGCAATTTTGTTTAGCTTATCAGAAAGCTAATAAGATGCTGAGGATGACTACGTTCAGAGATCTAAATTATCTCAATCAGTGCACTTTTAGTGACACCTTGAATACGGGCATGTCAGGTGCGTTTTGCGATTTTCATCATTCGGTCATTTTTAGGGCAAAGATGACATGAATGTCCTGCCTCATTCTCCGTACTCGCCTGATCTAGCCCCCGCGGACTTTTTCTTGTTCCCCAAACTCAAATCTGTATTAAAAGGTCGTAGATTTGAGACAGTGGCGAAAATTAAGGAAAATTCACTGAAGGAGTTGCGCAATCCCACCCAAGGAGTTTCAGAGGTGTTTTTCCAAGTTGAAGCGGCGCTGGCAGAAATGCATCTAGGTTGGAGGTCGCTATTTTAAAGGAGACAGGATTGAAGTGCCAGAATGATGGGCAATAACTTTGTTACAATGCACAGACAAAGTTTTCTTTGTCAAACTTGTTTTTTTTTTTTTTTCTTTTTTTTTTCTCTTTTTCAAAGAAATCTTTCCGTACTGAATGTTATTTTTCCTAAAAATATAGAAATTTCGCAAATCACTACTGACTTCTTCTTATTAAACCTGTCACAAAATTGAAACTAATCAACATAATGTAGATTTTTGAAAGTAGCGTCCTTGAGTGGGTTTTTTCAGCTTTCCAAAAAGCTAAACAAAATTAAATTTCAATGCACAGTGGCTAGAAACTATGAAAATCCGGTTTCTAATGTAACAGACCTCACTGAATTTTTTCTTCAATAGTCCAATCCTTATTACTGTCGTCCATATAGGTCAAGTCTATAGTAAAAACATCTATAGCTCGTATTTAATATTTGGTTCACCTTGGTTCTTGACGGCCGTGATTTTGAAAGTTAAAATTTTCAACGGGCGTTCTTGAAACTTGAAAGTGGCTCTATTTTTTGAGGCTTACCCAAGTTAAGAGTTTTTACCCACCTGACAATGTTTTTCTTCGATTCAAGGTATCTGTACCGGAGATTGATCGCAATATTAGGCAAGAATCAATTCACCTAGACGGATACCAAGCCGATCATTTTATGAAAAAAAAAATGAAAAAAAAATAAAAATAAAGCAGCTTTTCCTCCGCCTTAAAAAATAATCGAATCATTTACTTTATCTCATTCAGAAACTAAAAATCTGGCAAAGGAGGCTGTATTCAGATATTTTATTTTCCTTATTGGTTTTCTGACAGTGACGTTTCAAAAGAAAAATGGACAGCAGTCAGAAACCCTTTGTTTTAAAAACACGAAAACACTTGCTCGAAACTAGAACCAATGAAGAAAAACGAACCCTAATCTATTTATACCGTCGCTTTTTTTTTTTTTTTTTTTTTTTTTTTTTTTTTTTTTTTTTTTTTTACGATCAATTTTTAAGGTACAATATTTTTAGTTTTGATTTTTTGTGGTCATGAAATAATAAGCTTTTTCTCTGCCTAGAGGCAAAAGCTTTTTACAACCTAACATGTAAAGCCACACAGAATTTGAAAAAAATATGAGTATCTCCCTGAGTAAATATTTCTTTGATCTATTTTATCCATTTAAGAGTGATGGACTTCCAAATAATTTCAAAAGAATAAACTTGACTTTGTCGAATTCAGGGACTATACACTGAAGAATGGACTACGGAGACGATAACATCGACTGATATTTTTTTTTTTTTTGCTCTCAGCAGCGGATCCTTCGCTGAAAGAATCTGAGGATGTCTGAAAGCATGATAAATCGATTTTCTGCAATCTCGGCCATTTGCATATATTTGTTTTGACACCACAACGGAGGGAGAGGTAATGGCGAGGGGTGGCTTCGTTTAAGCTCTTTGCAAAGAGCCAAACGTCAAGGTGGGTTTCCGCCGCTCCGTAACGAATGAAAAAGCTCACGGAGCATCGAAAAAAAAATTCAAACACTCTGATTTCATTAGCGGGAAACCCATTTATTTTTATAAACTGTGAAAGGTCACTGAAAGCTGAAAAGAACTCTAAAGTTAAAAATAAAAATAAAATAAATAATAAAAATAGAATAAGTAAAAAAAGAAAATGGAAAAAATTTAAAACTGTAAAAACATGTATGCGTTAAATAAGGAGCGAAAAAGGCTAATGCGTCAACTACGTCATTTTCCCGAGTGGTAAAAGGGAATAACGGATTTATCTGACCGTCTCTCATATTTTCATCAATTTTGTTCCTTAAATCTCATTTTCAAATAGAATTCCCCGGCATGCAACAGACGTGGAACAATTCAACTAAAATTATTATTGTGTTTTTTGTTTTTTTGTTTTTGTTTTTTGTTTTTTTTAAAGGAATTCATTTATCATTATTGTTTGGATCCATCACTGATTTTTTCACTCGCGCCATTCTTCTTTGACGTCACGTTACTTTCACAACACATACCTAGACTGAAAAAACCTATAGATTTGATTACTTTCTATGGTTTGCTGTTATTACAGTTGAACTGTAGATAGGTAATACTATAATTTCTCAATCTGTAATAATTGATATGGTTTGGAATTTTGAGGCAACCAGCAGGGCGATTCTTCTCTTTTTGACGAGACGAGACAAGAACGTTTACTAAAAATTTCATAACAAGTAGATAAATCTTACTAAATTATACCACTCGATATCAAGTATAGTTGCTTTCTTCCACCTTTCACGATTAATAATTTTTCCTTTCTTCTTTTTCGTCACCGTAGAAACCATTCTTTTAACACCACAGATTACATTTTACCATATTGACGTAGTTTAGCATCAAGCGGCTACAGCCCGTTTTTGGACAAATCTGAGTCATCTTTGCATATTACGCTAAGATCAGAAAATTTTTGAGGAAATATGCTTGAATAAAGGACATAGATGCGCAGCTAAAGGGTCGCATTTGTAATGGAAACACAGGAGAGAGCAATCAATTAAGTTTTAAAAGCTTCCTATAAATTTGTAAAATGGCGGCTTTTGCCCCTGTACGCTGTAGTCCACGTGAGATGTGTAGTCTCACGTCCATGTCTTGGAAATATACCGCTATTTTGATGGATGTATAGACAGTGAAATTGCTATACTTTATATCTTATTCGTTGAAATCTGAATTTCAGCTCCGACACTTCTGTTACTTGGTGCAATAATTTATTGCGAGGACTATGAATGAGTGCAATTAAAAACTCAATAGTAACTTAAAAACTGAGAAAATCGGAACATAATTTCAGCCTATATGAAGGAGGGTCCTAGTGGAAGAGTCAGAACCACACGCAATAACCATCACGGTTTAGTCAGGATTGAACGCGTGTTTTGAAAGATTAGGTCGACTGCAAAAAGCACGCAAAAACGCCGCTAGTTTGACTTGACCCTCCGTCGACTTAATCTCGTTTAAAGCTGAGATTGAGTCTACGAATTTGAGTTGAAAGCCTCGAATAAAAGATTTGATGTGGATCGAACGTGGGTTCAGATCTAGGTTTATGGGAGCTCTTCCAATGTCTTACTGTGAACAAAGGACTATAAATTCTCATCTAAAACGCTGCAAAAATAAAGATGAGACTTTTTAAAATTTCTAAATTGCTCTCTTCACAGAGAAAACGTCACATACAAAGTTTGGACAGACCACCCGTTAATGTATGTTTACGCGCGTTTGCACCCCTCAAACAAAAAAACAAGACCTCCAAATGAGGACAGAGCGACAACTGCATTTGATTGTTAATCAGAGCGTTTGGAAGTCGGATCTTACAAATTCAGTCACGAAAAGTACACTGCGATACCAACTAAAAAGTTCTAGGTGGCGCACACAGTAAATGAGTAGAACAGATCTCAATTGTCCCCATATCTGGATGTTGTTCTCTTGTTTGGGGTGTGAAACGTACGTAGTTCATACCATATACACGGGTGGTTCATCTGAACTTTGAACTGAGTTTTAGACTTTTTTCATATAGTCTCATCGCTTCACAGCACATTTCACATCAGAATTGATAATCCATTTGCCAAAAGCAAAACCTAGCAAGAGCTTCATTGTATGTGAAAGTGTCAGCAAAATAATTTTTTATGGCAGAGGAGGGCCTTTATAACTTTCCCAATAAAAATAAATTTTAGCATGAAATAATGAAAGTGTCAAATTCAGGTGTTTATATGTCTAGGATAGGCGGACTGCGTTTGTTTTGGACCATGTTACGCATGACACTATAAGAGGATTAAGTCGGATTGAGTTCAATCCGCAATGAAATGCTTGCATGGACATAGCGTAATGAAAAAGTTTTACTTCTCCGAGTCTGCAGAAGGCACTCACTAATAGATTTTCGAGTTTTGCCATCTAATCCGGCAGCGCTGAGCAAACTATCTAGTGAAGTGTCACGTTGTACGACCCCGCTCTCCTCTCCTCTCCTCTCCACTTCACTCCACTCCTCTCCTCTTCTCTCGCCGAGAAGGAAACTCAAGTGGTCGGTGGTGCCTCGTTGGTGGACGCTCACCGCGCTGCGCTCCATATGCTGCCCCCCCCCGACCATCCCTCCGGATACTGTCCACGTATATTTCTATGAATCCCATCTCCCACAGTGTCCCTGTCACAAACTCTTTCCCTGATCTTGCTCACTTTGCTCCATTGCCTTCTCTCTCACTGTCAGCTCCTTTAGATTGCAGGAGAAAAGTGGAACCTTCCTGAGACTGAAAGGTTGCGACTTTTTCTTAGAACTCCGATGTCACGAAGGATATGTGTAAATGAATATACCGACTTGTAATTTTTGATGTGATGGGAGACAAAAATGTTGGGACAGGAGCTGTCCTGTATCGCAACAAGTAGCTGACAGGACTTACAGTAACGGACTATTTTTCTTCACTTGCTATCTCCCCGGAGACCGTAGTCAGTGGCGCCTTCATACAGGAAAAAGTTTTAAACAAGTAGTCCTAGCACTGCCCCATACTAATACACAGGCCGTACATACACGTTCGTCGTACGTCTTGGCCTATACAAAGACGGCAAATGCGAAGCTCGCGCATATGAAAGTCTTTGCCAACCAATGTACATTTTTGCAAGGACGTAAAGACATGTAAGTCTTTGGGGCTGTAAGTGTTAGCCTGGGTTTCAGTGCTCAATCAATCTGGATCGATGAAAATTGATTTATGTGAGCCAGGGGTTGGGGATGTTAAAAGGTCGATTCCTCCCTCCCCCCCAACACGCTTATTTTCGAAAAAGAAAAAAAAATAACCGACAGATATTTGGCAACTTTAAATTGGGGAGGGTAGGAAGAGGCACACTGGCAGGAACTGTCATATAGTATCAGGAAGTTGATTAATTCCGTAAGGTTAGATGTATTGAAAGCGTGCCGTAAAAGCACGTGCGTAAGTTTGTATCCTTAAGTCTTTGTGTGTGTTATTTCGTAAGGGCGTGTATTCGCTTGAAAAAGGTCAAAGAGGAACGATAAATATGAAAACTTTTTATGGCGTCGGTTCCTTCATGGTCAAATTCCGACCACTTTTCCTCACCGCGTCCATCCTCTTCATGGAATAATTTTTCTTTTTGACACTGACATTCCGTTGAAACTTTTCATTTCATCTTCGAATGATGTCACACCTGTCCCTTCGACTTAATTTACCTGCCTCCCATAACACTTAACACTTCACTATGTGATCTGCGCTACAGCGTAACACCTAACCCTACGTATGTAACATTCAGCTCCTGGGCACATGAGTACAATCTAGATTATTTTCCCCCTCCTTCAATTTGTCTTTTGTTATCACTGTGATGTTGAGGGGATAATGAAATGTCAATCAAATTGTGACAAACTACAAGGTCAATACTCAGTTATTTACTAAAAGCGATTTGTTGGGGGTTGAGAAGCACCTCCCAGTAAACATTTCCGGTCTTGAGATAGTCTTCTGAATATCTGGGCATGAAAGTTGTCTGAAAGATAACTTCAAGATAATATGCGCGCCGTAACATATCTGCAAATTAACTGCCAGATGTTGGGAAACACACGATAAAATTTAGATAACTTTCAGTTCTTTTGGAGACAACTTGATACGGTACATGCTTCTGTGTGCTCCAGAAGTTGTCTTCTCAATATACAACATTTAACAAGTTAACTAAGATACAGTGCAGATAATCAGAAGATATTCAACTCTGTACTTGTTAGTCCAGATGCTCTCCAGATATTCAGAAGATATACAATTCTGAACTTATAAGCCCAGACAACTCTGAGACGGTTACGAGGTGAGGTCGTTTCGAGGCTTGCTTCAAAGGTATTCAAAGACATTCACAAGATATTCACATCGTAACTTAGAGGCTTAAAAAGCTTGAAGAGGGCTGTGAGCTGACATCAGTTCAAGGTTGGAATCACTATATGTTTGAGACATTTTAATAATCTACATAAAGCGTGGCACCATACCGTGCTCAATATATTGTCCACCATACGGATATGCTCCAATCACATAGGGCCTATTTACGGTGTGCCCCATATTTTAAAAATGTAGAACATTAAATGCTCTACAAAATGGTGCCAAGTTGAGAAGTAGCTCAAATAGAGCTCGAGATATTGACGTTTCTGTAGTTTCTGACGTTTCTATCCCAGGACGATTTTCAACGGATTTTCAGAGAGAAATGGTGCGCTGATACATTTTTCATCAAATATAAACGCGCTAACTTATTCGTCATCAAATTGTGACGGGCGATCCCACTTTTCAGCAAAAGTGTAAGCGCTAACTCAATCTAATCTATTTTCTCAAATTCTGATTATTAGCGCCAAAAATATTATTGGCTCAAATGAGCACGCTCACCTCAGAATCAGTAAAAACCAATGCGCTGACATAATTTTTAGAAGAAATTGATGAGATCACAAAATTTTCAGAAAAACATGGCGCGTTGGTCCATTTTGCATCAAAAATAAGCGCGCTAACTTAATTTTCACCAAATTGTGGTGCACGACTTTAATTTTCAACAAAAGTATGAGCGCTAGCTCAATTTCCCCATTTTTCCCCATTCCGCCTTGTTTTCTTTTTTTTTTAAAGCGCTTGAAAATATTTTTTCTCAAAACTGTGCGCTCACTCAAGTTTCAGTGAAAAACAGCACATACGCTGACATAATTTTCGGAAGAAATTGACTCGTTAACACGATTTTCAGAAAGAAATGGAGTGCTAACTCATCTTTCAATACAAGGCGCTAACTGAATTGTAACTAAAGTGTGAGGCGCAAACTCAATTTTGTGCAAAAGTCTAAGCGCCAGACTTTTATAGGCATGACGGATCAACCTCAAAACATCTAATCAGTCTCTAATTCTGATTATTAGCGTTAACAATATTTAAATATTAAAAGTGAACAGTCATCAGTTCAACCAAAGATTACTGATATTTATAGTAATCTTTGAGTTCAACTCCGTTGGGCAACATTCATCAGCGATTTGGCGGGCAATCTTGTTTACATGCTGAAAAGAACTGCTGAAAGATGCAATGAACGAAGGGTGCGTAATGGGTATGCCTCCAAAAAGTTCGAAAATAAAAAAAAAATATTCAAGATTTTCATTGAATAAATTTCAGATATGTTTGGATGAAGAAAATTGAGGAGGCAAAAGCATCCCGAAACTCTCATTTCCTATCACAAGCTACATCACTTGTCTTAGTTCTTGTCCATCTGACGTCAAACTGTACCTCATTTAAGCTTTAAAGTATACCCTTTATTTTTTCGAAGTCATTGGAGAGATCACATACCTCCGATATTTCCGTTTCTTTTCGTTCATTCCATTTTGACCTAAGTTTTACAATCGATATTTTTTTCATCCAAGAATGTCTCGTAGATGTCATTTGCTTCATCTACCGAAATAATTTCAGCGAGGCCGTGAAAACTCGAAAGTAGGTTAGATACTTTTAATGAACGAGGTCTTTTGTCGAGGCAAGCGGACTTGCAACAGGTTGGTGGAGCAAGGTCTCATGAGACCAATCTCACAGCTCAGTATTAATGAAAAAGTTCCTTCTCGGACAATTAGGCTGGAATCTGAAGAGACGTGTTTTTTTTGACACCCCCTTGATTATAAACTTTAACCTGAATTCTAATTTTAGCAAATAAAACTTTTTCGAGCATCGCATAAAAAAGAAACTTTGAACTTTATAGATCTAGTCCACACACATTTTCCCTCCTTTTTTCAACCTATTTTTTCTACAAGAATTTCTCAATTTCCATTTCATAAAGTCAAATTTAAGTGAACCCTCTGGTTCTCCGCGGGTGAACTCATTCTTTTATTATTTATTTTTTGGAGCTCATTCATTAGTGAACTCTAGAAGTCTAATTTTTTTTTTTTTTTAATTTAGTATTCGACCTTGCCTCGTGGAAATATTTAGAATAGGCGTAAATACACAGGGTTGGATGAACTGGAGCCAAAGACCGAATATTCCAAAAACAACTTCGAATTTTGACAAATACTCAAACTCTCACGGTCATGCGTTCCATTATTTTGAAGGGTCCATTTTTTTCTCTTTGGGGCCATCGGGAGTTCACATCTAATATTTCAATTGGCTAACCCTAGCCCATACCTTGAAATTTCTTGCTGTTGAAAGGAATTAAAAGTTTAATATTTTTCTGAAAATTGGAGGCTACCCCTTATCATTTACATCTATTTATTTAGATAAAATCAAATATAGAAATTCCGATCTCTAAAATTTCTCAAAATGGAGGCATATGAATTTTCAAAAAAGAACCGACATCAAACTTTGATTTTTGATATCGCAGAAACCTAAAGCAGTATGGACATTCGACTAATGAAAAAATGATGAGTTTCCATTCTCTTTATATCGATGTATCGTAAGAAAAAGAATCAATTGCTGTTTTAAATAAATGAGTTAGTAGGGTTGATGACTCCAATCATCGCTCTTCGTCTCTCCTCTAGCGAATACCGAAAAATTGAAAATTTCTGAAAATATGTCACGTCTTATAGAAGCGAAACTATCGTGTCGATATTTTTCAAAATTCGAAACTGTCCTCGAAATATTTACGCTGGATCCTAGTCTTTCCCTTCCTGCAAAATGAACATGATTGGTGTTTTCGTATGTAATTCTAAAAGAAAGGCGAAAAGATAGAAAAGAAAGAGGCGAAAACAATACTTCTAAACAACAAAATCCGAAGCGAAAAGTATTTTTTTACAGTTTTAATTCCTAGCTTTAACCTGGAGAAACATTGTGTTGTGGATTTTGGTGAGGAAAACATCCGATTTTACACTCCCCTTATTCGGGTTTTGAAGAGGGCTCGTCGATTTTATGCGAGGATTTTCCGTCAAACTTTTTGCTCGTATATTTTGGCAGAAATGGGTTTTTAAGTGCCAAAGAGCTGATCACCGACATCGGAGACAAGACCCTTTCCCGACTCTCTTACTTGTGTAAAAACATCCAACTCATAACTGGAAACACCTTTCTTGAATTTCTCGTCTTGAGAAAGAAAACGCAACTTGAGCTCGCAATTTTCCTGCTGGAAAACTTGATTTTTGGAAAAATTCCTTCCGATGAAACGTAGGGACTTTCAAGGGTGTGCGTCGCACCCTTGAAAAAGCTACGAAAACTTTGTCTCGGAAAAAGTCTCAAAGATAATAACGCAAGTTCAACGCGGTTCCCGATCCTTCAAAAGTGCTCGCAGTATTATAAGCGAAGTGAGCGAGGCGTAATCTACAGGTAGATCTTAAAAGCTCTCGGCTGACAAACTTTCCCGTTTTCGGTGAAACGTTGGGATTAAATACAGAGGCAGAGATGCTCGCCGAAAGTTCGAGCTCATCATCGATTTTATTGAATCGATGAGAGTGGCTAATATTTTTCTTTTCTTCTCCTCTACTTCTTAATTCCTTCCTAAGTTGACGTGGCGGCCGTGGGTCGCCCCTCCCCACTTCTCACCCCCTCTTTGATGAGCTGGTGCCCACCTCCTACTTCTATCCCGTTATTTATCTTAGCGCCTGAGCTAAAAATAAGTTATTTTTTCAAATCATTTGAAGTGATGAATTGAATTTGAGCAAGGGAATTGAAAATAAACGGAGAAAAATGTCGAGAGAGCAGATAAACTTTGATTTTTTCCAAGTTTCCGAGTCAAGATACTACTTGAATCCAATCGCATGCCTTATTTTCATAATTAATTACCGAGACGAAGTTTTCCGGGATTGGTACAGTTTATCTTTTGACTTAATCGGGTCCAATGGCACTCGTTTGCAGAGTTGCCGAATTTCAGTAAATACCCCAGGTTGCCCACCCCCCATTAAGCTCCATGTAAAATTTTGGGAAATTTTTAAAAAAAATCTGGCAAATAGTAATTGGAGCTTCTGTAATATGATGGTGGATGTGTCTCTGTCTTTCTTTCGCATCTTATTAAATGAGGAAACATAAAGGTGTCTTTTTTATTCTTATCTTTTTTTCAAAATGGCGGACCAGGAAAGAATATTTCAACATTAATTTAAGTTTTCATTCTAATTGTGCTATTGTGTGATACTGCTTGGATACCGGAGAGTTTCTAAATTGGAATCCTCTCAAATGGAATGGCGTCACCCATAAAGTTATATTTCTTCCGATTATCGACTCAATTAGACTATACGATTCCAACGTTTATTATCATCCTGGACTCCCGGAGTGGCGCGGCGTACAGGCAAGGTTGTTCTGTGTTAACAAGAAAAACGTTCTGATAAAACTGGCAAATGATTAAATAGATCCCGAACAATCATAATATTTCTGAACAGAAATTCTGGTCGAGGCAGCAAGCATTTTTTCCCATGCAAGAAAAATGTCACTTGAAATTAGCAGACAATATTCATTAGATAACAAGAAATTCTGACCATTTGCGCTGTGGAAAACCGTCGGCTAGAATTCCTTCCAATTTTATTTAATTCAAGACCAGTTAAAACCTGCCCGGTGGTAGCAAGTAGGCGGGGTGAACGTGATCTGTTCCAAAAGTGTCCCTTTGTCTAAGGAATCACGCTCCCGTACTGGATATCACCACGGAATCACACCCCCGTTGGTTGTAGTTCATGTATAACGAAATAACCAGATGTTTTGCAGAATTCGATGGTGAAGGCACCTAGCACACCCGTATTGAGGAATCGTTGGCATGGTTAACAGACGTTTCGTCCCGTTTTTTTCGTCCGCTCGATTTTTTGTCCATTTTTTTTCCTCCTATAAAAATTGGTCCTTGATAATTCGTCCAATCAAATTTCGTCCTGTAGAGCAATTGGTCCTTTTATTATTTTTGTCCTCAACTGCAACGTCCATGAGTTTTTAGTCCAATTATTTTTTTGTCCAAAGTATGTCTTTTGTCCTGTAATTTTAGTTCAATTTTTTTATGTCCTTAAAAAAAAGTTGGTTTCGTCCAATGCTCTATTTCGTTAGTTTACAGGTGAAATCAAATGAAGAAGTAGAATTCCACCAAAAGCAAATTAATATTGTATTATTTTACTAGGTGTTTTATTTCATCTTTTGAGAAAATGCAATGCCCAGAAAAAAAAGTGAAAAGAAAAGTTTTTATTGAGCTTCATCGTGATACAGCAACACATAGGATCTACTTTCGATGGAATCTTTCCTTCAGAAGAGATTTCTCAGAGGTTTAATAGACTTTTAAGGTAAACCAACGCGGTTAACTTGATTTATATTCTTTTGTGGCGTTGCGTGCCATATGGCATCTGGCAACGGTTGCATTTAATCCGTTTAAATTCATGTAAATTTAAACTCATGAAAACTCTATTTTATAATTATGGTAGAATCCAATTGAATACGTTCTCTGGTATTGAAATAAAGACTCACAAATTTTACCTGTAAACCAACGAAAACGAACATAAATTTGTATAGGACGAACCAAACTTTTTTTTGAGGACAAAAAACATTGGACTAAAATCACGGGACAAAAGACATACTCTGGACCTAAAAATAAATGAACTAAAAACTTATGGACGTTACAGTCGAGGACAAAAATAATGAGTGGACCAATTGTGCTACGGGACGAAAATTGAAAGGACAAATTATCAAGGACAAAATGTCGTGGACGAAAAAGAATGGACGAAAAGAAAAGTGGACGGAAAAAACAGGACGAAAAGTCTTGTAACCGTTGGCATGGGCCAGCTACGGGCCTCACCTGCGTATTATTTGCTTTGCGCTTTTGCCATAACTTTTTTTTCTCAGTGCATAGATATTTCTCCAAGTGCACCTTGCAATTCTTCAAGGGTTTAAACGAACGAAATATACATCACCACCTCGCCTTGCCGCGCCACTATTTTCATTTCATATATTATTCTCGACATCGTTGATATTAAAAAAAAACCGTCAGAGTCTAAAAATTTGGCATACCTCTTGCGGAGCTCACTATTTTAACTTGACTGCTTGCTCATTATTAATTGCGATACAGATTCAAAGAAATACGGAGTGGAGATAAGTGTAGGAGTATTTGATGCTCTTAGTCTGCAATTTGTTTACTCTACGTGAGTACTTATTTTAAATGACTAATCCTTAAATAAAGTCTCATTGTGGGATTTAAATGTAAAGTTTTGCAGAGAAAGTATATGATATGTCAACAAGCAAGATTTCTTTACCTTTGCGAGAAACCCCTTGCCGTTTTCGTTTTCTTTGAAATTCGAAGGAATAAGTATGTATATTACTGTCTTGCTATTTAATCAGATGAAATCTTGATTTTGTACGTCACTAATAGCAACATAATTGCACATTTAGCTCATATACACATATGATCTCAGAACAAGATTTTCAAATGAACCAAAAACTAAAGGCATTTTCACATATAATGTTTATTCGTGGCGATACGATAATGATTTCAGCTCAATGTAAACGTTTACATTTTATGTTTTGAATGCTCGTTTAATGTACCTATAGATTTGTTGACTTGCATACGGATTTCCCGGTTTTTAATTTCAACGCCTACATCACTATGAGAGAGCTCGTTTCAGAAGTAAAGGCGTAGTTGCGACTCGTAATATTTGGACCTTTTCAAACTTTTTTCTCTTTGAGTGCAATAAAATCAATAAAAATGAATTTGAAGTTTCTGCTCTGCATTTTGGAATGCTGCGGAATCAGAATAAAATGTTCCATTTTTTTTTTTTTTTTTTTTTTTTTAAGCTATTTGCTGAGCAAAATGTTAAAGATTACAGTTGAGTTCCGTCTTCATATCTTAAACATCTAATGCATCTTGAACATCTATGATATGCAAAATCCCACAAAATCAATACCGGCTCCTTCTCTTTTATACCCTTTATGTTTATGAAGAATAAAAACTCGACATGCGTTGCATTTCAGTAAGTGTGCAATGACTCCGGTCAATCCTCATACCCAAGCGGACATGTAAACGCAGAGGCATTTAGCGTGACGTCACGAGAGGAATACAGCGGGGCCTACCATTATATTATAACCTCCAAATCGGTGCAGATGCTGGAAATACGTTTGATTTAAAAGCAAAAATTCTGTCAATTATTGTTGAAAAACCTTTCTTAGCCAACAAAAATCGTATTTAAACCAAAATGAATGCAGAATGTAGTAGTTACCCAAGTTTTTCTAAAAAAATCTAATTATAGGGTTATGTTCTTTTGTCGTGTCACAAAATCAACATAAAAGAGAGACGATCAAAACAATACTTACTTATAGCGAACTACTTCAAAAGTCTAGTGCCCTCGATACTCTTTTTTTTCGATCTTAATCAAAGTTTTCTTTGGAAACAAAGTTGCAGAGAACAGACAGAATAAGCGGAAATGCCGATATCTCATGCTGAGCGGGTGAGAACAAAAGTAAAGCTAGCCTTAATTTTAACAGGTTTTCTGCTGTCCATCGCGTTTTTCTGCTATTTTATTACCGTCCCGTTTGCTAATATCCGCTTGGATGTTAGCCACGATAAAACATAATATCCCCTCCACTTCAGTGGAACGCCGCATATAATAAAAAGTAAGTGAGTGCCATCCATTTTCCTTTCTTAGTTTATTTTTCGCTTCATGCACATTAATAGTTGCAGTTACATACAGACACGTGTAGGTGTACATACAGTGGTATACTTACATTTAAATGTATGGTCTTAAATATATACATGTATATACTGCAAAGATAGCATACATACCCAAGTGGTCTCTTTGTCGCTCTCTCACTCACTCTCTTTTCTATGAAAAGCAGCACGTTCTTTATTTACATTTGCATAATGGTCGCTGCTCAAGTTAAAGGACTGCGAGAGGTTACTGTTTTATTTCATCGTCCAACTTATTCCTCTCCACTGTTGCCGATCATCTTGTCGGGAATGGGTCTGTTGCAAACTTTTGCTTCAGCGTTAAGGGGTGTCTCCACCTGCGAATTTAAAAGCGCGAATAAACTGATTGAGCCAATGAGCTTCTTTGTTGTCGGAATCGACCTATCGACTTCAAGGCAGCTCATTGGCTCAATTAGTTTATTCGCGCTTTTAAATTCGCAGGTGGAGACACCCCTTTATACATAGAAGGTCGATCGGTCGATTCCTACGTAAAATCATTTGCTAATATCATTGAGGGAATCAGACTGTTTCACAATCCAATCGCAAACTCAGTAGATACTTTTAAAAAAATTACAAGATGACGGTCGAATGAGTGGTTGACAATGAGGGAGTCCCGTCTAATTTCAGCATTCTGTGCTGGAAAAAGTGATTCATTGTAGAGAAAACTGCAGTTAGACTCCCATTGTCACCCGCTCACTTGACATTTTATCTCGTAATTTTTTTAGACTCATTCACTGAGAGTTTATGAGAGTGGATTTTGGAACTTTTTGATGCTCTCAACATTATTCCTAAATGAATTTACAAAGTAATCTACCCTCCACAACACTGTTGAAGTTTCAAAATCACGCCCCACAAAGCCTCTCTATCGCTGCAGCTCGTTGAATTTATGATAGTATCGCATCTGGAAACATCTCGCGTGACATCACACCATGTAAGTCATATTTTTAAGATTGCAGCTCTAAAATCCATCTTTAAAAGCTGTCTTAACCCGCATTTCATTTCCTCTCTTTGCTCTTGGAACGTTTTACAGAGTCTTATAATAATAATTGATCTTGTTTTAAACCTCATCCGAAAGTGGTACATTATGAAATCAGTTTCCATAGTTAGATAAGAAAAGGCATGAATTCATCCATTACCGTCAGTTATAATTTAATTCAACTGATAGTCTTAACTGCCTCTCCCTAACGCAATGAGCTCCATAGCAGAGGCGTGGAAAGCTGTCCTTTTGTTTTGGTGGTAAGAGGCCTTTGTTCACCTGCCGCAAAATAAAGGGTGTAGCTTCCAGTTGCACTGCTGACGACACGCCACTGAGCTCCAGTCACACTCATAAAGTTGTATGCAGCACTTTGCAGAATTTGAGCGCTGATTGCGGTTACCATCCATCCATCACGTGATCTCAGTTTACTACCTACAGCTGCTTTACCGACCAAGCGCTCATTTCTAGGAAACCACTGATTTTGAGTGAAAGCTACGGCTGCTACGTGAGCTAAAGAAGAATCTGCGATTATAACCTCGCTTTCGGCCCTTCAAAAGGACGTTTAACATTGACCCTTTCATGACACAAATAATGTCTGCCCCTAATGATCGCATAAAATTAAGTTTTTCAAATTAATAAGACCTCTTTGCACGTTACGTGACTTTTTGATCTTGAATTTGACTTTTGCTTTACATGTTGTATTGTTTTTTCCACAGTTTAAACGTGAAAGCTAAAAATGTCAGAATATGGAATCTACGCAAAATCCTCGTAAGCCAGATAGAAAATACTATCGTTTTTGAAGTTAGCATCTTGGGGTTTATTACTTTGCTTCATTAAAGGATTATTTGGACGAAACATTATATAAGCAAACATTTAGTTGCGCATCCAAAATCCCTTCTTTACACCCATTTTCCATACAAATGAACCAGTCTAAAAATGGTATAAGGGTTTCATCACCTGATCCAAAAATGGAGAAGAGAACTACGATAGTATATACGTAGGTATTTATAAATGTCGGTAAAACTTTAACACAAAAAATCAAAAGTAAGATGAGAAGAATAATGAATATAGTGGCCAGTGGTGGGGAAATCTACCTTGTCAGGGGTAAATTACTTTTAGGAAGTAAGCAATCTGGATATTATAGCAACGATCAGGCGAGCGGATCTCGATAAAATTAATAATATTTACTAACGCAACTAATGTTAATCAGTTGAAATAAATACATACGTTGGTTTAATTGAAATAAATACACGCCTAGAGCTCATTTTAGAAGTGTAGGCGCACCTAGACCATAATCTTCGGTGACTTTTCAATTTTAATTCCTCCAAATCAAAACAAAACTTGCCACTGACTTGAAAAATTTGATTTTTGAGCGTTCCTCAAGGCAAAGCCAACAATTTGATTCATTTTCATTAATGTTTACTTTCTAACATGAGAAATACAGGCGAAGAATTCCAAAGATTATCGGTCTAGGAGTGCCTCTATACTTCTGAAATGATCTCTAACTGTATACCACTGAAATCCATCTAAATTCCTTTTGCTACGCGATCAGGAAAGGCAAGTGTACGTATTCACCTAGCATTTGCCGTACTCAGTTACCCTGTCGTATCCTCAATTATTTTCAGGAATAAAACAATGCGACGGATTCCATTCTTTGTATTTGTTTTGAAAGTTGGCAACGCTGTTATCCTCTCCCCCGCTTATCACCTCCTACCTAACAGTGCATGCATTTTATTTGTTCCGGGCACGAAAAGTGGCTGGTATTATCTACAGCTGCTCAAGTTACTGACTTCATGAATACTGTATATAGTCTTACGGTGAGCAAGCTAAATTTCTTGAAATAACTCTTGAAATTAGAAAGGAATTGTGTGCAAAAATGCCTCTTGAGCTGTGTAATGCTCGCAAACATGTTATATCTTTCCACGATGAATACCAACGGAGAAAAATGAGAAGTTTCCTTTCAAGGCTTCTCTCTAAAAAACTGTTTATCTCTGTATCTTCGTTATTCATTCTTGTAGTAGTATTAGAATACAAGAAAAGTCTGAATTTGATGCATCCAGCTATCTGGCGTGTATTGTTGATTGTATCAGAGCAAAATAAAGAGGTGCTTTATCGTGGCTACGATTCATCTAGAACGAGGAACGATTCTGAGAAACAACTTGCAGCTTAATTATGCTGATAAGAATCAGCCTCATCACTCAAAATTGAGAATGTTCATTTGCGCTGGAGCCTAATGAAGAAGAGATAGAAAGTACAGATCAATAAGTTTTCTTTAATTGTAAATTACGTATAGGTATATCCTCTAAGTTACTTTTATTCAGAGGGTTTGAAATTTTAACCAGTTTTTCGAACTTCACTATATATTATTTCAGTATATGTTTGAGTTGCGAGGACGAAACATACGCGTATGCAAATTCGTGAATGAAATCCACCAAAGTTTTCAAAGGTGGGTTTTCCAAAGATCAGTGGATAATCAGCTTGGCGCGCTTTTCAGCACATTTTGCTAGAGTTCACTACTCGTCTCCGCCCCCCTCACCCAACAAACCTCAGGTACTTTTTAAACGGTTTAAAATGCATTACTTATTCAGATGTTTTTCACTTTCAGTTTTGCTGATATTTTATCTTGACTCTTTGCAAAACTGGAATCATACTGTTCAAACGATAGATGGCCTATAAAATTAAGGACTTTCCATAGACCTTGAATAACAGTTTTTAGCAATACCGATCTTTAACAAGTATGAACTTGATACTCGCCTTTCAAACGAAACTCGATAATATCATTGTCGTTGAACCTTTGATGAAAAATTGCTTCATATTTGATGCGGCCCAGAGATTTTTTTAAAACATATTTTGCTCAGGGTTAACAAAGTCGCCATGCTCTTCCAAACTTTTCGCGGCGAGTGTTGCGAACTTGTAAATTTCTCCGAACAGAAAGTTACCTAATTTAGTCTTCAGAGGAAAAAACGGAATTATAGAGAGGGAAAAAGCTCTTAAAGATGAAAGGGGCGACAAACTTAAGCAAAGCGGTACAACTCTATTTTATGGCTGCTTTTTTACAGTGTCAATAGTGTCATTTTATCTGGCTGAGTGATTTAATGAGCTTTAACTTTTGCGCTTCGCATATTTTATATTCTCATGAATGCCTCACAAAACTCATAGTTAAAGAGGTCATTTTTGATTATTTGTGGGCAGTGGCGTCGCGTGCTATCTGGCAACAATGCAACTGCTCCATTTAAACTCATTAAATACATCGAATTTTCCTTGTGCACTGTGCACTCTCTGAATTCGATCTTTTACATGAGTTTAAATGGATAGAATACATTGTTGCCAAATCGCACGCGACGCCACTGTTTGTGGGTCAACTCAGTCTGCCTCAGTAGCGTCGCGTTTCGTGGTGTGCAATCTGACAACGTTGCATTTCGTCCGTTTAAACCGTTCCATGCGAAATATCGTTTCAAGGGACTGAAAATGGGTGACTCCAACCATTCGACCTTTGTTATGGGTTTAAATGGACCAAAAGTAACGTTGCTAGATTGCTCACTACACCAATATGGACTGTCAAAATATTTGGACTCACATTTAAAAGTATTTTTTGAGATAAAGACAAAAAAATGGATAACCCATTAAAAATGTTCTTACTTAGACGCACAATAAACCTTTAACAGATTTTAATCTATAACCCCCCCCCCCCCCAGGGGAAAGATTTCCTGGTTGCGTCGCGCCGCTGCAAATATAGCACGTTCCAAATGAGTTTGGAAAAGTTATGGTTGAAAATCAGCAGACTAGCGTGCAATTGCAGGTAAACGTTGCATTTCGTACATATAAAACCATGAAAAAGATAGCACTACTGGGTTTTTGGTGAATGAACGCTCACAAATTAAATCTTTCTTACAGGTTTAAATGGATGAAATGAACGCTACCATTAAAGAATGTGTAAGTACGCGTGGACTCGGGTTTTAAGTAAATATTTGATGAAAAGTCAGACCCGAAATAAGCTCTTGCAATCGCGTGATGTAGATTCTCGATTAATGGTTTTTATTTACATATCTCTTGACTGCGTGGAACGTGTCGCTCCGAGTGAGATTTTATTACTTATTTCTATTAACTTTTTATACACCCTTGCCGACAACAGTTTTTTTAGGGCTTAGAGGGGTCAATGTGGCAGAACTACTCAAAAACTGAATATCTAATCGATCAAAAACTGAGGAAGTTTTATTGGACTTTTTCCCTATAAGTATCAGTATGCGAGTGCAATAAATTCAAGTATCTGCCCTCTTGACCAATGACATGACAGGCCGACTACAGCTATTTTATATTTCAACATGTACTGATGGCCATACCAACTAAACCCAATATCTAATGGTCCTATAAGTTCTTGAGTTTTTGACAAGGCTCTTGTCACGTGAGCTTAGCGTTTAAGAAATAATTAATCGATACTCGTTATGCACGCATCGAAGAAGGGATTTTGGAGAAATAGCTCTTAACCTTCTGCTGAGTAGGTAGTATTATTTTAGATTGGGTTTATAATTGATCAAAATTCCTAAGTTGTCGTAAACGACAAATACCGTACATAGATTAAAATGTTGCTGCTATTTTGGAATTAATGAGAAGCAAGACAAACTCATCATCTTTCTACGCGAGCAATTTTGCAATAATATTATTTGCGTCCTTCAATTTGTGCGCATATTCTTGATTACAGATGAAAAGGAGGTCAATCAAATCACTGTCAATAGCACAACGATAGTGTAATTCTCTACCTATCTCATTTCTCCATTGAAACACACCTTACAGAAAAGAGACATTAAGGAGATATGACCTGACCCCTCCCCTCCGTCAATTGGGCAAATTTAATCGAACTTGAGGATCATTACTATTAGTTCCAATTCTTTTGCAACTACTTAATATGCCAGGTGATTTGTAAAAAAAATCAGCCCTGGTTACCGTAAATTCACCAGTCGATAAAACTAAAATTACGATTACGATTACTTAGTAATCACACGGAACAAAATTTCCTATTGCCGTAACAATACGTCTGTTTAGGACTTATCTAACTGGAAATTCTGGTTGTTGTAACCGGAATTCCGGTAACTGTAACTGGAATTCTGGTTACAGTTACCAAACGTCCGGTTACTTCAACAAGAATTCTGGTCATTAAACAAGAATTCTGTTTAATTCTTTCCTCAACAAAATTCCGGGTGAGGTAAGTATAGACTGATTTAGTGAGTCGATATATCGTGCGATTATATGCGATATACTCGTCTGGACCTATCGAAGTTCCGACTGGTTCGATATACATGGGTTTTCCCATAAGGAATCGGAATGCGATTTTCAAGCGGAAATTTCGGCCTTTTTGAGACATTTTTTACACGTCGGAGGTTGCGATAATGGAATCTACGTATCCTCAAGTGCCAGGAACCAGCATAAAATAGGGCGATAGCGCAAAATTTAAACTAGTTATGCCGCATATATCGAACCAAGTCGTGAAAGTGAGGTTATGGCACCCCATTGTTTACATCCTTCCTTCCAACCTCTATGAACTGCAAAACTTCCATAAATTTCGACATTTAGCTGTTATTTCTTTAGAACTTTTGGAGGAATAATATACTAGAGTATTGTAGTTCACCTGCTTTGAAATTTTGAGCTCCAATATGCTTGATATTACTCAACAAGTTAGTGTTTCCTCATCACCGCAACGGTACAGAATCTAAGTAGGTACTTTATTGTCGTTTGCCTAGCCTAAAATTTTATCGCTGGGTTACTAACACATCTAAATTACAACAATATGTTCTTACCTTCTATCTGTAATTCAAATCTAGACAAGTTAAAGGGGGAACACTCAAATAAAGCTAGAGGAAGGCTACAGTCAGGAACGTGTGGGAGGACGGTTGATTGATGACGGGGCTGAATCACCCTGCCGAAAGGTTCTTTACAGTCGACAATGTTTTTAGAAGTATGTTATTGAAGGGTAAGAGGTAAATGAAGGATACAAGCATCAAAGAAACGAACGAAACACCGGCAGGTTGAAGAATATGACTGAAAAATTCAAACGAAGACTCGGGTAGAGTTACGGAACATGCCTTTTTCTAAAATCTGTGGTAATGTCAGGCATTATAGGACTCAAAATGTTAGTGCAAGTGTGCTACTATACTCTGACACATAATTCCTCCAAAAGTTTCGAAGAAATAACTGCTAAATGTCGAAATTTATGGAAGTTTTGCAGTTCATAGAGGTTGGAAGGAAGGATGTAAACAATGGGGTGCCATAACCTCACTTTCACGACTTGGTTCGATATATGCGGCATAACTAGTTTAAATTTTGCGCTATCGCCCTATTTTATGCTGGTTCCTGGCACTTGAGGATACGTAGATTCCATTATCGCAACCTCCGACGTGTAAAAAATGTCTCAAAAAGGCCGAAATTTCCGCTTGAAAATCGCATTCCGATTCCTTATGGGAAAACCCATGTATATCGAACCAGTCGGAACTTCGATAGGTCCAGCCGATTCACTAAATCAGTCTATTAGCTGGAACTTTTTCGGTGCTTGTAATCGATTACAACCCTCTTTCACCCAACTCTGACTTTCGTGCTTGTAAAGATACCTGTGTTTTTCAATGCAGCAGAATCTTGGTATCCATCAACATACGTCTTCACCATGCACGCATAGTTTTTTTACGATCAGGTTATGAGTATTTTAAACGTTTTTTTTAACCATTTTAATACCACGCCCGAGTATACTCGTTTCGGTGACTTCATCTGCCTTGCTCAATTTCAATTAACGATTGCTACTCAAAATTAAGAAAATTAGATATACATACACATAATTTACGTTGCTGGAAATGTTGATTTATCACTTTAGTTTTAGACAAGAATCGATCGTCAAGGGGAAGTGGATAAAACCCCTTATTTTATCCCATTTTAGTGTGCACATTGAAATGAACAACGAGAGAGATAGATAAGATCCTTGTTGCAGCATTGCCAATGTATCAACAAATAAAAACCCACATCTCTCGCTCTTATGTTTCAGACAACGCAACAAATGTACATTGTGAGCTTTACATCCGCAGTTTTGGCTCCATCAGTCCTGTGACAATGGTGAGTTAATTTTTATGGTAGCACACTTACGTTATGTCTACTTCGCGTAGCGTGAGCTCCTACATTTTATGTATTTTTCAGAACACTTATTTTTTCAAGAAAGTGGATTACATTGTTTGGAATGGCTGTTTAATTGCTTACCACCTAACCGTTGAGTTGAGCAATTGTTTTGTTTTTGTTTTTTGTTTTTGGTTTTTTTTAATAATGGAATCCATACAATTTTTTAACTGAGGGGTTTAACTGCGCATCGTCATCCAACTTGCAAAAACCGTTTTATAAAAGATCGTAAAAATTAAGTAATTTTACGCAATTTTTATGACAGTTTTTCCTTTTGAAGAATGAGAAAAGGTCATTCAACGGGAACTCTTAAAGCGAATCGGGTATAGATCAATTGTAATTTATTTTGAAATTTGAGGGATGTTAAAAGATGTTTTGATGATCGAATGATTGAGTTTTGATGAAACAAATAGAAAAAGGCAGAAAAGATTAGAAAAAAGAGAGAGAGAGAGATAGTGATTGGGAAATTGCGTAAACAAAAATTTAGGGATAGAGGTAGAGAATTCTTTGCGTTACTGCAGAACATAATGCAGGAAAACTTCATTTCTAGGAGGGGGCTTCGAGGGAGGCTTATTTATACAAATTTTCAAACTTCATTTCTGAGCCCTGGGAGACTCGGGTGGAGAGTAGAATCACCGAAAATTTACCTTTAATTGCACCAAAAAAAAAAAAAAAAAAAAACAACAAAAAAAATCAATTAAAAAAAAAAAAAAAAAAAAATGGTCAAAAAAAGAGTTACTGATTCGATTGGTTACGCTACTGGCATCAGCAATGCCTCACCTAAGCTGAGGCCGAAGCTTAAAGTTCAGAATGACGCGGACGCTAATAGGAATTAGCGAAACTTTATACGTGATAAAACGCTCGCCAAATGTAATTATTCGACATGGCACAATAATCGATGAGCAGGCGACGCATTCTAAAATTGCCTGATAGGATTTCTGTCAGAGATTATATGGACACCTGTGTAGGCTTTACATTGATCAGCTATTTAGAATACATTCAAAAAAGTTTAAAATGCTTTGATCATTTCAAAAGGTAAGGGGGAGGAGCTTCAGTTTTTTTATCAAAAAGAGAAGAGATATAACATTGATTCAATGAAAGACCGATTATTTTCCTTCATTTGGAATTAAATGTGGTGGGTTATCTGATTGAAATTCAACGACTGTGGTTAGTTTGAAGAATTCCTTCCTTCATGCCTGTTTGTTTTCTTTTTCAATTTAGACATCACTTTGTGTTTCTTTGAGCGTGAAAACAGGTGAGTGATTATGAAACAGCGTATCGCAATTGTGTCGAGTCACTATTGAGTGCTTGTCATTCTTGTGGGTGGTTTATGTTTTGATTTGTCATTCCGATAGAATCCTTCACAACTCAACGGAAATCTATCGCAATGCAACTTCTCAGCTATCGAGAGCACATCGTAGCGATTAAAAGGCTTTTATCGGAATACCTGATCGAAAGAGATACACCACCAATAAGAATACCACGTACTCGATTCCGACACGATGTACGATTTTACGGTTTACGATTGTTAATCATATACCCTTCGGATCTATTAAGGTATATTGAGGGTATGTGGATGATATTGAAGAATTTGTCCAGTTTCTTAAACGTATTTAAGCCCAATACGGGAATGTTTGGGGGGGGGCATAATATTCTCCACTTAAAAAAAAAAAAAAACAAACAAAACAAAACAAAACAAAACAATAAGCAGAAATATCCAGAGGGCCGATCATTTACTTTATCGTTAAACCGATCATTTACTTTATCGTTGAACCGATCATTAAAAGTGTCTACGAGTGATGCTATTGGTCGAAAATTGTAAAACTTGGCTGTTGCTATGGTAACCATCGTTAAGAGTCTCGTTTTATAAAGGCTATTCATGAGTAACCTTTAAAAAACGGACACTATAACGATGGTTACCATAGCAACCGCTAAGTTTCACAATATTCGACCAATAGAATCACTCATACACAGTCTTAACGATCGGTTTAACGATGAAGTAAATGATCGGCCCGCAGACCTCCCCCCCCTCCCCCTTTTTAATCTCTTCCATGAAGATAGCCAATTAGATATGGGTCTCGAGATAGCAAAACTGAATATGTATAACTACTTAAACGTCACGTATTATCTCTTCGCTTGATGTCTGAGGCACATTTTAACGAGAAGAGCGGTGCTGATGAATTTATCACGATTAGATGTTCATCACTTCATTTCCATTCTAACAAAATTTGCCTAAACGTAGTTCAAACATCTGAATAAAGATGAAATCTTGCAGTAATAACTTTTGTAGCTTACAGGATGGCTCAGAATTACACGCTCTCCGTTTTGTAGATGTAAAATTGGGGTTTGAATTAGAGTACTTCATCGCGAATACGAAATAGATTCCCGAGGGATGGAGGACTCAAAACAATGACAATCATTTAAATGCACTTTGGATTGTTCTCTCGTGCTCTCGACATTGATTGATCGAAGTTGCTGTGCGCAAATAATGGATTCGTTCACTTTAAAATGTCATACGATAAGGGATGGTACAGGGTGTTTCAAGTTGAGCGTCAGGAAATTCTGGAGCCAATTTTTCAAGACATAATAAGCATATTTTGTGCTGTTAATATGAGTCTTAATTAAAATGCTTTCTAAACTACGATTTTTCAAAGTTTGGCAAAATTTTCGTTTTTCTTTTTTTTTAAATTTTGGCTAAAGTTATCAAAAAATGTTTTTGATAATGTCCATTTTTCAAGTGTAAAATTCATTACAGCCCTTGGAAAATCATATAATAAGTCTGGATGTACTGTTCTGATACTTTTGAGCATTTTATGGCATAGGTACATTTCATGTTACCAATAAGAGTTTTCAATAAAAAAAAAATAAATAAATAATAATAATACAAAATAAAAAATGAAATAAAAAAAATCAGCAATTAAAGATTTTTGGTGTTTATCATTTTTTCAATTCGACGCTTTATAAGTGAGATAATCGACGTCGAATGTGGACAAGTCGGTGCTTTGATCGTGGCAGGCGGCACGCAAGCTGCCTGTTGTTTGGGGAGCTTGCCCTTTCGTGCCATGTTCAGAGCTTTGACTTTTAACGCATGCGACGTCAATTATCCCACACTTAAACCGTGTTTCACTGAAAATGTCAAAGACTGAAAATATTTAGTAGGGTTTTGCAATTTGATTATTTTAAAAAAATTGAAAATTCTCATCGGTAGCATGAAACTTATGCCATCAAATTCTCACGAGTATCAGTAAAGAACACTCAGACTTATTTTATGGTTCTTTTAAGGGCTTTAACGAATCTTACACCTTAAAACACGCTTGGTTTCAACTTTGAGTGATATTTTGTTGATAAATTTAGCCAATATTAAAAAAAGAAAAAAAAATTAAAAAATTGTAGCTCAGAGGGGAAGAATTTTTATACTTATGTTTTTATAGGAAGGGAGATAGTATTATTTTGACTTGAAAACTCGGCTCCAAAATTCTTGACGTTAGCTCTGAGACAACCTGTGCATTAGCACAGCATTAGTGCATTAGTGCTTGTGAACTGGTGAATTTGAAACTTTTTGCAGTATCGTTTTTGGGGGAAATCAAATGAACCCTCTACGGAAGGATCGACCATTTTCTTTGAAGTGAAATGATAAATCGTATCGATTGGCGTCTATGATCCGTCTGGATCCAAACAAACACCGGTTTATAATAACTTTTCCGTGAGCGCATTTTCAAACGGAAATGTTGGCTATTAAACCAAGAAATTGATAAGACCCATTTTTGATTAAATTCTTTGTCCTCAAAAATAAATGCGAGCTACCGCAAAAGAACTACCCAAATTGTATTGTTCTGTTTGTGGAATTCTCGGGAATTTAACTCCCGCATTAGAGCAATTTTAACCGACAGATACATGAGAAAATCTAAAATGTTAAATAGTGATCATATTTTGCAAAACCATAGAAAAAAATTATTGCAATATGGTTTGTACCAATAAATTTTATCGAGGTATTTTGAATTTATGGCTGGACAGTCCATATTTAATATGATGAGACAAAGTACTTTCGATCCATAATTTCTCAAAGGATTGCGTATCGGCTTGCCTAAAGAGGTTGGTTACCTCCACTTGTGCCTAACTTTGATAAAGTACTGTGCCTACTTCATGCCCCAGGATGAATAAAAGGCAAATTTCTAAAGACGAAAATGTTATTACATCTCAGTTGTTTACGCATCGTGACCCCTTCTCGATCAGGGACATCGACGATAAAGCGCATTTGATACTGATACGCTCCGAACAAAACAATTAAATTTCAATTCTGGAATACAGTATCAATGGCAAAACGGCTGAATAATGAAATATCGTTTCCTAAAAGTGTAAATATAGTCCCAAAAGTTTATACAAATAAACTGATATTGAAACTAGATTGAAAATCTAGAGCGAGACAAAGGAAATACGCCTTTTACTCATGCCTATCCAATTTGATTGAATTTTATCGGGAACGCTTCAATGCCGAGATGCTCTTTCGAGCGAGTCTCCCATACTTGTCAAGTTTCATGATTTAATAAATTATTAGCAAACAATAACTATTGAAGACTTGTAGTTTTCGCAAAATCGTTATGAGCCTTAAATGGGTCTGTTGTGCACTTTTGCCACTGCAAATATACGAGCGTTTGATTTTAATGTAAGATGCGCACCTTTCAAAAGACAAAACTTCATTCCTAAGTTCCAAAAACACCAAACGAAAAGGCAATCTCTTGATACTATTCAGATCCATGTCTAGTGTTGCCTTTGGCGGGAAATCCAAAAAATTTACATTGAGTTTAGTTATTATGCGTATACGCAAAATGGCACCTCTGCCCATGTCCTTTCCATTTTGGATGCTTTTTCTGTAGAGGATTCAGAATGACCGTTTTCGCAGTTCCCATAAATGCAAATTAGAGGATTATGTGTTTGGTGTTTTTGTGATCGGTATATGATTGATTGACGCAAATAGCTCTTCTGAAAAGTGTATTTTAGGGCATGATGAGTATCATGCTCTGTTGTAATTGTTTCGAGTTGTGAGTCTCTGCTTTCTTTAAGGGATTTCCCATTCTCTCGTATTCACCGTTCCTAAACCTGGTTCTAGCGACGAGAACTATTGCTCTCTGATCACTTGTCTGCTTGATTGCACCAATTCTGTGTCTCCCTGAACTCAGGTGATTTCTCTGTGGCGCGAACCTTTGTTTCCAGGTTAGGTTTTGAGAATGCAATTGCGGTTGAATTGTAACTCGGACGCTAGAGATATTTGCTTCATTATTCTCCGGATAATTCTTAACATAGTTGTATCCAGGTCCATTGGATTTAGCGAGTAAAAATGTATTTAGTACATTTTAAATTTCGAATCCTGTTACTGCGTTGATTTTATAGTTTTGTTCAAAGTTCCGAAATTGGAATCGCGCCCTCTTCTTCTTCGTAGGCCACGCGACAACACCAACGTCACTGTTGATCTGATATCAAAGGGAAGTCTGTGCAGGCTAACGTTAACTTAGCTGGTGTAAAGAAATTATAACAGTTTTCCTGACCTTATTGTCAATCTACTTACTTACTTCACAGATCTGTTGTACGTCTCATTTTTTCAAGTAATTAAATATTTTTTATCCAGGTTTAACATTTCTCTTAGCATTTATTAACAAAAGGAAACATGGTGACTTCGTCGTAATCTCAAAACGAGAAACTAACAGAAGATTTATCAGAATTAGGTAGACTTTTTTTTTTTTTTTGCAGTTATCGTGTTTGATCTCCAAAACTTAACTAATAAATTATTATTATTCTTCCAGAGTTTTTGCAGTGATAGTTTGATCTCCAAAGCTCAGCTAGAAATTAACCCGCCGTCAGTCGCGCGGGGTCGAAAACGACCCCAGGGGTCAGAAAAATTCAATTTCGTCCATGAAAATTTGAAGGTTTTAGCTCGTCCGTTTCAGTACCTTCCTTCAAGGGTTTGGACTATCCACTCTGTAAATATGAACTTAATTCAATCATTCGTTTTGAAGCAGGGACGCGCCAAAGTTGCTTGGGGTCCTTTTCGACCCCGCGCGACTGCTCACGTTCATAAAATGTGACCGAGTGAACATAACGTAAACGTGGATTCTGTGCGGTGTTTGCACTCGCGTGATGTGATTGACGTTGGTTTTTTACTTTTCTTTACTTACTACAATACGTTTAGCAAATCTTATGTTTGCTCTTACTGTTTTTTACTAAATTACTCGTTTACCCCAATTTGTTACGTATCAATTTTTACATAAATCAGTGCGGCGCCGCTTGCGATCTGGCAGCACCGCGTTTTGTCCATTCAAACCCGCACAAAGGGTCGATTCGAGGGAGTGCACTTCGAACCTCCATTAGTTTGGCCTTTTTCATGCATTTGAATCGACGAAATGCGGCGTTGCCAGATTACACGCGACGCCACTGATCATAAATTTTTTTGCTTTTTTCCGCGAAAGTTTGATTATTTCACATGGGGGCGGGGAGTGGGGAGGGGAAAAAGGGAATGAGATGGGAAATGAAGGGGGAAGATGGGGGAAAGCGGAAGAGAGGTGTAAAAGGGTACCTGGAATCAAGTACGAAAACCAAAAAGATCACAGCAAAAAAATCTAAGTATCTCCACTTTGCTACCCCCCCCCCACCCCTTTTTCCCCTCCGGCCCTCCCCTAAATCCTCAATTTCGATTCTGTTTTTTGGTTGATGGAGTCTTGCTAACCTTAATTGGCGTTTTTTCCATCTCATTCGGTAAAAAATAAAGTTTTTCAGATGGTTACTTGTTTCATATCCAAAATTTTAGGACTAAATATAGGAGGGGTATTGAGGGGGGATATCTCAAAAACTTGCCCCTACAACTCCATACTTTCTTTTCATGAAATTATCTTCTATAGTGCCTAGAAGTAAAAAAACCTCGATTTATAAGTTTTAAAACTAGTTAAAGGCAGCTGACCGATAAAAATCTGGGAAAAGTCACATTTTTGGGGTTTTCCCGACACAGATTACAATATACCATTTACTGAAAGTAAAATTCTTTTTTCAAATCGAGTTTTCACGTGAAAAGCTTTAAAAATACATACTTATTACCATTCTGCATGGTTGAAATCAAAATTTTGAATGACGGTGGTAAAATGGGACGAAAAAACTTTGGGGTCGAAAACGACCCCGCGCGACTACTCGCGGAAGTTTTTAGGGCGCGACTGACGGCGGGTTAAACGATTCTTTAGGTTCCGTAATGGACCCTAATTCACAGTTTAAACTTGAGCTTTGTATCTTACAAAGGATCTCTTAATGAATAAGGAACGTATATCGACCTTGTAGTGATCTTGGCTTAATACGCATGCTTCTTTACCAGAACTTTTAATTGTTGCAGCTGCGACTTGTTTGTTTGTTTTTTTGGTTTTTTTTAGTTGTTTAAATTAATCTCAACCTTTTTTCCACGCCATTATACACCAATTCCAAATGCCAAAGTGTTTCAACAACTGCTTGATATTTTGAGGATCTACTCACCAACGTAGAGAAAAAATCACCAGCGTAGCTTACTTTTTTAGCATTGTAAAATACTTTTTAGCGGTGACTTTGAATGTGAGTTCTTTGACACACCCAGTTGCAAACATTGAAATTTCACTTGAGGAAATAGGTTCGTGAAATTTAAAATTTTCACTTGCGAATTAAAACGGAAATGATCTTGTAAAATTTGGTTTAACGTTCAAAGAAAGGGAACTCAAGTGAAATGTGCAATTTTCAAAGTTACTTAGCAAATATGTCGGCATAGCTGGAGCGTTCACAATGTTTGAAATGTGAACTCCGCGGTTTTCAATGTTGTGGCGCTGGATTACATTGGAACATTGTAAACTCCTTCAATATCTTGGTTTCATACAATCATTTCTTCTCTTTGGAAATATGATGGCTCGAGCACATTCAAACGGTCAGGTTTCCCAGAGCTCCTTGGTGATGGAGCGCTATTATTTCCGCCCTCTGTAAATTTTGCATTCATTTGACTGCTTTGGCTTGAGACCCATAGCGACTGAACAAGCGCCAATCTCACCCTCGAGCTAGATATTTGCTGTGTGATCAAAGAGATGCTCCGATTCTATGAACGTCAGCTAGTCTAAATAAAATTCTAAAGCGCGAATACAACCGCAACAGGTTGCAATCAAGGACTTCTCTCATACTATTCGTCTAACTTGAAAACTTTCATTAGTCTGCCCCAAAAGATACTCTTATTGAAGCTCTTGCAAGGTTTTGCCAGAGGAAAATGAAGTATCGATTCTGATGTCAAATGCTGAAAAAATAACGATGAGATCATTAAAATGGTCACTTCTTGCCGAGAAACTTTAGCTGGAAGTTCAGATGGAAAGGAATAATTACACGGAATAACCATAGCCATAGCAGAGTGGTGATTCACAATATATTAATGGCACCTTCACACTATTACCAAAGTCGTTGCGTATTGGCCATTATTTGATGGAATAACAATATTTTTAGATAGGTATGTTATGTATCTCTCATGATTAGCGCACAACACCGCCATCACAATCGTGCGTATATTATTTTTTTGGGAGTTTAGAAGTGAATTTTTCAAGTTTTTAGTGCTACCAGCGTAATTATTGCAGTTTTTTTTACATTTCAATTGCCCCGCTGAATCACCTGTAGTAAAATTTTGCCGCCGCTCCCATTATTTTTATTACTTTCTTAACCAGGAATTTGGTAAAAAGAAGATATCGAACAGTATTCCCTGTACAATAACCGGACATGTTTGTCAGTATAACGTTCCATTGCATTTTTTCAATTCTTTTCTCGGTTCTCTTGTAGAGGATGCGTGTTTATGATACTTTACTTCCGTTAAAACTTTTACTTTTTCTTATATATTTTGGAGGGAAATCTCTCTTGTTCCGGCAGAGTGAACGGCAAGACGACACCGTTCATCGTAAGCTGAGCCACGCGAATGGTTGATGTTGATGTTGACGGATTTCAGCTCAGTGAGCTTTGAGACGCTGCGCTAGGAGGGAGGAGAGAGTCGTCGGTCGGGAGCTTTTCAAAGTTTTCATTCCTGAGAGCTCCGTCTCCTCTACTCGCCGGTCGGTCGTCGTTGCCGTCGAGCTCAAGACACGCTGGAGAGGCGCGCGAGACAGAGTTTGCTTACGGAGGCCTGGAATATGGGATGGGTTGGGATGGCAGGGCGAGCGCCGAGGAGCGCGCGGCCCGCTTCTCAAGACAAAGAGAATCAAATAAATCAACTCCTCATTGTCCGCATCATTCTCGCTCAAAGCAACGACGAAACGTCTGTCTCGGTCACGGTAGAACTCCAGCGTTTTCAGATTATACGGAAAAATTCACTCTGTCTCCGCATTCACGCACTTTCACAACCACCTTGCTGCCAAAAGCGTTGAGATCCGCCGTTCATCATGTTTGGATCTCTTTTTTACTGTAAAAAGTTGCTAGATACCATGAGAATTCTGTTTAGATCGTGGCACTTCTGTTACTGGGTTTGTTTTTTGTGTTTTGTTTTTGTTTTTTTTTTTTTTTTTTTTTTTTTGTTTTTTTTTTAATATATACCCATACCATTTATTGTAATTCAATTTGCGATCGTCTTCTGAAAATTGCAAGTTCGGATGTGTACCTTAAACCGGTATTTGATATTTATAGAGTGAGTCAGTCATATTTATTTCGGAAGATAGACACTTTACTTATCATCCAAAATTGTCAGGGTTAAAATTAAATATCAAAGAAATGACAGATTGATATTTAGATAGTTTTATAAAAAGAATTTCTTATAGTTTTATCTCATTACATAATTCAGTTTGTGGAGGGGGAGAACTTGGTTTTTTTGTGCTTGGAAACCTTGAGTCCAGCCATTGTGTTTACTGATAAAATTTTGAGAACAAATAATCAATTCTATGAGCATCAGAGATGAATATTGAAATTGTTACATACTGTACGTATTTCAAGCCGATTTGTATTTGAGCATTTCTGGAATATTTGCTCACTGACATCAAATATTAATAATGCCTGGAAAAACTTTCTGATTTTCTTTTTCCCAAAAACATATAGAATAGAAAGCTGTTGAAGCTTGACATTTGCAAATAACTTAGGTTTGTAATATCCTTCTTTAATTTCTCATCGTACGTCCAGTGCTTCATCAATTTAAAACGTCTATATCAGTCAGGGATGCGGGTAAAATCAAATGACTTCCCATTTTACACTCCTTATGAAGTTGGACGATTTTTATTTTTTGGAAAACTGGCAACTCTTGAGAATTGGGCACTATAAAGGATTACTCTTTGTTTCTTTCTCTCTCTCTAACTCTCTCTCTCTATGTAAGGTCTTTTTCACGGGACAATTTTTTAAATTTTGAAAAATCGTGGCCGCGAATGTCTTGACACTTGAAGAAAGCAACCGCGTAAAACCGATGACCCTCTGAGGGTCTAACAACAATAGCCTTTTATCCAGCACATTAGTGCTCCTTTCCATCAACGAAACAACTGTTGCGATATTACATCGCTATGAAATAAACGAACAATGTTTTTATATACTTTGCGCAAGGTATAATGTGTTTGTTACATTTAAGAAAACGTTCTCCCTTTCCCATCACATACACCTCCATGAGACTTTTTGATTTTTTTTCTTTCAGAGTATGAGCCAGTTTCTTGCGAAGTTTGCCTTTTTGTGTAATGCAAACAATTTTATTTAAGTCTAATATTGCTCAGGTCAATCGAGTCGAGTAGGTCAAGTTTTATTGCGAGGAAATTCTTTAAAAACTCGAAAGTCAAAAGGTCAATTTGTTTAATATATATCCAGCTTGTATTTTTAAGAAAATTTACATTCTCACCCATCATTTGTAATAAAGAACCTCCATGAAGCTTTTCGAATTTATTTTCTCTCAGAACATCAGCCAGGCTCTGACAAAATTTTGGTCTTTTCTTAAAATACAAACAATATTGTATTTACGTCTAGCGTCGCTCGGGTCCATCGAATCAAGTACGTCATGTTATTGCGAGGAAATTCTTCAGCAACTCGAAAGACGAAAGGTAATTTTTTTCTATTTAAAGGAAAGCTCGTTGGACGGAACTGCTCACATAAAAATTTAGTTACTACTATATTATTAAATCCCTCTGTGAAATCAATAAAAAGAATCATAACGTTAAACTGTAAAAATATGTAAATGAAAGACACCCACTGGATGTAGTTTACAAATTTTTGTAACTATCTTAGTAAAATTTTAATACCTCGTCAAATAGCCTATATTAAATGAACAACCAGATAAATAAAAAGTATTGACGTAATACTATTATTATTCATTTTTGAGCATACCTTCATTTAGGGCCAAATAAGAATTCCTTCTCATGAGTTTCGGGGTTCTCAATTGATGATGTTCACTAAAATACTTACGAAAGATACGGTCCTTGATGACCTCGCCTTGAGCCCGGTCGAGAACAGCAGCGCAGTGGGGGCGTGGTGGAAGGCCTTGAAAATTGCCGTGATAATTCACAGATTGGTTCGTTCCGTCCGCTCATCACCTGCTGAGCGTTTAAGTACATTTTAATGTTAAGGCGTGTTTTATACGTTTACTAAGCAATTCAGGCCTCGCGAACGAGAAAATGGAAACTTTGGAGCGAGGATCGTGATGAAGAATGGGGTACGAGGGGGCGTTTTTAAGACTTATTATTCGTTTGCTTTAATCTAATTCATTTCAGCTTTAGGATGTTAGCTTTTCATTTCTAAGCTTTAGCACAATTCAAATGTTAAACGTCTCGGATCATGAGAAGAAGCAAGAAATTACATTGTTGTCAAACTTGGTACTACACTGAAAATAAACTGTAGGGAACACCCTACGAACACTTTCTCCCTCCATTTTTATCTGGGGGGGGGGTCGAAGGACCCCCAGACCCCCTTAAGAATTCTGGGGGAGACCCCCAGACCCCCTTTTATAATTCTGGGGGAGACCCCCAGACCCCCCTTCACAATTCTGGGGGAGACCCCCAGACCCCCCTTTAGATATCTGGGGGAGACCCCCAACCCCCTTTAGAATTCTGGGAGAGACTCCTAGACTCCCATCAAATTTAAAATATTTTCACCTCTGGACATAATTTCGCCTTCAATTCGAAGCGTTGGTGATTTTGCAGAGAAGATGTACGTATAGTTGCCTACTTCATCCTTTGAAGGATGGGTTTTGAACTGTGGATCTTCAAAAGAATTTTTTAGTTTGGTAGATTAAACCCCCCTTTAAAGATGTTCTTTGTTTGTAGATTGTGTACACCAAATGTCAACAAAGTTCATCCATCCATTTTCTTTATAAGTTTAATTTTCTTTGGATATTCTTTTTTTTGGGTTTATTGATGGAACAGCTATTTTGCCTTTAAACAGTCTCAGACTTAAGGGTTGTATATTATAGTTTTACATTCAAAAGAAATCCCTGCCTAGGTTGGTTGCAAACTTTTTGTTGCAATTTTCATCAAACATAATTGAGTCATAATTGAAATTCTTAATCCAAGTATTACGGTTGTTTTTTTATTTGCTTGGTTTCAAAGATTTTTGCTTGATCGCACCTATTTTGGCCCTTGAAACGGTCTTAGAGGTTTTTGATGATGACTGTATGATAGGAATATTTTAGTGGGTCAGTAACATAGTATGTTTGTGCAAAGTTTCATCAAAATTCATCCCATGAATGATTGACTCCAAGTTTTAACATTAATTCCCCGCTTTAATTCATGTTTTTGGGTCGAACGCCCTATTTTGATTTTTAAACCCTCTTAAGTGTTGTATAGTGTATCTGTAAGGAATACTTTCTTTTATAGACTAATTGCAGATTGTATTTGCCAGTTTTTATAAAAATTCATTGGACCAAACCTGAATTAACCCAATTAATAGGATTATGTTTTTATTTGCTTATATTCCCATATTTTTTTCTCAATCCCACCTATATTGCCTCTTGAAAAGGTTTTATCAGTTGTGTATGGTGACTAAGAAAGGAAAATATCTTAGTATTTTGATAGTGGATTGTGTGTACAAAAGTTTTTATCAAAATTCATCGAACCATAATTGATTGACTCCAAGTTTAAAGATTAATTTCTCATGATAATTCCATTTTTTGGCTCGAGCGCACTGATTTTGATTTTTTAAACGGTCTTAAGGGCTGTATAGGTATTGTAATGATAAGAAATTCTATTTAAAGTAGAGTAAATATGGGTAGGTAGATTGTTTGTGCCAGATTTAATTAAAATTAATTGGACCTAACCCGAATTATCTCTATAAGTAGATTATGTTTTTATTTGCTTAATTGATCTTATTTTTTCTCAATCGCACCTATATGGTCCCTTGAAACGGTCCAAAGGATTTATTATGATGATAGTGAAAAGAAAATATTTTAGTACTGTGGTAGTACATTGTGTATACAAAGTTTCATCAGAATTCATCCAGCTTTTAGTAATTGGCACTGATATACAAGATTAATTTCTCACTTTTATCCCATTTTTTGGCTCGAACGCCCTTTATTAATTTTTTAAACGGTCTTAAGGGTTATTTTACTGAACTATAAGGGGTTAATTTTACTAAGGGCTGGTTGTAGAATGTTTTTAAAAATTTTCTTCCAAATCCAAAGATCTAATATTGAAATATTTAAATTTTTCTCTTTTTTGACCCATTTTCCCATTGATTTTAATGGAAACCATTTTTCTTCCATAACTAACCTAAAAATTAAAATTTTAAAAAAACAAAAAAAGTCCCTCTAGGGAATGTTAGAAGCAACATCTCTGCAAAATTTGGATGCATATAGATCAATAGTTGAAAAGTTATGCTGGATTTCACGTTCATGACTACAGACGGACAGACAGACAGACAGACAGACAGACAGACGGACAGACAGACGCCACAGAAATTTTTTGCATTTACTCCTCCCTACCACATATGGTTCAGCAATATTGAAATATCATGGGTGGATGTTCTTTAGGATAGTATTAGGCATGATAAGAGCCAATTATTTTATAATTATCATGATTGACTTAGTCGCAGCGGGCCAAGTATCGAAACAAAATGCATCAAAAATCTCTGGGCCATCGCAATACTTTCTCAATTTTTCTAATTTCATTAGAGTGAGAAAGTAAAAAGTGCTGAATTTAAAAATTTACATATAGTTAAAGGTATGGACAAAATTCAAAATCTGTAACATTTACCATCTGAAATATAGTTAAACTAGTGGCCGGTGGCCGCTTCGCGGCCAAGCATCATTCCGTTTCGCGTGATTTTTGTTTATTCAAGCTAGACTTTGACTCGATATCATCCACTCCCTAACTCCGTTTGCTATTCGCCCATCTAATCTTGCTCCGAAGAACGAAATCTAAAAACTTATTCTATTATTCCTGAAATACTACACTACAGTGGTATTTTCTCATGTACAGTAAAGGTTTAGAAAACAGGAGTCATCATTTGGAAGGGCATAAATAGCATAACCCCCGCCGCACTGTGGATCGTCCCCATGGTAAGCAGCGGACATAGGGTCAAAATTCAGAGTGTTGCAATGGCATATTTTGGGGCATTTTTCTTTCATTTAGGGTATCTACATCAGCAAACTGCCATGGAATGGTCAAGGAAATGATTTTGAAGGCTCAGGGAATACTTTAATTCAAAAGATTGTCCCTTTATTTTTTGTGTGTGAAATTTCAGAGTGAATTTCGTATATTTACCGGAGCTCCACATCGAATCCTCGCATCAATTTCAAAATATTGCTCTTTTCCAATGTTTAAAGAATGTATAAGCTTACAGAAAATGTCACTTTGGAATTTTTTTTTCTCAAATTTTGATTATGAAATGTTGTTTTCAAAAAATGGCCTAAAATGTCTGTTTTCACGGATATTTTTGGAGTTTTGAACATGATTTCGGGAGAATTTCCAATTCACAGACCCATCAAAATGTTCCTTATATCCCAGGGATCCTAGATCAGCCGTCAAATAATGCCCGATTTTGCCCGGCCGCTCGTGGGGCTTAGAAATGTAACAATGGAACTCGTAATTTCGCGCGCGCAAAAATCTCAAAATCCAGCCATATGCTTCAAGTTCTTCCTCCATTTACAGGTAGAGCCGATAAAAATCAACGAACACTGTTTCCAAAGGCTGGATTATATTTTTCAAGTCATATTTTTTTCGAAAAATATAATTATTTCGATGGAGGGGGAGGGAGGTCAACTTATGCAATATTGCCAAATTTCAGAGTGCGTAATTAAATCTCCCACTCACGAGTTTGTAATATTTTGAGATTCAAGTTGAAATCTGGCAACTGAAAACTATAAAGTTAAACTACTTTGTCTTCAGCTGCACCAACTAATGTAGTTTCACATCGACTTACAGCGTTGCCATTTTCTGATGGAATCTCGTCAGATTAATTTCACATCTTACAATTAGACCTAAATTACGCGAGAAAACAAACAAAAAAATCAAAACTTTCCTCCAAAGCTCTCTTTGCCTCTTCTCTGTTAGTATCTAATAATATTTTCTCGCAAAAGTTTTGTTGAAGTTATATTTGCTCTTCCTTTTGTATCTACTATGAAAAATTATAAGCTCATAATTTGTTTTCCTTTTCTGACTGTCATCAATAGTTCAGGTACCTTCAAAGGGATATAGTGAAAAGAATAAGTAGTTAAGGGGAAGGGGAGGGGCATGGGTGTTTTTTTGGGTGGGAGGACGGCAATTTACTGCAAAATAACGAATTTAATCAGCGCTATATTAAAATAGTCACTAATGGTAATTTAGTAATTAATTATGCAAGATTTCACAATTTACAATAAGAGGTTATCGGGCTCTAAAATTAATTTATTCAATTCTTAGCTTAAATATGAATAAAGAAATGAAATCTACGTCAAATTTCAGTCAGGTTACATGCGCCGGATGTCATTCTATAATGTTTTAAACGGGCAGTGTACCTATGTCCGCTGCACCCCATTGACACGATCCACCGTGCGCCGCCACCCCCTTACATGAAACTTAAACATTTTAGGGGTAGTCGTTCTCAAGAGGGCCCGATCCAAAACCGCCAATTTTTTTTGACGCTCATGCAGACGCCGAAACCCCTAGAATGGCGCATTAGAATGCGTCATATTAGCGCATGTGGATTACACGATTTAGAACTGTACAGAGAAAAGAAGGAAAGGAGAGAAAGAGACAGCGCGAGAGTGAGAAACCTGATGCATTCACAATAAAATGAGAAGTTCGGGATAAGCGAACAAATACGCATGACCGAGATCGCACACCTACAATAACCTTTCGTTGAACTGACATGTAAGAGTATAAGACATTGCGTTTCAGTAAATCAAAAATCTATGGAAGAGTGGAAGAGAAACTTAGCGCGGGAAAAGTATGCCTTTTTCAAACAGCCCTTTATTAACGACAATAATTTTTTGAAATAGGTTGGCTCGAAAATTCAAGCAAACTTCATCTAAGATTTTAATTTTTTAAGCTTATTGGACGTGGGGTCATATACACATTATACACCTTCTATTATTTGGGGTCATTCTTTTAGCGCTTTTTGACCATCGATTTCGCAGCAAATTGCCGTTTTTTGGCAATATATGTATATGTATGTAATATATTGTATACCCACCTCTTTCTATAGCACTGGCGGCTCGTGGAGGTGAGGCGACGAAAATGAGAGGTGTACAGGATTTTTTTTAAAATTCTCTTCACATAAACTTTTTTGATAATTTTATGTTCCATTCATACTTTTTGGACTATTGAAAGAAAGGACGATGGAATAATAATTATTTAAACCTTTGTATGTTTTTTTTAAATTTTTTTTTCTTTCTCAAACTTCAAAAAATGTGAGGTGATGGATCCCTGTCGCCTCACTTGCCTCACCTGGCGAGCCGCCACTGCTTTCTAGTGTCCTGATTCGTATGCACAGGGCCTCGTATTACGGCATGTTAATAGCAAAATCGCATTAAAATTGATGAATGCATTTCTGCCAAAAAATATTTCACAAAAGGTGTCTCTAAATACAGTTTTTTTTTTTTAAATTATAGTAAAGCAGTACAACATGGGGGTTACGTGAGAGCAAGAAAGACAGTTTGTCTTTGTTTGGAACGCTCATCACCGGATGACGTCATCACCAAGTCATCACTAAAAGAACCGTCTATTTCGAAATAAACGTCGTACTGGCCCACTAATATTACTGCACAGATTAAAAAATAACAGGTATATAATCAAATGAACCATAAAAAACTACTTACTCAAGGCTCAAGAGATCTATCGAAACTTTGTTTTCTTTTTTTTTTTTTGTTTAAATCGGAAAAAACAGACCTTAAAAACAATATAACCTTGCCAAAACGCGAACTGAAACGAAAACAACTCAAATCGCCAACTTAAAAATAAAAAAATCTGCAACCATATTCTTGGTTCGTTAGTAAGTAGTATTCTTGGATGAATCACTTGCACATGTAAAGTAAAAACAACGCATTTACAACAGGAAGCCAATTATTTACTTAACTCAGTAATATTTGACAGTTTATTATTAATAAGAAAAATATAACCACCGTCTCAACTTATCAATATTAACCTTAATGTCCCTAATCATTTAGTTTCTTTCTAAATTCTCGAAACCTAGCTCAAAGCAAGGTTATATTCGAGGTATCGAATCAATGCACCGATTTCATCAAGTCATCACTCGTTGATTGTACTATTCTGTAAATTTGCGTATGAAACATATGATAAATACCGAAGTCCTATACATCACGAAGCGATACAGCAACCGCGTCAAGCCATCATCAATCGAAAACTGTGCAGTGCTGTCGTATATTTAACATAAAAGATACACATTTTTTATTAAGTCTGAAGTGACTGTATGTTTCTCGACACAGCTAGCAGCACTATGTGACTGTCCTATTGAGTATATCTACGAAAATACATGGATAAAAAGTTGAAGCTATACATCGATATTAGAATCGATATCATTAAGTTGCTATTAAAAAATGCGTCTACCCGAACAGTTCCTCCCGCGAGTAAAACATATGATGAACATCGCCATGGTAACGTCAAATCGTGCGATCGAATTAAAAAAAAAAATTGTCAGAGCATCACGTTTCTCGCTCACACGCGTACAAAATCGTATGCTCTTCCGCACGTATGCATTTAAAAAAGGACTACAAAATCTCGCTTCTCTCTCTCACCCTTGCAAAACGAACTGATTCGCATCCTTTTCGCACTCGCACAACTTTTTGAGAGAAAAGTTTTTAGCATTTTAAAAAGGGACGCGGAGCCCGTAAGGAAAAACTTATAATTTTCCCGAAGCATTGGAGCCGATCCCGATCGAACGGTACCAGGCCCCTCCCGAACGGTGCAACGGTTCTCCGGGAACTTAGCTTTATTCTTACAAATATAATATAGGATTGACACATCATAGAGGTAATGTTCCTATTTCAAATGGTGGAACGAACGGTTTGTAAGTTTAACAACCCTTTAAATGTATGAACATCGTTGCTAACGTAAAAAGTTTAGGTACAGATTGTTCTGTTTTTTTGTCAAAACCAGCAAAATGCAAAGAGGCAGATCAATATATCAGTTTTTTGCAGTTATACTGATTGCTAGAAACCTACATGTAGGTGTGGCTCAAATTAAGATGGCATTGTGGCCAATGCAATGTTGCCGACTCGAGCAAAAATTCAGTAGATTTCCGTGGATTGTCGAAATAGGAGATAAACAGCGAGTTTTACCTACAAAACATGACTCTAGATGTAGGCCATTAACATACAATGTAAGTACGTAGTCATTGTTTTCGAAAGCTCCAGCGGATTATGCAACATCTTGTTGTTATATAGTTTTTAAATGCTTGTTCCAGGATTCTGAGAAGTACCCTCGGGCTCAGTGATCTTCAAAATTAAATCAATAATTTAATTCTGAGTAAATAATTTGAATTTTTCAAGTAAACATAAAATAAAAAATGTTCTCAAGTGTCGAAAATTATTCTCTTCAGCATCCAAAACAATTCTAATTCACCGAGAAGGAAAAGAGAAAGGGTTCTTCACACACACATTTTGACATCATTGGAAGTGACTTGGAATAGTATAACTGAAATTCCCGTCACGTGTACCATCCGGAACGTTATTAAATGGTCATCTCAAACTAGACCCTGAACCCTCTTTGAATAGTTTTTAACATCTACACTATGCTAGTATCGACCATTTTGACATTTCACAAAGAGCCAAGATACTGCAGTCTTCAGCTGGATATTGTCTACATTATACGCGTAACACGTGCGTTGCGTCAATGCTAAAAAAAAAACTGGCGTATTAATCAGATAGAAAATCAGAAGCATTGAAATAAAATTAGATTCAGAAAACATTGATTGTTATAATCTTGTGGATTGTTGTCAACATAAGTACAGCGTTTATCTTCCATCCCGAATGCGTATGAAAATTTCTGATTTTGATCCCTCGGAACACCCAGATTTCTGATATCAATGCGCGATGAAAAATATTTTATGTTTTGCACCGGTTAAAGGAGCGGAAGGTTGTGCTAAAGTCCATGAGGCTAATTCCTGACCTCAACCTACTTGTTAATCTTGATTAAGATGAGAAAATGACGAGTAAACACATGATAATGTTAACGCAAACGTAGATTCCTTTTCCTGTATGAATAACTCAACTCGTTCTATTCAGCCGAGTGGTATTTTAATCTGCCTTTATGACTGTCACAAAATATTCTACGAAATGTGGACATCTTTTCTCACGCCTAGAGCTGTATCCCTTGCAGCTTAAAGCGAGAGTTTTGAGGAAGCTTTAGAGTCACGGCGGCGCGGTGTGGCGGCAGCGAAATATAAAGCGAAACTACTCTGTCTCACTCATCACTGATCGCGCTTGGTGGGGAGGGGAGAGGCGATAAAAATAAAAGAGCGAGAGGTCGTCGCCGTGCCGCGCCGGCCGTGGCATCGGTAATATCACCCACATATTTTCTAATGGATTATATCACGATGTATCAGTCGTGGAAAACGAGCCAATGCCAACCAACGAATGAAACAACCCGCTCCTGTTACCCTCTCTTTCACACATACTCTCCAATACCTAACCCCTCTTCTCACTCTCTCGTTCTCTCCTACCGTCGGAATATAGCTGTCGATAAGGTAGTATAAAGTTGCTATCCTTTTTTATCCCTTGTACGTACCCCCTCCCCCATCTCTCTCCCACCGTTTTATTTCTTCCCCGGCCATACTCGCCGTTACCTCCGCGCTCATGCTAAATGGTATCATCGGTATTGGAGATGCGGAGACGGTTATAAATAAAATCCCTGCTTTTATTTTAAAGGGTTTGCCTTTTGTTTATGCGCCGCGCCGTGCCGACGTCGCGTCGTTACGCCATCGCCATTCCGTTGCAAAAGAGGATGTAATCCCAAAAATGACGTCACACGCTCTCCTCTCCGATTCCTATCTCTGGTTTATCGCTAGCCAAAAGGCGTGAAAAATTATTGAATCCATTGTTCGAACGACAGGTTGGCTCTGCTTTTGATAGAGTATTTATGAAACATCCCTCGTACTACGTACCGAGAGTAAAAATGTTGCATTGTATATGTATGTATACGTGGCATATTCTTAAAGTCGCAGATAGAGTTTCAGTAATGTGATACATCGATTGTATATTTTCCCGCGGTTCCAAAACAAAGCAGACTTTATGTGAGCAACTTTATGATAAGAGATTTCAAGAGATTACTTATGTATAACTGATACGCAGGATAATGCGATCTTGCTCTTGTTAAGTTGATGGAGAATCGTTTGAAACGTCAACTTTGTATTGATGCAATGCGGTCTGTTGAGGAGCTTACTGTAAAGATTAAAGAATTTGGCGCGGAAAGATTACATGCAATAAATGTTTGTACACGCACTGATGCAAGCGTAACGGATTTTCCTGGGCTCCGATTCAGAACGTTCGAATCAAACCACCGCCAAATCAATCGAGTTGATCGCCGACTTTGACTCGATAATGTTAATTATTAAGGAAGGGCGTATTTTACATTCGGATAGGAAGTTCTTCATACAAAGATGGAGGCCCGCCTCATGGATTAATATTTTCGAGTCGAAAACGAATCGGTCCAATTAAGATATTAGAACGTTCGGAACTGGCCCTCTAGTTTTTTCTTTAGTTCTTCTTTTTTATAGATATCTTTCATTTTTTCATGACGTTATTACGTTTTTTTTAATATTTAATGAAAACTTGCTTTTTCTGTCGATAAATCGTTATGTAAGTATGGATTTTAAAGTTGTCAGAAAGATGTGTCAATTCGCGTCAACAAATATGTCACCGCGGTCAAGTGTAATTAATAGAACCAAGCAGACACAACCTGAGACATATTTAGGGTTTTTCTTCGGTTGAGATGAACTATTAAGGATACTTTAATGCGGGTTTGATAACGAGGCCTTGTATATAAATGTCTACATTATGAATAGATAACTGTGCAAAAGCGCGTCGGGAGAGAGAGGGGGTTTTATTTATTTCTTTATTTCAATCACAATCATCAGTATGCCGATGTATAATTAGCTGGAACAATTCAAGATAGATGAAGGTTGTAAAGTAGTTATAAACAAAGAATAAGGAAGACATATTTACTGGCCATAACGCTCATCAAAAATATATGTAGATGACATTCTTTTCTAGGGTGATAGTTCGGAATGGTACGCGACTTTTGTCACAGCTGATTGCGATCGATGAGGATTACTGGCCATAAAGCTCATCAAAAATATTTGTAGATGACATATTCTTCTCTAAGGTGATATTTCGGAATGCTACGTGACTTTTGTCACAGCTGATTGCGATCAATGAGTGCATCGTAAGGAAGAAATATTTACTGGCCATATAGCTCATCAAAAATATAATATGTAGATGACATTCTTCTCTAAGGTGATATTTCGGAATGCTACGTGCCTTTTGTCACAGCTGATTGCGATCAATGAGTACATCGTTGGCTAACCACTGAATCGGCACTAAAACCGTGTATTATCGGCATCAGGGGATACGGTCCGAATTGTAATGATGGTAGCGTACACGCGGTGCGCAGTAAATATGAAGGGGAGTCGGGCGCATTTTGAGACGACAGCGATTCATTGACAAACTACGAGGTTTGGAGTGGTTTCGTTTGAACAGGAATTTGCGCTTTTAATGCAGGCAAGAGGCAAGGTTATAATAGATTACAAGGTCTTTGGCGGCCGACTACCTACCTAGTACCTATACCACTAACCGCGGGTACAGCGACCGAAGCGATTTGACCGAACCCACCCTTTTTGCGTTGCCATGCCGACACGCGACAGCAGCAAGCGAGACTGAAAGGTGAAATGTGTCCGTTGCAAACTTTTGTTTGGGAGCTTTTCCTCGTTGATTTTTAAATGAATGAGAGCGTATAAAACACGCAAGACACTCTGATTTTTCAAGATGTTTGCTGGAAATAAAATTGTAGGACGACAAGTGTGATTAGTACGTTGCGTATTGGTGACATAGCAATAAATTAGTCAAAGTCATTAAAACGGTGTGAATGAGGGCAAATATTTCATATTTTTCTCGAAAAATCCAGACCTCCCCCCCCCCTTCAATCGCCCGAAAGAGCTTTTTCTTTGCTCCCCCAAGCGGTGTACAACAAATGACATAATCAGTATCATTCCAAGATGACCAAAATCATCTTTTGGATCAAAAGACGGGAAGAAAAGTACAAGTTTTTTGTCTTCGATAATGTGAAGAGCAAAACTGTCTATGATAATCAGCAATTTGGCAACATCGAATTTTATCCATCCGAAACCTATGAAAAATTATCGATTCCAGGTGAAACAATATCTGCTTCGTCATGGATTGATTTTGTACATGCATGATTATTTGTAATTAGGCAAAAAGAACGGCTGCCAGATGGTCAGATTGCAAGAGCCGCCAATGCTCATTCTTAACGGGCAATCCCTTTTAATAAAACGCATATCAATTTATTGACTCAAAACCGTTTCATGAATCGGATACAAGGAGAATAGCAGGAGACGGTAATTATTAAATACTTACTCTAGACTGAATATTACTCATCAATTGTGAACCGCGTGGAGCCGCGAGGCAAAAGTCGATTTGATACCTTTCAGTACTTGGGGGAAAACCTGACGTAGACTTTTGCTTTTGAACCCGAATACGCTTTAAGCCTTTTCAATATCATACCTTTGTATGTTAATTATTTTCGCAACCAAATCTGTCTCAGACAATTTTAGGTTCTTTTTGACGCAGTGAAAGTGACTCGAAATAAAATTCTGGATATCTGCGAAATAATTTATCGTCGGGCGCCTTCAATTAGAAGCGTAGGCAAATTGAACACCGCGGAGTAGGAATAGTTAACTAACCTATAAATTTGAGCAATCCATAGTATGGGACCGACGCGACAGTGATTGTTCGAATTTTAATCGTGATCGAGTGGGTGTTGTTCTTCTCAATGAAAAATTCCTGACGACTCTCCTCATATCAGCTATCGAGAGTACATCATAGAGATAAAAAAGCTATAACTGTATAGGGGGTTGTTTCTGGTTTATTTCCCTTTTATACTTCATCTTTAGTAAAAAAAAAATGTGATTAATTCAATGAAAACTGGTTTTGAGAGAGTGAGAAGTTTTAGAGCGGCTATCTATGGCCACTGATTTTTAATACAATTATCAAAGTGAAATTTTTTTGTTTGTTTCTGTTGCCTTTTGAATTTGTTAATCATTTAAATGCTTCCAAAAGAAACAGTTATATCAATTTTCTTGTGCAGAGAGCTACTTTTAAAACACTTCCACCGTCATAATTAGACACAATAGTTTCAAAACGATTTGGCATGTCTTTTGTTTTAAAGTTTTAAGGTTACAAAATAAGAGGCAAAACAAACCAAGCCCGCGTGAAAATGCCCATAAAAATGGGGCTGCCCCCACGGTATCCTCAAAACTACGTCCTAGAAAACCACATCTATAGTATAGCTTTTTGGTGAAGATAAAAGGGATTTTATCGGAGAGCGCTTACTCTAAAACTTAACACCACTCATCAGCGTATACAACTTACAGCGGATTGTGAACTCGATCAAATTACGATACGAACGTTCATATTCACCCAGTGTTGCCAGATTTGGGGTAAAATAGCTGCACCTTTTACATTGATTTAAATGGGGGAAGATACGACTTTTTACCCTTCATCTGGCAACACTGTATTCACCCTGCAGCGTTGATGCCTTTTTATGATGGAAATATAAATGTGAAAGCCAATCAAATCTGGCCACCATGTTCATTGTTCCGTGACATCAAAGTACACGGTTGCTACGTACTTACCGAGAAAAATTATTGCGTCATCAATAAGAAACGAAAATCCTTGATTGGCCTCCATCTAAGATTTATTTTAGTAACTTGCAGGCTGATCATTTACTTCTACTCAAAACAGATGTTTAAGACTGTCTGCGTGACACAATTAATTGGTTGAATGGTTAAACATTAAGAATTGACCGTTGCTATGGTCATTATCATTCATTACTCCCGTTACCTATAGCTTTATGATAAGGATACTCACAAGTTGCTGTTAATAAAACCGGCACTTTAATATGATGTTACTAAAGCAATACAACAGCTAAGTTTAAAAAGTCTTGACCAATAGCGCCACATATAGACAGTCTTGACAATTCAACAAAAAAGTAACTTGTCGGCCCGCCCTCAGGTAGTATAGAATGGTAGAAAAAACAACCCACGGAATTTCGATTAATTTTTCAGTGTTCTCCTCTTTTTTTTTTTTACCCGGACGCTCCGCAACTAATTCCGCCAATTTTTTTCATGCTCATAAATATCTTTAAACAACAACAAAAATTCGAAAAAAAAATCTGGAAGATTCTTGAATGCCTGAGGCAAACAAACACATCTATATTGCCATCTTAATTCACAATCCTGATAGATAAAACTCCTTTGGGCGCTCAAAAAGTGTATCCAACCGCGTTTAAAATCTTCAATTTATGTCTCCTCTATGTCAAAATCTCCCTTTGCCAAAATTATGAGCAAAATATATTTTCACTAACGCCGCTTTCTCTTATTAAAGAAAAGCTCGCTTGGACCGGGAGTGACTGAGGGTAGTATCCGATAGCTTGAAGGGACCGAGATTTTTTACTTCCCTCAGATGAATCTGGAGTTATTTAGTGAAGCTAGACAGTCCCTTCTCTTTACTACTTTCAATCTGATTTCCTAAATGGATACTATGTACCTCTTTAGCCGTGGTATCGTAAAAACAGTGTTGCCGAATATAAAGCAAGGAGAGAAAAAAAAGAAAAAAAAAAACAGAAAAATGAAAATCCTCAGAATGTCCAATATTTTTTCCACAAAAACTCTATAACAGGAGAAAACCACTGCGTACAACCATGTGAACCACCACACTAGATTGAGACCGTTTGTTCAGAGGGTTTTGCTTCACAAATGGGGCAGTTGCAAGGGTCTGAAATTTTGTGTTTTTTATGAAGAAAATGAAAGTACTTGATGAGCTGAGAACAAAGATGCCTTTGGTTTTTAATTAAGTCTTATTTTTCCGGACATGTGATTTTGGCCCAAAATACATTGTTTTAAATGGGAATCCCGCGCAGTGACGTCACTACACACACGAATTTTTGTAACTTGACACGTGTGTATCTCCAAAACCAAGACACTTAGGAAAAAACCAAAGGCACCATTGTTCTCAGCTTATCAAGTACTATCATTTTCTGAATAAAAAACACAACATTTCAGACCCTTGCAACCGCCCCATTGCGGCAACAGAGCAAAAGACCCGGCTAATTTCCTAGTTTTATATTAACTTTTTATACGTTGCGCGCGTAAGTCCAGGCTAAGTGGCGGACTTAAGGAGACAGTCCTCCTCACACTTCTCAGTCCTGAGTCGGCCGCCCGCTCGCCGCTCGAATTTTGCACCCGAATCTCAATAAACTCTGATTCAGTAAAATCCGGCTTTTACGACAATTCATTTGCTTTTTTCATGCGAGTTGAGCCGCGCATTGATTTCGCCCTTCAACCCTTCTCCTATCCACTTTCTCCTCTTTTAAGCTGCTTTTTTATGCATTAGAGCACTATGGTATCACAGAGAAGTTGTCCATTGCTCTCAACGTGTAAGCGTTGCCAATCATAGGATAAATTGACAAGCCTTTCTCATTTTAAATTCAATGTAAAAAGAAACACTTTTTATGTAACATTTGGCGACAGCCCATCGTTCATCTGATCAGGGCTGCCGTTTTGCGTATAATCAATGCTATTTTTCTATTCACCGATGATTCCACCGGTTGAGAAAAGATTACACAGTTCAGTTGAGTGTATGACTGTAATGCACGAAAATACTCTGATCTGTAATCTTTCCTTAATCGGTGGAAACTCCGTTGATTAATTAAAATATCCGCAAGTTTTTTAAAGTCATCGACGACTCCACCGGTTGAGAAAAGATTACAGATGCGAGTATTTTAGTTTATTACAGTCATGCTCTGAACTAAACTGTGTAATCTTTTCGCAACCGGTAGAATCATCGGTTAATTGAAAAATAGCATTGATTATACGCAAAACGGCAGCCCTGCATCTGATTGCGATCATAGAAAGATTCAAAACGGTGGTGAAAAGGACGATCGCCCCTCTTTTTTGAGAAAAATTTCGTTTAAGGAGAAGATAAAGTATCACGATTGATTGGAATTTTCGTAGAAAATACCGTCTGGTACAGCGAACCTATTGCAAGTTGCTAATAATTTATAGTGATGCCCATGTAATGTTATGCAGGACAAACCATCCTATATAAATAGGAGGAATACAAAATTGAGCATTGGTATTGAACAGCTCCACCGTTTTGGATCTGGAGGAAGTGGTGATTTTCGCGTGGGTCCATTGGTGTCATTTCTTTTTCTTTGCATGAGCTGTCAATTGATTTACCATTAAGTATAGCTTTAAACATGGAGTTCACCAAACCCAATCAGAAAGCGGTTCCTTGTAACCTCAGTATTTACCATTCAAATATGGGCTTGTGATAAACCAAGCACCAAAACTCTTGGCTTCTCATTTCAGAGTCATTTTTGTTTTTTTGATCTTTGATACAGCCATCAAAGTGGCCGGTATATATTTGACCATTGTGATTTTCGTTAGAATTTTTATAAAAAAAAAAAAAAAAAAAAAAAAAAAAAAAAAAACCCTCAAAGTCAATTTAATTTTCGAGCAGTTTGAGTAACACATACAAATTTCCTTTTAGCCTTAAAGTAATCCATTCTTACCTTACTTTTATCAAATAGGTTTCTCAATTTCCGTTTAAACTTTTTATAAGACCAACTGCGCTCGTCTTCCTTTCTTCAAAGCGTGTTGGGAGAAATCGTAAGTATCTTGATGCATAAATGCAAAATTCCTTGAAGAAGCGCGCTGAAAATTAAATATTTAAAATGTGGGACAAGTACCATGCATTCAAATCTCATATATTGAATCTTTCCATCATTCGTCTCCTCTTCATAGAAAGATTATGAGAATGAAACTACGAAATGATTCGGTTGAGAGTTAAATCTTGTTCAGTGAAATTGAAATCCGTTGAATCCATCGCTTCAGAACAATCGTGTGAAAACCAAGATTTCGTAAGAAGTATTGGTAATAACCTAAAAAAAGGAACTTTTCAATTTGATACCGCCTTTTCCTCTGCATGCATTGAAGATCGTATTTCCTCTTGCAGCGACATACGCGTCTATTCAATGTTGTCAGATTTTGATGACAAATCTGCAGAGCCCCAAATACTAAGTCAGTGGTGGCTCGTGCAATTTGGCAAAATTTGGCCAATGAAATATAAAACAATCAATCCTCAAGAGGTTCATTTGACCCTCCTAGAAATCGATACTTTTTCATAGGTTTAAATGGAAAAATAACAAGGTTGCCTATCTGCACGATTTGCCACACGACAAAGTGTACGCGTGGAACTGTGCGAGTGCAAGCAGACAAATATCAGAATTGCTCAGTGCACCGCAGAAAATCGATATTTTACGCGGATTTTAACGGACGAAATGCAACATTGCCAGATTTCACGTGCAACCACTGCATACAAGAGTCTTAGCTGGGAGGCCTGAATGAATCACAATGTAAGAGCGGACTAAGACAAATTATAAAAGCCGTAGAAGTAAGAACACTGAAGTTCAGCATGGCCCAATAAATGTACGGTACACTCGGTCCTCGGCCCCAAGTCCGACCTAAGTACTTCAACAAGCATCGGCCACCAGCCAACGGACCGTTTAAAAATGGCGAAACCATTAAACCTGAAAATAGCACTGCCATTTTTAGGTACGATCTAAAGCCCGTTTGTACCAATGAGCTATAACTTTAGAGAGGCACATCAAGGAACGTTCCGCTGGTTCATTGTTGTCACCTAGGGCGCCCCCATCTTGCCGTAAAAATCGCTTTTGAGGTTAACTTTTGTAGGTTGTTTCCGGTGGTTCCGTAAACAAACTCGGGCATCGCCGGAAACGACTTGGAAACGTCCTACAAAGCTTAACCTCAAACCTTAGAATCTGCCGTCCAAATTCCGCTTCTTCCCGGGATTCCTTCTACCCTGTGTGGCACAAGGTGGACCAATCCACTGTCACTCTATAAAGTTATAGCTCATTGGTTTGTACTGAATATTTATTGGGCCCATATTGTTAATAGATTTTGGAATCATTTAGAATACTCAACATTCATGTGGATGAGGATGATATCATTTTTACTGATTATGATTAATTTTTATTAAAATTCCTTCTTTCTGACGGTACTAAAACAAAAGACCTTTGAAATTAATTCCGGAGTGAAATGTTCGATAGCTCGCCTTCTCTGCTATTATGTATTCAACAGTAGTGCACCGAGAGTTTCTTCATTTCTCTCTTTTCTCCATTAAAAAACGTATGTTAGACAAGGATAGACAACGGGATAAAACCCCCTCTTTCTGTCCTTTTCCTACTTATACGTTCAAATGGGAAATGAGAGAGATGGAAGACATCCTGGTTGCGCCAGTGGTATCCAAAGACCCTCCTCAACTGAGCGATCTTGGCAACCTTGCCGTAGCCATCTCATCGAGACCAATGCACGAATATATTCAGTACTTGGTTCTGAGTCCCCGAGCGGATTTATTTCTTTCAGGCTTCATCAGCATGGATCGTCTCCACCAAAGCAACGCTTCGCTCATAAGCCTTTTGCTCACAGCGGCTCTTCGTGAATAAAAATATCCAGGGCTCTAGAGAATGCGAGTACATTCTATGCTGAGCGTGTGCGCACTATACTAACACCGCACCACCGCGGTCACAAGCGGTGAGGTACCATCTCTGTTTTACTGAATGGACCACTCTTCATAGTTTCATGTTGACCTGCAGAGTTCGACAAATATTATTTACAACGAGGACAGAAATAACCGACATTAATCATGTTATTCTCATGAAGTGGCGTCACGTGCAGTTTGGCAACACTGAAATTTATTCATTTAAATTAATGTGATAAGTCGATTTCAGGGGGTGCACACTGCACAGTGTATAAGAAAAAAATCGATATATTTAATGAGTTAAAATGGAGGAGTCGCGGTGTTGCCAGATGGCATGGGAGGCAAATGTTCTTATGCTATATTCTTTGTTATTAATTTGTAGTTTTTACATTATACTTATCTTTTTATCTGCGAGTTGGTTACTATCAAAAATCCAACAATGATTCTCACAAACTCAATAAATGTGTTTGAAAAAAAAATCCATGATGGCGATCAATTGAGCGGTTCACAATGGAGGAGTCCTAACTAATCGCAACTTTCCATGCTATAAGAAAAGCGGTTCATCGTAGAGAAAGCTGCAATCAGATAAACTCCTCCGTTGTGACGCTCTCATCATTTGACCACCATTTTACATTTCTCTTTAAACGCCTTTTGTGAGTTCATGAATGGATTTTGAGACTTCGCGATGCTTTTAATTACATTTTAAATAGAAATATCCTCCATGACGATATAGCAAAAGTTTGCAACAGACCCATTTTCAAACATAAAATATATGGGAATAGTGTGGAGAATTTCGAATATTTTATTTGCGGTATAGATGCAATGGCATATCGTCCAATCTATGGCTTCCTTATTCATTTGTCTATGTAAACCATGTAAATTATCGAACTAGTACACGGAAAAAGCAGTTCTTCATATTTTCTATACCATATGATTGCTGAAAAAGCCTCAACTATACCGGCGGTAGATAAAATACTGATTTTATTTCGTTTTTTTTCTACCACGGTAGATTTTTCATTCACCGCGGTAGGTGTTTTACAATCTAGGACCAGCAAATAATCTACCAGTGGCAATCGATTCAAAAAATCAATAGTCTATAAAAAAAAAATCCAACAACGACTCTCACAAACTCAAGAAATGAGTTTAAAAAAAAAAAAAAAATCCTTGATGGCGATCAATTGCACTGAAAAAAAAATCAGCTAAATTTAACTAATTTCAACTTAAAAGTATGGACACCACTTAAAACTGTTAGTTTGACTATTTGAATTAGTAAAATTAACTCCGTGCCGTGTTAATTAACATGGCACGGAGTTAATTTTACTAATTCAAATAGTCAAACTAACAGTTTTAAGTGGTGTCCATACTTTTAAGTTGAAATTAGTTAAATTTAGCTGATTTTTTTTTCAGTGTGAGCGGTTCACAATGGGGGAGTCCTAACTAATTGCAACTTTCCATGTTAGAAAAGAGGTCATCGTAGAGAAAGCTGCAATCAGATAAAGCTCCTCCGTTATTGTGACGCTCTCATTTTGATAGACATAGTCGATCTACCGTGGTATAAAAAACACTCGATCACGGTTGCTGAGGCATTTTCAGCAAGCCAGGGACCAAATAGTGTTGCGTCCTCACGGTCCCGCACGCAGATGATCGGTGAGCACTTACGGGGGGTATAAACTACACGCAAATATACTTACGTGCGCACCATCCAACGTCTTTCGGAGGACCGTCAAGCCGTAACAATATTTGGTCCCTAGTAGATAATATCAAGAAATCTGGGTCATACGTCTATCAGATGTTTTTCCGTGTATTTGGTATACAGAGCTGCACTCATTTTTGACCTTTTGCAAAATGGTGAATCGTTACGTTGCCAAGGTCCACGCTACGTCTTTGGGCCAACTTTTACAGTCATCAGGGACAAAAATAATCAAAATGAATTCTTGTGGGAGATAAACCGAAATACTTTACCAAGCTAATTCAAGTATTTTAAATAGCCTACAGTTAAAGATTCGTTTGTCCCCGACTGTATAAAAACAAAATTTGCGTGTTACGAATACAATCAAGGACTAAATGCTAAGCTGCTTACCTACTTATTATAATTACTATAGCTAAATCTTCTAGCTTTTGACTCGAAAATTACATAGTCATTCAACTTTTGGAGCTTGATTCAGACATTAAACTGACACGTTCTTTCAACAGTGCAGTCCAGCATTGGCTGAATCTTTTCACAAGTTTATCAAAGGATTCGCTGCAATCAATTTCAAGCTGGGGGGTGCAACAAATATGCATTTCAATTTATCAGAGAAGTCTGAAATTCTTTGAAGAGAGGAATGAGAAAAACTCTACTTTTTGAGCGTCGCAGTTAATGTTCGAACAATGCTAAAAAAAAATGTCACAATCGAAGCCTGAAAAAAGCTGCCGCTTCATATCCGGTCTATTGTCGACTAACAAGAAGTTCAAGCCCGCATAACTTGCAAGTTATTATACAGTTTTTCATCTATTCATTTTTTTTTTTTTTTTTTTTTTTTTTTTTTTGCTCGAGTTTTTTTGCTTCTTATAATTTTCGAATTCTGAGGATTTCTTTTATCGAAGCAACTTCATAGACATTCGCACGGAATGGCTTGGAGAGTGATTTTTTATTTTTCCGCTATTGTTGACCTTCCCTACCCCTCTACATAATTCCCCGTCGCGCTATATTCTCTTCTGCGAACTATGCTCCCTTTTTATTTTCAGCGTATAGTTTCCGTCATCAGTATTGCCCGTAAATATTTTTCCTTTATTTAACTTCTGCCCGGACGTTTTCCTGATCCAGAGTTGTCAGAAATTTTTAGATATCAGCAATTTTCTCGTTTAATCTGCAAAAAAAAATACAACCATATAAAATTACAGTGTGATTGCTAAAACCCGGAAATGAACTTTAAATTGTTAAAATCGCAATTTATGAAATGCTCATTTAGCAAAATTTGTCGCTTTTTTTAACAATAAAATTGCTGCTGAAGAAAAAAGTACCCATTCGCTAAATCAGCAAAGTTTTTTGCTAAAATTAGCATTTCATAAAGTGCAAATTTTGCAGTGCAAAAAGTACTCCCGGTTTTTAACATTATTTTGCAATTTTACCAATAGTACTTTTTTGGCGTAATTGAAAATGCAGGATGATTGTTTCATAATTTGTGATGAAAATTTGATTCCTCAATACATCTTTTCTGAGCTGTGGTGTAGCGTGCAATTTGGAAACGTTGTATTGTGTCCATTTAAACCCGTGTAAAAGGTTGAATGCAAAGGTGCTCACCGAACACAACGTTGCCAAATAGCACGCTACGCTACTGTTTCTGAGCTGTTGCTACTGCGATGTTAAGTATTGAAGTTATAGTCCAACCAAGTACCAACTGAGTCCCTTCTTTTTGTGTTGTAATTTGTTATTTTATTGTTAGTTTTAGAATGTTTCTGATTTTTAGGTTGGTGGAATTTTAATTGTATTTTTTTGTCAGTGTTCGGTTGGAATGGAGCTTGTCGAGTTCTTCGTATTACAGGTGTAACATAAGAATTAAAGTCTGTATTTTATCAGCTGAAAAGATTATTGACGTACGCTATGCACAGCCAGTGAAAATTGTTATGTATACATATGTAGGCAATGTAGTACACAAAAACTGTGGCTACAGGGCTGTTGAATTAAAACATCAAAAATGAGAAATTAGGGGTTAATACTCTATCTGTCTTCTTTCTTTCACATCTTTTTGAACAGCCTTTTTTGAGGGAAAAAACATTATGTGGGTAAGCTGGGACACACCGATAAGAGGGATAAACTCCATTAATATAACGATGACTTCAAAATGCGATGATTCCTTGCATATTTTGAAACCTTCTTAGCAAGTGCTATGTCAAAGGAACAAACATTTTTCAAAACACCTTAAACTTTAGAGAGCTATTTAATTGCAGAACTTCGTCAAAGTTTACGCAATGGTGAGGGGGTTTCAGATGACTCCTGAAAGTGGGATGTCGAAAATAAGTACTCATCTCATTGAATTTAAGCATTGCAAGTCACCTAAACCAAAACTGAAGAAAACCGTCGTGCATTCTTTTTGTCATTTTTGTCCCCGACTGACTGATACTTCGATGTTCAGCAAAAATTAGTATTTTCATGTATGCGATCATAAGTTATCTCAACAGTGGCCCGTTTGAAATATTCAGTGATTGTGAAATACTGAATCTATACTTCGTAAGAAAACGGATCTGGTGCATTTAAAATCATTTCCTTGAAAAATCGCCAAAAAAGTTTCACTCCCGTAAAATGGCTTTTGCGAGGAAACTAACATAGCACTCATAGCAGTAATTGTCTAGAATCGGTTGTCAGTTCAGCTCCGCAGTCAGTACTCAGTACGGACATTTCTGACCCCTCAAAACTTCCTCATCGTACCGCTCCTCTTTCTCCCCAAAGTCAGATATGTACCGCGAATACTTCAATGCATAAAATAAAAGGTCAATTTGGCTGTGTTTTTTTTTTTTTTTTTTTTTTTTTTTTTTTTTCTGTCTGTGTTTTGTCATATATTTGATCCGTTACTCTGTTTCCGATTCTTCTTTTCGTGTACGTGAAGTGACACGTGTATTTTTCCGCATGTGTGAGTATGAAAATGAGTATGTGAGAAGCGAACGTCTTCCCCCGCGACGCGAACGTCAAGGGGGTTGTGGTGGTGGGGGGTACGGAAGAGGTCCACGCCGTCCGCCTCGTCAAAATTGGAAAACTTTGCGGACGGGGATGGACGATTCAAGCGTCGTTACGAGAAATGTTTCTAATTTTGGTTGAACGCTTACGAAGGAGAGCAAAGGGGAGGAGGAGAGAAAGTGGAGGAATAGAGGAGAGAGAGGGAATACGCGATTGGGAAGAGATGGAAAAAGGAGAGGAAAGTTTCAATTTTTACCCCCGCTGGTTGCAAGCGCAGTTGCTAGATCTATTAAAAAATTTTATAGAAAGGTAAAACAGATTATTTTAAAATTAATACTTATTTAAAAATGATTTACCGAGGAAGCTATTTTGCTTTATGAGAGTAAATTCTGCGATGATAGAACTGGCGTGGAACGAAAAAAGTTCCGGCTGAACTTAAAATAGCATGCCTGAAAATTTGAGCGAGCAGAAAGAACGTTGAAATAAATAAAAAAAAACAGGGAGCTAATTAAAGTTCTCGGAAGAGTCAAGAGGAGAGCATCAGGAGAGAATTAGAGAATTGAAGAAAACAAATGGTCATTGAAACTTTTTTTCCCCCCTAAAAGTTGCGTTGTTCAACCAGCTGGGACTCAGAGTCGAGCGATGCAAGTTCTTCGAAGCTATTCAAGTCACTAGTTTAAATTAAGTGCCCGAGTTATCAAAACGTTTAAAGTAACAAAAAGAGGAAGTGTTCACTGTCAAACGATATTCTATTTTGTACATTGCACTTCAATTGAAGATCTATACTCAAAAATTTATGAGATAAATCAACATGTTTTTCCAATATTTGATTCTTTGTTTGAATGGGGGGGGGGGGGGGGGGGGGTCTAAGTCATCCTTAATGTCAAATTTGTCAAAATAAAGTAAAACACAACCGGACCTTATTTGACCCCGCCTATGGGTTATAACCTTATTTGTACCTTCTAAATGCGGTGAGAATGAAATAATCATAACCTAATCGAAAATCTGCATTGCCTCAAAATGTTCACGAAGAATTTCATACTATACAGGGTGTTTCTAAAACTTAAGTCATCCTTTCTACCATGTATTCTTGAAGTCAAAATAAGACTTTTTTTCCCTATAAACATGTGTCCGAAAATGCCCCCCTTTTGAGCTACAGCCCCCCAAAGTTTTAAAAAATTGTTGGTTTTTTCTGAATATCGACCATAATTATGAACCAAATGCCATAAAAATTGGTGTCCCGAAGTAATTTTACGTGTAAAATTCATTAATGACCTCAAGAAATTCATAAATGAGGTCTGGCTGTACTTTTCAGGCAATCTTATACCTTCAACGAAAAAATTTTATGTTTGGGTTGGAAATTTGAAAATGAAAAGTGAAATCAGATGGGAAAAACTCTTAAAAAGATATATGGTCCTCTTTGTTTTGGTCGATACGACGCGTTTTAAAGCGAGATAATCGCTGCACAAGGTGGAAAAGTCAGTGCTTATACCATGGAGAGCGGCAGTAAGTATGAAACCCCCCACTCCGCTGCTACTTCGGGCCGCCTGCTATAGTAAAAGCGCTGACTTTTCCCCCTTTGTGCAGCGATTATCTCGCTTAATACGCGTCGTATCGACCAAACAAAGAGGACCAAATATCTTTTTGAGAGTTTTTTCCCCTCTGCTTTCACTTTTTTTTTTCAAATTTCTAACCCATAACATAAAATTTTTGTCGTTGAAGGTATAAGATTGCCTGAAAAGTACAGCCAGACCTCATTTATGAATTTCTCGAGGTCATTAATGGATTTTACACGTAAAATTACTTCGGGACACCAATTTTCATGGCATTTGGGTTTATAATTATGGTCGATATTCAAAAAAAAAAACAATTTTTTTAAAAATTTGGGGGCTGTAGCTCAAAAGGGGGGCATTTTCGGACACATGTTTATAGGGAAAAAAAGTCTTATTTTGACCTCAAGAATACGTGGTAGAAAGGATGACATAAGTTTTAGAAACACCCTGTATACTATTTTCATTATCACTGGTCAGAGCGCTCCTGTTGCGTTATTTTGGCTGATCATTTACTTTTGCGTGAAACCAATAGTTAAGATCGTCTATGCGTGACGCTATTGGTTGAGCATTATAAGACTTGGAAATTGCTATAGTGACCCTGACCATCGTTAAAGTTTCTCGATAGCTATGACCTTACAAAGGCTACTCATCGGGAGCTGTTATAGCAACGGGAAATTTAACGTTGGTTGCCACATCAACAGTCAATTATCATAATTACAAAGAGTAAACAAGAGTCCCAACAAAACGGTAGGAGAGCGTGGCATAGTCGAATTACTATCGAATATCACTATCGACTTTACGACCTCTGATTGGCTGGCGAAAGCCTGGGCCCTGTGAGATCGCTCTTATGGAAATTTAACATGGGGTTTTCGAGTTTGTCTCATTTAAAGTTAAATTCCAAGAAAATCATTGCTCCTTACCTTCGGGAAATTCAAATTATATTTTTTTGAGGATATAACGAAGATATTGATGGATCCATACATATCACTTCATCGAAAAATAACCAGAACAATATGAATTTGAAAGTAAAATTACAAGCAATTTTTTGCCATCAAATCCCCTCTTCGCACAGGTCGGGCCGAGTGTGTGGTGTAGCAGTTGTTTTTTCCATTTTTCTTGTTTTAGTTTAGTGCAGATAGTTTGAAATGAATGTAAAATTCATTCTTAGAAGGAAATACGCCGATTTCATGAAGAAAATAACCGAAGATGTAAACACAAATACACAAGACAATACGAAGTTTAGCGGCTCACTATCGGACGTGACGGCCCAAAAAATTGCCCGTAATTTTACTTTCACATTCATATTGTTCTGTTAATTTTTCGATGAAGTGATATGTATGACCCATCAATATCTTCGTTATATCTTCAAAAAATTATTATTTGAATTTCCCGAAGGTAAGGAGCAACAGTTTTCTTGGAATTTGCCTTTAAATGAGGCAAAGTCGAAAAACCCCATGTTAAATCTCCATAAGAGCGACCTCACAGGGCCCAGGCTTTCGCCAGCCAATCAGAGGCCGACTTTTCGATATCACTAACCTAACCTAACCGGCCACGCTTTCCTACCGTTTTGTTGGGACTCTTGTTTACTCTTTGCATAATTATAAACCAATCATATAGACAGTCTTAACGATCGGTTTAAAGAGAAAGTAAATAATCGGCCCGCTGCACAAAGGTCTGAGATCTCAAAAAGAGGCCGAAAATCAGAAAGTAAATTTCGCTCATTAATTTATCATGTATAAGCCTTCACGACCAATTCTAGTTTCAGGAAACAATTTTAAGTAGTCATTAATTCTAGAAATTTACTGGAAAGTTTTAAATTCAGCTTGAATTTAAATGTAGTTTATATAAGCGCCTTCATTTTTTAAGGCAGACTAAAACGGTACAGTTGCGTGTGAAGAGTTAATTACTTTTCATCACGCATCAGCTAAGGCAATGCGATGGGCCTGTTGCAAACTTTCGCTACAACGATTAAGAGTGTATAATCTAATGTAAAATAGCCTGAAAAGTCCATTGGTGGCACCAGAAAGTCATAAAATGCAATAATAAACTATCAAGAGGCGTTTAATGAGGCGAAGAAATATTGAGCAATTTGTATGCATGCACCACGAACATCCAAGGATAGCCAACCTCACAATATCGCGATCACAACCATTCACAACGTAAACAAATAACACATAACCTCTACCTCCAGCGAGGTTGTCAAAGTTGGCCATCCTTGGATGTTCGTGGTGCATGCGTACAAATTGCTTGATATTTTTCAGCCATCTTGGATTTCATTAAACGCCTCTTGTGAGTTTATTATTGCACTTTATGACTTTCTGATGACACCAATGGACTTTTCATGTGATTTTACATAAAATTTAACACTCTTAGTGGTTTTAGCAGAAGTTTGCAACAGACCCCTTCAATATATTCCTCCCAAAAGTTCCCGCGATTCAACCGATTGAAACCATGTCTTACCGTCATGAGATCAGAACAAAACAAAAAAAAATAAAAGAAATCAGAGGAAAGCTGACAATCTTCAATAAAGATTATCGCATCATTAAACACAACAAGGTAGTCTGAATTTAGAATCCTGCGAAAAGGCAGAAAATAAATTTTTTTGAAATATTTTTTAGATCGGCATTTTTGACCGTGGAGTCATCATTAAATTTATAAGGACAGGGGGGCTATTTTAATTCCTCGGGCGGGGGTGGTGTCTCCACTCACCCTCCATCGCGGCTGGTTCAAATTCTGCGTCCCAGTAGTTCCGGTCCGAATTTTGAAACCAGTCCGCTTCTGGCTGGTCGTAGTTCGGAACAACGCGTAAAATAGGTACTATCATTGAATTCATCATACTTAAACACCCAAGCAAACAACACCAAATAATCTAAAATAAACTTAATCAATAGGAAAACAAATTAATAGATACATGAGTTAATGATTATAAAACATTTTAAATCCTTGTTGAATCTTTCTGTCTTTTTTCTGAAAGCCTCCGAAACAATGTAACCATATTAGTCAGAACAATTAACTCCAATGCTCACGGTAGAAAATAATAGAGGCACATTAGACAAAGAGAACTAGCTTGCTTTCAGGCACAAACATGAGTGGTAGTGGAGTGGGAGTTTGGAGGAGAATCGGAACTTTACGGCGGGAACGACCCTCATAAGACGTTCCGTTCAAAAACAAAAGGAGTAGCTTGGCCATCGCATACAACCATGCTAATAGGAAGGAAGTAAACAAAGAAAGATGTTGAGGTTTAAAAGTAATTTGACTTTGAAAATCGTCATAAAATATATAATTCTTGTTCCTGCATACTACCCTTTTCCTCTGCTCCATGCGGCAACGAACTTTACACGGGCTTTTAACCGCACTTTAAGTATTTGTATTCAAAGGAACTCGGCGTACGCAGGGGAAGGGAGAGAGGATGGGGGTTTAAAAGCGAAGACGAGAGGCAGGCGTTGAAGCCAAAAATGGCCTTGAAGAAGGAGTTGCCAGATGGCTCTCTTCTTAGTTTACTCTAAATACTCACAACCTCATTTTATTTCTATACTTATTCTAAATGAAATGCGCGGTTGCCAAGTGACCTGATCAAACATCCATCGAGCTTTGCTTGTACATCGATTTATGATCAGACTTTGTGAATTTACAATTCTGATTATCCTCGTGCAAACCAGAGACGTCCGTTCGTTGAAGACAAATGTTTCAGAAATTATTTACTTGCCAAAAACTTTATTTTGACAAACTGTTATTTCAATAAAATTGTTATACATATTTTATTTATTTTTTTAATTATTATTATTATTACTTTTTTTTTTTTTTTTTTTTTTTTTTTTTTTTTTTTTTTTTTTTTTTTTTTTCAAATGATCCAACTTCCATGCCTAACGATTACAGTCGTGTTTGGCAACAATCATTACATAGCATCAAATCAGCTGAAACTTATTGCAAGGAATGCTAAAATCAGAATAAGAGCTACGGTTTATTTTGAATGAGTTTCCGCAAATAATCCCTATGTAAAGCTATGCGAAAGACAGAGACAGAGATATGTTAATCGCTTTTTTGAATAGACACCGAAAGAGACCGAGAAAATATGCCCATTGGCTCTTTTGGTATAGTTTCCATTTTTCTTTATTATTCTGCGTGCTTAAAGATATTATTGTTCTTATCATTTCACATATTTATGACTACCTATTTTGAATTGACAAAGGCTATCCTTACTCATCACCAATTAACAAGATGCTGATTTGCTATGTTACGGAGAGTCATCAGTTTGTTGAAGTTCAGAGAAGAGAGGGTCTATTTTGGAGCAAAACCACTTAAAAATAACGTTGGTATAGCATCAGAAAGTTCAAAAATTTACTCACAAACTCATTAAATGCGTTTAACCAAATTTCAATATGGCGATCAAATGAGAGGGTCACAGTGGGGGAGTCCTATCTAATAGAAACTTCCTATGACAATAAAACTGATTATTATCAGAGAAAGCTGCAATCAGATAAGACTTCTCCATTGTGACCCTCTCACCAATTGACCACCTATCACGGAAAAAAACTACGGTGGAAATAACCATACGGATACCTGATTTTGGCACCTGCTAGATGTTATGGTAATGTTAACCAGAAGTATACTATGTTTTGACTAGGTACTAGGTGATGTTACTTGATTACATGTCGAATTTACTCAAACGATCGGTAAATGTACCATACTTCTGGTCAAGTTTACCATAACATCTAGCAGGTGCCAAAATCAGGTATCCGTATGGTTATTTTCACTAATCTTTTTTTTTTTCCGTGTACTATATTGGATTTCGCTTAAGATATGTTTTGTATGTTCACAGATGGATTTTGAAACCGTTTGATGATTTGAATGTAATTTTCACACACTTTTAGATAGGATTCGATCCTATGCATAACACCGCAGCAGAAGTTTGTTTTAGATTCATTCCATATAGCTACACATAAACTGGAGTGGAGTTCCGGTTGGGAAATTATATGTTAAACAGCGGTCTCATTGGGTGATTTTTCTAATTGTTAGTAAGGTTAATCAAAAGATCGCAGCGAACCCGAACAAAACAATCCAAAACGGATCAATTTCGTTTTGTAATTTTGCGAATTTTCTTGCAATTTTGCAACTATGTCAAAAGGCGATAACGTGGTCACCACTAAGCTTCGTCTCGCCGAAGCGATGAAATACGGTTAAAGCTGCTGCACTTCTACACCCGGCGGCGCGGCGCGGCGCCTGATCCGCCCGCCACGGCCGCGGCCGGCCCAGCCCATGGCCTGCGACTGTTTGGTTATCTCTAACTAACTCAGTTAAAACACCAACCACCCAGTGTTACCAGATTTACGGCTTCAGTCTGTATATTTCCAATAAAACTCAATGTAAAATACACGGATTTTTACCTCAAATTGGGCAACACTAGAACCATCTAACGTAACCGTTTAATGTAGAATCGTTAACTATTCCCGGTCTTTCATTATCATCTCATTAGAGTCTTGTTAATACGTTGGCTTACCCTTTTCCCTATAATATATTCCCTATTTACCCATTTTGGTTACAATTACGGTACAAACATATATACATGTTACACATAAGCAGAAACATATCCAGAAAGTATTTTTTCTCTCTTCGCTCATTTGGACAAAGGTGAGAGTGAAAAATGTCTTGAACTACCTATACGTACTTAGGTATATTTATAACAGGATCAAATGGACTATGTTTTCATGCGTGTCGTGTCACCATAAAATTGAAAAGGTATAATCAACGATGAGGCACTCCAGTGACGATTCGGGTGATTTGGCAACAATGGATTCTCCTCCATTTAAAACTGTGTAAAATTATCGATTCTTTGGTGAAGCGTCGTGCCTCACCGACTATCGATCTTTTTGCATAGATTGAAATGGCAAAAGAGAACGGTTGCCAGATAGCTCCAGCCACTGCTGAGGCACTCTCACCGAAGGAGATCCACTGTCTTTTGCTCACAAACTCCTCGTTATCGTCCCTGTTTGCAGAACAAGAAATACAAAACCGAGTTTCGAGTACTGAACTTTCATAGCCGGAGAAAATCCTCCATTGGGAATAATTGGAATTCATCTTTTCGACATTTGACAATGAAATATTCTCAACTCTCTACCTTGAATCGAATCACCTCTCTCACTGCTCTTTAAATCGTTACTAGGTGAACGATGGGGTGCCTGGAAAATCGTCTTCTCTGCAACAGGCTTTAAATAAAAATCAATCTCTTTAGGGTTGACCCTCTTTGAATTGAGAAGGTTCCAAATGCAGGATTCCGACGATGCGAGCACGCGTGAGCTCAGCCGCTGTAACGCACGCCGCACCGCGACCAGACGTAAAATTGTGTCAAACCGTGAGTGGTGTTGCGTGTTGCGTCGACTCTCGCATCACGGCGCTCCTCCGACCTCCGTCCAGTCCAACACAGCGCAGTTAGCATTTCACTTCAAATTCCGCGTTGAAGATGAGTGATAAGCAAGCGAGTGTCCAAACGCGTTGGGAGCAAGGTTACGGGAAGGGAGGGGGGGCTCCGGGGGCAGATACCTGCCAGTGTCCAATCGGCTTTGATTAATCACATTATCAATAATTCTCTTTAGTCGCAGATGTTTCTCGCCGCAGCTTTGTTCGGTCGTCCGTCCAAGTCCGGATTCCATCCACCCTGAGGATGTCCCTCCCCCGTGTGGCACTCACCTGTACCCAGCTTCGGCTCATTTATATAAACGGGGAAACATCAATTATTTTGTGATTGTTTGTCTGTTTGTTTGTCTGCATGTTTTGTGCGATGAATACACACACCGCAATTTGTGCAGCAGTGTGGTTGTATGTCACTGTGTCGGTGTCGTATATTTTGTGTATGAGGAATGAGGATATCATGGGTATGAGGGGGGGAGGGGAGGGGGGTTGATACTGAACCATCGTATCGTATTTAGATCGAGTCCATGATCGGAAACATGTAACTTTGTGGGCTTACGACTGACTGCGTACCTCGAAAGCGCAGGAAACAATTTCCTAACCTCTTCTTATTTATTTCTTTTAAAAGGTGCCATGAGGAGCTGAGATCGATTGGAACATCTTCCAAATGGAGTATGCAAAGAGGTGAGGAAGTGGGCTCACTTGCGCTTTTGAGATGCGTAGTTGCAAGCCCGTCCATGTGGTCACATGCTTTCAATAATTATTCACTCGATCTGATTACGATTGATTACGAAACGATGGTTTACAATCCCCTTTCTTTTTTAAAGGATGGTTTGGGTCTCTGTATGACTCAGCATTACAACCAAACTAGTATAAGAATCAAAATAGGTATGACAGTTTCAATGTGAATATAATAGGAACAAAATTTGACGTGAACTGACCCTCATTTCCTGAAAATTTAACGCCCAAAGGGAGTTTGAGAATTTGTAAACAATATGTGTTCCCATGCATAGGGATGAAATTAAATGATTGTTAATTCTATTGATTGAAATCGTTATCTCTGTTGTGTTTCAGGTGAGTGGAATTTATTGGATCCCTCCTGTCGTTTTCATAGAATGTAAGTTGAAATTCAGAGTGCTTATTTCATGTGTCCTGTAATATAAAAAATACTATAACTTTCAAAAGAAAGTACCCTATGGTTGAAATTCTAACTGTTGAATTTCCCCGTTGTTTCCAATTTAGAAGTTCCGATTTTAAATGACGCACTCTGTAAGGGGCATTCTGATTAGTTTTTAAACACTTAATCGAAAGCCGCAAAATTGTTTGAAGAATGCCGAAATTGAAAAGAGAAAAAATGCCTACCAGGGAACTTTCTTTTGAAAGATGCAGCAAAGTGGCTTCTAACTATTTGATGTATCTTCAGCTTTCTCGAAAGAGAAGTTTATACCGATCAATTGCTTAGAAAGAATTTTACGCGGAGGAATGATTTTTTTTTTTTTTTCTGTTTTTTTTTTGTTTGTTTTTTTGTTTGTTTTTTTTTTTTTTGTTTGTTTTTTCTCCTCTGATACAGTAAATTCGATACACTGAAAAATAGATTTGTTGATTTTGCAGTCTAGGATGTTGGATGTTAAAAAAGTGTCGGACAGACAAGGAAGTTAGCTCAACAGACTTGAGCTGTTAAATTAACAACTACTTCCGTCAAGTTAATTTCCCAGACAATGGGTCTGTTGCAGCATTTTGCTACAGTAATGGAGAAGGTCTATTTTAGTGAAAAATCATTTGAAAATAACGTTTGGAGCATCAGAAAGATCCAAAATTGACTCGCAAACTCAAACAATTTGTTTGAAAAATTCCAAGAAGGCGGTCAAATGAGTGGATCGCAATAGGAGAGTTTCATCAAATCACAACTTTCTATGCTGAACAAATTGATTCACCATAGAAAGCTGCTATTGTATGAGACTCCTGTCCCAATGTTGACCATCATATTAGATTTCTTTTAAAACGCCTTTCGTCGGTTTATGAGTGAATTTATTTTCAGACTTTTCGATGCTTCCAATGTGATTTTCACTCAATTTCACACCGGAATCGAACCTCCTTATCAATGTTGCAAAAGTTTGCAACAGGTCCTATTTTTAACATTCTAGACTGTAAAATCAAAGAAACTTTTTATGCTGTGCAAGTCGGGTACTGATGTTGCTAGAGTCGCACACTTAATGAGGTTCGACAGAAATACGCGTTGATACAATGTCAATTAAATGTGGCAGAGATATGCGACCCGAAGAACTTTGCCACAAACTAGATTACGTGATGTCAAGGCCCAAACAGCTTTCACTTTTATCAGACCATGTCTTGCCGCACGTGACTTAAGGCTGTTGACTATGGCGGATTATGGCAGATGAAATTCATTTTAGCACATAACTATCTCTGGCTATACCTTCATCGACAACGGTCCAGAAGTTAAGTAATTGGTGAGCGGCTTCCCTTGGCAGTTGGCACCTCATTAATGAGTGTAAGCTCCCACAAAAACGATGAAAAGTTACGACTTAAAAACGGAGCACATACAATTCCGAAAGTTGCGCTGCAATTATTTAGGTGAACGCGTGATAAGTTCGAAACTTCTTCAGGCTATCTTCCAATTAACCCCACGCGTTGTCTACTTGTGTGTTTAACCTCACTGACAGCCGTCTTAACAGCGTTTTTATTTGAAGAAAAAATTATTTATGTTTCCTTTTAAAGACCCGAAAAGCTCGGCTATAGAGACCGGAAATGTATGCTAATTTTTCTTAAAAATAACAACGCAACGTATAACTGGCACCAAAAGTTGTAGCATCACTAAATCAGTAAGCCAGGGTCTATTTTAAACGGGATCCATTTAGTTTTTCTCTCTCTCACCATACTCATTTGAACTTATGTGTTGGAAAAAATAGGAGGAAGGGCAATAACCTACGTAACTTTCACCTGTATTTCTGTCCTTTTCCAACACAGAAGTTCTAATAGACGGAAAGAGAGAGAGAATGATAAACTTTTGGATCCGATTTTCTGGAGTGTAATAAAATCAGTGGCGTCGCGCGCCATCTGGCAACAATGCAACTGCTCCATTTAAACTTCTTAAATATATCGAATTTTCCTTGTGCACTGTGCAGTGTGCACCCCCTGAATTCGATATTTTACATGAGTTTAAATGGATAGAATACATTGTTGCCAAATTGCACGCGACGCCACTGAATACAATTGTAAAATTCAAAAATTCCTCTCGTCAAAATTGCATTGAATCAGGCTGGACACTATTTTATGGTAAAGAGATAGGTTGTGAATAGGTATATGTTCAATGTTTTGATAGGTACAATACAATGCATTTAGCTATGTGTGTTTTGAAAATAACACATATAATTCATTTAGAAGCTTATTTGTTTGTTAAAGCAAATTAAATTCTTTCAAGGCTGGAGGTGCTGCATCGAATTCCGTCTAAAGGTTATACCAAACTTTTTCGTTATAACATTTCAAAATTTTCACTGAGCTTTTTTCTTCTAGGAATTACACGAGGTCCGTCCTCATTTTCCATTAGACTACTTGCACAGAAAAATAATGTGGTAAACCATACCCTGAGATATTTTGGTGCCTGCAAAAAAGTATGGTAAATTTTACCATGTATTAGGTGGAACAACACAATTTGTCACGTAACTTTACGGCAGATTTAACGTCACGTTTACCATATTCTGATGAAAATTACGATACTCTAGTAAAGTTCGTCATACTTCCTGACTCGCGTCAAAATCTCATATATATGTCTAGACGTCTGGTTGATTGTACCGCGTGCTTTCCTCTGTGTACAGATAACCACTATATCGCAAACTAAAACACGAAAATTGAAATAGTCTCTTTAAAGTATCAATAGTCTAATGAACGTTCCGAAAACGGCTAAAGTTTGGCTCTCAAAATATGCCTACTTCCTGCACACACTTTAAAACCTTCCGTCAGTTGTTTTAGACCTTTTGGCTGCGCCCGTATACTTATTCATTTACTTTAATCTATTTCATACATTTGTGTCAATCCACTAAGTTCTGGCGTTAAAATAACCTTCAAGGAGGATATATAACAATTAATAATCTTATTACTAAGCACATTCAAGGGATCAACTAAACTCAAAAGATCAACCTTGATATAAAAAAAGAAAAAAAAATTATCTACCCAGTTGGTTCAAATAAGCTAGCGACGCTTTAACGAGGTAACATGGCACCGAAAAGAACAAGTTTCATGAATGTCTATCCATATATTTCTCACGAAATAGATATTTTAATGGTCCTATTTATGATTCGTCGCACTAAGGTTATTCCAGTGATGAAAAAAAATGTGGATTCTCCTGAAGCATTCTCGACTCTCGTGGTTTGAGAAATGAACAAACTTTGGAAGAAAATTTCAACGATTGTCAGTGTGAGCTTCTAAAAAGCCCATCTTTTATCTTGAAAGTGACAAATTTTATCCTAGGTCGCCTCCTTCCAGGAAGATGAGTTATGTTTCCACTTAACGGACCGGAAATTTGGCACCTGTTTCCACCGCTGAACATCGTTGTCGGAATTTGCTGAAAATAATCAGTCAACAGTGTTTAGCAGCATATTATTTTAGCGGAGGAATTCGTGGTGTTTGATCGAGATCCGGCCACGCACAATTGGGTGTGTAAACGATTAAATATTGGAGTCTCGATAAGTGGGTGTTGGCATGGTTGCCAGTATTTCAAATTCTAACAATTTCCATTTAAATTCAATCAAAGCGAAATTCCCTATGTTTCCCTCAAAATCAGTTAAAATCGACAACATTGAAAGCAACTGGTGGGAGGGTGGCACCCAGAGTAATCATCTCACTTCCAACCCCTTTCACCTCTCTATCGATACTTTCTTTTTCTGTATCATGCACACACCCACTCACACTCTCCCTCTCTCTCACTCCTCTCTCTCTCCCCTCCCTCCCATCCTACTTGTTCTCAGTCTTTCTCTGTCTTTCCCTGAGACTCCTCCCCCTTCCAACATTTTTTCCATCCACGAAGAAAAAAAAACAAAGCTTTTGAGTACTATCGATTAACGGCTTTCTTGTTTCGTATCCCTTTTTTCCTAAGAAAAGGCGGGCGCGGTGAAGAACATCTCAATTTATTGTAATTTGCCCACCTGCTCTGATGGCCGTGCGAGCCGCCGAGCGTGCGTCTGGAAACGAAGGGACCGGGACTGGGACCGAGATCCCTCCTCACGCCTTACGTAGATGCTTATGATAGAGCCGGCAGATTAGACATCACGCAACGCCAAGTGGTTCGGCGCGCCCGAAGATTTATTGAACGCGCGCGACAAATAACAAGATCCAAGGACTCTGCGTGTTGCCATATTAGCGCTATTCTCTTGCTTATCGTGTGCCGAATCATGATTATCTCAAACTATGATAAAGGATCAGTTGCAAACTTTTTTTGCTACAGCGTTATGGAGGGTTCATTCCTGATGTGCAAAATTGCGTGATAATCACATTGAAAACGTCGATAAGTCTCAAAATCCACTTCAAAGTCAATAAATACCATTGGCGGATACAGTGGAGGGGGGCGAAGGGGCGATCGCCCCCCCGTTCGACCAAGAAAAGGGAAAAGAGAGGGGAGAAAATGGGGGAATGGAGAGAGAAAAAAGGAAAAGGGGGTTTCCGGGAGTGGGAGGGAGGCAAAAATCTCAAGTTCGCCCCCCTACCCGTTCGCGAGGGCTGGATCCACCAATGATAAATACGTTGAACAAAATGTAAATATAAGCGGGTCACCTGGGTAGTCCCATAATCGCAACTTTCTATGCTGGTAAAAGTGATTCATCATAGAGGAAGCAAGCTGCAATTATAGCTAGATGGGACTCGCCCTCATTGTGGTCTGAGACCGACATAAAGTGGCCAAAAATCCTCATGTTTGACCTATCAAACTTAGTTCAAACCTTTCCGGTCACATTTCTAGGCTTAAATTACTTATTAAAAGTGTTCTCTGTGATTGAAATTGGCTTCGAAAGTTTATAAAATGATAAAGATAGGAAGTTTACCATCTGATTTTTGGCCACAATTTGACGATTTCAGACCTTACAGTGCCCATTTGTCCTCTCATTCGAATGCCATCTTTGAATTTTTCTAACCGCATTTATTCAGTTTGTGACCTTGTGAGTGCATAGATTTTATGACCTTTCGGTCCCCCTCTCCTCCTCAAAATGAAGAGGATGGATGTTTTCAATCGAAACAGATCAAAAATAGTAAAAGTTCAGATACCGCACAAGCATTTTCGCCCGTGTTAAGAGAGTAATGGTGAGAACGCCAACCACGCAGCACAACCCGATTTATATGCAGAGGGGAAAATAAATATTATAGAAAACTGGCATGAAAATACGACATTTGAAGATTTGTTATCAAACTTACGCAGATATTAAAGATTCACAATAATCACTGTAATATTTTTGAGATCCTAAGTCTGGCGGGTTGTATCATTCCCGCGGCAGGGCGTTTATTTATTACTCAACGTAATTTTGGCCTTATGCCACATCTGTAAGTGTGAGTCATCTTTGATTCGAAACGGGTTGCTTGAACGATCGGAAATTCAACACATAAATACATTTTCTCTGTCTGAATATTGAAGAATCCAGTAGCGCAACCAGGATTCCTTCCATCTCTCTCCTCATCTTTACTTGGAATTTATAAATAGAAAAAGGATAAAACGGTGGGGTTTAATCCTTTTGTTTATCCTTGTCTAACACACATGTTCCAATGGAGAAAAGAGAAAGGTAGAGTATTTCTCGAAGCGCTACTGAAAGAATCAATTCGAAAACGTCCCCCACCCATCAGAGAAATAAAATTTGAATGATCGAACGTAGGAAAGTATTTGAAGACTTTCCCTATCATACCACATCAACGAGTAAAGAATTGCTCCAAACATCACTGGAAAAAAGCTATAGTCATAATTCCCGATTCTAGTCATATTACCAGAAGCACAATGATATGTGAACGATAGAAACTCTAGTACTTTGACCAGGAAATTCTGGTGTTAGCGCCAGAATATGGTCGTAGAAGTAGAATTTCCTGAAAATTATAAAGGAGCCAGTGGCGTCGCGTGCCATCTGGCAACAATGCAACTGCTCCATTTAAACTCATTACATATATCAAATTTTCCTTGTGCACTGTGCACCCCCTGAATTCGATCTTTTTCATGAGTTTAAATGGATATATTACATTGTTGCCAAATCGCACGCGACGCCACTGAAAGGAGCTATGGTACAAACACTAGAATTCTGGTAATTTTACTATCCCTCACATAGGTTCACAAATTGTCATGCTTCTGGTAATCTTTTTTTCAGTGGCACAGTTCCAGAAAGAAATCAACAATAAAGTTATTAAAATCTTGAAGTACAAAGAAAAATTAATGATTCAATATTTACTTGAGCACACTCGGACACACTCACATTAGAGCTTACTTTGTTTATGATTTTATTTTTCTTTGATTCCGGAGGCTACAATATAGATGACTACATTATGTCTGCTTTTTTACGGTCTCATACTCGCGTGTAACTGTTTTCATTATTTAACAATTAGACTGCGGGCAACCACTGACTCAAGTAGTGGCTCAATACATTTGTAATGTTTCATAAGAAATATACACTTATTTATGCCCTAGCCTACGAAGCACTCAATCCCCATCTGCAATAACATTGAAGCAGAAATTCAATTAAGTAAAAGTCGTCGTTAGGTAGACGAAACCACAAATCAGTTCAATTGCAGTCTTTGAAATTTTCCATACAAATTGGAAACAAGAAGGCCGTCTGAAGCCGGTCGCGTGGCCGTCGACCATTATGGCGGCACGTGACCATGCGATTTTTATTTTCCCCATTTAAACATGGGAAAAAGTATCGATTGTATTAGCCTTCAACCGAACTTCCAAGGAATCGATCATACTCTGCAGGTGTATTCGAAGTGTGGTGATATAGATAGATACAGTCGACGAATTAAATAATGTCAGTCAATTCCTAAGATTTTGGTTTAAGTAGGATGTATGCAATATACATAGTAACAACGAATTTGAGATGAAGAGCTAAAAAATATGAACTGGTTTCTTATGATATGATCTCGAAAAATAATTGGTATTCCTTGATGATCGACGAGAGACGATTCAGAACACTTGACGGGGTCGTACCACTGCACTGGCGCAACCAGGATCTCTTCCATCTCTCTCATTTCCTATTTGAATGTATAAGTAGGAAAAGGACAGAAAGAGGGGGTTTTATCCCGTTGTCCATCCTTGTATAACATACGTTTCTTAATGGAGAAAAGAGAGAGATGAAGAAACTCTCGGTGCGCTACTGGGTCGTACTATTACTTCGGATTTTCCCCCACAGATAAACACGGTTTACAAAATGACAATTTGGAAGAAAAATCCAAACCAACAACTTTTCTACGGTCTCCGTCACCATCTCCATTTGGCAAACAGGCAACATAGGCCGACTCGACACTCTCTTAAACGCCAGTTCGGTGTCACGAGTACTGTCATCAAACTACACGTATTAAAAATCATAACTGTCGTTGCGACACTCTTAATTTCCATCTTCTTTCAGGCTTGCTTAGTATAACCCCCCCAGTAAACTACTTCTTTCAACTCAACAAATGGATCCACTACTCTTATTCTGGAGGTTCCAACCCAGTCGACTCTGCGTAATAACGGTATATTTTTCCAGAAGCACTGACGACATGGACAGCGAAAAAGTGCGCCAGGTGATTCGCCTCTGCCTATCAGTTTCTTATCCCGCAGAGAGCACTCTCGCCCACGGCACTTAAATGGAGAGAACCTAACCTCTCACTTTGCCTTTTATTCCTTAGGCCTCACCATTGTTACTGCTCAGCCTCGTCCACTCTCCATCCACCCCCCCCCCCTTCATCCTAACCCTCCACCGTCTTGGAAACTTGAATAGACGAATTGTAGTCTGCGGAAGGTGATTCGATAATGGACGCTATTTATTGGGGCTTTTAACGCTGAACAATGCTGAGCATGAATCGGATGATCGAATTGATCCTTGAAAGACCTCGTCAATTTAGCGAATTTAAAGGCCGTCGAGTGATCCACCTATGTAACAGTTGCATGGCGTCCCTAAAAAAAAAAAAAAAAAAAAAAAAAAGCGAACAATCGTCCTGCTATATCCATGAGTGATTTTAAATTTGCAGGAATTTATTCTGTGGGAATGTTCGCTGAAGTGTTTCCACTGCAATGGAGCTTAGAAGTGGCAAAGGTTGAACTGCCGACTGCATGTGTAGTATTCGATCTGACTCTCCGAATACAGTTTTCAAACTCCGATTTAAGAGTAGGTAATCTATGCTGATTTTCAAAAATCAAATATTATTTTCGGTTACTTTGTAGTATTATATTAAACAAGTTAACCCTTGGTTAAAAAAAAAAAAAAAAAAAAAAAAAAAAAAAACCATTCTGGATCACTTTTTAATAAGGGTTAGTAAATGTCCGAATCTAGAGTACAAAGTGTACTGCGGAAAAGTCAAATCGAATTCTATGAAAGTACTCACCAGTTAAACCCCGGTACGCGAGTCTCATCTGCCCGACTCTGATGATGGGGCTCTTGTAAGGTTTTGCTGTAGGCAAATAGACTGTTGATTCTGATGTAATATGCTGCAAAAATAACAATTAGACCGGTCATTTAAAAAATCTAAAACTCATTACTCGCCAGAGAAAACTTATCTCAAAGTTCAGATGGACCTCTCGTAAGTGAATGCACTACGTACGTTTTGCACCCCAAACATAAAAACAGCACATTATGAGTTAAGTGCCGGTACTCGCTTACAACGCAACTTAGAACTTTTCTGTTCGTATCACCGCATTTCTCGCAACAAAATCAGTAAGAATCACTCTTTGAATTTAGAGCGTCTTCTTTTATCCACCGGTTGTTCCATTATTTGCTATACTATAACAACCACCTTGCAACCAACCAGTTCTGTTATTCACCGGTGGTTTCATAATAGCAACCGTGTTTGTCAACCAACTCGGTCTTTTATCCACCGAGTGACAACCGGTAACTTCCTGGAATCACCGCCAAATTCGGCTGTGATTCCCGGATGTTTGCGCTAAATCATCGGGAGATTATGAATGTAAAGTAAGTGTTCTGTTTGGTTAACTGTTTTTGATCGAATTGTGAATCTCAAGTCTCAACAGTAATCGTACCGTGTGTTTTCCGTACAATATAATAATTTTCACTAAAAATAAGTTGATGTTTCATTTATTAATTATTGTTTCATTTGAACAAAAACAAAACCCAACGGAACGAACAACCATGTTGTACAACCATGATAAAACCGAGACTTACCGGTGGATATAAGAAGACGCTCATACTGTTTGAAAACCAATTGCAACAATCTCATTGTTCTAAACCGTAGGTTATGTTCTTTTTTCGGGATGCAAAACGTACATCAATAATGTACATTCTGAACTTTGAGCTAAGTTTTCACTGTGAAAAGTGAGTTTCAGAGATTTTAAATGGTCTCGTCATTGTTTCCGCAGCATTTTATATCGCAGAATGGATAGTTTATTTGCCTTCAGCAAAACCTGAGATCTGGAGTATGCATGGCGTCGTGTACAATCTAGCAACGTTGCATTTCGTCCAATCAAAACCATGCGATTTATTTAATTTTAGGATTTACTGTTCATCCAAGACTTCGATCTGTTTCATGAGTTTTAAATTGACGATATGCACCGTTGTCAGATTGCACGCGACATCACCACTCACCAGGTGTGATTCGAACTCGAGTCATAGATATTCGACCCTGATTATTATTCGGAAACTTTCCTCAAACTCAAAGTGAAACAGCTTGTCGGCATCAAAGTCAATATTGTTCTGTGCCTTGAATAAATTATTCATGTACTCCTTGTTTGCTTTCTCGAGAATTTATAAAGCCTCGCGCTATTGTGCCGCTGGTTGCATACCGTGCGTCTCGAGAGGTCCGACTTTCGCCGAAACCCGCGCCGCAGCAAGTCCGAAATTAATTGCTCTCAAAGTTCAGCTCTGTAAAAGCCTCTGCATAGTATAGCCTAGATAAGCTTAAAAAGCCGCCTAAGGAAGTCATCGGGTGTAAAAATACTGTTTACGATTTGTTATAGATTTGCTTCATTGTTAAACCAATCGCGCGTTGAGTCTTTTTAGTGACTAGTATGTCTATGAGTCACTGAGGAAAGTTTCCTGTTGCCATAATATGAATTATGTTAAATACCTACCTAACTGAATTCCGGTAATCATAATCGAAATTCCTGCTTGGTAAGTACGAAACAGAACATTTTTATCAGTGCGAGGGACCTTTGCTGAGAATGTAAAGAAATGTGCAAAACGCATCCAATTGTGGCGTGACGCACAAAGGAGCGAGTCAGTGGGAGGAGTCGAACATGGAATGTATATGACTAAAAATGCAAATTTGAATTTTTTTACAGTTACAAAACAAACTGTAAAGGGTGTTTCTTGTTGGAACTTTGACAATAAAGCTAATTAAACCGCTTTTAAACTTCTGCGTTGCGTATTAACAACGAGTCTACGCATTTAAAGTTATTGCCACGCCGCACTATTGGCAAATTTTGACCATTTGGCGGTCATAAATCAATTTTTTCAAGCTCTGCATTTTCGTCTTCAAATCGTAAATACTCCCTCCCCCTCCACTTATGTGCAAAATCTATGGTCACAGCCTTGATTTTTGACCTCTTTAAAGGCTTGGGAACCAGTTCCGAGAGTTTGAAGTCATTCTTTTGACTTTCAAAAAGTTACAGATTTATGACCGCCAAACGGCCAAAATTTGCCAATAGTGCGCCGTGTCTGGTCTCTCCCATAGACTTGATCCACTGTGCGCCGCGGTGCCCTTACAGCCATTAACTCGTTGGCTATAATCAGAGGTTGTCTGTAAGTGGCTACCCTCTTTCGCAACCCTTTCTTACATACGTATAAGACCTCAACAAATGTTTTTTTTTTTTTTTTTTTACAAATGGTTCCTTTACAAAACTCCAAGTAGCGAATATTCGATGAGAAAAATTTCTCGTTGCCGTAACCGGGCGTCTTGTTAATACTTACTTAACCGGAATTCCTGTTATTTTAACCAGAAATTCCTTTTATTTCAACAGGAATTCCGATCAAGTAACAGGAGTTCCTATTGAAATAACCGGAATTCCTGTTGAAACAACAGGAATCACGGTGAAGTAAATATTAAACAGACGTCCGGTTTAATTAACTGGAAAATTTTTCTCAGTGGATCGCTCGTAATTGGTTGAGACTCAGTCTAACGTCAAAGAACAAGGACCCACGGAAAAAAACTACGGTGAAAACAACCATACGGATACCTGATTTTGGCACCTGCTAGATGTTATGGTAATGTCAACCAGAAGTATACTATGTTTTGACTAGGTACTAGGTGATGTTACCTGATTGCATGTCGAATTTACTCAAAGTATCGGTAAATGTACCATACTTCTGGTCAAGTTTACCATAACATCTAGAAGGTGCCAAAATCAGGTATCCGTATGGTTATTTTCACTAATCTTTTTTTTCCGTGCCGTCCGTTCCGAAGGCGCGCGCTGTTTGAGTAAAAATAGCTCTATGAATCTGAGAGAATTAAAAGTACCATCAAAGTCTAAAAAGGGTTAAGAAATCAGGCACTCGGGTATTTTGGTATATAAGTTTCTCTTTTTGCCCAACTCATTCTTGGAAGGTCAGTTCATTTCATACCAGCGTTTTCTAGAATCGTCGGATTTTAATTATCACAATAAAGTTTTTCCCACAACTCGCAAGTCTTCACCGCCGAAACAGACCCGCCCTCAGTCATAGCAGCCAGTCTTTGAATCGTTTAATGTAACCATCTGAGACTTTACTCCTGAATCTGGAAACTCCTCCTATTTCGGACTATCTTTACGACAGCTCCTCGGCCCTGATGTTCTGTTCTCTTGCTTATTCATCCGTTCTCAAGAAAAGTTGTCCCTTGTCTTTGTCCGCCTACTACTCCCTTTGCCCTTTCTCTACCCACTTGCCCCCCCCCTTCCGTTTACCCCTTTTGGAGAACAAGTTTGCCCGCGCGACTCAATGAATAAACTTATTTGCAATTTAAAGTGCGTTTTCCGAGTCATTGCCGCGCTTTTACGTTCTCTACCCTTTCTGCTTCTTCCTCTCTACTCCTCTTCTCCACCATTCCCTTCATTGCGTCTCGTATAATCTCCTTCGGGTCATTGGTGGTATATTTAATTACATACCTCCGAGACTATTAACTGTTTCGCTCTTGAGGGAATGAAACCTTTGGTGACACAGTCACCATCCTTGGATCGAATAACGAGGTGGTTGCATGCGCAGTTCAGGTGTCGACACTTTTTCGGTGAAACATTAATTTTGCTAAGTGCATGCTCCTGATTAGTATTAAATATGGTGTATGAGCATTTACAGTGTATCCTAGAAATCCTTACCTGTATGCTGATTTTTGAAATAATTTGATGAGACTGTTATAAAGTGGCTGAGTGGAGGGTTACTATTGGTCCGCTTATTTACGCCACTGCACTGGCTCTTCCTTACTTTTGTAATAAACGATTGAATAGTTAGATCTTGCGTAAAAATCAGCGAAATAGCAATGAGAACACTTGAAAACCACGAAAACTACTCAAAGACGCACAAAATGACTGTAAAGTTCACAGCCTAAAGACGGAACTATGCAGGTATCATGGGAGATTATTATCTAATTTAAGGCTTTCTTCTGATGTGTGCTCCTACAGAGAGAGAGTCAAATTAGACTGGCATATCCTATAAAACGTGCATAGCTCCGCCATATTTGTTTTTAAAAGGTGGAGCTACGCATCAGGTATCATGGGGAATTTCTGTCTAATTTGTCACTCTTGCTATACAAGAAACACATAAAGAAAAGCGTCAATCATGGTATAGCACAGGCGGCGCGTGTATGGAACTATCGGGGTAAGCCCCCCCCCCACTTTTTTGAGGCGCTTCTACATTTTTTTGAAAAAGCACCCCCCCCCAAAATCATCGATTTTTTTAGCCCCCCAACCTACTTTTCGGCCCCACGCGCCGCCTATGCATGGTACCTGCGTCCTGCGAGCCTGCAGTAAATGAAATTCGAATATTTTAATGAGCTTATCTCAGCTTTCGCTGGATTTGACTAAAGAATTCATTATTTAATCCGCACTGAAAGCAAAAGTTAGCAAGAGTCCCATTCGTAATGGATAATATGACTGAAAACAAAATTTCTACGATGAACTATAGAAATACTTTTCTGAAACTCTCTCAATTCACATTGGTTAAACGGATACCATTTGAGTCAGCAATCGCAATCGCTTCCATCAATAGACTGAGAACCTAATAAAATGAGTCAAGGGAAAGCGCAAAGAAAATGATCAAGAAAAGGAATCAACTTGAGCGTTGGTGATCGTTTAAATGTCTCATGCTTGATTCTTGGAAGGGATAGGGAGAGGATTGCAGACCCTAGAGACTTGAGAAACGACATCGACATGGCTCCGTTAGTTCATACCCTTGTCCTAGTCCATTTCATTCCATTTTCGCTTCGCACTTTTCTCCACTCACTCACGTATCATAGCGCAGACCGAATTCCGCGACGATTTTCAGTCCATTCAATTGATCACGATGTTGCCACCTCTGACTGTCTTCAATGTCAGCTTTCTGATAATATTATACCGATCTCCCACAATGGGTCTGTTGCAAACTTTTGCTTAAACGGTCAGAGGGGTCAATTCTGGGATGAGCTCCCTTAAAAAATAAAAATGTTGGTTGCATCAAAAAGTTCCAAAATTTACGCATTAATTCGAAAATTCCACAATGGCTGTCGTAAAACGGAGGAATCTCACTAATTTCTCCTATAAACTATGCTGGGAAAAATAATTAATCGTAGAGTAACAGATAATGTAGGTGAGACTCCTTTATCATTGTGAATTATTGTACAGCAGCCATCTTGGAATTTTATTCAAACATATTCGTTGTTTGATTGTTGGAGTTTTTTTTTTTTTTTTTTAGCCAATTTCAGAACATTTTGGTACTATCAACGGTATCTTTTAGTGATTTCACACCAGCCTTGACTGTTTTTACACATGGAGCAAGTTTTAAATATTCTTATTTCGCCACCATAATGACCGCTTCTTTTTAGAGCTTAAAATACGGGAGCCAATCAGGGAATGACGAGCGTTTTTAAGCAAGTTTCGAAGTAAATATGGGACGTTGGCCGATTTGGCGACGATGCCTGGTTTTCATGAAAGAGAACTCGAAAATGATCAGTCACAAAGAAAAAGATGATGGAGAGAAATTGAGGTAAAAGGTAAAGTGAACGACGGGACTCGACGCGACGCGGCGAAATGCCTCTGATGGAAGCGCAGCGCATAGTATCCCCGGCAATTGAAGGAGTGAAGGAGTAAAAAAGAAGAATGGAATTAGTCTCAGCCGTTCACCGTTCATTTCGTCCCACAGTAGGTGACAACTTTGAACATCTCCGGACAATAACGCAGAAACCAAGTTTCTTTGTACCATGCATCCCTTCATTAAGTTTTCCTTTGTTACTTTCTGTTTTCTTTCCTTGTTTCGGACTCGTTTCTCTATAATTTTATGGCAATGTTGGATTTGTCTGATCAATCTTTAAAGAGGCTTCTTTGAAAAATTTACGAGAAAAGAAGTCAAATTATTTGATGTTTGAGAAATTTCCAACACTCTCCCCCCGTTGTGCGGTGAGCCGTCACATCCCGTTGATCGTCTTTCGCCTCTATCCTAGCTCTCTTCAATATTCCTCCCTTTCCTTTCCTCTCCTTTTTTCACCATCCACCTCCCCACCACGATCACCACCCACCGTCTCCTCCCTCACCTCTCTTCTTCGCAAAAATTACGTGATTCTTTTATGAAAGCAGCTTCAAGTTTTTTAACGCAAACTTTGCCTGAATGGTATAAAAAATAAAAATGAAATAAATAAAACAAATATAAAGACGGCTCTAACTGCACAGTCTGTAGTCATTTTATCTGCAGATAGAATAAGATCAAAAAAACTATTTATCAAAAATTCGCTCCTAGCGAAGGCGAAAATTGTGATCTTTTTACTGCGCAGATTTTTGACTTCGCTTCGCTTCGGTCCTGTCTGAATTACCCAAAATTTTGGTTACAACGCTAAAACTGTTTCTCCGGTTGTTAAACTATGTAGGGACAATCAGAACACTCCTGCAGGCTGTTGCCAATCAAGACATTTTTCATTTGCATTGTATGGATATCAAAATGGCATTCTTAAACGGTTTCATTCATTCAAGAAGAAATATACGTGTAGGTATGTAGGTAGGTATGGAGGAAACCTCCGGGATTTGTCAACAGTTCTCGTCCTCATCTTGTTTGCAAATTAAATCGTTCACATTATGGATTGAAGCAAGCACCACGAATTGAAATCAGCGCATGCACCACTATACCTGATCAGTCAAAAGTGTTGTCGGTCCATGAATTATCATTGTCAGCGCATAAAATCTCACCAGAACGTAATTTTTTTTTCTATTTTAGTTTATGCCGATGATCTAATTTCAGCAAGTAGCCATCTCGAGGAGATAATGGAGTGCAAGAAAATCTTGCTCTTTGAATAAGTAACCAAACAAATGTGAAGAGGAAAAGAAGGCAGGATAGAAATATTTGTAAAAAGTTTTTTTTTTTTTTTTTTTTTTTTTTTTTTTTTTTCAATGAATTTATTACAAATCGCATGTCGTCTTTGTTTAAATTATGATGAGAGTGGAATGAAGAATTTGATCAACTAAAATAGGAATCTATCAAACATTTCATCAAGCAGCCCTGTGCGAAAAAAGAGACTCTTCTGAATACCGTCTGTAGTAGGTACTTATACTTACTTCGACCACTTCCGTGCGATAACTATTGCTACGCCTATGTGGTGGTTTTGCATAGACTGAGAATTGAAGGCGACGCGACGTCTTCACTCCGCAAGGACGCTCAGATAGCTGTTGTCGCTGATCTGTCTCGTGATACTGCCGCATCGGTTGGTGGCGGCTCGTACAATTCGGCAACAACCAACGGATTCTCTTCATTTAAACCTACGTAAAATAATCGATCTTCAGGGAATTCACTGAGTCTCTGAGAGAACTATACTTTTTCAAATGGCAAAAAACATGGTTGCCGAATAGCATCATGAGCCACCACTGTGCCTCCACAACAGCTTGAAAACGTTGCTCGGGAACTTATACTTTACGAAAAAAATCTGAGAGCACTCAAAGCTACAGTAAATCTATATCTCCTCACAATTATTAAAGTAGTGTCTCCACAATCATCTCGCAAAATTTGAATACAGACGACATACTCCTAATGCTCTCCCACATTAAACATGTACTTCAATGTGTCGACAAATCCCCGGCACAAACTGTCTTCATTGGAAAATCCAGGTTAATATTTTGAAATAAATATTGGTAGTTTAAACTACTGAATAACCGCAGTAATTGATAATATTGTTTGAATGTTTAATTTCGATAACTTGTCTTTTGTGTTTTTAAATCATTGTATTTTACGAGAAGGAAAGATTGATTTTTATCAAACGTTTCCTTCTTTTCAAAGAAGGAATTAATTACTTGATATTTTGAAGGATGTACCAGTTGTTTTAACAGAGCTAATTTCCACAAAACTCAATCCCCTTAAAGCAGCGGTACGATGTAGAGGAAATAATCCTGTTGGATCAAATGTGCGATTAGCCACTGAACTTTCACCAGCAAAGTCGAAAGCGGGGTAGCATAAAAAACAAGGAACGAAAGCCACCAATTTAATCGCCATTAATTTTACTGTAGTCTGCATTTCCTTCATATTTAATTCATCGTAAAAACAACTCGCGGGCTTCTTTTATCTCGCTTCGCGTGTCTCTTCAGTCTTAATTTCAAGACAAAAGTATACTGCATACCTCAACCTCACTGGATGAAATATAAGGAAAAAAGTTTTGGAATGAAGGGAAAAATTGAGAAGGTCTTTGGAACGTGAGAGGAACCCATAAAACGTCAGATGTGCTCTCTTCTAAAAATTAGCATTTTGCTGAAATTGGGATTCCTGGGAATGAGCACCCATTAAAGTTTCAAGGACCTTTGTTCCCTGCCTTTGGGTATTGCTCCAATTTACAAATGACCTCATTGCCAGTAGTCGAGTAAAGAGAGAAACTAATCAAGTCCCCTTGCAATCTAATAATGCGACGCGCGTTGAAAGTTCGCCGTCATCAAATAAAGACCATCATAGTTCTGAAGATAACAATGGCTTGGCTATCAAAGTTGAATTCTTAAACTTTCGATCAAACTCCACCCCAAAATTCTTTAAGATTCTACGGTTTTGCTATAGAAAATCGACGAGTTGCTGTCTCGTAGATAATAATCTGCCTTGCGTTGAAGTTCTTTAGTAGTTTACCTTTTTATCGAGAATATTATGCTTGGTTAAAGTCGGAAATTAGGGTGAGACGCGATTTTAATTCGACGGGCAGATTATCAGCTTTGTGAGTCATTGAGTCTTCATTATTGGTTATTCCTCTGCCAAATGCAATATGCAACGTAGTTCATGATTCTTAAAACAAAAATGCAACAGATAAATTTGAAGTTTTGGATGAATGCGCAAATTTGATCAAAATTTACTTAAAACTTTTTTATTTTACTTTTTTTTTTTTTTTTTTTTTTTTAAACGGATGGGTGTTCCCGATTTTGATCACAGGCCTGCATGTAGAAGTGAATTTTACCATTTGTTTTTTTTTTTTCATATCAGGGCTGCCTTTTTGTGGCGGATCTTGAGCTTAATTAATTCTCCGGATTTCACCGGTTGACAAGAACATTAAACAGCCCAGTCCAAAAAGTTTGACTAAAACCCACTAACATATACTCTAACCCTTTAATATTTTTCCAACCGACGGAACCATCGGTGAACATCAAATTTCCATCAAATTTTAAAGCCGAAGGAGTAGTTCCATCAGTGGCCGAAAAGATTACAGATCAGAGCATTTTCATGGTTTAAAGTCACACTGCAGATGACCTGGACTAGGCAATCCTTTTGTCATACGGCTGAATCATCGGTGATTTAAAAAAACTCTACATGGAATCCGCAAAACAACAGCTCTATATCTATAGAATTACTGAAATATTCATTATTTAAAACAAGTGCATTGCAAGTAATACGATTGAATTTAGGGGATTGGATCAATATGACACAATGTCTCATGCACCTTTTAATTTGTAGAAAATTTATGAGTAAAAAGGCCAGAAACGCATGAAATCATTCCAAATCAACCCTATCAAAGAAGGTTGCCTCGTCCATCATAATCGTTGAATTTGACTGAGAAAAGTCAATACAAATACCTGAGCTGTCTGCTCATTTTCCTTTTTGGATAGAATAGAATCACGATTTGTTGGAATTACCTAAAAACATTAACGCAGCATTGATGGAATATAAACTGACATATGCTTACTATCGTTGAGTTGCCGTTAGTCATTCAAAAGCTATATCCTAGAGGAACTATTGAGCAACTTACAACGATGTTTATTACTTATTATTGATTGTTGACAACTTCCGTATCACTTCATGTTATCATCATATAAGCATGCCAAATGATGCTTGGTTATTACTCGGTGAGGCTGCGCAACGGCTCGTAAATAATCGAATATCGTTTTTCACCCATTTTATTTTATTCAGATGTATCAATTTTTTACGTTTAATCGAGCCCTTAAGGATCGATTCTTATTCATAACTTTAAACAAATAGAGACATTGATACACTGTCACTCAGAGCCACCGCGCCGGCCGCTGCGGTAGCTTTACGAGGGTCCTAGTTTTACGATGAACCAATCAGAGGTTGGTATCTATTTTGAAATGCCAAAGCTCCGCCCACTTTCAATCATTTGTGTTTCTGCCAAATGAATCGGCAACTCTGCTCGTCCATCTTCCGCTACGTGGATGCGTTACGCACGCTTTTTTCCGTTGCCACCACCGTAAGCATAAGATGGCTGGAAAGTCGTGAAGGGGGGGGGGTTAGAGAGATTGTGGTGAAGGAGCTGAGGGCCGGCCGGATTAGCTAACTATAAGTTGTCTGGAAGGGCGGTAGAGGAGCGCACGGTGGGCCAGATGCATTTCGTAGCGTGCCAAAAGTCCGAAAAACGAGGTGCTTTGTTTTGACCGATAATGGCCTTAATGTACTCCATATGACCCATGGGTAAGGTCATTGTACGGATTTGTCTCCAAATTAACTGATAACCGAGATACGGGGGTCGAAAGATGCATCTATCCGCAAGGCTCGCCCGAGTTGAAAAACAGGTTCTCGGTCATGTGCTTCATGTTTGTTTACTTTATGGGTTTCAATGCAAAGCTACGGCAGATCTGGCTAAGGAAGAGACTTCTACAGAGCCTGGTGAGTATTTTTCAATACTGACTTTTGATTTTTGAGCAATTATTATACATTCTATGGCAAATTTTCATCTTGTTGTCAGAAAACCTCGAAAAACGTAAAAAGTGTCAACTTTGTTAGACCCGGAAAAAGAAATGTCAAAAAATGTCAACCCGGTCTCTTCATTTTCCAGTTGCACATATGCTGAAAAACGTGGGAAAAAATTCCCAATAGGTAGATATAGGTAGAAACCTTTTTTTTTTAGTTTTAAAATCACTGTTTTTACTGAAACATCTAAACAGATTCAACAAAATGCCAATATTTCGGTAAAAACAGTGATTTTAAAACTAAAAAAAAAAGGTTTCTACCTATATCTACCTATTGGGAATTTTTCCCACGTTTTTCAGCATATGTGCAACTGGAAAATGAAGAGACCGGGTTGACATTTTTTGACATTTCTTTTTCCGGGTCTAACAAAGTTGACACTTTTTACGTTTCTCGAGGTTTTCTGACAACAAGATGAAAATTTGCCATAGAATGTATAATAATTGCTCAAAAATCAAAAGTCAGTAGTGAAAAATACTCACCAGGCTCTGTAGAAGTCTCTTCCTTAGCCAGATCTGCCGTAGCTTTGCATTGAAACCCATAAAGTAAACAAACATGAAGCACATGACCGAGAACCTGTTTTTCAACTCGGGCGAGCCTTGCGGATAGATGCATCTTTCGACCCCCGTATCTCAGTTATCAGTTAATTTGGAGACAAATCCGTACAATGACCTTACCCATGGGTCATATGGAGTGCATTAAGGCCATTATCGCGGGCAAAACAAAGCACCTCGTTTTTCGGACTTTTGGCACGCTACGAAATGCATCTGGCCCACCGTGGAGCGGCGGTGGAGGGGCGGCGGTGGAGGGGCGGCGGCAAAAGGGCGGGTGGAAGGCGATTGACACGGGACTTGCCGTCAACGTCACGTACCGGTAGTAGCTTGAACCCCGCAGACTGTGACCCGGTGTTGCGAGGTTACGGAATGAATTAGCTGTATTCTTATTTTGTCAATAATTTAACAAAAATGATTGTATGAAGGCCACCAATTTAAATCCATTCAAAATGAGCTTGAGTACAAGAACATTTGTAATCCTTTTAATAAGGAATTATACATGAAGATGCATGCGCTGAGGAAAAAAGAAGAAACCTTTTAGGTCTAGGATGTAATGACAGGACAGATAAATTCACGACATAATATATACGTAGAAATTAAATGAATTAAAAAAGTAGAAGTAGAAAGAGAAAGTTCATCCGCCCGCAGCTGCTTTCCATAGCTCTTGTGCTTTGTTGTATGTGTACCTTAGAGTAGATGCGATATCACAGTTTAATCTAACATCAATACAGATACCTCAAAGGAAACGGCTGGACCTGTATGTAATATGTATCGAGACACAGGGATGGTGGAGGTTAATCGCTGGGAAGTAAATAAATTACTCCGACACTTCGAGATGTTCTTCGTTGGAGAAGGGGTGGATAGAAATAACACCCTTGAGAAGTGGGTAAAGAAAGAAGCAAATTGATTATGGTACTAATTATAATTTTATTTGATCATTTTATATTTATTTTTTATCTTAACTTATTTTCATTTCTGGTTTTTTTTTTTTTTTTTTTTTTTTTTTTTTTTTTTTTTTTTTTTTTTAAATACGTTATTGCGCAAATATATCGTTTGTATATTTAGCAGGAATGTATTTAGTTTTAACTTTTCCGATGGACCTTTTACTCAAGTAACTTTCATTGATTTGATTTGTGAAGCAGTTTAATAATTTTCCTTAAGTTAGTTGGTTTTTTTTGTTTTGTTTTTAAGTTTTTGGTTCTCGGTTTTACATGAGCGTGCTTTGATAACAGTAAGTATTAATACTTCATTATTTTCTTGATTTTTCTTCATAAGCTGGCAACGGTTCTATAGCATACCACTTGCCGTGACGTAACTGAATGAGTGAGAAGAGTGAATTATAACAAGTACCAAGGTGACGGCCCATTGTTTCTTTTCGTCCTGGTGATTAATTAAGTCGCCCCTGTGCTGTTGCAGTGTAGTACGTCTACGTCGGTCGTGAAGTCGAAAGTCAAGATGGCATAGTTGTCAGATGCTGGAAGGGAAACCGTCGTACACTGTCACTAAACGGGTAAAAAACTATAGGTTCATCCTGTAATTTGGCAACGCTGCCGCTGTTTCTCCAAGTCGTCTCGTCTTGTAGACGTGTAAGTGATACGCGGAAGTGGTGTTATGTAGGTTAGTCAACTCACGAGAAGTCTTGGTGTACTCTGCTGATCCCTGTTTGATGCATACGAAGGAAACCATTTTCCTCTGAAGACGAATAGGTCAGCTTTTGGAAGCAAAAAACTAGGGTGTTTCATGATGTTCAGACTTTCATCAGTTAGCACTTACATATACAGTTGCGAAACTCTAAAAGCAAAGAATACTTAAACCAAAACGGCAACTGCCATAAAAGAGCCAAAAGAAACAATTTTCGGAATTTATTATTACAAACTGGCAACCATGCCTGCTCACACTTCAAGATGACAGACGTGTTTTTCGAGGTTGTATTTTTAATCAAGGATGCCCCACAACCAATCGCATTTTGGCCGGTTGCCGAAGATGGCGAAGATTGCTGGAAATGCTCGTTTCCTGACGAGGCGGGCTCGAAGATGCCCGGAAATCCCCGAAGAAAAAAAAAAAAAAAAAAAAAAAAAAAAAAATTAATTTCGGTTTCTGTTCTGAATATGCTGTGCTATAAGGCAAATATGGTGAACGGTGACAGTGACGATGCTAGCGGCCAAAATGTTTACAACTCAAGTTGAAATTGAAAATTATTTACTTAACTTATTGAAATGAAAGCCTCCAAAAGTATATAAAAAAACAAAAAACAAAAAAACTCTAAACCTATATGATTTTTGACTATGTGAATCGGGTTAAATTGCGTATAATGACAGACAATTTTCGAGTGGTTAACTTCCCGGCCACTTAGATCACCCTCGTCGCCTCTTGTCATTTTTTCAACATTGAGTTTCACCATTATTGTCTGCAAAAAGGTACGTGAACTGTGCTTTGAAGTTTGATCTCAGTGTTGTCAGTTGCACGGCTTTGGGCCGTATAACTCCCAAAAGAAACAATACGTGATTTCTGTATGTACAACCTAATGCAGTATATCCTCAATATCCACGCGGTTTGAAGGAACCGCAGCGAGCAATTTGGCATCGTTGCATTTTTCCGTTTAGCCCGTAAAGAGGTCAAGCTGTAGAGTGTTCGGTGAACACTCTCGAACTCGACCTCTGACATGCGTTTAACCCTCTAAGGGCCAGGTTTTTTCAAAAGGACGCCACTCTTCCGTTTACAAAGGGAAGGTAGTTAACTATTCGTACTCGGGGGAGTTGAAATTGCCTATACGATACATTGAAGGCGCCCAAAGACATCTTATTTTGTACATGTTTTCATCAATAATCGCGTTTATCTAGAATGAAGACTGAAACAACGTGAAGTAGACTAGAGAAGAAAAATGAGTATACTCTGGCTTGGCCCTTAAAGGGTTTAACAGACAAAATGCAACATCGCCAAATTGCATGCTCTACATCACCGCCGCGCGCCTCTACATTTTGAAAGCATCGCTTAAACTATAAATTGGTTCGATAAGTTTTCCAATGCTTATACACTGGTTTTCTGGCATAATTTCTCGACAGCAGAAACAATTCGATCGTTTTTAAAGAAAAACATTGCAACAACCTCATTAGGTGCTTTTTTCTAGGTTAAGATCTGAAACGTGCCATGACGTCTGTTTCCTTTCTTCGACGCAATTGTTTACAGTCAATTTTCTTGGAATTAACTTAACGCCATGGGAATTTATGAATGGCAATGAGAAAATGGGAGAGAGTGTGCGTGATAGAGAGAGAGGGAGAGAGAGAGGGAGGGAGGGAGGGAGGGAAGGATGAATGAAAAGTGAAACTGAAAAGAGGAGAAAGGGCTGAAATGAATGAGCAAGAAGAAAAGCAATTGGACGCTGTGCCCCAAGTCTAGCCAAGTCGAGTTAAGTCCGGAAGAGTCTTGATGGGGGTCTAAGGAAGAAGGGTTGAGTTGATAGCTGAGACCGATGGGCGATGGACCGATGGTTGGTGTAATTGATTCGATTTCCGAGTTATTTAATCGGCACCCAACGAGATTATTTCTCCGGTGCCCCGAACCCCGCTCCCCGCTCGCTCTCAAACAGCTGAGTATACGTCTCTTCCTCTCCCTCCATTCTCTGTATTACTCCTTCTCGCTTTCCCTATTTCCAAATCTCCACAACCTCTTTCTCGCGAAACTCACATTGCACTTCATTTCACACTGTTGGCAAAGTTCATATGTACTCTAGGGTTCAACAAATATTGGTCCCTCGTGTACGGGCTGTAAAAGCTCACTCTACAATCAACATATTAAATAATATCACTAACTGACGGACCATTATAGACCGCGCGGTACAAAATAATACGGCTTTTATATGAAAGCGCAAAGATTGTTGTTGTTGCAAACCGTTGCATTCTCTAAAGGGTCCAGACCAAATGTTGACCTCTCGTAAATGACTGACGTGCGCTGCACTGTTGAGCACTTCGTATTTTCGTGAATGGTAACCCGATCCACCGATGTTGTATTTTATTTTTTGTCCTTGGCCGAATTTTTTGCCGCTCATCTGAGTGGTTACTGCGGAGCGTTTCCTGGTTAACGTTGAGGTTTTCCTGTACCTAATGCGTGGTTCAGATGAGCCTGATGCTCGCTGATTTCTAACAACGCCTTGACCTCCGTGTCAACAATACACGACAGATCATTCGCCAAAATACGGTTTAGTTCAAACGTAAAGTTCACGGTCGTAATTTCCGCTACATGAGAACCTGTAAATGAACATCTTGACGCTTTGAGGGCAACATAGTATGTTCACCCTTAATGAGTATAAAACTATGGGTTTTTATAAACAATTCACTCTGTTTTATATACCGTCTGGTATCAATTGCTTAATTTTGAAGAAAAATGCTCGCTTAAGTTGAAAGCGATGTACTAAGTATGCAAAATATTTTGAAACCACTTCGTACCAATGGTAGGGACATAAGAGTTCATCACTTGTTGGCCCCCTAAACCAATAACGACATTATTTATTAAAATTTTAAGGAGAATTGGTCAATACAAATCATATGACACAACGAGGTTTGAGCTATATCTCAACACTTATAATCTCTGATTTAACGAGTAGGGTTCTTTGCTCTTTGAGGAGTATACACATATAGGCTTCAAAAAAATATACTTCAAATCAAATCAGTTTAGCAATAGGATTAAACGCTAAATAGCTAGGTTGCTCAAAATTAATAGACGGGCCGGAACTACGACAACGACGACTCAAATGCTACGGTTGATTTTTAAAATTCCATTTTTGAAACTTTGAATCATCTCAGAACCACCAAACATCAGCCGACTACATTCAATTATAATAATTTACATTCTGCGATTCACCTCCAAAATAGGTTTGTGATGTTAGTAATCAAAACATGTTGAAGTGTTAAACTTGTTTTCAAGGACAAAGTAGTAACATTTTATTAGGTCGTGAATTCATTTGTAATGTGCTCAAAAACAGTTAAAAGAAATAATCACATATAGAATCGGCAAAACACAAAAAACAAAAACAGAAAGTACTTATTTCAGCACATGCAACATGCATGCACCGTATTCGTTGCAAGAGGTCTTGGAGAAAGGAACAAGAACGAATCAGGACGAAGTAGGTAAAAATGAATAAGTACCTCTCCGCATTCGTGCGTCTAAGATTTTTATGTTCCAATTCCGTAGAATAGCGTCGCAGTGTGGAAAAAAAGAGGTGTAGAAAGAGAGAGAGGGAGAGGGCAATATAATGCTCAGAAAAGATTTGAGTGAGAAAGGAACAGATTGGGAAGAAAATAAGAAATTGAAATGATATGAATTGCGGAGGAGATGGAAACTGCAAATGTGTGAATGAATACTTACGTCGTCCTGCGAGAATCAGCCACGGTTGCCAGATTGTGCGCAGAAAAAAGTTAAGGTTTCATGAAAAAAGTCTCTCAAATAAAAGGCTATAAGTAACATTAGTAATTCCGACATCTTTAAGTTGTGTGAACATTTTTAACAAAAAGTAATTTTTTTTACTGTAAATCTGGAAACAGCGTAAATGTATCTGCAAGCAAGCTCAAACTGAGAAATGTAAATCCACCCCTCTCCCTTCCCCACCCCCAAAGCTTCAGTAACCTTAGTTTCAGTAGGGAGAAAAAAGGATAGAAGACCGGAAGGAGTTGAGTTGAGGAGAAAAACGTTTAGGTATGAAATTATAAAGGGGGAGGCACACAGAGCAGCAAAGACGAAGTGTGCCAACTTTACGCGAACAGGGATAACTCGCTGCATGGGATCAAATCTGCAACGATGTTGCCAACCATTGCGTCTCGGACACGGAGTCACACAACACAAAAATAAAAAGAGTATCAGACAGCAGGCATCTGTGACTGAAATAAGGGGGGGTGTCACTGAAGACAACTCAGCGGGCCGCGATTATGTTCTGCTACGCTAAACCGATCGTTAGGTCGACTGTCCATAGGCCTTCGTACACGCTCAAATAGATTTGATCAAACTGCAGAACTACCAACCTGACATTTCTAAAATTCAAATAAAAAAACTGTAAAATCAGAATAAACAGGTATACAAAGATCCACCAACATAACCTTGACCAAAACACCTCCAAAACGGGTGTACTGGTTTTGTTGACTGTAGAAATTGGTGAACAGATGACACGCCATCCATCGTCAAATAACTCTGCAGTTTGACGGGCTGTCAAATTGCACAGTTGTTTTTTGACGAACAGCGAACAGCACAGCAACCAAACATGCAACGGTTGGCTCACTTGCCGTTTGTGGTGGATTTCGGGCTCATCGATGCAATTTTAAGGATCCTAGTTTGAGCGTGTACGAAGGACTCATGAGTGACGCTTTTGCCCAATAATCTTCTAGACTTGGCCGTTTGGTATAATCATTACAGCCCGTTTTTAACAGCAACCCATAAGTATCCTTTACAAATCTATAGCTGTAACGAGAAACTTAACGATGGTTACCATAGTAACGGCCAAGTCTTAGAATAGCCGTATTTTGCTTTGTTATTGGCGGCCATCGCGCGATGATGTTCCTCTGATCAATCACATAAAAAAAGCGCTAAAATTAAGTAACTTTACGCTGATAGCCGCTTGTCGCGCTTCAAAAGATCCGTCATCGGCGATGGCCAAACGGTTGACAAGCTCCAGAGTTCGTCGACGACGATGACCGTCACTCAATGGTGCAGCGTTGCCACGTTGTGAAATTAAATTAATAATTAAATTAACCCTTCACTGCGCAATTTTTTCTTTTTTGACGAAACATGAATTTTTCAATTCATCTAGTCACCCGAATAGTGGGAAAAATAGTAAAAACAATCATTGTGTTATTTTTTGATCTATACACTCAAAAATGTAATTTTTCGCCATTTTTTTAACATGCTGTAATACATATATAAGAAGACGAGATTTTTTTATTCCTTTTCAATTAAAAGTTGCTTTTTTTGGTAAAAAAAAAAAAAAAAAAAAAAAAAATTGTTGAAAGGAATTTTAAAATGATTACCGAAAAATAATTGACAGTCATTATAATGAAAAGACGTTTTTTGATTCAAGTGACAATTTTGCCGTTGACCTTATTTTTCATGATTTGATGTGAGATCTCATACGTAGCGCTCTCTGTTTTCGGGACTGTGAACTATTTTTCAATGCTCTTATATGTGCCGTATAAGTGACCCAACGCGCAGCAACGTCAAATTTAGATTATACTGGCTGCTAGTGGGTAATAAAGTAATAATTGTTCCACAGGAGGAACGCTGCGCGATGAAAGGTTAAGCTCCACCCCTTCCCAATAGCCATCGGAAAAACAAAATACGAGCAATACCTGTCGATGGCCATCAAACCGCTTTTAATTCCAAAGCAAAATACGGCTAGTATTCGACCAGTAGATGCGTCAATCATGCACATTAGTCTTAATTGGATCCACGAAAAAGTAAAAACTCAGACTGCGAGAGGATTTGACATGGCGCGTGAAATCTGGCAACGTTACATTTACTATATCTAAAGTCATGAAAAAGATCGAAGTGTTGAGAGTACATAGTGTGAGTGCACTGTGCACTCTCAATCCCCTCGAGTCCCTCGAATTCCTGTATATCCCTGGAATGGATATTTTACAAGGGACTAAATGGACGGAATGTAAAGTTGCCAGATTGCACGCATCGCCATCAGCTACCCATCAATAAAGCAAAAATCAATTAAAACTCTTGCTTTAATGGGCTCTTAATAATTGACGGACTTTGCATCGTTAATATCCATTTAAAGACGTTGGTAAAAAGCATTTTAGCTGGATTCATTCGAGAAAAAAATGTCTACGAGGCGATTATGAACGGTCAAATCGTAATCGGATTGAGTCGATGAACGAAAGCATGTAACTTTATGAGCATCTTAAAAGCGTATAAGAAACCACTTCCTCACTCATACTCATTTGAAAGATGTTCCGATTGGTCTCAGCTCATCAGAGCACCTTTCGAATTAAATTTAATGTAAAGATGTATAAAGATGTGCGGTTACCTGCGGTTTCAAGATGTGCAGTAGAAAGCATAAAAGGTTACATGCTTCTGCATCCACCCAATCGAATTCCGATTCGAAAATTCAAAAATCATTCAAAATCGCTCCGCTGAGTGCTTTCAGCAGTTTCACTTGCAGACGAAAGTGTCTTATGCAGTTTCGTGCTCAAGGTTCCATAGCATACTAGAGAGTTTTGTCTGGGATCTATTCTCAGGGCTCCCGTTTTGCGTATAACCAATGCTGTTTTTCTATTCACTGATGATTTCACCGGTTGAGAAAAGATTACACAGCTCAGTTCAGTGTATGACTGTAATGCACGAAAATAGTCTGATCTGTAATCTTTGCTCAATCGGTCGAATCACCGTTAAATTATTAAAATATCCACAAGTTTTTTAAAGTCATCGACGACTCCATCGGTTGAGAAAAGATTACAGATGCGAGTACTTTTGAGCATAACAGTCATACACTGAGCTGAAATCTGTAATCTTTTCTCAACCGGTAGAATCATCGGTGAATTGAAAAATGTCATTAATTATACGCAAAACGGCAGCTCTGATTCATATGTTTCGGTAACTCTTTAAAACTTCAACTCATGGAAATTACAGGGTTTAAGCAATTTTGGACACGAAACTTCGGTGAAGATTTGGGAAACGTTTTAGGTAGATTTGCACTTCCATTAGGATTTCGAGTAGCTATTCCCTTGTTTTTATCTGTCATCAAGGAACGTGGCAACATGAACTTGCAATTGAAAACGCGGGTACGTATTCTACGTGCCTCGTATTGCAATTTCGGAATCGCATATGCGCCGAGAGAATTGTTCAATGCTCTTTGCTTCGTACATTTTCCTCTTTAACTGTTCACTGTTCCTTGTATCCTCCTTCCTTTCCGCTCGCAGACCTTGATTTATTCTGTTGATTTCGAAGATTGTTTATCATCTTTGCTTGATTTAAAGCGGTTGGTGCCCATTAGTCTTGAAACGGTTGCATTTAAAAGCTTTCACCGCAAGGGACCTCGCGCCAATATTATCCCTTTGCCCTCTTTGTGAGTTTGTAGCCTCGCTCTTGAAACAAGAAACAGTGTCGGGTAAAACAAACTCAAATAAATGAAAATATAATTTATAAAATGAAGCATATGGAATCAAAATTGCCCCTAAACAGCCAGCTCACATTGGTTTAAAAAAGTTGTATTATGAAACTTTACGAACAACAAAAATGTTTATAAACGGGAAAAATTACCATATTATGTATAGGTAAAATTGCACGCACAAAAAATATACGAATAAAACGGGAGAAACACTTTCCATTGCAAACATTGCATTTTATGATATGCTAATTAGCAAAAATATTACTGATTTAGTGATATTTTTTTGGCAATTGTACTGCCAGACTAGCAATCTGTTTTAATTACCAATATTTTGGGCGGAATAGCCCTTTTTTTGGTTTGTAGGTGTTTTTGTAAATGAGAAATAAGAAAGGCAGGCATTTAGACATCTCTCAGAGTTTTCCTGCACCTCTTGAGAACATCTTTTTGAAAACCAACAACATTTTTTTCCAAAACAACTAATAAAATATTTTAAAATCAGTGAATATCTTTTAATAAACAGTTTATATATTTCCAACGCTCCGTCTCGTCATTTTTTCTTTACTTTATTAGAAACAATTTACTAGAAATGTACAAAAAACATGTATTAAGCATTCGAGAGAAAAATTAATTTAAATGATCTAGGTCTGCATCTCAAATTTTCAAGTCACAAAATTTTGAGAAACAATAATAAATTTAATCTGAGACAATTTCAATCCTTTTTTATTTTTTCATTAATTTTTTAATTTTTCTCACTTGGTTTAGTTTGTGAAAATCTAAAACGTTGTTATCATGCAAACATTATTACTTTTAACTTTAAGTTCTAATCAAAAGATTTACAGAGGAATGACCGCAGCTGCATACAACACATTAATTATTGTGAGTCCTCTCTCTCATTAAGCAAGCAGTTCTTGAGATGTTTCGATGTGTTTGCTAAATTGTTGTTATCAAATTAATTAAGGGCCATGATTCTTTAGCGTCAGATGAACCGGTGAGTCCAAAAAGGATAGATACATACTTAGTCCTCAGAAAGTTAACCAACATATATCTTGAAGATAATCTGTATTCAATGCGGATACCCTCTTACAGTGGCGTAACCATTGGGGAAGCAGGGGAAACGGTGCTTTGGGGCCCGAGCCTCTAGGGGCCTTTTCGTCAGAAAAGTTTTAAAAAATACACTTTGAAGAGCCCAAAAGCGACTCGATCTCTGTGTCATTTTGAAAAAAATTAATTTTCAAGAATTTATTTAAGTAAGTGTGAGGAATTTCCAAAAACCCCCATCTTAATATAAGATTGGAGTTTCAGCTGCGAAAAGTTAAAGTTAGCTTATGCTCATGGCTACTTCAATTCTCCAAAGATCTTAAAATGATAAAATATATTAGGGAGTTAGGGACACGGCAACTGGGAGAAAAATTTGGGGGAGGGGAGAAGCCGTACTTGATCGTACTCGTATATAGACGAAAATAACGACAAAGAGATCGATCTCAAAGTGTTTTCATGGCATGGCCGTAAAATACTCGATAACTAGAATGGGATTATGGGGGGGGGGGGGGGGGCGTAGGAGAAGTTTTGCTTCAGAGCCTCCACTCGTTTCGTTACACCACTGCCCTCTTATACTCTAAATATTTCCTTTGGCAATGCACTAACTAGCTTGTGGCTAAGTAATTCTCACCATATAAATATTGCTATTTGCCCAATATGACATCAATGGCTTCAAATTTTCATCAGGAGAGCAAAGATCATTATGGTCATATACGTAATGCGAAAATCAGAGGACAACGAGCTTATAGCATTATAATCCGGATCCTGAGAACCTTGCTTTGCGCCGCACAGTTCGTACAAACCAGGGCGATTCCTCATCACTAGATCAAGAGGCAAGACGCGTGAACCTAAAAAGATTGTTTGTTAGTTTAGGTTAAGATGCATTTGTGGAAGGTGGAAAAATTGTTGAACCTCAATGGAAGGTCTAAGAGACGCCCCCCCCCCCCGGGGAAAGGGGGAAACTTTTTTTTTCATCCAAATGGTGTACAATTATTAAGCCATGATAAGTGTATCAAATAACAGCAAAATTTTGATGTGTTTGATATGATAAATAAAGGGACAGCAGACGAAAATGATATCAAGGAAAATGTTTAATTCTACTATTCCCTGCAAAAAATAAGTTAAAATTACAAAATAAACAAATAATGAAGTTTCTTAACTGTTGTTCCTTTGATTAACATTGCATTTTCTTTTTTCCTTTCATTTTTACCGTGAAATTTTGACTTTTTTTAATTCAAGGGGGGCAAGTGCCCCCTTTCCCCCCGCTGCGGCGCCCATGGGTAGCTTCTATTAAAGCACGATGATTCCCTTAACGATTAAACTTTAATTCTAAGGTGAAAGTACTTTTTCATTTAAAATTGGACATTTTCTAAATTTCCCAAGTCAAATTGGCCGTAATGCGAATTTTACGCTACTGATCTTCAAGTTAGTTTTATTTGTTTTCCTCAGTTGCGTCATTTTAGCGGTATTTTTATTTTTGGCAATCATGAAAAATAAATGGAAACAATGAGGAATTTCTGAGGTTCGGGACAGAAGCGAGATCAGGAATGAAATCAGCGCAGTAGAAGGTGGGGAAGAGGAGGCTCCTGCAAATTGGCGAAAATATTTTGTTCTTCATTTCAGCCGATGTAAATTGTACAACAATTGATTGTTGATGGATCAACGCTTCACCGTCACATCGATTGTTTTACACCAGTGGCGTAGCGTGAAAAGCACGTTGGATTGTCTCCATTAAAACCCATGTAAAAAGCCGAATACGAAGGTGTTCACCGAACACCCAATAGTTCGATTTTTCATGGGTTTAAATGGACAAACTGCAACGTTGTCGAATTGCATGCTACGCCACTGTTTTACACATAGAATCAAATGGAGATAAACATTGCTGCCAAATTGTAGGAGCCACCACGGAATCAGCATAAGCAGCCCCATTAATTATAATGTTCTAACAAGTTGAATCATTCAGGAACAAATAAATGCAAATAACGACTACTGTATAGAATGTAGAGTCGTTTTTTACAGCCTGTATGGGATGGATAAACTGGATTATTTTTGCCCTTCCAAAAAAGTATCATTTACAACCAGACTCAGAGTCATTGGTGATATATTGTGGCGTAAAAAATTAAATTAAGCTGCGATTTCTTAAGTTTCATTACTTCTATATTAAATAAACAAATAATATAATTCAAAGATGTACATCAAACGAATCCAAAATTTTACTTCTCGCATCCTTTTGTACGTCGAGATTCCTGAACCCCCTCCCCTCTCCTCTTCCTTCAATCCTTCCGCCAGAATTCATCCTAATGGAGTTCATGAGAGGGCGAATAAGGAGGGGTAGGAGAGCGGGGGTTGGTGCTAAGCCCCTGTGGCCTCGAATCTAACACAAACACGCGGTCGAGACATAATTACGATCATCATTATTTCTCCAGTCCGCGCAAATATCCTTACACACAACCACAGTACAGCTGTTCAAACACACACATTGGGATGTAATAATCGCGTCGTGGTGGTTCAAACACAACACCAACAACCGATGAGCATCAAACAACACTAAACGGTGACGGCGAGGCAACGGCGGCGACTCGGCGGTAACCCCGATGAACACTGAGCGCTCTTGCAATGATTTCGGGTCGGGATTGACGGGTAAGGGGCCGAGGGGGCAGGGACACAGGGCGAGACCATAGATCTGCATTTTGCATTGATAGCATCCCTTGTCTTACTCATACGTCGCGTCGATGCCCTCCTAACTTACTCATTTCCTAACCTCACTCATTTCGTTGAGTTCACGAATGTTTGCGTACTCGCATTGCTCTGATGCAGACATGGGAGTTCAAATATTGACTTTGGACCGCAGATGGAAACGCAGCAAATTATAATTATCTGAACCGATTAGCTTCGCGTTTCCGTCACATTTTCTGATGGTATTATTTATAGTCCCTATATGTTGACTGTTGAGAGATAAGACAAGATAGAGAACCTCTGATTGGCCAACGCATTTTAAGCTCCTAAGGCGCCGCGCCATTGGATGTGATTCGCACATTTGTTTACATTATTGCACCAGAGATCTTCCGTTGTTTCACAGATGAAAGAGGTAATCGGACTAATGGCCGGGTCTGCCGCACTTGCCTGGGACCAAATAATGTTAGGTCCCGAGCATTGAATTGCGTGCATCTTGCGTGCAGTTTTGACCAATCAGAGAGCTTGGTTCCGTTCGGTCACATGACCGTTACGCTGGGGACCGAACATTATTTGGTCCCTGGGAGTCAGTTTGGTCCTCTTTTTTGAACGTCTGCAGCAAATCATCGAACATGCAAACAATTCTTTAACCCTCTTCATATTTAGAATCGGGGAGAAGCATATGTAATCATAGTTTCAAGAATGATCTGGCGTGCTTTCTTGATCAATGGAGCTGTTGGAAACCAGCAAGCATCATCAGACTCATCTGAGTCTCATTAACAGGCGTGGTTCTGAAAAACCACAACGAGATGCACCAGTCATCACTCAGATGAGTCCGAAAAAACGTCGAATCGGGTCTTGACAGGAAATGAGTTTATCTGATAAGTATGCTTGATGATGATCACCAAGACAATTGTTGTCGCTGCCACAATCGCATCGATCAATGAATCGATGTCTGCAGCCCGCAAATCTTTGGTGGTGGATAGTGCATACAGATTCGTCAATTAATATCCTGGTTTTAATATTATACTTGGAGCATCCATATTGAGCCTCTGAAAAGGGAAAGGGGTTGTTCGACTTCAGTGGTTACTCAATGCGGCGCTCTGCTTGTCCCCTCCCCCTTCTCGGAGGAAGAGAACTTGGTGAACGGTGGCCGGTTGCGACGAAAGGCGTGCGACCCACTCAATGTTGTCAGATAGTCCAAGAAAACGATTTTATTTGCCCTACGTCGCAATGTAGAACAAACGAAAAAAATTGCATCATCTAGCAACACAGGGCACTCCCGCACCGCAGGGGCAATTTGTCAGCGTCAAATGCAGAATGTAATGAGGCATCCAAATTATCATCGGTCATACATATAATTGCCTGCCCTGTCTCGCCGTCTCAATGCGCCGCTAACTGCATATCTATCGTGGCCCTGCCGGATGCCGGCGGCATAAGGGGTGACCGTATACTGATGAACGAATTTCGGTGTCCGTGTATAATGACGAGTCAACAATAATCGACGCGTACTCGTCTTTGGGAGCTGGGTCAAAATATTGAGGTTGACATTCATTACACACGAATCAAATCAAACTATCACTCGGGTGGCTAATGAACGCTGAAATTTTGACTTCAATATTTTCACGTCTATATTTAAAGAGAATATGACAGCTTAGTCTAACTGCGTGCAGTAATTCCTAGCACCACCGGTGAGAATAAATATTCAGCTATCCAAGTGTCCCCCTACATGATGTTCCTAGAACCAGCTAGGCGCAGTTATATCGCATATCACATGTTATTCGTTGTGTGAAGGGTCATAAAGGAAAATAAATCTACTTATGAGAGGATTTTGAAGGAGGGCTCAAGTCCACCCTCCCCCCAAGCAAAGACTAGGTTCCTAGGAAATGGCTTGAAATTTGTTCGATGAAAAACTATCACTATAAATACTATAACAGTGGCGTACACGGGGAGGGGGCTCAGAGGACTTAAGCCCCTCCCCCCCCCCAGACATCCGATTTCTAGGGGTGGAGATCACTGGAGGAGATTAATAAGGGATTAATTTTCGGGAATAATCAAACGCTCATCAGTGGAAGCCCCTACCAACAAAAATCCTGCTTACTTATCCCACTGCCTTCTGCTATATCTCTGATATACAAATACCGATTCCTTACACATTCAGTATTCACACATCATAAAATATTTAGAAAACTTTGGAGAGGTGTTTTGATTGCTGATTTTATAGGATTAGAATTTCGCTGTTTTTGTTAAATGCATTAGATACCTCTGAGATAAAGTCAGTTTCCAACGACTCAAGTGACAACTCTGTGTTTAAAACCCTCTGTGACCTGTCCTCCCGTTATAATGTCCCAGTCCGAAAAAGCAAAATACTATAGTTTCCATGTCAGTCACGTCCGGCTGGATTTTCCCCCTTGCGGAAAATACTGAACCAAAGGGAGGCAAGGAAAAAGGTCCAATATTGCTCACACACCCATCTTTAACTGCCGATTGCCGGAGGAAGGTCCGGCTCATAGAATTTAATAAGCTGGCTGTAAATTGGTCAAAAGTGGCCGGGTGTGACCTGACCGTTGTACCTCAACTCGTGTCGCCAATTTTGAGGAAACTACAGAAACCTAATCAAGGGCGAGACAAAATGTAGCAAAGAGGAGGGGTAGCCTCATTTCAAATGATGATTTGCTAGGAATTCGAGAGTATGGTAACTGCGTGTCTAAAACCAATGGTTACCAACCAACAAGGGTTTCATTCAAAAATTTCAAAAAAACAAACTCCTCTCCTCGACATGAGTAGACCTCGTGAATCATAACATTGATAAAAACCAAATGAATGAAGGTGTCAACAGACGGAAGACGGCAGATAGGATATGCGCCTCTAGATAATTTGTTTGATTATGTGTTGAAAACGTACATTCAGCCTGGTTGCGATTTCCCCCAGAAACGTGGGCCTCTCATTCAACTTTTAAAGATCGGACAACGAATGGTTGTGAATCCTTCCATGCCAAATTAAATGCCAAGTTCAGTAGTATGCTCATCAAAACGCTTTTAAAAAATATAGGCTGACGTCTCCATTGAACTTGCCATCAAAACACCTCGTCCTGCAAGCAAACGAAAACCCGAGAAGGAAGGATTATAATATAATTGTTTTGGTGTGATATCAATCTGTTGACGCTAACGTGTGGATGCTCTCTCTCGAGAACCACTTTTATTTTAAAAACAAAAAAATATGTATTCATAAATGTATTTGTATCTTTTTGCGTCTACTAAAAATCGACACACAAACACACATCGACATCGACACCACGTCGACATCGTGACGAATGAATTCAATCTAAAACAAAAATAGAGTAGCCCCAGTCCTATAGTTGATCGACAAATTGTCACTACGCCCATCAGTGGCGGAGAGAATGCAATTCGGCACCGCTGCATTTAGTTTATTTAAACCCTTACAAAACTTTGAATATGACGATGTTTGTTAATGGGTACACCCAAAACGCTCGACATTTCTCGTTGGTTTAAATAAACGAAATCCAAGGTTGCCGGATTTCACGGAACGTCATTAATTAATTGTTGCCCATTTAGATTCATGTATAAAAAGTGATGAATTTTCAGCATAGTTTATACGGCAGCACGGATCCATTCGGCTCTTTATACTGAAACATGGTTCAGACTCAGCGTCGGTGATACCTATGCCTGATGGCGTCCCCCCCCCCACACGCATTGCCCTCAACCACTCGGCACGGCTTAAAAACTGTTAAATAAAGAAAACGAGCTCTGCTCCATAGGGATAAAGAGAGACACAGGGCCAGATGAAAGGGCGGGAGGAGGCAGAGAAATTCTCAATTGACGAGCTCATACATCGAGTGATAAACAGCCTCGCTCAAAAATACCTACTCTGTTCTCGTTCCTTGTCGCTTCACTCATTCGGTGTTGCCATACATACATTCACTAAAAACATTTAAAAAAAAAAAAAACTCAATGATCCTAAATACGGATTTGTATGTTTACTCCAATGTAAAAATAAAGGAATCCCCTTGCAATTTGACAATCTTGTTTGCTCTGTTAAGGTTAGGGGGTGAGTCTACTATCACCTTGTTGCCAAGTCATATCATTGCGGAAAAAATTCTACAGTATGAATGCTAGGAATAATTGTTCAAAAGAATTTTACTCTCTTTTTTTATTGATCATTCTGGACCTGCTAAAGTAGTTTCTTGATCGAGAGCATTATTTTCCAAGTATTATCAGTCGAAAAATTCCTTTCACTCATTTTTCCACCGGATCGAAAATTCTTATCCCAGATGGACTCAACTTGGATCGGAGCCTAATGATTGGTGAGTGTACTACACGATACGCTTTTATCTGTTGAACTCAAAACACAACAAAACACAGGACCAATAATGAAACCCTATGGGCCTCCAAATTGGACTGTCGGTGAATCATGTGACCTACCCTCCTTCCCTTTCAAGTAAAAATTTCCGAAAGTAATGTTGGCAAACGCTAATTAGTTCACGCACCCATATTTCATCAATGGACCACATTGTATTCAAGATATCGAAGCTCAGTGCACGCCCCTGTCATACGATCTGTCCGGCTCTAAACCGAGTCGGATCCTCCTGGCTTTGGAATTTTCGATCAGATTAAAAAACGAGTGCATTGGTGAAAGGACTTTTTCGACTGGTAGTACGTATTGCCTCGTATACCAACAAGGTAAAAATCATAATTCACGGAGGAAAAAGACTGGTATAATTTACCATAATGATAGCTGATTTTGACCTCTGCAAAAATGATGGTAAATTTCACTAGATTGATGGAGAGGGTAACAAAAAATTTGGTAAAATTTACCATCATTTCTTGTTGAGGTCATAATCAGCTATCATGATGGTAAATTATACCAGATTTTTTGTTACCCTCTCCATCAATCTGGTGAAATTTACCATCATTTTTGCAGAGGTCAAAATCAGCTATCATGATGGTAAATTATACCAGTCTTTTTTCTCCGTGTTGCACAGGAACACAGGTGGATCCAGCAATCTAGCAACTGTGAATGCTTCCCATTTGAATGCATGCGAAACAATCGATTAGTAAATGGGGCCATGGCCCCCTCAAGAATCGATTGTTTCTCATACGTTCAAATGAGAAAAGTTCATGGTTGCCAAATTGCTGGATCTGTCCATGCATACGAGTTTAATTGCGCCCGCCACATTTCAGCGTTTCCAACGATTAGTAAACAGTTGTTGTTTTGTGACGCCTCTATAGCTCCTTCCATTCGATGTATTTCCCATGATGCACCTTTTTAGTCAGGACATTCAATTTTGGATCAAAGTTTAGGTTTATATGATACCTAGCGAGTAACCTTCATGAAGTGGAATCCTCGGCAAAAAGTTTCCCACCACGCTACTAACTCTTCCAGAACCGAATAAAGTCTGTCAAAAATATACTTTCAACCATCGTGGTTGATCTACATGTGAATTTCTCACCTAAATTAATGTGTTTTTAAAAAAGAGGCGTAACTCAATTAAAAAAACAGCGAATTTCCGATGGTTCGAAATTAGCTGAGCCGACAATTTTTTTTTTTTTTTTTTTTTTTTTTTTTTTTTTTTTCGAATTAAATGGCTTTTTAATGAGAAGAAACCTCGCAAGACGATTTCATACCTATCGGTTAAGAAAATGCGTACATTTTTTTTTCTCAATTTTTCCCCTAACTTTGTATGCAACTTGAAAAATTTCATGAAGGTTATAGTTCCACTGCAAAAAGATTTTTGGCCGATTGGCTGGTCGAGTGGTCGGTTCACCACGAAGGAAATAAATTTTAACAGTGTAGGTATTTTTAACATCGAAATGAGCTACGATTTTTTGTAAAAAGATCGACGTTATCAGCTAAGATTGGGAAATGTAACCAACGTGTCTCAATTTTTCGTATTTTTATAATAAATGATGGCAAAAGGATTGGAAGTTTGGCAACACGATCAAAGTTTGGCCGCGTCCATATGTTTTTGCTCGGAGGGCAGAAGCAGAGCATCGCGTTCTAGGGATTAATGAAATTCGCGCAGATAAATTCAAGCTTCTCCCACCAAATGACACATTCAGATTTATGGCGGGAAAAAGCCCGCCATGCCCTCTCTCTCCTCTTCCAAGCTGATCAGACATTGTTTTCACCCGGCCTCTCTTCTAGTCTTACTTACACTCTTCTTATTCACTTTTTTTCACGCTCCACTTCCTCTTGGTTCTCAAGCGTAGAACTGTTGAATCGTCTTCTGGTCACAATAATTCTGTATAGACAAAGTATATTTGTAATGGATTTCAGTTCCCTCCCTCCCATTGAAAAATTGCGATTTTTTATTTTATTTTGAACAAGTTTTTGAATTTGCATGTCCTTGTAGCCGTCTATACACTCTTCTAATGGGTCTGTTGCAAACTTTCGCATAGCTATGAAAATGGACTAATTCTAGCTTAAATTCACTTCGAAATATCGGTAGAAGCATCAAAGCAACTGTTAGGTTATGGTTATGAAGATACCCTTTAAGGAAATGGAATAGTATTGTAATGATCTTTTCGGTGCCCCTTATAATATAAATATATATATATATATATATATATATATATATATATATATATATATATATATATATATATATATATATATATATATATATATATATATATATATATATATATATATATATATATATATATATATATATATATATATATATATATATATATATATATATATATATATATATATATATATATATATATATATATATATATATATTAACTAGTCTGAAACTAGATCGGGTGAATGACTGAACTACGTTTAGATTTCTAACTTTATATTAATTATAGTAATTACTTTAACACTTACAGTGGTATATATCAAGAAGAGTGAATAGGGGATGAGGGGGGGAAAGGTTGTAGCTAAAAAGCCCACCTTAGATTTCTAGCGACTATGCGCCAAAACCAGAGAGAGAGGATGATAGCGATTAACGCCTCGTCCGATAGCCGTCTAGCTAGAAAGCCGTCAGCTGGGAAATGGCCCCGAACCAGTCTTGGCTCATGTCTTAAATACTCAAGACATGAGCCCAAGAGAAACAATGCTTTCTTGCATGCTCATGAAAATTCGATTGAGGTCAATTCGAATTTTCACAAACATGCAAGGTAAGCATTGCAGACCATAACAGTATAACAGGCTATACGTGGTTATGAAGATGACAAGGTTAACATTTGATTGAACCTCAACATCTCTCCTCAAGCAAATAACCTCCCTCATCTTAATTTTTTCTGGCGAATCAATTTGAATCTGATTGGTAAAAAAGGCAAGAGCGCTAAGGTCGTAATCTTCCGGCCATTTCGGTTTTCGTTGTTTACCATCGGTGCGCCTCGGTGAAGCTTCGTTCATTGCTTTTCGCTCTTTCTTCCTCCTCAGGCTCCTTTTCAGTGCGATCATTGGGCAATTTTAGGCGCACCGTAGGTACTACGTGCGCCTATTGAAATCGGTCTGCTACTCAATAGAGTATACTACGCCCCCTTGTGGTCAAATGGCAAAATGAGCTTTTTTGATGTCGTGATTTTTAGGTTGTTTCCTGTTTTTTTTTAATGCCAATTTCATTTGAAAAGTTAATGTTTTCCCAATCACGACTGAATTTCGAGTGTGTTGGAAGTAATTAGATGTTCATTGATTCACGTTTTCTTAAAGTTATTCTACTTCAAAAATTTTTACTAACCTCACTTTCTGATTAGTGATGATTTCAAATTGTCCCGGTATTTATTCTAGGTGATCAAGTGAACCAATCATTTGCCGTTCTGAGTGATTGTTTTTTTTTTCATGTAAATGTAATTATTATAATTAATTATAGCGTTTGGTCAAACGCAAAACGGAGAGTCCAAGCAGCAAGACTTTCACTATCTCAATGCTCAGAATTCTTATTTATCTTTGGTTGAACTGATGACTGTTCAGTGTTCACTTTTAATATTTAAATATTTTTAACGCTAATGATCAGAATTAGAGACTGATTAGGTGTTTTGAGGTTGATCAGTCATGCCTAAAAGTTTCGCACTTAGACATTTGTAGTAAATTGAGTTTGCGCCTCACAATTTGGTTAAAAGTAAGTTAGCGTCTTTTATGCTGAAATATGAGTCAGCGATCCATTTCTTTCTGAAAATTGTGTTTGCGAGTCAATTTCTTCTGATGGCGCAGAGATTTTCAAGGTATTTTGTTACGATAGTTGGCCTCTCACAACAAAGTCAATCATGATTTAGTCAAAGTAATGGCCTCTCATCATGTCTAATACCATCCATAAGAACATCCTTCCATCATATTTTCATATTTCTTAACCCTCTCTGACTTAGAGAGATTTAGGTAAAAAAATTCTGTGGCGTCTGTCCGTCACTCCGTACCTAGGCATAACTATTGAACCATTGATCCTTATGCATCCAGATTTTGCACAGTTGTTGCGTTTTAGATTCCCCAGAGGCACTTTTTTTGTTTTTTTGAAATTTTGACTTTTAGGGTAGTTAGGGGGAAAAAAATGATTTTCATTAAAATCAATGGTAAAATGGATAAAAATGAACAAAAATGGAATAATTCAAGTTTGGCTCAATCAATTTTGATGAAAGTTAGCAAAAAAAAACCTATTTTCAGCCTACTATAGAATAAACCACTTATAGTTCCTATATTCATTCCTCAAAACTGATTAAAAATCAAAATAAACGCGCTCGAGCCAAAAAATAGAATTATCGTGAGAAATCAATCTTAAAACTTGGAGTCAATCAATAATGGCTCCATGAATTTTGATAAAACTTTGTACACACTATCTTATCAATAAACTTAAATATTTTCCTCTCTGTGTCACCAAAAACAACCAATAAAACCATTTCAAGAGGTACTATAGGTGCGATTGAGCAAAAAATTTGGGAATATGAGCAAATAAAAATATAATCCTATTATTTGGGATGGTTCAGGTTTGGTTAAATCAATTTGGATGAAAGTTAGCAAAAAAAATCTACATTCAGCCTACTATAAAATAAACCACTCATAGTTACAATATTCAACCCTCAAAACCGTTTAAAAAATCAAAATAGGTGCGCTCGAGCCAAAAAATGGAATTATCGTGAGAAATTAAGTAATCTTAAAACTTGGAGTCAATCAATAATGGCTGGATGAATTTTCATGAAACTTTTTACACACAATCTACTATCAAAGTACTAACATACTTTCCTCTCTGTGTCACCAAAAACAACCAATAAAACCATTTCAAGAGGTAATATAGGTGCGATTGAGCAAAAAATATGGGAATATGAGCAAATAAAAATATAATCCTATTATTTGGGATGGTTCAGGTTTGGTTCAATCAATTTGGATGAAAGTTAGCAAAAAAAATCTACATTCAGCCTACTATAAAATAAACCACTCATAGTTACAATATTCAACCCTCAAAACTGTTTAAAAATCAAAATAGGTGCGCTCGAGCCAAAAAATGGAATTATCGTGAGAAATTAAGTAATCTTAAAACTTGGAATCAATCAATAATGGCTGGATGAATTTTCATGAAACTTTTTACACACAATCTACTATCAAAGTACTAACATACTTTCCTCTCTGTGTCACCAAAAACAACCAATAAAACCATTTCAAGAGGTAATATAGGTGCAATTGAGCAAAAAATTTGGGAATATGGGCAAATAAAAATATAATCCTATTATTTGGGATGGTTCAGGTTTGGTTCAATCAATTTGGATGAAAGTTAGCAAAAAAAATCTACATTCAGCCTACTATAAAATAAACTACTCATAGTTACAATATTCAACCCTCAAAACCGTTTAAAAATCAAAATAGGTGCGCTCGAGCCAAAAAATGGAATTATCGTGAGAAATTAAGTAATCTTAAAACTTGGAATCAATCAATAATGGCTGGATGAATTTTCATGAAACTTTTTACACACAATCTACTATCAAAGTACTAACATACTTTCCTCTCTGTGTCACCAAAAACAACCAATAAAACCATTTCAAGAGGTAATATAGGTGCAATTGAGCAAAAAATTTGGGAATATGGGCAAATAAAAATATAATCCTATTATTTGGGATGGTTCAGGTTTGGTTCAATCAATTTGGATGAAAGTTAGCAAAAAAAATCTACATTCAGCCTACTATAAAATAAACTACTCATAGTTACAATATTCAACCCTCAAAACCGTCTAAAAAATCAAAATAGGTGCGCTCGAGCCAAAAAATGGAATTATCGTGAGAAATTAAGTAATCTTAAAAACTTGGAATCAATCAATAATGGCTGGATGAATTTTCATGAAACTTTTTACACACAATCTACTATCAAAGTACTAACATACTTTCCTCTCTTGATCACCATAAACAACCGATTAGACCTTTTCAAGAGGCAATATAGGTGCGATTGAGAAAAAAATATGGGTATATAAGCAAAGAAAAACATAATCTTATTATTTCGGATAATTCCTGTTTGGTCCAATGAATTTTGACAAAATCTGGCAAATAAAATCTACAATTAGTTTACAAAAGAAAGTAGCCCTTACAGTTACAATATACAACCCTTAAGAGATTTAAAAAAAATCAAAATAGGGTGTTTGCCCAAAAAAAAAGAAAAAATGAAAGTGAGGAATTAATTTTAAACTTTGAGTTAATCATTAATGGGATGGATTTCGACAAAACTTTTCACAAACATAATGTGTTAAAAAAATATACTAAACACTGCACTGTGTGCACTAAAATATTTTTCTGGTACAGTCCTCATAAAAACCTTAAGACCGTTTCGAGGGGCAATATAGGTACAATCGAGCAAAACTCTTTTGAAACTATAATTGCAAGCAAATATGAAGACAAACATAATGATTGGAATAAGTAATTCAAGTATGACTCAATTAAGTTCGATGAAAATTGCATCAAAACGTTTGCAACCAGCCTAGGCAGAAATTTTTTTCCAATGTATTACTACAATATACAACCTTTAAGTCTAAAGCTGTTTAAAAGCAATATAGGTTTCATCACACCAAAAAATAGAATATTCAAGGAAAATTAATTTTATAAAGAGAAGTCAATCAAAAATGGCTGAATGAATTTTGTTGAAATTTTGTTTGCGCAATCTACGACTTACTTAAGTACATCTTTGGAGGGGGTTAATCTATTAAACAAAAAATTATTTTGAAGATCCACAGTTTGAAAGAAGAAATCAAACATAGTACTCAATGGAGGAAATGCAAGAATCAGTACATTTCGACCTGCTAGGTATAAAAACTAAGGGAAAAAGAAACTCCCAAAAATAGAACAAAGAGCAAATATAATGAATGCAGCTCAAAGAATAGAAACTTATTGGAATCTGGAATTACTCTAGACCCTGTTATAAGCAACATCAGATTAAGGCTCTCAATTAGCCTTCAAATAACAAAATAGGCAACTACTCCTACAGCTTCTCTACAAAATTGCAAACTCTTCGGATTGAAGGCAGAGTTATGTCCGGAGGTGATAATATTTGAAATTTGGGGGGGGGAGGTCTCCCCCAGAATTCTTTAGGGGGTTAGGGGTCTCCTCCAGAATTCTTTAGTGGTGGGGGAGGGGGGTCTGGGGGTCTTCCTCAGATAAAAGTGATGTGAGAAAGTGTTCGTAGGGTATACCCTACAGTTTCTTTTTTATCATTTCGAGATTTGATTGACGTATTTCGGCCATTGTGCGCGGATCGAATGCCTGTCACCAGTCGTGGGACGTCATGGGGACATTTAGGAGAGATGTCTTTTGACTCACTGTAACTTCTTCATCTTTTCTTACGTTTTGCCATGGCGTTCTTTGTTTTACTTGGCATCACACTTCACGTTCAAATTTTTTACCGGGCAACCAAAGAACGGTGCCAGCTAATGGAATATGGCAACATTGTTTTTCTCTACTTTAACACATCATGAAAAATAATCGATTCTTGGCGAGGCCAGTCGCCTACCCAAAAATCGATCATTTTACATATAAAATCAATAGAGACAAAAACAGTGTTGCCAAATTGATAGAGCCGTCACTGCCAGTTAACCTGCAGACCAATTTTTGCATGGAAATAATGCCTTCAGTGGACTCCAAGATTACTTTCAAGAAACTGCGAGAAACATTTCTGGTCTCATGAGCATCTTGGAGCTGATCTAAGCTGTTAAGAGCGTTGAGGTCTGACTGGCTGGACTAATAACCAATGACTCGGCATGGTCCGATTTCTTCTTACTACTGATCACTTTTTCATTTCCCTATTTTGCGGGACATACTATATTGTTGACTACCTTTTTACTAAAGGGGGTTCAAAATTGTTTTATGAGTATTTGATTGTTTATTACGTGCGTTTAGTGATGTGCAGTGGGAAATTCGAAGGAATTGTTCTATGATTGTCCGGAGTGGTCCTACCCCCCCCCCCCCCCCCCCACTCACCGCTTTCAGGTTCGAACTTGAACTTTTCCTGTACAATTTTTTTTGAGATGGTGGAAAATTCGGAGGGATTGTTCTAGTATTGTCCGTAGTGGTTCTAACCCCCCCCCCCCCTCATCGCACTCAGGTTCGTACCTAATCTTTTGCTGGACAGTTTTTTTTTTGAGATGGTGGAATATTCGAAGGGTTTTGTCCTCAGATCGCACGTAGTGGTCCTAACCCCTACCCACTCGCCGCACCCTTGTTTGGACCCGGATTTTTGCTGGACAGATTATTTTTGAGATGATGGAAATGGAATTTGATTTATGAGGGACCAAATTTGCTCAAGGTGCGCCTTCTCTGACACTGTAGTGGCAGAACTATCTGCTTGTTTTATCTTCTCCCTGTTATTTTTCTCCTTCATTTCTGTTGTCATAACTGTGTAAGACTTTCTCAATGTTAGTTAGAAAAAATTAAGAATTTGATCAAGATTTTGGCCACCGGCCACTATATGGTCTGCTGGTGGTCAGCGCAACTGGCGACTAATCCAGAGATCCTGGGTTCGAATCCCGGTTAAATGATGATAAGATTTGACAATCTCGGATCTAGTAATCTCGGAAGGGCTTGGATGTAACTCCCTTCTCCCTTCATCTTCCTTCAATTTTGTCTGTTACGTATAAGAGAACACTTAAATTTCCGGTGGGGGGGGGGGCGGCATCGCTTTTACCAGTGTCGTGACACCGATGCAGGTAGCAACAACTTGAACCACATTAGGTCATGTTAGGTAAGCTGCAGACAAAAATAGAGTACTCGATGGCAGTTATTATGAATATATACGCTTCAATAAATAAATAAATATCAAAAGTGAGGACGAGAGAAGTACAAGAACTTTGAGGGGATGTATCCTTTGATCATTTAAACAGACCGCGGAAATTGGCATCATCGGCGTTTCATGCTGAGAATACTGGGGACGTAATCGCGACCAAATGATTCGCCGGACGACCAAGGCCGACCACCACACCGCATGAAATCAACTCGCGTAAATGGACTGTAATTGGTATTCCATCACCGCTCATTCAACCTCAAGGTACGTCGATTAATTATACAGGTAGATGCATTAGGCTAGGAGTGTTGCGCGGCGTATATACTACACTCGGGAGCTGAAAGGGTAGTGACGCAAGTCGATTCGCCCAATCAGGGATTGGTAGCCAACATACGTCACTTTATGCATCTAATGCAGAGTCCCTGGGGTACGTCGACTTCGTAATAAATATAAATGAATCTAATAAAGATTACTTTGACATAATACAGCGTCACCGTCACCGTGACTTTTTTGTTCACAGAGAAAAAGGTATGTCGATGAAGCACATAAAGTATGTCAAATTTACAGCTATACTGGGGCGAGTATGAGTTCTGAAGACATATAGAGTATGTCTTTTAAGTACATACGTATGTCGTTCAAAAACATAGAGTATGTCGTTCAAGCACATAAAATATGCTGTTAGAAGACATACTCAGCCCAACAGCTGCAAATTCACCATACTCTATGTGCTTCATCGACATACCTTTTTCTCCGTGTTGGCACTCATTCAACTAGAAAAAATTATGTTTGGAAGGATGTCTTATAAATTTTGCAACCTTTTCATTCAACAACAGCATGGAGCAACATTTTTCATTTGCCCTCTGCCGGAGATAATAATATTTAAGGTTTTACAATTTACAATCTAGAAATCAGCTTGCTCAAACATACCGAACACCACTATGACAGCTGAAAAGTTTCCATACTAAAAGCTGAAAACCGGGCAAGGATGCCAAATTCGATGAGAACTTTGGACTACTTTGTGCAGAAAGGAGCCAACCGCGGTTGTTATCGTATGAAACCAGTTCCTTTCAGCATAAAACCGTGCAATTAGCCCGCGGCGTCTGTATGAAATTTCCTTCAACTTTCGGCAACCCATACCAAAACGCTTTCATTAATCAAAAAGTTTGACCGATATTGCAAAATAAGCGACGCGGCATCGGAACAGCGCACTATGGTGAATTCAATCTCAGTCCATTGCTAAAGTTGTTACTCCCTGGACACCTACTTTGTTCCTTGACCAATAAATATTAAAGAAGCAGGTAAAATGGAAGAAAAATCTGTTTGTATGGAAACCAAACTTTACAACTCTTGGGGTAACAAAACCTCAGAGTAATACAAGAAAGTACCTACGCTTTGATTTGTTTTTAGGAAAATCAAATTAGCTAGTTGGCCACTTCATATGCAACTATTTCCCTGCAGAATTCAGGAGATACGAATCATCCTTGATGATTCATGCTTATGATGTCGATAACATTTTTTTTTTTTTTTTTTTTTTGTGAGAAAGTTTCAGAAAGTCTGTATTTTGATCCCAATGGATCTTTGTTAGGTGGAGAGTTCTGGCTCCAAAATAACTCAGGAGTACTTCCGATTTAAAATTTCGACTTAACTCAATGAATACGCAAATTTTCCGCATTATTTCGTTTTATAACTTTAAGATATTATCTTATAAAATTCATGGAAAGCTATGTTGAGGCCAGAAACTATGAATAATTGTAAAAGGTTCTGGGAAAATTGTATTTTTTTTTCTCTGGTTTTTTGTTTTGTTTTTGTTTTTTTCGATATAAATGTGATAATCTGCCATTAATCTCCCATCTAAGTTTGTTCAACGCCTTCCTTGAATAATTAGCAGCACAAAAGTTTCTGAAATCTTTGAAAACAACACTATGATCACATTATTGAGACATGTAATTTGCCTTTTTTGCTTGGTTGGTAACGCAAATATCATCGAATCTAGGAATGCATGTAAAAATTGCCGATATTTAATTTGTTTTGATAACTTCTGCACAAAACACGTTGATCCAAAACATCTGCATGTTCTAGAAGATGCCGAGTGCATCATCGGAAAACCTGAATTAATTCAATCGTTGATAGGCCATCATTTTGAAAATACAGATTCTGACCACCTAGCGCTTATCCGGAATAAGTCATTCGATTTCGGTCGAACAGTAGACCAAGTCGGAGTGCGTTGAGTTTAATGTGCGGCGTTCGTCTGGCGTGGGTTAACGTGGCAAAGGCTCCTCGTTCTCTCGACAATTTTATGTTTTCATCAATCAAAACTTTTAAATGTGCATCACCAGTCCGCAAAAGTGTTACGCAGTTCGCAATTTAAAGTTCGAATGAAGCTGCTGGAGGCGAAAGCAGAGAAACATAATAAAGAAGGAATATATTTTGACCCGTCCATCTGCGGTATCCCTGAAGGGACGATCAGTTTGGATTGTTTTTCGTTTTCTTTATTCTGAACATAAATTTTTAAAAAAATAATGCCTGAGATAGGAAACTGGAAAATTCGAGGAGTTTAAAAATGTCAGTGACTACTGAATTTTTTTGCAAGTCGGATGTGCGTCCTTGCCATCTACAGAAAACTTAAACACGGATAAAGGGGTAAAGCAATAGTTTTGAGCTGTATACACCATCTGTGTAGATCGAAGATTGTGTTTCACATAGAACCAATTGGACAGCAGCGAGCCCTACAGAAAACCGGTAGCGACTCTGCCAAAAATTGACTGGATACTTGTGAAAGACCTATTCATGATTACAGGTATCGTCCTGCACATTTTGCCTGGGTGTAGCAAAATACAGTTCTAGAGATGACGTCATCTAGTAAAAAAGTTCGTTGAGCATTTAAACTTCTCTCCCTCTCGCGTGATCCTTATGTAGCTATTTGAAATCGTGAGCATCCAAAACGACGTTTAATGTGTCCGAGACATTCACCGTTCGTCAGTGTCTAGTTTTACTAATTTTTAGTGTACAGTGATACCTCGTTATCCGCGACCTCCGTATCCGCGGTTTCGGTTATCCGCGATTGGTTTTTTGAGACCCATGCTCGTTATCCGCGACCCTTTACCTCGGTTATCCGCGATTGAGAGGCCGGAAAAAAATTTCAAATGATGAAACTTGTATTTTTAACGGATTGAAATGGAACCACCGGAGGAGGAACTTGAAGAAAACGAAGACAACCAGCCTCAGCTGTCCCTTCAGTCTGTTTCTGAATTCATCAGGCATGCCATAGATCTTGCCGAGGAGGCCCTGAGGATAGATCCGCATATGGATAGGGCCTTAAACTTTCAACGCGATCTTACCGCTCTACTGTCACCATACCGCGAAGTTCAACGGGACCTGCAACGTCAACTAAAGCAGCCGACGCTCGAGACATTCTTCAAAAAAAAATCCTCTTAATAGTCTATGTAGGTACCTATGCACAAACTGTTCCCTTTCTTTCATTTTTTCCCTTTTTTACCTCCTTTTTGTGACCGTTTTTCAGCCGTTGGTCCCTAACCCCTATATTCCCATAAGACTAATGCCTCCATATCCGCGGTTTCGGTATCCGCGAGGTTTTCGCGGAACGTAACCCCCGCGGATAACGAGGTATTACTGTATTAGCAAAATTTACAGCCTATATAGTTTCACTTCATCGTCGCTCAACTATGCCATAGGTATTTGAGATGCTGATTTCAAAAATGCGAACAGTTTTCATTAAATTGATCTAGATCTCACGTAAATTCCAATATTCGTCTTCCTCGCGAAAAAGTCAGGTTGGCCGCTACCTGCGCTCCAGTTCGAATAGACTACCCCTGATCGTGGCTACTCTCACTTTTCAATTGACATCGTCTCAGGGTCCCTGCTATGTCGTTTAGGCGTAAAAATCCTATTTGACGATGGACAGTGTCATTTGTTCCCCAATTTCAGTCAGTAAACCCCGTTTTTGGGGGGGTTTTTTCTCCTAGATATGTTAAGGTTTGAATTTTGGAAAACTCAAGGTGGCTGGTGGCTATACCCTGAAGTTTGATAGGAAACGATGGCCTTTATTGGAAAGCTGGTTATCAGCGCAACTGTTTCATCGTCCATGTCGCAAGCGGGCCTTGATTTTTGATGGACGCAATTCAAGTTGAATATTTTGAAACGCAACGTCGCTTCGCTCCTGAACTCTAAAATGAGAAGTGAGAAGCACGAGCTGATGACGGGCGAAGTCAAAGTTACGCTTGATTAGCTTCTTTCACAGAGGCGGAGCAATATTAAGTTTCGTTCGACATCGATCGAGATCAGGACGGAGCAGCTCCTCCCGTTTTAATCTTTGACCGTTAAACGTGATCCTCATTCTCCAGTCCTTTCCTTCCGTCCATCAAAATGAGCGGAAAATGTTTTGCCTGTCGGCGATAGAGTTATGCAGGATATCCGATATTCGCTTTAAGCTATTCATAAATCGTGATAGCCCTCTTTAACATTAATTTAGGATTTATTAGCCGGAAGGAGCGTCCAGTATGCGAGAATTATGGGATGTACTCTTTTGAGTAAAACACCCTTACATTTCAAAACTTGACATTCTGCATCATAGGTTTAAGTGTAAAAAATTTAACATTGCCAGATTATACGCAATAACTTAACGTAATTATCTGTATATTACTAGACAGTATACAATAACCGCTGGAGCTTGTTTCAGAAGTATGTAAGCGGACCCCGGCCGTTAATCTTTAGCGAATCTTCAAGTCTCATTCCTTCACATCAAAACAAAACTTGCTCGAGACTTTCACTTTTTGGTTTCAAAGCGTTCTGAAATGAAAACGAAAAGGTCAAACCCATTTTTGTTCATTTTCATCTTGCAATTCGAGAGATAGCGTTTTGAAATTTCAAGGGTTATCGGCCGTAGTCTGCGTGCACTTCTGAAACATGCTACACTTATTTCCATGAGCGCTAACTTCGAAAATACCAAAACTTCAAAAACTGTTTTCTCAGTACAGTACTTTGAGGGAACTTCTATTTCTGCTGCCTTTTTTCCACAAAAATTTACGGACGACGTTATACCTATAATCATTACTATTTACACTAAGCTCCATTGCGCGGCGGCCAATCGTCGATTTGGCGGGAAAAGCGGTAGCGATCATAATATTTGTACAGTGGTCGTAAATCTCAAGATACAAAAACTAAGAAAATAATGGCCTTGAGAACTGGAAATGGAGACTGAGTCCTAGAATTTAAGCTTCCGCGACTCTCCTATGTTTCAATTGGATCTGAGTAGTTTATTTTGTTATTTGATGGGAAATCAAATAGCATGGACAACTCGCCGTTGGTAAACTCAGAAGGAGTCAATATAATTCGATCGGCTTCACAAACACAAGCTCCCTAGGTTTAACGTTTGCACCATTTCATGAATTAAATTGCCCTGTTTGCGGTAGAATTCAACGAGACGACCAGATCATCAAAGCGTATATAACCGTCGATGTTTTTTGCCTCCTTATAAGAGTAAAAGGACCTTATCACTGGTTGGAATTAAATTTCCAAATTACTTAGAATGTCTGATTGTTGTGTAAAGCGCTCTTTACAGCGATAGCGATATTAACTCCTATTTTACATCTCAATCCCAATCCACTTCCATCCAAGTTTGGGTGAGAAACCAGTGAATAGGCATCTAGAAGAAATAAACCAGTTTTGAATAAACGAAACGATGATGCGTCCCTCACTAATTTCAGTTAGTTCATCACTTTCAATGGGAGCGCTATCACAGAGTGTTCCGTAGAAAGTACGTATCATTTTTATGTGCATTTTTTCAAAAATCAAAAAAATTATGCAGGAGAAATCGGTCTCAGCGATCTTCAAGAGACTGGCCAAAGTTGGTATTTATAGTCAATAGTCGTAAGCGATAAATGTGTTAATTATCATTCAAACTTTGAAGTTTTATCCGGTAACAGTTTGAAAAAGATCCTAAAATTGTTTGCAGTATTATTGCCATCTAAAGAGTGGCAGTGACCTTTACTTAAAGCTATATGTCCAAGCGCTTTTCGTTCAATTTTATGTATACATTTTCAAATACTACAAAAGGTAAATGTATGTACTGAAATTTAGAAATTCTGAAACAGCTTTTTCCGATTGATTTCAAAATATACTTATTTATTAAAACTACATATTTTCTACAGAATTTTGTGCTTTTGTAGCTGTTTGCGTTTAAACTTGCTAAGGGAGCGTTGTGAATTCATGTAAATTAATCGATAGCATCATACACATTGACCATCGATACGTTGAAATCAAAAAAGATATCGACCTACAATTCATGCCTAAATGTTTCAGTGATTACTTTCTTTTTAACTAACGATGTCATAATAAAATAAGAGACAACGTTTGAGACTTTTGAGTCCCCCCTTCTGTCTGCCCATTTGATAGTTGACAAATTCTGAATTTCTCTGAAAAGTTGTCTCATCGAAATAATTCGCCACCCTTTTCCGCCTCCAATTTTTTAATTCAATTGCTTGAACACCCAATATATAAACTATTCAATCAGGGTTTCCAAACTCTTCCGCTTTTTAAAGACAATCGATTCGTCCTCTCTTTCTAGATTTTTTCCCCCGCTCTTCTCGCTCTCTTCTCCTCCTCTCTTCCTTCTCTCGAGAAGCGCTCTTTAGAAGTCAATATCTAAAAATAGTTACTTACATTTTACTCAAAACTTGGTCGAGCAGATTTTCTTGCATTCTGAAAGAATAAGAAAAGGAAAGTAGGTTCGGCGAAAGATTGCAGAGAATGACATTGAACAAGTAAAAACAAAACTCAAGCTAGATGTTCAACGTTTTAAACTTTTTTATACTTATAGAGTATTATAAGGCGTTGTTAGCCAAGGAATCACTGATTGAAAGCAAAAATTAAATTCAAGGAAAAAAATCGCAAATCTAATAATGTTATTACCTTGGGCCGATGATATAATTCTACGAAATTAAGTATTTTTAGCCCTAATGGCTAGGTTCCCCTTTTTTTTCTTTTTAATCCATTTCCATCTCGTGAATAATGTTCAATTTAAGAGAGAAAAAATTGCCTTTATAAGGACGGTCTTTTGAGGACATTACTATTGCATTCCCGCTCTTAATATTTCCGATGAATAATAATACTTTCATACTGTAGTCTCCTTCTCTGTTCCTCGGACCAACTTAAGAACTGTCTGTTGCATCTCGACAGTTTCCTCCTCGATTAAAAAGATTTTGTTCATTAATGTTTTTGCCGCCTCCTCCTGTTTGATGCTAGTGATAAGAACTGAAGAAGCAATTGTCTTTGAGACTTCTCTTTTTTCTATCTCTTTCGTTATTTACCTCTACAGTGGGTTCGACGAAAACTCTTATATCAGTTCTAGAAATGTCTTATTCTTTGAAAGTATTCAAAGACCGTCTTCAGAGATAAAAGTGTCACCATTTGACATTGCATCGAAGCACAGGTGCCGATGAAGGTTCGCAGAGAAGGGACTAACTCTCCTCACCCCTCTTGTGGAATTTTGGGAAGAGCTTACTAAACGAGTCTTTTTTCCGAAAGATGAGCGCAAAACATGAAAACATTGGAGGAAATCTTGGTTTTTCATTTCCCTGGAATTTTGTCAGGTCATCATGACTGTTTGCAACCCCCTCGACTTGGAAAATTCTCTGTTTACAGACGTGTATATCAGAAGTGAAGTTTTTTTAGAATGTAATTCTAGTGCCAAGCATATACTAGTAGCGTAGCTACCTGAGCTAGCGCCCCCCTGCATGCCGATTCGAATGCTGCGCCCCTCTATTTTAAGGAAAAAATTGGCCGCTACGGTGGAGGTCCCCCACCCTTCGAGCCCGTACAAGTTGGAGCCTTTGTCGGAAAAATTAGATTCTTTAAAACTTATTGTAAATTAATGTAGAAAAATTATGTTTATTTATTCACAATGATAAAACTAATAAAAAACATATCACTATCATGAGTTTGAAAAAGCTCCAAACTTTGTGAACGTGAATTTTGGCAGAAGCACTTAGAGCTAGTTTTTACATTGCTTTCTCCCTACTTTTCTTAGCTTCCATTTTTCTCAATCTGTTTTCTTTTCTTTCCTTTTCTCCTTTTCCTTTCCTTTCCTTTTTTTCTTTCTCATTTTTCCCCCCTTTTCCTTTCCTTTTCTCCTTTTCGATCTTCCTCTTTATCGCTTCTCAAAATTTTCGCGCTCCCCGATGCGTTGCTCCCCCCTCCCCGCCCGGCGGGGTCAGCGGGGCCTATAGCTACGCCACTGGCATATACCAGCTCTGAACGCTGGCATAAATCTGGCAACATTGATTTTATTCACTATCAGACCCTTCCATTCGAGGTTGATCTGTAACCGTTTGCAATTTTTTTTTTTTTTTTTTTTTTTTTTTTTTTTTTTTTTTTTTAACTTCTTCGAAATAGTGGAGAAGTCCCGTGACACTTTACATTTTGACTTCCAAGAAACAAAAAATTGTTTCTGTTTCATTTCATCACGCTCGAAAGAAAAAAACGTTTAAAAAGTTCCAAAAATTATAGATCAACTCAATATTTACCTCTGAAACGAGCTCTGATTTACTGAACCCTCGCGTAAACCTGGCAACAAACCCTCTTCACCAGTATTCCTTTCCATTTGGGGTGCACATGAAAAAATCTTTGCCAAGTGTTGGTTTTTAATTCTTTCAATACAAATGAAAGCTCTTGTGAAACTAGGCCTTGGCATGGATATTATAGTTACCGGATATTAGCGTCTGTGTACATTTAATGGCATTTTATTCAATTCACCGATCATTCCACCGGTTGAGAAAAGATTACTCAGTTCAGCTTGATTCATGACTGTAATGCACGAAAATACTCGTATCTGTAATCTTTCCTCAATCGGTGCAATCGCCGTTAAATTATATTAAAATATCCGTAAGTTTTTTAAAGTCATCGACGCCTCCTCCAGTTGAGAAACGATTACAGATGATAGTAGTTTCGTGCTGAACTAAACGGTGTAGTCTTTGTTTAATCAGTGGACTCGTTGGTGAATGGAAAAAAAAATGCCACTAAATAATATAGACGGAACGGCAGCTCTGGGATATTAGGCAACATTGCTTGCGAAAATAAGAGTAGGCTTTTCCTTGTGAGAGAGACTCGAGTTCCAAGCTATTGAGTATACCCCCCCCCCCCCCCCGTTGGAATAACTTTCGCCGGGTGGAATGCCAAGAGCAGTGACAGGTGTGATTATGGTGTCAACTTTCTCATTAGAAATTTGATGTAGGCCGCTGTGAGAACAAGGTCATCCAATGATCACCGTGGGCGAAAAATCACCAAAGACAGAAACGTGGCGAGAGGTGTGGATTCGAGTGTTTTCAATTAATTAGATTCAGTAATCTTTTTCAGGTCCTCCGATTGCGGTCAGGATTTGGTCATTATTTTTCCAGAATAACATTCTGAGAAGAACATTATTGCAGGAATGACTAGAGCCCCAATGGCGGGTTTCAGTTGCATGAGTCTTTGAAAATTCGATTCCGATTTTGAGTCTGGTGGATTTTGTCGCGAAGAAATTTAATGCGGATTTTTTTTTTGAGCGGCGCAGTCAGCGCATGACATTCAGTCAAGCAAACAATAGCCACATTCCTCTTTCTTCTAATTTTTAAGCAGAATAATCTGCCGACAAATGCAGCATCAGGAGTCAACTTAATTTAAAATTTACTGTTCGGGGGAAAAAATTCAAAGATTTTAGTTTTGAGCAAAATTAGATTTTCAGACTGACAATTTAAAGAAAAAAAAATAGATTTCATTCTAGGCCAAAATGTTCAATGTTTCGGCAAAATCATCCAACGAGAATAAAATTGCAAATAACAATGTACTGACAAAAAGCGCCTTCAATTAAGTGTATATGCAAAAGCATCACATCGAAGTAGCAACAATTATTATCTCACATCAATACACGACTGTATGAATGTAGTACGCATCGGCCGAAAGTTGGCGATATCAGCTTCTGCAATCGGCTGGTTCAATATTCTCACGTGGTTTTTTTTTCTAGTTTTTGAATGAGGAAGGGTAAAGATGCATTTTGTTACTACGCGCCCTATTTCATTCACATTCATTTCGTACTTAATGACATATATATGAAACATTTACTTATAATTTAAAATTCACAAAATTTCTTCTGGCATCTATAAATTTCAAGCACTCAAAAATAGAATGGCATAAGGTGTTACTTGAACTAACGGGTATATAGGTCATATAGTAATGGGATGGCGTATGCCATACCCACTATAGCAATATATTAGGAGTATACATCTGGCAACACTGTCGGTCAAGTGTTTTGTTTAAGCGATCGCGGATCGCGTAAACATCGCGCGCTGTGTCGATATGAATCTGCGGTTTCTCAGCATCTATAGTGGGCTAAATGCGGCTGTTTTGAGTATTGATAGCGAGATTCCGGAGTTTGTTGATGCTTTATCTCAAAACATCTACAGATTCTATGCGTCTTGTTATCAATAGTTACTCTGACGTATGGATCCTCCTCTGAATTTTGAGGACTATATAAGAGGCACTGACAGTAGCTTAATGGTCGCACTCCTCAGAGAGACGTCCGGTGAGATTTGGATCTTGGTGATCTCTCATCTAGTTGCATTGAGATTTGGATCTTTGTGATCTCTCAATTGCGGTTTGGAGCTCAGAGCTCAGAGTGTACGATTTTTGAGGTTAGGTTACTGTCAGGGCGTCTTAGGGACATCGCTGTCAGCCGTTGGAGTTGACGAGTTTGTGATTATAGATTTAGTTTGGTATAATATACTGTTTTCGTTTCGTATCTCTTGTCTACGTCTCTTCAGCCACGAGCTATATATAAAAGACCCCTACCCACTACAATATCTTTATAAAAGTGCTTATTATTTTATTTAATAGACTTTAAAGCCGCCTGACAGTTTAAAATAATACCACTTTATATTTCAAGTTTCTAAACCCTGCCTTCTTTTTGGCTTAATATCTCTGCGAACATTTTATTTTTTTTCAAAGTTAAAGGAATGAATAAAAACACACCTCTGCGGATAGTTGTTTTCCTCGTCTCCCAGATGTCTAACAAAGGCCACTTTTCAGAATTTCAATTGAGGAAACACTTTCCCTGAAAAATGTCCCCCTTTTCTTTGTTAACTCTAACCTTTTTCCTTACAACCAATCAGTTCAAGTGCGTCTAGAGATTTTGGCTTTGAACAAGAATTCATGATCGATTAGAGAAGTAAAAAAAGAAGGAAGGATTAGGAAGATCCCGTTACGATTTACCGCTTCCTGCTGGAACATAGGGCAGTTATTTTAGTGTGCAGTATGCGTTACGTGCCCTTGTATTGATTAAAAATCAACTTAAGTGACTTGTAACGTTAGTTGAAGTCGAGTAGCGTTGAGAAATGAGTGCGGTGGTAGTTGATTTGGGTTGAGGCCACGTGGCCTGCTTTCGGTCATAGAGTGCTAGCCCCTGTCTGTCTATCTCATTTTCCTGCGAGAGTGACAGCAGGCAGCCCTCTCAGTCAGTTCTTTAAATAACTGACTAATGACTTTTCTCCTTCTCGGCTGGACCTTTAGACATTTGCAGTTGACCGCTAGCGAAAATTTACTGCGTGTGAGCAGAAGCTAATCTAATCTAAGGCACAAATAGGTGAGCATAAGCGTAGTTGTCAAATATCATAGCAAACATTTTGCAGTTAAACAACTGGGAATAAAAGTACAATATCCACCAACATTCGGCACCAATAATACAGTCTAAAAATAGACCAAAAATAGTATAAAATTGTGGTCATTTCATATGACGTAAGTAAGTACCTGCGATCTGTACAACAAGCGGAGATACCTATCATCCTCGGACTGCCGCGTTGCGCGCGCATGGATAAAACTCGACTGCATGCCGCGGCTTTGTACATATAAAATACGATAAATATGCCTTCTTGTTATCAGTGTTGCCAGATTAGGGTGAAAAAGCCGTACGTTTTACAGTAATTTAAATAGGGACGATACGGCTTTTTACCCTCGATCTGGCAACACTGCTTGTTATATTGATAACGCAAGGAAGCTCAATTTCACCTGTATTGATTATCTTGTCATGCCAATCAGTGTTAATATGATAAAATCAGGGAATGGATCGATTTTTATACTTAATCGTATCGCAGTTATTGAATTATTGATGCTCTCTTTAAAGCAGGAAAAATCCTCTCCTTAACCCATTAAAAATCATAATTATGTTTGTGTATTGGGCTATCACTCAGTATACTTCAAAATACTGGCTCCCTTCGCCAGTGGCGTCCAGCCGGAGGCGGTCCAGGGGGTCTGAATCCCCCCTCCTCCAGACCCCAAACTTTGTCCTGAAAATAAGGTAATTTTTTTTTTCGTTTTCATAGAAATTTTACCAAATGTTGACCTTTGGACCCCCCCCCCTCAAAAAATTCCTAGCAACGTCACTGTATCCGTTACCCCACCAAATTTCTAAGCTTCTAGGGGTGATAATGGATGAGTGGAGTAGGCTAGGGGCGGAGTAAATTCAAAATAACACTCCTAAAGAATCCTATAGAATTTGATTCAAATAAATTCTCCATCATTTTAACACTATTCATATCAAAGAGCTTTCATTTGCATTTTGTCAAAAGCTCTTCAAAGCACTCTCCACTCTGGGAGTTGTTCAGAGACGCGCCCTTCAATTAAATGTGGAGAGTGATGTGTGATAAATGGAACACTTATTAATTAAAAGGGCTTTTAAGGAATAATTAGTATTTTGAATGTAACAGCAACACTTCTTTAGCAGGTTCCTCAACGGTTGTGACGATTTTACGTCTTGAAACAATTAATTTTACGGTAGATGAAACAAGATGATATGTGATTGAGTTTCGTTTGATATTTTGTCTGCGAAAACTCCATGTGAGTCTGTTGCAAACTTTTATTGCATTAATTTCTTGTTGCAGAGCGCATTGAAAGTTCAGACATTCGGGGCCGTCCAAGATTTCGGCTGTTTCTGAGTCACTTGTTTGAATCCCTGGCGACATTGCCTACATCGTAAACCTTTGTCTACAATTTGTATCATTTTCTAAGACTAATGAAAAAGAAAAAACAAAACAAAACAAAACATATTCATTAAAAAAATAGAACAAAACTATACAACAAAAAACATACGTTTAATATTGTGTGATATGCTCCAAAGAATTCCGCTGAAGAGATTGACCTCCATTTTACCAAGTTCAGGATTTCCAATGTTCAAGTGGCAATTGCTCCATCCATGTTCAATATTTTGTTTTTGTTTTTCTTTTGAGACTCGATTCACGATGCAGTGACGGCGCGTGCAAAATTACAATGTTGGATTTAGTTCATTTTAAGTAATAAAGACGGTCTAAATATTGGGAGTGCGCAGTAAACTCCTTGAAATCGATATTTTACTTAAGTTTCGACGAACGTATAGATAAATTTTGCAATATTTCAAGCACCACCTTTGTGGACCTTTTTTTTTTTTTTCTGTATTTGTAAACTAGGTTTTCACGTCGTTGACCTGTTTTCGTGGACCAAAAGCGTGTAGAAATTTTGTGAAGTAGACGTATTTTATCATTATACATATCATCTGTGGATCTAATTAACTAGGCCTTTTGTCATTAGACTCAATGTATTAGCTCGTGATTGTAGACCAATTTCTAGTCGACAAACTGATCTGTAACCAAAACAATTGCACATTGTTGGCGGAAAGAAATAATTGAAACATTTTCTCATTTGGCTAGAATTTTAAAAGCAGCACGAAAATTTCTCTAAACCTAAATTAAAGAAAAATCAATTTTGTCATGATCGCAATACTAATTCGTGAATATGCAATAAATGGGTATGTTGCAAATTTTTGCCGCAACACTTATAAGTAAATATAAAGTTTGTGGGCATCAGAAAAGTCCAAAATTGACTCCTCGCAAACTCAATGAATGCGTCTAACAAAATTCCAAGATGGCGGTCGAATGAGGGGGTCAGTATAGGGGAGTACCATCTAATCGCAACTTCCTATGCTGAAAAAAGTGATTCATCATAGAGAAAGCTGCAATTAGATGGGACTTCCCTCACTTCGATCAGCTCATTCGACCGCCAAGTTTGAATTTTGTTAAATGTAAGTTTCACTTAGCGTTACATAGGAATTGATCTCTTAAAACACTATAGGAAAAGTTTTCCCCAGATCCATTGAAGATTGTACACTTTCATTTAAATTAGGCGAATTCAATTTTTTTGTGTTATTCAAATGCCCCGGGCGACGTTCCAAGAATATTCTGTGCGGCTCAGAGTAAAAAAATTCGCGATGGTGACCGACCAGCAGCTATCAGGGGAGCTTCTTGATGTATGTCGACCGTCGAGTTGAATGGACTTCTGCCACGCCTCCTCGAAGTTCGAGAGTTCCGTAAATCCAAGTGAGAGATGAGAGAGGTGTGAAATGAAAGTGGGGTGGATGAGAAAGGGAGGAGGAGGGAATATATTTATGCCGCGGAAGTCTGTCGATGACACATCTCATTCTATTTTGACCGATAACCACGCGCCCGCAATCGCTGCCTCACCGTTTTACCAACAACACAGCAGTCAAAGTAAGCATCAACCGTCACTGCGGTCGCCCCAATTTCAGGGCGGTGGCCAAAACTCGCATTGCATTGTTAAATTAGCTACCTTATGAAAGGTACATTGGGTATGAAACACTTAACTATTTGAGGGAATCCTTAAAACACATTAAAGTGGAAAAAGAGAACCTTAAATCGTATACAGTAAATACTAGATGTCGAGTAAAACAGAAAAGAGCCAGGACAAATATTTTGGCAAAGTCTTCGAATTTCTAAAAATGCTCAGACGCATATTTTTGCTATTTGAAGGGGGCAGTACTGGGAGGGGGGCTCATCATATTATGTGCCCTCTAGGCGAGACGTAGGCCATGAGCAGTGGCGGATCCGGGGGGAAAGGCACGGGAGCCACGTGAAACCCCCAGAAGCCTCAAATTTTGCCTTTTTCCGACATAAAATAGCCCATAATTTCTTACTGCAACACTTGAAATTTTAAAAACTGTAGGAGTGCCTCCTCCAGTAATTAAACTTTTCTGGATCCACCACTGGTCGTAAGCGTATCCCCTCGCTCCCCCTAAATGGGGCAGTTGCAGGGGTCTGAATTTTTGTGTTTTTTATAAAGAACATTAAAGTGCTTGATGAGCTAGGAAGAAAAATGCCTTTGGTTTCTAGTTAAGTCCCATTATTCCGGAGATGGGATTTTGGCCCAACATACATTGCTTTAAATGGGAATTCCGCGTAGTGACGTCACTACGCCCACAATTTTTTACAACTTTACGCTTGTGTATCTCCGAAACCGGGACACTTAGGAAAAAACCAAAGGCAACTTTGTTCTCAGCTCATGAAGTACTATCATTTTCTTTATAACAAACACAACATTTCAGACCCTTGCAACTGCCCCATTGTCTATTTAAAAAGTGATTCCTATATTTTTTTTTTTTTTTTTTTTTTTTTTTTTTTTTTTTTTTTTTTTTTTTGTGAGACACCATAAAATGGAAGGTGCAATTGCATCCTCAAGATATCGATACGCAATTACCTAGGTTTAAATTTCAAGTAAGCACAGTTACCAAGTTGCACGAGCCACCACTGCCCGGTATTCATCCACCATTACTGCATGCATCTCCCTGATTCATCCACATTGTTTCGATTTGTTGCTCAGCTTGTTTTCTTCCTTCCAGCGAGACCAAAAGTTCTTGAATACAAAACAGAAATTTTCGAACAAGGCCATTTTTATTACAGAAATCAAAAAATGTCCTTCGCTGATGATAGGAGTGCGAACTATAGTCTATAACTTTGGAATTACTGAGTCGGGAATGCCAAAAATGCAATTTTTGCCTTTCTTCACCAAACCAATTGAAGCTTCGGTTTATCGCCGCGTTTTCATGAAAGGGACCGCAAATAAAGAGAAAGAATGAGACAAGACAGTTTTTTTATAAATCGTTTCCGTTTAAATCGTTACCTCTCCTGAATTGAAATCGCGCTGGATCCCATCCTCCTCCTTATCTACCCCCTCCATCCCCTCCTTGTCGATTGTTCCTCTTTCGACGACAGTCTGTTCGGTGATTCATAAACTTTGGTTGCAGCAACAGGCCGCTGTGAATATAAAAGCCATGCAAATTATTCCACGGAACTTTTGAAAACCGAGGGGCAGCGCCGCAACTGGCGACATGCCGAGGGCACGGTGTTTAAGAGGGGGTAAAGAAACGTTAAAAGCGCGACTTCATTTGGGAAGCACCTTTCGTCTCGGAAAGCATCGCAGATTGTTGAGGAAATTGTTCAAAAAGAGAGAGGAGAGAAAGAAAAAGAGGTCACTTTCCCTTTGAACTCAATTCGTCTTTAAGTCTGTTATTTTTTTTTCCTAAAAAGGAAGCGCCTTTCTTTTCTTGCTCTCCCCGGAGTCCTCCCAACTATCCACAGCTTTCCCGCTTCTATTTTTCAATTCCTTGTTTTGCCCGACTTTCCCGCCTACCTCTTCGAGTCGGGCCCAGGTTTATTTCATTTCAGGTGATAAAGGATAGCGCTGCTAAACAGGGAAAATAAATCCAAACTTTATATAAAGACGGATTTTTCCGAATTTTCGATAATCCCTTCCTGTAAGCTAGGAAAATCCGTCGCTGGAAATTGAACGGAGTCTAATATCGTGTCACATGAAAGAATAGGTGGAACAGTTTGTGTCCTTGAATAAATCTGTGGTCTTATTGGACACCAATCGGAGCCTCTGAAAATTAGGATTACGAAAAAAGATTGAATGGGATGCCAAAAAATACAGGCAGATGTATAAAAATATGGTGGATAAATACAGGGTGTGGTGAATCAACGTGCGTCACGAAGTGAGGTGTGATTGGTCAATTTACGAGAACGATATACGTGGGGAATCCATTTGATGGATGACTTTTTCCAGTTCCCGATCGCTGATTGGTGAAGCAGCTCTGGTGAACCGACTGACATTGCTAACCTATATAAACTCCCGAGAGAAGTATAACTCAAATGACGCGGCGGACGCTTCAAATAGCCTAATAATATACAATGCATCTATACCTGCACTAATCTACCTTGGCGATGTAACATGAAGATTGAAGCGGTAACCACGAAGTGAGACTAAGCGACACAATGAGAAAAAATTGAAATTGCAAAATCACCGAAGCATTAATATCCCCACAAGCTACACAGGTGAAAAGACCATGGAGAACTTTTTTTTTTTTTTTGGTGAATTGACTAACGGCTTTGAATCGTCGAAAATTTCTTTTATTTCATAAGCAAAAACAAGTTATCTGTTTTATTCGTAGGGGAAAACTTTCGGGAAAGTGGCTGCATGATCAGCGCTGCAGATTTGCTGGACGCTTCAGAAGTTTATTTTTTTACCAATACAATATTTTGTCGCCCCCCCCCTTCTTAACTTTATATCAGAACTAAACTCAAAAACTTTTCTTCAAATATTGAAAAACTATATATTCACTTATTGCACTCGTAATTTCGTTGAGAAGAAGACGCGCACACTTTTATTACGGCGCCTTAAAAATTTGAGGTATGCAATACGACATCCGGAAGGTAGGATTAGTTACCCATCCAGCGAGGCGCCTGATCAGAAGTCGCTAATATGACACTGCAATGTTTGCAAATTATCCTCTCGTGAGTTTTATCACACAAACTTTGCTTGAATCGTGTAATAAATATTTTATTGTTTTTGTTTTGCTTTGTTTTTTTCCCCCAAGAATATACATCCTCTTGTTCTTGTATCAGTTTCAAATTCCTCGAAACTGAACCCGCGGTTCAAACGTGCGTGTAACAAAGCGCAGAGAGAGAGAGAGAGAACGAGAGAGATAGAGAGAGAGAGGGGGGAGTGGGATTCGCCTGTGGACGCGAAAAACTCGCGGGAGAAGAACAGGATCTTTTTGCGATGAAAAGAAATGCAAGATTGAAGTTGCCGTAAAACCAGGCTCAAGTTTCGCGGAATCCGGTAGTAAGAAAACAAAAGGCTCACAACGAGACGTCTAAAAGGCGAGGTTTATTCCACGAGTCAATGGACCATTTCCCCTCCTCCTTTAATTCACCTTAAATTTTTCTCCTTTCCTCCCACACTCGTCACCCTCTCTCTCTCACTCTCTCCTTTCTCTCTCCTCTTTCTCTTTTTAATCAAGCCTGGAGATGTTTAGATCTTGCTTGAGAAATATAACAAGGCTCATTCTTCGACGATTCGCTGTCGGCAATTAAGGCGAGAACGAGAGCGCGGCTTGCAGAACTTGCAGGCGTGGTAGATTTTTTTGCCGTTTAGCTTCCCCTATCTACTCCTCTCTTCTTCTATATCACTTCTTTTATTTCCGTCTTAAAATTAGCACTTAATGTCAAGTGACAGGGAGTCAAAATAATTGGCAAAAACAGGAGGAGGGAAAAGAGTAATCATAAGATTCCACGATGCTTCAATTTTTCTATGAAAATGTTCGTAACAATAGGCACCATCCAATTTGCGCCCTTCTAAAAATGTTTAAGTAGTCATAATCGGCTCTAAGAGGGTAAAAAGTTCTAAATGACCAAAAAAAAATGCGCGTGAAATGTCTTTGTAATGTCAATTTTTTTATCCTCCTGAAATTTCGTTTCAAAATTTCGGAAAATTAAAGGTTCGACATAAAAGCGTTCTACTTACAGTTGAAACATCGGAATCAACAATTTAAGGATCTTTTCGGAAGCTTTTAAAGCTTCTGACAGAGGAAAGGTTAAATACTTACAAAGTAAAAATTTCTATATTTTCTATCAAAATGTCACCCGCTGTAGCACATTAAATATTGACTATTTTGAAAGTAAGAGGCTTGTTGCGTGGAGTCCCTATACGACATACGTAGAGAGGTAAGACAAAATGGTATAAACTTCTCTTTGATTGATCAACGATTTCTAGGCTTTATGGGTGCCATAGGGTGTGATTTTACTTGCACGTTTGTTTACATCCTCACCAGAGGTCTCCTCATACCGTGTTTTAAGGATAAAAGAGTTAGCTGTTGATTAAGCTCTGTTAATTTTAATCATGAAGCATCTGAAGAATGTCTATATAGTGCCCAAAAGAATCTCATAAACAAATGTGATCAGCAAAGGCAGAGAAATATTACACCGTTAGAAACTTTATCTAACGATCATGATTTCACTTCAGGGCTGCCGTTTTGCGTATAATCAATGCTATTTTTCTATTCACCGATGATTCCACCGGTTGAAAAAAGATTACACAGTTCAGTTTAGTGTCTGACTGTAATACACGAAAATACTGTGATCTATAATCTTTCCTTAATTGATGGAAACTCCGTTGATTAATTAAAATATCCGCAAGTTTTTTAAAGTCATCGACGACTCCACCGGTTGAGAATAGATTACAGATGCGAGTATTTTAGTTTATTACAGCCATGCACTGAACTGAACTGTGTAATCTTTTCTCAACCGGTGGAATCATCGGTGAATTGAAAAATAGCATTGATTATACGCAAAACGGCAGCCCTGTTTCACTTGTCTTGCCTCTCTACATAGAGAATCATTAGGGTCTCTTGTCGCGTTAATAGACTTTGGACAAAGTTTAGCTTGCAAATATAGTTTTGCTTTTAATGTAAGATTTGAAGGAAAACTGTCGTTACATATTTTTGCCCAGCCAGTAGCGTCGCGTGCAATCTGGCAACGCTGACTTTTGATCATTTACACACATGAATATGTTCGAACTATGATATGTGCTAAATGCACTCGTATCGTATCGATGTATTGCATGGGCTTAAGTCAACGAAGTACAGCGTTGCCAGATTGCGCCAACGCCGCACTGTTTTTTTCCAATCTTCGGATTCAAAATGAGGTGTATAGCAGGCAATTTACGGAGACAAAATCTCATGAGCTGCTCCTAATAGAATGTTGCGTGATTGATTTGTTTCAGGACTACGAGGTGGACCTTTACCTGCGTCAAAAATGGCAAGACGAGCGGTTAAAACACTCGGCCATCACTGAGTCGCTAGACTTAAACGATCCAAACTTAGTAAAGGCTATTTGGAAGCCGGAAGTTTATTTTCCCAACGCCAAACACGCCGAATTTCAATTCGTCACCGTGCCAAATGTTCTAGTTCGAATAAATCCCGATGGGGAAATCTTATACATGCTCAGGTAAGCCAATGATTAAAATGCTTGTCTTAAATTGGTGTCTTGGGCTCTTTTGCTACGAATAAATATATACATATAAAATGATGATTCTAGCATGTGTAAAAATATACCAGAAAAACGGAATCCAAACAACGATACTCTTTGATTTAGCCTTCAAAAAAACTTTACATCCTGACATTTTTTAGAAGCATCTGAGCTCAGTAATTTTTTATACACGATAAAATTTACAGCTCTTCAAAATCTATCAACATAAATGGAATAAAGCATTCATTAAACTAAACATTTATCAACTAATTGCTTCCTAATCACATATAGACTTTGTACCTACAGGAGAAAAAGAGCCATGGAATGGAAAAAATATTGCAACTTTAATTAAAATACTTAAATAACACAATGCTTTTGTTTCAATTTTTAACTCGATGAAGTAGCAAATTAATTTTGGAAAAGAAGACTAAGAAAAGTAAAATTAAAGTTCGTCACTTTCTAACTTTTCAGGTATCAGGGGCTTTTCATTTATCACTAACCCATATATGCCTATTGGGTCGTTAACGACCCACTTTTAATGGGTTTTTTTTACCAAATAACTTAAAAAAATATAACTTAAAAATAACTTTAAAAAAGTTGGGCATATATGAGTTAAAGCCCCAGAAATCGAAATAATGTGCTCCACGCCCCTGAAAATATATTTTTTACATTTGAAGCAGAAACCGCGGTCATTATTCCCACTTTTCTCCAACTCTTACCATGATTCTACAACCGAGAAATAATTTCTGCAACAGAAAAACCACGTAGCGAGAGATTTTAGAGAAGGAAGAAGGAGAATTACTACGTGCGAAGACAAATTTAGTTTCGCGCATTCATGTTTCTCTTCATTTACCCCCTCTCCTCCTTCCTTTTCCCGGACACTAATTAGAAAATTAAACGAAAGAAAAAATGGATAAGGTGAAGGAATGTTTTTTTTTTTTTTTTTTTTTTTTTTTTTTTTTTTTTTTTTTTTTTTGCAAAATGTCCTGTGCTCTGCCTCTGCTGTGTTGTCAAATCATCATTGAATAAGCTTGTTCCACTTGACCCACAACTTTTCAATCGTTTAAGAAAGAAATTCATACAAACAAAAGTTTCATACAAAAATTCATAACAAACAGAGACAAATAGAGATCCAGCACATGATATGATGCACGAGTTGTGATAGTGATGCAAGTCAAAACGGGATATTTTTGTTCGAGGGCTCATCGAAACATCAGCCACTAGTCGCCTATTGTTGAGTGGTGCACTCTGCACATTGCTCCAATCGACATTTATCAGATAAGAGACAGACAGAGACGGAGCATTAAATAGCTGCAGCAGAGGCAGAATTTATTTTTGCGGATTCGACAAAACAACAGTCAACACTTAACATCCTTCTGATTCCGCTTGGTGTTGAATGGTAAGCACCCTCCTCTTCACTTTCCAACCTATCTTCTTGAATGTCACCATTTAACACCAGGCGAAATCAGAGGGCTGTTGACAGCTGTTTTGTCTAATCAGCGAGATTTTGGTGCGCCTAAAAGCTACCGTATCAGCGTGGTGCACTGTCTCTAGTATTTGTCTCTGACATCTCCCTGGAATTTTGATTTTAAGTCTAAATTTTATTCAATTAAGGAGTATGATTCTGTAAATAATTAATAACAAACAGTTACTCTATCAAAAGAACGTCAATTCAAACCATGATGAAAACCAAACATGTACGTCTATCACTCAACAGTAGGCAACTGTTGGTTGTTTATTTTGAGGAATCTCGACCAAAGAGCTGAAAAAGGGATACCTGTCCTGTCGCAAGCTTTACGCCGGCGAGTCTCTATTTCTCTGATTACAAAGCTCGGTTCTAAATCTTGCAACGTTGGAGGCTTCATTCTGATGAAGTTTTCAGCTTGAATGTATAAGGTTGTGTCCAATTCTATGCACAGAATACGCCATTAAAAAAATGCGTAATTACACTTTTTTGTCATTAAAACAACCGATGTTTTATTTTCGCCTCATCTCAACTCGGTATGTTTCCAGGTTAAAATTAACATTTTCCTGCATGATGGATCTATCAAAGTTCCCGTTGGATAGTCAAGTTTGCACGATGGAGGTCGCTAGCTGTAAGTATTTGCAATTTATTTTCCTCTTAAGTCTATATGAGCATGTCCCAATGGAGTAAATATTTGAGAGTGTTTGACAAACTAATTAGTGTTTCAACGGAAGGGTTTGAATTGGGTCGTAATGTTATGGCTGAAACTCTCTCAAATCATTAAATTTTCTGAAGGCTCTCTAAATTATCGAAGCTTGCTTTAACGGACGCTAACAACTCCGAAGGACCTCTCTAAATCTGATTTAATATTCATTTGCTCTCCATGTATTAAGGAACTTACAAATATTGACCAACAATTGGCCTAAAAGGATGGTGGGCAAAGAAAAAGCTTCAATATGTTATGATTGATCACGCACTGAGCCTAAATGAATTGTAGAATCTGTGGCCAATACACGCTCCTTCTCGTTCTTTTGTCAAGAGAGATAAAAGGTCCCTTCCTTGATTGAGACACGATTCAACTGGAATTCTTCTTTAATCCTATTTCTCTCTTCCAGTTTCAAAAACGACCGAAGAATTAAGACTCGAATGGAAATCGGTGAATCCAATCATAATGGGTCGCGGTTTGAAAATGCCCCAATTCGAGATCGTGGATATCCAAGCTTCGGATTGTCAAGAATCATTCCAAATCGGTGAGAAATTTGATCATTAAAACTCGAAATTTATTTTTCTCTTGTGCATTTAAAAAAACCTGCCATTTATTTTGTGTTTTTTACTTATAATTTACAACACTCGCAAGTAAGGATGGATTTTCAAATCGACATAAGAGATTCGAGGCTCTTAACGAAGAGTAAACAACAAACGACGAAGGAAAATTCCGAGGAATAGTCAGAATACACTATTGAGTTTCTGTTTTGAATTTTAGAAAAAAAAAGCAAACAATCAAAACGAAAGTAATGAGATTTTACAGCCTTTATTAATTCTTTTTTAATTAATTGTGTTTTAGATTGCTCTCCTTGGTAACTCATTTCCTATTTATTATCCTGTGTTTTAGCCAATTAGTAAGAAGGAGTTGTTCAATTTGTTTTTCTACCTAAAAAACTCAATGGGATTCCCATGGACGCTCCAAACAAATTCATGGATAGCAACATTTAAAAATTTTCAGTTTCGTTCAAACCCCCGATCTATGTAAATACATGCAGAAACTTTAAAAGTTACATAAAAATTTGACTAATTTCTCTATGAGTGTACACAAAAAAATTCCAGGGGGGGGGGGGGGTCAAACGAGGAGTGCAGAATCAAGTGGTGGGATGGGGGAGTTTAATTTTTGCCCATTTTTTGACACTTCCAGTCAGTTTTCCGTCTCTTATTTTTGGCATTTTCAAGGACTGGGAGGGGGGAGAACCGAAGCTCTTTTCTATCACCTCCTTCCTAAAATACGCCCTTGCGCCTTATACGCCCTTGACGATGCGCATTTTTCCTGGCTCTCACGTCAGAGAATCTATAAAACCATATTACAAACAGCCGGCGAAACGAACAATGTCTTTCGAAATCTTGCATGACCAAATGAATGTCATAACTTGTCGGTTTGAATGAAATCATATAATGAAAACATGTTGAACGAATTCATACAATGCAGCTGAAGCATGTAGGTGAAGTAGGGGAGAAACGTTACGGAGTATCTTGCCTGACAGAACTCTTTAAAACTTTTTTTGCAACAATATAGAATCATTACTCGTTATAAAAATCGAGTCGCAGCTTGAGAGAGATAGAGAGAGAGAGAAAAAGCGAGAGACCTATGGTGATTGCTGAGCGCACATACTCTCCTACTCTTAAATTCCACTGAGAAAGCAGAAATCGGGGAATTTATGACCCATGAAGTGATTTCATAGTGCAGTATTTTTCATAAGAGACCCGACAAGCTATTACGACGGTACTTAACATACAGAGAGAAGCGGAGAGAAGGGAACGACTCAGCAAAATGACCCCGTCCTTGTTGTGCCTCTCAAGAATGTTGTATACATTTACCTACTTATAAGAAATGGAAGAAATTGTAAGCACATAACCCTTCAAACACCGTTCAATATTTGTGAATCGATAAAATTGCATCTCCCCGAAATCGTTATTACTGCAAGTCTTTGTCGTTACATTATCGTTAGTGAAAACTTATACAGTTTCAGTCTCACCATGTCGAGCATGCGGCTGGCTGGCACGGATTGAAGTAAAACTCAGGCACTCCTATTCAAAGGCAGATTCATATCTAACTGGATTCCCTCACACGGGCCAATACCATCGCAATTTAAAGAACGTGTTGGTCGCTTTTTGTAAATATACGGTGCGATATCGCAACCTGACAAATTTTACGCAGCAAACGAAAATGTGCCCTGTTTGATAGTTTACTGCCTATTAGCACAGAATAATACAATCAGAACAGAAACTCTGCCGGATTTTGAAGCAAATTCATTTCGCGTCCGCCATGTTGGGATATAGGATGTTTACATCTGGATTCGCGCGCGAAAAAAAAAATATAGGACATGATCCGCGAAATTTTCATTCTGAAATGCCGTTAGAATGAAAGTGAGGCCGGAAACTTAAGATTTCTTTCCAGAATTTGCAGAAACAAATGAGTTTCAACACAAATTACACTCGTCCGCCATGTTGGGATATGGGACCACAGCGTTGCCTATTGGTGCCGTTAAATTCCAAACTTGCTTCCATCGGCTCTTATGGGTTCCGTTCTGACTGTATTATTCTGTGCTATTAGCCCTTCCAAAACTTTCTGCTACTTCTTATCATCATACCAACCAAAAATTTCGACGTGTGAGAGAATCCATTTACATCAAGATTTTTCAATTTTGCTTCCCACCCCATAAGTATTGCAACCATGCGCCGCACTATATGCAATATGCATGGTCTGGATGGCTATTCTAACGGGTAATAATTCGTAACTGATTTGTTAATGCCACATGGATGGAACCAGTGGCGTAGCGTGCAATTTGACAACGTTGCAATGTGTCCATTTAAACCCATTAAAAAGATCGAACTATTGGGTGTTCGGTGAACACCTTCGCATTCGATATTTTACGTGGGTTTAAATGGACACATTACAAGGTTGCCAAACTGCCACTAGATGAAACTTTGGGAACATCTTAGATTATAGTTTTCAGTGTGATGAAAACAATATTTGACACTCATAAGGGCCCGATGCTATGGCATGTTGAGCCGCACAACCACCTTAACCCAAATTTTGCTATTGACAACCCGCATCTTACAATACATAAATCAAAAGCTTGCGAAAAGTTGAATAATTTTTACGTAAAATGGGGCTCTTCGTCCGCATTTGAACTAAAGTTATGGCGAGTCGAAGTTCGGCTTGATCTGAATTTTTACCCGTCATAACTCCATTAAGAATGCAGATAAAAAGCTCCGGTTTACGTCAAAAGTCTTCACGTTTTGCAAGCTATCGATTGATGTATCACAATATGCATCCCTGATAAAAATGGTCCATACAGGTCCATAATCAATTTCCCTTACAAAGTGTGGATATGCATGGATGCATATGGATAAGTATGGATCCTACATATCCATACTATGTATGGGAAATTGGTTATGAACCTATATGAACCATTTTCACCGCGAATGTAGGTTTTTGATACTGAAATATCGGTTGATATGAGGGGGTTTAATGTCCCGCCATCAAAGCCCCCCCCCCCAAAAAAATTGTCAAAAAGTGGTTTTATTACTCAATGTCAGAAAAGTAAAATCTAATTGGTGAGAAGATATTCCATAAGTTTCATCCATTGGGCATTTTTCAATCATAAGTTACGAGTTCGTACCTGCTAATGGTTAGCCATTCGGACCATAGTGGCACCACTGGCCAAGAAGAGCCGGAAATTTGAACAAAGCAAATGTGAAGCCGGGACTCGTTGGTTCCTTTTCCGCAGAATAAATAATTTCTAGATCTCGGAAAGTGTACTTACTTCTACCCTGGATGATCTTTACAAGTCAACATATAACTTCAGGCGTTTAAAATAATTCATATTAACATATTTATCATTACTATTTTGTATTTTTAATCATAGTTTTCATCAATAGGGTGAAAAAGAAAAACCATTGACAATTTTTTTGCTTTGTATTGTGCAACAGAAAAATGTCAGTTTATTGTTTGTAACACACGAAAATGTTTCAAGCAGGTAACTACAGTTGTTTGGTAGCCGAATTCTATTTGAGCCGATCTGTAGGCTTTCATTTGGTCCAGTCTTATTTGCCAACTATTCTCATTGTTGTGATTTCCTGGGTCTCGTTTTGGATGGACGTCGACTCTGTGCCAGGAAGGACGACGCTTGGTGTGACAACGCTCCTAGCTGTCTCCAGCCAATCATCGGGTAAATATTTCATTGATCCTGTAGGTAGAGTGTAGAAGTAGAGCAAATTGGATTTTAGATGTTTGATGTCTGACACATGTGAAGTCAGTTGCATAGCTAGATACGTGTGTCGTGAGTGTCATCTAAATATTCACCCTGAGCTTCATCGACATTGTCCTCTTAAAGGTGTTCATCATCTTCTTCGTCGTCGCCTTTATTTCAATCTTGGTAATCATCGTCATTTTGAACGTCATGGCGAACGTTCTTATTCACGTCTTCATGATATTTGCCGTGGTCGTGTCGTGATCGTGTCGTGTCGCGTCGTGATTTGTCGTGATTTTTACCTTCCTCGTCGTCGCCTTTATTTCAATCTTGGCAATCATCGTCATTTTGAACGTCAGGGCAAACGTTTTTATTCACGTTTTCATGATATTTGTCGTGATCGTGTCGTGTCGTGATTTTTCGTGATTTTATCTTCCTCATCGTCGTCTTTATATTTCAATCTTGGTAATCATCGTCATTTTGAATGTCACGGCGAACGTTCTTATTCACGTCTTCATGATATTTGTCGTGATTTCTTTCTTTTCTGTTTCGATTTTCATCATGATATCGTCGTGATAATCGTCAATGACGTCATTTTGAACATAACCACTAACTTCGTCGTGAACGTCTGTTGTATATTGTACAGGGTGTACCAGACCACCCGGATAGGTACTTTTTCTCGAAAACGGCTGGGCGTAGAGAGCTGAAACAAAAAAGTCAGATAGGGAATTGACCCCAAAGAATTCAATGAAAATATTTTCAAAGCCCCCCGAGGCCCCCCTGGGGGGTTTTGGGGGGGTTCAAAACACATATTTCCATTTTTGGCGGGAAAAAGCCTATAAAAGGTACTAAAATAAGTTCAGATCCTGAAAGAACAACTCATTGCCGACATTTTTGTTCCAGTAAATTTTTCCAGAAAACCCCAATTTTTGGGGTTATGGGCCCTTTTGGGGGGAAATTTTCATTCGGCCACTGTGACCACACTATTCAATATTTTTACAAAAACTAAAAACCACCTGAAAGAAGAGATCAAGACCTTTCGATTGATGTGCCACATAATACCTAAAAGTGAAAACTTAAGGCCCCCGCTTAGATTCCAAAATTTGGGGGTCTTTGGGCCACCCCACGTAAAAAAAGTCAAATAGCAAGGTATGGCTTGTGATACATCGATCGAAAGCCCTCAAAGAGTAGAATAAGATGGCGCAATCCAAAATCCTCTACAACCATTACTTTCAAAATGGCGGCCATTTGAAAATTATGGGTGTTCCAAGGTAAGTCCTGGGAAAAGAGTCCAAGGTTGAACGATACATGGCTTGAAAGGCCTTAAAAAAAGCAAACGAATGGCGCAAACCGCAAATCAATCCGCCTCTTCAATCAAAAGTTATAGCCAATTGGAACTTAAAGGGCTCAATAAGGCCTATTTAAGGCTGCTTAAATTTCAATTGGCTATAACTTTTGATTGAAGAGGCGTATTGATTTGCGGTTTGCGCCATTCGTTTGCTTTTTTTAAGGCCTTTCAAGCCATGTATCGTTCAACCTTGGACTCTTTTCCCAGGACTTACCTTGGAACACCCATAATTTTCAAATGGCCGCCATTTTGAAAGTAATGGTTGTAGAGGATTTTGGATTGCGCCATCTTATTCTACTCTTTGAGGGCTTTCGATCGATGTATCACAAGCCATACCTTGCTATTTGACTTTTTTTACGTGGGGTGGCCCAAAGACCCCCAAATTTTGGAATCTAAGCAGGGGCCTTAAGTTTTCACTTTTAGGTATTATGTGGCACATCAATCGAAAGGTCTTGATCTCTTCTTTCAGGTGGTTTTTAGTTTTTGTAAAAATATTGAATAGTGTGGTCACAGTGGCCGAATGAAAATTTCCCCCCAAAAGGGCCCATAACCCCAAAAATTGGGGTTTTCTGGAAAAATTTACTGGAACAAAAATGTCGGCAATGAGTTGTTCTTTCAGGATCTGAACTTAATTTAGTACCTTTTATAGGCTTTTTCCCGCCAAAAATGGAAATATGTGTTTTGAACCCCCCCAAAACCCCCCAGGGGGGCCTTGGGGGGCTTTGAAAATATTTTCATTGAATTCTTTGGGGTCAATTCCCTATCTGACTTTTTTGTTTCAGCTCTCTACGCCCAGCCGTTTTCGAGAAAAAGTACCTATCCGGGTGGTCTGGTACACCCTGTATATAGTAAATAATGTGCAAGAGTGGTAGCACTGTGAGACAGGGTGTTGGCCTCTGTCAGGTTGGCTGTATCAGCTGTTCTATGTCAAGTCTGAGATCGTATAATATACCGGATCGCCTCCGCTTTTTTCCTTCGTCAAAATGTCGATATCGTCTTTTCGTTATTTCGTTTCCTACTTCACTTTTCCCTTCCTACCATAGTTACAACAACGTCGCTATGCACGTCTTCGTGATCTCCGTCGTGGTTATCTTCGTGCTCTTGATAGCCGCGTTCGTCATGAACGTCGCCGATATGAGCGACTTCATGATCTTCGTCGTAACTCTATCGTCGTCATCATCATGTAGATCTTCGCGGCATCGTCATCGTCATCGTTATTGTGATTGATCTACACGTCGCGATCGTGCGTCGTTGCGACCGTCATCACTGATGTCAGAGGTTAGGTCGGGGAGGTATCATTTAATCGTGTTTTCATGGTGAAGCGCCCTGAAAACTTGATGCAATGCATCTATAAATCATTCAAGGCTCAAAATAGCAAGACAAAAACTGCATCTCGCTAAAATTTCTTGGAAAATGAAATTGTGATCTGGGAGGCTAAAATTCAGAGTATTCCATGGTTACTGTCAAACGACTTCACGGCAGAGTATGATGGATTCTGCATCAGGGTGAATTTTTAACGTGATGAGTAGTTCACTCCACGATCAAGCACTATCCCAAGAGATGGTGAAAATGAAAACCTAGAGATTGTAGCTTTTAAAAACGCGAAGTTAGTTGCAGTAGTGAAGGTATAAGCTTTCGGAGAAAATCGAATTGCGACCTCTGCATCATTTACTGCAAACGTGGCCGCGTGAACCGACCTCCGCCTTTGCACTGCACATCATTGCGGCTAGTTCATGGTATTAACGCGGGTTAATTTACCAGCCACGTTGCTGCCAAATTTGGATAAAAATCCCCATACTTTACCCAGATACGAGTGAGATATCAAAGAGATGATTTTTCGAATCCGACAGCGGCACCGCACTGGAGTCGAGTCTTTTAACCGCGAAAGGGCAAAAAGAACACGTTTCCACTTCGCATTCTGGAAACGATACTTACCCTCTCACCTCGACCGCCCCGTCCCTCAGGCGAGAGTGAATGGTGTGGGAGGCCTTGTGAGTTGCGGTCAAATACTGCACTGCGGGTTGCTGTTCCTGATAAGTGCAGGCGTAACCGAGTGTGATACTCATAATTAGGCCAGGAATTCGATTGAATATTTTGTCACACCTTTTACCTCGTTCGCTCGCATCGAGAATTCGTGTAAGTAGGTACCACCTCGTATTGTTTGTTGGAATTATTCGCTTGGGTGAATCGAGTGAACTCACGTTTGAGGGAATTCCATGTGTAACCGGACTTTTAGCTGACGCCAATAATTGTCATAGATTCGATCATTGAAGCGTTCAAAGCTATCAAACGAATGAATATTTCAATGAAAGGTGTTTCTTTTAGTAATTTCAACATGAACAAACTGTCAATTTAATTAAACAATTGATGAGATTATAAACCTTTTATGGAGTTAAAAAGTCATTATTCTAAATCATTCCGCCTATTTGACTCTTAAAAAGCTATACAATTTCAACGATCCATTAAATTTTCGATCCGTTTTTGTAGAACTTGCTGAAAAAAAAAACAGAAATATTCATTCATTTAAAAGCTATGGACGAGTTTACTATATAATTTCTAGGAAAATTTTTGGCGTCGGAGAAAAGTCCTCCTTGTTACCATGAGATTACATGACCAAAAAAAAAAAATGACAAAAAAAAAAGAGTGAGTAAAATGACAGAAAGTAACGTGGAAATAGATTGTATGTATAAACATATTTTTTTTACTAACAATAAGAATATAATCTGCTTTTATTTTATACATAGACATCTATAGTAAGTTCATATTTATTATACACCTGAAACTATCTTTTTGAGTAGATTTATAGGGAAAATAAGCATGGTTGCGTCAGCTTGCGCGAGCCACCACTGCTCCTTCTCCTTGTTTCTAATTTCCTTGGTTTATGAATTGCTTTGAGGCCCAGGAAATGGGTCTGCTGCAAACTTTTGTTGCAGCGTTATGGAAGGACGATTCCTGTGTAAAATCGCGTAAACATCAAAATGAAAGCACCAAAAAGTCTTAAAATCCACCAATAAACCACAACAAAAGGAATTGCAAGAGAAATCCAAGATGGCGGTCAAATGAGCGGGTCGCAATAAAAAAGGGTTAAGTGAAGGTTTCTTTATGATGAATCACATTTCGCAGCAATAAAAGTTGCAGTGGCGTAGCGTGCAATTTGGCAACGTTGTACTGTGTCCGTTTAAACCCTTGTAAAAGGTCTAATGCGAAGGTGTTCACCGAACACCCACTAGTTCGATCTTTTTCATAGGTTCAAATGGACGAACTGCAACGTTGCCAAATTGCACGCTACGCCACTGAAAAGTTGCCATTATAGTGACTCACTCATTTTACAGTCATCTTGGAATTTTGTTTAAACGCATTTGTTTAGTTTGTGAGTCAATTTAGAAACTTTCTGATACTCCCAACGTTATGCAATGATTCTACTTCAGAATCAGTCGCGTCGCGTGCAATCTGGCAGCGCTGTCCATTTAAATGCATAGAAAAGGTCGCAACATTGGAGGTGCACCGTGAACTCCCTCTAATCGATATTTTGCATGGGGTTAAATGGACGAAATGCAGCGTTGCAAAATTACATGCGATGTCGCCGATCAGAATGAACCCATTTCTATAACTGTGGCATAAGAGCTCAACACATAATACAGTAAAATGCCTTGTTTCCGTGGAACTACCCCCAACAGTAGATAAGGTATTACGCTACCGTTGCCAGTTTGCCGCTATGGGTTTCAATTACGATACACTAAAGTTTGACCTATTTGTGAAATCGCATGAATTTCTAAACTCAACGTATGATTTTTGAACATTATTGAAAATTTGTCGATACCGCGAATTCGTAATTTCGGTTTGATCTACGAACAATTTTCCCCGTCGAACACACCCCGTGTCTCCCCCTGCACTGTTTATTCCGCCTCGTCACATTTCTCCTCTTCATGCCTTATAATTGTGTTCCACGAAAATGAAACTCGCTGAACTGCCGGGCTCATTGAATCACGGCAAATAGCTTTATATTTGTTTCTTGGAATTTGAGTAATAAAGAGCCCAAAGTTGAGCTCTTTGTTGAGGAAGGAAAAAATGCAAGTTAATCAAAAGCTATGTCACATTCTGCGGTGATGTTGCCGAACTTTCTTCGAAATTTTTTATGAGTTTTAGGTTACGGTAATATGGAAGAGGATTGTTGCAATGTGCGAAAATTCAGAACTATTATCAGATCTCTTTCATCATACTACATAAAAACAAGAACTTTAAAACGTAAATTTGTAAATACTAAGAACCAGTGGCGTAGCGTGCAATTTGGCAACGTTGCAGTTCGTCCATTTAAACCTGTGAAAAAGATCGAACTATTAGGTGTTCGGTGAACACCTTCGCATTCGACCTTTTACATGGGTTTAAATGGACACAATACAATGTTGCCAAATTGCACGCTACGCCACTGCTAAGAACACTACGAGGTGCAGCCGGGATTGAAAGAATGCCAGACGGCTTTACTCAGCAGTGGCGTAGCGTGCAATTTGGCAACGTTGTAATTTGTCCATTTAAACCCATTAAAAGAATCGAACTACAGGGTGTTCAGTGAACACCTTAGCATTCGACCTTTTTCGTGGATTTAAATGGACACACTACAACGTTGCCAAATTGCACGCACCACTGTTGCTCTGATTCATTACAATAAGTAAGTATATTGCGGGTAGTCTCCTTCCAGAAATCGTTTGTCATTTTTTGTCCCTGTCTGTAACACAATCGGTCACTCACACGAACATATACATATAATGTCACTTGATCACTGTTGCTTGACGCGAATTTTTCAATTTTCTCAAACGGAATTTTCCGCAATATTAGAGAAAAAAGAAGCTGAATAGTCAGATGAAAAACGATGTTGTAAAACCATATCATTTTTCCGAGATTATTGTTTTACAATACTTCGACCCTTTTTCAAAAAATCATTATGCAGTTAAAGAAAGAAAAAATACTCCAGATTACCTTTGATTATGCTAAAGTACCAAAGTATTCTTGATATTCATAAGCCTAACCCAATATACTACCCACATCATTATTAGCCTACAATTATTTTAAATGTGCTGACTGATGATATTTGAATGTTTTGTGTTTGATGTATTTCATTCGTATCCTAATTTTTCGCCTTTTGTTCTTTTTCTGAAAAAGGTATTCAAAGTGGATTACCTCAAGTTAGTTACGTGAAAGCCATTGACGTTTGGATGGGCACATGCACAGGTGAGTGAAATACGTGTCTTTCTTTGTGGTTTGGAGTCTTCATCGCTATGAGCCTGGCAACGCCGCGCTCACTGAGCCCAACAGATTCTGCGTTCGTATGTCAGTAGTTCAGTGGTGTAGCCAGGAATTTCTTGTTTTGGGGGGGGGGGGGGTGAAGGTAAAAGTCTGGTCAAGTTTCTCTGAAAATGCAAAAAATTACCTTTTTTTGGGCCAAGTTCGGTGTCAAGGGGGCTTGCAAGTCACTTGGCTAAGGCTACGCCACTGTGGTGACTGGTGGGCAAAGTTGCCAGGTTTGGACGGGGTAGAATGGTCCACGCATCATGGACAGTTTTCGAGTTGAAAACTGTCCATACTGTGGATAGGGAAAGAGGGTCGGAAGTGGGGCGTGGACAATGAGCTATAACTTTAGAATGGCACATCAAGGAACGTTCCGCTGGTTCATTGTTGTCACCTAGGGCGCCGCTATCTTGCCGTAAAAATCGATTTTGAGGTTAAATTTTGTAGGTTGTTTCCGGTCGTTTCGTAAACAAACTCGGGCATCGCCGGAAACGACCTGCAAAAATTAACCTCAAACCTTGGAATCTGCCGTCCAAATTCCCGCCAAATTCCGAACGACCTACAAAATTTAACCTCAAACCTTGGAATCTGCCGTCCAAATTCCGCTTTTTCCCGGGATTCCTTCTACCTTGTGTGGCACAAGGTGGACCAGCCCGCTGCCACTCTAAAGTTATAGCTCATTGGGCGTGGACAGTTGTGGACAGTTTTGGACAGTTGTGGCTGTATTCTCATCAAAATAGTCCACGCGTGGTCGAATCTGTCCACTATTGGCGACACTGCTGGTGGGTATAAGCAGCCCACTTTCTACCTCTGATCACGGTTACTGCGCGTGTAATGCGTATTATTCGTGCCTGAAAAAATTTAATCCGTTATCTTTGCTTCTAATAGCAATGGGCTTGTTGGGTTTTTTTGCAATGGCAACGTTTCACATTGATTCTGACGTAAAATTTTGCAAATATTAACGGTGCGCGCGCACATTAAAAACTTTCAAAATCCACTAATTAACTCAGGAAATAAGCTTTATCTTAAACATTCCGCGCTACATTGTACACTTTTTTCACCGACATACCACTACATATTCGGAACCTCTACGCGTTTATACGTAAACATCATCGTAACCGCAGAATTTTGTAGTTTATATTTAATTGCATGAAATATTGGCTGCATTTTCTACCTGCTTTTTTTTCTTGAAAACAAAAGATTATAAAATAATACACAAATTGTAAGTATTTAAACGAGGTAAAGTATGTTTTTGATGCTTTGCTAATTTTTACATAAATGCGGTGATTCCGTCTACGTTGTAGTATGTGTTGATGAAAATTGTATAGTGTAGCGTTGATTTTTTAAAATGAAACTGAGATCCTGAGTTAATTGATTTTGAAAGTTTTAAATGTGTGCATCGTTATTTTCACGGAATTTTACATGAGATTTAATTTGCCGCATTGCTGCAGCAAAAGTTCACAACAGGCCCATGCATTTCTAGAAATCGATCATTGAAGAAAACCTCATAGACAGAATGTGCATACCGTGCGTGCAGTGTGCAGCCACCACTCTTTACATGCAAGTTCAAAAGAAGGCAAAAATTCAGCTTCATGCGGGAGAATTCGATGATTATATGTATAATGCACCGTTCATTATAGGCTCCCACATAATTATTACTTTACTTCTCTCCTCCTCCTCCCCCTCCCATCGTCAACTTAGTTCTTGCCTCTTTTTTTGTTTCACACCGACAAATAACGCTGTGCAACAGCCAGCACAGGACCCCAGGACCCCCTGATGAAATCTAATTTTATCGATTTCCAAGGCATAAAATAGATGGAATATCGCTATTAGAACCCCTTATCTTGAGCAAGCGGGTTAAAGGTCCGCCAAATTCGAATTTTCTCCGATTTTAAAACCCTCCGACCTAGTTTGGTAGTTTTTGAACTAGAAAATGAAGTTATCGAAAAATTCTGCATAAAAGCAACTAAAAGAGCATAAAACAAATTTGCAACAGACTGGGACCATATATTTTTTCTAAAGGGGGACTTTGAAAAGGCTTATAAACGGGAAACAAGTTTCTTTGTTTTTTTGTTCGTCTAATGATTTGTTTGTTTGGATTTTTGATTTGTTTTTTGTTATTTAATGGCAACGCTGCGGGAATACTGAAAGAGATATAAACTAAAATTCAATGGAGAACGAAGAAACGTTGCAGTAAGAGAAGCAGAAAAAAAAAATCAGAGAGGATAAGGGGAGAGGAGTTTGCTGGGGGGGGGGGGGTGGAGAAGGATCAAGGCATTTTCTGAAAACGAGTCGTAAAAACATCAAACTATGGTAAACAGCGGTTTGGTCGTCTGCGGCATTTTTAGATCATTCCAAGAGATTTGAGCACCCGCTTAAGATCCCAGAAGGCCGTAAAATTACAATCGCACAAAACCCCGTTTATTCCCCTATTTCATCGTGATAAAAATTCCAAACTTTTTATGAACACATTTTAGATCCAAACTTGCGAGAACTGAGACCTCTTTCACTACACTTTCTAGAACTTGTGACTCTTCAAGATTCGATCTTTCCAAACGCTCTTTTTTTCCTCAGTGGGGATATTAAACGTGTAAATTGACTCGATTTTTCAAACACAGTAATTTAAAAAAAATCATTAGGATCCTTGGCATAGAAAACGTAACGGCGACAATCAGAACCCCCTTTTCAAGCGGTCTTTTTAGAGTAACTACTTTGAATCCTAATCGGCATGACACTTAAAAGTAGGTACCGACGAGAATACTGCATTCATAAACTTATTTTTATCACATCAACGTATAGGTAATAATAGTTATGTGTAAATTTTTTCGAGAACCTTCAATTCGTAGCTGATGTGATTCACTGATGTGATCCGTAGCTGAAGATTACGTCGCGACACAATTTGTCTGATTTTTATCGGTGTTGTAATCTTTCTCCATATATGATTTCATTTAACCCTTGTGTTGCGAAGGTATTTTACACCTTCTGATTACGGGGGGGGGGGATTTTTGCCCTTAACTTAAGATATACGTTTTTTTCTTTTTTTTTTCAAATTGTTTGATTTTTTAAATGTTTGGCGAGGAAATTTCTAAAAAAGTACCAAGTTTAAACATTCCAAAAGAAAAGTGTAACACACTTTCCTCGGTTTTCTTTGAGTTTTGAAATTATACCTACATTGTGTGTAAGATAATCCCAAAAAAAAGTTACGTATTCTGAAACTGCATAAAATAGGTAAGCTATAAGATCACTATTTTTGTTGTCATTCAAATTGCTTGAAAAAAGGTTGATGCCCCAGGGGAATTGCATTTTCACCCCCATCGATTTTCTCGACTATAAATACGAGAAAATTTGATGAAGATTTCCGATTTTTTGTAGAGAGCTTCTAAATTCCCTCACTGAGGTATACATGAATGATTGAAGTGATATTCAGTGAAATTTCTGCTTTTTATCTTTAAAAAACTGACCTGAGATGAAAATTCAGCTCTCCTTAGGCACACGACCGTTAACAATGCGGTTGGTGAAAAAATGGGGCTCTTGCTGGATTTTGCTGTAAGGAAATGAATAGTCCATTCTAATGTTAAAACCAGCGAAAGTCACGAAAATCACACTAAAAAACACAGCAAAAACAGGAAAAAGCACTTTGGTAGCGCTGACAAAACCTTTGGTAGAAAAATGACCCAGCAAAAGACTTTAGTTGAGCTAACCAAAGGTTTTGTACGCCTGACTAAAGACATTTTGTTGGGTGAGCTGAAGATTTGGTTAGCTCAACTAAAGTCTTTTGCTGGGTCATTTTTCTACCAAAGGTTTTGTCAGCGCTACCAAAGTGCTTTTTCCTGTTTTTTCTGTGTGATTCTGAGAGTGAATTTGGCGATTTTTCAGTGCGCTCATCGTCATTTTTACAGGGTTTATGCAAGAATCAACTCTTCAATTCCCTGTAGCAAAAGTTTGCAAGAGCCCCATTGCAAAGGAGGTGAATTTTTTGTTCCCCGACTTTCCCCCTTTCTCCGTGTTTCAAGTCTCTCAAAAAATTTCAGCTAAAATCAGCCATGTTTTCACATTAGCCATTCGCTTTCCTTTGCCACTCCTTCTTTCTCGCTCAGAGATATTTAGCGAAAAGCATGAAGATAAAAACTCTCTGTGATCTTTTGATGAAACTTCAGCCAAATAAGTAAACAGAGTTTATTACGTCTCATTCTCATTTACTCAGCACTCTCCCCTTTTCTCCGTCTCCACAATTTTTCTTTCATTACTATCTAACGTTTATAACGTTAACAGTCCAGGTTAAAAATAAAAAAATAAAAATCTGTAGGTACATAGATTGAGATGACGTTGAAAACAAACACAGGTAATAGAGCCAATCACGAGATTACATGCTTTTGCAGATTGCGTCAGTGGTGCATTCTCAATCAGTAGATTTTCCATCCCTCTCATTTTCTTTTAAAAAATGTAATACATATAAGTTGGAAAAGGGAGGGGAGGCCGGGGGATGTTTTCTCTCATGCTCCATTAATGTAACAAGTTAGCCCGCTGGTTCTGTAATTTAAACGCAATGTAAAAGCGGCATCCGATTTGATTCAACCCCCCGTTTGATTTACAACCTTTTTTTTTTTTTACCCATTTGATTTAATGACTTATCAATCTAAAGTGCCGTTCTCAACCATATTTCAAAGATAAACTTTATTAGTTGATGACCTGACCATTGGCGGATACAGGGAATTGTCTTTCTCTCTCTCCTTCCATTTGAACTTATGTGTTTGAAAAGGATAGCAGAGAAGCCATCACGTGACTTTAGCCCCCTCTTTTGTCCTTTTCTAACGCACAATTTCAAAAAGGAGGAGAGAGAGAGAAAGACAATACCCTGTATCCGCCCATGGGCCTGACCCTCTGCAGCATTTCCGCAGAATTTAGACAGCCTCTTTGACTCTATTGATGCGACATAGTAATTATTAACGATTGTTTCCTTTCCTGAGGTTTTTCCTTTGTCTTTGTCTGATCTTATAACAGTGAGGCACGGTTTCCATCGGTCAAACTGCGTTAATTCTGCGGGAGAAGTTTTTGAAACGGATAGCGCTAGCTGTGTGCACTGTGCAGTGAGCTTTAACTTCAGAGTGGCAGCGGGCTGGTCCACCTTGTGCCGCACAGGGTTGAATGTATCCCGGGAAAAAGCGGAATTTGGACGGCAGATTCCAAGGGTTGAGGTTAAATTTTGTAGGTCGTTTCCGGCGATGCCCGAGTTTGTTTACGGAACGACCGGAAACGACCAGAGACAAATAGAGACGGAGCACTACACTAAAATACATAGAGAAGATTTGAGGCACACTGAATTTTTGGGGATTCAACAAAATAACATGTGAAACAACAGTCAACACCTTTTGATGTCGCATGGTGTTGAACGGTGACATTCGGAAAACACGGAGGGGGATGGGCGGGAAGCAAGGTTATAGATTAAAGAGGTATGCTCATCTGACTTCGCGCCACGAAGTCGGTAGCGCGCAGTTCATAATCCAGATCTAAGATGGCCGACAAAAGCAGAAAAGATTGTATACTCTTTCCAGAAAACATCGGGCTTCCCTCTCCAAAAAAGCAGAAAATAGCCCGATGTTTTCTGAAAAGAGTATACAATGTTTTCTGCTTTTGTCGGCCATCTTGGATCTGGATTTTGAACTGCGCGCTACTGACTTCGTGGCGCGAAGTCAGATGAGCATACCTCTTAATCTATAACCTTAGGCGGGAAGTGAAGAGGAGGGTGTTCACCATTCAACACCATGTGACGTTGACTGTTGTTTTGTTGAATCCGCGAGAATTCAGAGTGCCTCTGCTGCAGCCAGTTAGTGCTCCGTCTGTGTTTGTCTCTAGAAACGACCTACAAAAAACCTCAAAATCGATTTTTACGGCAAGATGGCGGCGCCCTAGGTGACAACAATGAACCAGCGGAAACACGTTCCTTGATGTGCCACTCTAAAGTTATAGCTCATTGGCTGTGTGTTAAAAAGAAGATAACTATTCGTACACGTTTGTACCGTTTTAGACTACCTTAGTAAATGAAGGCGCACTCATACAAGTAGAACTCGATTTCTATCAGTCAAGGTGTGGGAATTTCCGAGAGAGAGTATTTATTAAACCGTCAGCTGTACGTTAACAAGTAGTTAACTATTCGCTCGCGACTTTACCGTTTTAGTCTACCATCAAAAATGAAGGCGCAACCATAAAAGTAAGACACGGCTTACATACGGTTTTAGGTCAAACTCTGTGTGAGTTTTCGGAAGGAGTATTTGAATCAGATAGCGTTAGTTATGAATCATTATGTCTTGGATAGTAGTTAACTATGGGCGACTATAGCGTTTTAGTGTAGGTACTTTAAAAATGAAAGCGCATGGCAAACAAGTATAGCACGGTTTCACTATCGAGATACTGAACCTACCGGGAGGAGAATTTAAATCGAATACCCCAAGCTTTGCATGCGTCGACATTATTGCCTACTCTCCATTCTTTTACCCTGACCGATTGAACCACACGACACACGACCGGGATCTAATAAAGATGGTCTGTTCTACAAGGTCGTTCATTTTCCTCTATATTTCTCCATTTTCTGTAATTAATTGTCTTTCTCATGTTTTTCCTTTTTTTCCTTTCCTCCGTCTCTTCCCCTTTTATTACTCTCACGGCCTGGCCGACTCAAATTAGGCCACAGCTCACTGGGAAATTATCCGATTTCCCGGTGGGCCAGCCCGCCTCTGACGTGGCGACGCACTATAGTCTGACATCGGAAAGAAGTGGCCAAAAGTCGGTGAAAAAAAGTCTTCAAAAATCATCGTTTTTGACCCATAAAGTTGAATTTAAAAGTTTCTAGTGACAATTCTAGGTTTAAATTACATATGAGAAGCGTTCTTTGTGATTAAAATTGGTCTTAATAGATTATAAATGACAAATTGAGAAATTTACATTCTGATTTTTTTTTTTTTTTTTTTCCACTTTTAGAAAATTTCAGACTATAGTGCGACGCGACGCCTCTAGAATCTACAGTGAAAAAACGAGAGAAATAATAACGTTTTTTCGTGTGCTATTGGCTTGCGTGGAGCTCTTTGCCATTCCTGATGTACCAATACTTTTTTCTCAATTTCTCATCAAAATATGATCTCTTTCATGCAGTTTCAGCTGCTTTTCCAATTCATCTCTGATATCTACGTGACATCAAGACGTACACAGAAAAAACAGATAAAAACACTTTGGTAGCGCTGACAAAACCTTTGGTAGAAAAATGACCCAGCAAAAGACTTTAGTTGAGCCAACCAAAGGTTCTTTACGCTTAACTAAAGAGATTTTGCTGGGTGAATAAAAAATTTGGTTGGCCCAATTAAAGTCTTTTGCTGGGTCATTTTTCTACCAAAGGTTTTGTCAGCGCTACCAAAGTGTTTTTTCCGTTTTTTCTGTGTATTAACGTACCTACTTTATGTTGCGACCAACTTAATTTAAGGCCCTTAACTTAATTTAATCAGTTTTCAGAGGAGCGAGGAATATAATTATTGGAATCAAAGTTGGTGAATTTGGGGTTTTACGCATACCGCGACGCTACGGCGATGCTTTAACATTGCTTGCAGTTTGTTCAAAACATATAGGGTGTGCCAAAAGTAAGGAATTGCCCTCTTTAACTTTGAAGCTGAGCTGATTGTTCAGAAACAATTTTTTTCCGATGCTCTAAATATGACGCGCTTGTAATTGGAATAGGCCAAATTTGTAAAATATCTCCAGGGAAAGCGGAAGGGAGCACTTTCTCCCATCATTTTCTCAAAAATTACAAATCGTAACCTTTCTCTTTCGAAACATCGTTAGAAGAGACATCAAAAGCTGAGCAGTTTAACGCAAATCAGAGGTCTCCTCCATTTACCGTTTTTGATACATCAAAGGCCAGTGTTCGCAATTTCGAAAATTCGTACCTACGTGCATAAGTCTCCGTCCGTGCATCATAAGGATACAGGGGTGTCAATATCTTTCCTGCGAGGTCCTTATCCTCCTATAGGCCAAGCCCGAGTTTACTCGTCTTTCTCCTCTAGTCTATTTCACATTGCTCCAGTACCATGATTCAGAATAAACGCGATTTTGGATGTAGACACTTACGAGATAAGATTTCGTTCGAGTGCCTTCAATCCATCGTATAGGCAATTCCAACTCCCCCGAGTACGAACAGTTAACTACCCTCTCTATATTAACGGAAGAGAGGCGTTCTTTTGATCAAACCTGGTCTGTAAAGGGTTGAAAAGGTGCTTACTCACGGAATACTACAAGCAGAGTGTTGACTCCGGTTCATTCTGAGGCATTATTTTATTTTCCACCATTTTGAGAAGTTCCACACTATCCCTATATGTAAAACCAATACGAAATACAGAGACGCAGAGATATATGACAGCCATTTTAAATAGACACTGAAAGAGACTGATTTTTTTTCCCACTGGCTCTTATGATATCCTCGGTTTTGAACGTTAAGTTCGTAAAATATTTTTTTCGCCGATCACCTTTTATAGGTCAAAAGAAGGAATTTCGGATTAATTTTTTTCCTTTTTTTTTTTGTCAGAAAGGACCCATTCTGATTGTATTAATGTGTAGTGTAATTACTACTAACTTTCTCGGATTTTTATCTGAAAAAGGGCTTCAGAAATTCACATGCAAGCAAATTTATGGACACCCTCTGTACATTATAGAGGGCACCCGAAACGTTTGAAATTGCATCTTCTAAAGTGCGGTACTAACACGATCAAATTGAAGCTCACATTTTGCGGAAGTCAACAATATTTACTCTTGTGATGACGCGACGCAATCAAGACATCGAGAGTAAGTAATGAAATGGTTTCGCGAAGCTCACAGCGTACGAACTCACTCTCCGCAGACTGAACTTTGTCGAAATCAATTTGATCGGGTAACCAGCATTTAAAATATAGAAGTTTCCAAGTATGATTTCTACCACGGCACAGAGGATATATACACGGAATTTCCCGAACACGAGTAATTTTACGAATAAAAATCAAGGTTATGAACGCTATAAATAGCAAAATAACTTAAAAATATATATACGATCATTCGCAGGAAAAAGAGCTTCAAATGGGCCAAAAAACGTGGAATTTGCAAGAATCTATCAACTTTAAAACGTTTTTACTGCTTAAAGAAAAAAAAATCATGTCCGGAGAAATCCATGTTTCGATCCAGTGTGTGACTATGCGTGGTCGTCAGCTCACGCAAACGAAATCCTATTGGTCATTGGCGGATCCAGGAATTTATCCTCCTCTCTCTTCTCCCATAGGAGCACACAGAAAAAACAAAAACAAAAACACTTTGGTAGCGCTGACAAAACCTTTGGTAGAAAAATGACCCAGCAAAAGACTTAAGTTGAGCCAACCAAAGGTTCTTCACGCTTAACTAAAGAGATTTTGCTGCGTGAATAAAAAATTTGGTCGGCCCAACTACAGTATTTTGCTGGGTCATTTTTCTACCAAAGGTTTTGTCAGCGCTACCAAAGTGTTTTTTCCGTTTTTTCTGTACGAGAGTGTTAGAAAAGGATAGATTAGAAGGCAGTCAAGGGATTTTTGCCCCTTCTTCTGTCCTTCTCCAACACATGCATTCAACAAGCCAGAGGGAGAGAGAGAGAGAGAGAGAGAGAGAGAGAGAGAGAGAGAGAGAGAGAGAGAGAGAGAGAGAGAGAGAGAGAGAGAGAGAGAGAGAGAGAGAGAAAGAGAAAGAGAGAGATAGAGAGAGAGAGAAAGAGAAAGAGAGAGAGAGAGAGAGAGAGAGAGTGAGAGAGAGAGGGAGGGGAAGGGGAGAGTGAGTGAGAGGTTGGGAGGGGGAGAGGAGGGAGGGAGGGAGGGAGAGAAGGGCAATTTCCTAGATCCGCTACTGCTAAAGGTGGGTACTCCGATTAAAAATCCAGTCACGTAAGTATATATAGGTACCAACTAAACTATCACGGAAACAGAGTTCATGTTTTGATCTTTGTACGCCTTTGACCATGTCAGCATGTCTGAAAACGACAATCACCATTACGAAATAGTGTCAGAGCCTTTGAAAATGTAAGTAAGTAAGTATAGGGACATGCTCTATTTCTGCTTAAAAGTAATACGGTATTTTTGTTTGTTTCTCTTTTCAGCATTCGTTTTCTGCGCTTTACTAGAATTCACGTTCGTCAATTACATGTGGCGTAAACTTCAGCCGGAAACGCTGAGGAGACTCATCACCGTACCGGAAACAGTAAATGGAGAGGCAAACGTGAAAAGCTCAAACGATCCGAACGTTGGAGTAACCGTGGTGAGATGGATGTCTTGCTTTTTCCGCTTTGTTTGATGGCCTTTTTTAAAGTTGCAACACAGGAAATCCCCTATCTTCTCTTTTCCAAGGGTTCTTTTATCTATTACAGCGTGTCACTACAGTCATATTTCCAATTCGAGTCGCAACAGAATTTAGTATTTTTATTGCCTATTTATTAAGTGAGTGTTGTAATAGGTACCAAGATAGAACTTGTTTTGAGGAACAGCAGCCATCGAAAATCCCCCAAACATTTCTGACCAATCAGAATGCATTACTTAGTGAGTTTTCGGTCTCACCTCTCGCCGTTGAGAACTCTTATTCTTGTTGTCGGTTCGCAAGGCGGAGGCAATGTTCGAGGTTCTGCTGACGAAACGATAAATCCGTACGATCTCATCAGTCATCACTATGGTGCATTGGTACCCTTGTCGAACCGTTGTAGACTCTTTTATAGTGCACAAAGGAAACAGATAAAAACTTTTTGGTGGCGCTTACAAATCCTTCGTAGAAAAATGACTCAGCTAAAGACTTCAGTTTCTAGTTTAGAACATTTGGTTCACCCAGCAAAATCTCTTTAGTTAGGCGTATAAAACCTTTGATTGGCTCAACTAAAGTATTTTGCTATAGGTCATGTTTTTCTACCAAAAGGTTTTGTCGGCGCTACCAATGCGTTTTTCTGTTTTTTTCTGCGCGGCGGACAGGAAATTCAAAATCCAGGAATCTGATTGGCTTTGGTGTTTTTTTCAGCGTAAAACAGACGGCTGATTATGGTCAATTTTGAATTTCCCGCTTCTCACTAAAATATTCTAATTATTACTCTCGAGCATGATAATAAAATATTCTTCTAGCTGACATTCAGCCATATCTCAGGAAAAACAGAAAAAAACACTTTGGTAGCGCTGACAAAACCTTTGGTAGAAAAATGACCCAGCAAAAGACTTTAGTTGAGCCAACCAAAGGTTCTTTACGCTTAACTAAAGAGGTTTTGCTGAGCGAATAAAAAATTTGGTTGGCCCGACTAAAGTCTTTTGCTGGGTCATTTTTCTACCAAAGGTTTTGTCAGCGCTACCAAAGTGTTTTTTCCGTTTTTTCTGTGATCTAGCTCCAATCAATTTTGTTAATTTGATACCGATTTCTTCTTTGTCCAACAGGTTAAAAAAATGATAATTCAAGAGGAGCCATCCGAACAGTATTGTCTGCCAGCGGGTCAAAGTGTTATGGCCAGGAGGATCGACGAATACTCTAGATTCATGTTTCCGCTGGCTTTTGCGGTTTTTAACGCCATCTACTGGTCATACTATTTGGTATAACAGGAAGACACGAAAACCTCTTCGATATAAAATGATATAGAAAAACCTGCGCCGGTGGTGGAGTGCAAGGTGGCTGCATCGTGGAGATCGGTCGCGGCCCCGGCTCAACTTTTCGTGTCTTGTCTTCTCTCTGTGATGACATCTCCGGTCAATCAATTTCAATTTGTACAGTCTCATTAAATGTATTGAATTTCCGACACGTCATCCTCCTGACAGCTTGATGCATGCTCAAAATAATCGGAATCAATTTCTAAGGATGCAATTCAGATACTTAAAGTACCTTCTTCTTCTTTCGAAAAGTCCGCAAGATTCTATTTTGCGATTCATAAACATGCCTTGGACCAATAAACGCCTTGAGATTCCTCGAGGAAGTTTCAAAGAATTTTCAAACAAGAATTGGCATTCAGTGGCAATGCAGAGCAGTGGCGCGCCACTGCGTAATGGCGACTAATGGCGTAACGGCCGCAATGGTGGTGTAGCGTGCAATTTGGCAACGTTGCAGTTCGTCTATTTAAATCCATGAAAAAGATCGAACAATCGGGTGTTCGGTGGACACCTTCGCATTCGACCTTTTACATGGGTTTATACGGACACAGTACAACGTTGCCAAATTGCACGCTACGCCACTGATGCAGAGACGCTTTAAAAACAAACAGTTTTCAACTCGAGATTTGTCTCAGAAAACTCGGGATTTTTCAAGGATTGCCGATGCACGTATCTGAATTGCAATTTTTTTCATTCAACTTGACTCGAATTTGAGAATGTTTCGAGCAAAGTCAAGACAAGTAAGTCAAAAAAACAAAACAGAAAAACACATCGCTAAAAAAGTCTCAAAATTGCATCTTCGCAAACTTTGAGGTGCAGAAGTTGAGAGCGAACATCATTTAAGTACGAATAACCAATTTGTAAAAATTTAATTTTTTTTTTTTTTTTTTTTTTTTAAATCTTGCGAAGCTGTATACCGAAATCAGATTGTAATCAGTTTTATATTAGAACGTTTTATATGAATCCTCAGCGTTTAGTTCTCGGTATCTGTCTATCAAATCGATCATTGGGATGTTCTTTTGGATAATTAAAGTTTCATTTTGGAAGACATATCAGAGCCTTACTCCCTCGAAATTTAATAATTCGATGATTGAATACAAATTGTGATTGATAAATTAAATGAAAAAACTTTGAACAGTGGCTGGAAAGGAATGAAATCGAAAATCGAACGTTTGTAGCTTTATGAGCGATATCTTTCGGGCATACCTACCTACTCGTTACAGCCTCATATCTGCAGTCTGCGCAGTCAGGCGGATTTCAGTTTCCGAGCGCGCGGGGGGGGGGGGGAAGGGGGGGGGCAAGGGATCACCCTTTGAGAAAAAGTTAAAAAGTGTTAACTCGGTTTTTGGTTTGGTTTTCTTTTTTTCTTTTTGCTTTTTTGCCCTCTACATTATGCCACCCGGGGCAAGATCAAGAACCTCTTTTCACCCCCATCCCTTTAGATCAACACCTGATCACAATCAGTTTTTTGCTTAATTTTTTTGTGGAATTATGTATCAAATAAATCTCGAGGGTGTGTAATTTTTCAAAATGAAGTTCCTCTTGGGTAAGTTAGAGAAATATGATTTGCCGATTCCGTGAACTTTCGAGACAAAACCCCTTAGAATTCACGTTCAGGATTGCGCTCGGAAACATTGGATCAAATAGGTGCGTGTATACTGTTAACCCTCTAAGGGCCGGGTTAGTTCAAAAGAACGCCACTCTTATACGTTTATTTATACATATTGGGAAAGTAGTTAACTGTTCGTACTCGAGGGAGTTGGAATTGCCTATACAGTACATTGAAGGCGCCCGAAGAAATCTTATCTTGTAAGTGTTTTCATCTAGAATCGCCTTTATCTGGAATGAAGATTGAAACAATTTGTGAAATAAAGTAAAGGAGTAAAACGAGTATACTCGGGCTTGGCCCATAAAGGGTTAAGAGATGTTCCGACAGAGGCGTGAACCAGAAACAGAGAAGGAGAACCGGCGGAACTGAAATTATTTGGTCTCCTTACCTACTTACCGCCTACCGGGAGGCAAAACCGAAACTGAGTCCAGTTCTAAAAATAATTTCAGTTCACAGCCCTTGTTTTAGAATAAATGTTCACAGTTGAAAATGCGTGTGACAATCAACATCATATTGCTACGACAGTGCTCGATGGAAAATTGAATATTTCTTAAAAATTAAATAATTACTTTTGATCGACATAAGTACTTTCTTCTGACGGCTGTAGCATCAATAGGTAATCAATCTCACACATTGAGAACAAAAGCCTCTCGGGAGGATCTCAAGTTCATAATTAAAATAGTCTCGTTAGTTGTTAAAAGACTATATTTAGCTTTCTCCGATCATTTTCACTTTTGAGTCGATAGAAAATTCAAAACTTTTATTTCAGAGGCGCAACATGTCAAAGTCCGAGGGGGTCAGAGTTGCCCAATCAATAGATTCCACTTTTTTATGATGAATTCGTGTGTAAAATTCCGAGAAAAATGCAATGGTTGCAATTCCAACGTTGCCAGATGCAAGACTTCAGACCGTGTATTTCCCATAAAACTCAATGTTACTTGTACGATTTTTTTCTACCCCGATCCGCTGCCGCTGTGCCGTATACTAACCAGTAACCGCGGTATAGCCGTTTGAAAATTCTCTTTTAAAGTTTGTTAATCTTTGTAAACTTTTATACCCTGTTTCTTCACACCCCATACTTTCGGTAGAGCTAAGCAAACGGGACACAAGTACCGAGGTTATACTAGTGAGTACTTTAAGTTTTTAGTATTCCATCTGACTCTCATATAGTAGGTACATTTTGAAATCGGGAATCGGGATGAAGTTTTCAAACCGTTATTAAAAAGTTGTCTGGAACTGTTTTTTTTTTTTTTTTTTTTTTTTTTTTTTTTTTTTTTTTTTTAAATCAAGGGGAAACTTTGTGTAATCATATTTCAAAGTAACCGAAGATAATATTTGATTTTTGAAAATCAGCGTCGATTGCACTTAAATTGGAGTTGGAAAACTGTTTTCTTACCGAGTACAAATTGTACCAGTACTCGAATAGTCAAATCAAATACGTACTAAAATTACTCGGCACGGCAGCTCAGCCTCGAGTACCGTTTGCCCAACTCAAACATGACCTATACTCTAGATACGGCTTTATAGCTAAATATTTTTTGAGCGCCTTCATTGCTAAAACACATACACCGGCCCACAGGTAGTTTACATTCCGAAGTACGAAAATCGCTTGGGCCAGTCGTGACCAGAGAAAACGGTCGTGACTCGTGACGATCGCGGGCCAGCCGACTGGCTACACTGGCCCACGAGTTTCTTGCTCGCCGAAAGGTAAACAAACCATGGGCCAGTGTGTGTGTTTTAGCTTGGTTTTAGCAATGAAGGCGCTCAACAAAATTTAATATTGGCGAGATAGCTAGTGCCAGTGCCATATCTAGAGTATAAGTAATCTTTGGCCCAACTTTGGGTGGAGATGCTGATAGTAACTTGTCACTGGCCAGGGTAGCACTCTAGCACTCACATCTACTTCAATTTATTGGCCATTTGAACTGCAGCATAGCTAGTGCCAGTGGTTTTACAAATGGCAGTCTTGAGAGTATTTGTGTCTTAAAGTATTTAATCTAAATCGACCTACATTAATGAGAGCTCCTTAGGTTTTGAAAATTGAATGGATTTAACCCTCACTCAAATACATGTATCATGTTTCCCACTCATTACTCAAGAGTTTAAACTCACACTTTGTTCCTTCTTAAGTTGATCTGTTTATTTTGTACTTGTTGTATAACTGATTTTTACTTTTTCTTTCATAGGTTCTTTATTTAAATATTGATTGAAAAAAACAAAACAAAAAAAACAAAAAAACAAAAAATGAGAAAAAAAAGAAAAGTAAGTATAAAGCACTGTGATATGAACCTACAGAGTATGTAAAAAAGGAGCGAAAGCAAATATTTTGGCAGCGGCTCGAATCTCACGAGCGCTCGAACTCATTTGCACTAATTTGGAGGAGGACATACCTATTTTGGGAGGTTTTCATTAGGGTATTTTGACCTTAATACAAGAAGATCATCTATTTAACATTTCGGGAAATTTTGAAAAATTTGTGGGGGCCCATAAATGGCAAAAGTGTAAATAATTTTGTTGAAAGGTATACTTTTTTCAGATATGATCTTGCTCTGGAGAGTACATTTGACCTTAAGTTTTTAAAATTCTGACCTTTAATTTTCAAAACTCTGACTTATAGTTTTTAAAATTCTGACCTTTTTTGGAAGTGTTATGAATTTTTGAAATTTGGCCGATGCCGAACCCTGAGGTTCAATATGCTGAAGAAAAAAGTCAATTTTGACAGGCAGTTAGCACTTAACCCCATTTAGCTCTTCCCAAACCTGCATGAAATAAACAATGGGAGTCCCTTTTTAAAAAATGCGGTTTTGAGAGTGGCGGTCCCCACCTCTGCCTCCTCAGGAGGCGTAGAATATGACACCCCTTTCTCCCCAATTTGTTCTCTCCAAAGGAGCGAACATGTGTCAGCATTTTTCAAAATTCGAAGTCGTTACCAACATATTCAAGCTTGCTCCTTTTTTATGCCCACTCTGTAAATAAAAGAAAGCATATGTAATTTAGAGATTAATGATAGGCCAAAATAAATATAAAGGGAAAAAGTTAAAAAGTATCTCTCAGAAAAAATAAAGAAACAAATGTATTCTAAAGACAGGGAAAACTTCAAAAATATTAGAATGGATAGACAAAAACCACATTTAAATTGGGATTGAAGCCAGACCCCCTTAATAATTTCACAGGTCAAATACCTTGGTGCTTAGAACAATAAATTCTAACTTTTACCCTTTCAGTCACAAATTTATCAAAACTCAATTGAACGAGTTTAAGTATGCGTACAAGTGGAGCTAAATATGCCTTGCCAAAATATGTAATATATACTGCACCTCAGAGTTGGGCAAATAGGACTCGAGTGCCGAGGTTGAACTACCGAGTACTTTTGATATTCCATCTCCAAGTGCATTTTGGGTTCAGGAAGAGGACAGCTTTCAAACTCCAATTTAAGAGTAGTCCACATTGATTTTCAAAGATCAAATATTATTTTCGGTTACTTTGAAGTATGATTAAAAAAGGTTAATTTTGATTTTTAAAAAACAGTTTCGGGTCATTCTTTGATGACGGTTTGAAAACTTTCCGAATCCTGAGTACAAAATCTACTCGGAGAGTCAGATTGGATACTAAAAGTACTCGGCAGTTTAACCTCGGTGCTCAAGTCCCATTTGCCCAAATCTAATGCACCTAAAACATATGTTGAGTGGTACCTATCTAGTGTGTCTTGTGTTCTGTACTTCCGCATTCCATAAGAACCAAAGTTTTTTTCTCTATGCAATAAGTTAGACTTGTCCCATTTAAAACCTTGTTGATTCAATGAGCCTCACAAACCTTGACTCAAGAAACTTCAAGTTCAAAAAATATGTCTGAATTGCACCATCAGTGACTGACAGGATTGAGGATACAGTCCTACTGACACCAGTGACAGTCATAAATTGCAGGTATTTCTCAAACCAGGAAAATTTGTTTCTCGTTATTTTACTTAATTTTTTCTCTGAAAACTGATTCACTCCTCAATTTAATGTAAGAAAACTAGTTTCTTTTCATTTCGTAAGGCCTATGTATCATTTGTAAATACTTTCAAATTCATGTCTATTTTTCTTAAAATTATGTAAATAATTGTTTGAAAATTTGGTACCCTGATGAGATATCTATAGGTGTTAAAAAAAAATATTGGATATAAAAATACCTATGTTTATATGTACCTACGCATTCAAAAAGTCTATTTAAGTCCCCTTTTTCATGTCAAATGTTATTCAAGTTGTATCTTTTTTGTTTCATAAATACATTCGGTTACTTGTATAGCTATCAATCTTGAATTCTGACAAATTCAGTATATGTATGAATTTTTTTTCTTCCTTTTTTCCATCACATATTTCTATTTTATGATAAGTTGAAACATACGTATGCTCTGGATTAAAATCAATCAAATCAAAAACTTTTACGGAATTATTTCCTCTCACTCTTACTGAACAAACTTTTTTACTGACAATTGCACGTACATACTTGCCAATCCAACAGCTACTATGTTAACTATGTATTATCCTGGGCTCTAACATAACTACAGTCCGACTTGGGCAAAATTAATTCAAAGTCATTGAAAAACAACTAAATCGTCACAAAATTAATCCATAGTTTCTCAGTTAGACAACTATTGTTCTACCTCTACCTGAGCATCTAACAACCAATTCAGTCTCTAGCTGGCCTAAATCAACAATTTAGTTGTTATTCGACGACTTAGTTTCAAATGAGTTTTGCCCAAGTCTGACTAAAATTAGATTCCCCATAAATGTACTCTAAGAGTTCATGTTGGTAGCCATTTCTGATTGGCTCTCAAATTTAGGGCATCACAGAGGCCATGAGGGGCATACAGCAAATGGCAGATGGCCGTTACTAGCAAAAACAACTTATTACAAGTCTTGCGGAATGAATGAAACTTTTTAACCTAGTGACAAAATTATGAGAAAAGGTGCCTGGGATAGAGTCGCACGACCAAGGGAGGCTTCAGAGATCATAACCCAACTCCCCTCCTTCTACCGGAGCCTCCAATTTTTTACAAAAAAGGTTAGTTTTTGCAATTCTTATTGCAGAGAATGCCAGATCCAAGATCCCAGATAGTCTTTCTGGTCACACGAAAAATATATATTCTTTTTAAAATGACTATTTGGCCCTGTAGACTACATATATACCTAACCTTTTTGCCAATGGCCTCCTCAAGAGAAGGCAAACTAGCCCTATTAGCGTTTTCAAATTTTACTGCAAATAAATGTCAGTTAAAATCCAAAGGCATGGACACTGGTATAACATGTACACTGGTGCCACTGCATTTTGTTCATTTAAACCTCTGAAAAAGATCAAACTTATTGGTGAGCAAACACTTGACTTGGGCAAAACAATTTTTGCAACCGAGTTATTGAAAAACAACTAAATTGTTGATTTAGTCCAGCAAGCAACTAAATTAGTCATTAGTTGCTCCGGTAGACAACTAACCTGATACAACAACAATAGTTGTCTCTACCAAAGCATCTGATGAGTGACTAATCTAGTTGCTTGCCAGACTAAATCAACGATTCAATTATTTCCAATGACTCAGTTTCAAATTTGTTTGGCCCTAGTCTAGAATTTGCTCACCAATTAAATTGATCTTTATCATGGGCTTAAATGGACAAAATGCAACATTGCCTAATTACACCCTTTGCAACTCGGTGTGGATGAGATGACTTTTAGAGAGAAAGAAAAATACTTCAGAAATAAAAAAAAGCATTGATTATTAGAAAACTATGTGACGTAATAACAAATGACATAGAGGTAACGTATTAGAAAAAAAGAAGAAGAAAACTAAAAAATGGATGGATATAAAATCAAGGTTTAAAAAGAATTAAAATAATTATCTCACTATCAGTCTAAAATTAGTCAATCGATACCTTTAGGCTAGGGAAAGTTGCATGAAGAAAACCATCCGGAAAGAGAAGTCGTGAGATGGACAAAACAAAATAATCACCATTCTCGAGCGAATTTTCAGGGGATTTGATCATACTTAAAGATAATTCAATGATATTTTTTAATTCTAAGAAAGCCTTATCAGAGAGAAGAGCTTCTAAAGAGTTGACAGATTTTAACGCTTCAACGCTCGGTGCAAGTTCTCTGAAAAAAAAGAGAGAAAAAAACAAATGGATCATGTTGAGAATGTACTCAAAGAATAGAAAAAACAGAGAACATATTTTCAGAAATACCCTATTGAATTGAAACCAATACCTAAGCATACCAGAGCAGAGCTACTTTTGGTGATTAAGTTTGTCTCATAATAAATTTGCTTGCATTTTGATGGAAGGAGAAGCAAAACTTTATTGATCTTTGTTGTAATAAAATCTACAGACGGTTGACTCAAGCAATCAGTAGTTAAAGACAATGAGCCAAGAAAAATTTTTAAATTATCTTTGATGGAGAAAAAGAAAAATTGAGTGCAGGATTAAAATGATACAAGTCGCAAAAAACAAAATTAAAGTTTTCATGGTCAAACAGGATGCAAGAGAATTAATTAAATCGAGGGCTTTGGAAATGCTTGACACATAATTTTGAACAAGGAAAATATGAGAAATAATTTGCCTTTATACATAATGTCCTCCTTTCCTTCCGCTTAAAATCAAAACTGAGTTTCTATGGAATTTCCTCCCCCCCCCCAGACTCTTCATAGAGCCTTTTATCCATGGAGGCGGTTTTGTGGACCCCCTCAAGTACCTCCCAAAACTTCAAGGATGACAGAGTAGTTTGTCAGCCACCCAAAGAGCTTGATTCAAAATGGGGGTTTTTCTCCCCCCCACCGATTTTTCTGAAACTTTGTATTTTGATAGTACTTGATGTAAGTAGTCTTTTTTTTCAAATAAAGTTTTTCCAAAAATAATTAGGGGAGGAGTTACAGTGTTGCAAAGTTGCACCTTTCAAAAATTCAGAACTTTCGCGTAAATCATCCAATTGAAACGCGGTTTTCACCAAAAGATGCGGATTGTAAAGCACTTTTATGTCATCCAAACGAAATTCAATTTCAATAATTTTTGACTTAGTTATCGTCATTTTTGTGATTTTTAGGCCACTCAAAATCTACTTAAAGTGAAATAAAAAAAAAATGGTATTTTTTGATTTTGACCGGGTTGAAATATGTTAATTCTCTTTAAATTCTGCGTAAAATGAGCCCAAGCAGAATGCAGGGCGATTTTTTGTTCCGGAGTTATGCATTTTTTAGTAAGCGAAAAACGAGTTTTTTAGGGTACCCATGAGCGTTCGATAGATAGGCTCAAGTCAAATAAATGGAAACTGTATTTATTGATTTTGATCAAATTGAAATATGTTATTCCTACTTAAATTCTGCGTAAAATGAGCCCAAGCAGAATGTGGGGCGATTTTTAGTTGCGGAGCTATGCGCGTTTTAGTAAGCGAAAGTCGAGTGGTTGAGGCTACCCGGGCTACCCACGTCTTTGAGCCTCTCCATAGAACGCTCGACTTTCGCTTACTAAAACGCGCATAGCTCCGCAACTAAAAATCGCCCCACATTTTGCTTGGGCTCATTTTACGCAGAATTTAAGTAGGAATAACATATTTCAATTTGATCAAAATCAATAAATACAGTTTCCATTTATTTGACTTGAGCCTATCTATCGAACGCTCATGGGTACCCTAAAAAACTCGTTTTTCGCTTACTAAAAAATGCATAACTCCGGAACAAAAAATCGCCCTGCATTCTGCTTGGGCTCATTTTACGCAGAATTTAAAGAGAATTAACATATTTCAACCCGGTCAAAATCAAAAAATACCATTTTTTTTTATTTCACTTTAAGTAGATTTTGAGTGGCCTAAAAATCACAAAAATGACGATAACTAAGTCAAAAATTATTGAAATTGAATTTCGTTTGGATGACATAAAAGTGCTTTACAATCCGCATCTTTTGGTGAAAACCGCGTTTCAATTGGATGATTTACGCGAAAGTTCTGAATTTTTGAAAGGTGCAACTTTGCAACACTGTAACTCCTCCCCTAATTATTTTTGGAAAAACTTTATTTGAAAAAAAAGACTACTTACATCAAGTACTATCAAAATACAAAGTTTCAGAAAAATCGGTGGGGGGGAGAAAAACCCCCATTTTGAATCAAGCTCTTTGGCCACAGATTTTTACTGTCCCGTCAGGAGGCTGCGTCAGTGCTCCCAAGTCTCAAAGTCGTAACCTTCAACCGAACCAATCATAGCTTTTTAAAAAGAGAGCTTTTGAAAAACTGTTTGTTAAATTGGATAAAACTAAAAAAAGAGCTATATTTTGCACAAAAAGTTTCTTCACTTACCCGCTTGTATCAGTCACTACGCCAGGAGCATCTTTTGAACAACGAATAAAGAAAGAGGGTGCTTCATCTCTTTCAGGTACTTGGGCTAAGATAAAGGTTGAAACAACTTTTGATAATAATCTGAACCTGTAAAATAAAGGAAAAAAAATTTATTTTTACTGACTCTTCGATTTTTTTCTTTATAGGTGCTATTGAATTCTTCCAGTTTGAATCATAATTTTCCCTCTCTGAAATAGAAAAAAAGATTGACGCTCAAACACCAAACACCATTAAAGTTATGGTATTTGCTACAGGAGTCTTATATCATAGCCCAAATAATAATTGGTCCTGATGGTTCCACACCGTTTGAAAAAAAATGGATTTTGGACACTATAGACGGTTTTAGTGCAAAGTCAACGGTTAGCCAACAACCACAATAATGCACTCATCGGTCGCAATCGGTTGTGATAAAACTCGCGTAGCGTTCCAAACTATCTCACTCACTCTCCCGTGACCCTCATGTACATCCATCTATGTCTAGTATCGAAATTCGTATACAGGGCCTTGTTCTGCAACATATTATTATCAAAACCACATTAAAATGCCACGAGAAATTCATTTCTGCAATAAAATTTCACAAAATAAGTCTCGAAATACGATTTTTGAAATTAGAGTGAGATGGCAGTACATAGGGGTCACGTGAGAGCGAGAGAGACAAACTGGCTTTGTTTGGAACGCTCATCGCTGGCAGTCGCCATTACTAAAACCCTCTATTGACCGATTTGCAATGAGGATTTACAACTTGCGATCAAACTTGTTTTATACACTAACTTTATTAAAGAGTGTTCAGTGGTTTTCAGCTCAGTTCTAGACTGATGCACTTTTGACAAGAAAAGACTCTTTTGGATGGGCACGAGGAATGGACTATTGAACAAGCCATCTCATTATGATGAAAGTAACAAAATAAACGCACCTGGAAACCACAAAAAGCTCATTTATTAAAAATTTGTTTCTCCATTACATAATTGTTGTTCTTGAACCAAACTTTGCTCATTCAATGGCAAGATGAGTTAAAAAAAAATCTTTCCGATCAAACTGTACCTGATAATATTTGAATTTTGTTTGACCAATCCTATGGCTCCTAAGAATCCCCAATTTGACTTCTGCTCTGCAAATGAATTGGCATTGACTACAAGTTTGTGCAAATATTCGATGACACGGGCAGATGTTTCAGTCGGACAATTTTCTCGGCTAACTTGATTAGCGCACAAACGTAGTGCCAGAGCCCAAAATAAAACTAGCTTGATTTCATTCGTTTTACTGGAAAGAAAAATAAAAACAAAATTGTTAAAATCATTTAATATTCCGTACCTGTCTTAAGAAGAATGCCTTTTTTGAAGTTGAAACCTATTTTAGAACTAGATAAGCCACATTCATACTGTGCCTTCTGCTGAGACATCGATTTTCAAATTTTTAATTTTCCCAAAAGATTCATGAGACTCAATATTTTAGCACCCCATAAGTTGCGCATGGAGAGAAATTGCAGCACTCCACCACTATCAACATACTCTACACAGACATCAGTTTGTTTTTGAGAGTATCAACATTTTAGACTGTTTTGGAAAACTTAGTGAGAAACACTTGAGGTCTCATTTTAACGCTGATGAAATTATCAAAAACTTTTATTGAAAGCATGTTCTTACTTTTTTGACTGTAAAACCTGAAAATTTTACTTCAAAATTTGGAAAATTTTCAAATTTTCAGTTCTGAAACAGTAATGGAAATTTAAGGCTTACACTTTTAGATGCAGAGAGAAAGCATGCAACTTACGATTGATTGTTGATATGTTGGGAGTTACCTATCATCAAATCTTTCCCACTAGGTTTATTTTCAGTAATTTGTTTGTTTTTTGTTTGTTTTTTTTTCAGTTTTTTCAGTTGCATTGCTAGTCTTTAAATCCTTGCCTCATCATCAAATTACTAAGTTATGCCTTTTGATTATTTGACACCCTATAAATCTATTTATGCTTCTACGGAAGATGGGACTATTTTTATCCCAAAACATAAGGATTTCTTTGCCTACTTTGAGACCTTGTGGCTCCTTCTTCAGTCACTTTCATGTTTATTTTCATCTAATCAATCTTCAGAAATTTGTGTCAATAAATAACTAATGAGAACAATAAAAAAACAAAAAGTTAAACATACCAAGGTTTTACAGATGTTACATATAAAACTACTTTATTCAAGATGTGAAGTTCCTCTGCAAGATTCTGTGGTGATGGTATTGATTTTAACGTCAAAGCGAACAGGATCAGGAGATGGTTGTTTGCTGAGAGGACATTTTCAATTGGTAGAGAGCGAGGGGGTATGGGTTGGATAATATCTACAATACTTGCCCATTCTTGATGAGCAATTCCATCTAAAACAAAGGAAACAACGTCACAACGGTCAAAAGAAATACAAATGAATTCAATATCATCCTACTTATTTGACAGGTATCTACTTGATAAGGTGCCTCATAAAGCCCTTGACGCGGTTAGGTTGAAAAACCTTCAAAATTGAAATAGACATATGATTGGAATTCCTCATCAATACTTGACAATCAGTAATAATCACCTATGCAAAGAAGATGGTAAACTGATTCCTGGAGGACCAAGTGATTTGAATTGATAGACTAGATGTAGGCTCAACAGGGAAAATATTTTAATAAAGTGATGGCAGGCTGGCACAGTAAATCAGGGACATCACCCTTATTATACTGTTTATTTCTACAAAAACTTTTGTAAATGAGACCTCAAGGGATCATACTTTCAGCAAAAACACTTTGATAAGAATAGAAAGAAGGATAGATAGATAGATAAAGGTTCTGTCACCCTAACTTTTGGAGGAAGCTCTCATGATCTTCCTTGATCTCTGATGGGTTGATCAATTCATAAAAAATGAAAGCTAATCACTGATCAGTGAAAAATCAGCTGAGTAACAAGCAGAAACAAAACTGATTTCAAAATTACTTTTGTTAACATTGAACCAGGCAGTGCAGCAGGTTTCAAGGACATTTCCGAGAACTTCATCGCTTTCAATGGCAGCTCCGGCTATTTGTAAAAAGCCTCTGAGTACAATGCAGTTGAACGACTTTGTTTGCAACCAGTTGATAAGAACTTCAGAGGACAAATTTGCCAGCATCGTCCCAGAGGGCTGGTTTAACAAGATGGAAAATTCATCTAGAAGCAGTCCTACCTCACTATTTTGACTTTCTGGAGGCACACCTGGTTGGAGTGAAAAACAGAAATTAAAAACATTGGAAAGATTGTCACTTTTTGTTACGGCTTCAGAGTTAGAGCCATAGTCAAAATTGAAAATTCCGCCTCTCCTAGTGGAGACGATGAAAAATGCTTAAGCACATTTAAGCACTGATCAACCCAAGCTGAAGTTTTCAATGATTATAATTTGAGATTTGAGAGAGCTCTGAGCTGAGGCAGATCCAGCTTCACTCCTTCAATTACAATAGCCTCGTTTATGCGAGAGATCTGAACCTGGGTTGAGTCAACCCGAGTTGAGTTTCAACCTGGGTCCAACTCGGGTTAGCGCATAAACACCTGTATATTCGAACTCGAGTTCAAAGGATTTCTTTCTTCTTCTTCACTGTGTTTGTTTACATTTTTGGCGAAAATGGCGGCGATGCTTGGTGCGGTACGGAAAAGTGCGACCGCATAAGACGCGTGTTTAACCTCGCTTGGATTGGTGACATCGATGCCGCGTGAACTCGGGTTCTGAACTCCGAGGTGTTTATGCGTGAAATCTCAACCCGAGTTCACCGACTCGACTCTGGTTTGAATCGGGGTCGAGTCGAACCCGAGTGTAGCAAGATCCGAAGTGTTTATGCGAGCATCTCAACTCGGGTTCAGCTGAACTCGGGTTCCAGAACCCGGGTTGAGATGCTCGCATAAACAAGGCTAATGATTCAAACTATAAAAAAATACACATGGGTGAGGGGGAAAACAATCTAATTTTTCACTTTTTGATCGATAAAAAAACAGTTAGAGTGCAGGGCAGAATTTCTTTTGTTTGAAACCTCTACAAACATTCTTTAACACAATAATTTGATTTTGACCATGATAATTAGGTAATTTTGCATGTCCCTCCCCCCTTTTTTTTCTTTTAGGGTTAGTTTCTTTACATCTTTAGAAATAGTGTAACAAACTTACTTGCAGATATCACAGATTCCATTTTATCCAATATTCGATTGAGAGCTAGCTTCAAATCTGCCAAACGATTTTGGACAAGACTTTTATACCTGGTAATAAGTTGAAGAACCATTTTAACTACGGAACGAACATAAGACTGTCTTTTGGCTGAGGTGGTTGAATGGTAAAATTGAGCTTTTTCAACATACCCTGAAATACAAAACAATCAAATTTGAAGAATTTTTTTACTAAAATAAGCTATGCAATCAAAGAGGTTAGATCCAAAAGGTATCATTCAAAATGTATGAAAACAGGAGTGGGTATTCACACACCAACCAATCACAGGGCAGTGCCATTATACATCATTTTTACGCTTAGGAGACTTTTATTATCTGAGTGTTCTGCACAAAGATTATGTACTTTCATTAGAATAGGTAATCTTTGATTTTCCATTAAAAACAATCACAATCAATTAGCATCGAGTACCACTCCGCCTCATTTCACGTTAGCAGAAACAGCCGAATGTTGGAACCTATCTCGCCCGACCCCCTATTTCTGACAAGTAAACCCACACCAGTTTTCATACATCTTGCAACCCATTCACAGATTGTTCAATTTTATTCAACTTTCTTGGCAACAGTTTTCAAGCAATAATCTAGCACAAGAGACACTTTCAATCAGATCAAGCGTGGAAGTAGAGTAAAGTAGATGGGCTGGATCTACTGAGAAAAGCTGCAAGCCTTTAAATTTATCATTTTGTTAATGAGTTGCAAGGAGATCAGTATTTTGATTTTTTTAGAAAGTTTGATGAGTCTGACTCATTATTTTCAGTGAATCAGTCAGATTAAAGTTTTCTATCAATGATAATGAAAGAAGTAGAAGATTATTTAAATTATAATCATTGGGTGGTTGGAGAACTTACCAGCTGAAACCTGAAGGAGCTCCATTGCAGCTACATCAACAGCGCTTAGTTCATCATTCTTTATTTGTAAGATGACGCGGGCATCGTAACTCATTACAAACCAATTACAAACGCTCTGATAGCAGTTCGAATCGATCAAATACCAATGGAATTTTTGAGCTTCCGTCAGGAGAACTGTGATCCTACCTTCTGATTGACGAACATTGGGTTCATTCCCTAATTTGATTAAGAGATGCAATAATATTGAATGAATTTTTGTCCTGACTGGAACTGGATGGTTCAAACTTATGATGGTTGGCCATTGAATTTCGATAAAAATGGCCCCCAAGAAAGTGTGACAATTTGGTAAATATTGGTCCACAATCTGGAAACAGATAAAAGCTTATGGTCAAAAACTAGCCAATAGAAATCAAAAGGCCCGACACAATTCTTGGGAAAATAGCTCAAAAGATTTTTAAAAATAGTGCTAATGTTGAATTTGTCTTCATATTTTAAACCGAAGTTTTCATAACCTTAGCAGCGGCTCGAGCAATTTGGCAACAATGTAAATTCCCGTTTAAATTCATGTAAAACAATCAATCTCTAGGAGACTGTCAGCCTCCTTAGTAACCCAATTGATTTACCGAAGTTTAAATCGAAAAATTGCATGGTTGCCAAACCGCACGAGCCGTCACTGCATGGCCCCAAAAGAATCTAATAACAAGCCAATATCATAAATTGCGATTGAAAATTGAAAATGTTCGACAGGAGGAGGGGGAGCAGATGGTAATCCAAGTGTGCAGAGTTTCATTATTGGAACTTGACTCTTCCTGTGTCTTTTGTTTTCGAGGTTTCATTTTCATCTAATTAGCCGCGTCTGGCCGTCTGTACCCTTAGATCTGGATGCTAATCTCATAAATGATACTCTTAGGACTTCGATCCTCTCTTTTCACTTTGACCAAGAGTATGTGTGTGCGTGCAAGAGAGAGACAGAGAGAGAGAGAGAGAGAGAGAGAGAGAGAGAGAGAGAGAGAGAGAGAGAGATGGTAGAGGGGGTGAGCAGGGGTCTAAGAGTATTGTAAACCAGAAAAGTGTCAGAAGATAAGAACACAGACCCAAGTAATACATATGATGAATCAATGAAACATTGAAAACAAAACACACCGGCCAAGTTGAGTTCCAATGATTGAACAATTGTTGTACACCAGTCCCAATCCAGAGTGAGCTCATTCTTTTTCAGGCTAACTGTCTCCTACGAATTGAATAGGTACCATTGTATCCATGAGAAACAATAAAAATAAACATAATTTCCTCCCTTCTTAAATGATAAAATTGATCTAAAGCAAAGTATCATCTAAGTTTTTGTTATGAACAACGCGTAAAGGAGCAATAAATAGCCCTTGCAAAAATGACAAATATATAAATGAGCTGATAACTTACTTTCACCATTAGTTCCATGTCTTGAACGAAAGGAATGTATTTCTGCCAAGGAAGAGTTATAAGATTATCATGAACGATCTTCAAGATGTACTCTTTGACGGAGGGACTGGCATAAGTGGTTGCATAGAATTGTACCACAAAACTCAAGATATTGCTGTTGTCTGAAAAAAAAATAAGAAAAAAGAAATAAAGTAATCAGCCGCCCAAACACGGTGGTTTGTTATGTTAGTATTTCACAGCAAGAGACTGGACAGAGCAAAAAAGTCAAATAGTTTGAATGAACCCAAGTGCAGTACTATCAACGAATTAAAGATTGTCGCAAGATTTTCACACACGTTCAGTTATCGGTTGGAATGTGGGACTGATCTGCTGCGGCTTCCCCGCCCCAACCACACTGGCACCTTGCCTGTAAGGTGTGAGGCGTATGAAGAGTGGCCAAACAGGAACCTTGAAGGTGAAACTTAGGTCATGAAAATCTTGCGACAATCTTTAATTCGTTGATAGTACTTTCTTATAAGGATAGGATAGAGAGGGATACAGGAACCTGCCACGCACCCACCCTCAGGTATGAGAAGTATAAATAAAATAGAAATCAACTGAACATCAGAAGGTGCAAACGGATTCTTGTCATAGGTGTTCTTAAAAAGAGCGAATTTTCATTGTATGAGAAACATGATACAGTGGAATCTCGATTATCCGGACATCGACTATCCAGACGGGGTCCGGAAACATGGCTGGGACATGGCTGGAAGAAAAAGAAACAATATATTTGTAAAGAAGAGGATTGACTCATTCTTTAAAGGAAATAAGTAAGTTAATATGCAAGTTCTATTGTGTATACGTACAAATGAATGTTCTCGTTAATACATCCCTAATAGTGCACATTTCGCTAATTACAAATGCATTTTTCCCATCACCCGATCCCCGGAATTTAAATATCCGGCTATTTCAGCATCCGGATGGTGTCCGGTCCCGACCCGTCTGGTTAATCGAGGTTCTACTGTACTTATAATACTTATTTCAGGATCCTGTGTATCAGTAAAAACTCTGGTGGATGTAAAAATTCAGGCCAGACACTGAATTTATTCAATTGAATCTTTACAATTCAACACTTAAAAGAATAACTCACTTGGAAAGACTTCAAAAATAAATTTGATGGCTTCTGCAAAGATCATCATTATTCTACTGGCACTAGACACATCTTGTTCGATGAAGGGAGGTAGAACAGAACGATCATCCGTCAGCTGTTGAAACCAGGCTGGCGTTGGTTCATTCAGTTGAGAGGTAAAGTATGGAGATATCCATGGTGAAAAAAGGTTCAAAATTTTTGGCCAAAGTTGTTCACACACTGGAAAAAAATTAATCGATCATCAGGAGAAAAATAAGATAAAACATTACAAAATTTGGATAGACCAAAGAGGCTCTTAGCATTGAGCCGTTCTCAGTGGCGTGTGCAATCTGGCAATCTGTGCAATCTGGCAATCTGGGCAATCTTTTTGTTTATTTACACTCACGTAAAATATTGATTCGAGGGAGTGCACTTGCACTGCCAACAGTTCAACCTTTTACAAGTGTTCAACTTGGGAAAAACGATGTTGCAAAATTGCACGCGACGCCACAGGCCATTGTGTGCCACAGTTTTCGGGCCGACACAGCCAGATTTAGAGAGACATCAGCAGATTTTATATTGTTTCATACAAGAAATCAGTGGATTTTTTCTTGAAATAAAACACTGCTAGTTTCCATCCCAAATTTCTAATCTTAAGAAGATTGCAGTTGAATTTCCAGATACTGTCAAATCGAGAGACCACAACTTAAAAAAAAAAAAAAAAAAAAACAAGCAGGGAAAATTCCAACACGCAGGTGTTGGAAAAGCGTGCCACTAAAGTCTGAACAGCTTTAATGCTTTTGCTAGCAATGATAATTCATCAAAGAGGAACCACTTGACATGGAGCGGATCTCGAGAAAATTGAGTCCAAAGTTGAAGAGCTAGCATTTAAACAAAAAACTCGGAATTACTTACGTTTTGATTTCATTCAACTACCGTGTTATGTTTTTGCATTTCAACACCGGAAAAAAGGAATTTCCTATGCAGGAAAGGTACCTACTTAATTTTTAGCGTTTAAAGTGACTTGGTTCCTTTCTTCTTTTTGTTTGGCATAATCACGAAAACCGAATCTCTAAGAGAAACCAAACGGCAGAGTTGGTTTACACTGTTGATATTTTAAAATCCGTTAATCCGGACTTAAGTCCGTTCCCAATTCTATAAAAGGAACCAAGTCGGAGTTGGTTCCTTACGTGACTCGGTTTAAAGGTTTAAGAAAAAGGAACCAAGTTCTCATTTAATTTCATCATATGGACAATGACTTCAATGAGGCTCACCAGCTCACTTTTACCTGGAATTTTGACGGGAAATAGTTGTTATTAGAAGAAGCACTTGTTGCTTCGAGATTCAGTATTGCTAGGTCTATCAATCAATAACTCAATTTTATCAAAAATGTCACTCAGTTCTTTTGTGAGAAGTGCTGTCCAATTGAGCTTGTTTGGTGAGAAATTATGAAAAAAATAAATTTAGATCAGATGTATCTATAAGGAGATGAGTCAAAGGCGTTGTTTTTTTGTGTTTGTTTTTTGTTTTTTGTTTTCAAAACTTTGGAGGGCTTTAGCTCAGAAGAGAAACATCTGTAGCACATATTCATGTAGAAAAATAAAGCCTTATATAGGTACATGTTCACCCCAAAAATACACTCCATAAGTTTGGCACTTAAGTTTTGCAACACCCTATATTCTTGATATTTTGCTCCCCGCCACCCTTCACAGAACACAAAATCTTGACCATGCAAATTTTTAAAATCACAGTTTGACTGTAGAGATATTTTCTTCCCCCCCCCCCTTCTAACGAAAAAGGGGAAAATGGATCGCCTGTCTTTGATGTTCGTCGTATGCGCGTGCACAGATTGTTCGGCTTTACGACTGCCATTTTGGCTTTCTTTATAATGCGTTTTGTGGGTTTATGAATGGCTTTTATGACTATTTGATGCCGTCAATGTAATTTTCAGGCGATTTTACATAAAAATCAAAACTCTATAGCGCTGTAGCAAAAGTTTGCAACAAACCTATTGAAAGCTGAAAAAAGAAAATTACTTGATAAGGCTCGATCTTTTTTACCCACATAAAGTATAGACAATAGATATTTCTAAATCCCTCCACCTTTTAAACGGCTTGTTCAGGGATCAAAAATGAGGTTGCGTTCTTTTGAAGTCAAAAAGCGTCATTTTCGGAAAAGCCGTGATTCTAAATAATAAACAGTTTTTTTTTTCTTCTTTTTTTCCATTTTAGGTGCTGTCAGCACTTATTGCGATTGTCACGATGTAGATATGTAAGATACATAAATGGAACACTTGCGAATTCATGAAAAAATAATCCTTTAATATACAGAACTAACCATTTCAGGTGCCCTTTACACGTCAAGCATTCTAGGGGTATAGATTAGTAGGTGTGGAGGTTTAAGGCGTTTGTGGATTTTAATGGGTCTGTTACAAACTTTTGCTACAACGATAAATAGTGTTTCATCGTAGGTAAAATCGCGTGAAAAGTCCATGGGTGGCATCAGAAAGTCATGAAATGCGATAATAAACTCACAAGAGATGTTTAATGAAATGCAAGATGGCGGTAAAGTATCGAGCAGTCCGTATGCATGCACCTTTAACATCCAAGAATTGCCAACGTTGACAACCTCAACGCGTCAGAGGTTATGTGTTTTATTTACATTGTGACTGGGTGTGATCGATATTGTGAGGTTGGCTATCCTTGGATGTTCGTGGTGCATACATACAGGTTGCTCGATATTTTACCGCCAACTTGGAGTTCATTAAACGTCTCTTGTGAGTTTATTATCGCATTTCATGACTTTCTGATGCCACCAATGGACTTTTCACGCGATTTTACATGATACAGAACACTCTATAGCGCTGGAGCAAAAGTCTGCAACAGACCCATTCCCCCTCCCCCATTTATTTTGTTGAAAAGTATCGAAAGTTTACAGTCAAAACTAAGCCATTATTCATTACAACTCATTGTAATATTATTTTTTTTTTCTGTTGCCATCGGTCGATATCATTTTTCGTGTTGGAGAAGCAAAGTTCCATATGGACCTATAATTTCCAAAATTTGAAGAAGCTTCCAGTAAAAAATACTGTACACGCGAGAAACTTTTTAGGATAGGTAAATAAGTTATTCCAGAGTCAATTCCATAGCCGCAGCAAGGAGGCTGTCCAGTGTCCAGGGGTGGAAGACACGTGACAGCCCCTCTCACTTTTTAGAGCTATTAATGCGAATTTTACCCCCGTCCCTTTGTTCTGGATTTTAAAAACCTTTTTTTCGCAACAAAACGCCCAAAATTTCCTAAAAAATCCCTTGATTGCATAGACGCTCATAAAGGGGTTTTCAATTTGCCGATCCCCCAGAATTTCAAATGTTTCCAATGACCAAGACCTGTTTAGTGAGACGTCATGAAAAAAATTGGTTCCAAAAAAAGGCTCCGCCTCACTCGCGCTCTCGTGGGTTTTCCCATATGAAACACGATCCAAATTTTCAAATACAAGTGCTAGTAAACAACATGTTCTTTGCACCAGTTGTGTTTATCACACCATTGGGTTCCACGTCCCTTATAAAAATTTCCGATTGTTTCAATGAATTTTCCGATAGGAGATATATTCCCGCGCTTTTTTTCCCATAGAAATAATCGAAATTCCATAGAGACAATCGGAATTCGTGTAGATTCAAGCGCGCTGACTATAGCAACGATAGGTTTCATGATTGAAATAAGGCGAAATCATCTATGGCTCTATTCTTACAGTTTTAACAGCCACTTTTTTCTCAGTGATAAAATATGAGCCCGCTATATTACAAACTTTTTGAAACATCGCGCATCAATGCACAATCACAGTTATATCGAAGAAAGTCCTATGTTTTGTCCTTGTCACACTCACAGTTTCTTATGAGCACAAAATTCTAGGATATAGGCTCATCAGCACCATCACGACATGTGGTTTTACCTCGAGAAATAGCTTCGATACGAAGAGAAGTTAGAATGATTGAGTGTCATGGCGGTGATACTCCCATAAGAGACCGTGAGTAAGACGAGGACAAAACGTAGAAAATCTTTCGGTATAACTGTGATTGTAAATTCGCTTGATTGTAAAATTTGCTTGATTGTAAATTCGCTTGTGATCTTTTAGGAATTATGTTAGAGTGAAAAGATACTTTAAAATACGTGGAATCTAATGGTGCAATAAAATTTGAGAAAACTGTTCTTTAACTAGCATGAATTTGCGTTCGAAAATTTGGATCTGATTTCTTATAGGTAAATCAACGAGAGTGAGAGATAGAGCATTTGTTTGGAACCAATTCTGATCGTGACGTCATCACTAAACAGGTCTACTTAAGGATATGAACGAGTCCCTCTCTTTTCTATTCCCCGCCCGCTCTTTATCAATACCTCGCCGTCACTTCTTTCCGAAACCCTCGTCAAACAGATTTTGACACATTTACGACCGCTTAATGCACCGTGAAGAAATCTTGTGACCGGTGGAGCCCAAAGGCGAGGGGCAAAGAGGGTTCCTGCGGGAGATGTTTCCACCCCCCTCCTGCCTTTGAATTTTGACTCATAGGTTGGCACAAATGACTTAGGTTGCTGGACCTGTATGGAATTCTCGTTCAAAGGAATTCGACTTTGACGCTTAATAACTTATTGAAATTAACAGGAATACCAAAACTTTTACAATTTTAAGAAAATAGACGCCGAGACCTCCTGGATTGCAGCAATAAATTAACAATTAATGAAACCAGTTTCATGAAAACACGTTTTTAATTTTTCAAACCTTTCCCGCCAAGGTTTTGCCATAAGCAAAGCATGCAACCTATATATTAGATATGAAAATGAAAACAAAAAGCGTACCGTATATATACGGCACGCTTAAAAAACGGTTTTCAGTCTCAGTCTCAAAGAGTGGCTCTAATTTAAATTGGGCTGATCAGACGGCCAATTTGCTTACAATTGTTACGAACGTGAAGGAATTCATATTCTGGTAAATTGATCTTAGTTTGAAAATGAAATGAAACCACCCTAACAAAAGGTAAGTAAGTTTCTTGTCTCAGAGAACTTTAAAGTTTACACCCTCTAAGGGTGCAATTCAGAGACTCTAAGAACAAACCTCCTTGAGTTGGCCTTAATTTGAAAATTCTTTAAATTTTCCCATTTAAACTGTGTATACAGGGAATAAAGAGCAGCAACGGCAGGCATCATCCACAAATGATGCGTTTCATAGACACTCTCTCCAGGAAGATAGTTAGCTACCTTAAAAAGGGGCTCCAATACAAGGTTTTTGCTGACAAAACCATCTTTGCCATTGCTACTCTTCAATCCCTTTACACACAATTTCAATGAGAAAATCTCAAAAATTCTGGACACCATTTTTGAATACTGGTCTTACAAATTTTTCATGGTTTTCTCCCAAGAAAGACCCAAATTTTGATTTTAACCATGGTTCCAGGTCTAAGGCCCTGTCTCTGGGTCATGGTACTTATGTATAGTGAGTGGTCAAGATCTTTTTTGCTTTGAACTAAGTGACTAGTGAAATCCACTTAACTAAGACTTGACTAAGTTGGGTTCACGTTTGCTCAATTTGTCAATTTTTTGCATCTGTTTTGTTTTTGGTTATTTTGTCACGTTAATTTTTTTCTGCATGATTTTTTGTAATGGAGGTGTGTGTAAAAATAAAGACTCACATTTATCACCCAGGGAGCCACGGTCTTGCTGGAGGATAGATGCAATCAAAGCATGACTGACTAACATCAATAAAATTGAAAAGGATTCTAAGTACAATTTGTATTTGGGGTACAAGCCATATAATCCATACGCCACTCGTTCCTTCATGAAATGGTTGCTTAGCAAGACTATGGTTTCTGTGAGCTGAAAAATTAAAACAACAATTACTTACTTTGACAGATTAAAAAGCAACATGGAAAATTTCCAGAGTATAAGAATAAGTATACAAAGCTTAAACAGGTAACCAATTCCTCAAAGATTTTTGGAATATTTGAATTAAGTATCACGTAAAATAGAGAACGATGATTTGAGAACGGCTGGTTTGTGGCAGAGGTTCCACAATGTATAGTCAAAATACAGTCTAGAGTTCCATGAATAAGAGTTCCCATGATATTCCATTTGGAATATCTTTGGAATATCTTTTTATCTTTGGAAGGCTGAACTATTATTTAAGTGAGCTGAAAGTAAGTTCAGACAAAACTGAACCAACAATGACATAATTTGCTGAAAATATATTGGAGAAATTACAGACATGAAACATTATCAGCAGATAATTTTCAATCACTAATGCACTCCTTACCTCCGCTCAATGCATTAAACCTATGTCAAATGTATTATCAACACAAACCGATTGAGAGCCAATTCAAGAAATTTGAGGGGCTGAAAAGTCAAGGCTCTACTGTAATTTTTTGGTACTTCTTGTTTCTCTGAATTATATTGTCAAAGATCTTTCTTATTTTTTTCAATAAACAGATGAATAAAAAAATAATTAGATAAACATGGTTCCATCAAAAGATCTCAGAAAAGTAAAAGAAACATATTAAAGGAAAAAAAGCTGACTTCACTGACCTCCTGATAACTGAGGGAGCGTTGTTCAGTTGCATACTTCCGAGCAATGTCTTTCAATTGAGAGACTGACAGATCAGGTTTCAGAATGTTTTGGCTTGATCCAATTAAAGTATTAAGCAAACTGAACCATATATCTGGTGAGATGGATTCCTCGGCAGTATGTGTAAGAACACTGTGAAGTACTTCACCATAGTGCTCTGGAAATTCATGAGCTAGTAATACACAAAGATGCTTTCTGTACACCTTTTTAAAAAAAACAAAAACAAAAACAAAAACAAAGGAAAGGACATTAATAACAGTGTATAAATGAATGCATTGTGCAAGGAATGGTAGAATAGAATAGAATAAGAATAGAATAGAATAGAATGGAACGAATAGTTGTTAAATTTTTTTTGCCGCAGACCCCCACCAAGGTCCGCGGACCATCATCAAAGACCCTCGGAACTGATGACTGATGAACTTTTTAGTCTTCTATGATGGTAATGACTCACAGTAAGTAAACGAACTAAGTAGAAATGCTTGCTGATGCATTTTTAAAAGTTTGTTATCAGAAAGATGTTAGAGACAGCAGTGACAGGGTTAGAAGACTGCGATGAAAACAAAGTTGAAGTCATCTAACTACAGTTATTGCACAAGTCAAGTTTTACAGTTGCTCTTGCTGTCACCAGTCACTGCTAATGAGTTCTTTGATGGTGTATTTATCACCCAAGCAGCGCTGGTTATGCTTGTATTTCAATATGAATGACTGAACTGAACTGGGCAAAGGAAAAGTGAATTGATAGCTGTAGCTGACAACAAAAAGAAGATAAACCAATACCAAAAATAGTAGGAAATTGGCTAATATTGTAACCCAATAATGCAAAAATCCTTAAAAAATATTGTATCAAAAAATATTTTTTTATTTGTTTTGAGGCTGGTGATAACAGAGGGCAATATGACTTACTTCATGTAGAGAGGCGACGGCTTTTGCAGGCTTGGAGCCAAAGTGGGAGAGAGATTTACGAATTAAGTCTAACAGTTGAGATCGCTCTGATAATCTGGGTTTTTTATTGACTAGCCATTGTTGAACATCAAACTGAAGTATAAAAAAGGAAAACAACATTAAATTTAGTAAACATTAAACAACCATAAAGCTAAATGACACATAAAATTCCTCGCCTTATTCTTTAACAAGAATTTTAATGAATCAATTACAATTTTTTTGGCAAGGTACATAGTTTGAGAATTGTCTACCATTGTAGACAAAACTCGTTTTGTAGCAAACACTGATGTGACAACATCAAAGACAAATCTGTACATTGAATTCTGTTTCTATTCCAATTTTTCATTGCCATTGGTAGGTACTATCGACGAACTGAAGATTGTCACGAGATTTTCACGAACTAAGTTTTGCCTTCAAGGTTTCTGTTCAGCCACTCTTCATACTCCTCACACCTTGCAGGCAAGGGGCCAGTGAGGGTGGGGTGCGGGCGGGGTGGGGAATTCACAATTCAAACAGAATGGACTTATTAAAACAAAACTAGAAAATAAATATGTACTAGAATAATCAGGAAAATTATAATTACGTAAAATAGAGATAGAATTACCTTGGAGAGAAGGGAGAAGCATAGATCGACACTTTGATTGTCGATGGAATCACAGAGAGTCCTGTACATCAAGAGAAAGACAGGGGAGGAAGCCACCAACGGTGTATAATGAGAAGTTAAGATTTGCTCCAGTTTAGGTTTTTTCAGAACAGTATCCAGCAATCGGGCACATTCTGATTCTTCATTGTCAATAAAATGCTGTGAAAAAAGAAGAAGGGAAAAATATCCTGTAATTTATTGAATTACTGATCCAAAATTTTAAAACTTACCTTTTCAAAATTATTCCTGGCAAAACTCTTGACGATTTCAATCCAACAGATAGCAACTTTCGTCACTGACAAAAAGGATTTTTAGGTAAAGATTAAGCAAATAAAAGATTACGATGGGAGTTAGGCCAACAATGAATGAAAACCTCCAAGATGTTTGGTGCTTTCACAGCACCATTTTCAATGGGGCTATTGCACACTTTTGCTATAAGCGATTTAATAGTCGATTATGGCGTAAAAACCTCAAAAAATAACGATGGTGGCACCAAAAACTTCCAAAATCCCCTCCTAAACTCAATAAACGCAGTTATTTGCGCGAGCGTAATGGTGGCCGAAGGCACTAACAATGGGTGATTCCTATCTTAATTTCGTCACTCTTTCTATGCTGACAAGGATGATTCACAGAGTAATTAGTCATCAGAGTGATGATCCACATCCGATGAATGGTACCGCAACACCGAGTGACACCGGTGTCAAATGAAAGTAGTCTCTTATTGGTCACTTCTTGATGGAGTTTCAGAATTGTTAGATGGGAATCTCCCATTGTTAGTGCCTTCCGCCACCATTACGCTCCCGCAAATAACTGCGTTTATTGAGTTTAGGAGTGGATTTTGGAAGTTTTTAGTGCCGCCATCGTTATTTGTTGAGGTTTTTACGCCATAATCGACTATTAAATCGCTTATAGCAAAAGTGTGCAATAGCCCCATTGGAAAAAATAATAATTAAAGATAATACTCAAACAAGGAGCATACTCCCCTCAAGTTGCAAGAGGGACTGATGAACAAATACTGCGACACCGGTTACATAAAACAAACAAAACAGACCAGCCAAACACACTCGTTGTAGGCCTAGTTCCCATTTTAATCTTTTACTTGTAATGTGTTTCTGGCCATTTAATTTGTAATTGTTTCAGCAAAGATTAACGTAGAATCTTCCGTCTCCTTTCCTAAGGATTTTGATGCAGTACTAAAAAGGCGACGCGATCAAGAGACGGGCATAGCAAGTGAATGTACGAGTATGTACACTAAAAACGCTATTTAAAAATACACACCTGTCCCAGCAAATGAACGATTTCCAAGATAAACTGTCTGCTTGGTAGATAACTGAAAGTGTCTGATTCAAATATTGAGACGAAATGATAAAATAATGCTATTCCAACTTCTTTGATAACTTGTACAAGCTTGGCATCACCAATGTTTGAAACTTCAACATACTCCTTTTCCAAGGCTCTGCAAAAAAAAATATCATAAATCAGTTGCAGTAGAAGAAGCAATAATTAAGTCCAGCCACCCAAACAATGCAGTTTACTTGTGGTTTACTTGGCGGCAGACTACTAGACGCCCTTAAGTTACAAAGTATTTAGTGCACAAATGGCAGAAGAATTTTCTAGATTCTTTTTAGGGAGGTTGTTTAACTCTTTTTGTAAGACTATCTCATTTACACGTTGTATTCCACTTTTTATTGGAGAAGGGGGGGGGGTGTTCCTCCAACTAAAAGAAACTGTCTTTAGGGTAAAGGTTAGAGCAATCATTAAAATTAAAAATAGAAAATAAAGTACTAAGAACAAAATTTGAAGGGAAAGCACAAGAGAAAATAACATGAAAATGGTGTCAAACAAGACTTGTCTTGAAGTTCCATTTTATCAAGTCTACATCATATTATTCAAGCTAAAATCATTCCACACTTACTTGACTAAGCTCTCGATGAAAATTGTTGAAACGCACAAATTCGAAGGCGGTTCAAGTAGACATGTTTTCAAAAGGCGCTCGGCTTCCAGCCGATTTTCTTTTAGGAAAGCATCAACAGCAAGATTGAGCTGAGCTTCTCGCACCTGTAAAAGAAGGAAATAAATTATGTCTACCAACTTAGTTTATTTGCCTCTTTGATAGTTTATACAAAAAAAAACTCCCGTAGTAGTTTATATCCACTCCCAAAATTAGATAATCCCTAATCAACAAAGTTTGACACAAATTCAACGTAAATTGTAGTTATTACTTTCCCAGAACTCATCCCTGTACCACAATCCTCCTTTTATTCGTAATTCATTGTTTTGACTTCTCATCATCGTTATCTTTGACTCTCAAGTCCCTGACAAAAATGAAATAACTCGCAATCAGTTATTAATGTTATTATTGAGCCAGTTGAGAAGGAAAAATCAAGGACACATCTACTTAATTTTAGATCAAATGAGGTGATTTGATTATGTTGAATGGTTTGGTATTTAACTGGTACAAAACGAACACTTCAAATTTAGAAAAAAAAAATTATGTTGACAAAACAATGCAAAAGAGCTATTTACCAATAGCCGAATCGTTGCTGGTCCAGCACAATGCAAGTTGGCTGGCACTTTCTTTCTATTAGGATTGACAGTATCACAAGCAGCTTTTAAAACTATTTCTTTTTCTGCATCTTTGTAAAGCTCGGTAATGGCAGAGAGATACTTTGAATCTAATGATTCATAAGTATCCAGTTGAGTAGAGTACGACCTAAAAAAAATACATTTATTTTGAAATTTAGGAATAGACATAGGAATACTTCGAGCCAGATAGACCACCTACAATGCTGATCACAATGAATTTAAGCATTGCAGGTTGCCTACTTGTGCTAAAATCTGAGGCCTCGACTAACATTATTTAATTAGCCGAATGTACATGAAAGGATTTATGAAGTAGGCAAATTGAGGTGTTTATTGCAGTGGTGAGCAGCAGCAGAATTGGGCAAATGGGACTTGAGTACTGAGGTTGAACTGCTAAGTACTTCAAGTATTCGAGCTGACTCTTTAGGTACATTTTTTACTTGGGAAGAGGACAGTTTTAAACTCCAATGAAAGTGTAATCGACGATGATTTTCAAAAATCGACAATTATTTTCAGTCACTGTATAGTATGATTGAACAACGTTACCCTTGATTTTCGAAAAAACAGTTTCGGATCACTGTAATAGCGGGTTGAAAACTGCTTGAATCGTGAGTACAAAATGTACTCGTACACGGGAAAAAAACTACGGTGAAAATAGCCATACGGATACCTGATTTTGGCACCTGCTAGATATTATGGTAATGTTAACCAGAAGTATACTATGTTTTGACTAGGTACTAGGTGATGTTACCTGATTGCATGTCGAATTTACTCAAAGTATCGGTAAATGTACCATAGTTCTGGTCAAGTTTACCATAACATCTAGCAGGTGCCAAAATCAGGTATCCGTATGGTTATTTTCACTAATCTTTTTTTTTCCGCGTAGAGTCAGGTTGATTACTGAAAGTACTCAGCAGTTCAGCCTTGGTACTTCAGTCCCATTTGCCCTACTCTGGTGGTGAGGATAGAGATGAATTTTCCTATATTGATTAAAGCAAGGGACATGAAGCTGCAGGAAGGCTCCACCAAGAAAGAACTGGTTACTATAAATTTTTTACGTTGCACTGTTATCGAGTTAATTTCCATAGAGTGAAAAAAAAAAAATCTTCGGAGAGCATTCGTTTGCTTGAATTCAGGAAAAAAAGAACAGATACAAAAATTTTCTGAGACACATGATATCTTTCTAACCAGATTATAATGGTCTAGATAAAAAAAATAAAGGCCAAAAGTGAAAAAAAAAAATAATTAAAAACCGTTGTTTCCGACCTTTCAAGCTTAATTTAAAACTTTCTTGTGACATTCCTAGGTTCAAATTACTTTTTAAAAGTGTAATCTATGATTAAAATTGTTCTTGAAAGTTTATGAATGATAAATTGATGAGTTTACTTCCTGATTTTTGGCCACTTTTTGATGATCTCAGACCACAGTACAGATTTGAGATTAGGCACAGGCATTGCTGCTATGAACCACCCACGTGCTAAACAACATGAACGTAATACTAAGAAGCGTGCCGTCCCATTTTAGGCACAATACTTAGCAAGGCAGTCAACAACCAACAAGCTGAGAATATGAGAGTTTGTGACTTTATCAATCAAGGTAAAAATGTGAGTAATTGATTTAAACACTTACAAGGAAAAATCTCCAAGAGGTTTCAAGGACATCTGCACTTTATCCATCAAAACTGTTTTATTCAGGAGAGCTTCTCTGGGGAAACTTGGCACGACTTGTTCACAGGACTGAAGGGAAGGCGGAGCTACTGGAGTGTCGTATGATTTCAGTCTAAAGAGTGATATCAAAATAATGAGTACAAGAGATAACAAACAAGCAGCAGGGGCAGTAGTAGTATACAAGTTTATAAATAAGATAGGAACTTTGAAATAAACTGTTTCTCGCAAATTTTCGAAGAGACATTAGCAACAATAGCAGCAGTAAAGTCCACCCACCCAAACCATACGTCCATTATGCAAGTGTTTCACAGCAAACGACTGGACTGAGGATACAAAATGGAAACAGGGAAGAGAAAAAATAAAAGTACCTTTTAGTGATTCTTTTTACAGCATCCTCTTCACGTTTAAAAGAATTTGAATTAGATGAGTAGTTATTTTCTTTAGATCGATTTTTTGTTTCAACCCAACGTCTGACTGACGCTTGTTTTTCTTCTTCCACAGTCATTACATCGAGGAATTCAGTCCAGTAAGCCTAAAAAAGGGGAGAAAAACAATTTTTTAAAGTCACAATTAAAAAAACAGAATAGTATTTCATAGATAGATTTAAGTGAACGTTCCTTTTGTTTTCTTGATGGTGTAAGGCTTCACTAATTTTTTTTTTCAACAATACCCCTGCCCTAAACCCTCCTGATAAATCTTGAATTTACTTAATCATGACTGAAAACATAATTCAAAAGCAGACCAAGAGATCGCATTTTAGCACATCTCATCTTTTGGCTGAGATGCAGGTTCCGTGACGTGGTTTTTTCCTACCCTAAATAAAACCTTACTACAAGCACGACAAGAGGGATACCAAACAGAGCAGGGGGAGTGCGGAGGGGGAGTGCGGAGGGGGAGTGCGGAGGGGGAGTGCGGAGGGGGAGTGCGGAGGGGGAGTGCGGAGGGGGAGTGCGGAGGGGGAGTGCGGAGGGGGAGTGCGGAGGGGGAGTGCGGAGGGGGAGTGCGGAGGGGGAGTGCGGAGGGGGAGTGCGGAGGGGGAGTGCGGAGGGGGAGTGCGGAGGGGAGTGCGGAGGGAGAGTGCGGAGGGAGAGTGCGGAGGGGGAGGGGAGGGCGGAGGGGGAGGGCGGAGGGTTGAGGGTTGAGGGTGGAGGGGAGGGCGGAGGGGGTGGAGAGGGGGGGCGGAGGGCGGAGGGGGGAGTAGCGTTTTAATACACAAAAAACTTACCAAATCCTGCTCAAAAATGAGTGAAAGTTTGTAAGTATTATAATTTGGAGGTAGGGCTGGTAAAAAAAGATCTGATTCATGAAGCCGAGATTCTTCAAGCCAAAGAAGCAGCGTGTGGTAATATCTAAAAACAAAAAAGAGAGAATAAACAATAATTTTGTCACAATTCTCAGATAGTTTCACTGACAATATTCCAACATAGCAAATGAATTATATTGTTTTTATGCAGAAGAGCCCTATTCTAACAATTCACCATACAAATTCTTTAATGCAAAACAGCAATTTTTATTTTCTTTGAATTTCCACACAAGTTTTCAAAAATTTATCAAGGCATACCACTCGCATTAGTGAACAGGTGCTTTAAACTCACTTCTAACCATCTGCTTGTAGAAGAATTTAATTGTTTTTCAAACCAATACGTGGACCAGTGCGTGGTCTCTGTTGTCTCTCTCTCTCTCTAACCTTAGATAGAGGGAGAAAGAAAGAAACTTGAGAGATTGCAATTTAAGATGGAGCAATTTCCTTTGAAAAAGTTGACAACAACACTTACCTTACAAGATTTTCATGGAATTCCTCTCGCACCGGGTCTGAACAAGAAATATTTTTCAGCTCACTATTATGATACTCAACTGAATCCAGCAACTTCTTTTTAATTTTTTTTACATACATTTGGTTGGAGATTCCATCAAAAAATTTAAAACCTATTCCACCTTTATCAATTGGTCTGCAAACATACAAAAAGGTAACAAAGATAAAAATATGATGATGGAAGAATGTTATTCTTCCATGAATGTTATTCTTCTCATGGGGGTTGTTAACCCCCATACTTGACCCAGAGGTCAAAATAGAGATCCATTAAAAATTATTCTTTATGGGAATATTTTAACTATTCCAACTCCGAGAGAGGACACAGGACACAGCTCTGAGAGCTGATTGTTTACTTTTTTGTTAAACCGATATCCATAGTTAAGACTGTCTATGAATGATGTGCTATTGGTCTAGAATTGTAAGACTTGACTGTTGCCATAGAATCCCTTTATTAAATTGCGCATTAGTTTCTGTTCCTGGTAGTATTCCCGTGACCCATGAGTAGCCTTAGAATATAAACAAGAACGGGAATGTTATCTACGGTTACCATAGCAATGGCAAAGTCCTACAACGCTCAAAAGCGACACTTATAGACAGTTCTCACTATCGGTTTAACGAAAAAGTAAACGATCAGCCCGCAGGGCTCGAACTTCACTTAAATTCTTTGAGAGCCATTTTGGCTGACAGGTTTATTTTTTAGGAGCCATTAGAGATCCACTTGTAATTGGTCATTATTTTAGATAAGGGGATGAAAAAAGTTGATCCTTCCTTTAGATGCTAACTTTGGCCGAGGCTTCTGTTTCTTAGGCACCAATGGTGAGTTTATCAGTGCATTTGGGCATGGCACCTGGTGAGACTCAAGCCCTGATTCAGCCCGTTTCATAATAGACAAGAAATTAAAACTCTTTGAAGATGACGTCAGGATCTGAATCTGATCTGGGTTCAATTCTTTTTCTTTGTTTTTTAGCAACAGGCAAAAAAAAATATACAGCATCCGATAATTACTGAGCTAAAATCGTTTCCTCTTTCTATGGACTAAGAGAAATGAGAATCTCTGAGCATTATTGATAAAGAATGTTGCATGAGACAAAAACATACCCAGGAATACGAGCTAAATACAAGGTGAAGAACTTCTGCCAGATTAAAGGTAACACAGGATCATTACAAGGAAGCAGCAATCCAAACTGACTCCATCTAAAAATTGCTAGCATTGAACTTCCAAAACAAGGTAATTTCAAGTTGGAGCAAACTTTCTTCAAAGAATTGTCGATTGATGTTTTTTTCCCACATGAGGCAAGCGATTGTAACAGCTCAGGCCAAATGTTTGTATCCATTTCAATAAGCCGTTCCTCCATTTCCAAAATAAAAAGAGCATACCAACTTAGCTCTGGCTGAAAAACGTTCTTTGGGAGCAAGCTCGGATAACCTTGGGAGTTATTCGACATCCAGCTGACTAGAAATGACAACCCGTTATTTGAATTCTGAGAATCGTTCAGAACTTGTGACTGGAAAAAAGGAAATAACAGCTAGGCATTGATAAGTTTTCTTTGAGAAGGAAATTAGATGATTAGACATAAAAATATCTGAAGGCTTACACAGGCATCTAAAGTAAAATTGTTACATATTTTCCATTTTTATGCTTACTCTAAGTGCATGTGTACTTGAGGCTTACACCACTTCTTGTATCATACATTTAGCAAGTATGTGTTCTACTGTTTTATTTGTTGTCTTGAGTAGGTGCGTATGCACTTTCGGAAAGAAAACTTGGAGCGAGAGCAGAATACTTTATACTTGCGTCTGTTATGATCAATGGGTCGGTTGCAAACTTTTGCTACAGCGTTATGAAAGGTTGATCCCTGTATAAAATTGTGTAAAAACCACATTGAAAGCATGAACAAGTCTCAAAATCTACCCATAAACCCACTACAGGTGTTTTAAGAGAAATCCAAGATGACGGTCAAACAGGCGGTCACAACGAGAAAGTCCCATCTAATTGAAGCTTCCTCAACGATGGATCACTTTTCTCAGCATGGAAAGTTGCGATTAGATAGGACTCTCTCATTGTGACCTGCTCATTTGCCCACCATATTGGCATTTTGTTTGATCGCATTTGTTAGGTTTGTGAGTCAATTTTGGAACTTTCTGGTGCTCCCAAGGTTATTTTTAAGTGATTTTACACCAGAATAGACCCTCTCTATTGCTGTAGCAAAAGTGTGTAACAGACGCATTGCAGTTTTTGGCTCATCTCTATGATGCTATCACCAAAATTTTATGATGCCGATTGGTGATTGACTTTGAGAAATTTTTCGGTTTTTTGATTTTACTGTTTTCTGCTGTGTTTGTGCAAAAGGATTTTTTTATTTTTTATATTTTTTTTATTTTTGATATCTTTGAATTTGAAGAACAGATTATTTGTGTGTATGGATTATCGGAAGGCAAATATGGCAGTTGTTCAGCTTAAAAAAATAGTAACTTGGGGATGACTTAACAATAATTTTTCTTGTTATCATCAAGATCAAACGATGCATAAAAAAACTAAAACAAAGACTGTCAGGCATGGAAATGACTCACTTTATAAAAACTTGACAATATTTCAGCAACTCTTAGTTTCATATTTGCATCAAAAAAGGCAGACTTCAGTAATAAATTTATGAGGTAAATGGTGCTGGATGGTTCCATTTTCCAAACGGATAGTAGACAGTTCAGCCATAACTCGATCATAGGCCCTGAGGTGTTGAGAGCATAGCTATCAGAAAAAGACAAGAAAAATAATTTCATAAAAATGATTGGAAACCAAAAATTCATGGATAAATAAAATTTTTCAATCAAATAATAGCAAACAGTGCAAAGCATGCCCAAGATAGAGAGTTTAACAAATTATTGCAAAGCTGGTGGTAGGCGTTTATTAAAATATATTAAGCTAGAGAGGAAAAGAATATAAATTGAACAATATTTGAAAGAAAGAAAAAAAAAACACTTCATTGCAAAAATGACTTCATTAACTTTTTTGTTCCTTCAATCCATATGTCTTGAAGTAGTTTTTTTTTGTGACCTGTGGTTGCTTTACCCTTGTTCAATAACCTGAAAATTGATAATAGGCCCCCCAGAGCCCAAAATGGCCACAATCTAGATCTAACTCTACCTCTCCTTATGTTCAGAACCTCCGATACGTGAGTTTCGTTATTGAAAAAAAAAATGATATCTTCATGCTTTAAAAAAATGTGACGGCTGAATTTATTCTTGAGACTGACAGTCTTAAAACAGCTGAATAGGACCATTTCAAAACAACCTGCCCCTTTGAGGCGGTTTTTGAGGTAAAAAAATAATTAGCATCAGTCCCATTGGACGTAATTATGTCTGCGAGTTGAAATAAAAAAACTTCTCACCTCTGGTAATTTTTCAAATGAAAATTAACAAGATCGCCAAACTGCATGAGAACAGGACCTGGAAAATCAGTATAAATGAGATTCTTGGCAGTCTTCAAGTAACTCCGATCTGCTGCTAAACAACAACAGAATGTCTTTGAATCTGAAACAGAGAATTTTAGATTATCAAAGACAGTCAAAAAAACTGGGTAACTTAAACGTGATTTTTCGTTTTTTCTTCTCTTTTCACCATCGGGTGGGATGCACCCAAAATTTTACGACAGCCTCAGAGATTGATGCTGCCATGAAGAACGCTGTGAGCGACATGTGTTACTTGGACTGATTGTGCAGTGTAACTCTCAGCGGCGTAGCATGCAATTTGGCAACGTTGCAGTTAGTCCATTAAAACTCATGAAACATATCGAAATATTGGGTGTTTGGTGACCACCCTCGCATTCGACCGTTCACATGGGTTTAAATGGACGGCTACAATGTTGCCAAATTGCACGCTACACCACTGGTAACTCTCTTTTATGAGAGTGAGGTTTGTGTGTCTCAATTCTTATACGAAGTTCTTCTTCAGAAATTTATTATAACTTATAACAGATTCTTTCAAATTCTTCCAAAGTAGCTAAAATAGATGATATTATTTGGAAACTCTTCCTGAAAATAAATACATAATAGAACCAGTTTTCATACTTACTTTTGAGAAGCATATAGTGACTGTGCAGACTCAATAAAAAGAGGGAAAATCAGTTCTAGGCAAACAAAAGTGGGAGTATATTGATATGCATTTATTAATTTTATTATAAAATCAAATCCTTGATTGCAAATGAGAGGAAGGCTATGCCCGATGGTAGTCATCATTAAAGCAGCATAAAAAGCAACCGATTGATTTTTTGACACGTTTTCCGCAAGGCATTTCATGTTCTAAAAAACAGAAAGGAATACATAATTATTCACTTCACAAAATTCAGTTTTTAAAAGTTAAAGATGATTCCAAGGCTCATTAGTTCCAAATATTGGAATCACATGGCACTGCTCAAAAAATCAACCGTTTTTGGTTAAAATTGATAAATATGGGTATTAGTCTGGGGCCCGAAAATCAACTTTGGGGTACACTTTTTATACTTTCAGGGTGTGTTCTGGGTCACATGGGACACCCTTTTTTGCCCATAGGAGTTCCCGAAAAATCCGGCCGCACCTTCATATCCGCCATTTTGTATTTTTTTGGAGTTTTCCGAGGTGCATTCAAAAAATCACCTAAATGCAAAAAACGGCCGCTTCTAGGAAGAAATGTCAAAGGGAAAAAAGGTTGTTTAAAATCAATTTTTACATCCCGTACAATCGCTATAAAACCCCATATCGCCTGTTTAAGTGGAAAAAAACCGCAAAAACATGAAAAAAAAGTAAAAATTTTTCCTCTCTAAGTTTTGAGGCAAAAATTGTCAACCAGCATAGCTGACGCCAGAAGGGTGCTAATTTTTTTTCAGCTCGGTAGAAATCATCCCAACATACTACCAAAGCACCCTACGTCCCTAATCGCTTCAGGGCTCAGCCCCTTTCCCGGCCTTAGCACTCGGACTTGGCCTATATCTGAAAACTCAAAAATCTCCAAATTCGCGTAATATACGAATACCTCTGAAATGTAGCAAAATATCGAGAATACAATCCCGAATGAAGCCTCATTTTGTGTTTCCTGAGTCGCAACACTCAAGAATATCATCTGAAGGACGTAAAAGTTTACCCGGAATGGTGCTTTCCTTTACATTTTGGCTGAAATAGCCTGAACTGGCTGCTATGAGAAACGCGCTCAGCAGGATGAGCCAGACCACCCGTATCAGCCGTTTTTGGCGATGAAGGACTGAACTTCCAACTTTGAGATAGGTAAGTCAGGTGGGGAAATACACCCGAAAAATCAGAATTTCGTATTTTCAATAGCTCCCGAGGTCTCCCCAAGGGGGTTTCGGGGGACGGGGAGGGGCGGGGGCCGGAGGGCCAGAGAGGGTTAAAAAACAAAAACTCTGATTTTACAAGTTTTTATTGGCACTCTGATGGCAAATGTAACGTCAAATTTGCAATTTCCTCAAAATTTTAGTGAAACGTTTAAGGGAAAAAAGCCAATTTTGTCCGATTTAGGGCCCCCGTAAAAGGGGGACTCCCGTGCTAAAAACCCCCGCAAGTATTCAAAACCACAACAACGTAAATTCGTTGTAGAAACTCGGGAAAAATTGCTTTCCCAGGTTTTCGACGACGAGAAACTCGAATATTTGGGTCTCAAAGACCACCTGCTGATGTTCAGGGGCCGTTTGGGTACGTAGGGGGGGGGGGGGGGGGGTGACGCGATCCCCAATCGCACGTGTTTCAACTAAACCTCATCGCAGAATCTCGGGAAAAAATTCTATTCCCGGTCTCTGACGACGGAAAACTCGGATCTCTGGGTTTCAAACGGCACTCAGGGACATTTCGAGGCCGTTCATGGGGATGCGGGGGGGGGGGGGGGGGGGGGGTCCAGTCTTGTCCAGAGACAATAATAATAGAGACCACGCACTAGCCAATGCGCGCGGTCGGTAACTTATTTTTCGGGACTCAACAGGACTTATACCACAGGGAGCATGAAGGAGAACCATCCATACGTTTACTGATGCAATTTCGGTGCTGCGGTTTTTTTAGGCAAAAATCTCAACGAATTTCCTCATCAGTCAACGTACGGTCCATGTTTGTGGTGTTCTATTGAGACCCCGAAAAAAAAAAATTGCCGCGCAAACATGGGAAAGATGGATAGTGCAAGTGCGTGGTCTCTATTATACAAACAGGGTGTTTCAGACCACCCGTCCACTATCTTTTTAGCGAAAACAGCGCAAGAAACGGAAATTCTGACGAGACTTTTTCGATGTATGTCGTCCCCAAAGAATTCAGGGAAAATATTGCCGTTCCCGAAAAACGGCCCTTGAAGGCCTATTTGGGCCCAAAAAAGGGGCCAAATTGCTGTTTTTCGATGTTTTCGAATGGGACGGGCGTTATTTTTTTTTAGAAATGGAGTTAACACATAAAATAAAAATTTATGGTTCAGGGAATTTTTTTCAAAAAATTGGCCCGTTCTCAAGTTAGGCCTTTAAAAAAAATTAGGGGCCATTTTGAATTGCTCGCCGTGACCTTAAAAATGGTCCGATTTCAAAAAACTAAAAATATTCTGAGTCAGCAGATTAAGAGCTTTCTTTTGATGTATCGTAACCTTATTTTCTGCGAAAATAAATTGGGGGCCCCCTCCCCCAATTTTTGAGGCTTTGGGGGCCTCAAAGATGACTTATACTCCAGGTATGGCACTAGCTATCTTGCCAATGTTAAATTTCGTTGAGCGCCTTCATTTCTAAAACCTAGCTAGAACACATACACTGGCCCACGGTTTGTTTACGTTTCGGTGAGCGAGGAGCGTGCGGGCGGTGTGGGGGTCGTGGGCCAGTCGACTGGCCCCACCCCGCCCGCGCGTCTCTCGCTCGCCGAAACGTAAACAAACCGTGGGCCAGTGCGTGTGTTTTAGCAATGAAGGCGCTCAACAAGATTTTAGCTAGTGCCATATCTGGAGTATCTTTGGGGGACCTCTACGAAAAAAATTTCAAATGACAAGTTATAGGTTGTGATACATTATTCGAAAGGTATTGAGAAGACGAAGAAAATGGTCTAAATCCGAACTCAATCCGATAATTACAACGAGAGTTACAGCGTGGCCTCTCCCCCTATATTTTGCAGCTTGGTGGGGGGGGGGGGGAGGGGAGGGCAGGGCCCCTGTGAGTAAAACTGAAAATGGCCGGGTTACAAGATGTTATAAATTATTCGAAAGTCCTTGAAAATACGAAGAAAATGATCCAAACCGGGTATCAATTCTATAACTTCAGCGAGAGTTACAGCCATTCAAAGATTTGCAGTATTTTTCTCGTACTCGCTAGATTTTGTAAGTGGTCGTGGTTTTTTTCTATGACCTCCTCGATGTATCCTCCCATTGCATCAGTCATCAACCTATGGTCCATAATGGATGGATCTCCTTCATGCTCTAGTGCGTGGTCTCTATTATTATTGTCTCTGGACAAGACTGGACCCCCCCCCGCATCCCCATGAACGGCCTCGAAATGTCCCTGAGTGCCGTTTGAAACCCAGAGATCCGAGTTTTCCGTCGTCAGAGACCGGGAATAGAATTTTTTCCCGAGATTCTGCGATGAGGTTTAGTTGAAACACGTGCGATTGGGGATCGCGTCACCCCCCCCCCCCCCCCACGTACCCAAACGGCCCCTGAACATCAGCAGGTGGTCTTTGAGACCCAAATATTCGAGTTTCTCGTCGTCGAAAACCTGGGAAAGCAATTTTTCCCGAGTTTCTACAACGAATTTACGTTGTTGTGGTTTTGAATACTTGCGGGGGTTTTTAGCACGGGAGTCCCCCTTTTACGGGGGCCCTAAATCGGACAAAATTGGCTTTTTTCCCTTAAACGTTTCACTAAAATTTTGAGGAAATTGCAAATTTGACGTTACATTTGCCATCAGAGTGCCAATAAAAGCTTGTAAAATCAGAGTTTTTGTTTTTGAACCCTCTCTGGCCCTCCGGCCCCCGCCCCTCCCCGTCCCCCGAAACCCCCTTGGGGAGACCTCGGGAGCTATTGAAAATACGAAATTCTGATTTTTCGGGTGTATTTCCCCACCTGACTTACCTATCTCAAAGTTGGAAGTTCAGTCCTTCATCGCCAAAAACGGCTGATACGGGTGGTCTGGCTCATCCTGCTGAGCGCGTTTCTCATAGCAGCCAGTTCAGGCTATTTCAGCCAAAATGTAAAGGAAAGCACCATTCCGGGTAAACTTTTACGTCCTTCAGATGATATTCTTGAGTGTTGCGACTCAGGAAACACAAAATGAGGCTTCATTCGGGATTGTATTCTCGATATTTTGCTACATTTCAGAGGTATTCGTATATTACGCGAATTTGGAGATTTTTGAGTTTTCAGATATAGGCCAAGTCCGAGTGCTAAGGCCGGGAAAGGGGCTGAGCCCTGAAGCGATTAGGGACGTAGGGTGCTTTGGTAGTATGTTGGGATGATTTCTACCGAGCTGAAAAAAAATTAGCACCCTTCTGGCGTCAGCTATGCTGGTTGACAATTTTTGCCTCAAAACTTAGAGAGGAAAATTTTGACTTTTTTTTCATGTTTTTGCGGTTTTTTTCCACTTAAACAGGCGATATGGGGTTTTATAGCGATTGTACGGGATGTAAAAATTGATTTTAAACAACCTTTTTCCTTAGACATTTCTTCCTAGAAGCGGCCGTTTTCTGCATTTAGGTGATTTTTTGAATGCACCTCGGAAAACTCCAAAAAAATACAAAATGGCGGATATGAAGGTGCGGCCGGATTTTTCGGGAACTCCTATGAGCAAAAAAGGGTGTCCCATGTGACCCAGAACACACCCTGAAAGTATAAAAAGTGTACCCCAAAGTTGATTTTCGGGCCCCAGACTATATGCAAATTTGAGAATAGTCAGCGTTTGCGAGCATACTTTCGGATTCCCTAAAATTTTTAAGCTGAAACAGTCAAAAATAAAGCCAGAATATTGGAAATAAGAAACCTCATTTTCCTTACAGGCCCCAATGAGTGAAAGTGAGGCAGATATGTAGATACCTATAATCTCACTTACACTCACTAAGCTCATGGAAAAATTCCCTTCCATTCCAATATTACAGCTTTAACTCTAAACCAATTTTGTTTATTTTGGACTCAAAAAATCACACACAAAATAACACAAGGACCAACAATCTTGGATTTCGCAATTTCCTTCCTTTTCAATTTAAAATGGTCAAAAACAAGGCATTCCAAAAAAAGAATAGTATCGCTATTCATTGGAGTGAAAACTGGAGAAGTTCAGCCTGAAATCACCTCGACAAGCACCAATCAAGAGAAGAACAAGTTTATTACAATGACAGTGATTAGCAAATACTCCTCGAAAGAAACATTTTTCTTGATAGTACTCATTTTCCTCTTAATATCCTATGAAAATTTTTCTAAGAAGATCAATTCAAGTAAATACATAGGTAATTAATCAAAAAAATTGTGAAAAAAATATTTTTACTGCCACTGTTCACTGCATAGCAGCATAAATGAATTTCTAAAATCAAAGATCTGGTGTGCGGCTTGGTCATTAGTTGGCGGGTTTTGAATAACTGCTCCCTGAGAATTTTCAGAGGTATCACAGAATTTAAAAAAAATATATAAAATTCTTCTTGAATTGTCTACAGACATCACATCAAATACTGAATTGTGAGATTAAGAAATTGACAGCTTGCTTATTATTTTAGATCAGACTAGCAGTAGTGATGAATTTTCTCACTCTTACGCTCAGTCCTGTACCTTCACAGCACAGCAAGGAAAGAGAGGTTATGCACCATGTTCACTATTTGTCAGACCATGGTTTGCCTCACAGCTTTACAATAATGATAACTATCAAAACAAAACTTCATATTTTTAATTCACTTTGAAAAGTTTTAAGATATCGCAACGAAAGCGCGCTTTTAGTTGAGGAACTTCATGAAATTCTATTCCTATTACCTCCATAGAAGAATCCAAACTTGGTAAATGACTAACAGCTTGACAAACATTTATCACAGTCTTAAAAACTTTGGCACATGATTGGTCCAATAAATGTAAATGAAGTTTCAACAAGACGCGCCATGCCCAAGCCGTTAATATTTGCTCAGGTGTTTGCGATTTCACCATTGAAGATACCTGAAATATAAAAAGGGAAGGATGATACATAGTGATAAAAATGGAGAAAGAGGTTTTGAAAGAAAAACCATTAAATTTTAAAAAAACTTACTTGACAAAAACAGCACAAAATTTAAAACTTAAAAAAAATAATTTAAGGATTGAATACCTAAGGACATAGAAAAACTGAGATTTGTTAGTCACCTACTTTTCGTTCACATTTTTCATTCAATCACTGCTTTCTACTCTAGCAGGATATACATTCAAACACTTAGAATTTGTGATAGTTTGGAAGTTATCAACAATAATAAATTGAGGGGCGATTGGCCGATTGCCGATAGGATGGATCTCAATTTTAACACTTTTAAAAATAATGCCTTTGAAACGTCTGTATTAAGTAGATTATTTTAGATGGAAGAAGGAAAGGATAAGATGGAAGATATTCCTTCCATAATAGTATCCTATAGAACACTTTCAATATTTCAAACGTGGTTCTCTCACGACTTTAAAGACTGAAATATATGCTCTCCTATCAGGCCTTAAATAAGACCGTCTTAGTCAAAAGAGCGAAAGTCCCATTCTTTTCATGTAGAAGAGCCATCTTTTTGAGGGAAACTACCTCATTTGGAAAAAAATTTTACTTTAAGGTTGTGAGTACTTTTCATACTAATTCTTAGAAAGTGGACTTTCGGCATTTCTTCACGGTTCTGTCCAAAAAATTGTGAGAGCCATTAAATGACCAAAACTTGCAATCATATACAATACAAAAAAATATTGAGAGAGCTGAAAAGGTTTCGGTTTATAGGAGTAGAGGAAAGAATCTAATAGTAGTGGTTGTAGTAGTAAAGTCCAGCCGCCCAAACCATGACAAACGAGAAGGTCCTCATCAGTGACAGCATCATGGGCAAGTTACCTGCTTAAAGCTTCCCTCGCAAGTCACCACCAATTCTTATGACTACCCAACACCAATTAATCCATCAGCAAATATGACTACTAACACGAAGCAGGTGCTTTAACAACACAGAAGTGTGCGGTGGCATCCCTCATCCCCACAACCCACTCAGGCAAAAAGGGACTAAAGACGAAGTTTTCACTTCACCTTTCATCCCTCTCCACCCGATGCACGCAATGAATAAAAGAGAAAAGAAAACCACCGCACTCCACTGTGACTAAATGTGGGTCTTACAACCCGCCCATCAGTAGAGGAAAGAATCTTAAAAGAAAGAAGTAGATTTTTCAATCATTCAGTCAGTTTTTTGCTTCAAAATAAAAAAAAAACAATATCTTTGTTCAAAGATTTTGAAGGACCAAAGAAGAATAATTTAAAAAAAATCTGGCTATGGTGAATAATGTACCTGTTTTACACTTTCAGATATTACATCAGTCCTGTAGGAGCCAACAGTTTCTGGTGCATAAACGACAGCAGTTTTAACGACTAAGATTGCTACCAGACAATGAATTTCATAGGGTAGAAACAAGTTTCTGAAAAGTAAAATTACAAATCAAAAAATAAAAATGAAAATGAAATTAGAATTATAAATTAATTACAAATGTAATAGATTTTATATAAAATATTTCCAGAATATTAGTAGTAGTAGTAGTAGTAAAGTCCAGCCGCCCAAACCTTGCATTCGTTAATAAAAAAAATGATAAAGCGGAAATGATAATCCGATTTCCTGTCAATTGGATTATTATAGTTCAATTAATCGAACGCGAAAAACAATATTGGCCTCTGGTTTGCGGCAAACTGCTTGGAATTTTGTGCTCTTTTCTACAAAATGAAAAGACATAAGAATTACCAAACCGCTCGGTAACAAATTGAGAAAAAGGGAATTTGAAAACGAAAACAATACACCCGCCCAAGGCGAGTATAAAAAATAATAAATATAATACTTCATCCCTTTTATTCCTCCTCATTAACTGACATTTGATAAAACTTCTGTTGTTGCACCCACTGCCTCCAGAATTGCAGTTGGGAAAGGCTTCATGAAGTCGCCTTCGGAAGAGTCTGTCCTTAAAAAAACTTTGGTTCATTTCTTGAAGAAAGGAGGGACGCTAAATGAGTTAAAATAATTAGGACTTACTCATTCTCGGAATCATAACCATAGTTCAGTCGATCCAAAATGAACCGAGCCAGATTATTTTCAATTGACACAGGCGGATAGTGAAGTAACCAATTATTTAATATATGGAAGTCTCTTTCAGTTGGTGTCCATGTGTCAAGCGATAGTGCATTGAACAAAGAAAGAGTCACCTACAAAAATAAAGAAAGTTAGAGAAAAAATAATGAATATAAAGCAGAGAAAAAACAAAAAAGGTAGGATAAAAGTGTCTTAATTTGGTTTTTTTAGACTTTGTAGCGTTATTGATAAAATAGCGAAAGCCCAAAACACGTGAATCATAGAGGAAACAGATGACAAAAATGCACCTCAGTGAAAATCAAGACAAAATCAAAGACTATGATTCAAAAGTTCAAATAAAATGTGGAATAAAGTATGGTTCTACTATCTATGTAGTTCCTAAGCTAAGAAAAAGCATACAAATTTCTACTCACTTTTCCTGCTTCTGCAAAATCATTCTTAAAAATAAGAATGAATTCAGACAAAAGACTTGGAAACTTTGTTGTCAAACTTGAGAGAAGATTGCGGACTGATTTTGAGCACTTATCTCGACACTTGCAGGACACTATACCAGCCTAGAAAATTACATAAAAAAAAAAAACGTAAATATTATAGCGTTTAGGCAAACGCGAAACGGAAAGTCCCAACAGCTCGAAAAATCTTAATTAACTTTAAAACGAAATATATATTCCATACAAAAAAATCAAATGAAAGGAGACTGCGCTTGGCTCCTGGGAACTGGCTCCCGGTCAAATTTGATGAAATCGAAATACGTTGCGTAAAAGTGTCTCCTGAGAACAGGCAGAAACAATTTTAATGACAGGTTCTCGAGATATTTTGGTTTGAACTTCGACACTATTTGCTCAGAAAAACTGACTGTTATAATAGACTGTTCTATTCAGACAGCTCACAGCTCAGCCGAGTCGCCTGGGTCTACGCGCATCGATACAACTGCCTCCTTTTGACATCCCTCCTTTCTACACACTTGTTGAGGAAGGAGTCAAGATGAAGCATGGAGGACAGGGCAAAAAAGAAAGTGTGGTCGACAAGAGTGTAGATGGAAAGGATAGCAGAAGGAGACAGTACTACTGCCTCCAGTTAACTTCTTTCTTGCTTTAAGTTTCTCAAATTCTTTGAAATGTGTCCCCTAACCAGTGGCGTAGCCAGGAATTTTTCTAGGGGGGGTCCGGGGTCCGAAAATTGTCAAGGGGGGGGGGGGTCCAAAGATACTAATTTGGTAAAATTTGTCTGAAAACGCAAAGAATTACCTTTTTATACGATAAATTTTGGTGTCATGGGGGGGGGGGGGCTACGCCATTGCCTCTAACCTCCATTTCAAAACAGAGTTGTGGATTTTGTGTTTTAGAGTTTCACAGACTATCGGATCTCCGCGAAATGATGGATAAGAGATGGACAAATTCAGGCCGGATGCAACAAATTTTACGAATTTTTCTTTCTGATTTTTAACGCGCAAATGTGATTTTCAAAGAATCAAATTATTTTTTTTTTTTTTTCCAAAAAAAAAATTGAAAATTACTCGAATTTTTGTTTGTTCAGAAGCACTTACGAGTATCTGAAAATTCAAAACTCTGGTATTTTTTGGGTACTCAAACACCTTTATTTTTAATAATTAATGTATGGAAATGATCAGGAAAATGATCAGGACTAATGTAACTCAAAGCAAGATTTTTATGTCCTAAAAAGCTTTACTTTAGATGTTCAGCTATTGAAAACTTAAACTGATGTAATTAGGGATGCAAAAAATATCATACACATTAATAGTAAGCATTCAAAACTTGTTAAGCTGTACCTTTAAGAGGAGTAACGTCAGCATTCTAATAAAAGCCCAGTCTTCTACAGTTCGAGCTAACGCCATATTTGAAATAGTCGTCAGTAAATATATTGCATTTTCATCGGACAAACTTAACAACACTTCCTCAAAAGCTTCAACATCTGGAAAAATTATTCAAGTTTCACACACGTTAATAAAAAAGGGGGGGAAATGGTGCACGAACAGGGAAGAAAAGTTTGAAAAAAACAAATTCTAGAGAGTTCAACTGAAAGAATAAGACCAATAAGATGACTTATCAGAACTAAATACATAGTCACTACCATAATAGCCAATGTTATGTATTACTAAATTAAATACCATTGCCTATTTGCCTAACATAACTCATTGGATTCAAAAAGAATTCTCAAGGTTATTTTTACTTCTAAATAAGTTTTGGATTGAAAATATCAGGTTATTTTCTCAGAATAATAATTGAGAAAATTTTCTGAACAAATGATACTTCTAAAAAACAAAACAAAGTTTCAAAGAAATCAACTGAAAAATCTTTCTTACTAATTAATATCAAAAGTACAAAACCATAAAATAAACCAAAAATTGGGAACGTATCAACTTTTCATTATGTAATTACTAATTAGCATTTTAGTCAGCGGATCCAGAAAATTTTTCTGAAGGGGCACCCCTGCGTAATTTTGAAATTGAAGCGTCGGTGGAAGCAATTTCGGGCTATTTTCTACAGAAAACAGGAGAAATTTAAGGCTTCTTGAGGGAAGGGGGGTGCCCCCCCCTCCCCCGCAAATCCATCACTGGTTTTAGTTCTTTTGGGTGGAATTAGTCTTTTTGTTTACCGATTCCTTTCAGGTATCTTCTGAAGTGAAAGGCCTTCACTCTATCAATCCAAAAAATGATAAAAATATCTAAAGGATTGAGAATTTTCAGTGCCGCTGGAAATTATTCAAGTTGGATTCTTTTACAGGTAGTCATGCAAACACTTTGGCGCCGTAAAAAACGCAACTTTCAGAGCCATGTAACTGTCCAGTTATAAGACCAAGTTCCCAAACAATTCCATAATTTTACCCAACAGAATTGAATTCTCTGACTTTTCCCAATTTTCCCTGACAGTAGACACCCTAAACTGTAGATGAGAAAAGCAGATAGAAAAGCAATGCTTACCAGGCAACTTGTTTGAAAAAGGCACAATATGAGAAAACAGCTTAAACAAACTAGGAACAGATAACAAATTATAGGGTAACGATGTCAAGAACTGCCACGTTGCTTGATTGTTATGTAAACATAGAAAACATCTTTTGAAGAATCCATCATACTCAATCTGAAGTCGCATAAACATGCTGCTATCTACCACTGACTTCATGGAACACGCAACTCTTCAAAAAAGAAAAAAAAAGATAACATGAATAAATCAATGGACAAATAGAGAGGGAACACAAGAATTGATAAAAAAAAAATTGAAAACAGACAGGAGTAATTGCGACTTAAGGGACAAATTTAAGGGAAAAAATTTAGCAGCAGAACGAAGAACATTTAGTATAGAAGAGGAGGATGTTTTTGATCCAGGCAACCACAAAAAGACAGCGCTACAATCAGTTCGGCACGTCAGCTTGGCACTCCATTTTGAAATGTGTCCCAAAATTTAAAATAAATAAATAAAAAAGATAAATTTTTTTCTTTAAATTTTTCATCTATATTTTTCTTCTTCTTTTTTAACAATTTTTGATTTGATGCAAAATCACGACAGAGTAGATCTAAATCAGTGCATAGGCTGATATCACATCAAAGTGAGGCAATGAGTTAAAATAAACTTTTATTTTAAAAGATGCATTCAGACCAAAATTCTTGATAAATTTGAAATTGCTGAAAAGGTAAATGGGTTCTGACCTGAACACTTGTTACTTTAATATAATTCCTGTTATTCGGTACGGTTTTGAAAAACCGAGAAATACTGTATCCTTGCGCGTATAAGACGCACTTGCAGATAAGGCGCACCCCAGCTTTTGAGAGGGCAAAAAAAAAAAAAAATTCCTGCATATAAGCTGCACATTGCGAGGGTTGAGGAGGAATTAAGGAGAAAAATAAATTGAGAAAATAGCCTGAAAGAGGAGAAAAGGAACGTTTATTCTAGACTTGTATCCATCCTTTATCACCATCTAGAGTCAGCAGACTTGACTTGCCACCGCTCGGAATCCGACTCGTCTTCAAGATCGCTGAGCGCTTCCGGTTTCTTGGCTTCAGTTTACGCGGGTAAGGGTCACGGCGCAGCGCTCTTTACAGGAGACGGAGGCGCGGCGCAGGCCAAAGTACGGGTGGCGCCACACTGTATCTTCTAGGCGCGTGTCGAGACAGAGGTTATGGGTTTGCTTGAGTGATGCTCACCTTTCAATTTTCGGATCCTGCACTCAAAATTTTATGATGAGATTCTTCAATAACTTCCGCGATGATAAACAAAATCGGTTGTTGCTCTCTAAACGTGTCAAAAAGACGTTACAGAATGATTACCGAAAAAAATCGATGATAAAACGTGCTTTCTTTGGCGAGTTTCGCAGATAAGGCGCACCCCGTATTTGAAAAGTCAAAAAGTGGAAAATAGGTGTGTCTTATACGGAGGAGGATACGGTACTGTGAACTAAAGTTTTGGCTTTTGCGTGCATATCATGATCTTTCTTCTGCCGAGAAAAAAGGCAATAATAGTAGACATTAATAGAAGGCAGGTTACAAGAAGAAAAACCAAGAAAAACTATTTTCCTAGCTGATAAGCAGGCTATATGTCAATTTCAATTAGACTCATGATATATATATATGTATGTACTAATGGGGACAAAGATGCTTTGCCAGGGTATGCAATATGCAATGCACAGCATACCAATGAACAGTTGACACGCGTATTAGGTGTGTTGCATGTTGCATACACTGGCCAGGTATCTTTGTCCACGCTAGTACAAAGGTGACTGAAAAAACGAGGTCTCCAGTTCTGAATCAACCACAAGATATCTGATTGCATACCTGAAAGCTTTTATGTGATCTGAAGCATATTCTACAATGTGAACAGCCAATCTTCCGAGTCTTTTGACAAACTGCTTGTACCGCGGAGCACTGAAGTTTGTCATTCCGCATTCTAAAAGGCCAACTACTAGAGAAGAAATCGCTAACATTCGTAAGATGTCTCTATCAGAGATGATTGATGGATCATAGATATCAATATCGTCTCTTTTAACAATCAGTAATAGCTAAAACAAAAACAAAGGATAGTATTTAAAATAAAAAATAGATCATGAGTAGTTTTAAACATTGTCTGCTACCAACTGAAACAATGTCTTCATCTCTTTGAACTAACTCAAGACAGAAGATGATTGAATAATTATTTTTGTAAGATGATGAAATTGAAAATTTATGACAAACACAGTATAATAAAGCCATGACGTTAATGCCCCCCCCCCCCAAACCAACAAACAAATCATTATCATTTCAAACTAAAAATTGTTTACAACTCCAGCCCAACAGAGCCTCAGCAAGGTTCAAATATAAAGGTTCAGGTTAAGGAAAAAAAGACCAACAGAACCATTATGAGCTGAATAATTTGAAAGAGCTTACCTGGCGAAAAAATTCATCAAAAGGTATTTGATTCAATAAGTCAATGATATCACTTTCTTTCAGAGCAGATCTACCCTTTTTACCCAACAAATCATCAGCGTCATCATCACCATCTTCATTGACAAAAACCCACAATGCTTCACCGTCCTTCTCGATTTCATCGGCAAACACCTGCAAAATTTGAAAGAATCACTCAGAGGTAGAGTTCTTTGGTCACCCAGAATTAAATAAAGGCAACGCAAGACAGAAAGCAAAATTAAATTTTTGATTTTCATCGATTCCCTTAATTTTTCATTAATTTCTGCAACTTGAACTTTTCATTCCTACTGGCGTTTATCCCCCGCACAACACAGCTCCCTCGGACTATGGGCGTACAAGTACGCTTTGTGACATCACTCTAGGTTGCTTTCTGGCGCCAGCACAGCAGCACCCTGCAAAGTCAACCACATACTCTATCTGTCGGTGAAAATGAGAGTTATTAATTTTTGTAATTGCCGAAAGAGTGCACGCAGGTGTCAAATTTGTACAGCAGTGCAAAAAAAAAACCATCTCGATGTGCCTACTTTGCTTCGTTCTGCAGTGCTGCTACACCTTCTTTTCCTAAGGAGTGAAATGGTTAATGTAGAACAACCAATCTGCTTCAGAAAAAAAAGTATCATTGCTGATTTACAGCTCTTGGCCACTAAAAAGGACTAACTTTCCCTGTTTGCTACTAAAGGCAACAATTCTCCTTTTTTTTGGGAGTGTTATAGCTTTCGGCAAGACAAAAAGTAAGCGCTGGTAAATGAAAACGTTTAAGGAGCACTATAAATTATACGAAATGGTGGAATTTCTTTGGATTTAAGACACAAAAAATAATCAGGTTTTGCGGATTTTCAAAATTATTGAAATAGACGGTTTTAGTGATGATATCATCCAATGAAAAAGTTCTTTGAGTGTTCAAAACTATCTCTCTCACTATCACATGACTTCTAGGTACTACTATCTCTCTTTCATTGCTAAAATTGTATGCAGAGACATTTTTGGCAAAATTTGTTGGCAGAGAAGAATAGCTCGAGTAATTTAAATATGATTTACAGAGAAATGTTGTGAAACAAGGGCCCAAATACGGTTGACTCTAGCAAGAGATCACCATACATGAGGGTCACAAGAAACAGGAAGAGATAGTTTGGATAGTTAGAATGCTATGCTAGTTTTATCACCACTGATTGCAACCAATGACTCGTTGGTTGAAAAGAGTGCATTGTTGAGTAAACGTTGACTTCTGTAATGCCACACTAAAACCATCCAAAGTTAGCAAATAAAAACAAAAATAAGATGAGTGTGTAACTGATGAGAGCAGGTGATGCAACTAACAATGGTTCATCATATGCAGTGCAAGAAGTGCGCTTAAATTCTCCGTAATTTATTTGTCCGGAATATTCCCACAAAGATAGGAATTTGCTCTGACAAATGGCTAATAAACCACAATTTGAATTATTTTAATCAAGATCTGAAAAGCATGTCTGCACTTACAGTGCCTAAATTTATTTTGACTATTGTTCTGAACATGAAGTGCAGAGGCTGTTAACAGTGCTCTTCCGTCATATGCTTTACTGTAGAGGAAAAATTAATTTTTATCCTTCATTTTTTAGGAAGACTACCTATCTCAGCATGACCAAATACAAGTTTAAAGATGAGAGACTGGAGAGAAAAATGAAACTTGGGGAATATTTCCCATGCTCAATCAACTTTCAAAGCTCAAGGAGGTTTTTCATATAACTGAAATTAGGATGGGAAAAGACTAAAATTGAAAAATTGAGCAAAACCAAGAAAAAAAAAATACCTGAAGGAACTGATCTCTACCGTTGATAGGGAGCAAAACTCCTGCCAACACAGCGACAAAATGATCAAGATAAGCTTGATCGTGATGAGACCCAGTAGATGGCATCGGGAGCTGAATGAAATTTGTGGCCCAGTTGGAAAAACCAGCAGGACATCTACAAAGAAACAATCGAGTATTTGCTTATTGTTGCCATTTAAGTGCTGCCTATCAGTTACCGCAAGAAAAATTACGAAAAAAGCTTTAAAAAAGTACACAATATTTGCTCCAGTAGGACTTTATTCAAGATAGCCATCGTTTGCCCCATAAATCAAAAGATATTTTCAGGGTGGATCAAGGATTATCTGAGGCATCTGAATCTAAATAGTTTGTTGGCGCAAGCTTTGGGAAGCGGTGTTGCCAATTTTCATAGCAGAGATTTTTTTCAGCTCATGACTTCTTTTTATTTCACTGATTCAACTTTTCCTTAGCTCAAGTGATAAGAAGTAAAAAGACCTTTCATTTGATGTAATATTTTTGGTATTTTCAATCTATTTCATGGTAGTAACAACTTTCGCTTCTCTAGAGTCAACGCCAAAAATCAACCCAGATCTAAAAGCCTCAGTGTCCTTGATCCACCCTGATCTTGCAATTTGCCCTCAAGGCAAAAAACGCCACTTTAGAATTTAGTCCACATTCATTTCCTCTTTTTCAAGAATAAAAGATTTACACCTTCAAATATTCCAGATTTTTAAACAAGAAAGGCGAAAACTTTCCATTGTAACTAGGGCTTCTAAAACTAGCCGTGATAGAAAAAACGGTTGATAACATCTTGCTTTTGTTGTTTCTAAGTACAAATAACACAATGGGGCAGCTGCAAGGTTAAGAAATGTAGTGTTTTTTATAAAAGAAAAAAGTGAAAATGCTAGATGAGTGGAGGACAAAGGTGCGTTTGGTTTTTCCTATATCTCGGTTTTGGAGATACGCACGGGGAAAGTTACACAAAATTGCGTGTGTTGTGACACCCCAACACGGAATTCCCATATAAAACATTGAACTTTGGGCCAAAATTGCAACTGCAGAACTATTAAACCTACTTAGAAGCTATCGACATCTTAGTTTCAGCTCATCAAGTAGGTACAGTTGGGAAAAAAAGAATGTCAGACGTCACCTTGAAGTAGGACATCTGCAATACTTATTTCAATGAATTGAAGCATTACAGGAGGCCTAATTCAAGGAGCCATCTGACATTGTTTTTGTCCCCGACTGTACATACTTTTATTTGCTCATAAAAAAACACCAAAATTCAGAACCTCGTAGCAGACCCATTTATACGAGCAGTGGCATACTCCTCAAAATTCTTCAGAGCAGTTATGTACAGAACAAAAGATGTTAATATACCAGGTAGGAGCAGATAAATATTTACCTGAGCACATGATTAAGAATGAAGAGGTGATCTTTCCAAGTTGCTACTCGTATCAGGATAGCAATCAGCTGACTAAGATAATCTCGGACAATCGTTATGAATGCTTCATCAGTGATTGCTTGCCTTTGAAAGGCAAAAAGAACAGAGATTGCATTCCGAAGTTCATTTTTGATAAGGCTCACTTGATGAGAGATAGCTGACGACTCCGGTACAAGAGAAACAGGAGTGTTTGGACAGAGGAAGTTGAAGTGCGCAGCAAGTGACTGGATAAAATTCTCGATCTGAAAGTATTGTTCTTTTATAAGGTCCGTGTCGAGGCAAAATCAAAAATATTACAAAATTTTCTGATTTTACATTGAATTCATAAAATTAGTATTTTCACTGTTAATCACAAGTACACTCGTGGGAGCAAAAACATGCTCTTGGTGCTAGTCATGAGTATGCTCGGTTTTGAACTGCGTGCCCCCTTCACAGCAATAGAGCAGCCCAAAATTAAATTGTATCATCCTTCAAAATTCATATGTTTCTTGTTTAAAAATAAAAACAGAAAAGGAATCGCTTGGTTTGAAAACAAGGCCAGATCACAGCATCAGTCAATTGTGTTGCACTAAGTAATGGGCTTTTAATATTTCAAAGCTCTGCTTTGAAAAAAATGGCACTCATTACAATGAGAAATCAAAGGATCACAATATTGTGATTCACAAACTCTTCATACACAAAATAAAAAATTATTTGGTTACATTTTGAGCAGTAGGCAACCTGCAAGGCATCGTGTCATGCTGATAAGCTACAACCTCAAACGGTTGATCAAGCTTTAAAAGATAAAAGTACTGTATAAAGTTTAAAATGTTTTCCTTGCTTTTTAAACATAAATAATTAGTGTTTCAACCAAAATGTGTAAGCCATTCAAAACTATACACGTTTTTCTTTCGTAATTTCATTTTTCCATGAAGAATAAATGTGCATACTTGGATTAAATTTTTTTCTTGAACTTCTCAAATTGTGATGAATTATTTCATAATATCAAAGATAGTATTTATTTGTATGCCTTTGAAAAATCAAACAGAAGAGGAGACATTAGAAACATCAGTGCTGAGCTATGCCTCTTTGCTAGAACACTGACCAGATAACTCAAGAAACCTTAGTTTGTGTTTTTCACTACTAAAGAAAATATGCGGCTTTTGAAAGCGCAAACAAAACAGTTTACCTTGACTTTTATAATTTCACAGGAGTGGATGTTCAGAGATAGTGTTTGATTGATTTCTTGCATTTGATGAAGACTACGTGACAACTTTTGGTACAGAACTCCATTCATCCTTGAGACTCTATAATCATACGTTCCAACAACTGGATTACCATCCTAAAACAAAGAAGTAATAATTTAATCAAAATATTATTCACAGGACTACATGTTTTTAAAATATCTCCGAGATAAAATAATTTAGAAGATGACAAAAAAATGAAAGGAGAGGCCGTGGCGACAGAGCTCATACCATGTGACTTTAAAGTTTTTCTTTGTTGTTGCTGCTTTTTTTTTTTAAGGGACACACCTTCAATTAAGAATGTTTTCAGTCTCTCAGAGATAAAACAGAATACGCACTCACTAACAGATAGCGATGCTGATGCAAAAAGGAAAAAAAAGAGTAATTCTTAGGTGACAAACACTTACGCCAGTTTCACAACAAAAAATATTTTGAATCTGGATGACTATAATGCAGGGCCATATCTCCCAATAAACCGAGTACACCCTGGCACACAGTGGCAAATTTTGAAGATTAATTTTTTTTTTAATTAAAAGTTTTATCACCACTACTCACAGACTTCAGAAGTCTGGTCTGGTAACAATTTTTAACGTCAATGTTTTGTTAAGTTCAAATAATAGAGGACAGCACGTAAAAATAGGCTAAATCTAGCCCACTTTAGATTCTCAAAATCTACACTTAATGAGGCAAATAGTACAAAAAAGTAGTGTAAGATTGATTACTTCAAGGAAAATTTTTCCAAAATTTTGAAGTACAAAAAAAGTAGTGTAAGATCGATTACTTCAAGGAAAATTTTTCCAAAATTTTCTGGGGGCCCCCTGACCCCCCTTTACTTGGAGGGAGTCCTCCCCCTCTTTCTTCGGAGCAGCAAACTTTGTTCAGACTCCGGCAGCAAAAAAGTAAATGCAGCCCTCCTAAGACATCAACCCGATGATTCATAGTTCTCCATGTAAAGCAGCTAAACCAAAAAAAAAAAAAAAAATACAATACATTACATTAGACACTACTTGAAATATATTACCTGACATTCTCCACTTTCTGATATCCGTGCTAGTTCCAAAGCCCAAACATTGCTTTGATAATCGGCACACGTTTGTTTTAAATATTCTAGTTCCAATTTGTTTTTATTGATCTTTGCTCGCACTCTAAGATAATTCATCAGTAAATCGTATAACACATGCCTCATCACGTGTCCACTTCTTAATTCTGAATCGACAAACTCAGAAATAATCTTTTCATTTAGTTCTAACTCTTTATTTCGGTATAAAGAGGCCAATTGGGCAGGTGTGAATGGTTCTAGATCCTTCTGTTGCGCCAAGGAGTTGAGCATCTCTACAGAATCTTGAGGACTTGCTATCGGTGAGCTGATCATCGTAGATGACGAACTGAATGAACGATAGTTCGGAACATGATTCGTACATTCAATATTGGTTATCATGGAAGGAGCAGATGGGGAGGTGAAATCTAAGCTCAACTGACTTAACGAGTTCCCGGCAGAGCCAATAACGGGATATTCAATGGCAAATCCATCTCCTTGACCCCCATTTGTGGTGATTTCGCTTTCTTGCCCGACCAAGCTGCTCTCTACCTGATCATTTGAGAATTCTTCCTCTGTTGTGCCACTTTTTAAATTGGGAGACGACGAACTCGGCTTAGATCCTTCTTCAATCGAGACTTGTGATTCTATATTATCAGAGTGATAGTTTCCATTAATTTTACCAGAAACGGCCTTGAGAGAATCGGTGATTAAATCATTGCACATATCAATGTACACTGATTTAGGATTTTTAGTTCTCGCCAGTTGAATAAGGTTGGCAGGCTTGCTACCAGAGCTGTTCTCATGACCTAGCTTTTCATTTTCTACATGAACTTCTGATGGTTTAAACTTCACGACAGGGTCTTCGTTTGAGCTTATGGCTTCGATCAGTAGACTTTCCACCTCCGAATCACGAGAAACTCGTTTGCTTCGCTTTTTTTGGGCAAGCATTGCCATTTTTTATCAGGTTTGACCTAACACAACAGAAAGAGAACTTGATTAGAACAAATAGGAAATTGAAGTTATGATTAAATACAAAACAATTATTGTAGAAACTGATAATTTCTTGATCTGTTCCAGAATAATGGAGCAGCTCTCTAAGACTTAGAAGAGTAAGTTCTATTAGAAGTGAGAAACTCTAGCTGCATGGTGCTCTTATGTTTAATTCGGACTTTTTAAAAGCTGGAGTGATCAATAATGTATTTAATTGGCAAAAGCCTTGAGCCGTATGATTTGAATTACAGTTAATTACTTTCAAAGTAAAGACTAAGTGTGGCAATGAGTTTCAAGCTCAATAGATAAAGGGAAGCCTTTAAAAAATGAAACAAAAAAACCATAAATTTGAAATTTTGAAGCAGTACCTAATCAGTGCCAAATAAAGTTGTACTTTTTTCTTCGAGGTGAAACCAATCAAAGAAAATTGAGCCATAAGTGCCTAACAAGTGCGCGACATTTACAAGGAGTATCAATTGGGTCAAATTAATATTCATTCTTGAAAAGTGCTTGGATATTTATTTCCTTGATTTTAATAATTTTCTTCAAATGTTTGAAACATGCAACCACAACAAAATAAAGTCAAAAGGGAAGTAAATAGTTATTTTTATACAGCGATTGGTGGATTTTCATGCCTCCTTTGAGGGGTCAATAAGCTGATAGTGCACTCTAAGAGGTCTCGAAAGATGACAGATTGGCTTGGTTACAGTGCAGTGGGCAAGTTTGTGTCCCTACACACTGACTTTGATGCGCAGAAACGCAAACGAACCTAAGGCACAGGAAGCCGGGAGAGCTGTCGTCTATCATCTTTTAAGAAAGAGCTCAACTAGGTTATACCCTTCTGATTATTCTACGACTTAACCCAAACCTATCTCCGAAACCCTCTGAGTCACACTAACTAATTAAATTTTACTCAGGATGCTGCAATCCCAATTAGCAGTGCATTGCCGCTAATGGTAAAAACAGATACATTTTGAGTAGGTATCGTATTTTAGCAAAAGTCATCAAGGTACCAGTAGCGCATTAATGCATCAGGGAGCAAGTTGGCTGGCAAAGAGTTGAGACTCGATGCAAACCGACAGCTCATTAGTGGGTCTTCATACAAACGTGGAAGTATAGGCACCGCTAGTTGTCAAAAGTCAACATTCAAAATGCATATACTCTAGCTGAGCCACTCAAATTGATCGGAGATCTGCTCTTTAAGCTTGACTCAGCTATCCAGCAAATCAAGTGATAGAAAATTGGGTCATGACACAGACTTCCAAGATGAGCCGGGACATTCCAGACATTTCAGAGAGAATTCTCAAATACTTGCGATTCAGAATTCACCCCTTACTTCCAACATGCTAAGTTCCTAAAGGAAATAATAATGAAGTGCCTTGACTTAGACACACAAAACAAGCAGTGAACAACTAAGCGATGATGTGTAGGGTCACGAAAACTAAGCTTCACAACGCTACTTCATCATTCATGGTTTACATGCCGATTCAGAAACTTTGACGAACACAAACAGGTCTAAACTGGGACTTGACAACCAACCTCATCATTGGATTAAGAAATTTTTCATTTCATACAAACAATTTCTTATCAACCAAGGAGCAAAACTTGAGTTTTCTTGAGTGAGAAAGAGTTCTGAGAGTACGAATCAGGCTCATGTTTCGACTCTTACTTACTTAATGTCCTCGGTCACTCAAGAACCATGGGAACGCACAAAATGTGGGCAGCGTGATGTAACTAGGAAAGCTTTAAACTCCTGTCGGGTAAGTAAAATGAAATGTATGTGATCAGAGCCCATTGTGGACAGAAAGAAATGTACCTAGAGTGAGGAGTACTTTATCATATTGCACTGTAGACAAGGTGGAACGTCTTGAGATTGTAATTGTTGATTTTTCCGCACTGGGAATGATAAAAACTGTCACAAATGAACGTCAGGACACATCTTAGCTACAAATGACTGCTCATCGATCGAATAGAAGAATTAATCATTGACAAAATAAATAACACGAAGAGTATCACATTCACAATGATAAAACGTATTATCTCAGACGAGCCTTTTGTGTTGTTGTTGCAGGAAAGTGACAAAATAAATAAACAGTGGTGCCATATCCTGTAAACCAAAATTCCTACAGCTGTCCGCTACAGTCTGCCGCATGAGTCTGCAGTGCACCATGCTTGATGCTACCATAAGGTACCGGGTGACCAGAAAGCATAATCTTCAGTGAATTTTCAATTTTCTCTATTTTTCAATAATCTTTTTGAGTATCAAAACAAAACTTTTAAAGCGTTTTTTGAAAGAAAAAAAAAAAAAAAAACGAAAGCTCTTCATTTCATTTTCATCCAATTCCATCATGCAATATGCATAAGAAATAATGTTGGAAAACTTCCAAAGATTATCGATTGAATTCGGCCTCCTGCACTTTAACCGACTTTAACCCTTTGTTGCCCAAATGCCCAAGAGTACTTCTCATAGTCTCTTCAGGCTTTTAGACTGCTGTGGGTGATCTAGTCGCGGATGTCTGGTGTATAAATTGATTTGTGAATTAGGTATTTCCCATTTTCCATTAAATTCCACATAAAATTGGTGGTACTTGTAAGTGCCGTCGCCCCGTCGGTCATCAACCTCAAAATCGATTTTTACGGCAAGATGGCGGCGCCCTAGGTGACAACAATGAACCAGGTGGGTGATCACGGAGGATCGGATCGTTTCGTTATCGTTATCGTTATCGTTTGCATTAAATCAAATGGGCTTACTTCTGCGCAACTCGATCGCGCAGGTGATCCCCTCCTCACCTTTTCCTACTTCAAACGATCGAGTAGACGACAGCCTCCAACTCATCGCTTCCTTTCGACCGTTTCAATCGTTACGAGAGGCTCAAAACGATTCGATCAGTTGAGCCACCCATAAGGTTACATGTAAACGATAACGATAACGATAGCAAAACGATCCGATCCTCCGTGATCACCCCCCAGGTGGGTGATCACGGAGGATCGGATCGTTTCGTTATCGTTATCGTTATCGTTTGCATTAAATCAAATGGGCTTACTTCTGCGCAACTCGATCGCGCAGGTGATCCCCTCCTCACCTTTTCCTACTTCAAACGATCGAGTAGACGACAGCCTCCAACTCATCGCTTCCTTTCGACCGTTTCAATCGTTACGAGAGGCTCAAAACGATTCGATCAGTTGAGCCACCCATAAGGTTACATGTAAACGATAACGATAACGATAGCAAAACGATCCGATCCTCCGTGATCACCCCCCAGCGGAACGTTCCTTGATGTGCCACTCTAAAGTTATAGCTCATTGGTTCTGGCCCATAGAATTCTAGTTGGGGGGGGGGGGGGGGGGGAGGGGGCGAGCCGATGCGGAGCTTGCGGATCCAATGATTTCAATGCTGGAGAGGAGCAAAATTTGGAAGTCCTCCCGATATACCCGCATTCCGCAAAAATACCGCCTACTAGAGATATAGTTTTGATCTGATACGAATACCGATTCCAATCACGCTCATACACATGTGTATACAGTTAAGTTTTAAGCACTCAATCGACTGATGACCGGAAATGATAACTCCTAATAAGAGTTATAAGAGAGCATCCCCTAAAAAGTTTCCGATGTCTTGAGGTTTGAGGTGCATGCGCATGTTATTGAGACGAGGTGGGGGATGTCCCCTACAATTTTCGTTTTACGGCATTTTTTCCCCCAAACTTTTAAAATTAATAGTATACTCTTACAATATTTCAGGGGGTGGAAAATCCTCCACAATTCTCACATACACGGAGGACTGCAGTGTCCACAATTTTTGATGACCTTTCTTCTGCTTATTTTATTGCGGTGAAGGAAATTTCGGATCAAAACAGCGCGTGCGCTCACCCAAAATTCAGCTTGTGGTATGTAGAGCGTAGGAGCCCGAGTAACATTTAAACGTATGGTTGGCAAAAAAAAAGAGTATTCCACACCCCCCAGAGAAAATGTTTGCTTCGGGGGGAGGGGGGGGGGGGTAACTCGTATGGCGTATGGGGGGGGGGGGTTGGCACCCCTATAATTACAGGTTTTTATGCAAGGATCACATCTTCGACCCAGTGTAGCAAAAGTTCGCAAGAGCCCCATTAGGATGATATGGAATGATGTAAAAAGTGTTAAAATTAACCGTGAGACAAAGTTAACAAAGTATTACACAAAATCGAGCATATTATGAATGTGATCGAACCGTAACTGAGCCCTGGTCATTAAATGAAATATCCTCATTGGTAACCAAATGTGGCAACCTTGCCTGACCGCACAAACTTTACCCGCACAATTTGACAACGCAACACTACTATCGAATGATGTTATTCATGGGGGAAAGTAGTGCAGCAGCAGCGTGGTACTTTGACAGCATCATACTAGAGTCCCTATATGTATACTATATAGGGACTCTACATCATACAGGTGGCGCGGCGCCCTCTGCTGCTACAGAAGCTCTTTCGAGGCTATTTCGAGAAGAACAAATTAAAATAATCGAATACAAAAGTTTTCCTTCGAGAACTTTAAATGATGAATTTAAATTTGATTTATCCATAAATTACAGGAAAAATGTTTACGTTAGGTACTTCAAATATACGGACTCTGCAAACCTTGGAACGAAACAGTACTGCGGGTTGCGTCGCTCCTTTCCGACATTACGCTCGATGCGCCACAACACGACTGTGTGAAAGTTACATATACGTAAAGAGTCTTCCTGTAACATTCGTCGTCGCCCCCCCCCCCCCCCCCCGTTCGTTCTTTTTCCGTTGCTTTGCCGTGTTGCGGTGTTGACTTTCTTCTACCTCCTATCCTATGTGATTCATTCGTCTCATGTAGTCTAGTCGTCTCGTTCCAACTTTCGTGTGTGCAAGTTCAAAGACAAGAGGAGGTGTAACTAGTGGCGAAATTGTTCGTACTCAATATCGTGTCGCTGTACGTAATTTCGGTTGCGGGTTGATGAGAATTGGGCGTTGTTCTGCAGTGATCGGTCGTGATACTTTACTGTCTTCTCTCGATAGTATGGCAGTCGTGAAGTGATCAAAAATTGTTTTTATCGTTATTATCATCGTCTCGTTACCTAACGATTTAAACCAATGCTCCGTGTCTTCTTCAGTGAGTGATATCGGGTAGTGTCAGTTTCTACGTTTCCCTCTCATTATTGTGATCAAGACCTATAAAGTGTGTGTGTGATTGAAAGTTGTTTTTCGTTTCGATCCAACCGTATCACGTGAGTTTAATCAAAGTTTTCAGTGATTGTGAATCGCGAGTGTTTCAGGTATCTGTGCATCATTGTCATTGGATTAGTTTGTCTACACCGTTATTTCTTGGATTTCCGTCAACATGTCAGATGAAATAAGTGAAAATGGAACTAACGGGAAAGACGTGCCTGAAATAGAGCTCATCATCAAGGTAATTTTCTTAAAATCAATTTTATGATTCCACCTTGCTATGCAGCAATCTGCAGTAAAGAGCTTGAATTGTCATGAAAGAGGATGAGTAAGAAATAGAGTTTTTAGGTTATGAGCAACAGCGACGGTTTGTTGCTCTCACCTAAGAGGCGCATTCTAGGATTTTCGTGTCGTTACGACATGAATGTCCGCTTATAAAGCATATGAAACTAAGGTTTAGTATTCTCATAATCCAACCTTTTTCTGCGCATTGCGTTATCATTTAGATGTAATTCGTCCTGCCGAGTTTGAACGTACTCTTTGTTCCGATCGAAATACTGTAGTGTTTTTTGCAATTTGAACTGTAAAGTGGAAAATGAATAAACTTAGAATGTAATTAAGTAAAGTTGAGGTGACATAAGTTATGATTAATTTCATTTTAATATTTAGCACCTCAAAGTCGATTGATTTGCATATTTTTAATGAAATTTTGGGATCAATCGTGGCAAGGTTGAGGGACTTTGAAATTTAGTCAACAATGACAGATGTTTGCTGCTTGTCTTGGACATTTATGATGTTGCGGAGGCCTACTCGCACTTTGGGCTGTTTCTATTTACATTCGTCTTGAAATAACCGTTGTGATTTTAAGTGATGTCATGGGTGGTGCAAGTTTGGAACTTCAGGTTATCATCCCCCAGTTGTATTTATCATGATTTCATGTTAGGGTAGCTCATTTATCCAGTCATTTAAATAGACATTTTCAGATTGCCAATTTTTGAGATTCGTCCTACTATAGGAACCCTTATTATAATGTGACGTGGTGTAAGCCATTATGTTACCTTGTCTCTCTTAAAGTTCTTTTAGTGCAACATTGTTTTTAATTGCTTTTTTTTAATATAAATTAACCGTACATGATAAGAGACAAAATTATTTTACTCATGCTTTAAAAAGCAAAAGTGTATAGAGCCTGATTCCTTGGTAATAGGGATGCGAAGTGTTCTGTAATTTAACGCCGGTTCCAAATCATCTGATAAATTTAGAACCGGTCCAGGTTCCATCATGGGTTATGGAACCGGGTTCCAATACCTGGTGCTTTTTTCTTTATTTTTCCCCAGTGTAAGTAATGTCTTCAAGAAAGAGAAAAACCGCATTCCGCATGAAAATAGCATGAGAAAAGTTTTGATTCTTGCAACATGAAGGGAAAGTGCAGGCAAAAAAATTTACTTCAAAATCTATCCCAAGCATGTTTCCAGTATTCTTTTTGAAAAAGTAAGGTTTATGAAAAATTGAAATCTTGCGAAACAGCAATTCTGGATCACGGTGAACGTAAGAGCTCAAAGTGAATCAAGCTTCAGGAACCTATGTAAATCTGGTTCCTTTTGCTGATTTAAAATTCTGGTGATTCTGGTTCTGATGTGACTGTAGACCCTGGTTTGGGTTCCAGTTCCGTCAAAAAGAAAGGGTCTCCCGGTTTTCGAGTTCCGGTTTCCGTTCTTTTGCATCCCTGCTTGGTGAAAATAAACAAGGTTTTGAACTGTATTACTTACTTAATTACTTAACAACAGGAGATCAGAACGAGAGCATCACATGCACATGATGGCGAATTTCGCGTTACATGCTTTAGCTACGCGACCGCACTTTTAAAGGAAAATCACATAAACACTAAACTAATGATTACTTAACTTGTTGCTTCAATTCTCAGTGAAGGAACCAGTTGAACAAATTTAGATGTGTGTGTAAGATCTGAAAGTTGCATTGTTGTATATCATCTAAGGTAGTTGAGTGTTCATCCTGCTGTAATTTACAGATTACCCACTGGGCCCTGTTCCACCAATAGTTCAAGTCTTGAGTACAAGTAGTACTTCATACAAGCGTTTTTTAACGCTTGTAACTACTGCTTGTACTTGGACTTGTACTTTTGGTGGAACAGAGCCCTGATTGCATTGAAAACTTGTAATATTGGAAGTTGTAGGTATAGGTGCACTTGAGAAGTTGGGTTTTTTGTTGTACTGAAGATTTGTTCTGATTTCGTGGAGGTCTGCAAGCCGATCATTTTATTTTCAAAAATGGAAGTAAGAAAATAAAATGATTGGTGGCCTGCTGAACTAAACTCACATCAGCCAATGTTATGGTGCAAGAATTCAGTACATTTTTCCATGGAACTGTCCCTAATCTTTTGATCTTAAATTCCTTATAAATGGTTTTTCTATTTGACTTCCATTACCCCTGTTATGTATTCCACTTGTGTAGGGCAAATTTCAGAATTCAGTGAGGTCCTGTGTTTAAATGATAGTAGAATCTGATGCACCTACACAAGAAGCGATCTAAAGGAAAACAAAATCAAATCAAATTTAGGTTCTGTGAACTTTGATTCCATTTGAGTTGCAGTCAGACTCATCACTTTAGGCAAGATAAAAAATGAAAGAAAACAAATGTCCACATTTGGCAGCTGCTCAACTGCCCCACGGCAATCTGGCCATGGGACTAGATGAATAGTTTTTCAGGTCTCAACATAAACCTAGAGTTGGTGAACTACAGGTCACCGATGAAGGTTTCCAAAGTCCCAGTGAGAATTATATTTCGATGAGTTTGTTTTATGAAGAAGTCTCTATGTCATTCAAAAATATAATTATTAAATCTGATCGGCCGAAGTTGGTCAAAGTTATAAAGCACTGCAACGATCCGCAACAATTAACTGAATTAACAGCTCAAATGAAACAACGGCGCAAACTGGCGAAGCTTGTCATCTGGCAACGGTGCATTTTGCCCTCTCAAACCTTCGCAAAAGGTCAAATGCGAGGATATTCGCCGCTCACGCTACACTTCGATCTTTTTTACGGGTTTAAATGAACGAAATGCATCGTCACCAAATGGCACCCTTCCTCACAGCGAAATCTCTATCCAAGCACGAAAGTATTTTCGTAGATAGATGGTTTGCAAGTCACCACTAACAGTAAGTACGTCAAAGTCCATCCATATGCTTTGGCCTCTGTCGTTTTAAGTATTCAAAAATGTGTACAAAATTAAGATATTCATCTTGAGTTATTTCGTATAAGCAATTTTGAGCGTTTAAAATCTAATATTGAAGCACATGGGGTGCACACTGCACATTACCCTCTACACACATAGCGTGCGCGCCGTTCGTGCAAGGACATTTACCTCTTGAAAGTGTCGATACGATGCTCCACGGAATTCCTTAAGGAACAAGTGTTTCTTGTGTTGGGAGAGAACTTTTTCCTCCCGAGCTATAGACATTATGCGCGTGCGTGAAGAAATTTTACCTCTGCGGTAAATGACGGTGCCCCCCCCCCCCTTCCCCGCGGGAGGTTTACGTGGATGAATGAGAATATTCATAATACATTTCTTACGATTAGTTTGAATCTTCATTTGTTGACTTTTCATGTCCCTTGAGCTCAAAAATCATATTCCTAAAGTATTTCTTTCCTACCGTATGCCTGCCTCTGTCTGTATGTACTATGTAGAATCCCTACATACTATGAGAGTTGCGCTGTGTCATGATCTTCTTCAAAAATGAAGAAGAAGAAACTATTCACGGAAGGCTCAAGATGCAAATTTCAACATTAGCGTCATTTGAGGGGGGCAGAGAGGGGAACCCCCCCCCCCCGTGGTTTGACACACGCCGTAATTTTGGCTCACGTAAAAACTTCAAGGACGAAATATCGATGAAAACGATGATATTTCGATGGAAATGACGCTGACGATCCTGAGGCGGTAGAATGGCATTTACAGCTATTTTATAGTACTAGTAGGTATCCGTATTTTTCTGCTGTCAACAGAAGACGTTTGCTGTCGCGTACTGCGTGCCAAGCTTGAGATTGTGTTGCCGAAAAACGACACCTGACGAATTTTGGTGACAGCGGAAAAATAGGGAAATCTTCTTTATAATAGCTGTAAAAGCAGTGTTGCCAGATTGGGATGAAAAAGCCGTATGTTTTACATTGATTTAAATGGGGACGATGCGGCTTTTTACCCTCGATCTGGCAACACTGTGCGAAAGCCAAATTATCACATTAAAGTATCATCGAGAAAGCGCCATTTCCATCGCAAAATCATAATTTCAATCGATGTATCAATTTCCAAGCAAAACATCACAAAATATTGGCATCACTACTTAATCATGGCTACAGTTGAAGTGATGCCGTTGAAAAATTACGTGTTGCCGAATTTGGCAGGAAATTATAAAAAAATTACCCGAGTCAAATGGGGAAATGCTTACAATCCTATGTGCTAAACGGCAGCCCTGTAATGCCGATTGAAGCGTGGATTTGCTTTACTCTTCGTTTTTTTTTTTTTTTTTTTTTTTTTTTTTTTTTTTTTTTTTTTTTTTTTTTTTTTCGAAAAACGGAGCTCCGTCCCGTGCAGGTGTTATTATCTTTGACTGCTTCCAAGTTTGATATTGTTTTTGGGTGGAGCTGTTAATTGTGATAATTGATGCGTGATGAGTTGGCTCATTGTCATCGATGGTCGTTCGCTTTCGAGTCAGCCGTGTCTGATTCGATTCGATGTATCGACGAATCGATTGTCGATCCACGAAGCAATAGAGCTCTTCAAGTTTGGGGCGATAAGATTGGCTTTACGACTTGCCACTTGCCCGCAGCCTCGTTCAAATATTTCCACGGTCTCTTAGATTTCTATTTGCTGGAAGCTTTTCAGTCATGATCTAATGGATACAGCTATACTGTGGATACTTGATCATCCCAGTGTCCATAAATAACATACAAGTGAGAGACACAAATAATATATTTTTTTTTCTTCTGTTTTTTTTTTTTTTTTTTTACCCAGAAGACGCTTTGCTCATACTTAGCGATTGGAGGACAAGATTTGTTGTCTTTCAATTTAAAAAAAAAAAAAAAAAAAAAAAAAAAAAAAAAAAAATTAATGAAAGCGTAAATTAATTGTAACAATGTATGGGGGGGGGGGAGTTTCCAAAAATGACAATAAATAAATACCGTTTGTTCGAACATTTACCTCTTTAATCTTACAGCCTTCATCAAATCTATATACAAATGAATCTCTCAGACTAATATATTTTTAGCTTGCCCGTGGAGTCTCAATAAGAGCATACTATTTGAAGTAACATTTTAGCCACGTCAATACCGGGGACAAACGAAAAATATTCCCAGCCAGACTATACAAATGTATATGCAATACGGAACACATACCCTTTACTTCTGTGTTGAATGGTAATGTGTGTGTTGTATTGCATACCCGGGCCAGATATTTCTGTCTCCGCTATCTTATACATTAACGTCAGAAGTTTCTTTGTGTCCTCGAAGAAAAACGAAATATGCAGTATGAGTTAGTTGAGTGTGTGTTAAAGATAGAGAAAAGACAATATATTATTATAGAGACCACGCACTATCTATCTTGCCCATTTTTGCGCGCGGTGGTATTTTTTTTTCCGGGGTCTCAACAGATTACCGCAAATATGGACCATACGTTGACCGATGAGAAAAGTCGTTGAGATTTTTTCCTAGTGAAACCGAAGCACCGGAAATTGCATCAGTCAACGATGGTCTATGTTGGATGGTGCTCCCTCAAATCCCTCATGCTCCCTGTGTTAATTCCTGTTGAGTTCCGAAAAATAAGGCAGCCACCGCGCGCACGACTAGTGCGTGATCTCTATTATATTATATTGTCTCTGGTTAAAGATTGCAGGACGGCGGGACTCGCGGGACAACCTAACCCTCAAGTTTATTTTTTTTTCGCTCTTTCCGCTCTTTGCATGAGTGTAGTTTTGATGCACGACGCTTTCTCAAATAATAGTAGTATAAATAAAGGAAGAAAGAAAAATGATTATAGATGTGTCTTTTAGGATCGTCAAAATCGCCGTTAGGAACAAAAATACGATCTCGGCGCTGTGTTTCTCGGAAGAGTGCATATTTTATGCGCTAACGGACTGATTCACAATCACGATGCGACTCGGACATCTTTCTCGCGGTTTGGCCAGTGCATTGTCATAGATAAATCGTACTCTCGAAATTTTATGATCATATAGCATCGGAGCTCCTAAATCTGTCATGGAGGCTGAGTTATTGATGACGTCCCTGGTGTTTTAAGAGTGCATCTAGCTCTCGATGAGCTTTTGTCGACTTTCTCCATCAGTGATGCTGCTATACGGCATGGCGCATGGCGTGACATGACGGACGCTCAACGCAACGTGCCAGTATCGATGTGAAATTTCGTGCGCTTTCGATATTCTGTTTTTGCCAAATCATTATTGCATAAATTGAAGCTAACATCCCCCCCCCCCCCCCAACAATTCCACCCATCCCCTTCCCTTGAAAGGATATAACCTCGTGTTAGCCTGAATCTGGCGTATGCGGCGAGGGTTCGCTTTTGGAAGAGTTCAATGAGACTTTTCGGTTACCATAGCGCAAGCATTTCTGTTTGAATACTCTCATCAGTCGCGTCGCGTGCCATTTGGCAACAATGCAACTGCTCCATTTAAACTCATTAAATACATCGAATTTTCCTTGTGCACTGTGCACCCCCTGAATTCGATATTTTACATGAGTTTCGATGGATATAATACATTGTTGCCAAATCGCACGCGACGCCACTGAATACTCTACTAACCAGCGAATTTTAGTAATCGCACAATGTGGCTGTTGCACACTTTCGCTATGAGCGAATTAATAGTTAATTCTGGCGTATTTCTCCAAAAATAACGATGGCAGCACTAAAAACTTCCGAAATCCACTCCTAAACTCAATAAACGCTTTTATTTGCGCGAGCGTAATGGTGGCTGATGGCAGTAATAATGGCAGACTCCCATCTAATAATATTGTAACTCCATCAAGAAGTGACCAATAAGAGACGACTTTTATTTGACACCGGTGTCACTAGGTGTTGCGGTACCATTCATCAGATGTGGATCATCACTCTGATGACTAACTACTCTGTGAATCATCCTTGTCAGCATAGAAAGAGTGACGAAATTAAGATAGGAATCTCCCATTATTACTGCCCTCCAGCCACCATTATGCTCGAACAAAAAAAGCGTTTATTGAGTTTAGGAGTGAATTTCGGAAGTTTTTAGTGCTGCCATCGTTATTTTTCGAGGATTTTACACCAGTATCGAATAATAAAATAGCTTTTGGCAACAGCCCCATTGAAAAACTAACAAATTAGACGTATGATACCTGCGACCTGCGTAACTCCGCCATTACAATCTTGCCGTTACAGTTGTTGTCTGAGTTTATCACTAAATTTTCGACTTTTTAGAGTGATTTCCGTGATTTGCACTGGTTTTTACTTCAGACTTGACGATCATTTGCTTCATAGCTAAAGTTTGCAGGAGCCCCATTCCTGTAAATGAAACGGGAATTTCTGTTAATGTAACCGAGGATATGTAAATCTATAAAAAGAATTCTAAATATACTTACCAAAATGCCGGTTAAGACAGTATAAGTTGGTAAATGTAATTTTTAAATTTTACACCAGGAGAGCCGAACGAAAGTTTGAGTAAACACACCCGCAAGTTTCACAAGTGATACCACCCGCAAGCCCCGCATTCATAAATACAACAACCCATACTTACCAATCTGGTGCGTGCTACACACTTCATGGCATGGCAGCACCGAATATAAGAATGTAACAACTCAAAGTCAGGCGATTGATGTGACCGATACGTATGAAGCAGTCATTTACATTAAAGCATATACACTATACATACACCACGTACTTACTTTATGAGCGCAACTTTAACTGTTCTAAATGACATTACCCAATTGTCTCTAATCAGAAAATGAAATAATTATCCTCATCTCCTCTATACCCTCTCCCTCTTTCTCTCTTCAACTCTCTTGATGTAAGTATTACATCCTCGAGTTGCCTTGGCATGCCACCGCGCCGCGTCTCCTTAAATTTTATTGTCGTTCCAAAAAGAAAAAGAAGAAAAAAACACATCGGAATGTCATTTACAATCGGAGTGTCACGAGGATCACCCGAAGAAGTTGTATTTCCCGCTTTAGTTCTCAGTCCATTAGTTTGAATGTTTCATCAGAAGTATAGATAATACTGTCTAATATATGTGTTTGTTTATGTCATAATTTTGTATTTTTTCGATGCTCTGCGTACGAGGGAGTTACTGAATTTTACTATCTATCAGGCTATCCCGCTACCCTCTGAATTCTTAAAACTATATCTGTAAGGGAGCTGTTGCAAACGTTTGCTATGGATTATCAATAGTCGATTTGGATGTTAAACCCTGCAAAAATGACGATAAGCTCACTGAAAACTCACGAAATCCACTCCCTAACTTTAAAATGCTTTCAAACGAGAGGACGTAATGTCGGTAATAGCCGCTTAAATCTTCTGGCAATTGTATGTTCCTTCTTCTTCTAGTGTGGTGTCCCGAGAACACCTCGTGAGGATGGAGCCGTTGGAGCGTAGTGAAATAGGGTCTAAAATAGGGTCCCTCGTCTGAAACAATCAAGTTTTCGAAAATCTGATTTATTAGATTGATTATATAGTCAGCGCGTAAGTAAAAATCCGCGTTTGATTTCAGATTTTAACTCCTCTGCATTTTCGAAATTTTTCATAATCCTAATCGACGTAATTATGCCGCCTGAATAACTACTTTCTGAGAATTTTGACAAGAAATCAGAGTCACCTCTCCTCTCAATAGTCTCAATGACAATCTGCAATAAATAATATTATTTGTCACTCGTAAAGTTTCCGCAACTTTTTGCTGACTCACTATAATGAATCGCGGGAGATCACATCCAGGTGATAACACCCAAAGGACACGACGTTTGCTATGTTTGAGTTTGCATATGGACCAGCACGTGCGATTGCAATTAAGAATTCAAGAAATTCCAACAATTCAATGAATCTTTAAAGATTAATCTGCTGCCTCGTGGATTAAGCGATAACCTCAATTAATTGATAGCTGTCAATCGTACGTCTCTATAAGACGCTGATTCAGTGTCTCTTATCATTTGAGCTTGCGCCGAATGGAATGCATAAATAGGTGCATTGAGCAAAACAACAACAAAGATCTCCTATCAAAATGTCAATCGTACATTTTTTGTGACAGTTTTCACGAGGTAGTATAACTATATTTCTAAATTCACGCTCAATTTTCCATGTGAATAAAAAGGTGGTCTTCGTGACCATTAGTTACGGTTTTATTGTTAGTGATGAGACGATTGAATCTGTTTGTTACTATGATTCTCCCATCGATATCTCTCACTTTGTTCCGCGGAACTCTACCCGCTGCTATCTCTTTTTCATAATGCTAAATTAGCTCTGTATAGACCATAGAGATCTCTGTGATCTTTTTAGGACAATTAATTTTCCTTTTTAATCTATGGTAATTATGAGTGTTACGAAAGGTTTCGCCGTATTCAAATCTAGAGTTTTTTTAATTATACATATATGTTATGTGTAAAGATTTGTTCAGAGCCACGCAAGGATAGCACGAAGCCAGTGGCGTAGCGTGCAATCTGGCAACGTTGCAGTTCGTCCATTTAAACCTATGAAAAATATCGAACTATTGGGTGTTCGGTGAACATCTTCGCATTCGATCTTTTACCTGGGTTTAAATGGACACATTACAACGTTGCCAAATTGCATGCTGCGCCATGCCACTGCACGAAGCGCGAGTGACTGAGGGTTCGAGAGCAGGTGAAGAACCATGGCGACACTCAGTCATTGGCGGATCCAGGGGGGGGGAGAAGGGGACGATCGCCCCCCCCCCCGTTCGACCAAAAAATGTTGAAAAGAGGGGAAGGGAAGGTGAAAAAGAGGAGGGTAACATGGTAAAAGGGGTCACCGGGATGCGAAAATCCCAATCCCAATCCCCCCCCCCCCCCCGTTCGTGAGGGCTGGATCCGCCAATGCACTCTTTGGAAAGAACTTACTGATTCGACGGACAAAAATTAGAAAGTTAAAATTACCTAAATGTATCGTTTAAAAGCTTCCGCAGGACTACATTTTACTCACTTGAACTGTACTTCAAACCCACATGATTCTAGCTCAAAAATGTAAACAGAGTGAGGTCAAAATCAGTTCAGAAACGAAAATTTAAGGTGATTTTAACTTACTGATTTTTGACCGTCAAATTGCTAACTACCGAATACCCTTACTGTGCGTCATCTGATGACCAGCTGTGTGATTTTCGAAAAAAAGAAAAAGAAAAAGAAAAAAAAAAACAAAAAATCAGGCGTTAAAAATTTAGAGGGGGGGGGGGGATACTTCGTTATTTATTAAAGCTAGAACTATCCAACAATGAAACGTTAATCCCTACTTTACGTGATCAAGCCGGAAACTATCGTATATCCATTTTCTTCTTTGGCTTATAGAAAGCTCTATGTTTCACGCCCATTTTATTCTAAGGAGGTTAAGCTAACTGCGCCTGCGCCTCCTTTTCGTCATCTTTTTGTTGAGCAATCTTAAACGGTTTGTTTTGTTTTTTCTTTAAGAGCTGAACACGTTAGTAACTAAATTAGTCTCTTAAGTCTTAAGTGTGTGAAACGTGATGAAGCAACGAATTTTGTTTTTTGTTTTTCTCTTTTAATTAATTTAAGGTGAGTACACTTTGAAGAGTGCTGAACGCTTTCAAGTCATCGTCACCTGTCGCGTGGTTTCGCGTAGGTTGCCGTTTTGTTGTTTTTAATTACAGTCAATTGTACTTTAAGAAGTTTGCGGAAAGTCGCTCTCTTGTCAATGTGTGAGTGCGAGGTTTCTTTCGCGTCACACAGTGAGTCGATATGTACGCATCTTAGTTCATAAAGAAAGGAAAAGATAAATTACTTTTGACGATGACCAAAGAGATTTTACCGTAGAGAGGTGATTTCTAGGATTTGCTTTTGAGGACCATGGAGGCAGTCATATAATGGAAATTTCTTATGGACATTTTCTCATGCGGGCGCGGTTCATTTGCGCCTCTAATTTTTAACATTTAAAGTTTAGAAAAAAAAAAAAAAAAATGGGACAGATAATATCTATTTGAAATTTATTTAAAATGAAGGTGAAAGTGTTTTGGAGTGGCTATTTGCACACAGGAATCGATGTATTTGTTTCTTTTGGAAGAATTTCTACATAAAGAAACTGGCCTATGACAGAAACAAGCCAGATTTATTTGTGTAGTTGTATTTCTGTTGTACAGATAGTCGTATTCCAGAATTCTGTGACCAGGTAGTTACTCCAAAACTCTTGCGATTTTGTTTCAAACTAATTTCCACTGAATTAATTACAAGTTTTGATTTAAGGTTAAAAAATATGAGGCAAGCAATGGAAGGAACCATAAACAAATCGTCCATGCTGCCTCACTTTGGAATAAGACTTATATTATGGCGTAACCCCTCTTTAGTTAAAGCTCGTTGACAGTGGCGTCGCGTGCTATTTGGCAACAATGTATTATATCCATTTAAACTCTTGTAAAAGATCGAATTCAGGGGGTGCACAGTGCACTAGGAAAATTCGATATATTTAATGAGTTTAAATGGAGCAGTTGCATTGTTGCCAGATGGCGAGCGACGCCACTGCTCGTTGATGATGACAAAAATATCCAAGCCAGTCAGCAGTTAGGTCGAGTTTGGCAAAAATGAACTAACGATAAAGTTTTAGGTATATGGTATAGGTTGTCTCAAGAATAATTGAACTTGACAACGGTAGGTTTGAATGAAAACATCAGCTTCTAACTGCTCCTTAACCAACCAGGTTGCCCTATCTGAGGATGGAAGCTGTTGTTTTCATGAAAACCAGACGAGTGCACGTCAAATCCAATCTTTTCTGGGACAAGCTATATTATACATTATCTTTCCGAGCTGTCCATAATCTTGCGGAGAATGACCCCACGCTTACAACTAACTCTTTGCAATTGCTTGGTTAACTCGTGATGTTTCATTTGCCGTTTTGCAACTTTTTACTTATTTTCATTTTATACTTAAAAAAAAAAAAAAACAACAACAAAAACAAAACAAAATATTCAGAGTTACCCCTGAAAAAGATTGACATTGCGAGACATAGTCGCAGTCGAGGGAGTTGTAAAATGCTTTGCTATTTTTTCTCTTTAATCACGGGAAAAAAACTACGGAGTCAGTTTATTATCAAACATGGCAATTAATGACTCATGCATGAATCAAATTCCTCCCGCATAGTCATCATTCTTGTTCTTAGGAATCCACCGCAGGAATCGTTTCTGAAAAATTCCTAAAAATTGTTAGTCGCTTCTTCAGATTTTTTTAAGGTTGTAAATTTTCTTACATAAATATTGAGGTAATAATAATTACTAACTCATAATGCACAAAAAATAATTTCTCAGACGTGTTTTTGGGAGACTGTTTCCCCTATATCATCAGAGGGAATGATGAGGAATACGGTCGTCCGAAATGCGCGTCTAATAAATTATTTTTACTGCACCGTGAGTTAATAATAATTAATATGTGCTTACCATTTTTGTTAAAATAGCGTGCTCTGCTCCACTTTCCTTGCAAGAATAAAACTTCTTAGGCAAAATAGCAGGTTCTACAGTGGCGGATCTGGGGAGGGGGGGGGGGTACGGGGGCCCATGCGTCTAATTTCGCATTTTTAAACAGACAGTAGCCCCACAATTGCTTCCTACGACGCTGCAAATTTCAAACTCCATAGCCCCCCCCCCCCCCCCCCCCGTAAATTTTTCAGGTCCATCATTGCTTGGCTACTTTTTTTAATAATAAAAAAAAGGTATTAAACTGTGTTCAAAGAATATTTTCTGGCGAATATAAAGTTTTATGCTCCCTTTCTGTCAATCTTTAATGTTAACTTCTGTCCCTGAAGTTCAGAAGAATTTATCTAAGCTTTTTCCTTGTTTCGTTTCATTTTTTGGCGTAGAAGAAAAAGTATATTTCCAGGCGTTCTAATCCGCAAGAAATTATCAAAGCCCTTCTATAGATGTATTGTACTGCAAAGCTAATTCCAAAAGACAGCCAATAAATTGAAACTATTTTGCTGATAATTTATCTTGGTTCAATGTTCATATCTCTGAAATTATTATGCATCTGTTCAAATCTTCCATGAAGCAAATGTATATTTTTTTTTCGTGCCCAAAAATAATTGACTTTATCCCATTGTGTTATGCTCCGTCCCTCGCTTATTCATGCATTTATTTAAATTATAATTAACTACTTTGCTCACTGCCACTATTGCGGTTTGCTTTTAGGGAACCAGAGCGTTCCTGTGTTGCCGCGATTAAAATATCTCAGAGTAAACAGAATGAGAACTATGATCGGAACTTGGCTTCCTGAATCATAATTAACCGTTTTAGTGACAACGTTAAATACAAAACGATGCTCACGTAACGTTTTCTTGAAGAAGCATGCACTTCCACTATATTTATGTTTTTGTTTCGCTTGGTTCATTTGCGATTTTGTGTCATCTTTTACCTCTTCCATTAAGTCACTCTGTTGTGACGCCCGTTTGCGCCGTCCATTTGTTCAGCTAAAATTCGTGTTTTATAAGGCTTTCAATACTATGTTTTCCAATTTTTTCACCGGTATTAAATACACCCCCCCCCCCAAACAACATCTTTTGTTCCAAAGAATTTAAACAACTTCAATGCAAATTGCATTCCCCCCCCCCCCCCCCCCCTATTTATTCTAATGGTGATTTACAGGCGGTTGGTTACTTATTATAGTACTAGCGGGGACAAAGATACCTGGCCAGGCGTTTTGGATATGCAATACGCAATGGCCAGGCGTTTTGGATATGCAATACGCGTCGCATGCTTGATACCACCCGCCAAGCACATCTAATCTTTCGTTATGATGAACTTAGCTGGGCTCTTCATTGTGTATCGGGCAGTGCAGAGAATGAATGAGGAATCGAGAGGAGGAGGAGGGGAGGGGGAGGGGGTGCATGGCGACTCGGTGCGGTGGCTGTTTACGTTGCATGAGGCTGTAAACAACTTTTCTTTTGTCAAACGAATTCTTCCAGCTTTTTCCTCTATTAGTCTCACTATTGCCGTTTGGCTGTTCGGCCGGGCCCAGGCGCGCGGCGCTGGCGATCATTGTCATCACAGTTGTCGTTTGAAGCGTGTTAAAGATAAAAAATGTCTCAAGCTCTAATTTTGATCGGCCATCGTGGGCTCCTCTTGGTTAAATATTTTCGTCATACTTAATAAAATGTTGATACCTCTTGCCTCTTGGCAGGGGCGTAGCTAGAGATTTTGATCCCCGGGACCGGCCTTTAAATGTTACCCCCCCCCCTCCCCCCAGTGGTGGCTCGTGAAATGCGATATATCGATGTCCTCTCCATTTAAAACTATAGAAAAGTATCGATTTCTCGGGGGTCCAATTGCACCCCCTGACGATCGATACTTTTCTACAGTTTTAAATGGAGTAGCCATCGATATATCGCATTTTACGAGCCGCCACTGCCCCCCCCTTATAATTGCAAGCGAGGCATTACACAATCGTTAAACACCACCACCACCCCCCCCCACCCCCCCCAACCCTCATACCATTTTCATTTCTCTTTTTCTAATGTTTTGTGTATTGAATTTACTATTTTCTCTTAAATAATTTTACAGAATAATAAATTTCTGCTGCTTTTTAAGATACCATTGTAGATTAAAGGGAAAATGAGCACCTACGGACAAAAAGAGCAAACAATTTAGGAGGAAAGTTACAGCTTATACTGACGAAGTGCATTGAAATACAGTCAACAAAGAGAGATAGAAACAAAGACGTGAATGAGTCAGTTTGGGAGTAAGGAACTTTAACCCCGCCTTCTCAACTCTTATATGTTTAGATTTAAAATTCCAACTTCTTCCTCTACATGTCGTCATACCAACAAATAAACTGACAGAGCTATGGAAGGGGTATATTTTTCGAGAATTTGAGACAAGAGTTAGACTTTATATCAAGGGATTTTGCTTTGGAAACAAAATGAAGTATTCAAAATTTGGGGGGGGCATAATTTTCGGAAAATGTCGAAAAGCTGGACCAACAATATTCCTATTTTCAAGAGAAATCGGTCGTTGCAAAATCAGGGCCTATATAACGGCATCTTTTCTTTTTATCGAAGTATCGAATTGAAAAGTAGAGGAGGGCATCAATAATGGCTTCTATAATGTATTTTCTTAACATTTAAAAAGAAATAGAAGAAAAGGCTTTCAACCTTCTTCCAATTTTCCTCCTCCTTTCCCCCTCCCCCTTTCCTCCCGTCTTTTTTCATATTTTCTTTACCTAGCCGCAGAAAATTATTCCCCCTCTCCCGAGACTTGATGCCCGGGGCGGGACGTCCCCCTGGCTACGCCACTGCCTGTTGGCCATTTTTTTATTCCCTCCTTCACTATCTCAGGAAGTTATTTTAGTGTTTGAAAATTCAGAATTATGTCATATGCAGCAATTTCATAGTTTCAATAATCGAAGCTGTTGAAATGAAACAAAATAATCGCTGCGTTATATCGTAAGTAGTAGCGGCTCGTGAATGACGATACATATGTATATTCTGTATATAAATTCTCCATTTAAATACATGGAAAAAAAATATTTTTAAGCGAAGCTCAAATGAATCTCTACGTAATCGCACGATACTTTTGCATAGATTCATAAAGGATAAAAATAGCTATCAATAATTGTTCACGAGCTGCCTCTGATCGATTGGCTCCAAACTATATTATTCAAAGTCGTGGATGTATTTTTTTTTTTTTTTTTTCATTTCTTCCGATTTATTTTGAAACGACATGATTTATACAGTAATTTAGGAAGAATATCACCAAATAAATGGGAAGCACGCCACCGGTAAAGAAATTAGAAAAAGAAAAAAAACCGACTGGGAGAAAGATCTTATTTCAGAGAGTTCGCCATATACCCAGAATTTCGATATTTTTCAAGAGAGGTGGAACGCATGACGTCAAACAATGTGGCTCTTGCACACTTTTGCTGTAAGCAATTTAACATTCAATTCTGCTGTAAAAACTTCGAAAAAGAACAATGGCAGCACTAAAAACTTCCGAAATCCACTCTTAAACTCATATAAACGCTTTTATTTTCGAGGGCGTAATGGTGGAAGAGGGCAGTAACAATGGGAGATTCCTATATTAATTTCGTCACTCTTTCTATGCTAACAAGGATGATTCACAGAGTAATTAGTCATCAGAGATCCGCGAAATTTTCATTCTGAAATGCCATTAGAATAAAAGTGAGGCCGAAAACTTAAGATTTCTTTCCAGAATTTATAGAAATAAATGAGTTTCAACACAAATCACACTCGTCCGCCATGTTGGGATATAGGACCACAGCGTTGCCTATTGGTGCCGTTAAATTCCAAACTTGCTTCCATTGGCTCTTATGGGAGTTTCCGTTCTAATTGTATTATTCTGTGGTATATAGGTTTGAATTTTGGAAATGCCAGGTTGGGCAATCCTGCAGTTTGATCAAATCCGTTTGAGCGCGTACGGAGCGCTTCATCCAATCAGGTGCATTGTTCATTTGTTCATTTTTGTCTCTCACCGTTGAGTCTCTCTTTTCGTCCTCACCCTGCGAAACGGGCACCAATTTTCGTGGTTAGGGTACTGCATCGGTGGCTTCCATCGTCGCCAAACAAGCAGTTTGGATGTGCGAGATAGTAAAATGCAAGAAAATAAAAGAACTCTGTGAGCCGAAAAGAAAGATGCATTTGGTTTTTAAGGATAGGTCTCATGATTCCGGAGGTGCGATTTTGACCCAAAACACATTGTTTGAATTTGACTTCTGCTGTGACTTTCTGTTGAGAAATGACGTCCACAAAACGCAAGATTTTGCGGAATTTTACACAAGTGTTTCTCCAGAATAAACCATTAGCAATGAAATAAAATAATAAAGAAAGCAAAGGAAGGAGTTCACGGCTACATGAACCCTGCGTCGAGTTTGCACTGATCGAATTTTTTCACTTAACTTTGGGGTCATTCGGCGATTTCTTCCCAGATCTCGTGAAAGCTTTCAAGAAATTACAGCCCTTTACTTTTTTTAATTTAACTGAAGTTTCTTTCATTTTTTCTTTTTATTTTTTCGTCAAGGGTTACTATTATATCTACCATGTCATAAAAAATAGGTTAATCTTAACTTTGTAGAAATCTGAGTTCCCAATTTTTAGGTTGTAGCTAGATAAGGGGGCTTCACTTTAAAATTTCCTCTTAAGAAGCCAAAATTGTCGAATATTTGGTCCCATTACAGTGCAATGAAGTCATTAATGGAACAGTGCAGAAAAATAAACCTAATGCTTACTGTTTTCTGACGAAGTTTCGGCCTCGTTACTCCCGATCTACTGACCTCAGACCCCTCTCTTAAAAAATGTTTGTCGCAGGAACGATTCAGCCCATTAGGTATAATCTCCAAATTTTAATACTACGAATGAGGCAGTTGCAAGGGTTTAAAAGTGTGTGTGTTTTAATGGAGAAAATTAAAGTAATTGATGAGCTGAAAACAAAAGTGCCTTTGGTTTTTTCCCAAGTGTCTCGGTTTTGGAGAAACACACGTGGAAAGTTGTAAAAAATCGTGAGCGTAGTGACGCCACTACGCGGAATTCCCATTTAAAACAATGTATTGGAGGCCAAAATCTCATCTCCGGAACAATGGGACTTAGAGAGAAACTAAAGGCATCTTTGTTTTAGCTCATCAAGTATTTTCATTTTCATTACAAAACACATAACATTTCAGACACTTGCAACTGCCCCATTGGATAGCTAGTCTTATGAGCATTTGAATGCCATAAAATTGCTTTAGCCTCATTAGTTGTTATGATGGAAGATAGTCACGTGAAGAACAAACCCTATCCATTCCAATTAAAACATATGTCACTCATAGATGGTTCCTCTGCCAATTCATTATCAACACACAAACGAGTTGATTCTTTCACTATGCAACTGAAATGAGAGAGGTTAAGTAAGATTGCATTTGTCCTATTATTTGTCCTATTATTTATTCACGGGCCGTAAATTCAATTCGTAAATTCTTTTATCGTCTCCATTTGGCGGGACATCACGCTAAAAGGGATGTGATAAAATGACCATTTAAAGAAAATAAATGGATAAATAAGTGAATAGATAGATAAATAAATAAAAAAATGGTTAGAGGTATCTAATAGAAAGATGAATAAATGAAGAAATAAAAAAGCTAGACTCTGCATGCGTGTTGAAATTTTTATCATTACATTTTCGTTTATACGTTGCGTAATTGGGAGACATAGCTCTCGATACAATAAATTTTTCTTGGAAAATTAAGAAACTATGGCTTTCTGAAGAAAAATTAGTTTCCAAAATAACAGCCTTTCTTGGGTGGGGAGGGTTAAAAAAAAAAAAAAAAAAAAAAAAAAAAAAAAAAAAAAAAAAAAAAAAAAAAAATCCTCTCTGAACGAATTTCTGCCCATCATGCCTTTGCCTAGCATCGTCTACTGTCCCCTTCAAAGTCATGAGTAGTGGCCTCAAATTCGCGAGCTTTGTTCTACAATTTACATGATATTTATAATTTCAATTGGATCAAGTTGTTGGTCTTTGCGAGCCTCTCTATCTTTTGCTTCGTTTGCTTTTTCTCTTTTGCTCTTTATTTTTTTGGAATTAAGTCCTTTAGATGAGAACGGTAGAAATGAAATACTGGGCCCGGCTCTCTTTAGTAGCAATGTTGAACGATTCAATGTGATATTTTGTTGTTCAGTAAATGACGGCCTTGAGTGTTACGAAATCGTGGGAGATTCAGAGTGAAGAGCTTAAAAACATTTTTCATGAAAAACGTTTTTAATCTAAAAAATCTTAGCTCATAAATTTCGTGAATTGCTGCATTATAGTGAAACTCTCAAGGCTCAAGAGGTCTCCTATGACTGGAGTTGTTTATTGAGGGAGCCGTGAGAATCATTCAATTATTCGACAACAACTGTTTTCTAGCAAGAAGAAAGGAAGAATAAGCCTCTTTCTCCCTTTTTAAAACCTTCTTTTTATGGGAGGAAAGCAGTGGTGGCTCGTGCAATTTGACAACAACGGATTCTCTCTGTTCAAACCTGTAAAATATTCAGTCTTCAGGAGATTCACCGAATCCCAGAAAAATCGATACTTTCGCATAGGTTTAAATGGCACGAAAACAGAGGTGCCAAATAGAACGAACCGCCACTGGAGGAAAGCAAGCGGAAGGTCAATGTCAATTATCAAAACGAGGAGACATTAACACACTATTTAGTAATACATACTAAAAATCTGTGAACATTCGACCTCTTCATGAGGATTGGGGGGGGGGGGGGGTGTTGAGTCGTAACAAATTAAGAATAAGCAGATCCTCCAATAAAGTATGGCACTTTCAAATACACATGAAAGATGTCAATGCTATACGACCGAGAGTAAAATTTATAATTACAGCGCTTTATAAATAAGAGGCTTGAATAGAAAACACGAGCGCACAAGCAAGCATGAGGCTATGAGGCTATAAGGCTGTTGCTTTGAGCGTCCGAAAACCAAAACTGTCGAATTCGAAGGAAAAGAAAGGTTACCGCAGCAGTTTGACTGACTGATTTGATTTACAATCATATCTCGACACTCACGCCAATGCCCTCCTCCCTCCCCCACCACACTTGCACTGATTCCTCTGATTCCGGTCTCCAGCTCATTGAGTGTTGAACACAATGAAAGGTCCGGCCTTGCTCACGTAACAACGCATTGGCAGTGTTTGACGGGTGGTATCAAGCATGCGTTGCGTATTGCATATCCAGGCCATTGCGTATTGCATATCCAAAACGCCTGGCCAGGTATCTTTGTCCCCGCTAGTACATCGTCGGTCTCTAGAGCGCAGAAGCCCTACGTATACAAATAAACGTTTATTGAATTGACTAACAAATGCGTAAGAATACAGCATATGATGCATCAACAACGCGATAAAATCGGTGACAAAAACCATTGTTCTAATTTTTCGAATTTTAATTAGAGGCTCTTGTAAGTGCGAATGTGTGTGTAAGCGTGATTGAATTCGTTAAGACTGATTTAAATATGAAGATCTTATGAAATTTTCTCTGATTAGTAGTGGTAGGTTAGGTGTAAGTACTTGCAAATACCACGGTCTGTAGAATGATGCATGTGCGCCGTTTGTGTCTATGTAATGGCTCTATGAGTCTGTATGGGACTTAAAGAAGTACCCCTTTGGTCAGGAAAGGGTTAAAGGACTAATGGAGTGGCGATGGAGTAGATAATTTTGATCATTTACTGAAAAAGTTGACAACAATCATATTTCGAGTGAAGCACAGCACACACTGTCCAATGATTCTCGAAATTATGTGTGACAACATCTTATATAGACGCGAATTTTTTCGAATGAAAAAGAGTGAAATGGCCGAGAAGGGTCTTGGAGTGGTTATGTCTTTTCGGACCTTGAACAATGAACGACAATACTATGGATTTCTTTTTTTCTGATGTTGACTGTTTGAGATGACAGAGACGAATTGCGCGAGTAAATATATAGACGAGCAAATACTTGTAAGTATATTTTATGACGAATAATGACATGAGACCACGCGACCGACAGACCAACCTATACATACAACGGCGCCCGACGCCCGTATCGTGTTTGCGACGCTGCTGATACTCGCACGAAAATATCACTCAAGCTTTGTAAAATATCACCTGAAAGTCGCATCGTTCCTGTAGGGGAAACTCTGATTTATGCAGACTTCAATTCGATCGATACAGCCATCACCATAAAATGTCATATTTTTCGGTCAGTCCAAACGGAATTTAACAAGAATCAACGCTCTGAAACCTGTGTAAAAAATCGAATCTCGGTGAGGCACGTCGCGTCACTTAGAATCGATTATTTTACTTTGGTTTAAATGGAGAGCATTCCATGACTTTTGATGACAAATTTCACGAGCCGACCATGATTTTTATCTAATATTACTTCCAAAGAAATTTTTCTTCCTGTTTCCTTGCAGTCTCGGTGATTTGAATTCTTCGATATGATTTTTCGAATCACATCAAGGAAGTGTAAGCTTCAAAATTGAGTATTTGCCTAGGCATTTGATTATAAGTGTCCGTCTTTACTAATTGCTTGCGACAGTGCGACTCATAGACACAGCTTTATTTAAAAAATGCGGGTGATGAACAGATTAATCAATTTATTAATCGTCTCGGACGGCGATGATGATAGGAATTATTATAGCTATGGTGAATCATTTTTAAGACTACGAGCATGGTGAATCATTTTTAAGACTACGAGCTTTCATTTCCTTCTCGTCTTTGACCCTCCGCGAGGAATGATGTAAGCTGTTTCTGATTATCTTTCACCATTCAGAGCGCATCATGTATGCGCTTCCTTGGAAATGGAAGAAAGGAGCGAAATTAATGGCGTTCACTGCTCATGAAGTCATAAGTAGTAGCTCATCTCGATTGCGTCTGCGCTGCGCTGTGCAACTTACTTTACAACCTTACCTAACAATATTATTTAGTGTCCGTGGGAAAAATTCCGTCAGCCGAAGAGGGGCAACCCCCCCCCCCCCCCCCAACCGCGACCGATGAGCCGCTTATCAGATTCGCTAAATCAAGTTACAGTGAGCAGCGAGTCAGTCGTCGCGGCACACTGATTATGATCAGCTGACCATGCACCGACCTTGAGTTGTATTCCATCGCTATGACGTGTGACGCCGATGTCTTGTACTCTATGGGTCTCCTCCTCATGTTAATCTGCGAAATCCGCGTCCTTGCCGATGTGTGTTTTGTCTCTGTTTGCGCGCATGCCTTTTACGTATTATTACATATGTGCGACTATGCGTATGAGCTCATCACGCAACGGGCGAGACTGGAAGATGTTACAGGTATGTGCGCACCCGCACTCGTGCAATCGTAGGTGATTTTGGTCGGGGCATTCCTACCGCTGAAGCTCCGTTTGGAATCCATTGTTTTCCTCCGATTCGGATGAAATTTCGAATTTTCAGAGGTATTGGATTTTGTTGAGAGACGATCGACGAGCTGTAGCCTGGGGCCACTCCATGTTGTAGGTCCTACACGGAAAAAAAAGATTAGTGAAAATAACCATACGGATACCTGATTTTGGCACCTGCTAGATGTTATGGTAAACTTGACCAGAAGTATGGTACAATTACCGATACTTTGAGTAAATTCGACATGCAATCAGGTAACATCACCTAGTACCTAGTCAAAACATAGTATACTTCTGGTTAACATTACCATAACATCTAGCAGGTGCCAAAATCAGGTATCCGTATGGTTATTTTTACCGTAGTTTTTTTTCCGTGTATAATAAAAAGAAATGTGGGCACTATATTTCCTCTAATGTTACTGCGTCTTATCGCATGAATCAGCAACAGTGAGGATAATTTAATATTGTCAACCTTGCAGAGATAATGTCGCGAAATTTTAGAAAATCTTGACTAAAAGTTCGAGAAGACTTCAAAGTTGTCCATTATCCTCCGCAACTTTTGGTCTAAATTTCCCCAGTGTGACCCACTCACTCGACTGCCATCTTTGAATTTCGTTAAACGCATTTATTGAGAGTGGATTTTGAGACTTGTCGGAGTTTTCAATGTGATTTTCACGCGATTTTATACTGGAATCGACCCTCCGTAGTCCATAACGCTGTAGCCAACAGTTTGCAATAGACCCATTGGGAAATCCCAACTAATCCTAGATTTTCTTTCTGTCGCAGTGAAAGTGTTTCATAATGTAGAGTAACAGACAAATTCGATTATACTTCCAAATTATGGCTCGTTATAGGACATCCGAGTTGGAATTTTGTTTAAACGCATTCATTGAGTTTGTGAGAAGTCAACTTTGGGACTTTTTGGTATGCTTCCAACGTTATTTTCTACTGACTTTCTTTCAGATTCAACCCACTTTACTGCTGTTGCGGAAGTTTGCGACTGACCCATTTTCTGTCTTGTTTCATTGAAGACAGAGACAACTCAGCTCAGGAACGCCAGCTTAATAAAAGTTGAATGACCTTTTTTTTTGTAATGTTTTTGTATGTTACCATCAACAGGTCTGAGCAGGTGTACAGCAGATCTTGCGCCGAAAAAAGTAAAAAAAAGAAAATTTGTAAATAAAAGAAAAAAAATGATTAAAAGGAGGTTGTTTCCTTATTGCCTCCTGATGAGAGAAATGACCGTCTCCAATCAGTGGCCGCGCCGTGGATGCCTCCAAGCGTAATTAGCTGCAGATGGGCAGCCTATGTGACAACGCTGATCTTAACTGGAGCGAATCTGGGTCTTCGCTTTCTTCACTCTTGTCGGTCTCCTGGCTGGGCCGGGAGCCGGGTCCATCTTCTTTCCCACCGAGCAGTGGGATGGAAACAGTCAATCGCAAACCAACCGCTTCACCGAAGATGTGTTTATGATACCTCCCTCTTCTCTCACACCTGATCTGATCTTTCATAATTAAAGTCAAGATTATGGAAAATATGAAAGTTATAAAACCGAAAGTTGCGATACCTCTATAAACTCAGCGCGTCATTTGCAAACCAAACTCTTGAGTATCATAATACTTTTTTGGGACCCTTCCGTACCTATTAAGCCAAAATTTTCTGAACTATCAAAGTTTTTACTAACCAATACTCCTGTGGTACCTTTATGAGCCCAGCGCGTCAGCTAGCTGCTTTCATACAAAAAATTGTCTATAGTCTTCCTTCCACTTCCGTATACCGCCGTAGTACATTTTTTGGAACCTTCGCTCTCCTCCACCTAATAGTCAAAATTATGGAAAATATAAAAGTTTTGAAACCTACTCTTCTATGGTTGAACTCGGCACGTGAATGGAGCTCTTGCAAGGTTTTGCTGTAGACAAATGGCGTATCAATTCTGATGTAAAATGCTGCGAAAATAACGATGAGCAGACCATTGAAAAAGTCTAAAACTTACTCCTCGCAGAGAAAACTTAACTTGAAATTTTGGGTGACCGCACCCTTGCATGTATGCACCAACCTTGGATTCGGACCCCAAACAAAAGAACAGGACGTGAAATTACGTGCCATCTTCCTCGTTTATTACGCAACTTGGAACTTTTCTGTAGTTATCACCGTACTCTTAGTGACAATATGTGTATAAATGGACCTTTAATTCCTTCAAATTTTTGAAAGCAAATTCATTTATCGCATTGTTCAAATTCGTAGGTTATATGTTCTTTTGTTTGGGGTCCGAATCCGAGGCTGGTGCATACATGCAAGGGTGGTCATCCGAAATTTCAAGTCATGTTTACTCTGCGAGGAGTAAGTTTTAGACTTTTTTAATGGTCTCATCGTGATTTTCGTAGCATTTTACATTGGAATCGATACTCTATTTGCCAACAGCACAACCGTGCAAGAGCTCCATTGCAAATCAACCGCTTAAGTACCAAAGCAATTTTTTGGACCCGGCCCACCCACCCTGACTCGTATCTATTAGGAATTGATGTGGGAACATAATATGCTTCAATTTATTTAGAGTTCAACAATGTGTTCGAACACTCGAGTGTTGGAAATGTCATCTTAGTTTTTTATTTCTTTTATAATTTTGTTTTTTTTTTTTTTGCTTCGCTGCAGTGTGGAGACTTCCTTTAGAACCCGCCCCCTCTCCCCCCCTCCCCCACGGTTTTAGATTTTGCCTCTTTCCGGTGGGGCCCAGATTCGTGCCACTGTGCGGCGTTGTGTCGCATCACTTCGGGAATGGGTGACGACTCAACTCGAGTAGCAAAGTGATTCTCATCTGGGACATGGTTAGTGGTTACCGCTCGATTGCTGACTAGGTGACTCCGTTGCATGCAATCGAAAATACCCATGGACGTATGGACTTACCTTACCTATACACATACCTCTGAGATTGCCTTACAATCTTTTAAATCCTCAATTTGCGGTAAATTCGGCAACCTCTGTAAACAAGACAGTGCAATGCAACATGGCTGTGACGTTTGATCGGCTTGTACAGTCGTTTAAGTTTAATGTACCAGCGTTGCAGAATGTCGTCGCAAATAATTATTCTCCTGAAATGGGGACAAAATGAAAAATCCAAGTCGGAAAGAATTATTTCGGCCCAAATTGGCAATTCTGCAGCCATCAGCAGACACGAACGAACGCTAATCACATCTTCGCTTGAATGAGGACCATCATCGTTTTACAGTTTGTTGGCTTTCATGGTTGTTGGGTCCTACCGGGTGTCTGGATGACATTCAAAAACGTCGCCGGAAAATCTTTCCGCCAGATAACTTTGAAAAATTCAGACGCGGAAGCACTGCACTCGCTGTAATTAATTAAAACTCTGTATAAGCAGTAAAGTACTTCAGGTGAACGCACTGGTATAACGGAAACCGGTCCAGTAACAGACACTTTTCTTTTTCATCCAGGTATTCTAAGAAATTTGAGCTAATTTTGTTTGTGTTATTACTTTTCGTGCAATGTAGGTAGGTTTTATTCAGAGTGCTTTAAAAGCAAAATTTCGTGCATTTGATTCTCTCAAAGCAGAGAGATTTAAGGATAAAGACAGCCACCTCGTGTAAACAAATCTTACCAGCTGATTCTCGTAACCTCTTAAAGGATACTCCTACATTGCTAAGCATTCAGGTCTATAGGGAACCTATATATTATGTCTCTAAGCAGTCTTTTAAGGCAGATAAATGAGAAAATTCAGGCAATCTATTGGGGGCGCTTAGTTTTTCTGGGCCTGGTATTATGCTGAAAGTATGATGTGATCATTCAAATGAAAGATTGAGGTTTGAACTTTCATCTAAGCCAAAAATATTTGAACTCCGTTGAGTTTATCGAAATTTATGGATAAAATCCTCTGCAAGGTGCCTTAACCCCTTATAAGCCAAGCCCGAGTATACTCGTTTTTCTCCTCTAAATCTATTTCACATTGTTTCAGTCTTCATTCCGGATAAACGGGATCATCGATGAAAACACCTGCAAGATAAGGTTTCGTCGATGCGCCTTCAATTTGTCGTATAGGCAATTCCAACTCCCTTGAGTACGAACAGTTAACTACCTTCCCTTTATAAACGGAAGAGTGGCGCTCTTTTGAACTAACCTGGTCCTTAGAGTAGCGAGGGTTAAGGGTGTCTGTTACCGGTGCGTTCTTCTTAATTATTTCTGAACAGCCATTCTTTTTGTTGCGGACTTGACCATTTCACTGCACTATACATGCAGTATGCGATTTAACTATTTTAAATATCTCAAAAGGTAAATGTACCTATGTAAAAAGTTAGTGTCGAGTATAGCGTCCATTCTCCTCTAAAATATTAGGAAATGGATCTTCTTCTATTTTGGAGTGCTTGAAGAAAAACAGGTGCCACAATGGACGTCACCCGTCACCTTTTACGCAGTCTCGGCCGTATAACACCTGCTTTCCTCAATTGCTCCCAAACGGAAGCTGGTTTTTATTGATGTTTAGAAACTTGTATAAATGCTCTGAGCACTAGATTTCGAGAATACACAAACATATTTTTTTCTTTTGAAACTGCTTTGTTAAAAGATTTCGTTGCATTGTACAATGACATGGCTCTGACCCTATTTCATTTGAGAAAAAGTCTGTGCATTATAGTTAGGATAACGCGTGTGATTGGTTATGAAAAGACTCTTTCAATCGTTTATTTCGAGCCAAATCGTTTAAGCAATTCAATAAATCATAATCTTTTGAAATTTTAATATTCATGCACGACAAAACGGCATATTTCTATGCGGATCTGTGGCTTTTCCTCGCATCGTCTCTCTCTCTAAGCAAATGCGTGATGTTTTCAAAATACCATTTCTTCATTATCCAGATTCGTTTTCCAAAACAATTCAGCCTCAGAACGTATCACTGACAACTTTTTATTTATAATTTTCCTAGTTTGAGGCACTTGTAACTACTTTTGTTTGTTTGGTTCATAACATTCATACCTTCTGTCTAGATCTCATTCTAATATCGTTTTTGCCAATCAAGCCATCTCTCATACTTCCTCGAACTTGAAACTGAGACTTTTTCCGTTCGTGTTTCTTTCAGAAATAAATTCTGTGGGCCTCTGTCCTGCCAACTTCAACTAAAAAGTTGCGAGTGAATGTCTTCATTGTTTGATTTAAAGAGAAAAAAAAAAAAAGAAAAAAAAAATATCAAGAAGAGAGTGAGATAGCGCTAATGAATATTATACGTGATGGTATGAGAGAGAGACAGAAGATTTTTAAACGTATGCAACGTCGTCCAAACAACGTCTGGAGTGGTTTATCACCACGCCGATTTAAAAGTTCTGGCATAGACGGCTGTGCGAATTAATAACTATTGTAATAATTTCCGTGTAATAATTTCCGAAAAGAAATTATAATATTTTTTAAAAGGAATTCTAGCCGAAAGAGCTAGAAGTTTTTCATGCCAGTAATTCTATTTGTAAAATCACCAGACATTATTTTTTAAAATAGTAAGAAATTCTGGCAAATGTTTTCGCATAGTTGTGCAAAAATGATCAAAATATTAGGAAAACTCAAATTCTCAATTATAGTTTCTTGTGATTTCGAGTAGAATTTCTAGTGCGTAATTATTCTCATCTTCCCTACTGCGAAACCGTTCCGAACTATCATTATTACTTTTCGGGGCCTATTTATATATTATTCTCAGTTATTCACATTTTTCACAGTATAAACCGATCTATTACTTACACGGAGAAAAAAAAAATCTGATTGAAATTACGGAACGTAGGAAGAAATTGGGGTAAAAAGAAATTCCCTTTAAAATAATAAGAATTCTCTGATTCAACCAGAATTATCATTGGTCCAATTGAACGTTCTGATGATTCAGAAGAATCGCAAGAAAGAATCGTTGGATCAATAAGAATTCTGGTTGAATCATTAAGAATTCTTATTATTTTAAATGGAATTTCTTTTTACCCCAATTTCTTCTTACGTTCCGTAATTTCAATCAGAAATTTTTCTCCGTGTATTGTAAAATTATTTCGTCACCATTATCATGTGAATGAATAATATAAACAACGAGGAAGTTACGATGTCCGGTTGCTAGCTCGTTAATTTCATTCATAAAATTGCGCATGACAAGGTTAAGCGTTTCTTTCTCTCTGCCTGCGTACGCTTTACCATGACGTCATATAAAACAGTCCGTTATCACCGACGACATCTTCTCATTCGAATTTGATCGTCAGCGAGATATTGACACTAGCCAGTAGATTCTGATTTCTAAAAACTGTTTAATTTATGCGTGAGTTTCGAATTCCTTCCTATTTCGTGTGGAATGATCAAGTCAGAAAAAGTCTCCCCGTCTTTGTTTGCCGTCGATTGTCAAGCAGGAAACTGTTGCGCTCGGAAGGTATTTATAAAAGCTTCAACGAACGTGTTTTGTCTTTCAGGATCTTCTGTTGCATCTTGCATTTTTTGTTATTGAGTACCTCCAAAAAAGGGTAGATGCAGATATACTCTGCAAACTGTACGGGTAGATGCATTCGATTTTGGGTCTTAACCAGGGCTGCCGTTTTGCGTATAATCAATGCTATTTTTCAATTCACCGATGATTCCACCAGTTGAGAAAAGATTACACAATTCAGTTCAGTGTATGACTGTAATGCACGAAAATAATCTGATCTGTAATCTTTCCTTAATCAGTGGAAACTCCGTTGATTAATTAAAATATCCGCAAGTTTTATAAAGTCATCGACGATTCCACCGGTTGAGAAAAGATTACAGATGCGAGTATTTTAGTTTATTATAGTCACGCACTGAACTGAACTGTGTAATCTTTTCTCAACCGGTGGAATCATCGGTGAATTGAAAAATAGCATTGATTATACGCAAAACGGCAGCCCTGGTCTTAACGCGTCAGCATAACCATTCACTGAGGAAAGAAAGACTGTTAAATCAACGAGGAAGTTGGGTTGCTGGTGGCTTTCCAGTTGTTGATAACGGAATGAACGTAATTGTAAAAATTTAGATGCTAGAAAGACGTCCTGTGATTTTAACAATATTTGTCGTTGTGATAACAACCTGATTGTTCCTGCGTTGATCTAACGGATTTTTTTTTTTTTTTTTTTTTTTTTTTTTTTTTTTTTTTTAATGAATTCTGATATTGGTCCAACCCCTAGAAGTGGTGGTCCATAAAAGGGGGTGAAGGGTGGGGGGAGGTACGGTTAACACTCCTCTAGAGGCCTCAAATTTAGCCTTTTTTCAACACTTGCGATGCTTCAAATTTACAAATTTATGTGTGCGTGCCCCGTCTCTGCCACCTCGAAAAACTGTCTGGATCTGACACTGTCCTCTTGCACCCGTCCGGTCCATTCCAACTATCCGCACTCCCCATGACTGTCCCGCAAGGGGCGGCTGTTGCCTGATGATTTCACTATTGCCAAATGTGTGATCATTTTAGTACTCAGCCTCTTCTCATTTAGCCCTATGTAACAGTATGTTACCTAGTATTTTACCTTGAACGCTCCAAGTCAATGATAGTTGTAAACACACCAGCGTGTCGGACCAAGGCGTAAAAATGTAACGCTTGTGGGTATATGCAGCAAAGAAAGTTGTTTATTTCGACCCAATTTTCTTTCAATCGATTCCTCGATCGCTATCGACGGTTAATCGGTTTGTTGGTTTAAACCGATACTTTTCGTGAGATCGAACATTGAACAATCGATGAGCAAGTATAACAGAAGCCGCACTTTTGTAGGTGACCCGGCCGGCTGCGGTCAAAGAACGTTGCATCGCATCGGTCAGAACAGTCGAAGATCACCTGTGGAAGGGGGGGGGGGGATGAATGAAATAAAATGAAAAAAAGTTGTTGAAGTGGATCCTGCTGGTTTTAATAGTTCACTCGTTCACTCATTTACCCGTTCACTCAATTTTCCTAACTTCGACTCGACTTCGAGTTGGAATCAGACTTGGTTTCTTGGTTTCTTGGTCTTGGACGGATCAACGAAATTAGCTCAGCTCAAGTCTCAAGTCAAGTCGAGACAAGACAAGACAAGACAAGTTAAATCGTGAGATCGTGATGGTGGTTAAGTGCCGTTGCGTTGGTTGCCGTTCTTTCGGATATAGCCAAGCTGAGCCGCTTGAGCTTGAGCAGTTGACTGTTGACTGTTGAGCGCCGAACCCCGCGACCACCACCGATCACTGCACCGCACACCGTTGCTGCACCGCACTGCAAACTCCTCTGTACTTGCTCGGTTGCCAGATCGTGGACCTCCGGGGGTTGATCCCGGGCTGTTACACGTTTGTGACGGTTTACAAATTTTAAATCAATTTTGTTGAGAATTTAAAAAACCTAAAAAAATTGTGCAATGGGGTTCTTGCAAACTTTTGCTCTAACCGTACGATTAGTCAAATCTGATGTATACAGCATAACGCTGAAAAAGTATAAAATTCAGTAATAAACTCAGAAAACAGCTGTAACAGCTAGATCGCAATGGCGGAGCTACACAGATTATATCATAGGAGATTCCTTTCTAATCTGTCACTTTTTCTACGGAAACACAGATATGTATCACATTAGATAGGAATCTCCCTCCAAATCTGCTTAGCTCCGCCGTTAAGCCCGATTCTGAGAGTGAATTTTGTAATTTTTTAGTGTACCAAAACTGTCCTTTTTACAGGTTTTCATGCAAGAAATGAACTCTTCAATCACTTAAATCCCCTAAAAAATAATCTGATCGACAATATTGCTCAGGAACAATACTTAACGTAGAGAAGGAAAGTTCCTGAAAGTTTCAAGATATTCTTTGCATGAGTAGGTCTAATTTCATAATAATATTAAAGTCAAGTGAAAATGGCAAGGTTTAAAGTCGAGTAGGTCCGATTAGTTAATAGTTCTGTAGTATAAATGATAGTCCATTGGATACATCGATCGAATAGTGGAAATTCCAAATGAATGCTTCGTTAAGCGCCTTCAATTGATGATGTAGGCAAAAACAAGTACCGCGGAGTAGGAACAGTTATCTCCTCACTTAAACTTGAATGAGCGCGTGATGAGGTGACCGATAAAACTTGTTATGCACTGAAAGTTGGAAGTGTTAAATTTTGGAATACATTTTACAGTCTCATATTATGTTACTTCTAGCCTTCATAGTTCCACACTTTTTGATCCAACCAGTTGAATTTCTATCAACCTCATTTTCTGTGCATAGAGAAATCCCAAAATGAGTCAGTCCCGAACTTGTGCTACATCTATAGAAATAAAGGCTATTTCTGGTATCAATTTACTTGAAAATAACGTTGGAAGCGTCGGAAAGTTCTAAATTTGACTCGCAATCTATAGATTCGTTTAAAAAAGCTCCCAAGATAGCCGTCAAATGAGTGGGTCTCAATGTGGAAGTCCCATCTAATCGCAACTTTCAATGCTGAGAAAAGTGACAGAGAAAGCTGCAATTTAAAATGGACTCGCCATTTTGTGGCCGCTCTTTTTGCCGCTATCTTATCGGATTTGTGAGTGGATTTTGAGACTTTTTGATACTTTCAAATGATGTGATTTTCACTCGATTTTTCTCAAGAATCATCGACCCTCCAAACCACTTTAGCACAATTTTGCAATGGGCCCATTATTTCCTTCGTGAAATTGTAAATTAGGTATATTCTCTCACCCATGCATAGTCATATATTTAAGCTTTGTAAAGAAAGTTGGCACGATGATGTATCTATCTTTTCATTCACTCGTGGTGGCCTCATGTTTTACTTTGTCATTGCGTTTTGCGCAATACGCACTCGATTCTTATTGAGATGGCAGGCGTCGCACATCGGCTGCTTTGAACTGCTGGCGCCCTAAGCTGCGACCGCCATGCCGCAAAGTGAGTTGGGTACTTTTGATTTTTATGACGAAAAATAAACTCTCGCTCTTTTTCTTCATGCGCGATGCGTCATGGGAAAAGATATAATCTTGCTTGCTACGAGAGTTGACATTTTGACGCACTCTATAACGTATCTAGGTCGTTACAAGTAAAAGAAGCCTAAATAAACAAGGCCTGTATCATAAGTATAGGGAAAGGTTAAGGTGATTCTAAAGCGAAAGTTAAGGATCTTTCAATCTGCTAGATGACTCCCTGCACTTAAGTACTTCCCCGAAATTTTAAGATAACACATTATGGATTTTACTTACTTTTTGAGCCATCAAACAACAAATTTGTATAAGATGTAGATTTGTAATTATTTTGAGAGCGGATTTAGGCTATGTCTTTAATAAGTCCAAAATAAATTTACTCTGTCTCTCTCGCGCACCCTTTAGGAGATGGTAGATGTGGAATTCGCTCCCAAAATTAATTATGACTTGATTTTTTAACCAATTTTGATGATTGGTGACTCAAAAAACTTATGAAAAATAGAAAAAAAAACCTCATATAACGTTCTGCTAATTAGTATAATCATTTATTGTTATCCCATTCTACATAATTACTCAAAAAGGACGAAATTTCGAGAAGTGACTAGCGCCATTCGAAAGATTGAAAGATCTCCAGCTTCCGCCGGAAATCACCTCAACCAGAAAACAGTAATAATTAATTAGAATGAAACTTCCGCTCATTTCGAAGCATTATTTTCTGGTTCACCATTTTGAAAAGTTCCAAACCATCCCCTGCATGGAAAGGAATGCGATATATAGAAATAGTGGTTCGTCCTCCATTTTGAAAAGACATTGAAAGTGATCGAAAAAATGTTTCCATTGACTCGTATGGGAGTTTTCCTTTTATTGTATATTATTCTGTGTGCCCTAACACTTTTGTCCATGATGGCAAGTAATCTGTCCGAAAATGTCACTTAGCATCATGATCCATTGCACCATTTAATTGTTTTCAACTTTCATATGCAGGAAGATTAAAATCCTTGTCTATATGTTGGTGTCTCCTGAAATTGTTGAAATCTCACCTATTGTGCGATCGGCGTCGTTCCCTTCTCTGGAGTCGTCAGCATCGCGTCGCCCGCTGCATTTGGGAACCGGGACAATCGCAACATTCAACAAAAGCTCGCGATTCGTCGCGCACCGTTTTTTTTTTTTTTTTTTTTTTTTTTTTGTGGCATGCGGGCGGTGGGGGTGGCCCCGTGAGCGGAGGCGTGGTCCTGTGGCGCAGCATCTCTAAGCGCCGTTGTCCGCCCTGCTGTCAAATTGCGTCAATTTTGCATTGATTTCCAATGATTTTCAGCGATTTACGAGAAATTATTGGCAATCGTCGGTGCCAACGCTTTCGCCGTTGTACTGAACAGAAATTCGGGTCGATGAATACTCGCAAGCCCATGCGAGTCCACCCGAAGGCCGCCGAAAGGACCCGAACAGTCGTCACTCTGTTTTACACGGGATGGCCGCTATGGCTGCTTGGTTAAAAATCGTCAGTTGCAGTTATTGCGTCCGATATGAAAAAGGATTTATCTCAGATAAGATGCAAGGTAGATTGTCGGGAGCTGAAAAGTTTGTGACGTCAGTCAAATCACCCAAATTAGTGATTAGGAGCCGACATTCGTCACTCATCGACTGAAATCCCTGTATCAGTATAGGTATGCATTTATGTCAACTTACTAAATGGACTAACGTTCGCTCACTTTTCGGCCGAATTTTAACACGTTCCTCGACTTTCCCACGACTGGAAATGTTTGAAGCGTAGTTTATAGGAAGCTATTTTGGGCTTTTTTTTGTTGAATAAAGGCAACATTTAAAACATCTGGAAAAGGGGACGTATCCGTCACTGATCAGTATTGACCCTTTATGGGTAAAATACCCGTACATATTCGTTTTCTTCAATATTATATTCACCCTGAAGGAACGCTCGCGCTGACGGCTGAATAGTGGACAACGGACATCTGAAATGAATGCTTCGTTGAGCGCCTTCAATTTATGATGTATGCCAAAACAAGTACCGCGGAGTAGGAATATTTATCTACTTGCTTGATTTGAATGAGTGCGATGTGATCTAACGCATTTTCACTCCACCCGGCACCCTCACAGCTTTATACTCTATCGATATACGGTTTACTTACACGCCTATTAGAGTGGATCGCGGCTCCATGTTGCAATATCTTCTAGACTCCACGCCTATCTTCTTTTTTTTTCTCCACGCGGACCTTGTTTACACTTTTTGGAAGTAGGAAGTTGGAGGTATATAGTTTCAAAAGACATATATTCCTTTTCCTACTGAAATCTCAAATGACGCGTCTATGAAAAACTTTTTTTTTTTTTTAATCGTCGAAAACTCATAATTTGCTTGAGACAAAAGTGAGTTTGACGCTTGCAACGTGCTTTGAGAGAACCGTGAATAGATTGAGCCTAAGCTGTCGAAAACATCAAAAATGACCAAATCGACCAATACGAGACGGATTCGCCCAATCGATTTCATTTCCTTGATCGCCGTAAGACTGAAATCAATGCCGTCATGTTGACGCGCGATTGGTGCTGCTACATCGACTATAAATTGTTGTTGATGAGCGTAGGGGGACTATAATCTGTAGCATCTCTAAGAACCATGTGGATCCAAACCGCATTAAAACCATCCGGAGGCAAAGTGGTTTTGGCTGCCGCGCGGCACGAGAGGTGCGTTGTTGTTATTAGGGTCATTAATCGCGCACCACGCATGCGCGTGAATGGGCAGTACCTACCTTGTAGACGTCTCAATCTATATATGCCGCCATAAATTTTGCCCGTCAAGCCAAAAGCTCGTGTCAGATTAGTTAAGTAACTTGTTTCTAGCATCAAAAGAGTTAAGGTTGCAGCCGCATCTTTAGATTCACTCTGTAACAGAAGTCTGCTGGCTGCAGAACGTATCCTTTCTTCTTGTTACGGACGTCACTATCCCACTGTTAACCATTAAATACATTTTAATAGTTTCGAAACGAGAGTGAAACTTTAAGTGCGTCCAGGAGCGCATCCACGTTTTTCGAATTATAAATAAGAAAAAGCCAATTCTTTTGAGGAGCATTTGAGGAAAAACATACATTACGCGGAGTACGGGTGTTATCGTCACCCGCACCAGTGGCGTAGCCGGGGGGGGGGGGGGGGGGGGGGGTCCAGACCACCTGGACCCCCCCCCTTGACAATTTTGGACCTCGGACCCCCACCCCAGAAAAATTCCTGGCTACGCCACTGACCCGCACTCGGTGCAACATCCTAAAAACAACTGAACTTCACTCACTTTTGTTTTAAAATTATTGAAATGGTTTTGTTGCTTGATGATTAGCGGTCAAAATGTGGCGGACACTGAGAATTCATGCGCCGTGTTTCCGCCATCAGTGAGCGCCCAATTCTTCGAACTTTGATTTTGATTTTGATTTTTGTGGGTCAAAATGGGAAGTATAGGTTTATGTATCGTTCGATCAATCGATCGAACCACGCAAACCGCCTTTGCCGCGAAGAGTCTTTCTTCAAAGAATGGTTGTATAGGGTCTGATGGTCTGATGTGATTTATAGGTTTGATATACATCTTCCGTATGAAATTCTGAGTATCAAATCAAAAGTGTACCTATAGTTTGGGGCCAATCTTTTTTCAAATGTCGATTATAAATTGAAACTGTGGAATTAGGACTCTTTTTATACACTCGGTGTGCGTAGCATTGAAAGAGTTGGACTAGCAGTATGTTAGAACAGGGTTCATTTAATTGTGTATTGGTGATTTTTTACCTAAATTTTATTCCAAAATATGTATTTAAAAGCCCGAAATCCATCGTTGCAAGCAGATTTGAATTGGCCTTCTATCGTTTTGATGCCGAAATTTCCTTTGGAAAGTTCTTTCACGCGGGAAAATACATTGGGTTTGGGTTTGTTTCGCACCAAAGTTGGCCATCGATGTATCAATTTACTAAAACGGTCTATATCGTTCATTTTATAGTCTTCCTCAGGAGATTATAAATTGGGTCCTTAAAGTAACCGCAAGCGAACATCTGGTGATGGGTGTGATGCGCACTCCGCACCATCCACCACCATAGTCTGTCGGTTCGCAAACCTTTGACCATATCAGAATGGAACCAACCTCCCCTTCATAAGAACCGATGGAAACCGGCTGACTTATCTCTATTTTTCGCATTGTTTTGGCATGGGGACTCTAACAATCTTCTCAAGTGGCGGAGAAACACTGATTGTGAGAAAAATTTCCTGTTACAATAATATAAGCGCAAGTCCGTTTAGGAAGGTATTTAAACAGAATTTTCTTTTAAGTGACTGGAATTTCGGTTACTTTAACAGAAATTTCGGTAAGTGTAACTGGCGTATTCTTGCTACTTTCCCAAGAAGTCTGTTTAATACTTTCCTAAACGGAATTTCGTTTGAATTGATAGGAAATTTATTCTCACATCATCAGTGAATTAACGCTTCTAAATGAATCTAACAATAAGTCATTCTGATTGCAGTATTTCGTGCTTTGACGATTACTGATGATGTCGAAGAGCATCATCAATCCTGGTCAGTGGTGGATCCAGAAAAATTTTCTGGGGGGGGGGGCACGCCTGTGAAATTTTGAAATTTGAAGCGTTGGTGGAAGCAATTTCGGGCTATTTTCTATAGAAAAAAGGCAAAATTTGAGGCTTCTGGGGGGGGGACGTGCCGCCCCTCCCCCCGTGGATTCGCCACTGATCCTGGTGCAGATTCGTTTTGTGTTAAGATACACACAATTTTGAAAGTTTTGACGTCAACATGTGGCTGCTAGTTTGCGGTTTTTTGAAAATGATGTATGTTGTGTAGAGATCCCCAAATTCCCTCTTATTTGGATCCAATCTGATCGTCTGTGAAGAATTAAGTCTCATCGAATTTTGAACAGTTTCGCCGGTTCGCGCTAACCGCGGTTAGCGTCGCGTCGCGTTGGGCTCCTTGAGTCCTTGATCAGCGTGTGGTAGATTTGCCTGTCTGGCGCGAAGACTGCGACTTCTTATTCACGAAGTAAAAGCTGCGCGGCCAGGAGAAGTTAAGTTCGAAGTTGAACTTTCACTCGGCACTAGAGCCGTCACAACCACACATTGCACTCACTCATTCACAATCGACCGCCCTTCAGCTCCTCCTACCCCCCTTTCCCTTGCTTTGAGGAGTTGGACCGGTTATTTCCTAGATAAAAACAGACGGGGAGCACTCGCGCCGCGCTGAGCGCCTCGGTTCGGGGAAGAGCATGAAGAGTCTAGGATGTCGTATTATCGTAGTATCGCCCATCATCCTTACGTTTCTTCTTCTTCTTTTTTTTTCACTCTCGTTACGCCTTTCTTACACGCACGTTTTTTTCCTTATTCAAAGAACGTCATTTTATTTGTAGAGGTATATTCATGACCGGCTTGATTTTGGAGTCGAGTGAGTATAAGTGTACCGGTACTACCTACGTCATACACCAAGCTTTTATGTTATTTTATGGTTCTGAGCTTTTTAATTTACAGTTTTCTTCGCGTGCATGTGATGACGCCCTATTGGTCCCTAATGACCCTTAATGTCTGATTTTTTAAGTCGAAATATACTTTCGAGTTAATCTGGAAAGGCAGTCCGGTTTTGTCCCTTTGCCATCGTAACTAGAACCAAAACCTAACTCGCCGCCTATAGTATCATTCAAAACTTTCTATAAAATGATTAGTGTGGCGTTGGTCAGAATTGCTCTCATAGATTGGCGATAGGAAGGAATGGGCCATGAAATGACTTTCAACTTTGCTGTGGTGTAAGGTAGTTTTTGGATCTTTGCGTTTCGTTAGGGGCTAAATTCGGAAACAAATAGAAACCAAGCGCAAAGCTTGCTACAGTTGTCCCTTTTTCCCGGTCTCTATAATAAAGCGTTTACATTGTGTAGCTTATTACGAGTCAAGAATAATAAAATTTGGGTGAGGATGCAACATCCAATTGCATCGTTTAATCTGTTATACCTTGTTGATTTTGACAGCTTTAGATGTGGAACTAGACATAAAATAAAGTATTTTTAAGATTGTATGATTCATAATCGCAAAAAGGTCGTGTTATAATTGTTTACTTTAATAGCCTAAATTTCCGTTCAAAAATGCGCTTATGGTGAAAATACATTGAATCAGTGTTTGTTTGGAACCAAAAGTCCTCGGACGGGAATCGATGCGATATATATTATATATTATAAAACAATAAAAATAGCTGTAAATAACTATAAGAGAATAATAAATGAGCTGTTCAGTCAAAATAAAGCAAATAAAAAGGGGAAAATTAAATCATACTAAAATGATCCGACCTTCAATTGCTATGTTTTTTTATTCTTTTATAAACTTTTTTAACCTACTTTTTTTTATAAAAAGAACTAAAAACAAGCAGATAGTTCTGACACTACAGTGTCAGAGAAGGCGCACCTTGAGCAAATTTGGTCCCTCATAAATCAAATTCCATTTCCATCATCTCAAAAATAATCTGTCCAGCAAAAATTCGGGTCCAAACAAGGGTGCGGCGAGTGGGTAGGGGTTAGGACCACTACGTGCGATCTGAAGACAAAACCCTTCGAATATTCCACCATCTCAAAAAAAAACTGTCCAGCAAAAGATTAGGTATGAACCTGTGTGCGATGAGTGGGGGGGGGGGGGGTGTAGAACCACTACGGACAATCTTAGAACAATCCCTCCGAATTTTCCACCATCTCAAAAAAAAAATTGTACAGCAAAAGTTCAAGTTCGAACCTGAAAGCGGCGAGTGGGGGGGGGGGGGGGGGGGCGGTAGGACCACTCCGGACAATCATAGAACAATTCCTTTGAATTTCCCACTGCAAATCACTAAACGCACGTAATAAACAATCAAATACTCATGAAACAATTTTGAACCCCCTTTAGTAAAAAGGTAGTCAACAATATAGTATGTCCCGCAAAATAGGGAAATGAAAAAGTGATCAGTAGTAAGAAGAAATCGGACCATGCCGAGTCATTGGTTATTAGTCCAGCCAGTCAGACCTCAACGGCCAACGCTCTTAACAGCTTAGATCAGCTCCAAGATGCTCATGAGACCGGAAATGTTTCTCGCAGTTTCTTAAAAGTAATCTTGGAGTCCACTGAAGGCATTATTTCCATGCAAAAATTGGTCTGCAGGTTGACTGGCAGTGACGGCTCTATCAATTTGGCAACACTGTATTCCATTTTTTGGCTCGAGCGCACCTATTTTGATTTTTTAAACGGTTTTGAGGGTTGAATATTGTAACTATGAGTGGTTTATTTTATAGTAGGCTGAATGTAGATTTTTTTTGCTAACTTTCATCCAAATTGATTGAACCAAACCTGAACCATCCCAAATAATAGGATTATATTTTTATTTGCTCATATTCCCATATTTTTTGCTCAATCGCACCTATATTACCTCTTGAAATGGTTTTATTGGTTGTTTTTGGTGACACAGAGAGGAAAGTATGTTAGTACTTTGATAGTAGATTGTGTGTAAAAAGTTTCATGAAAATTCATCCAGCCATTATTGATTGACTCCAAGTTTTAAGATTACTTAATTTCTCACGATAATTCCATTTTTTGGCTCGAGCGCACCTATTTTGATTTTTTAAACGGTTTTGAGGGTTGAATATTGTAACTATGAGTGGTTTATTTTATAGTAGGCTGAATGTAGAATTTTTTTGCTAACTTTCATCCAAATTGATTGAACCAAACCTGAACCATCCCAAATAATAGGATTATATTTTTATTTGCTCATATTCCCAAATTTTTTGCTCAATCGCACCTATATTACCTCTTGAAATGGTTTTATTGGTTGTTTTTGGTGACACAGAGAGGAAAATATTTAAGTTTATTGATAAGATAGTGTGTACAAAGTTTTATCAAAATTCATGGAGCCATTATTGATTGACTCCAAGTTGTAAGATTGATTTCTCACGATAATTCTATTTTTTGGCTCGAGCACGTTTATTTTGATTTTTAATCAGTTTTGAGGAATGAATATAGGAACTATAAGTGGTTTATTCTATAGTAGGCTGAAAATAGATTTTTTTTTGCTAACTTTCATCAAAATTGATTGAGCCAAACTTGAATTATTCCATTTTTATTCATTTTTATCCATTTTACCATTGATTTTAATGAAAATCATTTTTTCCCCATAACTACCCTAAAAGTCAAAATTTCAAAAAAACAAAAAAAGTGCCTCTGGGGAATCTAAAACGCAACAACTGTGCAAAATCTGGATGCATAAGGATCAATGGTTCAATAGTTATGCCTAGGTACGGAGTGACGGACAACCGGACTGACGGACAGACGCCACAGAATTTTTTTACCTAAATCTCTCTAAGTCAGAGAGGGTTAAGAAATATGAAAATATGATGGGAGGATGTTCTTATGGATGGTATTAGACATGATGAGAGGCCATTACTTTGACTAAATCATGATTGACTTTGTTGTGAGAGGCCAACTATCGTAACAAAATACCTTGAAAATCTCTGCGCCATCAGAAGAAATTGACTCGCTAACACAATTTTCAGAAAGAAATGGATCGCTGACTCATATTTCAGCATAAAAGACGCTAACTTACTTTTAACCAAATTGTGAGGCGCAAACTCAATTTACTACAAAAGTCTAAGTGCGAAACTTTTAGGCATGACTGATCAACCTCAAAACACCTAATCAGTCTCTAATTCTGATCATTAGCGTTAAAAATATTTAAATACTAAAAGTGAACACTGAACAGTCATCAGTTCAACCAAAGATAAATAAGAATTCTGAGCATTGAGATAGTGAAAGTCTTGCTGCTTGGACTCTCCGTTTTGCGTTTGACCAAACGCTATAATTAATTATAATAATTACATTTACATGAAAAAAAAACAATCACTCAGAACGGCAAATGATTGGTTCACTTGATCACCTAGAATAAATACCGGGACAATTTGAAATCATCACTAATCAGAAAGTGAGGTTAGTAAAAATTTTTGAAGTAGAATAACTTTAAGAAAACGTGAATCAATGAACATCTAATTACTTCCAACACACTCAAAATTCAGTCGTGATTGGGAAAACATTAACTTTTCAAATGAAATTGGCATTAAAAAAAAACAGGAAACAACCTAAAAATCACGACATCAAAAAAGCTCATTTTGCCATTTGACCACAAGGGGGCGTAGTATACTCTATTGAGTAGCAGACCGATTTCAATAGGCGCACGTAGTACCTACGGTGCGCCTAAAACATCGCAATTGAAGGTCGGATCATTTTATTATTATGATTTAATTTTCCCCTTTTTATTTGCTTTATTTTGACTGAACAGCTCATTTATTATTGTTTTATATATTATATATATCGCTGTACTAGGTAAAACTAGAGTCCCTATGTATGAAAGAGTCAAGACTCGTGAACAGAAGTGAAGAAGAAGAAGGTGTCTGAGGAGCCTGGAGGCGCGCCTCTTGTTTACATTTTTATCCAACGATCTTCTCACCAAAGATTACTTAAATACATGTATTCGCGTGTAAGTAATCTTTGTTAGGTCAACCTAACCTCCAATACCCGTTGGCTTCACTACCTGTTTTAAAAGTATTGCGTGAATTTTATTCTGTTCTGAACACATTTTCACCAACTTCTAATTCAAATTTCATCAGTACAAGCTGAAAATGCCGAAAGTTTCCTCAAAGCTGGGCAGCAGTGAAGATGGTTCCATGAAGATGTAAACAAGAGGCGAGCCTCCAGGGGGGCGATCACGGAGGATCGGATCGTTTCGGTATCGTTATCGTTATCGTTTACATGTAACCTTATGGGTGGCTCAACTGATCGAATCGTTTTGAGCTCCTCGTAACGATTGAAGCGGACGAAAGGAAGCGATGAGTCGCAGGCTGTCGTAATCTCGATCGTTTGAAGTAGGAAGAGGTGAGGAGGGGATCACCTGCGCGATCGAGTTGTGCAGAAGCAAGCTCATTTAATTTAATGCAAACGATAACGATAACGAAACGATCCGATCCTCCGTGATCACCCCCTGGCTTCATCGACCCCTTCTTCTTCTTCACTTTTCAGCAGCCAATCAGAGATGGAACCTCGTATGGCGAGACTCTTTCATATATAGGGACTCTAGGTAAAACAGTCTATATACACACCAACCCTCGTCGAATGCTTGAAATGCGTTTAGCGAAAGTTTCAAAATCTATGAAAAGCTTTTAAAATTCGTCGGTAGTATGATTTTGGTCGAGAACTTCAATTCGTGCTTGCGCGAGTCGTGCACCCTGGATATTGAACGCACTCGAACTGGCGACGCTCGACTGACCTCTTTCGATGGGCAGCTTTTGGCGCGAAATCATACTTTCTTTCGCGTGTCGATGTCGTCGTTGAATGTTGATGTGATGGTCCCGATGCTCCCGATGCCGATGTCACGTCGGCGTTGTCATGCGTCGCGTCCCGGTCGCATCCCGCGCTCATCACTCTCTATAATAATCAATATTCATTGCGCGTACTCGCGACTACAAACGATCTATCGTTCGCCTCCTCTATCTGTACACGTCTCTATGTATACTTTACTATGCGCCGACTGATTGTGAGTTTCTGTCAACACCGACGACACGCGGCCCCGCGGTATGCGCCGATTCACGGAAACACCTACTTTAGTACTTTCTGTCTGTCTCTGTCCTCGCTCTTCAACTCATTTCAACTCCTTTCCCCTCCTCTCCCCTCCTCTCCTCTCCTCTCCTCTCCTCTCCTCTCTCTTCAAACTAATTACTCTCCTCCCCCTTTTCTCTCTTAGTTGCTTCACTCGTCTTCAGACGCACGCTGATCATTTTTTTTTTTTTTTTTTTTTTTCAAAGCCACTTGAACGCGGCATAAAGCGATGCTGCTGGGTTGCCATTGTGTGTGAATTTTACATAGAAGTAAATGTTTTACCAAAAATGGTCCGAATTTGAATGAAAAGTACCCGAAAAGAAATTCTGACAGTTTTTAGGAGGGTTCTCTGGACTTTTTTTTTAAAGAGAAGTTTGGCCAGAAATTCTCCGACTCTTCTCACCAGAGTTGGTCAAACGAGAGTGTAATCGACTACACGATTATCAAGCAATCGGCAATCTTCTTACCTTTGGATGGCAATGGGTCTGTTGCAAAATTTTGCTGCCGCGTTATAGAGCCCGGATTCCTACGTAAACTCACTTAAAAAACAACGTTGAGAGCATCCAAAACCATGCAATGTATCAATATCTTCACCGTAAAAAACTATGATGAATACAATCGATCCTCTGGTGTTTCAACTACTGGAAATTTTTCGATAATCAATTCTTTCGCATTTGTTTAAATGCGGGGGGGGGGCGAAAATCGAGCTGGCTCGATGAGATTTTTTTTGTAGATTTGTCTGCAATATTTGGTAACCGTGGACTTTCGTTGCGTAAATGTCGAACGGTACGATTAGCGCGGATAACATACATATTTACTCGATATTAGATATCCAAGGTTGTAGATGATTGAACCGGATTGGAGTTAATCTCGTGGATTAATTTAGGCGAATTGACTACGCGTGTGTGCGTGTAAATACAGACGTTGAAAGAAAGTGATTTTGGCGAACCTGATCGCCAACGCTAGCGTGTTTATGAAAGAGTGGTTACTGTTAAACATTGCGAAAAATCTAGTGTTATTGTTTTACCTATAGATCAAAAATGAAGACGCCATGAAATATTTAAAAACGGTTTCCGTTTTTGATTGGCGAATACGGCATCATTCGCAGAAATCGACGAGTATATACCTATGTCTACTTCTTTTCGAGATGTGGTAAAGTTAAAAAAAAAAAAAAAAAAAAAAAAAAAAAAAAAAAATGCAACAAAATTCTGAAAATTGGTCGATTCAAATTCTTCGGTCTGTTTTAATAGGCTTTTCCTGAAATTAACAGGAAATTCTTGATTTCGATCTTTGAAAATACTTTTTACTGTTGCAAAATGCATTTTACTGTTTCGGCCGTCTGCCTATTCGAGGATGTGTAATAAACATTTGGTTGAATAGGTGTGTTCAGATGTACATCAGGCATGTCTCTCGAATCATCTAATCTATTAAACTTGTAGTAATAATATAGTGAACTTTCGTCTTCTGTGTATGCGGTTGTCCTGAAACAGATCGAGCTTGACTGCTTTACACGGTTTACATGAAATTATCGCAGTTTCAAACCGCCATTATAGCACAATCTGCAGAAGCGTAGCGTGCAAGTTGATAACAGTGAATTTCGTCCATTTAAACTCGTGAAAAGGGTCAAACCATTAGGGGCTCACAGTGCGCCCTCTAATCGATATTTTATAAGCCTATAAATGGATGAAACGCAGCGATGCTGTAGATTACACGCGACGCACTCAAACCTATGGTTGGTCAAGAGCGCAGTAATAATTAGTATAGCTGATGTTTTCATAATTCAAGTGGTTCAGTTGTGCGGTCCAATCATTTTTGGGACAGGCTATGGGACACCAAAATATTGGACTTCCGCATCTTAGATGGAATAAGGGATGGAAACCGACAGCCCCCCACAAAACTCCCTCATTAACGCCCCTGCGAGTAAATGTGGAGTATATACGATTAAGCTAGGATCTGACTTACTTTAGTAAAATTATGGATTTATCTTCTATAGGTGGAACAGGCCGAACAGGGTTTCTTAAATGACGCGAGTGTTGAAAATGTTAATAGCTTGTATGAAACTGGCCAGTTGCGTCGAAATGGATCACATATTATATCCTGACGTGGTATACCTACGCCTTTTATTTTTTTCCTCTCTCTCCCCAATTCTTCGCCTTATAAATCATAGTTCGCGCTCTTTGTTGTCTTTCTCCTATTAATGAGCACATGTACCTTTTCCATGACATGAACGAAACGTGTGAAGTATGATGGGAAAATCGTTCGATGGAAGCCTTCGAAATGCGACCGACCGATGTCTTCTGTAATGTGACGAGATTTTGTTTATCTTATTCTTCATGCGAGGATGTCGCTTTTCGCGGGTTTATTCCCTGAGCATTGGAGTCCAATGTTTTTTTTCCGTGGACGTCAAAGACCGTTTATGCGCATTGAATCTGCGATGCCTGCGAGAAACGTCGCGTGCCATTTCGGTGCATGTGTTTTACGTGTATACAAAATGTGCATTCCGTGTGAATCAGGTTTCGTCGGCAGCTTCTATTTCGGCATCTGCAGTGGTCCAATTATAGCGCGGAAACGGTATACCGAACTTACCGTATCGCGTAGCGTGTGCCAGTGTTAGTGCATTAGTGTATTAGTTCACTAGTGTATTGGTGCATGAATCTGTAAGTCAAACGGCCGATAAATGAGAAGTGAGTCCGCGTTAACATACTCATCGGTTGTCCAGAATGCAGCTCAAAGCGTCGTTGCCTGCAGCTGTCTGGAAAATTTATTGAAACGGGGTTTAATTTTAAGTTTTTTTAAACTCGGGGGGGGGGGGATAATTACGCAATCTAAAATTAGAGATAAAACGACTGAACTTCAAACTCAGGTAGCCTGAAGTTAAACGACGCAATGAATCAGGGTTCGATTATATCTTATTTTATTATCAGGGTCGGAAAAGAAGTCATCTCCGATGCTTCTGTTGGAAGTCAACGGGTTTGTCTCTGATCCTCGGATATTATAAAATCATAGCTCGGGTTGGCACCTTAAAACTGGCAACTTTGCATTTCGTCCATCTTTAACACCCCATGAAAGATCGAATATTGGGTGGGCAGTGAGCATCGTCAAATTCAAGATTTTATATGGGTATAAATGAACAAAATGCGTCGTTGTACCGAACTGTGGGCAACATCATGTATACTTACGTTGGCCTGTCTCCACGCATCGCGCCGTTTCAAAGGATGATAGTGCATATTCGTTTCCAAATCTTTATCCAGTAACACTAACGTACCACATAGATCTTCGGCTCGATCCTCCCCCCCCCCCCCCCCCCGGCTTGGTGTAATATTCGGCAACCGATGATCCGAAATCCGCGGAGTGACGTATAAATTAGATCCAGATGTCGACGTCAATCGCGCTGATTTGCTGACTGTCTTCCATTCCTGGTCGCCGCACCGCACCGTACCGCGGCCGGCCGCCCGGTCGCTGACTTCCAGCTGATGAGCCACCCAGTCAGCGCAGTGTCATCGTGATTAAAGTCGCCTCGCGCCCGCGGTGCGCTGTCGTGCTGCCATTGATTCGCATCGAAAAGAAAAAGAAGAAGAAGGAAATAAGTGAGAAGTGAAGATTTTTAAAAACAATGAAAAATGTTCGAAAAATGAGGGCAAATTTGGAATTTTTGCTTGTCGTAATATCGCATTATTTGTTATTAATTCAGAATATCGCCCACGGGGGTTCTGTCTCTTTTCTGCACTGTCTCTCATTCTTTCTTTGACTCTCTTTGGTCTGCTTGTTGTCTCGAAACCAAACAGCCTCTGACATATGGGTATTAACATTGCTGCTTCTTGGCGCTGCGTTCTGCAGAAGCTGCACTGAGAGGAATCACTTCTTTAATAAAAACAAGGAAACACGTTTTCTTGTGACAGTTTTCCTTGCGCGAAATAAAGTTCTGATGCATGAGGTAGAATCACTCTCACAACAAGGAATCTTTTACTTGCACTGAAACAAATAAATAGTTAAAAAAGTACAGAACAAAATTATTTGCTAAATTGACCTATAATTTTGTTAAAGTAACAACTCAAATGCTAAATCAGCAATTCATTTTGTTAGCTTAGCGACTAACTTTGCCCAACCAGCAAAGCAAATAGTAAAAATAACAATTTTTATGCTGGAATAACAAAGTAGTAAGTAAAATCAGCAATTTATTTTGCTGATATAACAAGCTGAATTGTTCGATGAACTAATTGGGTTAAATTCTGTATGTTTTTAACTAATTAAAATTGCTAAATTGACAATGTCTATTTTGTTAAAAGAACCATTACGTGGTTGATTTAACAACTATTTTTATAAACTCAACAAATAAATTGTTAACTTAACAGAAAACCCTGGTTGATTTAGCAACTTTCAATTTTTGTTAAATCAGCAAATTTTGAATTGTTGCTTTAACTATTGATTTTTTTCGGTGTGTGGCAGCAGGCATTTTCCTTGCGGATTAAAGGAATTCCCCCTTAGTCAATATTCCACTGTGCAGTTTCTTTAACGCAAACGAAATACACCTTGGATTAAAAAACTGATTCTCTCAGTGTGTAGGAACATCGTCAGAAGTGGTCGATAAAAAACCCCTGATGCATTTTCCAGCCCCAGCATGCAACGGGGTCTCAATTTCGGAGCACTCTTCTAGGTTTGCCAGTCAACTTTAGAGTTTATATTTCCACTCTCTTCGCAGAAAAAAGGACAGTTCAAGTAACCAAGCGCATAGGAGATTTTGGCGCCTGCCAAAAAGTATGGCCAACTTCATAACAAAGCATGGAAAACTTTATTAGATATTGTACAACACAACGTAACAAACCAACCAGTTACACACAATTTTAACACAAAATCACGTTGCGCGCTTAGAGGTCGTTTCAAAAGTGTATAGGTGAATCTCGCCGATAAACTTTGGCGAATTTTCAATTTGCATTCCTTCAAATCAAATCAAAACAAAACTTGTCTCCGACTTTAACTGTTTTCTTTCAAAGCGTTCCATCGTGTAATTTTAAAGTTTCAATTCAATTTTATTACTATCCATCATGCGATGTTAAATAATATAACGTTGGGAAAACTACAGTCGGGGCCCGCCTTCGCACTTATGAAACGAACTACTTTATATTCCGGTGAAGCTTATGGCGCTGAAAGCTGTATTGCACAAGGTTGATTGTGCCGTAGTTTTTTTCTGTGTTTCAGTGCAAAGCCGAGATAATCTTTACACGAACTTAGGTCGGACTTCCACCGAATTTATCCCATTTCTAAACCCCCCCCCCCCCTTTCTAGATCTATAATTTAGTAATGCCGATTATGAAGAGAGAGTCAGACCCCCATTGGCATATTGCCTCGTTCTTCCTTTCGCTGTTTTCATGTACTCGGAATGCGCATTGCATTTATATGGAGACGAAGATCGAAGAGTCGAAGCCCTGATTAGTGATCAGGTGAATCGGGACGTTGACTACGATGCTATGTTATTTGTGTGAGTGCTGAGTGCGGTGATCTATGGATGGACCGTCGACACGCGCGCAAAATGACGCTACCGCTACCTCAATGCTCGAATGCTCGATATGGTGCCTTGTATTGCCGCCTTATATACTGTGTATATGTATATGTAACATGTATATTGTATTGTTTGTGCCGTAATAACTTTTCCGTAAGGCGACTCCCCGTAACGTGGTCTGGGATCGAAAAAAAAGTGGACAAAATCAGTGAAAAAAGTAATAAAAAACCACAACTTCACAACTTTTGGCCTATTTAAAAAAAAGTGGACAAAATCAGTGAAATAATTAAAGGAATAAAAAACCATAACTTTTGGCCTATTTTGAAAAAAGTGGACAAAATCAGTGAAAAAAAGTAAGAAAAAACCATAACTTTTGGCTTATTTAAAAAAAGTGGACAAAATCAGTGAAAAAAAGTAAAAAAAAAAAAAAAAACATAGCTTTTGGCCTTTTTAAAAAAAGTTGACAAAATCAGTGAAAAAAAGTAATAAAAAACCATAACTTTTGGTCTATTTAAGCTTACATTTCTAGGTTTAAATTACTTGTTTGAAGTGTTTTTTGTGATCAAAATTGGTCTTAAAAGTGTATAAATGAAAAATTAATGAGAAACTGGTGGTTAGCCCTTTTTTTGACGATCTAAGACCATAGTGCGTCGCGGCCGCTTCGGACGTACCTCCGCAATGTATGATATTAATCCTCGCACGCCTTTTACACCGATTTCTACTGCTTTGCAACTAAAGTTTTGTTCCTCCCTCGCGTTGCAGTGAAAGAGAACTAGAGAGACAGAGAGAGAGGGAGAGGGGGTGATTGTAAACCAGTTTAGCTCGGAATCCAATTTTGTGGAGTTCTGGATCCGTATGTGTGACCTGGGGTTTTTATGACGTCATCGACTCCGTCATTATGGACGTTGACGTTATATGCTTTTTAAAGATATTTACGCTATGGCTGCCGGCAGGCATTCTGTCTCGGACTTATTTGAGCTGATTTGAAATAAGCATACCGAGTAATAATAATATACTCGCGGGTGCTTTGGGAGCAGCGGCGCACAGTGTTTCCTCGGCGGAAAAAACCCCTTTTTAGCGACCTCTTCAAAACTACCCAAAACTTCACAAAATCCATTCCTGAGGGTCCAAACTAATAGACTTGCACGATTTTTTTTACAATTTTTGCATTTTTTTTGGTAAAAAAGCTAGGTTATTTCGACGGAAGTCAGAATTTCTGTTTTTTCGCTAAAAACTGGAGTAATATCGAAACCTCTGTAAAGAAGCTCTTTTAGGCTTTTTCATTGACAATTTTCGCTCTATGGGTGCGTCATAGTCTACAATTTGACATTCTATCCTTAATATGGGCTAAATTTTATTTTTTCATATCCAAAGGAATGGATTTAAATAGAATAAGCTTAGAAAATGACGTTTTCACCCGAATATGGACCTACAACCGAAGCGTCAACGAGCGTCACGGGTCTGTTGACATTTTTCGCAAGCTGTATATGTGTACTAACAACCCTGAAAATTTGGTCACCGTCGGTTACCGTCTGCAAAAGTTACAGCGAGTTGAATATTATGAAAATAGAATGTTGCGCGGTAGGTAGTAGGAACGGGCTACGGGTACAGTGCAGTGGATCCGCGGCGGCTAGGCGCGCGAGAGACAGCTAGGACACGTTGCAACATGTCTCGCAGGCTCGCTGGATCATTCCGCTCGAAAATGCGAAAAAATTACAAAATTTAAAATCGCCATAACTATTGAACTGAAAGAGCTAAAAATATTTCAAGGCCAGGGTCGGATTCCTCGTATTCTCTAGTTTTTACACGTAAGCTTAAATTTTCTTTCGGTCATTTTTCCGCCCGTATGAAGAGTTTTCCAAACCCTCGCGAAAACTGTTTTTTTTTTTTTTTTGGGGCACATCTCCAAAAAGTTACTCAAACTTCTCACATCTCTTTGGGCAAAAGTAGCATAGATAGACTAAATCTGAGACATGAATCAAATTCCTCAGAGTCAGGGCTATCGCCCTAGTTACCTCAATTTTGTCTACAAACTTTTTTTAAGGTCGAAAAATCAGTGGCGGCTCGTGCAATCTGGCAACCGTGCACTTTTGCCATTTAAACGTAAGCAAAAAGATCGATACTAGGTGAGGCGCTACGCCTCACCAAGTGATCGATTATTTTACTCAGTTTTAAATGGAGGAAATCCATTGTTGCCACATTGCACGAGCCGCCGCTGCGAAAAATGCACTTTTCAGAGACCATGTAAAGACCGCTTCTGAACACACATAGATTACACATCCGCTCAAACAAGCGAAAAGATGATAAAAGTTCAAATCGTCATAACTTTTGCATTAAAAGAGCTAAAAATATTTTAGAGCCAGAATCGGATTTCTCGTACTCTCTAGTTTTTTATACAGAAGCTCAAATTTTCTTTTGGTCATTTTTACGCCCGTGTGAAGAGTTTTTCTAAACGCTCGCGAAAACTTTTTTTTTTTTTTGCGGCACATTTCTATTAATGTTCAGAAGTGGTCTTTATACATGGTCTCGTAAAAGTGCATTACCTGACCTTAAAAAAATTTTGTAGACAAAATTGAGGTAACTAGGTCGATAGGCCTGACTCTGATAAATCGGATGCATGTCTCAGATTTTGTCTAACTATGCTACTTTATCCCAAAGAGATGTGAGAAGTTTGAGTAACTTTTTACAGATGTGCTCCAAAAAAACAGTTTTCGCGAGGGTTTGGAAAAACTCTTCATACGGGCGGAAAAATGACCAAAAGAAAATTTAAGCTTATGGGTAAAAAACTAGAGAGTACGAGAAATCCGACCTTGGCCTTGAAATATTTTTAGCTTTTTCAGTTCAAAAGTTATGACGACTTTAAATGTTGTAATTTTTTCGCATTTTCGAGCGGAATAATCCAGCGCGCCAGGTGCGCCGGTTTTTTTGCGGGGCAGTGTATAAGCACGAGGAACTGGTGGGGGGGGAGCCCCCTGACGTTCCAAAGGGTTGGTGACAGGTGTACCAGGTAATTTTATGGTAATATTAAGACCTTTCGTTCACGTTTTTAAGCAGTTTTAATCAAATCTAAAGCAAAATCTAGGTCCGATGAGGTTTTTTCCCATTCTCCATGAGAGGGGAAACACTGTGCGGCGCCGGCGCGCGGCAGTCGATTGTTGTTGTTGTCATTGTCGTTTTTTTGTCTCATTTGAACCTATGCAAAAGAATTTATCTTTTAATGCTTCAATTAAATGCCTACATGGATCGATTATTTTCCATTCGTTTGGATGGAGAGTTATCGATCGATACTTCGCAACTCTCAAGTCACCATCGCCACGCCTCTGCGGAAGCTACTAAACTATGCTTAAAGCTATTAATAATTTTTAATAATTAATAATTTCACAGCTGTAAAAATTGCACATTTTTCTCAAATTTCTCTACCATCAATAATTATTTCTTAATTCAACCGCTTCGTCTCAAACGAGGTTGAGGTGAGAAATTATATTTCACGGATTCAAAACCATTTTAAGAAAAATCCGGAAGAAATTTGAAGTAATGGCGCATGTAGAATATTGAGGGAGACCGGAGTTCAGATGATGATGCTTTCGAATGCCGTGAACACGGAATCCACAATCAGATTGGAAACTTAGATTCACTTTGGAACATTACTTTTTGGTCCGCCATTAAAGAAAAAAAAAAAACTTTACATAACTAATTCAAAACTATGTAATAGACAGATAGGAATAGAGGCTTGTCCGCCATTTTGATGACAAACTTTAAAAATAGACCTAAAAATGTTTCCATTGGCTCTTATGGTAGTTTCTATTCTGAGTGTGTTGTTCTGTGCCTCCGTAACTGTAACCAGTGATGGAAACCGTAATTGAACCGTAACCGAAAACCTAATTGAACCGGTCGTTTTCCACGAACCGTAATGTGAACCGAAACCAAAATTCTGAAGAATCCGCAAACCGGAATCGAACCGAAAATCGAAATGAAACAACCTCAAACCGAAATGGTAAACGGTTCAATTTCGGTTCGTCAAACCTCGAACCGAAATTGAACCGAAACAGTTTTTGAGGGCTCAAACAGCTGCTCTTACTAAACAGCCTGTTAGATTTTCGTTAGATGCTAGATAACGTCCTCATTGTGACTCTTCAAAATCCTTGTATTTCCTAAAAATTGCCTGTGATTAAATTTAAAAAGTGAAAAAGTGAAAAAATCATAGACTTTTTTAGACAAAATTCAATTTCGGTTCAATTACGGTTCATAGATTGAACCGAAATTGAACCGAATTTTAACCGGTTCATCGCAGTTGAAACCGAAACCGAATTTATGCGCTACTAGTCGAACCGAACCGTAATTGAACCGATGTGTCATATGGTAATGCAAACCGGTTCAGAACTGATTTATAAATTCAATTTCGGTGTCCACCACTGACTGTAACTGTATTGGTTCAAAGGTGGAAAGTACCAAAATTGTTATTTTCCAAGTCCAACCTTTCATTTCGAAATGTTTTAGCGCTAGTGTGCGACAAAATTATGGCATTAGAAAGGTATCAGTTTGAAAGAGCTCGACTTTTGAAAATACCGTGACTTCACTGTTTCTCCGAAACTAATGTCTGCCTCTTTGTATTGATTTTGTCATTTCAGTTCAAAAATATTTTCAACTTGAATGAAAGCTCAAGAACTCTCCGCTGTGACTTTTAAATTTTAGTCCCTAAGGTCCAACAGTGTTTGGTTTAGACTGCTGACTTTCGTCTCCAGTCCTCCAGATCGAACGCTGCTCGACTTGTTTTCACTCACACGTTTCCATTAATTGGGCTTGAAGCTGACGTAACTCGCTCTCGCGTGCATTGAATTCAAACCCTATTTTGTATCTTTCTCTCTCACTCTCGCGTGCATTGAATTCAAACCCTATTTTGTATCTTTCTCTCTCATTCTCTCGGTTGCTCTCCGGGTGATATTGGAGCAAAAGTTGACCTCGACTCAAGTTTTTTTTTTTTTTTTCTACTCCCCCCGAACTCACCTTTCATTTTTCCTCGATCTGACTCCTATTAAATTACGCACGGTATGGACAATGGACGCATTCAACGACTTGCATAGCTCTACACTAGCTCCGCGATCGAGTTGAAAAAGTGGAGCTCGACTTTTAATAACTTATAGTAAGTCACTCAGGTATCATATACTAGATATCATCATAGGTATATAGCTATGTGTATAAGTATCATTTATCAGTGGCGGTCCGTAAATTGCGATGTACCTGATATAGACTAATCCCAAAATCTTGACAAATCGCAAAAAGTCTTGAGACAGCGCGATTTGTCTAACACAGTTTTGACAAAACCCGAAATGAAGAAAAAATTACGATTTGTCCAGACAAAATCCCGATATGTCTAGACAATTCGCGATCTGTCTAACCTCGTTTTTACAAATCCCGAAATGATACGACCTGTCCAGACAAATCGTAATTCGATAATTTCGTAATATTATATGATACTTAAAATAATACAAATGATTAGGTAGGTTTGGCGACGCAGAACAAATCGAACTATAGACTGTTTTAGTAGAGCGATATATCGTATCGATTGCCGTCTGAGGGCCTCTGGTTCCAAACAAACTCTGGTTCAATGTAATTTCCCCATAAGCGAACTTTTGAACGGAAATTTAGGGTATTAAATCAAACAATTAATGCGACCTTTTTGCGATTATGAATTCTGCGTCCTTGAAAATGCTTAATTATGCCTGGTTCCTTGACTAAAACTGCCGAAATCAATAAGATATTACAGATTAAACGATGCGTTTGGAGGTTGGAATCACCCAAATGTTATTGTTGTTGTTGTGGAATTGGCGGGATTTCGGGCGATTCTAACCTACAAATGCAACATTTAATCTGCAATATCTTATTGATTTCGGCAGTTTTAGTCAAGGAACCAGGCATAATTAAGTATTTTCGAAGACGTAGAATTCATAATCGCAACAAGGTCGCATTAATTGTTTGATTTAATACCCTAAATTTCCGTTCAAAAGTTCGCTTATGGGGAAATTACATTGAACCAGAGTTTGTTTGGAACCAGAGGCCCTCGGACGGCAATCGATACGATATATCGCTCTACTAAAACAGTCTATTGGCGAATTATCTGGCCAATTTAGAGTTAGGTGAGACAACTGTATCTGTGCATATCTCATGAATTGGACGACATCTTCAATGTTGCTTAACCAATTTTATACTATATCCTCAATTAGTTAGTCAATTCTAGATCAGACAAATATCTACCAAAGCCGAGTAGGAAAATCGAAAGATTTGGTGGCAACGGCGGAAGTTCACCGAAAGTTTTTTTTTTTTTTTTTTTTTTTTTTTTTTTTTTTTTTTTTTTTACAGTTTTTTCTTTTTTTTTATTTTACTTTTTTTTTCTTAAGTTTACAAATAACATTTTAGCTTTCCCAGGTGTTTTTTTCTTCGTTTTTTTTCTTTTCTTTTTCTTTTCTTCAATGTAGAAAAATGAATTTTTAATAAAGCCATTCTGCAGCACTCATCGCCTCATTCATAAATCAACCTATCTTAAACCCTCGAGTGAGCGAGATGGAGCATTTGTTTGGACTCAATTTTGATCGCGACGTCATCACTAAACAGATCTATTTGTCTCTGATGACTATCTATTTTTTACGAGCCACCACATTAGTATGCCAACGGTCGTTGATTTTAATTGTTTACTGTGCCCGAATCGTTTGTCCCGCAACGATGGATGACACGGATGCAGCACTTAAACCTCGAAATGTGTACTCTTTTCGCGAGGTGGGGGCGGAAAGAGTTTGCTTTAATAGCATTGTGACTGAAAGTGCCTGGTAAAATGCATCCCGTTTGCTTTTTGCCTACAGCACTCCTCTTTTTGCGCAAAACAGTATTTTATTCGCATTTGGAGATTTGCGTTTTTGTTGAATATTTACCTCACCTGATTTTGGTAATGGGGAAATAAAGAAATTTTGCAAGGGCCCGAGCCTCCTTCCCTTTTCCCCTTTGGCCCATGTCCTTTTTTGTACAGCCGACATATTTCAAGTTCAAAACCTCCGGAACTGGGTAAATTTTTCGGATTTTCCAACATTATCTTTCATTAACTCTCGTTGCAGTCTCTCTCTCTCTCTCCTCTCTCTCTCTTTTCTTTTCCCTTCTTCTTCTCTTCTCTCCCTCTCCCCCCTCTCTCTCTGCCTCTCTCTCTTTCCCTCTCCCTCTCTCTCTCTCCCTCTCTCTCTCTCTCTCTCTCTCTCTCTCTCCCTCTCTCTCTCTCTCTCTCTCTCTCTCTCTCTCTCTCTCTCCCCTCCCCCTTTTTTTTTCCCCCCTTTTTTTCCCCCTTTCTTCTTCCTTCTTTTTCCCCCCCCTTTCCCCTTTTTTTCTTTTTCCCCCCCCTCTCCCCTTTTCCCTCCGGGGCGGGCGAGAAAGCCAGCCCCAGGCAAAAAAAGGCGGCCGGGCCCCCCCGGGGGCCTGGGGGGCTATGGGGCCAACCGGGGGCCAACCCCCGGATTTGGGGGGGGCCCCCTTTTCCCCCGGGCGCGGGCAAATGCGGCGCCGGCAATGTCCGTGGCCGTAATTTGGCCGATATGGTGCTACTCTAGGATGCCGCACCGCAGCCCGACTCTGCGATGGCAACGACGCGACGCGCGACGCCGCGGTCGATGAGCGAGCGCCGCACGTCAAGCGAGGTTGCCGCACTTCGACACACAGTGGACTCAAACAGATATGCAAAGTACACGTGTCAAAGTTGGGAAGATGAGGGTTGTAATCGATTTCATGATTACTGCGCAGTAGTAATCGGCGTTTTTTCGGAGGGTGATTTTATGGTAGATAATCAGGGCTGATTTTTGACAAGTCACCCAGCACATTAGTTGGAGACGAATTAGATCTAATCGAAATGACCATCAATTTTAGTTTAGATCTGTATGGGCAACATCTAATTTCTAATTACCATCCAGAGGTATTAAGATTATCGATTACTCAGTAATCGTGTTGTCGATTACACTCCCATTTGCTCAATCGCACTCTGACATGTATTAACAAGGGGAGGCTCAGAAGTCGCCGCCTTCGATTTTGAAAACAATTGCACGAAAATGTAAAGTAAATCTATTAGACCCGTGTTTCTCACTTTTTGCCAATGGGCCTTCCTAAAGCGTCAGGAATTTTTTGAAAGTTGCCGAAATTCACGTAAATATTCGGAACGTTCTCCGCTCGGGTATTTTACTTGAATTTCGGCAACTTTCAAAAAATTCCTGGCGCTTTAGGAAGGCCCATTGGCAAAAGGTGAGAAACACGGGTCTAATAGTTTTACTTTAGCTACATTTTCGTGCAATTGTTTTCAAAATTGGAGGCGGCGACTTCTGAGCCTCCCCTTGTAAGTGGCTCCCGTTTCCTGAGAGTTGGCGGATGACAATTTACTTTCTTTATGACAATCGTGACATTTTTTTTTTTTTTTTTTTTTTTTTTTTTTTTTTTTTTTTTTTTTTTTTTGTACTATTCTTTTAAACCATCCACATTTCTACGTTCTTTTATTTTCAGTTAAGTGAATTAAACCCACGTGTGGAATGGATTAAATTTCAAACGAATGATTAACCCTTTACAGACCAGGTTTGATCAATAGAACGCCACTCTTCCGTGAATATAGGGAGGGTAGTTAACTATTCGTACTCGGGGGAGCTGGAATTGCCTGTACGACGATTTGAAGGCGCCCGAACAAAACCTTATCTTGTAAGTGTTTTTATCGAGAATCGTGTATATCCGGAATGAAGACTGAAACAATGTGAAATAGACCTGAAGAGAAAAACGAGTATACTCGGGCTTGGCCCTTAAGAGGTTAACGAGTTTGGTAATTCTTGAAGAATAAATGAAGAAAGGAGGGGTAGGGATAAAATCTCGTTGCGCTCACAAAAAAAAAAAAAAAAAAAAAAAAAAAAAAAAACAACGTTTGGTAACTCTGACAAAACCTTTGTTAGAAAATTGACCCAGAAAAAGACTTTAGTAGAGCTAACCAAAGGTTTGGTACGCAAAAAAAAAAAAAAAAAAAAAAGAATGAACTGGTGAAGAAATTTTGCTGGGTGAACTAAAGCTTTGTTTGGCTCAACAAAAGTCTTTTGCTGTGTCATCTTGCTCCTAAAGGTTTTGTCAGCGCTACCAAAGTGTTTTTTTTTCCCAGTATTTTTCTGTGCTGCTATAGCTGTTTTTGTTTATGATGATGGTCCAGTGTCCCACTGTGCGCTCACCGTGGCGTATTAAATAGAGTATTTTGTACATTCACGGTATGCTCTTTTTTTTCCTCCTCCCGCGTCGCTATTTCTATGCCTCCGTCAGGGGTCAGCGGGGTAAAGAGGGGAGCTTGATGACACCGGCTGTGAAAGGGAGGGGGGGTGCCGTCTCTGCGTCTCTCTAGACACTTCGCGGCGCTTGTAAAAACACAGGAGCGTCCCAGCATCAGCATGAGCGGTGTCACTGCCAGATGCGCGTCCTCCTCTTCGTCCAATGGCCTCATCCCGCAATGTCTTTTGTCTTTTACGGTATAGTTGCAGTGCATTGGTAGTTTCATACGATGCGTGAGAGGAGGGGAGGGGGACCATCAAACAGTCGGCTATAGGAGAGGCACCGTAGGAGTTGATTTGATCGTGACAGCAAAAGGGGAGCGTGCCCTCAAGGAATAGCCAAAAGAATTTGGTCAAACGAGCAATCTATTCGGATAGACAGTAAATGGGTCTGCTGCATACTTAAGCTGTATCAGTGTGGAGGGTTGATTCTGATGTAAAATCGCGAGAAAAGCTCATTGAGAGCAGTGGCGTAGCGTGCTATGTGGCAACGTTGCTGTTCATCCATTTAAACTCATGAAAAAGATCGAATGATAGGGTGTTCAGTGAACACCTTCGCAATCGACCTTTTACACAGGTTTAAATGGACACGATACAACGTTGCCAAATTGCACGCTACGCCGCTAATTGAGAGCATCAAACAGTCTCAAAATCTACTCATAAACCCACAACAGACGTTTTAAGGAAAGCTTAAGATGGAAGTTGAAAGGGCGAATCAACCCTGCATGCATGCACTACGAGCGCTAAAAGAAGGCCAACGACGGCAATTTATACTGCTGGTTCCCATTTTAGTTCCCATTTTCCTGTAGTTAGTTCCTGTAGTTCCCATTTTAATATTTTGTTTGTCTGTTGGTTAGAATGTAAACAAACGGCTATAGGCGGTTTTTAATAAACGGTTTTTGTTGTTAAATTTTGTGTCATTCTGTGTGTTTTTTTTTCCGGGAAACGTTTACTTTCTCGTTGTTGTTTTTGATTACTATAGTGAATATACTTATTACGTTCTGTGTCAATTTGCCGGAAATCTGGAAAGGAAACGCCACGCCGGGCAAGTATACAGCTACTTTGTCAAATGCCGTCGTCGGTCATCTTTGCTGCTCGTAGTGCATAGGTATGCACTATGCATGCAGGGTTGATTCGCCCTTTCAACCGCCATCTTAGGCTTTCCATCAAAAGCCTAGCTTTCGTTGGTTTTGAGTGGATTTTGAAACTTTATGAGGCTCTCAATGTGATTTTCATGAGACTTTACACCCGAACGAATCCTCCATAACGCTATAGCATAAGTATGCAACAGACCCATTGTTCACTTTCTCCAGGAATTCATTCTTTGAGAGCTTATGTGAACAAATTTCTGTCACAAACTTTTGTTGGAGCAGTCAAAAGGGACGGCGACGAAATTCAGACATTTTTGGTCTGATTCAGCGGGCTTTTGATATGCATGTTAAATAATAAAAACGTGCACTCGTTTATTATTAGTGCCGCTTAAACTGTAACCCTAGTTAAAGAATAGCCCTTGCGCACGCACATTCTTACTCCGGGGGGGGGGGGGGACTTGTCTTTTTACTAGACTTTAGTAGAGCAAACCAAATCTTTAGTTCACTTAACCAGTCTTTGGCTGGGCAATTTTTCTTCCGAAGGTTTAGTGAGCGAATCTGTTCAAGCGGTTTTTTTCTGCGTTTCTGCCCCTCTCCAGTCTCCACCCCCAACTCCCGGAAAAATTGTCTACCGGCACCACCTCTATCCCTTTCGCATCAGATGACCAGCCATCAAAATAAGGAAGGTCGGAGCGCTTGCAAACTTTCATAGTGAAGATTATAGAAAGGAAAGTCAGCCAAAAGTCATCACGAAATGAGATAGGAAAGTCTCCACACGAGGAGATGCGTGGACCTCTTTACGTTAAATTTTAGCACGTGGTTTGATACCTAAAGAAGCAGTTTTACAGCGCGCATTACGTCATTACTCGTGGCTTAACATTTTTTAACGTTGACGAGAATCTTGTAGTACCATATTTGGTGTCTCATTGCAAGTGATCGTGGAGTTAATTTGTCGACACGCAATGTAAAAGCGAATTTGATGCTTAACATTTTTTGGCGTTGAAATTGCATTGATGACATGAATCCATTCCCTCGTCACTCGTCCTGCGCGTTGTGTTTAGCGAAGATCTGGTTATTCTATCGGCCCAATCAGACTTAGATTCAGCAATAAGCAGTTGATTTAAATCGACCAATTAAAAACGCTGGTTCAATTAATTATCGAGCGGGTAATTCAAGTAGACTATAATTAGAAGGAGATTCAGCAAGCAAAAAAATTTGAATAGGCCGTACTTTTTTCAGAGAAAAATAGAGACGGAGCACTACGCTAAAATACATGGAGAAGATTTGAGGCAGGCAGAATTCTCGCGGATTTATCAAAATCGTCGCAGAGTGTCGAATGGTGAGCACCCTCCGCTTCACTTCCCAGCCACATCCAGAAGCAAACGGTTCTGCAGACATTTGCTAATGAAATTCCTACACGCATAACTCTTGATAAATTTTAATTTTTTTACTAAGTAAATTGAAATTTTGCATATTAGCGTGCAATTTAGCACGCTACATTCAAATTTTGTCTCTACTTTCCCTCTTGACTCAATTTTCCTTCGGAAAACTGAAATTATCAGCACCTAACTTCAAATTTACGTTCCAACGGACACTAAGTGAAAACAAGGAAAGTTGAGGAAGAAGCGTAGAAGCTGGAGCAAAACTGATGAAAAATTCGGATTCCTCGACTGAGATACTGCGGAAACTAGGTCATACATAGAAAGCTCCTGAAGTTTTCAGGATAATTTGTCAAACTTTTTCTTAATTATCCATAAGGAGAATCTGTTAGCATATTATGTCTTGTCCATAAGGAAAGTTCGTTAGCAAATGTCTGCAGTTCGTAAAAATCCACATCCAGCCTACACCTCCCCCCCTCTCTGTCTTTACCGAATGTCACCACCAACACCATGCAATGATTTTCGACGATTTTGATGAATCCGCGGAAAACAGACGTGATTCTGCTGCAGCCAGTTAGTGTTCCGTTTTCCTATTTGTCTCTGATTTTTTTACATTATTAAATGCTGGTTCAATTAACGAGCGGGTAATTTAAGTAGACTAATCAAACCGAGATTCAGCGAGGGGGAAGTTCAAATCGACCAATCAAATGCTGATCCAAAGAGCGGGTATAAAATTATTAAGAACCGATCGGACGGAGATTCAGCAAGCGGGAAATTTAAATCGAACTTTGAGTTGTTGGATTATTGTTTCAGTGACGCCACTTTAAAACAGTCTGTTACATTAGTAGCTACGTGTCATATGATGCTAATTTATCATTCCCTGTGTCCGCTTCATCGCAGATGAAGAAATGAAATGGAAATCACGTTGGTTACGTACTTTGTCTTGTTATTCGCTTACCTACATTAATTCAGTTTTGTTTTCGAGAGACGCATTCGCTGATCATTGATTTAATAATCGGTAATCAGCAAAGCGTTATTTCTTGAAGGGTTGCAACATTTACTACGGTGTGTTGTGACTTTATAGGTAGAATTAAGGAACATAAATCATCCATCAAGGAAAAGACTACCACTGCAAACTGAGGCACCACTGAGTACATTTGCAGCCAAATTAAGCTTGGAAATAATCATCAAGTCATTTAAAGGATACTTTGGAACGTCAGAAAGGTCGGTAGAAAGGAAAGAGGTGATAATAAGCTAGTATGGAACCAGTCGAAGGCTCTCGGAGCTATTTCCTGTGGACCGTTTTGAATGTGTCGTCAACACCGATTATAGTACCCCATCAATCAACTGAGAAACATATTCTGGTGAGAACTACATGCATGCTTAACCCTTTAATGACCAGGTTAATTCAAGAGAACACCACTCCTCCGCTTCTAGAGGGAAGGTAGTTAACTGTTCGTACTCGGAGGAATTGGAATTGCCTGTCCTACGAATTGAAGGCACTTGACGAGACCTTATCTTGTGGTGTTTTCATCGATAGTGGCGTTTATCCGGAATGAAGACTGAGACAATGTGAAATAGACTAGAGGAGCTAGAAAAACGAGTATACTTGGGCGTGGCCCATAAGGGTAACCCTTTCTAGACCTCGCTAGAGTACTTATATTCGTCTTCGTGACTAGATCTGTCTTACAAAATATATGTCAGCCTCTTATAGCCTCTTATGTCAGTCTTGCGTACAGACAATGTATCGCCGAGCGCCTGCAATTGCATGGATAGGCACAATGAACACCTCAGAGCAGGAATATTTAACTACCCCGCTCTCAAATTATACGACCGAGTGTTACTTTGTCTATCATATACCTGGTCGTGAAAGGGTTAGTAGTAAGTGGCGCAACCGGCAGTGGCGTAGCGTGCAATTTGGCAACGTTGCAGTTCGTCCATTTTAACCCACGAAAAAGATCAAACCAGAGGATGTTCGGTGAAAACCTTCGCATTCGACCTTTTACATGGGTTTAAATGGACACAATGCAACGTTGCCAAATTGCACGCTACGCAACTGGCAACCGGCTATGATCTTCTATATCTCATCCATCTCACTGTCTTTCCCTATGAATGTTGCAGCTGTAAAAGGATGAAAGGAGAAGATTTTATTCGTTTATTCGCATCCTTCTCCAACACGTGTGTTTCAATGAAGGAAAGAGAGAGGTAGCAAATTTTTCTTCGATCTATCGTAATGATGATGAAAATACTACCTAGAACGTTCCTGCATATGTGCAGTTTAGACATCCACGGTTAATCTCGTGAGGTTTTAAAAAAATTGAAACTCCTCGAAAGTTTCCTCTGAAAGATCAGAAATTAGAATTATACCCTCTGGCACTTAAAGAGCGTTCGATTAGGCGTCCATTAAATTCTATCGAACTGTCATTGTAAGTGTAGCCTGTGTGTAATTACCAATAGATACTTATCTTAAAGTGTCGCACCATTCTCCGTAGCCTATCGTTTGTCTCAGTCATCGAAACATGTCTCAATTTTGTCAAGGTCAACGTTTTTGTTTGTTCTAATGATTAAAGACGAATGAAAATGTATTTACATCCACGAAAACGCCTGCAATTTGCAAGGTATGCAATCCTCTAAGTTTGAGAAGCTCTTTCCCGAGAAAACTCTCGACCAGTCGGAAAGTATGCAATTATACAATATCTCCACTTCGGCTCCACCTAAACTTTGTTTTTTCAGTGATAAACAAAAAATTAGGAATCAAGATTGCGCTTATTCTCCGCATTTTTCGTCGAATCATCAGTTTCCAACCGGTTTTTCTCCAGACACAGAAAAATAAACGAGACGTTAGAAAAATCGTCAGTTTTAAGTTACTAGAGCTTTAGTAAGAAGTATGAAAGGTTTGATAAGCTCAGCAAAAAATGTTTCGCTGGGTTATTTTTCGACCAATGGTTTGGTAGACGTTACTAAAGGCGTTTTTTTCTGGGTAGAACCCGAGGACAACTAACTTTTGGTGTTCGGCGTGAATAACTGTCAATTTTTTATTTTAAATGCAATAACCAGTATTTTGGTTGTTCGCGGGTTTTACGGAGAAAAACAGAATCGAAACCGATAGTTGTTCATCGACTGATTCTATGAGAAAGTACAATCCTGATAATTATTTGTTTTTGATGCATGATATCAGTGGTGGATTTATCAACGCATCTTCAGTAATTTTGACATCACCGAAGAACAAAGAGAACGCACCCAAATTGCATACAAGGCTATAGGATGAACGGCCGAAAATCAAGTCCCCCTCCCTTCACCCTCCCTCTACCAGGTTCGGCAACATTGTGTTGTTTATATCATCTATCAATAAACATAAACACTCTCTCGTCAAGACCTTGATCACCTGTCCGCAACTAATTAAATAAACCAATGAACGTAACGTTACGCATGTTGTGTAGATTTGTGCAAATGCATGTATAAAGCACAGTAGAGCATTAAGTATCCCCCCACCCCCACCCCTTTTCAAAGTTCTCTTTCCTTTCAATAGACAGCACAGCTCAGTTCAGCGGAGTGTTATGTCCGCTGGAGCCGCCTGCCCGGCTCCGATCGCATGATTCATCCATTCCGGAATGCTCTCGGCGTTTTTCGCCGCAGCCCGCAACGCATCTAGCGTCTCTCCTGTGTTGCCAAATTTCCGTTCTAAGCGAGCTTTTTTCACATTGACGTAAATAAAGGATTTTCGTAGAATTCTCAGTTTTATGGCAACGCATTATGTTGTGCTTATTCACACGTTTTGTGCCATGGTTTTACAAAGTATGTATTTTGCATACATTTACGCTTACACCCGTACACATTTTCATGTATAAACAACGCTCCCACACGCGTACACAGATCACTATTACGTATGCATGGGAGCAAAGACAAGTATATGAGCAGTATGGGGCATGGGCCGGTGTTATTGAAGTTAACGCGTGACCGGCGTAACTTCTCCCCCAATTACCCGTCATGCCTGCGCATTTCGATCGATTCTTGCTGGATTTGTTTTGTTTTGTTTTGTTTTTTTTTTTCTTTCTTTTTTTTTGCGCTAAGGGTATTTAAGAAATTTGTTATCGGTTCTGTTGCGAAGTTTTTGGACATCAATATTCTGAGAGTTAATTTTGATGTAAAATGGTATGCTCGTGTACTGAAAAATTCTAAAGTTCAACTCTCAATTCAAAATCAACTTACTTAAAGTCTCTTTCAGAAGTCCAGCGCAGCGGTGGCATCAGAAAGTGATTTCTTGTAGACGTATTGAATTTTGAAATGAAATTTATATAATTTTTAAGTGCGCACACATCTATACTCTTTAGATACCAGTCGCGCGGCAAATTAAGATGACAGCTTATTGGCTAATGGGCCATTCCACAGTACATGTGACACCCGTAACACTATTGATCGACGCATCTTTTGGTTTGAAGAAAAATAATGTCATTCAATCAAAATTATTCTACTAAAGCTCATTTCTTTCTTAACCTCAAAAATGCAACAAATTTTATTGGTACCTGAGAAATATTACTTTAAAGTGTCACGGGTGTCACATTTTCAGTGGAATGACTCTAATGACGTTAACAAACAAGGTCTCTGTATAATAAACCATATCACTGTGTTAAAATGTTTTATTGTTTGTAAGAATAACAATTTAAGAGAGTAATTTAGAGCGTGCGTCGATGATGTTTAGGTATCATTTTACATGAGAAGTAATGCTCAGCCAGCTTCTAAATGATAGTTCATTAAAATACCCTTTCTTTTGTGGATAATGTCTCAAGTTATAAAATTCTTATTTTTCACCAAATCATGTTTCTTATAAGAACTCGAGTGCGTAGTGATATCTGGCAACATTGCGCTGTGTCCATATAACCTTGTACAGAAAGGGCTTATTCAATATTGTTCCAAATGCAAGATATGTCTAAAGTAGTTCAATATTTTTCGTAGCTTCAAATCGAACGTTTTTAGACGTAAACTCTACCCTTTACACATTACTGTCATCGCATCGCACGAGACCCTCAATCTCCATTATTTTCTGTGAGCTCAGCAGCGCAGTCCCGTCGCTGTTTTTAGTGTGATTTTGAACCACTGTGACCATCTTTGTTGAATCAATATTGATTTATTGTATAATTTTTGTTTCAGGCTTCTACCATAGACGGTCGACGAAAAGGAGCATGTTTGTTTTGCCAGGAGTATTTCATGGACCTCTTCCTATTGGCCGAGCTGAAAACCATCAGTCTCAAAGTCACAACAGTCGATATGCAGAAACCTCCGCCGGACTTCAGGTACTCCCCACAGTCAAATCCTTTTTGATCCGTTTAATCTACCTCCACCCATTTTATACATACTTACGTAACGATGGTATTTCTATTTAAAACGAGTCAATGAATCCATTGAGATTCTACCCGATTTCATTCTTGTAATTTAAGTAGGTGTGACTCTATGTATATAGGATCAGGATCTCTTTTTGGGTGTTCATCTGAAGTCTAATTTTTTTAGGCATAGATTGCGATGAAACACGATGGAACATGTTACTCTTGGTTGTTCTTGATTGAGTGTGGCTCGTCCTGCGTTCTAATTTGAAAAAAAAACAAAAAACAAAAAACAAAAAACGGACTTTATACAAAGTCTCGTCGTGTACCTTTTTGAACTGCGCTATTCATATATTTTCTGGGCCATCTTTTGAAGAGAGGCCTTTTTTACTCGTTTTCCGAAAAGAAACTTGTGCCGTAAACAAGTCAACAGGCCAAAGATATCAAAATTCGAGCGGAATTACCGGGTTTAAGGTTGTATCTCAATGGAAACAAAAGTAACCACGATCGGTGGACCGACTCGCCAGAGTGGTTATAGTGCTCCGTTTTGTTTTGATGGAACATAAACCGCGATGGCTAACCGCAGTGAAAAAAAACAAACTAAGAAGCAAAAAACAAAAAAACCGGGAGTGTTCTGTTGTGGTTCATTTTGTTTAATTTGTTCCGTTGTTTTCGGATGAAAAAAATTAGCATTTACACTCATCCCTTCTGCTTACATACGTATCTGTTAATATTTGTTATCTAGTCTGCTAACTCCTCGCAAGGAATCAAAATGAAAGTCCGTCAATATTGAATGTTTCCTTTCATAAATGGTTTTTGATTCATCTGCATTTTTTGTATTATTATAATTATTATTTAGAGGTTAAACTGGACACCCCTCCCCCTTACAAGAATCGATTCTTTCCCATTGATTTGAATGGAAGAGAAATCGATACGTTGCAATTCTCGAGCCGACACAGCAATTGCAGTTTGTCGACTGTACTGGCCGCACTTCACTCGAATGGAATTAAAGCGCAGAGAAATCAGCTACATTTACCCGCATTTGCAGAGAGAAACACAAGAGACAGGCCGTGCTTAATGACATGCATCGATGACAAGAGCTTTTGGATTAAAAATAGACGCAGCCGTTTACGGTCGCTACCACAAATGGAAAGAAAAAGACCGAGAATTGGAAAGGGAAGGGAGGGGGGAGGGGGGTTGAAATGGTTTCTTGAGCAAGGGATTGATTTATTTAATCGTGCAACCTGTTCACAGTTGCAGCGAAGTTGCAACAATTGAGCGTACTTTATGTAAGTCCTCTTTTGCTGTGAAGCCGAAGCCTTGAAAATGTTGAGTTGCAATGGAAAACATCAATGGGCGAGCGAACGAGACCGAGGACCTTGAATTCGAAATAGCCCGCGCCAATATTCTGACGCGGCACCGACGTTTGTCTATCGCGCTGGGCCCTCTAAACATCGAGTGTGCTCTTCGGAAGAAGTCCAAACTAAACGACTTTGATGATCTCATTCATTTCTCGGCAAGAGCATATCTGATGTTTTTAGTTTTGTAGGACCGCCTCGTCTGCCGGAGAACGACTGAATGTCTCTCTTTCGCACCGAGTGTCACCAGGTGTGAGAGTGAGGGGGAGGGGGTTGTTGCTGTTTGGTGTTAGCCTCTCTCCCTCCTCCTCACGACCAACAAAGGGTGGTGTCATTGTCCCCTCCTCCCCCCACGAGCTTCAACTTTAAAGTATTATGTTCCCTAGAAAAGAAGAAAGTGGGAGTATCACTGCCACTGGTACATTTTGCATGAAAAGTAGGTCGAACACTGAACTCTGCTCCGTGTTGCCTTTTCGCCATGATTCTGTTTCTGTACGATTGACGAAAAATGTCGGCTTTGCGCTCTTGCGAAAATCGAGCCGTAAGAGAAGGGAATCTTGAGCCCCAAACTAAGTTTACGAGGTTTGAATTTCCCGGGGTGAAGGGGGCATGTCATTTTAACAAATGACTGATAGCTCTACAATTGTTATCTCTATTTTATTAGAACCCTCACACGTGAACTTGCAAGAGAATGTCAGTAAAAGTTCTTAATATTGTGCGTGTATATTGGACACATTTTGTATAGAAGAGGAAGAAAAAAATTTGGCACAATTTTAGTTCAAGTCGAAAGACTGCACGTATATACGTGTCAAATTGTATTAGTTTAAAAAAATTTTGAAATGATGGAATGGACCTCTGGCACTTTTGAAATGGTTGTTTCAATTGGAGGAACTCTCGTTTATGAATTCGAGTCTCATTGATTTTAATTAATTTTTGTTTTCAGGACAAATTTCGAAGCAACACATCCTCCAATCTTGATTGACAATGGTCTAGCAGTGCTTGAAAATGAGAAAATTGAGCGACATATCATGAAGAATGTACCAGGTGGACATAATTTATTTGTACAAGACAAGCAAGTTGCCACTCTCGTCGAAAACCTCTACAGTGTTAGTATAGTATTTTTTTAATATTTTATTTTTAGTTTTACCAGCACTACATTTGTAAAAGAGGGAAAGCCCCATGTTTGGCCCTGAGAAATTGACTACTCATCTTTTGCTGAACGGTAGTCATTCAATTGGGCAAAATACAATGAAAAGCAGTTTTTATTTGAAGTGGTTGCTTGATACCAAATTTCCCTACCAAAGGGACTAAAAACCATTTTTATAAAAATAGAGACATGAACTCATTTCTATGGAAACGGAAAAGTTCTGTCCTTGAGGGTGCCTTTTACCACATCGATGAGCTGTTGATTTTTAAAATTTAATCTTTGTATTTTTTTTATAAATCAATGACTTTAGCAATAAGTTGTAGGTAAAGTAATAAAAAAACAGCATTAAAGAGTTGTTTATCAACAGCCACTGAGAACCTCATGCTGTAGGAAAGTTTTGGGCATTCAATGTCGGAAAGAGACAGACTTTGCTAATGCTATCAGTATGACCAGCTCAGTGCACAAGATGTGAAATTAGTATCTTTTTATGTCATGAAAATTTAAAATACTGAAGAACAACTTTCATACACCCTCAAATCTTCCGCCAAATGGGGCAGTTGCAAGGGTCTGAAATGTTGTGTTTTTTATGAAGAAAATGAAAGTACTTGCTGAGCTGAGAACATAGATGCCTTTGGTTTCTAATTAAGTCCCATTGTTCCGGAGATAAGATTTTGGCCCAAAATACATTATTTTAAATGGGAATTCCGCGTAGTGACGTCATTACACATACGAATTTTTGCAACTTTGCACGTGTATATCTCCAAAACCAAGACACTTAGGAAAAAACCAAAGGCACCATTGTTCTCAGCTTATCGAGTACTATCATTTTCTATATAAAAAACACAACATTTCAGACCCTTGCAACTGCCACATTTTGAAGAAAATCTAGATGTTCAATTCATGGATGATAGGTAATTATTATTTTAGGCTTAATTTTAAGGTAAATTTGAAATAAATAATATCAAGAGCTCTGTTTGATTTTGGCTCCTTTTGCCGTTTTCCCTTCCTAAAATTGAAATCTAATGTTTTCTGAGATTATCTTTGCATTCACACACTTTGACTTCATGACCTTCCCACAAGGGTGGATGTAGGAATTTGTCTGTCTCTCTCGCTTCCCATTTGAATGCACGTGTTAGAAAAGGATGGACGTAAGGGCTAAAGTCATGTGTTGGCCTTCTCTAATATCCTTTCTATTACATGAGTTCAAATGGATGGAAAGAGAGAACGACAAATTCCTGTATCCGTCATGTCTTTTCATAAAGACAAAATAAAAGTTCTGGCATGAAAATTTGCAACAAGTCCAAGTCATGACTGAGCATTGAGCAAGTCCTTTAAGTAACTTGTTTCTTCTTCAAAGAGAATTAATTTTTTTTGTCTGTTCACAGAAACTTAAGCTGTTGCTCCTGAAGAAAGATGACAGTTCGACAAATTCCTTACTTTCACACTTGCGCAAATTAGATGAACACTTAGGCAAAACTGGAACACGATTCTTAACCGGTGACACAATGTGCTGTTTTGATTGTGAACTAATGCCACGCTTGCAGCATATTAGAGTTGCTGGTACGGTTTCTAGAAATTTGTTTTAATCATGCTCGCTAGCATAGTATCCCTTATTTTCAATCATATTGTTACTTGCATTTGTGGCCTTGTAGCAGTGAATTGCATTATTGTTTTACTGAGAATTTTAATTTATGTGAGCAAAGCGATCCGCGGATTGCGTGAAAGTGAGCAAATTTCTGGGAAATGAGGAAAGTCCAATTTTTTGTTTTGTTTTTAATAATGGCAATAAGGATTTTCCAGGAAAATAGTGTCAAAAATGGGAAAATATTGGTTATTTTGTGAAGATACGGTGTTAAAATGTTAAAATAACCAAAAAAAAGTCATCACTTTCAAATTTTTGGGAGGAAATATTTTAAAATCCTGTGAGGAAATAAGTCATGGATCGCGTGAAACTCCCAAAGTTTTGGAACATTTTGCACCCCTGGTGATTGATTCACCCATTTTTAGTGGTAGCTTAAGGAAAATCGATTATTGTTTTTCTCTTGTTTGAACCTATGCTAAAGTATCAATTTCTTTGTGGTTCAACCAAGAATAGTTCCTTTTTTAGATGTTTTTTCATAGAAAATGGATCAAACATTCATACAATGCATTTCTCAAGCTGCCATTGCCTATTTTGCATCTTAACAGGACACGTATCAACTTCTCTTCTAAGGTGAACTGGGGTAACTGTACTCCAGGGTAACTGTGCAAAGGTGTCAGCCTGTGGACCTGTGTAGTGCTGTTTCCTATTTAACAGTTGGCAACTCTTCTTTACTTCAACGAAGAAAAGTTGCCAACTGTCAAATATGAAATCGCACTGCACAGGTCCACAGGTGGACCTTTGGCTTTGTAAAAGCAGAGCCATAAGTCCTGCGTCGACGATTCGTCGCAACCCGCATTACATGTACAGTTAATGCTCTCTTATCTTTCTTTTCTTTTGTTCTCTCAAGACCGAGCAAGGTTCGGGCTACGGTGTAGTTCAGGTTGCGTCGAATCGTCAACGCAGGACTAATAACTCTGCTTGTACAGTTACCCCGATTCACCTTATGGAGAGAAAGATACCTATTAAATAAAATTAATAAAATCACAATTTTTAGCCATCGTGCCTTGAATCCCTACGAAAATACCTAGGTAAAAAGGTCTGTTGTGTACTTTTACCATAACAATATGGCACATTGATTCAAAGGTAAAATTCGGCAAAAATAAGGATGTGCTCATGAAAAACTTTTAAAACCTACTCATTAATCTAGGAAATCACTTCCACTTCAAACAACCCACGCTACTCTGTACAATATTTTCACCAACATACTACTGTATCGATAAAACTGCTGCGTTTAATTATTATTAATATCATTGTAACCTCAAAATGTTGGATTTGTCATTTAAATTAAAATTAAATGCATGAAATATTGGCTGCATTTGCTGCCTGGTTTTTTCTTGTGAGCTTCAGAAGACAAGTAAGAAAAGTATTTATGTATCTAGATAAACTTTACTTTTGGATCAACATGCCATATTGCTGTAGCAAAAACACACAAGAGTCCCCATCGCCAACCAATGTAGTTAGAACTAGCCGTTCCAGGCACTCTACGGGCGCCCTTTGTCTAACATCCTTGGCGTATTAGTTAAAAGGTGTGGAGTTTAAACTTTATGAGCAAAATGGCATCCAGGGAGCATGATTTGAACTCGTGATGGTGTAGTGCAGAGCGAGTAGGGGTTGGGAAAGCTGAGTGAGCGTAGTGATGCTGCGGAAAATTGTGTTTCAGAAAAGGTTGATCGTGGAGAGAGCGACCCCTACAACTCCGACCTGTACTTAAAACTTCAATTTGCGAGATTCACAGACGACATTTTTGAAACTTTCTTTTGAAATACCCACGAAACACCTCAAGGAAGGTCTATACTGAATTTGAAAGAAATTGCTTCAACGGATACATGCAGAAAGTGGAAAGCGATTTGAAAGAGAGGCAGCGTCATTTATATGAATGATTAATGCTTCACCACTTTTCATTTCTTCTTTGTCAATGAAATCTAATGAAATGGCAAATTTTCGATAGCCCTCGCATACTTTCCACTCACCCTTAATTTTAAGACTGATCATGTTTATGTAGAAAATTCTTAAGAGGCATGGATGTAGAGAAAGTCTAAAGCAAAATATAAACGGGAACAAGGAGCAAGTTAGAAGTTGCTTTATGAGGTTGCCTAAGAATATCTTAAGAATGCCTAAGAATTGACAGTTCAGTCACATTTTTTAATCAGTTGCCCCTCTGTTTTGTCCTCTGTTTAACAGGAAAATACTTTATGGAATTTGAAATCCCGACCAGTTTACAGTATTTATGGCGTTATATGTTACACATGTACCAATTGGATGCATTTACTCAAAGTTGTCCCGCTGATCAAGACATCATCAATCATTATAAGCTTCAGCAAGTAAGTTTAATTTGTGTTCATTTACCTACTTTGGATGAGAGTTTATTTGTTGACAAAATTAGCAATGCTTTCGGAGGCTGGCGTAGCAAGTTTCAAGAAAGTTACAATGGGGCTCTTGCAAACTTTTGCTGTAAGGAAATGAATAATACATTCTGATGTAAAAACCAGCAAAAATCACAAAAATCACGCTAAGAAAGTCTACAATTCAGTAATAAACTCACAAAACTGCTCAATCGGCAAGATCGTAATGGCGGTTTGACGCAGGTATCATGGGAGATTCCTGTCTAATTTGTCACTTTTTCTACGGAAACATAGAGATACGTCTCAAATTAGATAGGAATCTCCCATGATACCTGCATCGAACCGCCATTACGCCCGATTCTGAGAGTAAATTTTGTGATTTTTCAGTGTGCTCATCGTCATTTTTACAGGTTTTTATGCAAGAAACAACTCTTCAATCACCTGTAGCAAAAGTTCGCAAGAGCCCCATCATTAGCTTGAATCAAAATTTTTTGAAAATAACCACCAAATGACATTCAATCTTTCAATGGAATGATCGAATATGAATTTGGAAAAAAAAAATATCAAGTTTCAGTTTTTACTTTGGACTTGTTGCTTCTCATGGACATAATTTCTTCTGGATATTCCAATATCACGCAGGTAATTGCGCATTAGGGGGGGGGGGGGGCTGTGATCTGGCACATGGCAAAATTTCAGCCCACATGAAAAATTCAAGAGGCCAAAAAACTGGTCAAATTTTGCGAGTACAGGTTAAGATGGCTTAGAAAGAATGTGGACAAATGTGTTTTACCCCTGAAATTTGTCTCAATTGTAAGTGAAAAAGGACATATGGTCATCAAGGACCTCAATGGTTAGAATTTTCTGGAACCAAGAACATGAGAAGCAAAAAAAACAAAAAACAAAACAAAAACAAAAACCCCAGTGAATAAAAGTTTTCTGACTACCACCCCCCCCCCCCCCCCCCCCCCAGTACCTGAAATGATGCCGCTGCATCCCGGCAAAACATGTAAATCAACAAAATTAGTAAAAGGTCAATAAATTTGCGAACATGTCAGTTGTGGATTAAAAGTGTTGGACAGACTGTCCTGAAACCTTCAAGTGTGTTTGTTCATTTTTTGATGAATTGTCCTGTAATTTTTGTTTTTGTTTCTATTTTCCTTCCTTCTTTTTCCCTATTTGTATTCTCAGTCCAGTAGTTCGCTTTGAAATACAAGCATAACGAACACAAGGTTTGGGCGACTGGACTTTACTACTACTACTGCTACTACTAAAATCTGGGGGTTGGGAGCAGATAGGTACATTATGTTCATGTAGCCTCCTTGCTCTCATGGATTAAAGGTGAAGTATGTATCATGTATCATGATGACATTATGTGATGTCAAGTATTCACTTTGCTCTGGTTTCAATAAATTACTTCCTTGATTTTTTTCTCTAGTTTTTTACCCCTATCTTACTTTTCTACTTTCTTATTGCTAATTTTACTGTTTTTTTTTTTTTTATCTAGGGAATGAAAATGAAGAAGCACGAAGAATTGGAAACACCAACTTTCACAACATCGATTCCTATCGATATATCAGCCTCGGATTGAGCACATTTTGTTACCTTATTGAATCTGTAAATCATAAATTCTACATTACTTCCTTATTATTTTCCTCTCCCTTCCCTCCCCCACAGTTCGCTAGAATTGCAGCTTCAAACTCATTCTCTTCAATGTTTGTATCATAATTCATACAAACTGTATAGAAATTCATCTTTATGTATAGCGTCTTCCCTTTCTTTTTCCGCCATCATCTTAAGATGAAAAATTTCTTAAATTTGATTTCTCGCTGCTGATGAAATTGTAATGCAGCTTATTCTACTAGTTTTAGTTTTTTTTTTTTTTTTTTAATTATTTTTATTTTTATTCGTTAGTTTTTTTTTATTATTAATGATTTTGAAGTAGCTTGTACTGTTTATCAATTTGTCTAATCGAAAATGTTTTTAAATACCAAGACACCTGATTTATGTAACCTATGGTTATTTGCATAATTTTAAATGTAAGTTGGCAGTTGGCTAATCAGATGTATCCAGGGAAAGATGCTCAAGTTCATCAAAGATTCTATATCAAGGTTTCTTTTTGCTCTAAAAAAGTTCTTCCTAGTTTTGCCATTGATTTCTGAAGCTAGTTTTTTTGTTAGTGAAATTGATGGAACAGGATGGAACAGGTTACTTGTGGTTAGGTACTCTCAGTCGGTCTAAAGTGACCTCGAGCAGTGGCCCGACCATTTAGAGTCGTTGGCTTGTTCTGTTCCATTCTGTTCCTATGGAACACTTGAACCACGCTGGCTTAATAAATGTAGGGTTCCATTGTGTTCCATTGCATTTCAGTTTAAAAAATTAGCATCTGCATTCTACTTTCAATTCAATCACAGACACATAATGTGAATATTTGCTGCATTTTACTTTTCTACTCTGTAAAGAGTAATAATTCTAGAATGGTTTTAGTGGAGCTTAAGATTCACTATCTGAGCAATAGAACAAGGTGTAAATGCTTTTTTCTTTACAGCCCAAGTAACGGTAACCAACATCAGCTCCAACTTCATTTATACGTATCCCCTTATATCTCTGATATCCTTGATCTGGTTTCATTCATCCCTCAATATCCAAAAATTAGAAATTACCGTACATAAATTTATGTAAATGGTGCAAGACTAACTATGCTTTTTTTCAGCATTTATTCTAATTATTTTAGTATTTAATTGTTTGAGTGTACAAGAATTTTTTTTTCTTTTGTTAATTTTTTCTCTCTTTTATCATTTTTTGTTTTCTCTCGGTATCAACTTGGCATAATATTTTTTTAATATATATGTAGTATCTTTTCTTTGTTATCTAGATACTTAAGACGTGAATAGGTATTCTCATTCAGTCAATTGCTTGAATTATTGTACACCTCTGATTATAATCGGAATGTGTGAAATTGTGGCTCCTGTCAGATTACTATTTGAGAACAACAATCAGGTCATCATTGTCAATCAAGAAGTTTTTATTAAATGTAAGGAAAAGTGTCTTTTTGAAGATTTTTATTTTTATGGTTTGCAGTGGGCCGATTGCGAACCATCATTTTGTACTCGAAATTTGATGAAATTGTCTTGTTGGGTGTTAAATCCTGATGAGAATTCTTCGATTATTACAACTTGCACCTAGACAACAGGGGGCTACTGGTATAGTTCCACTGTTATTGTTTGGCCTTCAAGGAGTCGGGATGTAATTCACTTTGCAGCAGTGTTGAAGGCGAGCAACCAGATTAGACCCAATTATGCTATGATGATTCGCAATCACCTCACAAGCTTGATTTTCCAATCTAACGGCCAATTATTGCCTAGACTTCATCAGCTTAATCCTAAATGAATCCGTCTTTAAAGAGTAATTATTGAAAAAATATTTTAAGCAATATTCTCTATGGTGATTTATGTAAACCGATATTTATTTTCGTAATTTGAAGCATAAGGTATTTTTAGTGGTTCATGAAGAATCAAGAGGAAGTATCCTTTTTTATCGAAACAATCATGTTTTTGATGTATTGTTTATTCCTGTTTTTTCTAAAATTAAGTTTTTTTCCTCCACTTTAATGCTGTAGTCCGATCGTGTGCATAATTGATTTTTTCGAAAGTTCCAACCCCTGTAAAGCAACTACGTTTATCGTGAAATGCATGTTTCTTGTTTTTACCTCTGTCATCAGCAATTTGCTGAAAGTCTAATAAAATTAATTTATTTTTCTACATTTATATTCAATCTTTTGTTAATTAATTTATTTTTCATTTTATTATGCCTAGTAATACTACAGTCCAAATGTTTTTTACAGTTTCAAAATTCATTGTGTATTCAGGAAGTGAAGGTTTATATTCTCCGCAGTTTTCAAAATCTGTAAATTTTTTCTAATCATCTTGAGGTAACTCTGCTTTGTCATGTATGCAAATAGTAAAGAGTTTTATCTCTACTCTGCTGTCAAAGATTTTAACAATCAGAAGCAGTTTAAGGTTTTTCTAGTAATGCAATTTTGCTTCTGAGGAGGTTATCATTAAGTGATTGTTTTTTATTGGATTTAAAAATACATATTCTCGTAAATCTTTTATCTTCATTTGCATATCTTTTTTGCCAACAAATTTTGTCTCTGAATGGCATTCAAGGTTTCTCTAAGCCTGCTTGTAATGAGGCAAAGAGCTATATTTCTTCAAATCATGATTTAAATCCAGTGCAACTAATCAACTACAGTAACTATAAACATAATTTAACTTTTTCCCAATGAATTTACTTTCTTAATTTTATCTGCCTCCGCCTCATCATCTGATACAATAATCATTAAATTTCGTTCCTTTATGAATGCATTTACTGTGAATCTAAATCCTTTACTTTTCACCTGCTCCCAGCCAGTTGTGATCAATCAGAAATTGGATTATGAATTTTTACGAGATTTAGAATCAAATCTGAGAAGAAGCATTATCGTCATAAAGGGTTCAATTTACCCCATGGTTTTTGATCAGAAGGCTTAAAATGGAAAGATTATGTTTGAGCGCTCCTCCAATAATTTGGATCCATCATCAAAAGCCGTTTGATCTGAGATCTGTGGTTTGAATTAGTGCCGTATTTACTATAAGTACCTCCATTAAATGCAATGCTTTTACAGTTCGATTTGATTGCCACTCTGATGCTGTCATCTATGATTGATTTTCAATTTGCTTCTTTCGTTTTTTTTTTTATCATTGAAAAGTACTTACTTAAGTTAACTTAATGGTCCTGAAACTTTTCGGAAAATTCTTGTTATTTATTGCTATACAAATATTTTCCTTTCAAATTCTGCTTTATTTCTTTTGTACCTGTGTAGTCATAGTTGCGTTTAATTTGAAAATTCAATGAGAATATGTAGCTTTGCAATGAGAGTTTGTCCAAAAATCTTCAAAAGAAATTTTGTAAGCTTTGAGTTTTGAATTTTTTTTAATGATTTTCAACCTCAATCAGTGATTTTTGTAAGTGCGCAGTAGCATCTAATGCACCACTGCAAAATGCCTAAAAGGCGCTGCAAAACTTTTGGGAAGAAAATTAAAGACAAATTGTTATAAAAAAATAAATAATCAACCAGTGGGTAAACAAAAACTACAATTTGAAGTTTCCCAAAACTCACTGTCAAAAAATTGATCAAAATACTTGACACTGGGAGAATCCCTTGCTTTCCTCTTGACCTTGACAGTTGAAAGTTGCCTCGGACACCTCTAATCTGATGAAAGGTCACTTCAGACAATTATTCTACCTGGCTAAAAAAGCCTAAGCCTTACCAGGTAAAAATGGGCCTTGAGTTTTCAGTTGACTTTGTAAAATTGTGGAGAATCCCGAATCTAATAACTCGCCCTTGAGAGTGTCATCATCATATGTTGACAGCTCTGCATAATACACCGATGGGGTGGGGGGGGGGGGTGGTGAAGAAAATTTCAGTTTTTGCAAAAACTGAGGAAAAAGCACTCTGTGTTGTGCTGCAAACCTTTTTTTTTGCTGCTGAAAATGAAAATATGTCTGTAAATTTTGAACTTAGCATATTCCTTCAAGGTAGCAGCCTGAAATAATAAAATAAATAGATTGCACCAATGCAGCCTTTGCTCACCCATTTGAAACATGTTGTGGTTTAGTTTTGCTGGGCAATTATTCTTTTGATTTTCCCAATGGGCATCGTTGTGTATTAAGTGGCAAACTATGGCCATTTTTATAACGTTTAACTTAAAAAAAGAACTATTGCTAAATTTTTTGTTCCTTAGCAGTCTACGCTCAGTATTTTCATTTTTTTCTCCTACACTGAGCTGTAAGATTTCAAGTTTTTTTGTCCGTCCATAATCAATGAGAAACATCTATTTTGTTGTAAAAAAAATCAAATACATATACAGTAGAAACTCGTTATAACGTTTCTGAGGGGGATTTTTTTTTTGAACGTTATAACCGATAAAACGTTATATCGGAAATAACGTTTCAAAACGGTATATCCGATATTACGTTTTCGTAAACGCATTTTTCAATTATTTCGACGGAAAACACGGAAAATACGATAGACACGTAAAAAGGCGAGCTTTATTATCATAACGAACACATTTGCTACATTATTTACAGAGATTCGTGTACTTACAGAATTGAACATTACGTAAAAAACTGCGTCAGTTTCGTTTGCTTTGGGTGGCGCATTTTCATGAGGCTGGTTTCCAGCATCTCATCAGTGCCACCCTCCGCGGAAACAAAGCGGCGAACGAGGTCCATCCAATGAGCTATAACTTTAGAGTGGCACATCAAAGAACGTTCCGCTGGTTCATTGTTGTCACCTAGGGCGCCGCCATCTTGCCGTAAAAATCGATTTTGAGGTTAAATTTTGTAGGTCGTTTCCGGTCGTTCCGTAAACAAACTCGGGCATCGCCGGAAACGACCTACAAAATTTAACGTCAAACCGTGGAATCTGCCGTCCAAATTCCGCTTTTTCCCGGGATTCCTTCTACCCCATGTGGCACAAGGTGGACAAATCATTCTTCCAATCTAAAGTTATAGCTCATTGGGTCCATCGCGTCAACCGTTTCGTTGAGTTTCGGGATCGTGGCGCTGCAGTCGGTTTTCGCTTCTTATTATTCATCTTCTGTCATTTCCATCGTTTAATTCCTCCTCGCAGATTTCGTTTTCTTTCCCTTCTTCATTGAAAAAGCCAGTTTTTTTTTTTTTGCAAATTGCGCAAATTACTCGTTACCGCGTTTTTTTCTTCGCGCGGGAACCTATTTTACCAACGTAATATCCGATAAAACGTAGAAACGAAAAACGTTATAACGCGATTTTTTTTACACGGTTTCTTATGGGAGTTTGACGGGACTCGGAAAAATCAACGTTATAACCGATAAAACGTTATAACGAGTTTCTACTGTATTTCACAAATACTGGTAGACTGGTTTCTTAAGGTTTCTATGGCTCCCCTGTGATTACCAGCATTTTTAGTTGTTGGTAAAAGATTCATTGTTGGTGTATAATTATAATGGCGGTAGAAACCGGATTTTATTTTGGTCTTACCGTTCAAGGGGGCTTTTGGTGAAAAACCTATGTATGTATGTATGTACTTACTAATTTATGATACCTTTGCAGCTGGTAAAAGTCAGTTAAGATCATGGTTATCCAATTCCACAGAATAAGTGCTGTTTTTTTTATTTTTGTCTCCTTTTTTGTTTCAATATTAAAATAGTTCTATTTGTATTATCAAAGAAAAATTTTCCAACTCGGAAACTTTTATGTTTTATAAATTGAAAAAACGTAAAAATATCTCTCAGTAATCGGAATTTTTTTTCAGCATTTGTCACTAATATTTTTCTCACCTCAGACTCTCAAAGCAAAATCAAGTCCTTGCAATTGCATTTGGTAGTGTTTTACTTATTTTCCAATTTTCTTGAAAAACGGCAATTTAATTTATTTGTATAAACGTTTCACTGTACCAATTTGCAGCTGATAATAACCAGTTCTCTAGCTTTACTGAATGACATATTTAATGCAGCATTTCAAAACTTTTCAGGGTTGTGAATTCAGCTAGAACCTCAAGTGCCATGTAGTGAAAAAACTTAATAACACATTTTTTCCCTAAGTCATGTGTATGATTAATTTGTCTTCTGCTGTTTTCTTTCGACAGTTTGTTATTCCTCCCTTCTTGCCTGGTGTTCTGAGTCACCACTTCAACTTTTTTTTTAGGCAACTAACTTACATTTGACTGCCTGCTTGATAATCCTCTGTCACATTTTTAAAGGCTGGCTTTATGTTCTCTGTCAGCTCTTTCAAGTGCCTTTTTAGCAAAATTTGGTTCACTTTTTCTTTCAATTTCAATAAATGAGTTTCAGTTTCAATAAATTAGTTCCCAGCCAAATGCATTTTGATTTGAATGAAATATGTTGGTGCCTAACAAGTGGACTACTCAGTACTTCTGAACCGCATAATTGGTATCATTTCTCTAGTTCATTTTTTTATTCGAACAAAGTTTAGCCAAAATCCTAGATTGTAGAGAAGAAAAGTGGAAAATTATTTCAAGTTTCTTTACTTCGATGATTTTGGTAACTATGTGTCAAATAATCAGTGAGCTCTTCAATTTGATGGATCTCTCAAGATCTGATCTACAGCACTTATCAAAGTTCAGAATTTCTTGCAATTAAGAAATTTGTAAAAAGTTTTCCATAAAGTTTTCTGCCTTTTGTACTTTAATCCTGCCATAGCAAAGTTACAGTGTATTCCTTACTTTTCATCGGTATTTTGTCTATTCAAGTGCATTTTTAATTTGATGTATATTGTCAGTAGCTATATTTCCTAAATTCCAGCCTTTACTCTATGCTTTCTCCAAATTTTGTCTTGCAGTAGATTAACTTAACGAGTGGAAAGATTTTCACTCCCAAATTCGTTTGAATCCTGTCCTATTTTTCTAAAAATTGATAATATTTTCTTCTTTAATATGTAATAAAAAAAGAATACATTTTCAAACTAACTTCTCAGTGCAGTTATTCATTATGAAACCTTCTGTGTACGTATGTACTTACCTATTATCTATATATCTATATTTCTCTCCATCTATCCATCTATCAATATTATGTGCTAGCAATCGCAAAAGTTTTAACAGTCAAGAATGCATGCAGAGCTCAGCTGTTGCTTTGATTACACAAGGATTTGCCACTTATCTCGAATTCATTTCTTGACTGTGAAAACGTTTGCGTTTGATGGTAAACCATACAATTGCTATTCATGATGAAAATCAGCAGTCAAACTTGAAGAAATATTTTGGCTGTAAGGTGACTCTCACCTCTTACAATTTATTAATGGTGTAAACAAGTACATAAACCTATTTTTCTTTTTCTTTGCACCCTCAAAGCTTGTTGAAGGAACACATCCTGAAGGAAGTCTATGAAACTTGAAAAACTCTCCTTCTCAGTTCTTTGAGATCCACTCACCTTGACTTGAAGTCGAAGATTCAATTTACTTTTCAGAAACGTAACTTGAACCAAAAGACCTTGGAGATTTGTTGAGGAAGTTTCAAAGGATGTTCAAGTATAATTTTTAGGCACGGATGTGCAATTCAGAGATGCTTAGGAAACGTGCAGTTGTGTACTTCAGGCAAATCTCAATGAGATAATTTCAAGGTTGGTAGTTAAATAGTTACCGTGAACTAAACTCAGGATTTCCTCAAATTGCCTGCTTATGGTGAGCATCTCTGAATTGCAATTTTTCTCACTTGTATTGACTTGACTTGAATATTTCTCTAGTCTAGCCAATTCAATTCAAGTCAAGTCTCAAGTAAAGTGTCAGAATTGCACCTCAAGGAATAAAAAAAAAAAAAAAAAACTGAAAAAACTGATAGAGGGGAGACTCATTGTGGAGGATTGAAGGAGGAAAATGTTGGCGTTTTAACACTTATGTATACCTTAAACAGTTTTCCCATTAAACCTTCATGAACCTGCAAGTTTTTGGATGTGTTTGTAATACTGGAAGTTGATCAAGACTGCACTGAAGCAAATTTTTGTTGTTGCAACTGGAAACTACATTTTCAAAACATTCAACCCATTAAGTTACTTGTGCTGTCTTTAATACATAATTACCCAATACTATCTAAAGGAAAATAATTACCTATACATATACAGGGTGTAACAGATGTATCCCCCCCCCCCAGTCTAACTTTTGAACGAGTTGAGATAAATTGTTGCGGTTTGGTCCATTCTTCATAATTTTAGTTATACTTTATTTTTTTGGGGGTCAAAACTCCCCACCTCCCCCAGGGGGGCTATCCCAAAAATTTCACATGGCAACCCCTATCTTGTGATACATCATTTGAAAGGGCGTAAAATTCTAAGACTTTTGGCGCAAACCGAAGGTCGATATCGTTTTTCGTTTTCGATATATCGAAACTCAAAGTTCGACTTTGACCCGTTTTCAAAAAATCAGAACTCCCATTTAAAAAGTCGGAATTAAAAAAACTAGGGGTCTAAAATACTCTAAAAAACAAGTACTTTTCAGAAAAAAATACGATTCTGCCATAAATTTGGTCAGAATTTGGTTTCAGAGCCCCCCAACAGTTGTCAAAAAAATTGACCCTCAAGGGGTCTATCTCAGAAATTCCGAGGCACAACCCCTATCGAGTGATACATTACTCAAAAGAGCACATTAAACTGAGCATTTTGGCGCAAACCGCAGGTCGATATCGTTTTTAGTTTTCGATATATCGAAATTTGACAATGGGTGAAAACCCAACTTCGCCATTAGATATATCGAAAACTAAAAACGATATCGACCTGCGGTTTGCGCCAAAATGCTCAGTTTAATGCACTCTTTTGAGTAACGTATCACTCGATAGGGGTTGTGCCTCGGAATTTCTGAGATAGACCCCTTGAGGGTCAATTTTTTTGACAACTGTTGGGGGGCTCTGAAACCAAATTTTGACCAAATTTATGGCAGAATCGTATTTTTTTCTGAAAAGTACTTGTTTTTTAGAGTATTTTAGACCCCTAGTTTTTTTAATTCCGACTTTTTAAATGGGAGTTCTGATTTTTTGAAAACGGGTCAAAGTCGAACTTTGACTTTCGATGTATCGAAAACGAAAAACGATATCGACCTTCGGTTTGCGCCAAAAGTCTTAGAATTTTACGCCCTTTCAAACGATGTATCTCAAGATAGGGGTTGCCATGTGAAATTTTTGGGATAGCCCCCCTGGGGGAGGTGGGGGGTTTTGACCCCAAAAAAATAAAGTATAGCTAAAATTATGAAGAATGGTCCAAACCGCAACAATTTATCTCAACTCGTTCAAAAGTTAGACGGGGGGGGGGGGGGGGGACACCTGTTACACCCTGTATAGTAAAAAACTGAACCCTTGAGATTTGATTGCTGAATCTCTCTTACATTGGAACAAACATCTATCCTGTGGGTGAATTTAAAATAATAAAAGTTCTATTAATTTTCCATAAAATTTGATGTATTCTTAAAAATTGCCATAATTTTAGTTAACATTGTGAGAATGAAATCATAAAAAAAAAAAAAAACAATGGAAACATTCTGTACATCGTATTTATCAACAGAGCTCACTCAAAGAAGAAAAAATCAAGTTTACTTCGGAAACATCAAACTTGTTGAAGTAAGAAAAATACATACGTAAATTAATAAGAGGTTATAGTCTGTAAAAGTTTAGTTTTACAAAACATTTCTTTTCAATGTTCCAGGTTGATCTTAATTCACAAAGTTTATTTGTTTAAAGAAAAGAAAAAACTACTTGGAATCATTTAATATTGTCTTAAGTTCGTTTTCAAAGTTGTTGAGTTTACAGTAAACTTTTTTCACAGCCTATTTATAAAATTCCAGCTCTTATAAACGTTTGTTTCATTGCCAACCATAGTTAAAGTCAACTTTAGTTGAGTTGACCAAGTCTTCAAAATTTGGAGGTTCAACATTTTAAAGGAGCGAATTTTAGAATTTCAACATTGTTTCATGACCTCTAATTTCTCTTGGAGAAATTTTTGAGCAAGGGGAGGGTGAGGTAAGAGAGGATTTATGTGATATAAGTTCGTGTTTTAATGGCATCCGTCATCCGGCTTGTTACCACTACCAAATTGCGAGATGCAGCATCTGTAGAAGTTACCGCATTTGTTTCTGTCACCCTTGAGCCCATAGCATCGTCGGTCGCTGCCCATATTACCAGGACAGCAGGTAGAAGATGCGTGTCCCCAGAAAGATTCGCTCGAGGGGTTATAACACCATGACCCGCTCTCTCCGCCTGGTGCTGCTAATACACTTTCGTAGCTTAAAATTGATAGAAGAAGTATTGATGCTACAAGGAGGAGAGTTGAGAGGAGGGCCATTTTTGAGTTCATTGTTAATCTTATTAGAAGTTCTGCGGAGTGTCCACAAAAATAAGTGGACAAGGAGAGATTTTATCAAGAGTCTTGACCCAGGAAATGTGCTTTGCTGTCCTTTTCTCGACAGGAATGTGATGAATTCTGTGAAAAACAGAAAGTAAGGATGTAATTAAAACTCAATTGTCCTGAAATATGGAGGCAGGCATTGGTGAGTATGCAAGAGTATTGTCGGGGACAAAGTTTCTGAGACTTTCGTGAGGTAGGTGCATCATTACACTTATATGCACTGGGTGTACCAGAAACATATGTCGTCCTTGTAACCACATACTCTAGAGATCAAAATAAGACACTTTTTTAACTATAAAAATGCGTCTAAAAATGCTCCCCTTTTGAGCTACAGCCCCCCGAAGTTTTAAGAAATGTACGGTTTTTTTGGAATACCGGCCACTGTTACAAACCATATGTCATGAAAATTGGTGTCCCAAGGCAATTTCATGAGTAAAATCCATTGATGACCTCGAGAAACTCTGAAATTGAGTCTGACTGTATATGTACTTTGTCTTCGTCTTTTTTGTGTTTTTTTATTGAGTCTGTCTTTTGTAGTTGAATTTGGGTTGATGATTGATTGTTATGTACTTTGAGCCAATCTTTAATCTAGATAGGTTTTAAGACCTATTTTCTATTGATTACTATCGCATAGATACAATTGTACAGTCAGAAATTGATAACATTAACAGAAAGACAAGGCAGAAAGACTTAAGTCAGCATCATGTGCCGAAAGTTACGAAAAACAAGTTATGCCCCTATGCATGCCAACCGTTGTTATTCACAGGTATATTCTCGGCCAAAGGTCTGTTAAGTAGGATTCCATGGCAACACAATTTCTATTAAAATATCGGCCCAAAATGCATCATGGAATCAATAACAAGCACAAAAATCAAGAAATTCTATGGAAAATCTATGCTCAAGATTCCAGTCTAAAGCAAAGCAAAACTCACAGATTTTGACCTGGTGAATAGAGTCTCATCTCTGCTCCAAGTTTGTCTTCATTGGGTAGGTAATTTAAATGAAATAACAAGTAATTATTTACCTACTCTAGATAAAAGGACTTTAGCTCATCTATCAATTTCTTAGGAATTTTTTCTCCCACCAAACTTAGTTGAGAATTAAAGTAAGTAATTTTTCTGGGCACCTTCCAATGGGTGAGAGTGAGATATATACAGTCTCTCTTAGGAGGTCATAAACTGAATGGCTTCCAATGGATCGCAAGCAGGGAGCGAGATTTAAAATTAGGTACCGCGGGAAGCATAACTAGTTGTTTTGAAGGCGCTTTCAAGAGAGACTTGAACGCACGAGTAGCAACAAATGGCAAATTAGCTGTGGTGCCAAAAAAGTTAGTTTCATGCTGAAAATTGAATTTGGTGAGCCCTTTTGAGTGAAGGGTTGGGTTTTCAAGTTTTTTTTTTATTTTCCCTTTGTATGAGCGTACACTACTAAATGCTTTTGTATCATACATTTAGCGTACTTAAGTAGGTACTGTACTATAATTTGTTACCAGTGGCGAAGTGTGCAATTTGGCAACGTTGTATTGTGTCCATTTGAACGCATGTGTTCGGTGGAATGCGAAGGCGTTCACCGAACATCCAATAGTTAGATGTTTTTCATGGGTTTTAAATGTTTTAATAAACAAACTGCAACGTTGCCAAATTGCACGCTACGCCATTGTTTGTTATGTATCTTCTGTGTCATATTGATGGGGTATACCGGGTGTCCCAGACCACCCGTCTATATACTTTTTCTCGAAAACGGCTGGGAGTTGAGAGCTGAAACAAAAAAGTCACATAGGGAATTGACCCCAAGGAATTCAAAGAAAATATTTTCAAAACCTTCCAAGGCCCTCCGGGGGGGTTTTGGGGGGTTCGAAACACATTTTTCCATTTCTGTCGGAATAAAGCCTACAAAAGGTACCAAAATAAGTTGAGTTCCTTAAAGAGCACCTCACCTCATTGCCGACATTTTTGGTCTCATTGATTTTTCCATAAAACCCCAATTTTCGGGGTTATGGGCCCTTTTGGGGGAAATTTTCAATCGGCCACTGTGACCACACTATTCAATATTTTTCAAAAAACTGAAAACCGTCTGAAAGAAAAGATCAAGACCTTTCGATTGATGTGTCACATAATACCTAAAATTGAATTATTAAGGCCCCCACCTCGAATCCAAAGTTTGGGGGCCTTTGGGCCCCCCTATGTAAAAAAAGTCAAACAGCAAGGTATGACTTGTGATACATCGATCAAAAGCCCTTGAAGAGGAGAATAAGATGGCGCAATCCAAAATCGTCTACAATCATTATTTTTGAAATGGCGGCCATTTGAAAATTATGGGTGCTCAAAAGTAAGTCCTAGGAAGAGAGTCCAAGGTTGAACGATACATGGATGAAAGGCCTTAAAAAATGCAAACAAATGGTACAAACCGCAAATTAATTCGCCTTTTCAATCAAAAGTTATAACCGATTGAAATTTCAGCAGCCGTAAATAGGCCTTATTGAGCACTTTGTTTCAATTAAAAATAATATTTGGGTTATACAGGGTGTTTCACATAACCTGCTCACTATGGTTTTCTTGAACGGGTGACGATAAAAAAATCTGGAAAAATCGGTTTTATAGTAACTCGGACCTAAAGTTTCATTTAAAAATACTGCCACAATCCAAAATTTGGTTTTTGGGGGGTTTTCATGGGGGGTACCCCCCTAATCTCGAGATTTTCAAATAGCAACCCCTATCTTGTGATACCTTATTTGAAAGAGAGTAAAATTCTAAGCATTTTGAAGTAAACCGTAAGTCGATATCTTTTTTTTTCGTTTTTGAGATATCGAAGGTCGAAGTTCGATAATGGACCAATTTTCGAAAATTCTTAACTCCTACAAAAATAGTCGTAAAACAAAAAACTGCACATGTAAAATGCTCTACTTGACGAGTACTTTCAAGAAAAAAATACGAATTTCCAATCAAATAAACCGGAAGTCGACTTTTAGGCACCTTCACATATCTTTTAATACCTCATTCGAAAAAGCGTAAAAAGTAGTGCTTTTTGGCGCAATCAAAAGTCCGATATCGTTTTTTTAATTCGATATATCGAAAATCAAAGTTCGATTTAGACCATTTGTCGACCCTGTAAAAAACGGATCCTATCGTGTGATACATCATTCAAAAGCACATAAAAAACCAAGAATTTTAGTGCAAACCGGAAGTCAATACCTTTTTTCGCGGTCCAGATATCGCAAGTCAAAATTTAGTCTCTGGTTAGGGTCTACCTTAAATTTTGACTTGCGATATCTCGACCGCGAAAAAAGGTATTGACTTCCGGTTTGCACTAAAATTCTTGGTTTTTTATGTGCTTTTGAATGATGTATCACACGATAGGATCCGTTTTTTACAGGGTCGACAAATGGTCTAAATCGAACTTTGATTTTCGATATATCGAATTAAAAAAATGATATCGGACTTTGATTGCGCCAAAAAGCACTACTTTTTACGCTTTTTCGAATGAGGTATTAAAAGATATGTGAAGGTGCCTAAAAGTCGACTTCCGGTTTATTTGATTGGAAATTCGTATTTTTTTCATGAAAGTACTCATCAAGTAGAGCATTTTTACATGTGCAGTTTTTTGTTTTACGACTATTTTTGAAGGAGGTAAGAATTTTCGAAAATCGGTCCATTATCGAACTTCGATCTGCGATATCTCGAAAACGAAAAAAGATATCGACTTCCGATTTAAGCCAAAATGCTTAGAATTTTACCCTCTTTCAAATGAGGTATCACAAGATAGGGGTTGCTATTTGAAAATCTCGAGATTAGGGGGGTGCCCCCCTGAAACCCCCCCCCCCAAAACCAAATTTTGGATTGTGGCAGTATTTTTAAATGAAACTTTAGGTCCGAGTTACTATAAAACCGATTTTTCCAGATTTTTTAATCGTCACCCGTTCATGAAAACCATAGTGAGCAGGTTACGTGAAACACACCCTGTATAGTAAAGTAAACTGATGGAAGTTTAAAATGAGAAGCATTTTAAAAATATTTATCATAAGGAAGTACTTACGGAGTTGCTCCTGAAAATTGCAAAGTGTCACAAAAAATCGTTGGATAAGAAGCTGCGGAAGGTATTAACGGTGAAGAAACTCAGAACTAACTGTGTAGCGAATCCGGTGGTGAAGCGCTTTTATCCTAAAACAAAAGCAAAATCGTCATTAACGTGGATCTGCTGTCTGATCGAGGGGGATTTTTTTCTGTAAGAGGTGGAGGTGTCCAGTTAGATAAGGAAAAACACACCAATACCAATCAAAGCCGGCGCGTAAACACGAAGTAGGGAGCACACAGCTCACTTATTACTATAACCGCGCCGGCGCGGCAGTGTCTCGAGTTGGAGATGGTCAAGCGATGCGATTTTTTTGTCGGCCAAGCGGGGAAAACCACGCGGGCTTCGATTCCAGCAGCCTTGCATTTTCGATTGTCTTGATTATGGTAGCACTATAGCACCGCCCTCCAAAACTCCGCGCCGGCGCCACAAAATCTGGGATTACCTCGCAATTGAATGCTAATTATCAAGTTTCCGATTTGGTTTTTATATTTTGTCGCGGCGCGGCGCGTCAGTGCACCGTATGGGAGCGTTCTAGAATTCTCCAAGTAGCTTCCCCGCTAAACCGCTAAATTATCAAGTCGTTCTTTTATTCTCCGATTTCGTTTCTGATAACCCGGGGAAGTTCATCGGAGCGTTCTTGAACTCCGATGAAGTCCATCAGAATTCTTCCCCGGAGTACATCGGCTTTACCGGAGTTCTAACTCCGGTAAAGCCGATGAAAACAAACATGGAGGAAGTAAACAACCTATTTCCATGTATTCTTATGGGTGTTTTGGAGGTTATTGAAATGTAAACAGACATTTTTAGCAATAACACGCTGCGCCTGTGATCGTTCTTAAATTCATCGGAGAACCGATGAGCTTTATCAAAACATTATCGGCTTTACCGTAAACACTCCCCGGAAATTCTGATGCACTTTCCCGGTTTACCGGATCGGAGAATTCTAGAACGCTCCCTTTGCGTCGTATTCAAATCTTCCGCAATGGGTCAGATGAGTGATCCTGGGATTTCTTATATAATGGTTGATTCCTACGTAAAATTCCGTCAGAAAAACGGTGGTGAGCTTAAAAAAGCTCATAATCGTACGCAAAGCTACAAAAAAGCTGCTTAAAGTTAAGCAGTAAAATAATCGTTTTTCATTGGTCCGCTCCGTCACGTGACCGATTCTACGTCACATATTCCTTGTCTCCCCGACGGTCGTTTGTTTACATTGAAACTACATGGTAAACGCCGTGCTAAGTGTGTCTCCGGTAGTGATCGTCTGTTTTTCGGGATTTTATCGATTAAATAATGAGCTCGCGAACATTATCTGTTTATTTTTTTGTGCCCGACAGTTCAACAACGAGCTAGAGAATCTCTAGAATGGTCGACAGCTCGACACAGTGCTAGTTAATAACTAGGAAGTTTGAAACCTGAGACCTAACCTCACTCAACTCTTTCAAAAATGATCCTTCCTTCATTCCCCAGTGTTCTTTTAAAGTCAGTTTTTAATATTAGAGAGAGCTTTAGTGTTTCTTCGCGTTGCATTGGAGTCTTACCTGAATGGTAAAGCTACTGTCAGGATTCTCAGCTAGTGCTGTGATACTCCTCCCGTTCTGTTTCAGATTCTGTGGCATGATTTGAGTTATTTTTCCGGTCACTCCTGCGTAGGTTCTTTAAATTATCTATCTCAAATTATTAGTGTTGTTGAATGATATGGGAACTCGGAAGGTACTGTTTACAATCACAGAGGAATTGGTCTCTCGGGCACAAGTTCAGGCAATAAAGTAAACCAATAACTCATCTCCCTACGTGTAAAGTGTATCAACTGGCAAACTTCAACTTTGATGTCTGATTTGCAGTAAAAGGTAATCTTCATGCCAAGATTATCATTTGCGGAACTCAGTCTGAAGTTAAATCATCGGTGGAACAGCGGCAATTTTTTTTGGATTACCAATCTTTCCCCGGAGGTATGTATCTTGTGGTGAAATTCGATTTCATTCTCAGCATTTCTATGCGCTCTGTTAATTGGCAGTTATGCAGGTATGCAGTTAATTGGCATTTTAAGGACTGCTAGAGGTTGTTATCGATGTGTAGGCGCACCTAGCCCAACAATCTTCAGAATTTGTCAACATTATTTCTCATGTTACAAAGTTAAAATTAATGCAGATATGAATATGAAAAAGTATTCGTTGTATTTAATTATAATTTTGTTGTAAATGTGTTTTGAAATAAAAAAAAAATAAAATATGCACGTTGGCTTTTCACCGTGAGCCGCTTTAGAATCAAAAGTTTCAAGTCCGAGGCAAGTTTTATTTTGATTTGAAGGAATGAAAATTAAAAGCCTTTCAAAGATTGTGGTCTAGGTGCACCTACACTTCTGAAACGAGCTCACTAATGAGGTTTGGCCGTGAAACTTTGAATATCAGCAGTGGTTCTGCAAACTACTGTCCGTACCAAGTGGATGATTGGAACTAAGTATTTGTAACTCTTTTTATGAATGTATCATGAACGTACACGGACCTGATGGAACTCCTACTATCTCTGCAAGATTGAGTCAACTACCAACAACTATATCAGCTCTATTTACTGGCGCATGCATTGAATGACCTAAATGGGATGGGAAAAGTTCCCCTGAAAGATTAGCTGTGGTAAACAAAGTTAACTTATTACAATACAATGGTTTGTGACCGCCTCATCTAGTTCAAATTGATAACTTTTCTGGCAAAGTTATTGCAATAAGCTATCGGAAGGTCACTTGGGTGGACTGCTATAAGGATATAAGTAGTAAACTAGAATTCAGAGAATGAAATCGAATTTCACCACAAGATACATACCTCCGGGGAAAGATTGGTAATCCAAAAAAAATTGCCGCTGTTCCACCGATGATTTAACTTCAGACTGAGTTCCGCAAATGATAATCTTGGCATGAAGATTACCTTTTACTGCAAATCAGACTTCAAAGTTGAAGTTTGTCAGTTGATACACTTTACACGTAGGGAGATGAGTTATTGGTTTACTTTATTGCCTGAACTTGTGCCCGAGAGACCAATTCCTCTGTGATTGTAAACAGTACCTTCCGAGTTCCCATATCATTCAACGACACTAATAATTTGAGATAGATAATTTAAAGAACCTGCGCAGGAGTGACCGGAAAAATAACTCAAATCATGCCACAGAATCTGAAACAGAACAGGAGGAGTATCACAGCACTAGCTGAGAATCCTGACAGTAGCTTTACCATTCAGGTAAGACTCCAATGCAACGCGAAGAAACACTAAAGCTCTCTCTAATATTAAAAACTGACTTTAAAAGAACACTGGGGAATGAAGGAAGGATCATTTTTGAAAGAGTTGAGTGAGGTTAGGTCTCAGGTTTCAAACTTCCTGGTTATTAACTAGCACTGTGTCGAGCTGTCGACCATTCTAGAGATTCTCTAGCTCGTTGTTGAACTGTCAGGCACAAAAAAATAAACAGATAATGTTCGCGAGCTCATTATTTAATCGATAAAATCCCGAAAAACAGACGTACCGGAGACACACTTAGCACGGCGTTTACCATGTAGTTTCAATGTAAACAAACGACCGTCGGGGAAACAAGGAATATGTGACGTAGTCACTGATCTCCCGTGCTTACCGCCATTACTCGCCCGTTTTAAACGAGATCAATTTTTTCACTTTTCAAACTAATTTATCTCGATGTTCCCGTGATCTTAGAGAAAAAAGGAAAAACACGGGTCTCTTATTTTTTTCTCAACTTTCATAATGTGAATTAAAAAAAATCGACTCATCTGACCCTCTCTTCTCCTGATACGTCATGTCATCGCGGTATCAGCTGCACCACCTCGCGAGCTCTCTTCCGTTCTAACCAGTAGCGTAGCGTGCAATTTGGCAACGTTGTAAAGTGTCCATTTAAACTCACGTTAAGGGGTCTCTCCACCTGCGAATTTGAAAGCGCGAATAGACTGCTTGAGCCAACGAGCTTCTTTTTTTGTCGATACACCGAACTCGACCTATCGACTTCAAGGCAGCTTATTGGCTTAATCAATTTATTCGCGCTTTTAAATTCGCAGGTGGAGAGACCCCTTTAAAGGTCGAATGCGAAGGTGTTCATCGAACACTCACCAGTTCGATATTTTTTATGGGTTCAAATGGACGAACTGTAACGTTGCCAAATTGCATGCTACGCCGCTGGTTCTAACCTAGGTAGCGTTCTAGAATTCAATCATTTTACTGAATCCGTGAATTATCCTGCGTGATGTAGTACATCTATGTTTATTGAAAAGTACTGCAATTCATAATCTTTTCAGCATCGAGACAATGAAGGGATGAATTCTAGAATGCTACCGTATAGTACTTCCAGATTTCAGCGTGCAACAACCAACGAGCTAGACCATCAGTGGCGTAGCGTGCAAATTGGCAACGTTGCAATGTTTACATTTAAACCCAAATAAAAGGTCAAATGCGAAGGTGTTTACCGAACACCCAATAGTTCGATATTTTTCATGAGTTTAAATGGCATCATTACTACGTTGCCAAATTGCACGCTACGCCGCATGAGCTAGACCAATAGAGAGGATTTATGGGACGTGATTTTGAAATACCAGGGAGGCAGTCATGACGGAAATCTCTTTTGGACATTTTCACACGGCTTGGTTTATTTGCCTCATTTTTTTAACCTTAAAAAATTTAAAAAAAAAAAAAGTTGTAACAAATCCTTTTGAAATTGGTTTTAAACGAAAGTGCACATGTATTTGAGTGGCTATCTGACCACAGAAATTGATGTAACTATATGTATATTTCATTTGGAGGGATTTTCACGATAAAGACACAAGCAAAGTTGTCTCTCCTGATTCTAGTTGTATTATACGTATAAATATGTGCCCAAATAGCCACACTAAAACACTTGCTTTTTCATTGAAAACTAATTTCCACTGAAATAATTACAATTTTCGGTTTGAGGTTTAAAAATAATGAGGCAAACAAACCAGAAGCAAATCATCCATATGCTGTCACACTTTGGGATAGAAATTACACCATATATTAGCCTCATCTATTGATGCAACGTTGGCTGCAACGTTTTAAGGTAATTCCAGGCGAAACTTTTCCAATCTCATGGATATCACCCTTCTTTGGTCACTTTGGGGGAGAGTCACATTTTCAGCATTTTAAGTAAATTGAAAAGAAAGAAAAAAAAGCAAAATACAAGACGGCACTTGTGCAATTTTTGTATGATTTTTTTTTAAGCCCAAAATTAACACGATTAGTTCATAATTAAAGCCGTAATACTGTTGGAAATTTTCGCAATAAACTTAGTGATTGCGAGTGAGACTATAAGTGTATCCATCTGCCACACTCGCAATCATTGGGGCACGAAGGAATTTTCTCATTTCCAATATCCTAGCTTTATTTTTGAGTGTTTCAGCTTGAACATTGCTGGGAATCTTCCTGAAAATATGCTTGCGAATGCCGAAGAACCTCAAATGTGTACTTTTTCAACTTCGTCAATTTTGGTCAACAACTTTTGACATTTTGACTAGCGCGACGACGCGACGCGCGCTACTGGGTGTATATACCCTGGAATTACCGGAAGCTAAGCTATAGGTACTATCGTCGAATTAAAGATTGTCGCGATATTTTAACGAGCTAAGTTTCGCCTTTAAGGTTCTGGTTCGGCCACTCTTCATAATCCCTCCTCTTACCTTGCAAGTGAGATGCCAGTGCGGGTGGGGCGGGAAAGTCATTACAGATCAGTCCCACACTCACACCCATTACTGAAAATGAGTGAAAACCTCGCGACAATCTTTAATTCGTCGATAGTACGTAGAGGACCTACAAGAATATCCATTAATTCCTTACGGGCCAAGCCCGAGTCGACTCGATTTTCTCTTCTAGTCTGTTTTACATATTGATTCAGTCTTCATTCTAGATAAATGCAAACATAGACGAAAAATCTTCAAGATAAGGTCTCGTCGGGCGCCTTCAATTTGTCGCATAGGCAATTCCAACTCCACCGAGTACGAACAGTTAACTACCCTACCCTCCTTGTATGAATGGAGGAGTGGTGTTCTCTTGAACTAACCTGGTCCGTAAAGGGTTAATAACACAATAAAAACAGGAATAGGAAGTGTCATCATATACACTGGCAGCACTAAAATCTTTGCACTCCTTCCCGCATATACATATGTATACTGATACACAATGTAAAGGAGGCCTGGTCTGTTTCAACCATGCATGCACTATTCAATTTTAATTTTTTCCTTCTCAAGGTCGGAAAAGCTTAATAATTATACAGTGTGCTACCGAACTAACCTGTAATAATTATTATTAATGGATTTTGCGTTAAAGCTGACATTGAGTCAAAGCTGTCTGAAAAAAATTATTCAAAGACCACCAAGAATCCATCGTCGCAAGTGAGGGTCGCATTAGTGTGTCTGTTTTGAGGACATAATATCCATTCGAATATATGCGTTACTTCCGGGAAAGAATACGTGGAAACGGGGTTTAATTTTTTTGAATCGAAGTTGGAATTAGACGGATGGCTCGATTTACAAAAATGGTCAACCGCATAGCAACTCATTCAAGAACCGGTTTTTCAGAATATTCAGAAAGGGTATTCATATGATACTTGGGTTGTTTTTTCATTCATCGCGTACCTACGTTTATCATTAAAAAAAAAGTTGTGGTAGACGTCAAGAGATATGTTTCTTTTGCTAGATTCAATTGTTATAAGTAATAAGTATAGTAATTAGCTTAGGGAGAGAGAGAGAGAGAGAGAGAGAGAGAGAGAGAGAGAGAGAGAGAGAGAGAGAGAGAGAGAGAGAGAGAGAGAGAGAGAGAGGAGAGAGAGAGAGAGAGAGGGGGAGAGAGAGAGAGAGAGAGAGAGAGAGAGAGGGGGGGAGAGAGAGAGAGAGAGAGAGAGAGAGAGAGAGAGAGAGAGAGAATTGAATTGAATTGAATTTATTATACTGACGATAGTAGGACCTTGGTGTTCCTATCTTCCCTATCATCAGTTAAAAAGACACAAATCGTTACAAAAATTCTAACTTAAATATAAACAGTAAAAAGATATGAATACTGCTTAGAAAACTAAGAAAGACGAAAACGAAATAATAATAGTAAATAATCATAAATAATAATAATAATAATAGATAATCATAAATAATAAATAAATAATCATAATAATAAATAATCGTAATAATAAATAATCATAATAATAAACAATCATAATAATACATAATAAAAATAAAAACAAATGAATACTAAAAATAAAAGAACACAAGAAAGAAAGTTACAAAAAATGCGGGAAAGTTATCGCAATGGTTTTAGCAAGTCAAATCGATATTACTGGAAAAACACAACCAAAACCTAAACCAACAAAACGCATTACTAGTTTCCTTACAGAAGACTAGCAAAACATCCCTATCAGTCCCAATTCTAACTGTATCCCTCCAACAATATCGATTTGACTTGGTTTTTAAATATGTTTAGGCTTGTTTCCTCTCTAAGACTCTGCGGAAGGCTATTAAAGAGTCGGATGGACGGTTCATAAAACGATTTTTATTGTTGTAAATAGCGGTCCTGTGGACAGGAAAAACATACCTTGGGCCACCTCTGACTCTATCACCCCCTCTATTTTGACCAACCAGGTGATAATTATCAAACAGTATCATGGGCGATTTGGTTAATGTAAGTTTTTTGAAAGTGGAAACTATTAGATAGTCCCTCCTTTCTGCAACTTTCAACCACTTTAGTCTATTATAATAGGGTGTGACCCTGTCAAAGAGAGATAGGCCGAATATGTACCTAATGTAAGAGTTCTGTGCAATTTGTAACTTATGTGGATCTGTTCAACTGAGGCATCACAATAGGCTGGCAGGGCATAGTCAATGAGAGGCGTGATTAAGGTTGATACTAGATTTATTTTAACATTTAAGGAAGGTTGAAACGGTAATTTTCTCAATTGATATATTGTTTTAAAGATTTTGCTGGAAATATCTACAACCTGACTATCCCATGATAAATTATCTTGAATAATTAATCCTAGGCTCCTCACTTCCTTTACATATTCTAACAAAACATCTCCGACCTTTATTTTATTGATGGAATTAATGTCTATCTCTTTCAACAGTTTATCATATCCTACAATCATAGGTTTATATTTAATCGCGTGAATTCCGAGCCCATGTTTTATTCCCCAAATACGCAATGATTCAAGAACTTCATTAAGCTCCTGAACAGCTTCATTAATTTTGTCAGTTGGGCAGCAAACATACAGTTGTAAATCATCTGCATATAAGATGAATCTACAGAACCTTAGAGCATCAGAAATTTTGTTGATGTACATTACAAATAAAAGGGCTGACAGCGTAGATCCTTGGGGCACCCCTACTAAAATACTCAACCACTCAGAAAGTTTTCCACTAATGGTTTTAATTCTTTGCTTTCGGTCACCTAGGTAAGATTTAAACCATCCGATTAGTGAATGCTCGAAATTAAAGGAACGTAGAATAGAGAGGAGAAGATCGTGCTGTACACTCTCAAATGCTCTGCGAAAATCAACTAACATGACAATCATTACATTTTTCGAATCCAGCTCATACCTAACTTCATCAAGTACTTTAATCAGCGCAACGTGTATTATAATGTAGTCTGTATCCACACTGAAAAGAATCCAGTAAATTAGCTTTATTTATAAATTCAAACATTTGCTTATAAATAATTTTATCAAAGATTTTAGCCATGACACATAAGATATGAATCGGTCTGTAATCTTTGGCATCTTTTGGCCTATTCACCTTCTCGATTGGCAACACTACAGCTTTTTTCCACACTTCTGGATAAACATTATTTGATAGCGAGAAATTAAAAATGTGAGCTAGAATCGAAGATGTAAAATCAGAAGTTGCAATTAATAAATCTAAATTAATACCGTCCACACCACAAGCTTTAGATGAAATTTCAGACATTGCTAATGCAACTTCGGCTTTATTTACTTCGTGGAATTTAAAACTTTGTGCGCTTGGATTGAATAATTCTTCATAGTATGATTTAAGTTGCTGATCGAGATGTACTTTTTTATTATCACAAAAAAATGCGTTCAAGTCATTCAAGCTAATCTGAGGTTCACCTGAATTTTTTGCTTGCTTACCAAGTCCGCATTTTTTGAATAGTTTCCAAAATTCTGCGGCAGCATCGCTCTTTTTTATGAGGTTGCGGAAAAATTGATTTCTGGAGTTCCGCAATTTCTGCTTAACTCTGTTTCTGAGATATTTATAGTCTCTGAGGTCTTTCGGTTCTCGAGATCTTTTAAATTTTTTCACACATGCATCTCTATTCTTTATTAAATCTTTAATTTCACGATCGAACCATGGGATGTTATCACGTTTTATTATAACTGTTTTCTCTGGAACGTGCTTATCATATACATCATTAAGATAATTATTTAGAAGCTCAACTTTATGATTAATGTCATTACAGCTGTATAAATTGTCTAGGTTGACATTTTTTAACTCATTTCTCAATTCCTCTACATTCGCCGATTTAAAATCTTTAAACTTGATTACCTTTCTATCTGCTTTTTCCACTCCTATACTGCAACTTAAATAAATAAGATCATGATTTGATATTCCAGGAACTGTGACATTGCCATAGGAGAGAGAGAGAGAGGGGGGGAGGGAGAGAGAGAGAGAGAGAGAGGGAGAGACCTGAAATTCCGCATTTATAAATTGCAGCGTTAAATTAACGGGTCGTTACCTATATTCTCATTCCAAATCTTACTCACCTTTATTGTCTTACTATAGCCCGTATGCCATGACAATAATACCCAAATGAGTAGCCATCCGCGCTCTTTTATTCAATCAAAGAAAGACGTTGAAGAGCTCTAGTTATGCAACAACGGTGCGGGGTTTCCGCGCAACTTGACGCTTATTCAACTACTGCTTAAAAAATTGGGATAAAATTAAATCCCCCAAATGTTGGGAAAATTGTCAACAAAATAAACATTTATTCTGTGGTTTGCTGAAAAAGCAAGAATGTGATATTCTCCTCACTAAGTATGTTCCTAGACTGAAAAAAAAATCAATTGTTAAAGCAACAATTCAAAAGGACATTACCCAAAATCGGCCTTTTTACCCCTGAGAGCGAAATGTGAAATAATTTCAGGGGTGATAGAGAATTAAATCAGCGTTCCGAATCTGGCCTATTTTTTGATTTTGGATGAAGGGAAAGGGAGGGAGGGGGGTCCAAAGTTAGATACTTCAAACGCCCATAACTTTTGAACGAATAAAGACGTGATGATGTACTTTGTGCGAAAAGATAGATCGTTTAAAGACCTTTCGATTGATGTGTATGATATTTGCCCAATTTGAATTTTTAATCGATTTATCGAAGTTTTTTTTGATTTTTTTGAAATCGGGTTTTCAGTTTTTTTAATCGTGGAAGTTTGGCAACGCACGAATTATCACAAATTGTTTTTAGAATAAAAGTAGACGCAATTTGCTAAAAAATGGTTAAAACCGCATGCTGGGGAAATGCTTTGAAGCGGAGTTATGAGGGTTCAAAGTTGGCGCTTTCGCGAAAAAGGCCGCCCCGAGGCCCCCGAGGTGGTAGAAGTTGGCATTAACTGTTCTTCCCGTCCAAATGACTTGAAATTTGGTATCCTCAAGTATTTTTTAACGCTGAATTCAAGTTTTGCATCGGTTTTTCAAAATTTAAAAATCCAAGATGGCTGCCGAACAAATTGCCGAAAAATTGCTCGGCAGCCATCTTGGATTTTTAAATTTTGAAAAACCGATGCAAAACTTGAATTCAGCGTTAAAAAATACTTGAGGATACCAAATTTCAAGTCATTTGGACGGGAAGAACAGTTAATGCCAACTTCTACCACCTCGGGGGCCTCGGGGCGGCCTTTTTCGCGAAAGCGCCAACTTTGAACCCTCATAACTCCGCTTCAAAGCATTTCCCCAGCATGCGGTTTTAACCATTTTTTAGCAAATTGCGTCTACTTTTATTCTAAAAACAATTTGTGATAATTCGTGCGTTGCCAAACTTCCACGATTAAAAAAACTGAAAACCCGATTTCAAAAAAATCAAAAAAAACTTCGATAAATCGATTAAAAATTCAAATTGGGCAAATATCATACACATCAATCGAAAGGTCTTTAAACGATCTATCTTTTCGCACAAAGTACATCATCACGTCTTTATTCGTTCAAAAGTTATGGGCGTTTGAAGTATCTAACTTTGGACCCCCCTCCCTCCCTTTCCCTTCATCCAAAATCAAAAAATAGGCCAGATTCGGAACGCTGATTTAATTCTCTATCACCCCTGAAATTATTTCACATTTCGCTCTCAGGGGTAAAAAGGCCGATTTTGGGTAATGTCCTTTGCTGATTTAACAAAAATTGAAAGTTGCTAAATCAACCAGGGTTTTCTGTTAAGTTAACAATTTATTTGTTGAGTGTACAAAAATAGTTGTTAAATCAACCACATACTGGTGTTCTTTTAACAAAATAGACATTGTCAATTTAGCAATTTTTAATAGTTAAATAAATACAGAACTTAACCCAATTAGTTGATCTAACAATTCAGCTTGTTATATCAGCAAAATAAATTGCTGATTTATTACATACTAATTTGTTATTCCAGCATAAAAATTGTTATTTTTACTATTTGATTTGCTGGTTGGGCAAAAATAGTTGTTTAGCTAACAAAATGAATTGCTGATTTAGCATTTGAGTTGTTAAAACAAAATTATAGGTTAACTTAGCAAATCATTTTGTTCTGTGCTTTTTTAACTATTTATTTTTGGGGATCAACCATTTTCCCATAAATTCAAGATGTTCCGTACACTGAGTACAACCACCTTTTGAAAGATACTTTTTCCCGGGGTTAAATATTGTATCCCCGTCTTTTTCTAACACACGCGTTCAAATGGGAGGAGAGAGAGTAAGACAAATTCCTACGTATTTCCCATGCCCTAAATTTGGGAGTTAGAATGTAAAATGGAAAATCTTTTTGTAATTTCTGAATCATTTTGCTCAAAAGTTTCACACCTTCTAGCCTTCTTACTGTCAGCTGGGTATTTATTACACGTTTGCCGCAGTCTAAAAATAATTAAGAGTCATTCTTGCGTCATATCGTAAATTACAGAGACCCGCGCAGAGATTCCGCTACAAAAGGTAGCAAATGACCGAGTAATTTTCTCCTCATTATTGTTGCTTCCCGTGAGCAACTTATAAGTCCGGAGCATTAAATCGTTGTTTTTCACATTAAATCATCACAGCGATGGTGTATCCAGGATAAACGTGGAAAAATGCTACGCAGTACGCACCTAAACAGTAAAACGCGTTGAAAATATCGAATTTATTATTGTTTACTTCTGACGCACATCGGCATATACAGGCATTTATCTCGTAAAAGGCAGATTGATAAGGTATAAAACAAGAAAGTCAGATTGGGAACTGACCCCAAATTTTTCATTTCTGATCTTTTTAAAAAGCCCCCGATAGCCCCTTGGGACGTAGTTAGGGGGAGGGGGTTCAAATATATTTTTCTAGTTTTCTAAGCAAATTGGAAGGTCTTGATCTGTTCTTTTAGAATATCTTAAGATTTTTGAGAAATTCTCAACAGGGTGGTCTTAAGGGCCGATTCAAACATTTTTTGCCGTTTTCCATTTTTTTTTTTTTTTGCCATTTTCTCAATTATTTGCCGTGTTTCCCACTCTTCGCACAGATCGGGCCGAGTGTGTGGTGTAGCAGTTGTTTTTTTTTTTCCAGTATTCTTGTTTTAGTGTTGTAAAGATGGTTTGAAAGGCATATGTAAAATTCATTGATTGAAGGAAATATGCCAATTTCATGAAGAAACCCGAAGATTTAAACGCAAAAACTCGAAATAACACGTACCTACTTTAAGCGGCTCGCAATCGGACGATACGGCGGAAAAAATCCCCGTAATTTAATTTTCAATTTTTCAATTTCATATTGTTCTGTTAATTTGTGATGAAGTGATATGTGCTTGTGAGTTGTGACCCATCAATATTTTCAAAGGCAAAGGGGCAAGGAGGCAAAGTCGAAAACCCCATGTTAAATCTCCATAAGAGCGATCTCACAGGGCCCCAGGCTTTCGCCAGCCAATCAGAAGCTGACTTTTCGATATCACCAACCAACCTAACCTGCCACGCTCGTCTTGTTGCGACTCTTGTTCACTCTTTGGTTTATTTATGAAAGATCTGCAAAAAAAAAAAAAAAAAAAAAAAAAAAAAAAATCCCGTTACGTTACAAAATAATAAAAATTCATTGATAACAACTCGTGAGTTTTATTACTTGGCTCGAAAAGCTGCGCGTAAATGCCCCACGTGGACGTATCGCACAAACCATAAGGTAGACAGATTGGCGACTTCGCGCTCCACTTTTCTTCTGAGAATCCCGATATCGGAGCTCAGCGTTTTAATTCGATCGCAGGTCGGAGATCGGAGATCGGAGGTCCACAACTCTGCGCGCACACTGGGAGCCGGAGACTGAGCGGCGAGCGCGTTGGACTCTAACCAGCGCTTCGATCGAGATTTGTTTTGTTTTCCGCACTTCTCCATTAAATCTCCGAACAGTGGCGGAGCATGCAATTTGGCAACATTGCGCTTTGGGCATTGCCCATTTCAAGCGACTTTAAATCTATGGTTAAGATCGAACTCTCTTGTATTTGACCTTTTCAATGAGTTTAAAAAACAAAATACAGCAATGCCAAATTGTACCTTTCGCCATTGCACTAATATAAGTAGAATACACTTACTCATATTACATATGGCACTCATATTTTAAATTTGTCGTGCAAATTTTATTTTAATTAAATAGATCCAGCCGATTTTTGATACATCAGTTCTGAATTGTTTCATGCGGGGTTATTGGAGCCTTTTAAAGAAACACTTTTCGGTTGTTCCTCGATTGGGTATTTAGTAGTTAAGTTTAGTAATTTTAAATGTGTGAATCGTTATTTTAGCATCATTTTAGACTAGATTCGATCCTATTTGGTGTTGCGAAAATTCGCAACCAACCTATTTCAGGTATGAGATTAGATGCAAGCTGGAGATGAATCAAAGCATTATTATTCAGGATATGCGAAATTGCATCGAAGAGAATTGAAGGCGATTTAAAGATGCCGGCAGGTATGAATGCGCGCCGCAACTCGCACCGCCAGCCGATCTTTACTATATGTATAAATGATCAATTGATCAAGCTGTTAGCTACTTAGCTACCGCCTCAACCTACAGTTTTTACCACGGGGGGCAGGGGGCTGCTCTAATTGCTTTTTAAAGTTTACCAACGTATATTTGGTCCATTATGATATTTTTGAAATTTGTTCAGTCAATTGGAAATTATTATTTTTACCCAAGGGATGGTTTTACACAAGGCCGCAAAAAATACTTTTAGAATTTTAATCGCGGGTTTCAATTAATTAATTAAGTCTGACTCTAAGTTCTACGTCCAGTTTTGGATTCTGACAGTAGAATTAAAAGCACTAATTTTGAGGCGATTTTTTTTTGGATTTTGGTTTTTGTTTTATTTTGTTTTGTTTTTTTTTTTTTGTTTTTGTTTAAACTTTAAACACTCCCTTAAAATTGATATTTGATTATTTCCCGTTTGAGATTTCAACAACTTCTCTAGCTACTCAATAAAAAGTACATTGACTATAAGGTTGGAGACTTTCTTTCTGATTTGTTTTAACAGGGGTCGGCTCCTTTTTTTCTAATATGGATAGCACGATTCCACGGGCCCCACGGCTTATCTCATGAATACTAAATCATACTTTAAGCAAAAACACAAAATGATGTCTGTTTTCATCTTATACTCATTTCGTACACATCATGTCTCAATGATACAAAGTCATTAATTAAGGAGGAAAAACTTGAAAATAGCCAATGCATCACTGTTTGACCCCCTTCAGGGGCAGTGGTTATAGTGGCACAAGCCACCTTATACAAACGTTTGTATTTATATTAAACAATCAGAGAATTTCACTCACTAATACTTCAAAATATTTGCAATACCTACAAAATTCATAATCTGTTACAAAAATTTGCCTAATTTATTAGAAAAAAAAATAAAAAAAATAAAAAAAAATAAAAAAAATATACCTCTATAAAAGTGGGAGCCGGTTTGCGTTGGAGGAAAAATCACAAAATGTCAACAAAAACTTAAAGTCTGAAAATGATGTTTTTACAGCAAAGCTACCAAGTGAGAATCATTTTTTTGCCAATTCTAGAACATTCTACCAACCAAATAAGGTGGCTAGTCTCAATAGTCACAGCCTCATTAGGTCAGGAAAAAATAAATAAAAATGGCTAGTGGTACGAGCCACTGCCCTTCAAAGGATTAAGGGAACATGACTCGCTTCCTTTTCACGCCAAAATGATAAATATTTACGAGTATTGATTCTCAACTTTTTTTCCTTGTTTGAAGAGTCTCTTTCTCTTCTTTAATCGAAAACATTCATTCTTCACCGCCAAGAAATCATTAATTGGAAATTTACATCTTTGTTGAAATAAATGTCTGCGTTTATAGTTAAGTTGTTTATCAAGTCATTTAAATGTTAAGTCAAGAGTGCTTTTGATTGACACATATATGCTTTCAAATTATTGATCAAGAGCCGATTTCTCGGAATCGCAATAATGAAGCTAATATTCATCAATGTTTCAGTCGGACAAAGTTGGATTTCAGAGTATCCATAAATCATACCCCGCTGTATCGTTGATGATCATCGATTTACGATCGTTTAATCATATTAGAGTCTATAAGGGATGGCTCTCGAACTTTTTCTACTTCTATTTTCTGAAACGGTGACCACCTTACCGCGTGTACCTAGTAATTTAATCTGACTCTTTTTACAATGACCCCTCTCTTTTAAAATCGTATTTTTGATCGTAATCTTGTTTCGTTTTTGGTTTGTTTTTTTCCCCTCCCGCATTTTATTTTGTCAAACTTTGAATCCTCGTTGGTTTCGTCATACTTTTCTTCCAAATTATGAACACATCCTTAAAAAAAATTCGAATTTCGAAAGTTTATAGAAAGTTAACCCTCCGGTCAAATTTCTTCTGCTTTCTGAATCTTGAAACTGGTCGATTGGTTTGTTTAAAAGCTAAGAAGCTACGTCAAACGATCAAAATAGAAAAGTTTTTGTCGTCTGCATGGTATGCCGGGTGGGTTCTATCCCTCCTCAAAACAAACCAAACTATATTTGAGACGATATTGAAGATATAGAAGCCCTTTGGACTTTGCTTCAATCCCTTGATTTAAAAAGACAGACCGTAGTCTAGGTACTTTCCGTCGCTTTTCTAAGAGTACTGCAGTTTATACAGGGTGCCCGAGAAATGAGTTCACACTTTTGCTTTGAGCGCCTGGTTAATTGTAAAAATCTGAAAAATTCAGGAATAATCTATTACCCCTAAGCAACTTCAGAGAAAATATCGGGGGGCTCCCACCCCCCTTTAGGGTGGGCGTAGGCCCCAAAATTTACCCCGTGTTGCCAATATATCGCATATTTCAAACGGCAGGGGGTATTTTTTATTTCATCATTCAAAAGGGCTTAAAAAACTGAGTAATTTCGTTTTTTCAGATTTTCGGTGGCCCCTTTCAAAACAAAATGGCGACCAAATAGGTACCCCATACTTTAGAGGCCCATAACTTCGGTTTGAATCAATATTTTTTCAAAAACTAAAAACCTTCTGAATCCTCAGAACGTTTTCTTTTCATTGATGTGCCACACTTTATCATTTGGTGGAAAAAAATGGGGCGCGGAGGCCCCCCAAAAATTTTCGAGTTTGGGGGGCTGTAGCTCAAAAAAGTCAAAGGTAAAGGGGGGTCGTGTTGTACATCAATCAAAAGGTCTTAAAAAGGAAGAATTTTGCGCAAACTTGAAGTCGCTACGATGCGTCTATTCAAAATGGCGGCCCTTGTATATGTGGACCTTGACTCCAATCCTTCGCAGTGGCCGTTGTTCTCCCGAACTCTCTCTTGGCAAGGAGGCTTTCCAAGAATCGACAGACTCTAAAATTTACACCCTCCCAGTAAAAATTGCAAACGGTCAATAATGCGAAAAAACGGACGAAATTTTCGTCCTGAAGAACCAAAACTCGGCAAAAATAGTCGAGTTTGGTTATTAATGACTCTCAGAAATTCGTATTTTTCAGTCCGAATTAAATTCAGGATACTTCGTCTAGTATCGAATTTATGAGAGTCATCAATATTCAAACTCGACTATTTTTGCCGAGTTTCGGTCCTTTAGGGCGAAAATTTCGTCCGTTTTTTCGTATTTTTGACCGTTCGCAATTTTTACTGGACGTGTGTAAATTTTTGCGTCTGTCGGTTCTTGGAAATCCTCCGTGCCAAGAGAGAGTTCGGGAGAATAACGGCCACTGCGAAGGGTTAGAGTAGCCAGCATAGCCGCACTGTTGCTAAATAGTGCGTTACTACCTGAATTCATTCTCACCCGCCTTCTTATCGTGAATAGAATATAACTGGCCAAGCCCGAGTATGCTCGGTTTTCATCACTAGTCTGCTTTACATTGTTTCAGTCTTCATTCCGGATAAACGCGACTATTGAATTATTGATGTAGACACATCACATACAAGATAAGATGTCTTCGGGCGCCTTCAATGTATCGTATAGGCAATTTCAACTACTCCGAGTACGAACAGTTAACTACCTTCCCTTCATGAACAGAAGAGTGGCGTCCTTCTGAATAACCTGGGTCCTGGCCCTTAGCGGGTTATTGCATCGCGTTGTTTTCGGCAAGAAAATCAGCAACATGCCAGAATTCAGAGATGAGACGCAAGGCTACGAAACGATGCGCCGGCCGCTGGCATCGTCGCCGAGCCGCCCGCTCCTCGCTTTCGAGTCGCTGCTGCAATTTAAAATTCTGCATCTTTGCACATTTTTTACTCGTCTACCATCGTGTCTGCTTTTCCTCAAATTTCGGCTGCGCACTTGCTACAGCACTCATTAAAAAACCAAAAAACAAAAAAGAAAAAAATGCCGTGAAAAATTTGCCACCTCCAGAAATCTGCCGCTCTGGGCCACGGCCCATGTTGCCCGTGCCTAAATCCGGCGCTGAGCCATTATTTTAAAAGGGGACATTTTAAAAAAAAAAAAAAAGTATATACTAACTGAAAAAAAAATTATTCTCTCCATTGAGTTATATCTTCAATTTTATGAAACTAAGTTGTTTCACTCAATTTTTCTTTTTTTGCACTAGTTTTTCAGCTTTTTTTTGGTGCAGTGTTTGCTCTAGTGATTTTAGAGTCAAGTTGACATTACTGTTTTGTACTAATAATTGCATCATCCAAACTTCAAACACATTGTAGGAGTGAGGTTAGATCATTAATAACATCTTCCTTTAACAGCTAAGAAAATAGGTAAGTTTTAAACTATATTTTAATAATTATTCCAACTTGCTTCTAAATGTAACGTCCGTAACAGGAAAGTAACAAAAATCAGTGTATTTTCCTTTTGAGTAGGTATATTAAATTAATTTTTGGTGAAAGAAACATTCATGATGTTTATGTCATGCCAAGTGGATCACTTTTTTCACAGATATTTTAGGGACCATTTTATTACACATTACATTTTGTAACGTCCGTAACGTTACGGACGTTACATTCATTACCTTGTACCTAATTTTATCAGTTACGGACGTTATAACCATTGTTTTACTTATTATTCCATAACTGAAATGCAACTGTGCGCCTTCAAGAAGCAAAGGTTAGGTTAGGTTAGGTTTATTACATTTATTATCACTTTTTTTGTCAATAATTTTGCATTTTTACTTGCATCTCAAACAAAACATTTAGTTTGACAGGTATTTATTTTGATTTCAGATTATTATGACTGGTAGGTACTTCTGGAAGAGAAATTTTACCACCTGGGATGCTCCTCAGAAGTGTAATTTAAGTAAAAATTCAATTACCACTTCAAGATTCTCAAATTGTGTTATTATTTTATGTTTTTTTTTTTATACAGCGTTTATTGGGGCCGTTACTTTACGAGGGTGGATTTTAAAGTAAGTTTACCTATTTTTCTTCTCAGAAAATATCAATGCTAGAAAAAAAAAAAAAAAAAAAACAATGTTGAAACGTACGTACTTTCAGCTTTCTAACGAGCTTTAGTTTTTCAAATTTTTGCCAATGCGTTGCGGAGATATCGTGGATTTCCCCCATTCGTCTTTCCCTCAAATGTGCCCACCTTTTCACGCGCTATAGAAGACTGCGAGTTTCGGTAGGCGATTCGCTTATCTCCGGATCAGACATCTCAATAATATCTGAGTGCATGTTGTTTACTGAATAGACTACTCTACTACTGAGAAAATGATCCAATCTGTTTCGATCTTCAAACTTTTGGTCAGTAAGGAAAGAGCAACCATCATGAATTGAAGCTGGATTAACAGCTTGCGTCAACACCAGGTTCAGGAGTATGTGGAAAGAATTTTACGATTTTTTTTTTTTTTGAGAAATTCAAGAATCTAGCTGGTAACTATGTCAAAAAATGAGGTGAGATGCCTCACAACAATGTTATGACTTGTTTCAATAAAATAATAGCTCTATTTTACTTTTTGAAAGTCTAAAACTCATGTTTTCTGTGAGGCTAAAAAGGTGGGCACGTTTGAAGGAGAGATGGGTGTGGAAAATCCACGATATCTCCGCAACGCGTAAGCCAAATTTGAAAAACTGGAGCTCATTAAAAAGCTGAGAGTACGTACGTTCCAACGCTGGGTTTGTTTTTTTTCTGACATTAATAGTTTCTGAGAAAAAAAATAGGTAAACTTACTTTAAAATCCACCCTCGTAATTTTAAGTTATTGATTTTGTTCAAAATAATTTAGTTTATTGTTCCTAATAAAGTTTATTTTTTCTTCCTTATGCTGCATGTTGGTTATTTTCAACCTTTCTTGCCACTCCATAATTTATTTTTGTAATTTAGATGAAAATCTGAGTATAAGATGGAGGGCGGTAAATTTTTTCATTTTTAATAAACTAATTTCAGATTTAGACTTAAATTGAAAAAAAAAAAGTTTTTGGCATATTTTTACACATCTATTGAAGATAAAATAAAATCCTGGTCATTTAATAGGAATAAGCAGCTCTGAGTAAAGATAAAATGGGTAAAAACATATCTATTGTCCAATCATTGTTACCTAGTAACGTCCGTAACAGATGCCGTGTAACGTCCGTAACACCAAAAAAGAGCAATAACTCAAAAAAATCATAGGAAAATTTTTTTAGACAAAAATGATTCTTAAAAATAGATGGTATGAAGAATGACTCAGTTCAAATAGAATTGGAAAAAAACTAGAATTGCTTTTAAAAAGAGCAACCGAAATTAGGTCCATGGAAACTGGGTGTCTTTTTTGTAACGTCCGTAACACTTCATTTTTTAACGTAACTGAAAAATGAACCAATATTTTGCTACGAAAATTGACAGAGAAGTAGTAACCATCTAGTTTTATAACTTCCCCTAAACAGTTCACCATAATTTTACACAGATTGTGTTATATACCAATTAGAAGACTGAAAATGTAACGTCCGTAACAAAAATAATGGCTCCGCTGCTAATGAGTAACTCAAGATTGGAATTTTAAGCAGACGAGTGCACCCCTCCCCTTCTCAACGTCCGGTCTGGCTCCACTGTTTACATTCAACTCACCATCCTTTGGGATGAAAGTGTAAGTTTCCTGTCGTTTTTAACGAAAGCGACAAATTACATCATGCCGAAAGAAATTTTTCCAACTTCGAATTTCCGGCTTACATCCATCAAGTGTTCAAAACCCTTCAAATCAATGTGGACCGCTGTTCATAACTACAAATCTTACTCCTTGAGACAAGATCTTTTTATCCAACTTGTTAACACTAACATGAAAAGAAGCATGATTGTGACTCATCAAAAGTGTTTACCGGTGGTTTCCTCTCCACGGTCCAGGTTAATCGCCAATAAATACATTTTCTACAAACGTCTGTTCTCTCAGTTCCTCAGTGCATCTCGAAAGCAAACTTATTTTCTATTCCCCAAAACGAGTTCGGTGACCTCGTTTACCGCTCCGTTTCCTACATCTCTCTTGCACCAGGAAAAGAGGTTGGTTGATTTTGAAACTACTCATGTTCTTGGTAATCATTATAACACTTAAAAATTTGTTAAGTGTGGTTCCTCGGCGTTTAATTAAAAATTTCGCCTTCGGTCCAATTTATGATTAAAATTGAGAAAAAGGGAGGGATTCAAGGAAACTTCGTGCGAAACTTCAACCAGAAAAATTCAGAAATAAAAAAGTTGTGGTTGAAAAAAAATTATCACAGATCGATAACAGCAATCGATTTGCGTTGAATTTTTGTTAAACTACAAACCTATTTCTGAATAATTCTAGATGAAACTTAACACAAAACTTCATTGAATCCTTTCTTGAGTCCAAAGGGGTCGATTTTTCAAAGCTTTCAACCATGTCTTCAATTTTTATCATATATCGAGCAGGTGGCAAAATTTGAAACCCGACACTAAGGAGCTACAGCCACATCTTAAAAGCACTAATTCGCCATTAAAAGTCAAACAATTTTATTGGCATTGTGCATGGTGTTTTAAATTCATTCGCAAATTACCCTTTTTTAAAACTTCAATACTTCTTATTTTTAAATTTACGAAACTATTTATTAATTACAATATTTATAGGTATGTTTACCTACACATTCAGAATAAAGGCCTCGCGAATATCGGTAATTGATATACTACCGAGGATTTCGTAACATTTTAATGCTACAATCGTTATTTTTGCAAGTGTTTACACAACCTAAATCGAACCTTAATACCCTAAATTAACAAGAAGCGAACTTCCCTATGGCACCTTTTGCTAAATTTTATTTCTGGTGGTTTAGTAAAACTTTGTCTTTAATACCGATTTTTTACGGAACAAAAAGTACGGAGCGAAATTAGGAACCAGTTTATTTTTGGTGGTAGTAACTCCTTGAAGCCTTCACAAAAAGCACGGTCAAAGGACCTATATTTTGGGCCGTTTGATCCCCCTCCACCCAGACGTTTTGCAATTTGCTTGAAGGGGTGGTCTCGACGGGGAATTAGTTGCGGGTATAATAAGGAGACTTTAATACTCCTCTAAAAACTAGCTTCTTATGCTCCCTGTTATTGTGTCCCAAATTGCTCCTGTTTTTTCAAAGTACCTAAAATTGCACTGACGAGAAAAATATTTTTAGATTGTCGCACCTCCATATTCTATTTGAGCTGTACCTGAGTAAGTAATCTGGCTCCTGTTCAAAGAGTTATCGTAGCTTTTTTCATTGAGAAAATACCTTGATGGTATACCTCCTAAGCTTTTAGCCCGTTGAAGCACACCCCACTGGCGGCTAGTGCAATGTGACAACACAAAATTCTCTGCATTTAAACCTACGTAAAATAATCGACCTTCAGGGATTCATTGAATCCCTGAGAAACCGATACTTTTGCATAAAATCAAATGACAAAAATACATGGTTGCCGAATTGCACGAGCCGCTGCTAGATGAAAGGTAACCTCCTGTGTTCTTAACTTCTTTTCCAATTGACCTTTGGTTATTTCTGTGCGTATATAGGTGCGAGTGCGAAGTCAAAATATGGGTCGCGGCCTTTTATGTGTGGTTGTCCTGCTGACAGGGTGTTGTTTCATCTTGGGAGCGGTGGCCGGACCGAATTCAAAGAAATGGTACCAAAATGCTCTCATATATGAGATTTACCCTCAGTCATTCTACGACTCTAATAAAGATGGAATGGGAGATCTAACAGGTGATGTACTCAGCTTATCTCTTTTTATGAAATCGTAAATCCATCGGATGGTAAACGGTTTTAGAAGTAAATTAGATTCTGAAACAGGTCTGTTGCAAACATTTTGCTGTAGACGAACGAATCAGAGAGATTCTATTGTGAAAGTATGATGCTACTGATGCTGGACGTGCTATGGAACAGCGATTAAAGGTTTGAAACGTTTCAGAATCCCTGCCATTATAGTTAAAAAAGCCTTTAAAAGCGGAGCAGTGGCGAAGTGGTTCAGCAGTCAGGACCTATAATCTGTACTTCATTACAATGAGGTATAGGTGGTTCAATTTGATCAGTATTTCTCTGTGGAGCTCTCTGTTACCAGCATATAGGTCAGTTGCACTGTCAACAGAATCGACTATTTTGATGCTTGATTCTTATAGGTTATATGCCGAGAAAAAAACAATGGTTTTCGTTCCATCGAAATCTGTTCAGAAATAAGCGAAATATAGCCATTTGAAAATGACAACATTAAATTGCGCCATTTCGTCGTTTTCCGCGATTGCCCGCCACCCGTGTATCTTTTCATCAAGCGTGCAGTGATGCAATCCGAATAAGCAAAAATTCAGCCGTGCTCCAACAACGATTGCCAAAGAAATTGCAAACTATTTAACTTTAAAATCCGTCAATTTACAGTGAATAAATTATGAACAATAATAAAACACACACTTTGATAACACTGCAGCCACGGATACAGCAACTACTACGAACATAAACAATAAAATGAAATATGGCGGCGAGCTTTCGTGAGCAGCTAGAGTGGTTGGCGGCACTGCACAGGTCTGCGTAGCTGTAGTGCAAACATGCAAATCGGTCCAAACTTGACGACGAAATGACGCATCTGACGCAGTAATGCCGTCATTTTCAAATGGTTATATCTCGCTCATTTCTGAACGGATTTCGATGGAACAAAAACCATTGTCATTTTCTCGGCATAATCTATAAAAATCAAGCGTCAAAAGTCGATTCTGTTGACTGTGCAACTGACCTATACCTATATGTATACAGTACGCAGTCTGGGTGACAAAAAGAATGCCAGACGACTCCTTAAATTTTGACTTAGCTAGGTCGGCCACCTACAATGTTTTTCATTTAGATAATTATTGTGGGCAGCCAGTGGCGTCGCGTGCAATCTGGCAACGTTGCAATTCCTCTATTTGAAGTTATGAGAAGGGTCGAAATATTGGAGTTGCACTGCCTCGAATCGATATTTTGCATGGGGTCAAACGGACGAAATGCAACGTTGCCAGATTGAACGTGGCGCCACTTGCACTGGTGAGAACTATAACCTCCAGAGGAGCAGTCTGACATTCTTTTATCACTTGAAGAAGGTAGTCTCGAGGTAGGTTTCCTCAAGTGAAGACAACCTCGTCACCCGACCATCGTAACATACTAATATTTTGATTAAACTTGGCAACCACGTGACTCGTCTCTACCGATCACTGTTTTCCTTATTTACCCAGTTCTACTCAAAAGTCGGGAGTTTCACTTGTCCAATAAAAACTGAAAAAGGCTAAACGGCTATTCAACTGATTAAATAGATATCACATCATATGAGTGGGAAAGGCACTTGATGACGCATGACTTTAAAAATCAATCACCCACCCTCATGCTTATCAATGGTTATTTATAAAAACGATAGCTGTCGAAACACTCGAAAGCGTACAATGTTCCGAGAAAATTTACATCAGTAAAGTTGAAAATTTATTATATCAGGGTGCTATACGCACAATTCATTGCCGAATAATTTGAATGTCAGAGCCTTAATGAATGAGAAGAAATACTCACGAGGGTGTGTCAAACCACTTTCAAATCTCGTCTAAAAGAATTTCAAAAACAGGACTTCTCAAAAATGAAAAGTGAAAGGGGGTTTTCCATTTCAGATGTAAAGCCTAGATATAATGAGGATTTAATAGTGAGACAGCTCAATAAGAAGAGAAAAAGGAGCCTTTTATTATTGGTTTTAAAGGTGACATGTGGGAAACAGTCGAATTGATTCGGCAGGTTTGGCGGCGCAAGTCTGTTGAATAACGAGATCGAGGGTTTCAAAGAGGGCACTTTTTTCATATCCATAATGCTGCATATGACAGTGTACAGTGTACACAGTCAGTGTACCAAAAAAACTGGTAATTTATTTTTTTCAACCATAATTTATTCATTTATATATGTATATGTGCTGTAAAAAACAATGGTGCAAGTATTGCAACCTTTCAAACACAAATGCTCATCAATTTTTGATTGATACCTCGTTTATTTTATTCTCCCTGCAAATAGTGTATGTATACACATATTTTCCGCAGTAATCTCATTCATCCAAAATTTGCTAAGAGAAAAAGACTCTCCACGCAAAATTTTGGACAGCGCACCTTCTCGGTAGATCAATAATAGTTAGTTTTATTTTTCCAGGCATTCAAGTAAAAAGAGGATACTTTAAAGGAATTGGGGTTAACGCTATTTGGATCGCCCCGTTTTACAAATCACCTGGGAAAGACAATGGTTACGATGTCAGCGACTATAAAGCTATTGATCCTCGGTTTGGAACCATGGCTGATTTTGAGGATATGGTCAAATCCCTTGGAACCTTGTGTAACAGAATAACTTCAGAATTCATTTCAAAACTGACATAAATCTATGAGTACAGATGCCTCTTTCTGTATTACATTCATACCTACTTCTCCTAGAAATGGTTGCTTGAAAACTAAGATTATGTATTATAACTAAGATTTGGCTAAGTTATGTAGGTACTAATTTGTCTACTAATTTGGTTTTTTTAAACGCACGAAACTTGCAAAAACGAACATTTTTTTTTCTTTTCTTTATTTCTTTAAAAAAGCAATCAATTGAATGACAAATAGTTACAAAATACAAACACATGTTTTGATGACTTGTACTGGTTGCAAGGTATCACCTCTCACATGTATCTTACATTGTGCATTGTGCGTGTGTACGTTATATGTTGTTTTTTTCGAATTTTCAGCGATTAAGGTTATTATCGATTTCGTGCCGAACCATTCAAGTGATCAGCATGAATGGTTTCAGAAATCTATTAAAAAAGTTGATCCTTACACCGACTACTACATCTGGAGAGACCCAAAAGAATGGATTGATGACGAACCAATGCCGCCGAATAATTGGGTAAGAAAGAATCGAAATCAGCATATTTTATGAGAGTAAAACAAACCTGATGTATATGTTGTATATTATCTCAATTCGACTATTTTAGGTACTAATTTCTTCTGTGAAAATCTGAATCGTGTTAGTTGCGCTTTAACGCTTCAACTCATACTTACATTTTCATTATAGATTCATCTTCCTTTCAACCTTTCATGGTTATTTGTAAAGAAGAAACGAGAATTTTTCAATGAATGTAGGTATTTAATTGAAAATAAGTTAAAGTATTCAACAAATATAAATATGAATACTTTATCTAAGTATTTGAGATGGATGCAAAATTCTTAAAACTGAGTTTCTCAATGATAAATGGTCCCAGCGTCCGGAAAGAGGCTGAACTTTATTCAGAAAGGTTTTAGGAAGAATTTCATGCCACTTGATATAGTGTCGCCGTATTGTAAGCACATAAAACGTATTTAATCAGCTAATGGCAAGTGTGAGTATTTTCGTATAAAATTGTGGCTACTGAAGGAACACCGTTTGACTGTCGCGTTTACACAGAATTTTTTCGACTACAGTTGCGATAGGTCCCAATAGTAGCATGAAATTCTTCCTAAAACTCTTCTGAAAAAGTTTCAGAGACTTTTTTCAGGTATTTTGATCAACAATAATTGGTCCGATCGAAAATCTGGCATTGATTGTTTCCCCGTAAGTCCTTTTTATAACAAAATACGATACTAATTTCCGAAGATGACATTTTGTTTCAAGTGCAGTAACATACGTCAAGTAACATCAAATTATTTTTAAAACCCTGCTGAGTAAGTTTCGATTACTCTTTGGACTTAATCATGAAACTTAAGAAAGAAGTTTGGTTTAAACGAATAAGCTAGTTGGCATTACAAAGTGTTTACAAAGAAATTTGCTTTGTAACCACCATGGAACACCCTCCAATTCCAATACACTCGTGCCTGGCGAAACCACCATAGTAAAAAAATAGCGTCGGCGTTTCTGTTGAATTGCTAATGGACATGGACTAACCTATTTATTTAGACAATAATATGCACAGCTAATCAACTTGTTGTGGACTTGGTATGACGGCTACGTCATCAAGAGACGTCCGAGACGCGGGAGCTTAGATACCAGCTAAACTCAACCTCCTACCTATATCTGTTTTTAATCCATCACGCCATCTATAGGATATTTGCAGGGTAAATAACTAAATGAAACTTTTCAAGTTATGACATTGATTAAAAAATTATAATTACGAATTACATTTCGTAATCGAATTAGCTTAATTTCCTTTCCACAGTCATCAATATTCAGCCGAAACAAACCTGGATCTGCTTGGGAATGGAACGAAGATAGACAGCAATATTACTATCACACTTTCATGGCTGAACAACCTGATCTGAATCTGAGAAATGCATCAGTTGTACAAGAATTGAAGGTAAAGAAAATTTTAAAAGCAAAGGCATCTTTGTTCTTAGCTCATCAAGTGCTTTCATTTTCTTTATAAAAAACACAACATTTCAGACCCTTGCAGCTGCTCTATTGAAAAAAATAGTTTTGCGGTGAGGACCTGTTAATATCGGTAGTGACTCGTAAACGTAAGAATTGGTGAGGCAGCAAAAACGAAGACCTATATAAGGGCGGGGGGGGGGCTCATCTGTAACGAAACTGGACAATTTCCCGGTGGGCTACTGTGTAGCCGGCCACAAAAGGAATAAAAAGGTGGAAGGAAAGGGAGGAAGGAAAAAGAGGACAGACATGAGAAATAGAGAAAAAAATAGACGACATCATAGACCAGCAATATTAGAGACCGCGCCTAGTCTGAAATGGAAAAGAGGTGGAGAGGGGCCTACGTTGACGTTATGTCGACGTACAGCTTTAGGTATCCGATTCAAATTCTCTCACCGGAAGATTCCGCAATTCGATCTGGAAATTGTGTCTTATTTTTTATAGGTACGCCTTCATTTTTTAAGGTAGACTAAAACGGTACAGGTGCGTACGAATAGTTAGCTCTCTTACAACTCACACATATGTATAACGCAATCTGATGCACAGTGCGCACACTTCCTCTGAAACTTTCCACTATTCGACTGATTATCCTTACTTTTATGGTGCGCCTTCATTTTTAAAGATAGACTAAAACGGTACAGGTGCGTACGAATAGTTAGCTCTCTTACAACTCACACATATGTATAACGCAATCTGATGCACAGTGCGCACACTTCCTCTGAAACTTTCCACTATTCGACTGATTATCCTTACTTTTATGGTGCGCCTTCATTTTTAAAGATAGACTAAAACGGTACAGGTGCGTACGAATAGTTAACTATTTTCGATGTGATTTCAAGAATGGTTAACGATTCCTTCCATTCCCTTTCCTGAATCAGGTGAGCGGCGAGCCGCCACTGGTTTATTTGTAAGTAGCTAGGGATTGATTTTAATTTAATTTTATTTGGTTGAATTGTATATAAGAAAATTCATCTAGCACGCCTTTGCCGTCTTCGTCTCTCCGTGGAAATGTTGTAAAAAATTGACTGTGTAAAATAAAATACTCTTACAGCTGCTTATTGAGAAAGAGATTTGGACTTGTGTCAATACGTGCGAACTGAATGTTCACTCAAGTCCATGGGACTCAACAACTGAACAGTAATCGCTTATATTATGCCGGGTATTGATTGTCGCTGTTCATTTAAGAATTTGATTAGAACATGAGCTATTGAGCTATTTGAGCTATCAATAAATTTTAAGCGAAGTCGTTATTTGCTAATAGGCAAAAAAATAAGGTACACCTATTTTGCAATTCGATCTTATTCGTAAGTAGGCCTAATTAGACAATGGACGAGGAATTGATAGGCATAAAATGCTACTGGATGAAACGACATAATAGACGAAATGATTGAGGACAAAATAATAGTATAGACCTATATTTTTAAGTAGACAAAAAAAAAGTAGGCGTTATTGCCGTAGAGCAAACGTCAAACGACCTTTGCATAGTAAATGGCAGATTCTTTTTAAAGCAGGATTTTAATTTTTTGCAGATTTTTGCAGCAGCAAACCTCTGTAATGTTGTTATTTTGACCAGAGTTCCATAACACTCAGGGATTCATTTATAATGTACCACGTATGTAACCACTCTTCTAAAAATCGAATTTGATTATAGAACGAAATTTTCAAAGTTAAAAATTATAAAGCATGGTTCATTTATGTTCCCTATTCCATATATTTGTCAGATCAATGGGGAAATATTAGCCTTTTCTTCCTGGACATTACGAATGTTCATGCCATCTGCTTGATTTTTTTTTTATAAACATTTAATTTTTTTAATCGTAATCTGCGTCTTAACTTCACCCTTTTCAATATTCAGGACATTTTGAAATTCTGGATAGGCAAAGGAGTCAAAGGATTCCGCATCGATGCTGTGCCTCACTTATTTGAGGACGCTGAATTGCGAGAAGGTCCAGGGTCATCGACTGAATACACACAGAATTTACCGGAAACCTACGCGATGGTTCAAGACCTTCGCGCTTACTTAGACGCACTTGGAAAAAAGAACAACGATAGCTAGTAAGTTCCTTTAAGTTGATTCAACATTTTTATACCGGCCACATGGCGGTTTGTACATTGTCGTGACAATGCATATTTCATCGACTTAAACTTGTGTAAAATTATTGATTCTCTAGAGAAAATCTGCAGCAGATTATCTGCTCCTCCCTCCAAGAATCGATTTTTTTACACGTGTGATTGAACAGAAAAGAAGGATGGATGCCAGCTTGCTCGAGCCAAAAATGGTAGGCTCCCCAAATTGCAGTCTCGTGGATACTATCAATGTCAATATCAATATATAGATTGAAACAATGGGGTTACCGATGATTCCAGGATCGGCCTTTTCTAAAAATTACCTTTACCTACTCCAGGTATGGCACCAGCTAAAATATCGTTGAGTGTTTTTATTGCTAAAAGACTTAAACTGCCCCGTGGGGTTTTTTACATTCCGGAGAACGAAAATCACGTAGGCTTGTCGAGATGGTCCACAGTCGTGGGCCTGCTGACTGGCTCACCCCCACCGGCCCACGAGTTTCTCACTTGACGAAACGAAGCAAACCGTGGGCTGGTGTGTATGACTTTTACCATTGAAGACCTTAACAAAATTTAACATTGACGAGATAGCTAGTGGCATATCTAGAGGATAGGTAATCTTTGGCTTTTTCATCAGAGAGACCCCTCTTTCATAAGGGGAAAAATGAGCAGAATCAAGTTCGAATCAGTGAAATAGCTCCACAAATCAGAGAAGTGGTATAGTATCACATTGACATAATAGCCGCCACCACGTCCCAACAGCCAACAGGTTTTCTGAATTATCGGACGGGTCCACTTTTTGTCGTGACGAGTATCCTCTGTTAGGATCAAGAATAATTATTTCAGTCCGCGTTTTAGACGAGTTAGGCGGTTTCACACCAAGTGAACTACTTATTGCAGTCTGTTGCCGTTGTTTTGGCTGTGTCACGTGCTGAGTATATTTGAAAAAAAAATCGCCAAAAGTGGCTATCTTGAAAGCCAAAATCGACAATGGGTCACTTACAATATCATTTAAAACAATTTTGAATACATAAATATTATGTATAGTGGTTTTTTCACGTACAAAGGCGGATCAGCATCTTAGCAGCTGTGGATTCTTCCGATTTGAATGTATGAAAAACAATCGATCAGGGCCACTGTCCCCTCAAGAATCGATCTTTTCTCATTTGTTCAAATGGAAAGAATATTAAATTGCTGGATCCGCCCATGTTAACGCGATGACTATTTGAGCATGTACAGAGGCCTATAAATTGGTTTAAAATGCAACATGCAAATGCTACAAGCCTGGAAAAAAAATTCACATCATTTTCAAAAATAAGCGTTTAGGGACTAAATGCTGCGAACGTATCTTTTTTACAATTTTTTTTTTTAGATTACTACGATTTTAGGTGTATGAATGAAAGTTTTAGTTTTTTCCCCCCACCCCTTAACCTTTGCACTTTTTAATGGACTTTCTTTTTTATTCGTCTGCAGCTTCATGACCGTTGAAGCATATTCCGGCCAGGAAGAGACCATCAAGTACTATGGGACCACGAGAAAACCTGGAGCCCATTTCCCGTTCAACTTTTTATTGCTCACCGATCTCAACGGACGCACCACTGCTGCAAGTCTCAACAAATCCATCAGCACCTATTTGAGTCGCCTTAATGAATTCCAACAACCGAATTGGGTCGTAAGTTCCTCTTCTCCAGTCTCATCATTACTGTTCGTGCGCACAACGAGTCATGTCAATGTTATTAACCTATTACGGACTAGGTTACTTCAAAAGAACGCCACTCCTTCCGTGTATGCAGGGAAGGTGGTTAACTGTCGGTACTCGTGGGAGTTGGAATTGCCTATACGACGAATTGAAGGTGCCCAAACGAAGCCTTTTCTTGAAACATTTTTCATCGATAATCGAGTTTATCCGGATTAAGGACGGACTAAAAAAATGTGAAATAGACCAGACGAGTAAAATCGAGTATACTCGGGCTTGGTCTATAAAGAGTTAACAACATATCCCTGGCGCCGTGCGATAACGCACCAAGATTTGTATGCCACACTTGTTACTATAATCAAAGAATTTATTCCAAATGGGATATTTCATCACCTGCATGCGATTCCCATCGCTTGATTGATTAGCGATAACCAATACCGCATGACAATAATTCGAGTATGTAGCCTGATTGGTTATCGCTGGTCGACTACGCGATCGAACTCACATCAAGAGGAATAGCCCCTTGAGGTATGAAACATTGAAATTGAAACCATTTGATTTCTAACCATGGCACGTGCAAAGAGCTTGTGGATTAAAAAAACAACCACTGCGTGTGTGTGAGAGGGTGTACTCAAGTCTCAAGTTTTAGAGTGTCCTTACTTCACTTTTGACAGTTTTGATGATAAATCGTCAGTTATAAGTAAGGCGGCTCAAGCGGGTCAAATTCAAATGAAGTTGCTCGAAGCCTCTATGAATTCAATTATCTATATTCGAGAGAACCGACAAACATTCATTTAACAATTTAGCATTTATTATCAGAGATCACCCTCGTGATACAGTCTTATACTCACTTAGATTAGTCAAAGTGTGAATGATACAGATTCCAGAGCTAATATATTTGAATTAGTGCTTTAGATCGAAATTTCAATCATTCCGATCCGAAACATTTATTTTCGATCGCGAGATCAACCGGTGCACCGGTTTGTATGCGTTCCGTGTTGAGCATACGCGGAGATACTTGACCTGTTGGCTATTTCACGGCAAAAGTTTCATTGCAGGAAAAAAAAAAAACAAAACAAAACAAAACAAAACAAAACAAAAAGAAAAAAATGGGACCCTCGCCAGAAAAATTGCACTAAAAACAAACCAATAATAACGCAGTTCAAAATAGTAAACAAAACAAAACGAGCTAATTTGGTTTGAACCAGTTTTTTTTTTTTTGTTTTTGTTTTTTGTTGTTGTTGTTGTTGTTGTTTTTGTTTTTTTGTTTTTTTAAGTATCGGAACGCTTAATAGACCACAAATAACCTTGAGTAATCCGTTCCATCTTGTTCCCGTGTTGGTAGACGGACTATTGGGCGAGCAGGGGTAAAAACCGACCCTTTTGGGCGAGGAATATGAGGTCTTTTGGGCGAGCTAAAAAATAGGGAATTGGAGGGTATCCAGAGAAAACGTAGGGCTTTTTGGGCGAGTTAAAAATGCACAAAAATACGCTTTTCATATTTACTCACCATGATGCCAAATAGTCGAGTGTAAGAGGCAGGTCCGAAAAATTGTAAAAATCACTTAAACTTGCGTTATCACAGAAGAATAATAAAATATTGGAAAAAGCAATTAAACCTATTACACAAAACAGCCACAGCCAAAAATCACAGCTGATCGTGATTGAGGAAGAATTTTAAATATTATTTGTAGAAAAAAACACTTAAACCTATTATCACAGCCAAAAATCACAGCTGATCGTAATTGAGTAAAAAATGGAAAATTTTAAATGTTTTTGCCCTGATATAAATAACGAAGCTCTTTCACGTATTGAAGACGACTTTCTGATGTTTTTGAACCTGTCTTGAACTGCTTTCATGATGTTTCAGCCGCAGCCATCCGATTAGCGCAACTGCTTTCCGTGGTTCATTCTCATTGTTGTGCCGGATGGAGTAAACTTTTGTAAAATTCACCTCGTAATCTTCGATATTATGCGTCTGATAAAGATTGTAGTCGCATTGCGGAGAAATGCGAGGTTTCCAAGCCTACAAATTGACCTCGCCCAAAAGATCCGTGGCATCTACCTCCACCTGTCTGTTCCCTCCCATTTTCCTCGCCCAAAAGACTTTCCCCTTTTTTTTACCGGATTTTACCCCTTTGCCCAAAAGGGTTGCGCCCCCCCCCCCCCTGTTCCATGCAGAAAAAAACCTATAGCCACTGATTATATAAAGACTCCAGAAATAAAAGCAAAGTTGTTCTTCCCTTTCCCAACATTGAGTATCTTAAAAGAACATTCAATTATATGGGCCCAAAACTCTTCAATTTATTATCAGATGAGATATTAAATGCAATGTCTTTCCCTGTCAGAAAAAAACTAGTAAGAAATAAATTACTGGAAATCAAGAACGCAGAGCTCTTTTTCGGTGCATTGGGGCAAGCACCAAAAATTAATTCTAATTAGAACTTAAAAAAAAGAAGAAAAAAATTAAGTTTAAACATGGAAGTATCAACCAAACATTTGGCAACCTTTTGGGGGGGGGGATAAATGAAGTTAAGTATTTTGTACGAAAAACCCACTCCCTCTCTCCCTCACGCTTAAGCTCTCTCGCGTATTTTCAATTATTTAATTTTCTTTATTGATTAAGGTAACCTCCAAAACAGGCTCGCCTATGGAGGTACCTAATTTTCAGTCTTTAATTTTTACGTTAATTTTACGTTAGTTTCTTTAATTTGTCTAGTATAGTTTACGTGTAACTTGAGTAATTTAACATTTTTTTTATTGGCTTTTGTCTAACGACTGAAAATAAATCATCTATCATATATTTACAGTCTGGCAATCACGACTGGCCCCGCATCCAATCTCGGATGGGATCAACAATAGGTGTGGAAAATGTCCTGGTGCTAACTCTATGCCTTCCTGGTTCGGCAACCATCTACTATGGAGACGAGATCGGAATGGACAGTTATTGGGGCATCGACAAGTCAAAATGTCCGCCCGAAGTTGCCGACGACTATCGAACACCAAGCAGGACCCCGTTCCAATGGTCGTCCGCATCGCACGCAGGTCAGATTCTAGATCGTCCTTTCAATACCACGTCCGAGTATATTCGTTTCTGTCATTAGATATCTGGGTCACCAATTTTAAGCTTTCTATTCAAAATAATTGCGACCATAGGGTGGCTCTTCAGCGTTTAGTGCCGATTTCTGCCACCAGAGCGCTACCGTTCAATTAATGTCAAATTACTGGCCGAAAGTAATTTATATTTAAGAAAACGGAGTGCCAGTTCCTAGATAATCATCTGAGGAACGTCTTTCCAAAATATCTTTTCAATAACTTCATAAATAAGGCTGAAAGTACCAAAAAATGAAATATCGCATTTCGACACAAGAATCGATTTGCGGTATTCCATTTATTGGTACTTTTATAGCCTTATTTTTGAAGTTATTGACGAGATATTTTGCAGAAGACGTCCTTCTGTTGATTACCTAGTAACTGACGCACTCCGTTTTCTCAAATATAAATCACTTTCGGCCTGTAATTTGACATAAATTGAACGGTAGCTCTCTGGTGGCAGAAATCAACACTAAACACTAAAGAAAGAATGGGGCTCTTGCAAACTTTTGCTACAGGGGATTGAAGAGTTGATTTTTGCATAAAAACCTGTAAAAATGACGATGAGTACACTAAAAAATCACGGAATTCTTTCTCAGAATTGGGCTTAATGGCGGAGAGACGCAGGTGAGACATATCTCTGTGTTTCCGTAGAGAAAGTGACAAACAACTAGACAGGAATCTCTCATGATACCTGCGATGAATCGCCATTACGAACTTGCCGTTATAGCAGTTATGTGAGTTTATTACTGTCGTGATTTTTGCTGGTTTTTACATCAGATTGGACTATCTATTCATTTACTCACAGCAAAAGTTTGCAAGAGCCCATTACCTCCATTTAAAACATTCCAGTGGCATATTTCTAGGTTTAGATTACTGCTTTAGTGCTCTCAGCCATTAAAATTGGTCTTGAAAGCAGTGGCGTCGCGTGAAATTTGGCAACAATGTATTCTATTCATTTAAACTCATGTAAAATATCGAATTCAGGGGGTGCACAGTGGACAAGGAAAATTCGATATATTTAATGAGTTTAAATGGAGCAGTTGCATTGTTGTCAGATAGCACGCGACGCCACTGCTTGAAAGTACATGAATGATAAGGTGATGAGAAATTTACGTTTTGATTTTTGGCCACCTTTTGAGGATCTCAGACCACAGTGCTCCGCTGCAGCTCCGGTACGGCACAATTTGCATTATATATATAAAGCTGACGTTCCTCCAAAATATTTTTTCTATTTCCCGAAAATTGGCCGAAGCGATTTTCCTCAAATTTGACACGATGATTCCTTAGGGTATTTAGAAAAAATCTGTCGACTTAGTTTTCTAAAAAGTTGTCTGTGAGCGCCGCAAATTGAATTTTAAAATAAGAGTGAAAACTCATTTTCGCACGACGCACGGACAGCGAGGTGACGAGATGCTCCGCGCCATCACCTGAGGTGGATTCTCTGATCTGCCCCTCCCCTCCACTCTACGCTCGGCAGAGTCTCACCTTATCAGTTGACGAGTCAGTGCAGCGAGAGCGGTGAAGGGGGGTAGGTTCGTTAGTCGCTCTTCTCTTGCGCACTGATTACTTCGTTCTTTCTCCAAAATTTTTCTGTCGCTCGCCCGTACCCGCAACCTTCTCTCTCACTCCTTACGGACGCTCATCTCTCTCGACTAACGCACTCCCATTCTTCGTATTAACCATTCGTTTGCCTTTCTTCTTCTTTCCTCTCTTTTCATTTTATTCTTTAAATTTTTATCATTTCGACTTATATCACTCGGGATCGTTGAATAACGTCCCTAATATTTTGAAGTATGGTCTTGATTTAATTTTTTTTTTTTAAATAAAACATTCGTAGCGCACTGTGCATTTATTTTTTCCGTGGATTGTCACCGTTATATGTAACCTTTAAGCACTCGCTTCTCTTTTAATTCCTCTTCGATTTTCAACACTTTTATTTTGGTATCCTCCGCGTCTTATTGGTTCTTTTTACGCATTGCCCGGCAATATATATATATTTTTTATTTATTTAATACAGGAAAGTGCAAGCGCTTTGCGCTCACATTTTTACATTTTAATCTCTTTAATTCTCAGCACCAATTCTCCGTTTCATTTTTTTCATTTTTTACCAACTACCAACTGGCCCGTAACCCTAGAATGCTGGCCGTGGAGGGCGCCCGTAGGGTGCTTGGAACGGCTAGTAACTTATAGGTACCGTGAGTCAGTGACCGTAGCCTGATTTAAAAATTTATGGGTTTTGTATGGCAAGTCAGCAAAGAGTCTTATAGACACATAAAGAAAAACTGACCAGTTAAAAATTTGCTTAACGGAAGGTACTTTAATATAAATTAATGCTGCTGTTGCGAATTTCATAAGACTATGAGACAGTCGTCGTAAATTCAAGTCCATACCTACTCTAAAACTGGAAACCTATCTTCTCTCCGCAGGGTTCACAACAGCCGACAAGCCGTGGATTCCAGTCAATCCTGATTATTACCTTAAAAACGTTAATGCACTGAACTACACTTATTATAATGACTATAATAAACAACCCTCTACTTTGCTCACTTACAAGGCACTCGTGGCACAAAGAAAGCACCCTGCTTTCACCGACGGAAATATTGTCACATACGTATTTGACGAATATGTATTTGGTTTCACCAGGTCAGTATAATGGCAACTTATGCATCAGCACTCTCCAAAAATGAGTTAAAAAAATTAAAAGGATATTCGATATACATGGAGAAAAATTTATGGGTTAGTTTTGTATTTTTTCACGGTAAGTCATCATGAGCCGATTTTTAAAAGCCCAACTCTAATAAATTTTTTACGGAGTACAATTCTTGAAACTTTCTCAGTCCAGTCACAAAATCTAAAAAATGCTTCGCACAATAATCAGCCCTTGCGCTAATAATCATAAATTTAAAGTGCCCCCCTCCGTTAAAATATTCAAGAATCGTAGAAATTAAGAAATACCCTTAAAGAGACAATACCTGAAATCATGAAGTATAATGTTTGGTGTCAAACACCTCATAATTTGCAGCGTCTCAGACTACATAACTGATCCACGAAGAAAATTTTGCATGTTAAACATATAAGTTATCGTATTTGTAGAATATGCGGGGATTGCATCGTTATTGCTTAAGCGGTATTCAAACTTAAAATTGAATGAATTTGTATTCGTTTCAGAAAATATAAATACACTCTGTTTGTCATCGTAGTAAACCTAAATGGTGGTGCAATTAGCTCCAGATCCCATGTCAAAATGACTCAGAAAATACCTGACCTCGAAGGAGCCACTCTGATTGATGCGCCATTTACAAGCAATCACTATGCCAACATGTGCCAGTCTCGGTAAGATTTCAGCTTGGAGGCTTTGACACGAGTTTTTTTTTTGTATATGTGTACTCTAGCTTTCATTATAGACCTCACCGATTTTAGAATCTTTTATGCACCTTCAATTTTTATCTGACGCAAAAATAATGCATGCCGCGCCGGTAGGAACAGTTCCATGTCAGTCATGGCAACTCACGTAATCAATCGATTATGCATTTTCCGTTTTGTTTTATTTGCCTTGCACTGTTGACTACTAAAAATACTTACGGTTGTAAGCTGATTAGCTGGAATATATTCCAAATACATAGTTAAAAATACGGAATGAATTAATTTTACGAAATTTTCTATAGAATTTCAAATTCAAAGTTGGTTTCTGAATTGCAAATTGAATCTGGAGCACTTTTCTAGTTTGAGTCAAGTCGCAAGTAGATCTCAAGTAAAGTGTCTGGAATTGCACTCTTTAAATTGTGTCTGAAAATGCTCATTTCTCACTGAACGAGCACAACTCCTTAACGACAAAAGAGAAATCCTTTTTTCGAGAATTAGGAGAAAGTCAACATTATTTTCTGTAATATTAATTAAAATCTGTCCTCAGTGAAACACCACGCATAAATAAATATCAAAGATGAGTATCCAGCTAAAAAAAAATCTTCAGAACATTGAACGATAATTACGATAATATACAAACCGTATGAGAAAATACTCAATACCACGATATTTAAACTGGAGAGTGAGATTTTATAATATTTTAAAGTAGCTGTATTCACTATTCAGTGCGTTCTAAGCGTTCATTCCATTTAAAGTTTATGTCTCATATTATTTAAGCTATTTTATTCTATTTGTTATTGATCACCATGATGAACTATTTCCTACCTCAAAACTTATCTCAAACTTGGAAAAATGAAATTAAAACCTAAATATATCGTCATTTTCGATTTTTCAGGTCCGCATGCGCTAAATTTTTGTCGAGTCCTGATCATGAAATGCCCGCGGGATCTTCGTATATTTTAAAATATAAGCTGTAAGTATAAACTTTTTGAACTTTCAATTCCTCACAGTGGCGTCGCGTGCCATCTGGCAACAATGCAACTACTCCATGTAAACTCATTAAATATATCGAATTTTCCTTGTGCACTGTGAACCCCCTGAATTCGATATTTTACGTGAGTTTAAATGGATAGAATACATTGTTGCCGAACTGCACGCGACGCCACTGATTCCTCATTAACTTGGGATCTCCCCTTTTCGTCCCTTTAAATCTCTTGCATTTGAAACCTATCAATGGATACAATGGAGTCAAAGTTTTTGCTCGGTATTTGATTTTATATCAGAAACCCCTACAAAATCTTGGGCTGAGAATAATTAAATCGGCAATCTTGAAAAGTTCATACCCTCCTTATGTACATTTTCACTTTTCACATGTATCCCAGTAGTCTCCAGGTGACCCATAAATAGCTGACACGAGTGAAAGTTAAGACTTAAGCTAAGAAAAATTAAATCCGAAAAACCAGAAAAACGTGACGAGCCTCGGGTGTTCATTTCAAGAAGGGCAGATCCGCCAGAGATGTGTCTTTTCCAAAACGACTGCTGTTGATTACCCACGCGCAGCTTTTTTGCCTCACGGAAAAAAACTACGGTGAAAATAACCATACGGATACCTGATTTTGGCACCTGCTAGATGTTATGATAATGTTAACCAGAAGTATACTATGTGTTGACTAGATACTAGGTGATGTTACCTGATTGCATGTCGAATTTACTCAAAGTATCGGTAAATGTACCATACTTCTGGTCAAGTTTATACCGTAACATCTAGCAGGTGCCAAAATCAGGTATCCGTATGGTTATTTTCACTAATCTTTTTTTTCCAAGCTCTTCATTCTTATACTTGTTATAAAAATATTTTAAAAACTTTTTGAGAATTCGAGACGTAAAAATGTTTGAAAGTTTTTATCCTAGAAATGTTTAAACTTTTTACGATTTTTTATTATTATTATTATTATTATTTTTTTGCGCGCGAGGCTAACCAGTTATAAAAACCTGTTGCACGATTAATTGACAGAAAAGTATACATTTGTTAAAATCAACTGATTGTGAGTCGTTAAAAAACCATTCATCCTCAGTTGCTTATATGAAAAAGCTTGAAAGCCAACAATAGATTCGATTGTTCATCATTCCGGAAAGGGCATATCTTCAAGAATTGAGTTTGATGATTGCTTACTCAATTAGAAAAAATTAAAAACTTTTAAAATTAATTACGGATTAAGGAGGTTTCATTGCGAGTGGTTTAAATATCCATACTTGAGGTTTCCACTAATAATGCATGAAATAATGGAGTTTTGACTCAATTGAAATCCTTATGTTAATGCAAATGTTATAAGTTAATGAAATGATTGCTCAAAACGTTTTCCTATAATCTTGTTTCAGGCCTTCAAAACGACTCGTTGATCAAATGAAATAAAAATGAAATGCTGAAAAAACGAATGCTGGTGTTGTATAATTGAAATCAAACGAATGCATATGCGCGGAGCTCATAACTAGACTACTTCGAAAACTAAAGTCATTGAACCATTTTTGAAACCGAGGGAATACTTGATTTTACAACGGCCCGTGGTCCATGTTGAGAAGATGAAATTGGGCGATTGAAAATAAATAGAGATAATATAAAGTTTGCTTTGAGCATTTTTTTTCTTCAACTGCATGATCATTGATCAATGCGTCACGATGTACCAACCGTAATAAATTATTTTTGCTTTGTTTAACATCGTCTTAAAAACAGATTTTATTTTCATTTATATCCTTCCTTAAAGTATCAAAAAACCACATTGAAACTTTCAAACGCCTTTTCACTAAGGTATATACCTATACATTTCCAGTGATGTGCATTGTGCAGTGGCTATGAAATTAAAGCAGGCTCATGATGCGAAGAGTATTCGAGAAGACTCCTCTTACAAAAATCTTGGCGCTGTCTCTCTTTCGAAGCGCAGAATTTTGTCGAATGATAGAGAAATTAATGAAAAGTTATAGGTATATTTGGTAGTTTTCAATGATTCAGAAAATCTTAGGGCAGTCAATTGCCTCGCTAGCTAGTACCGTAAGTCATTGTTTCTTGAGCAAGCCTATTTCTCGGCAAGGTGACCGAAACCTTCGTTTACCTCTGAAAAGTTTGACTTGGAGCTATACATCAAATTTCAGTAATATTGAAAACTAGTATAACTAGCATTCGTTTGAAATAGTTGTGTATGCCAAAGCCATAAGCCGCAATGTTAAATAATTCATACCCCGCAGCTCCTTTTCTCCTGCTTCCCGCCAATGACAATACAACCATGTGGAGACGATTTTCAGCGCTGTGGCCCAGTCTACTTCTACGATTTCTTTCCTGATAGAAGCGGTCGTCTCAGAAGAGTTTGCCGTCCGCACAGTTTTTTGAACACATGCATGGAGGCGTATACATATATATGTAATTCAGTGGCGTAGCGTGCAATTTGACAACATTGCAGTCTATCCATTTAAACTCATGTAAAATATCGAATTATTGCGGGTGTTCGGTCCCTTTCGACCATTCGACCATTCGACCCATTCGACCTTTTACATGGATTTAAATGGACACAATACAACGTTGCCAGATTGCACGCTACACCACTGATATGTAGGTATATCCGTCTTCTGCACAAGTGGCCGTTAACGCAATCAGCAGAAACATTGTGTGTACCTTATTTGCGTGGCTTTTGATAACGAAAGTTTTACCAACCTACTCGCAATTACTCATAGAAGTCGAAAATAGTCTTTCCACGCATCGTGTGTAGAAAGAGCTACTTATGTCTGGCAAATATGTAGGTACATCTTATTATTGAGGCAATGAATGCGAAAACAACATACTTCTCTGATGTATTTTAAGTAGGAGAGAAGTTTCGTTTTTCCACCCTTTTCGCCTCAATGGAGATCTTGCAAACTTTTGCTACAAGTGATTGAAGAGTTAGTAATTCATGCATAAAAACATGTAAAAATGACGATGAGTACCTACACTAAAAAGTCACGAAATTCACTCTCAGAATTGGGCTTAATGGCAGAAAGGCATTGGTGTCATTTGGTGTCATGGGCGATTCCCATCTATATTGAGACATATCTCTGAGTTTCCGAAGAGAAAGTGACATAGTAGACAGGAATCTCCTATGATTCCTGCGTTGAACTGCCAATACGAACTTGCCGTTATAGCAGTTGCGTGAGTTTATTATTAAATTTTAGACTTCCATGCATAGTATATTTTCGTGATTTTCGTCTGTTTTTTCATTATTGTGGACTATTCATTTGCTCACAGCAAAAGTTTGCAAGAGCCCCTTTAATGGAATGTAAAGGCAGTTGCAAAAATTTTCAGCATTTGTGAGGGTACTTAAAATAAATAATTCTTCTGAGTGCCGCGGTGGCGGGGTATTTTACCTGAAAAATATACTAAACACTTTGTATGAACTTCAAACTAAGAAAACACTAGTTTTTGTATCGCGAGAAGGGCAGGGGGTCAGGGTCACCCCTAGTGCCATTGTTGCAAACTTTTGGAACCAATGATGAGTTGCGTGTTGAGTAAACTAGATATTATGTTGACCGGTGGCAGTGGCGACTTTCGGCTTCCTGTGATGTGGCAACAATGGGTTTCCTCCATTTCATTGTCTGTAAAACAATCGATTCGACAACAAAGCAGCGCCTCGCCTGCATACGATCATTGTACTAGCGGAGACAAAGATACCTAGCCAGGGTATGCAATAAGCAATACACAGCATCCCATTCAACACATGTATTGGGTGTGTTGCGTGTTGCATACTCTGGCCAGGTATCTTTGTCCCCGCTAGTACATAGATTCAAATGGTTGACAAATATACTGTTGTCAAATCGTCATTCGTTCATTCCAATCTTGCGCTTGGGCTTGGACAGCCTGATTTCAAACTAAAATTTTGAGAGCTGATAATTTACCTACTCTTGCGTAAAACCGATGGTTAAGACGAAACTAGATAGTTAAGACTCTAAGAGTTGCATGCGCTATTGGTCGAGAATTGTAAAACTTGGCTGTTGCTAGGGTAACCATTGTTAAATTGTCCGTTTTTCAAAGCTTTCCACGAGTAGCCTTGATCAACACGGGACTCTCAACTATAGGTTTACCATGGCAAACAGCCAAGTTTTACAATTATTTACTTACCAAGAAACCGTCGCTCATAGACAGTCTTAACGATCAGTCAAATGATGAAGTAAATGATCGGCCCGCAGGTGTGTTATCGTCATATCATGATTCCCCACAGATTTCAAAGAGGAAAATAGAAGAAATAAGAAATCTACAATTCTTTAAGATAGAGGGAACGGCATTTTCGAGGACTGCAAGAAGAGAGTGAGGGGCTCGACTATTTCCTTCCATTGTATACGCAGTCTAAGGACTGCTACTGGAACGCTCATGTAAAATCGTAAACACCTATAAGCCTTGCCAGCAAGGGTGGACTAGCCTCAACATTGCGTCTGGGCAGGGAACATTGTCTGGGAATGTCGTGCTATTTTATTTAATTGATTTAAACAGTTTTTATTGACAGAAGTGGAGCTTACTGTGCATTTGTCGTACAGTGTAAGAACACGCGGCTTTATTCGAATTTAAAAATTAATATGCGACGTGATTTAAAGAGTAAAAATTAGGGTCATACGGGTTAACCGTGCAAGTAAAAAAATCTGGGGAAAAGAAAAAAAAAGTAATTATAATAAAATTGTTATTTAGAACGGGACACGACTGAGCATTTCACTTTCAATCGTGCTATACTTACGTAAAAGCAAGGTTCTAGAGTGGTATGAAACACTAGGTATACAATTGCGGAAGATATTCCTCTAAAATAGCCTTAAAAAAGGCTGTTTTAAATTTTGAAGAAAAATCTAGAGATGAGCTGAAAAAGAAAGGAACGGTAGTTGCCACCTACCGGGAGTCCTGAGAAAGACTATTTTAATTTTGAGATGAGAAAACTGGAAAGAAAGAAAAAGGCAATTGCTAGTTGCCGATAGTCTTAAAAAAGACTGTTTTAATTGATGATGAGATGAGTCAAGGTTCCGATGGGGCTTGGCCGTGAGAATCCGACTGCTGCACTACAGGAGCACTTGATCCAATTAGCAGTGGGAAAAGCCAGAATCCGGATAGCTGAGTCCGAGAGAGAGAGAAAAATCCTTGAAACGACTGGAATAAAAGTTGAGATTGAGCAGCAAATCCACCGAGCTTGAGAGAGGTCCGAGTCCTGGAGAGTCTGATTGGCATATGACTGATTTGGTTAAACTGGACGTTGTATAAGTATGGAAAGTTGCGAAATATTTGCACCAATGAGGAAATAGTGCAGCGCGAGAAGTGACAGAAAGCGCGGGAAAAGGTTACCGCGGGAGTAAGTCGCGAAGTTTGAATCGCCCGCCAGAATCGGGCGGGAAACTCGGCCAATCAGAGCGAGAGAGGGTGCAAACGGACTGTCCAATCACGGCTATGTTATTCGGATCGGACGTGTTCATAAAATGGACGTCTCTGGTTGGCTTAGAGTGCTCAGTTGAGCTTTATCCATGTTGCTGGACGGAACAATGCCCAGTCTAACAATGATTGAAACCATGTATCTTACAAAAAGACAATTTTTGTAATTTAAAATTACCAAATGCTGATCATGTTTGGAGATACCCCCCCCCCCCCCCCCCCCCAATAGCATTAATTCTCGCAATGGAGCTGCGGACCAGTCTAGGTAAATTGAACTACGAATTTGATTTTTATTTAATTTAAGACTTTGTGAACGACTTCTCTGCTTTTGCCACAATTATGCGAGGGCAAACTTAGCGTCCCGTGTGCCATAGCATCATGTAATAACAACTGCTGCTAGAGTGCTCCACTGCTCCTTTGCAAAAGCGGTGGGAATAAATTGCAGTTGTTACGAGATAACTGTTCGTACATAAAGGCACCGTTTTTGCATACACAATTAATTGAAGGAGAAAAAGAATCACCTCACACTCATACAAAGCCGCCACCCTTTGAGATATGCATTATGAAAAAATAGTCACATCAATCTGAGATCCATGTCATTGAACTATTCTCATCTAAATTGAATTGCATCCCTATTTTTTCAAAATCCCATAAGACTCGCATGTCAAACCCTGTACACATATGTGTACACTGTGACGGAAAGGGTTAAAATATTCATTCTCCGAGGCAATACGTTCTCCTCTTGGGATGGAATTCCAGGCTAGGACCTAGACCTAGGTGCATCACACCCCAATTCTTCGTTACAGCTCTTGTGCTCTTCGATTCCGCATTGACCTCAAATTAGTGAAGGAAGGTAAACAGATTTACGCGTAAAAACACTTTTAAAATGTTTCTTCATCACGTATAACCTTTTTCTGTATACACACATATAATCTGTACCCATCAGTAAAAAGTAAGTCATATCATCTTTCTGGTTTAAATACGTATATAAGTCAGTTGCACTGTCAACAGAATCTACTTTTGATGCTTGATTCTTATAGATTATGCCAAGAAAATAACAATGGTTTTCGTCCTACCGAAATCTGTTCAGAAATAAGCTAGATATAGGCATTAGAAAATGACGACATTATTGCGTCATTTCGTGGTTTTCCGCAATTGTCCGCCACCCTTGTATCTTTCCACCAAGCGTGTAGTGATGCAGTGATGCAGTGATGAGTTTTTTTTAAAAAGAACGACGATTGCCAAAGAAATTGCAAAATATTTAACTTTAAAATCCGTCAATTTACAGTGAATACATGATAAACAATAATAAAACACACACTGATAACACTGCCTACAGCCACGGAAACAGCAACAAACTAAGAACATAAACAATGAAATAATATAGCGGCGAGCTTTCCTGAGCAAAGTGGTTGGTGGCACTGCACAGGTCTGCGTAGCTATAGTGCAAACATGCAAATCGGTCCAAACTTGACGACGAAATGACGCAGTAATGCCGTCGTTTTCAAATGGTTATATCTCGCTTATTTAATCTCAACGGATTTTGATGGGAACAAAAACCATTGTTATTTTCTCGGCAAAATATATAAGAATCAAGCATCAAAAGTCGATTCTGTTGACAGTGCAACTGACCTATACAGCCTTTGTATGTAACATGTCCGTCAGGGGGGACGGGCGGCTCATTTTACTTTCATTAAGATGATTCGATTTTTATCCACAGAACGGCCGTCCATGCTTCTAGATGAAAAAAATCATTTGTGCTACCATTAGCAGATCTTACGGATTCTCAATAACGAAAGGAAAGTTTCTCATTGTTTTGATCTCATCGATTGACAAAGTTGATATTTCACAGCTTGAATAGACCTATAAATAACATTAACTCCTGATTGATAAGCCACGATCGTGGTATTCGATCAAATTAGGCAATAAAAATATGTATTGCTCAGTAATCCTATCCTCATACTACACAGGGTGGCCAAAAAGTATAACTATAAACTTGTCATAACTGTTCAGCAAATGAAGATTTGTGAGATCGGTTTGCCCCACTCTCCATCATTCTATAAGGGACTATAATTGATGGGGGAAGTCTCAAATTTGGGGCCCCCGGCCCCTCCGCGCTCCGGAGGATAACTCGAAATATTCAATAGCAACCCCTATCTTGTGACACATCGTTCAACAGGGCAGCAAATTAAGACTTTTGGCTCAAACTGGAGGTCAATATAGTTTTTCGTTTTCTATATATCGAAGGCCAAAGGTAGATTTGGACCCATTTTCAAGAAATCATTATTACTCCTCTTTGAAATGTCGAAATTTGAATAACTAGGAGTCTAAAATACTCTAGAAAGTAATCAGTTTTCAGAACAGAAAAAAACAATTATTTACTGTCACAATTAGGTTTTAAAGCACCCAAACATGTTTTAAATTTTTCCTGAAAAATTCCGACTTTTATCGAGTGATACATTAATCAAAAGGACATAACAAACTGAGAATTTCAGCGCAAACTGGAGGCTGATTTATTATCTCGTATTTGAGATCTCGAACTTTGTAAATCGAAGTTTGACATTCGACATCTCGAATACGAGAAAAGATGTAGGCTCCCTGTTTGTACTTAAATTCTCAGTTTGTTATGCCCTTTCGATTGATGTATCACTCAATAGGTGTCGGCCCTCGGAATTTTTCAGGTAATCCCCTGAGGGCAAAAACGTCAAAAATGTTTGGGTGCTTTAAAACCAAACAATATGTGTGTAAAAATTGTATTTTCTTCTGAAAAAAGCAGCTTGTCTTTTAGAGTATTTTAGACTTTTAGTTGTTCAAAGTCAGACTTTTCAAAGAGGAGTGATGATTTCTTGAAAATGGATCCAAATCGACCTTTGACTTCCGATAAAACGAAACTGAAAATCTATATTGACCTCCGGTTTGTGCCCAGAGTTGCCAGGTCCGAGCCTCGGAAAATCCACGCCATTGTCAGCATATGGGGAGCGCAGCTAAATTTTGTCCACGCGTGGACTAGTTTAGCTACGATTGGCAAAACTGTTTGTGCCAAAAGTCTTAAAACTTGCTACCCTTTTGAACGATGTATCACAAGATAGGGGTTGCTATTTGAAAATTTTGAGTTATCCCCCGGAGCGCGGAGGGGTCCCTCCCGGAGAGCCCCAAATTTGAAACTGCCTTTAATCAATTAGCACCTTCAAATGATAAAGAATGGCGCAAACCGAACTCAGAAATCTTCATTTTCTGAAGAGTTATGACCATTTTATGGTTACTTTTCGGCCGCCCTGTATATCAATCATACTTCCACTGACTTTAAAACACAATCGTCCAGGATATTCAAAGTATCGATGTCCTGGCGATGTTGTTACTGACGTCCCTATAGAACATTTTTTCATGAGTGTGAACAAACTTTCAAGTCTGAAGAGTAACTCAAGATTGGAATTTACAGTACGGAGACGGGCATAATCCTCCTCATCTCCGTCCACAAGACGGGGCTTTACTATTTCAATACAACTTACCGTCCTTCGCGCCGAAGAAGAAAAATCCATGCTGTAAATTTGAATGAAATTGACAGATAAGCTGATGTAATGCCCACAATATAAATTTTTCAAACATTGCGTTACCAGCTATAAAAAGCTGCTAAAAAAACCCTTCAACTCAACTCAATATGGATCGCCAAAGTACAAATCCCACTCCTTGAGTTGAGATCTGTTCGTCCCACCAGTTAATTAACACCTACATGACACAAAGAAACATTCTTAGTACATGACTAATGATTCGAGTGGAACTTTCAAATGTTTTCTTCGGCGAAAACTGCTTCCATAAATAACGTTTATTTTCATCGTTTCCGTCTCATTTCTTCAGTGCAAGTCAAAAGCAAACCTCTTTTTCAATCGTTGTTTGCCATCCTGTTACCCTGTTTAATCTGAGCTCTCTGGCGTCGGAGAAAGAGGTTGGTAGATTTCTGAAACTACATATATACTCAGCTAACCTACTCAGTACTCATTGTCATTGGTATAATTTGTTGTTTAAAATAATAACTATAGTTGGTCATTGAAATTAAATATTCTACATTATAATCCTGAATCTTCATAATTTTAGGGAAACAATCCTTCTAAATTTCAGCATTATTACCGCGATAAATTTACGGAACATGGTCACGAGTTGTTTACTTTTCATTTTTTCTTTACGATTTTGCAAATCTGAATGGCCATTGTTTTCAGGAATCAAACTAGAGCTCTCGCAAGTTAAATTTCAGTGGCTGATGATATGCAATAATGCAGCTAAAGTTTAGTTAATATTCAGATTTATATTGCGTTGATGCACTGTCGAACTTCCATTAGAATTCATGTTAAATCATGCAAAAAGCCTCAAAAATAGCCCAAAAGTTATCTCTGTACCGCTTCAAATTTACTTGGTGTGCATTAGCGCCAGCCAGAAAAGCTTTCTAGATCTGCCACTGGAACAATGCATGGTGACGAGTATCAATTCATCGACTCTCCATACGCGTCTCGTTTGAGAACAGGACTAAATGATTTCAATAGGCACAGTCGACTCCTTACATTTCAGTTCCAACAGGCTAACTCTTGCAATACTTGTCACAATGAATTCAAGCACTATTCAAGCGGCCTGCTTCAACCGAAATCCAAGGAGTTGACTGGCATTATTTGATAGGCCGGCTGTACACGAAAAGTCAGTTTATCGAATAATCAGAGTAAAAGGAAAGGAACCCTGCTTGTGATCCATTTATTTCCTAACCAAACTTTTTTCTTTGTATCTGCATTTAGGTGCAAGTGAGACATAAAAAATGGGCTACAGCCTTTTGTTCGTGGCAGTCCTGTTGTTGTGGTGTTGTTCCACCTTGGGAGCGGCGGTGACCGGACCGAATTCAAAGAAATGGTATCAACATTCTGTCATCTACGAGATCTACCCTCGGTCATTTTACGATTCTAATGGAGACGGATACGGGGATCTAGCAGGTGATTTACTCAAATCGTTGTAATTTTCGAACTTGGGAATCCTCTCGATATGAATGATTAATGAAATGAATCAGATTGTAAAAAAGGTCTGTTGCAAACATTGGGCTACAGACAACATGAATTAGAGTGGTTCTAGTGTAGCAGGCAGTGTGAGTAAATTTTTCTGAGCAACAACGCTGTGGGAGTAGTGAAAAGTTTCAAAATCTACTCCTTAAGTAAGGATTTACCTTTAAAAAGCCCAGCCTGTGCAAAGTATCGACATTTACATATCCTCGAATTTCACCGTGTGATATGTTTTATCTAATTTTTGTTATTGTTATAGTTGCCATGTAATGATTAGCTTTGCTTGATCTTCCATTCGCTACGTTAGTTTGCATAATCAGTGCTATTATATGAAATTTCATTTTTTAAGGGCAAAGTTTGCAAGATTATCATATTATATCATGATTATCCCGCGGTATTCCCCCTCTTATTTCTTTTTTAAACCAGGGTTTGCAATCCGCTGTATATTGTAGATTAAGAACTTGCCTCGAAAAAACTATGGATTATTATTAACTCTCCACATTTTGCGATTTAATCACTAAATACTAAAAGGGGACAAGTCCACATAATTAAACATTGAATACTTTGTAGAGTAGAGACAAAAAATACTTTGTAATACAGAATATAGTAAAATTGTTTAAAACATTTCTGTAATTATTTAAATGTACCATCTATGCAGGATGTCATTTTTTAAATAATTTTATGGAAAGTTACAAAGTTTTTCCCTCCCCTCCTGTGAAATTTAGTTTTGTGAACATATCCCCTCTTAGTATTTAGTGATTCAATTAAAATTAGCATTGACTAACAATAAGCTTGTATCCAAAGGTGTTCACCAAGACTCTCAAGATTCATTTTTATAACTTAGAGGCACATTAGATTTTGAATCGCCGAATGCAAAGCGAAATAAGCCTTAATGGTCTTGCTATCTGCACAACAATATACGCGGTTTAGCATTTACATGTTGATCCGGAGTTATTTATGTTGATCTAGACAAAACCTAAAACCCCGAATTAATACGCTCCGTGACTGAAGTTAGGTTGAGAAAGATTAAGAGTTTATGATGGGCCAAACTAAGTTAGGTTCGGCTGTGTTATAAGGAAAAAGGGACGGATCAACATATAAATGGAAAGGACATTACCCAAAATGGGCCTTTTTACCCCTGAGAGCGAAATGTGAAATACTATCAGGAATGATAGAGGATTAAATCAGCGTTCCGAATTTGGCCTATTTTTTGATTTTGGACGAAGGGAAAGGGGGGGAGGGGGGTCCAAAGTTAGACACTTCAAACGCCCCGTAACTTTTGAACTAATAAAGATATGATGATGTACTTTGTGCAAAAAGATAGATCTTTTAAAGACCTTTCGATTGATGTGTATGATATTTGCCTAATTTTAATTTTTAATCAATTTATTGAAGTTTTTTTGATTTTTTTGAAATCGGGTTTTCAGTTTTTTTAATCGTGGAAGTTTAGCAACGCACGAATCATCACAAATTGTTTCCAGGGTAAAATTAAACGCAATTTGCTAAAAAATGGTTTAAACCGCATGCTGGGGAAATGCTTTGAAGCGGAGTTATGAGGGTTCAAAGTTGGCGCTTTCGCGAAAATGCCGCCCCGAGGGGCGTACTAAAGGTGGTAGAAGTTGGCATTAACTGTTCTTCCCGTCCAAATGACTTGAAATTTGGTATCTAGGGGTATTGTTTAACGCTGAATTCAAATTTTCCATCAGTTTTTCAAAATTTAAAAATCCAAGATGGCTGCCGAGCATTTTTTCGGCAATTTGGTCGGCAGCCATCTTGGATTTTTAAATTTTGAAAAACTCATAAAGAATTTGAATTCAGCGTTAAAAAATACTTCAGTATACCAAATTTCAAGTCATTTGGACGGGAAGAACAGTTAATGCCAACTTCTACCACCTTTAGTACGCCCCTCGGGGCGGCATTTTCGCGAAAGCGCCAACTTTGAACCCTCATAACTCCGCTTCAAAGCATTTCTCCAGCATGCGGTTTAAACCATCTTTTAGCAAATTGCGTTTAATTTTACCCTGGAAACAATTTGTGATGAATCGTGCGTTGCTAAACTTCCACGATTAAAAAGACTGAAACCCCGATTTCAAAAAAATCAAAAAAACTTCGATAAATCGATTAAAAATTAAAATTAGGCAAATATCATACACATCAATCAAAAGGTCTTTAAAAGATCTATCTTTTTGCACAAAGTACATCATCATATTTTTATTAGTTCAAAAGTTATGGGCGTTTGAAGTGTCTAACTTTGGACCCCCCTCCCCCCCTTTCCCTTCGTCCAAAATAAAAAAGAGGCCAGATTCGGAACGCTGATTTAATCCTCTATCATTCCTGAAAGTATTTCATATTGCGCTCTCAGGGGTAAAAAGGCCCATTTTGAGTAATGTCCTTTAAGCGGATCAACTTAAGATACCTACATGAAATGAGAATATATATGTACATAATAATAGGTTACAATGGGTTTAAAATAAAACGTAATGATTTGATTAAACGGACCATAAGTGATGGCTGTCTGACAAACACTTGCAGAAGAGTATGTAATGTTTCGAGTATGATTTGCATCAAAATATTGATGAAAGTATGGACGCCAAACGCACAATTTACCGCATGACTTCAACGTCAGAGCCTAACATCCGTCTGCGGTGTCTAACATCTTTCAGTGTTGATGCGCAGTAGGCACACTATACCGTCTCTGTATGTCAATTTAAATGCTCATATGCGATTCAGTCGACTAAATATTAACATTGAGAACTCTCTGCCACCAGAACGACCGTTTACTATCGTTCATTTGAATGGGAAAACAGTAGCAAGAAAAATGAATGCTCTTAGCATTCGAGTATTGAGTATAGCACCTTCGGCTTTCATCCACGAGTCGTCTAATAGTTAGTTTTATTTTTGTCAGGTATTAAAGCGAAAAGGGATTATTTGATAAACCTTGGGGTTGACGCTGTTTGGCTTACCCCTATTTACAAATCTCCAGGAAAAGACGGCGGTTACGACATCAGCGACTATAGAGTTATTGATAAGCGATTTGGATCTATGGATGATTTTGAGGATATGGTCGATTCCTTCGAACGAAAAGGTAAGGCATCAAAACTAGCTGTAGCTAGATGTATAAGTTCGTCGCTAAAAATTGACATGTATCCCTGGTAATTTTGGTGAAATGTCTTCATAGTCCAAAACTCCATTCTATGGAAGCTTTATGGGATTCCATGAAATTCCTTTCAAGGTTCCAATGCAATTTTCAATGAATTTTGGTAACGAAAGAACATGGAACGCCATTTTTTTAATTGGAATAGTTGGTTATAACCAGAGTTGGCCGTCCATTTAATTAGCTATCTCAAACTTGATTTTTCAATTTGTGGGGGAAAAGTAAAGCGTAACCGACAAAAATCGATTTCAATGGTTCCGCAGAAGAATGAAGGTGCAATATTATGCTCAAATTGGTTGTATTCTAAGCTACCTACACCAACATTTTTTGCAACGGGAAAATGATATTTTCCCCACCACTCTATTCTAAGCATACTTATCTCAATGATTTTGCGGAATATTTAGGTACAACTTAATTGTGAGGTACCTCAATATAAGTGCGCGGTCGCTTTGTACGTGTACTTAATGGACTGCTGATTTTCAAATTTTCAGGGATTAAAATTATTTTAGATTTCGTACCAAACCATTCAAGTGATCAGCATGAATGGTTTCAGAAATCTATCGAAAAAATCGATCCTTACACCGACTACTACATCTGGAAAGATCCAAAAGGATGGGATGATGAAAACCCGATCCCGCCGAACAATTGGGTAAGAATCGGAATCAGCATAATTTACGAGAATAAAACAAACTTACAGTTAGTATTTCAACTCAAATTGAAGAATTTATTGATTTCTTCTGTGAATCGATGAAGGGATCAACATTTAATTCGCGTTGTTTGTGCTTCAACTTCCCCATTTATTTTCATTCATCTTGATGTCATACTGTTGTCGGACAGTGCTTCATACGAGTTGTTGCTAGCTTCACAAAAGTGTGTTCACCAATGTACTATTTTTGAACTGTCGGTGACTGGAAGAGACCACGGAAAAATTGCCGCAGTTTCGTCAATTTTAGTTTAATTGAAATTTTAAAACAGGCGTTAGAATTAAAAGAAAGACCTTAGCATTTTTTTTTTTTTTTACCGAATTGCTCTAACATATTTTGATGCTGAGGTATAAGATAGGCAAACTTACCCTTGCCTGACCCTGAATTATCGGCTACTTATAAAAATGAAGCAGAGACAATTTTTCAATGAATGCTACTGAAAAAATTAAAAAAAACAAAAACAAAAACAAAAAAACCAAAAAAAAACTTATTAATTGATAAGTATTAAATAGAATTTGTTCATTTTGATTCCAATAGGCAGCAATTTTCAGCTCAGATAGACCAGGATCTGCTTGGGAGTGGAATGAAGAGAGACAGCAATTTTACTATCACAGTTTTATGGTGGAGCAACCTGATCTGAACCTGAGAAATCCCGCCGTCGTGCAAGAACTGAAGGTATACGTTAAAAAATTAAACATGCGAAAACTATAAATTAAAAGAGTATTTTGGACACCCTGATCATACGGACACCCTGATCATACGGATCCAAGATAAAAAGCCGAGAAAATTGTTAAAGATTGTGAACTTGTTCTTTAAACTTTCAACTTATTTCCATAAACTCCATTTATATACGTGTTTCATTTTTCATACACGGAACATAAAAGAACTCGCTCAAGAAGGAATTTGCAGGTTTCTGAGTAAAATAGTACTACCTCAAGCACCAACATTTTAGCAGCACTAAAATTTTGGTTTTTATTGATATACTGAGTGACAATGTGTATGAGTCAGTAAATTAAATCAAATAAAACTTGCTTAGTAAATTTTTCTCTCGATAGTTCATATCTCAAGTTCATGTTAAATGTCCCTTCCGGCCTCATAGCTTTTTCGATAGAAACGTCAACCATCATAAACATTGGGTCAAACGGGAGGGACAGATGCAATGCATAAAATTTCAACTCGAAAAAAAATCCAAGTATCTTGTACTATGAGGAGGGCGAAAGCCCCTCGGCAAAATTACGCACCACGTTGAACGTAGAATTTTCCACAGTCCGCGAAAAAAATTCGGACGAAATTAGCACGTGTTTTAAGTGACTCAAGAAATGTCTGGCATATGTATTCTCGGTAATGTTCAGCTTTGTGAAATCCTCTATTCTATTTAAATTTATTCAATCACGTCTGCGCATTCCCCCCCCCCCCCCCCCCCCCATTGATATCTATTTGCTTATTGAATTCAGGACATTTTGAAATTTTGGATTGACAAAGGAGTCAAAGGGTTTCGCTTTGATGCTGTGCCTCACTTATTTGAGGACGCTAATTTACGTGATAATGAAGGGTCATCGACTAATTATACAGAGAATTTACCAGAAACCTACGCGATGGTTCAAGAGCTTCGCGCTTACCTCGACGCACTTGGAAAAACAAACTGCGAGGACTAGTAAGTTCTTTTGAGATAATTCAAGGTTTTTTTAGCGGGGACATGACTGACCCGATTAATTAGAATCTGGAATTCGATTATGAGCCATCGAATCCACTTGGCTGATCGAATCGACAAAGAACTACTCATAGACGGAAATGGAGGGGGCTAAGACCCCCAGGAAATTTTGGAAACAAAATAAGTTTCGCCATTTGGCCTTGTGATTTTGCACATCTCAAAATGTCGGCTCTCATGGAGAATTCAAGGAGCAAAATCTGTCTATTCCCCTAACACTTGCCTGGATTGTGGGCATCAAAGATCTCATGATCAGAGTTATCCGGGATCAAACGCTTGAGAAGCAAAAAAAAAAAAAACAAGTTGGAACTTGCAACACTGGAACAGTGTTAGCAAAGAGAGCATGAGTGTCGGCCGTAAATCATTGTAAGTGTGGAGTTCCATATTGATAGTACAAAACTGCGACAAAGTCAATCGCAACGCTGCATTTGTGTTTGTATAACAGTGATCGCTGTAAAAATAACTTGATAGGTCAAAGTGGGAATGAAAATTTACTTATAGCGTGTTGAAACAGTTGTTCACGAGGCGAGGTGAATACTGTGGTTTTGAAAATCGATTTCGATAGTGATTGTTCCTTTAAAATCGGATGACGCAATACCAATCCTAGCAAGCCGTAAAGTCTAGTTTAGTTATTTGGGACTTTTTTAGATTTCTCTCGCCTGAACCAAAGTCATCAGGAAGGAAATTCTTAATACCAATCCTAGCAAGCCGGAAAGTCTAGTCTAGTTATTTGGGACTTCTATAGAATTTTCCTCGCTTGAACCAAAGTCATCACGATGGAAATTCTTCGTCTTTATGGTTTCAGCTCTTTTTGTCTCAGATTAAAAAATGAATGTTAATATTGATCAAATGTCATCCGACACTCATCAAGGCCCTTAAGGAACGTAATATGAACTTGAAAAAAGCTCATTCGATTTTTAAGGGAGCTTAAACGGTCCATGAGAGACGAAATTCGCGGATACAGAGTATCCACAGCTTATTTCAATGTTCGATCTGACAAGACCGTGCGCCTTTGAAAAATCGATATCTCGATAGTGAATCGATGTATTGCAATTCGGTTTGCACCGGTCGAAAGCGCTTGCTTGTGACTGACAACCTCGAAAATTTCAGATCCATCCGAGTTTATTTAATGACCTTACAGGACCTCTCGCGGCCGCAGTTAGACATTTCTTGTCAGAGTTACGCTGAAACGGGGAGTAGTTCCCCCCCTAAGATGATATTTTTTGGCTCGAAACTGCATTGGGCCCTCTCGGGACATCATTGGGACCCGAAAAAAAGCGGAACCGATATAATACGGCACACGACTGGTTCGTGAGAGACGAAATTCGCCTTTTTCCAGCCTCCAGCGCCCCTCTAAGGTCGATCTGACAAGACCGCGCGCCTTTGAAAAATCGATATCTCGAGAACGAATCGATGGATTGCGCACTGCGGTTTGGATTGGGCGGTAGCTTCAGCTTTTAGATAATTCTTGAAAAAAATTCAGATCCATCCAAGTTTTTAAACGGATCTTATGGGACCTCCCGCGGCCGCAGTTAGACATTGTACGTGAGACTTACGCTGGAGTTGGGGCCACCCCCCCCCCCCCCCCCCCCCCCCCCCCCGATATAGACTTTATCGGTCCGACATTTGTCAGGGCCCTTAATGAACTTCATGTGAACTCAAAAAACTCACATATGACTTCTCACGGCGCATGCTAGGTCCATGAGAGTCGAAATTCGCGGATTTTAGAGAATCTTAGATTTCTGACCCTATACCGCGCGCCTTTGAAAAATCGATATCTCGAGAGTAAATCGATGTATCGCAATTCGGTTTGGACCGATCAAAAGAGTAAGCTTACCGGTACTCGCCGTTAAAATTTTGGATCCATCTGATTTCATTTTGAGACCTTACTTGAGTTACTTGGACCCCAGTTGGAATTATTTTTTCGGAGTTACGCTGGCAAGGGGGTCGCTCCCTCTCTTGGAAAACTGTGGAGGGGGCCCTTTGCTGGGGCATACATTCTATTTTTCACCTTTTTTTTTTTTTTTTTTTTTTTTTTTTTTTTTAATTTTATATTTGTGTCTAATCTAAGTTGGGGGAGGAGGAGGAGAGTACCTGCAAGTCAACCGGCAATTTACTTTTGATAGTGGCTGCGGGTCGAGGGTGCGGATTGCGGACTTTTAACTTGTTGTGGGGTTTACAGGGTGGCCGTGTCTAAACTTATGAGAAAAGAAGGCAACCACAGACCGGAAGAACGTTCAATTTCTGGTTCAGAGACCATGGACAAAGACATGGGCACCCGCAAAACAATTGCCCGGAGGGGCAACTTTTTGAATGTCAATGGAAGGTCTAGGGGACACCACCTAGAGACGGGCAAGTCTAGAGAACCCCCCCCCCACTTCCGCCCAAAATAGAAAATAAATCAATTATCCTTCCAAATGGTAGAAATTGTAAGTGATTGTAGCATGTAGTTGTATCAAAAGTAATTCTATTTTTGACGTGTTTGATATTATGAATAAAGTGACAGCATCAGATGATAGAAATAGTAAAAAGCTAAGTACAACTATTCCTTCTTTATTTTCATTGTCCTGATGAATTCTAAGAGTTAACCTATTTAAATTAACAAAACCAAAACTCTTGCCTATACATTCTCTAATCATGTAATTATCGACCAGAGGATTCTGAATTTTCAAGGAAGTTCGCAAAATTCTCGTTGCCAACGGTAGTTGCCAATGTAGACACGTTCATACTAGTAGATTTTAAAACTTCTTTCGGCGAGGGAGATGACGGGTGGGAAGTATGATGTCGTCTGAATCAGGAGGGGGTGGGGTAAAAATCAGGGGGAGGTCTAGATCTGGGAGGGAGAGGAATCCTGAAACTGGGGGGCGAGCTGTATAGTGGCAAGGGGCGGTTGGGCACCACTGCTTAGGGGGGGGCTACTTCCCGCCCTGCCCCCCCTAAATTACGCCCCTAATTAAAATTGTAAAGTAAACTAAGAATAAAGTTTGTTAACTCTTACTCCTTTCGTTATTATTTGATCTTCGAATGTTCCGATTCTTTTTTATTGTAAAGTTTTGATTTTTCTGAATTAGGGGGGGGGGGCGCCGCGCCGCCCCTCGGGGAGCGCCCATTGACAGATAAGGGAGAAAGGTAAGTGTAGGAATTTGCACGGGAATCCGGCGTAGTGTGCCGCAAAAATTACTACCAATGGCGGATCCAGAAAATTCTTTTAGGGGGGGGGGGCTTCACGTCTATGAATTTTCAAATTTGCAGGGAGGAATTTATGCGATTTTTTCTGTTGAAAAAAGGCAAAGGCTACCGTGAGTTGGGGGGGGGGCGTGCCTTTCCCGAATCCGCCGCTGATTACCATGTAACACTGGGCCACGATGACCGATGTCGCATAAAACCAGGTAGAAGACCCGTGGCGGGCGTGGCATCCGTGATGGCTGTGAAATTGGGATGAAGTTGATGGACACACATCATTCATGCAATCTGCACAACGCGGCAAGCAACTGTTGTAGGCGTAGGTGCAGTAGTTCGTGGGGAGGGCAAAGGGGACGGGAGGTCGTCGCAAAACCATGGACGAAGATATAACTAGTTATATCTTCGTCCATGGCTCGGAATGGTCTTAAAATTTTCCTTAGGATTTGATCTAGAACGCAACGTTCTTACATTTTCGAAAAGTTAACTCTAGCTCTCGCAATTAACGATTAAAGGCGGAAAAAGCATGGTTTCTGGACCGCGGAACAGTGGCGTTATCTAGCGGATGAGAATCTTACTACAGGTCGCTGAGGATTCACCTTAAAACGCAACGCCGATCGCGTTCCCCAAACGAACTCTTTTAGCGGACCGAAACATCAACAATAACAGGATTGGAAATTTGAAATCATCTAAATGCATTTTAAATCGCAGAATACACGAACCATGGACACAATCCTCTGATATAAAACCCCAATATCTCATACAGAAAATTTCGTTGAAGTCTGATCCAAATTAGTAACGTAATTACATTCCCAAAAATGCTTAACCTCAATCTTGGCCAAAAACTCCCGCCACAAAGAAAAAGCGACAAATTGGGAGGACACCGGATTGGTGGAATCACATGGGTCAATCGGTCCTCGAGGACCCGTTCTCGATACTGAAACCAAGCGATCCCCCGAGCGGACCCCCGAACCATGCCGTTCCTATAAGAAAAGCATTATTGACCTTGTAGAAACGATTTCAATAGAGCATGACACTCATGCTCTAAAAGGTCTCGAGTTTTTTGCCTGCTCGGCCCCCCTCCCCCCAGGAAAAATGACTAGCTTCGCCTAAGGTGGAGATATTGCGAGCATCGGCGTAACTTGGATTTTTTATCTGAGAGAGGGGGGCATCTGTCAAATCCTTAACTTGAAATTGAATTATATGTTTTGTTTACCATCCGGGGGATAAAACATTTAAAACCCAATTTTAATCTAATTTTTTTTCTAATTTTTTCGGACCGCTTAACCGTTGCGCCTTTTAATGTGATTTTTTCTTTACTATCTTGCGCAGTTTCATGACCGTTGAAGCATATTGCGGCCAGGAAGAGACCATCAAGTACTATGGGACCACGAGGAAACCTGGAGCCCATTTCCCGTTCAACTTTTTACTGCTCTCTGAAGTCAACGGAGGTACCACAGCTGCAAGTCTCAATAATACTATCAGCACCTATTTGAATAGCCTCAACGAATTCCAGCAACCCAATTGGGTCGTAAGTTCTTTTTCTCTATAGTCTTATCATTAGCGTGCTTGCACGAAAACGAGCCATGTCAATGCTGTCATGCTGTCAGCCGTATCCCTGCAGTATTGCGTCATACAGTGACACAAGCAGACTTTTACCTAGCTGCCTTATTTTTGTCACGAATCAGAGAATTTATTCAAAACGGGCCATTCCATCCTTATGATTTCTATCGCCCATTTGGTGACGATTTAAAAGATTTAAAGAAAACACAAAATGTACTGATAAATTTGATTCAATCCCTTTTATCTTCTTTTAAAAAAAAGATAAAATAAATCAGACTTAAACTAGAGTAACCTGTTTCATCTTGTTCCATTGTGTTCCATACATAATTTACTAGCCTCTGATTATATATTTACAGTCTGGTAATCACGACTGGCCCCGCATCCAATCTCGATTTGGATCGAAAATCGGTGTGGAGATCATCCTTATTCTAAGTCTACTACTTCCCGGTTCGGCAACCCTCTACTACGGAGACGATATCGGAATGGACAGTTATTGGGGCATCGACAAGACAAAGTGCCCACCCGGAGTTGCCGACGACTATCGAACACCGAGTAGAACCCCATTCCAGTGGTCATCCAGGAAGCACGCTGGTCAGATTTTAGATTTAATTACCAAAACTATTTGTTTTTGTAACTGCAGAAATTAATTACATGATGTCATGATGACTATACGTATACAAATATGTATAATACAGATGAGGCAATACGTCTTGCTTCCGTCTCCGGTGGAAAACCGAGCCAAAGCGAGGCTGGTGCTGGTAAGCAGTTTTCAAAATGTGCGCCTTAAGTAAGCATAATCGGATTCTCTAAACGGGGTTTGTACAGCTACAATCTACGAATAGAGTAAAGACGGAGCTCCGAAATCTCACAATACTAGAATTGAACCGAAATCGTGGCAAATTAGTTCAACGACAATATCATGCCTAGGTATATAATTACTTTATTTATGATAGCGCTATACTTAATGACACAATCAAAAGGAGGCTCAAACAGTCAAGATTGAGGTCATCGCTCGCTTTTGATGTGTCATCATGAACAAATTTTTGCAATCGATGTGCAATCGATGACTTTCATTTTAGGTAGGATATACATGAGTTGGCTGTGCATGGTCATCAGACATTTTTTCATCAGAGGCCGTTCACTTCAAAATCATAAAAAATGAAACTTCGCAGATTCGTCCGTGGAGAGATAACTTAATCGTTTCCCCCCTATGAGACAAACACTAATAGCAATTACTCATAATTATTTTACACTTTGTATGAATATTCAAACTAAAAACTCTCCATCTTCCACAGGCTTCACAACAGCTGATGATCCATGGATTCCAGTCAATCCTGATTATTACACCAAAAACGTCTATCGTCAGAACTCAACTTATTGTTGTTGTAACAAACATGACCCTCCTTCTACACTGATATTTTTCAAGACACTGATGGAACAGAGGAAACACCCTGCTTTCACCAATGGGAATATTAACACATACGTATTTGACGACTATGTATTTGGTTTCACCAGGTCAGTGATGACTGTGACGCATACACTTTGCAAGAGTTTATGCAATATTTAACGGCACTGTACTAATTTTGTAGACAAATTATTGCTTGAAAGACTGTAACACAAGCGCAATTCATTTTTTCCATTGTTATCACATCGGGAATATGTATCACCAAGAAAATAATACGATAATCATCTTCGATAATTAGTAAATGAAAATATAAATTTATAGTTGGATTTCAAAATAATTTTTTAAAGAGTAAATCTCCAATTCCTGATCAGCCGATTCTCGGTTTTGCTTCATCCCGGTAGAGAGATGAGTTGGACCGAAAACTCCGTGATGCAAAAAAGTGCCTTTTTACCTGAACCACCACCAAGTTTCTTCTTTTCCTGAACAGAGTATACTAAAAGAAAAAAAAAGATTTTTTCGGAATCGCAAAATATTGAGTTTTACAATGCAACTTCTCGCTCGCTCACAAAGTCACAACGTTTCTAGCGCCCCACTTTTTTGAGCAATATTAAGGCTGTCGGGAATTTTGAAAAATATCGATAACTCCTCAGTATGCAGAATTGCATTGTTAAATTTTAAGTTGAAGGCGCTTAAAAGGTAGATTTATTCGTGGTAATCTAATATTCATGCTCAAACCCGAAAAAAATGTATTTTCTTTTCAGGAAGTTCAAAGACACGCTGTTTCTCGTCATGATTAACCTAAAGGGAAAATCCAAAACCAGGGTTAGTTCTCACCTCCAAATGACTCGGAAAATTCCTGATCTCGAAGGAGCAACTCTAATTGATACGCCACTCATAAGTAATCACTATGCCGACAAATGGAATTCTAGGTAAGAAATCAACAGTAGTAATCTCTGACAAGATCATTTTTCTGGAGAGTTAGTCACTAAATATTATTATTGATCCCTGAATCCTTTACTATACCTAATCTAATTTCGATCCGCCTCAATAATATGTTTATGGTGAGGAATGTTTGTGGTCTTACAATCGGTTGGTGACCTCTGTATCCAACATACCTAATAATGCCAAGGAGCAAGACTTTTTAGCTTCCATAAGAAAAATTCTCAAGAGAGTAAAAAAAACAGAGGTTCGGTTAGTTCGGTGAAAACTTTCAATTTTCTGTTTTCGATGATAATCGACTTTTAGTATCCTCAGGAACAACCTCCAAAAGCTTTAGCTTATAATTTTTCCAAAGAGGGCGAAATAAGCCTTTATTGTGGAAGGTTTTCTAATGTTAGTCTTAAGTATTTTGAAAGTTAAGTTTTTCTCAAAATCTAGGCTTTTCATTATAAATCATCAAAATGTTCCACAATTCTAGAAAGCTAAATTTTATTTTTGGAATTTTTGCATATTTTTAGTGGCAAATTGACCAAAATTAACTCCTTGACGCAATGTCATTATTATTTTCTTCTGGAAATTACATGCCTTATTTCCTCGACGCGTCACATGTACTATCGACGAATTAAAGATTATCGCGAGATTTTCACGAGCCAAGTTTCTTCGCGAAACTTGAAAAATTTGTTTGAGCCTCCCCCCCCCCCCCAAACACCTCTCAAGGGACTGTCGGGGGCTTCCTATCTAACTTTTGCGTTTCAAATCATTTGGTGCTGTAGTTTTCGAGAAAAATTCCCTATCCGCGTGGTCTGGTACACTCTGTACAATATTTCCATCATGGGACTCATAGCGACCATACTGCCGCAGTTATGCGTGTGAGTGTGGGGCTGATTTGCAACTCAACCCGCACTCGCCCCTCGCTTGTAAGGTGCGTGAGGAGTATGAAGAGCTGCCTAACCGGAATCTCGAAGGCGAAACTTAGTTCGTGAAAATCTCGCGACGATCTTTAATTCGTCGATAGTTCATATACGTGTTGCAACTCGTTTGAAGACAAATTTAATTGCTCTTTATTATGGGAGAGGGAGTTAACCTCGCAACCCATACCATCTCTTATGACGCATGTCGTTTTACTTTCATTGATGCAAGCTATATGATTTGCCGCCAAATGAATACTACACCCAAAAATTATTCTTGAGAGTAAAGTTGAGTCCGTCGATGAAATTATTTAAGAGATTACAAGGTTAAACAATAGTTGCATTTTAACGGACATGCAGATCAGACCCTTAAAAATAAAAATATCTGTTGAGAGTCAATTATTTCTTATTATGCGCTGAGTTGAAAACTATTGTTTTTTCGAGTTGTTTTGCTATGGCGATGATTTATTTTCAAACTTGAAACTATTATCGAACAAATTCGCAACAATTTTAAATTACACTTCGAAAGATACAAATGATATTGTCCCTTTTCCAGGTTATCGTGCCCTAAAAATTTGATGAGCCCTAAACATTTGACGAGCCCTGTTCTTCAGATGCCGGCAGGATCCTCATTTGTTTTACGATATAAGCTGTAAGTATGATTTCTGCAATTTTAAACTCTCATTAAATCGCTATTTCTTCTCTTCATTCATTATAAACTGAAAACTAATCAAGCATCAGAAATATTGAGTAGATTAGGTACTCAGAAAATATATTATGCTTGTGATGAATGAAAAGTTGTAATGTCGTGATAGAGAACTCTGTTAATTTTTGTTTCAGACCTTCATAATGAACTGCAAGGCATCAAAAAAAAAAAAAAAGGATTGATGTTCTCCAACAAATTCTAGTAATGGTGCAAATAAATGGCTGTTGATACATCAAACGCATCTGCGTACACCTGAGCATTTTTCTTGGACAGTGAAGGACACCTGAAAACTAAGAAAATTACTTGTTTGTTATCCTGTCTTCAAAGCACAAACGATCAACCGTATAACAGCTTTTGCCGAAAATAATTGTGAAGTTTGCTTTAATTATTATTTATACTACAATTAAATACTGTGTTATGATGTACTTCCAAAAATAAATAACCTTTGCTTTGAGTGACAAGATCATTTCCTTCTCCTCCCATGTACTATCTGTAAATCCCAAACTACGAGGCAAAAAAAAAAAACTTAATAATAAAGTAAAACTGATTGTTCTCAGCCTTGAATGCTTGGACTTGTTTTCAGTTGATCCTACACGTAATATGATCCTATACAGGGTGTGGCAGACCACCCGTCCACTATCTTTATCTCAAAAACGGCCGAAAATTGAGCTTCGGGGGCAAAACTTTCATAGGGTATATCGACCCCAAGGAATCCAATGAAAATATTTTCAGCCCCCCAAAACCACCCCTTGGGGGTTATTTAGGGGGGTGGGTACCCGTATCTCGAAAAAATCAAATGGAAAGGGTATGTTTTGACATTGGAATCTAATACGGCATAAAAAAATAAAACTTTTTTATCCCCAAGTTTTTTTTCTAAAAACCACCCTTTTTTGAGTTAGGGGTGGTTTTCCAAAAATTTAGGGGTAATCTTTGATTGACCGCTGTGACCCTCCAAATCATTGGATTTCAAAAAACTAAAAAGTTTCTGAAAGGGCAGACCAAGGGCTTTCTTTTGATGTATCACATGCCTATTTTTTGTGAAAAAGGGTACAAGGCCCCCTCACCCCAAAATTTTGGGGCTTCGGGGGGCCCTACGTAAAAATTGTCAAATGTAAAGGTATGGCTTGTGATACATCATTTGAAAGGTCTTTTAGAGACGAAAAAAGTGATACCCCCCAAAAGTCGTAAAAACAACCCCCTTCCAAAATGGCGGCCGTTTTAAGGTTAGGGGGCTCAAGGGGGGACCTTCAGAAAAATGATCCAAAATTGAACGATACATGGCTAAAAGGGTCTTAAAAATAGAAAAATAATGGTTCAAACCGCGAGTCAAACCGACTTTTCAATCCAAAGTTACGGCCGATTGAAATTTAGGGGTAGTTGGGTTTCCCAAAAAGGCACCCCTAAATTTCAATCGGCCGTAACTTTGGATTGAAAAGTCGGTTTGACTCGCGGTTTGAACCATTATTTTTCTATTTTTAAGACCCTTTTAGCCATGTATCGTTCAATTTTGGATCATTTTTCTGAAGGTCCCCCCTTGAGCCCCCTAACCTTAAAACGGCCGCCATTTTGGAAGGGGGTTGTTTTTACGACTTTTGGGGGGTATCACTTTTTTCGTCTCTAAAAGACCTTTCAAATGATGTATCACAAGCCATACCTTTACATTTGACAATTTTTACGTAGGGCCCCCCGAAGCCCCAAAATTTTGGGGTGAGGGGGCCTTGTACCCTTTTTCACAAAAAATAGGCATGTGATACATCAAAAGAAAGCCCTTGGTCTGCCCTTTCAGAAACTTTTTAGTTTTTTGAAATCCAATGATTTGGAGGGTCACAGCGGTCAATCAAAGATTACCCCTAAATTTTTGGAAAACCACCCCTAACTCAAAAAAAGGTGGTTTTTAGAAAAAAAACTTGGGGATAAAAAAGTTTTATTTTTTTATGCCGTATTAGATTCCAATGTCAAAACATACCCTTTCCATTTGATTTTTTCGAGATACGGGTACCCACCCCCCTAAATAGCCCCCAAGGGGTGGTTTTGGGGGGCTGAAAATATTTTCATTGGATTCCTTGGGGTCGATACACCCTATGAAAGTTTTGCCCCCGAAGCTCAATTTTCGGCCGTTTTTGAGATAAAGATAGTGGACGGGTGGTCTGCCACACCCTGTATAATAGGTCTGTTGCACACTTCGGCTAGAGTGTTTTAAAGTATCAATTTATAAGTAAAAAGCTGTAAAAATAACAATGGCAGCATCAGAAAACACCAAAATTCATTAATAAACTCACAAATTGCGAAAAGCACTAGACACTATATTCACCCGTGTATCTTTCCACCACGTGCACGATATTTCGCGAAATTAGCGCGGCACATTCAAATAATCACGGCCGTCTTTCATCACAGCTGACTTCATAAACATAAATAAACAGTAAACACTGACGGCGTCTGTTTGAATTCGTATGTCTCAATATCCTCAATTCCTTACAAAAGATTAAGACAGGTACAGAAACCGACATATGTGTCGAAAACTTATCAAAATGAAACAATAACACACAGGAGTTCCAAAGATGATTCCAACTTCAATCATCATCTTTGGAACTCCTGTGTGTTATTGTTTCATTTTGATAAATTTTCGACACAAATGTCGGTTTCCGTACCTTTTTTAATCTTTTGTGAGGAATTGAGGATATTGAGACATAAGAATTCAAACAGACGCCGTCCGTGTTCACTGTTTATTTGTTTATGAAGTCAGCTGTGATGACAGTCAGTCGTGTTTATTTGAATGTGCCGCGCTAATTTTGCGAAATATCGTGCACGTGGTGGAAAAACACAGGGGTGAATAATGTCTAGTGTTTTTCGCAATTTGTGAGTTTATTAATGAATTTTGGTGTTTTCTGATGCTGTCATTGTTTTTTTTACCGCTTTTTACATGAGAATTGATACTTTAAAACGCTCTAGCCGAAGTGTGCAACAGACCCATTGCAGCGTTACCGTGAAGACTCATACTATTTACCGATCAAATAAACCTCAGAGCTATTCTTCCTTGGCGTTTTGGCAGTTAAAATCCTGCCAAAAACTAATATAAAAAGGACCCGCTAATTTTCTATCTTGCTCATATGTGTCTTATCTTAGATATGGTATTATTTTAAGGGGGAGGTGCGTCAAGTAAGAGGGTCTTTGTGGCCCAAAAATTTTTTTTTAAGAATTGTTTAAAATAAATAACGCAATTTTGCGTGTAGGTAACAATTTACAAACACTCACTCTGGTTTTCAGATTCATAAGCCAGTAAAACATACCACTTTTAATAAAGCTATTCGTCCATCTGACCTAAAACCCATTGCTCCAGTAGCAGACATCATAACATTAATTCAGTAAAAATTAGGCTGGATTCGTCAAAAGTGAAGGCCAATGTCTGAGCTTACTCAGCTAGGTATTTAATAAGCTTTCTCCGACAGGTAATAATGTTTTCAAGGGTGGAAAAGTTTGTGTCTTTTTATCCAGGTTTGAATATCACTCGTACTTTTAAGGGCGTATTATGGTCCAGTGACGTTCCTTTGATTTTTGAAAATTTGACTAAAAAAAGTCGGGTCATAGTCGTAACCACGAATTTTTTGAGGGGGGTTCGGGGTCCGAAAATTGTCAAGGGAGGTGAAGGTCAAAATGTGGTAAAATGTATCATAAAACGTGAACAAATTACTTCTTTTATGGCAAAAATCGGTTTCAAGGGAGGGGCGTCCAAACCCCTTTGGCTATGCCACTGGGTCTACGTTATAATCACTCTGGTTATACTAAACGTAAACGCGAAAGTAACTTTGACTTTCCCGTGTGTCGCAACAATAAAATTGAATCAAGTTCAAACTACCGAGATGGTTGTCGAGATCCTAGAAGCTACTGATTGTGAGATATGGATGAACCGCAGGAGTCATGTCATAAGGATTTAATTTTTCAGAGGACTTACGTAATTTTAACTTCGCACTGAAAAAAAGGTCCACCTGTCTAATTAAGAGTAAAATTTGTAAAATGAAATTTATTGGTTGCTTACCCAATAAATTAGGTACTCGAACCAATAAATTGTGGTATACTGTTTAACAATTTTTATTGGTTGTATCTACCGAATGTAATTGGTACCAGACACCGATTATTTTTTGGCGTACTTATTTATTGGGTAAGTATACAACTAATAACTTGTACAGCACCACTACAATACATAATTAGAAAATAATAATAGAAATACATATAATTAGTCAAGCGAACTAATTCTTTTTTCTTTTCTTTTTTAGTGCACGCAAATAAATAATGGTTGGTCAAGGGTTTTCAACAAAAATTGACTCATTGAAATTAGGCCAATTTCTCCGATTAAGCATTAAAGTGCGCTGTTAAAGATCTTTATTTTTTTGATGTCAATAATTTCTATTTAGTCTTAATTTCCGGTCCCCAAGTGATTGAACTAGATTTTCTTGACTTTGTATTCAACCGACTTCCTTACACAAGTGAAAGATGCCAACTTCTCGAGTAGAGCTTTTAATCGGACACTTGTTTTGATAGACGTGCCAATATGAAAAGCATGACTAATAACGAGAATAGGGAGTTCCACATTTTTTGTCAACAAATCAAGTTCATAAAGTGCGATTACCTCTCGACCGTTTTCACTGCTCCTCTGTGGAACAAGGGAGACAAAGGTTTCTCTCATCGAGGGTTGTAAAGTGTCATTATTAGTGTTCTAGACTCCGTAATTTGACTTGTTTTGTTTATTTCAATTTCTTTTTACCGTTATTTACTTGCCTTTCCCCCTCTTTTTTTCCCCTCCCCATTCAAATTAAAGGCAAAAGGAATACTAAAACAAACAAAAACTTATTCAATATTCGGTATCAGGTGACATCCAAGTGTGCGTTTCAGATATGACGATTTATTTAATTTAATTGGTGTAAGTGATTTAATGACTTTTCGATGTCTTACTAAACTCCATAAATTTTGAGTAGAATTCACCAACGACTAATTCACTATAATCGCGTTAGATCCATTTGACAGTGTTTGAAGACTGCTGTTTGATAACATGAATATGTGTCGGGGAATTTTCTTATCCATTGTGGCTTTGTTATCTTCCACCTGCAGCGTTGTGTTCGGGATAAATGATGATAAATGGTGGGAGAATAAGCTCATCTATGAGATCTACCCTCAGTCATTCTACGATTATGATGGAGATGGACTAGGGGACTTAAAAGGTAGGTATTCTGCGGCTCATAATAGACATCGCTAATCAAAACGTTCTATACAAATCTTTAACAAACATATTTTAAACTAAATTGCGCTGTTAGGGATGCAAGTACATTATACACTGGGAAAAAAAGTTAGTTCGCCGTACTAATGTATTGGTGAAATTTGCGCATAATCAAATTTATTGGTTGCGCTTACCCATAAATTAGGTACTCCATCCAATAATTTTGTCCAACCTTTTTTTTTTTTTTTTCAGAGTAAAAAGTCCTAAACCCACCTGCGACCAAGACTGACGCCATTTTGGTGCTATTTGATTACCATTATTATTGACCTTAAAATATAAAGTGTCATAAATTTAAGGGAAATCTATCTTCGAAAGAAAATTTTAGTTTTTAGAGCATGATAACTGGTCACAGGAATGTATTTCAACCACCGCACCGTGTTCAAAAGAATAAAGAAAAAAAAATAATTATTCAAAATTGTCTATTGCTATTTTGAATTGCAAAAAATAGCAAAAGAACTAAATACCTAGTTAAATGAAATGATGGGTAATTGAAAGCGTGCATCAAAATGTTCTAACGACTGAATCGAATCATTGCTATGGTGTTAGTTATCAGCTGTTCTATGGTGTGGCAGGGAAGTTATGTTCCCCTTAAGGAAAAAATTGCATGTTTTTTGTTTTTTGTTTTCCGTTTTTTGTTTTCAATTTTTAAGCGATGGTGACAAACTGACAAGGACGTAATTACATTCATTGACCAAACTCGGCTGAGTGATTATCTCTAATCTCTCGTGAGTCTACCGGACTCACAAGGAAACTATAATGTCTTATCTTGCTGATGTATTTTTATGCTGTAAAGATTCTCCGAAATGATTCAGAAGCGGCTAAAAATCGCCTTATCTAAGTCGTTGACATTTTTATCTTTATTAAAAACTAACATTTAACAAATCAACGCAGTTCTCTTCTTGTCGTGCGTTCATTGAAATAATGGAGCTGCTGCAAACTTTTGCTGCAGGCTTACTAATAGTTGATATTGCGGGGTAAACCCCTGAAAAATAACAATTAGCGCTCTAAAAAATCACGAAATCCACTCCCATACTCATAAAATGCTTTCTAACGCGAAACCGTAATTGCGCCTAAATATTATGTCAAGTGTATGTTTCTTCTTCTTCTTGCGCAGTGTCGCGAGATACCTCGTGAAGATGGAGCTGATTGAGATAGGGAAACCCAATGCAATCGGCGGCAATGGCCGCCTTATGGTTTCGTGTCTGAAAGCGTTTTATGAGTGTGGAAGGGGATTTCGTAATTTTTAGTGCGCTAATCGTTATTTTTACAGGGTTTTACCCCATAATCAATAATTAATAAGCCTGTAGCAAAAGTTTGCAGCAGCTCCATTATTATTTATTAATCAATGATTTGTCAAGCCTGCTTGTGCCGGAAAAATAGCAACTGAGAAAAATGTACAATCGAAGAGAAGAAGAATGTCAGACGACTTTTTGGATTTTGGTCTACTTGGATTTTGGCGTAGCGTGCACTTTGGCAACGTTGTTTTGTGGCCATTTAAACCCATGTAAAAGGTCGAAACACAGTTTGATCTTTTTAGGGGGTTTGAATGAACCGACTGAAATGTTGCCAAATTGCACGCTACGCCACTGACGTAGGCCACCTACAATAATTAACTTCATTCAGATAAGTATTGCCGGTAGCCTACCATAGGCGGATCCAGCAATCTGGCAACTGCGTATTCCTCTTATTTGAATGTATGGTTAACAATCGATTCTTGGAGGGGCTACAGCCCCATGACAAATCGATTATTTCTCATGCATACAAATGGGGAGAATACACTGTTGTCAGATTGCTGGATCCGTCAATGTAGCCTACCTCGCAGGAGTCGCCTGACGATCTTTCTATTCCCGACCATGTATATGCTGATAATAATGGGGCCGAAGAAAGAAAGACGGCGAAACTCATAACAAAGAACCTTACAATCATTTTGGAAAAAAGGGCAAGTGTATAAAGTGAATATCGATGATGATATAAAGATGACACGATAAATGAATGGATCGGCTGTAAATCCATAACAACTACGCAATAATGATGAAGCGACAGTGTTGTAGCAATGTTTCACGCAGTTTCGATCGTTTCTATTTCATTCGATATCAGTTCTCAGTGTTTCCAGTAGCTGTTGACATTATTGACCAGCGTGTAGATTCACTAAAATTATGAATCAATTGTCCTTTTGAGGATATAATCTGTAATAAGTCTGAATATTATTTTTTCAGTCACAAATTGGAATTTTTGCAATTGCAATTTCATCCTGCAGGCCGATCCTTGAAATTTACGAATTTTGGGTTGTCTGGATAAGAACGGAAAATGGTGATTGGTGGAGACGAGTCACGTGGTTGCCAAGTCTAATCAAACTACAGAATTTATCTAATTGGTTATCGGGCAGTCTTGGAGTACCTGATAACCAAATAGATAAATTCTGTAGTTTGATTAGACTTGGCAATCACGTGTCTCGTCTCTACCAATCACCGTTTTCCATTCTTATCCAGTCTACCCAAAAGTCGTGAATTTCAAGGATCGGCCTGCTGATCTTCTTAACATACAAAATTATTTTACGTCGTAGAGCCATTTTAAACTATCTTTCAAAATATTAGGATGCAGTCACTCGACGGCTTTCAAAAATAATACTTAACCCTTAAAAATAAATAGGGTATTATTAAAATTTCTTGTACCTTCAACGGCTTAAGTTTTGAGGTTTTATGTTTTGCTTTGTTTTTCTTTCACTTGATGCCAACCTATGCATACAGGGTGACGATGAAAAAAGTCCCCCCCCCAGAAGTTAGGGTGGTTGCTACTCGATACATTGAAGGCATTCCTTCTATGAACATTGAACAATATACAATTCCAACACGAGCCTCAAGATTCACGTTCTTTACTACCACCTCATTCGCATGCATTTTTACTTTCAAAGTTTCAAGTCAACTTCATGGCAGGTCCCAGACCACCCGGATAGGGGCTTTTTTTCTCACGAATGCAGCTGTTCCAAATGAAATTATTTGAAAAAGAAAAGAAAAAAAAATTGGATAGGGAATTGATCCCAAATTTTTCATTTTTGATTTTTTCTAAAACCTGCGATAGTCCCTTGGGGAGTTTTGGAGGGGGGAGGGCGGCTCAAACATATTTTTCAAGTTTTCTCTAAAAGAATCATCCCCAAATACCCCTCCCCCCAAGGGGATATTGGGGGCTTTTGAAAATATAAAAAATGTAAAATTAGGGGTCAGTTTCTCAACCAACCTTTATGTTGCAAATCATTTATTGGATCAGATTCGAGAGAAAAATACCGGAAGGACATGGATGTGATTCCTCTCTCTTTCATCTTTCCTTCTTCTTTTCTCTTCCATCTTCGCCCATGGGGCCTTAATGGCGTATGACGGACACTTAATTTGCTTAAAAAAAATAATAAAAAAAAAAAATAAAAATAAAAAAAATGGTCTAAGTAATAATTAAATTCGTTGTCATCCAGGCCTCTTCCTTTCGTGTAGTCTTATACTGTGTCCGAGAATAACTTCCTCGGTGGTAAGATAAACTTTCAAAATTTTAAGAAAGAGTCCATTTCTTTGCAAATCAGGTATTCAGCAAAAAGTGCCTTATTTGCATGAGCTAGGAGTTAGCGCAGTCTGGATCACTCCTTTCCTCAAATCACCCCTGAAAGATAATGGTTACGACATCAGTGATTTTAAAGAAATTGATCCGCGATTCGGAACGATGAGAGATTTCAAAAACATGGTTGCCGCATTTCACGATAAGTGTAAGTTTATAACTACTTTTCCTTTACCAGAAGTATCAATATTTATTTCCGTTTTTTTCATTTTACAATTTCCTGATGTTCAAAAACCTATCTATCTTTCTATAAGAAAGGAATCTGCACTTTAATTCGTGAAGACTTTCACAGAATAACAATCTAGCAAACATAAAATATCAAAGAAATCGTACAAGTATATGGCAAACATATGTCTCGGGTGTAAAGAAGAAAAAATTAAATCATCACCTCATCACCGAGACTAAATCTTCACCAAAGGAATGGAGCTTCCCCAAATTCCTTTTAACCCATCATTTGGCCCCAAAGAATCGTTAACGACTGAACTGTTATGATTTTTTGGACCAAACAGTCAATTTGGGCTAATTCGACTCAAAAACCAAAAATTTTCAGCACCTACAGTTTCCCCGGACCTAAAAATTTCCGGTCGTTTCATTTCTTCATTTTATTTTTTCTAGCTCTGAAGTGGTGTTTTTTGATATGATCAGTTAAAAATTTCAAATCATTTTGGGCATGAATAGGCTCACTAAAACCACCCGAGAACACACGCTTTTACGCATGCGTAAGAATTTAAGGCAAATATTATAATTTTTTTTTTTTTTTTTTTTTTTTTTTTTTTTTTTTTTTTTTTTTTTTTTTTTTACTTGCATGAATTTTCAGCCATTAAGATTATTATAGATTTCGTGCCCAATCACACGAGCGATGAGCATGAATGGTTTGAGAAGTCAGTGCGGGAGGTCCACCCTTACAATGATTATTACATCTGGGCGGATCCTAAAGAATGGAAGGATGAAGAGCCTGTCCCTCCAAACAACTGGGTAAGAATATAATAAATTTGAACAACGTTGATTTTGCGTCGTGATTGTAAATAAATACAGTATGATGCTGACCGTATAAGTTCAATCTGTTCATTGATTGAGTCCCAAAATAAACGTTATACTCCATCTTTTTGAACGTGGAGCTGAAGAAAGGAAAATATCTGGGGGTAACGTAATAGATTCTTAATTTTTTTACGATATTATCTATTGATGTACGGGCAGGTCCAAAAAGCTATGCTGTCATAAGTCAGAGGCTTAAATAATTGGATCATGCTTATGCGGTATAGGATGGCTTGATATCAGCCTATATCTTAGCACAACCTGCATAGTTTTTTAATTACTATAATTTCATTATGATGTCGATTTTCAGGCGTCAGAGTTTACCCCAAACAAACCAGGATCCGCGTGGAAATGGAACGGAGACAGAAGGCAGTTTTACTATCACTCGAAAATGGTCGAGCAACCGGATTTGAACCTTAGAAATCCGAGGGTTATAAACGAACTGAAAGTAAGGTCAAGTATATGGGATTTCATACAAAAAATCAATCGTTTAGTTCATTTTATATGCTAGAAAAATGATGGTGCAAAATAAATGAGGATTAAGGGTGCAATTTTGAGAATTTACTTGAGATTTGCTTAATGATTTAGCTTGAGAAACACTCAAGTCGAGTCGAGTCGAGAGTGGAAAATTGCAATTCAGGGACGCAGGCCGAAAAAAGGAAATCCTTGTGAAATCTTGAGCCTCACAAATTTTCAACTTGTCATTTATTATGAATGAAACCCCTTGCGTTTTCAAAGGGTCTCTGAAATGCCAATTATTGACATTTAGAAATCCTTTGACACTTCCTTGAGAAATCTCGCACCTTTATGGTTGAAGGTGTGTGTCTGATTTGAAAACTGAATCTAGAGGACTTTTTAAAGTTTGAGTCAAGTCAAGTAGATCTCAAGTAAAGTCTCTGGATTGCGCCCTAAGAGACTGAATATAGAAGAATATAGAGACCTTAAACGATCAAGTTTGAGACCACAGCTGGATTGAATCGGCTCAGTTGGTACTACCATATTGCACGTAATGCCATTGTTGCTAATACAAAACAGGGAATGGTTATGCCTATTCACTCGCTTGAAGGCGCTTTAAGATCACTGTGTGCTATTCGCATTCATATCGGCAGATTCTAGTTTGCTGCTAAGATTTGATTTGCCGACCAATCGATTCGCTGAGAGTAGGTATGCGGTGATCAGCGCACACATTCAGCAAACTGCTGCACCACACTTTGTACAAGCAGAGCCATAAGTCCTGCGTCGACGATTCGACGCAACCCGCATTACACGTTGCCCGAACCTCGCTCGGTCTTGAGAGAACAAAAGAAAAGAAAGATAAGAGAGCATTAACTGTAGTACGTGTAATGCGGGTTGCGTCGAATCGCCGACGCAGGACTTATGGTTCTGCTTGTAAGTACGTATATGACATTGCCTCTAAGCCTTTCTTTCTTCCTTCAATAATAAACTGTAGGGTTTTGTGGTCAAATATTGTCGTTTATTTTTTTTTTTAGTAATTGATGCACTTTGGGTACGACACGTTATTCACCTATGGAAAACGGTTTCAAGATTTCCATTTTCCATTTTGCGACCCGCGCCGCGGTTAAACGCCGTTCTTGAGGGGGATTTTAACCAAACCTAGGTTTTTCGTGTCACATGTGTATACATTTCCCATGTGCTTTGATGTAAAGTATTAGTATCTTTTTCGCCCAATGGCAGCACTGATATCGTTTCAAAACTGACATCAGTGCGCTTAAGGCAACCTAAAACTTTAACTTTAATGACTTTTTATTTGATTGTTCAATTTTGTTTCTTGCTCTAATTTGCACAATGAACAGATAGGTGGTTGGTTGCTGACTATAATACAGAGTTTCTTAAATCAATGATTGCAGGATATTTTGACGTTCTGGCTAGATAAAGGAGTTGGTGGTGTTCGCTTTGACTCTGTCACTGACTTGTTCGAAGACATATCCCTCAGGGATGAAGAGCCTGGTGACCATTCACGCACAAAAAACTTGCCAGAGACGTACGAGTTTATTGAAGATTTTCGTGCTTTCTTAGACGATTACGGAAAAAGGAAGAATGAGAACATGTAAGGCTCCACCAGACTGTTTAAAATTCATACTGACTAGGCAGAATGTATTTGTATCGAGTAATACATGCATCGAGTATTTTCAACTGCATGGGTTTAAACTTGTGAATTTCCATGGTTGCAATATTGCCGCAATTAAGTGTGGTAGATGAATCGCAAACTGAAAAACTGCATTGAAATACCCAACTTTCATATGGACTGGATAAGAATGGAATACTGCGATTAGTGGAGACGAATCACGTGGTTTCCAAGTCTGTAATCAAAACACGGAATTTATCTAATTTCTTAGCAGGTGCTCAAGACTGTCTGATAACCAATTAGACAAATTCCGTGTTTTTACTAGAGACTCAGCAACTGCGTGACTCAGTGGTGGATCCAGACAAATTTTTCTGGGGGGCACGCCTGTGAAATTTAGAAATTTGAAGCGTCGGTGGAAGCAATTTCGGGCTATTTTCTATTGAAAAAGGCAACATTTGAGGCTTATGGGGGGACCACGCCCCCGTGCATGGTCCGCATGCAAAAGTGGATCCACCACTGGCCCGCGACTCGTTTCCAACAATCACCGTTTTCCATCCTTTTAGTCGATCCGAGAATCGGGAATTTCAACGATCGGCCATCAGGCGCATAGTTAGGCGCACAAAGTCCCTTTTTTTAAACACTATACTTCTATTATTTATTCAGACTAAAAATTTATCTGCACCGATAGAAAGCTACCTATTTTATTTTCATTCATTCTTTCCTCGATGACAACAAAAATTGCAAATGAAATGCAGAACTAATATGTATAATAAACTTGCGTGTATGATTTCACTATCAGCTTTATGACGACTGAGGCCTACTGCAACATGAATCAAACTCTGCGATACTACGGTGAAGAGAACCGTCCTGGAGCTCATTTTCCATTCAATTTCTTACTCCTTACTGATCTCAACGGACGCACGAGTGCCAAGAGCCTCAACGAAACAATCAGTAATTATTTGAGCCGTCTCAACAGTGGCCAAAATCCCAACTGGGTGGTAAGTTGAATTTTTTCTGCTTCGACCATGGCTAAAGTAAAAGCTACGGACAAAAGTAATTAGACTTGAAATTTTAACGGTTTTTAGCATATAAAATACGGATTCAGCCACTTTGATAATGACTAATGGATTTTGATCTTGGATGGACACTAGAAGTTCTAGGAAAGAGAACCAAACATTCGTCCCAAACCAAGAACTTGGAGGGCATTAAAAACGCGGCTTAAAATGCTAACAAAAATACAAGGACACAAAGTCAGTTATCTAAACTAGACTCTAGACAGAAAAGGGAACCAAAGTTGTATTGGTCTATTGAGCCACAAAACCAGGGTAGACATTTTGTTAATAGGGTTTTTTTTTTTTTTTTTTTTTTTTTTTTTTTAATAAAATATCGCGTCTTCTTTTATATGTATGATTACAAAAGTATAGAATAAAGATCAATTCGCAACAGAAGCGTCACCGTTGTAGATTTTTCTGAGGATGTCCCAAATTTTCAAACCTTTTGTTTCAACATCATCAACTCACTATCTCACCAATCTCCAGCCAGCCTATTTTGAATCTTCGTGGGTCAGCTTATTTGTGACCAAGGTCACCGAAAGGAGTTAATACTTTATAGCCTTAGCCTTGTGGCCAGTGACACTTATTTCTTGCTTTCACTTATTCGTGAATGTAGTCACTTTTGATCCTAACTTGCGATTTCAAGCGCTTAGAAGACGTGAATTTTGCCAATTCGTCGGTGTTCATTCAAAGCGAGGCGTACATCAAATCAAACATTTCAATATCTTAGCACCCAATTTTCATGAATTTTTTGTGTGAGATTCCTAGGTTGCTTGCAAAATTAGAGGCAAATAACGGAAAAATTGACAATTTTCCTTTTCCTTAAGAAATAAAACAGTAATGTAAGATTTTGAGAGGTTGCATAGTGAGAGTTATGCCTATTTGTAAAAATACCGGCGAACTTTAATCAGAACTGAAAATATGGTCAAATAGAGCGGAAAAGATTCTGCAATATTATACACCACTCGCTCAAATCGCACGGAGAAAAATGATTCGCGCCATCTGCCTAGAATCTAGCTTCTTTTACCAAACTGCTGAGTTGATTTTCGGCACAGATAAATTCCTGTATAAAGCAGCCAGACCAGTTTAGTTAAAATTTAGACTCCTCATCTAGTTGCACCGTTTCGCCGCTTGGCTGCGGGTTACAACTCGCCGCGTTGCAGAGTCGCCCTTGTCGCGTTGCGTTGTCTCGCTGATCAGCTGCATCGTTTTGACGCCTCGTTGCAATGTACTGACTATATCATGTGAGCATGCCACCTCTCACACATGAGAAAAGTATGTAACCGGCAGTTTGGTAAGTGAAATGAGACTCGTCCGCTCTTCGAACCTGGCTAGTCGAATGGCGTATGCCATATGTATATTTGCTCCGTCTAAAGTCAAATATGTTTTCTAAAATTTTCTGTAACGTGAAGTCTAATGTTCTAAAAAACCGTTAATTAAAAGTGCTCGGACTTCGCACAACTTCAGAAGTGGGTTCTTTCATTTCTGAGAAAAAACTTATTTTCACTCATGTTTACTCTGACATGCTTCGTTCCATTTAGTCTTTTGTATAATAAAAGTAGATTAAATAAAAAGTCAAAGTAAATACCTTTCAATAAAAACGCAGAATGCAGTACACCGAACCAAGATGAATACATTGTAGATGTCATTTCAAACTGATTTCAAAAATAACAGGCTTTGGGTATAAGAATGTTATTTTCATAAAAGCAGTTTCAAAATGTATATTTTTAGCAACCTCGTAATCCCGTATGCGCACACCATGAATGAAACCGTACAAAAGTATCACCAAATATTCAAATAAATGTGTCACGAAAATACACAAACACAAAATTATGAGAGACGTCTCTTCTCGAAAAAGCTTTATGGTAAAATTGTTGATTGTAAAAACGTGGAATATGCGTAAACTACTTTCAAGACAGAAACGAAAATTGTTATATTGGAACTTCAATCAATCATTGATGAGTATTTTTAAAGGTAGGTACTTATATGATCCGAACATAAAACGATGAAAACTGTCACACAAAAATATAAATAAATAAATAAATAAAACAGAACATTTTTGAACGAAGACACTACACTTTTGAGCTAGAAAATTGCACACCAAAAAATACTATCATTCTGAGTTAAATAGTTCGAATGCAGCAGTATAGCGTAAACCCCTCAGATCAAAGTAAACCCGATAAATCCACATTTCACTAATTCATACGAACCACTCACAACACATATTTTATTCGAATAGAGCTAAATAATTTAAAACAAATCAAAAGATGACACATTTCTATTACACACCAAACAGGCAACAAACCGAACTGACTGCACTAGACTGACGCCTTGGCCCTGAGTGCCATTCCTCCCGGTCTCGTCCCTTTCTCGATTTGACACGCATCATTTGAAAAAATACGTTGAGGCGAAGAACCCGAGCCTCGTCGGTTAATTACAAAGGAAATAAGAAAAAACGCGCGAAGAAACCTTTCAGTGAATGAATGAGAACGATAAATGTTTGAAAAACCCTACGAGAATGGGTGGCTAAATTTATAAACACTTCTATATTTTCAACCATCAGCATCTATTTCATTTCATGAGAATAGACAGCAGCGCCCATGATCCGACCGGTTGAATTCTGCAACCTCTTTCACGATATCTACCGTCTGAGTTTAGTAGATTCGATCAGCCCCGTTCAACAGAGCGAATGAACCGTTTGAATAACGCACCTAAATGTTTCAGACTTGCGGCTCGACTAAGGCCTGAGGAAAGGAACTAAACCCATCTTGTTCCTATGTTTTTCCAACTTGTTTATTTTTATAATCAACTTGGTAGAGACTCCTAGAAGATCCATTGCATATTTGAGACCGTCTTTTGCCAGACTGGTTTGGTTGAACGAATTGACGGATTTTTCTCCGTGCGGTCGAAAAGTCGATTTAACAACTTTTGATTCCATATGCCTCATCTGCTTAATGCAAGAGTTTGTAACTGATGGCTATTACATCTACATCTTCATCTTCATCTACATCTACATCTTCGCGTACATTTTGCACTTTACAGACGGGTAATCACGATTGGCCACGGATCACATCACGAATGGGCAGTTCTCTTGGAGTGTATACAGTCACAACTCTCGCTCTTTTACTTCCGGGCACTGCCATTGTCTTCATGGGCGACGAAATAAATATGGACAGCTACTGGAAGATAAACAGAGATAAATGCCCGCCTGAAGTATCCGATGACTACCGGACACCGAATTTAACCCCGTTCCACTGGAGCAGCAATGCAAATGCAGGCAGGTCCAATTGAAGCTCGGTTTAAGTCCCCGCAGTCACACCTAAGCAAAGTGATTTGCAGCACTTTGGAGGGGAAGGAGCGCTATTTGGTTTCCGATCATCATTTAATTTTAGGGTGCAATTCAGGGACTCGATCTAGTTGGAGAAAATTCGGACTTGACTTGAAGTAACATAACCTCACCCTTTGTTCACCAAACGGCATCACTGTCCTTCAAGTCAAGCTTCAATGTGGCTATGAAGCTTCACTTGAGGTTGGTTGGTGTGCATCGGTTGAACTAGGTCGAGTTCCAACTTGATCGGGGCCCAAAGACTCTAAGAAAAACCCTCTTTGAATTGACCCGGACCGCCGTGACGTGAGAATTCTTGAGATTTACCCATTTAAACTGTGTATAAGGAATGTGGGAGTAACGAGCGGATATATGCGTGACGACAATGGCGGATTCAGCAATCTGGTAACTGTGTATAATTCCCATTTGAATCCATGAGATCCAATCGATTAATGAAAGGACCATGAGCCCCTCAAGAATCGATGGTTTTTTATGCGTTCAAATGGGATGAATTTATGGTTGCTAAATGGCTAGGTCCGCCCATAAATAACAAATGAGTGTTTTGGAGGCTCTTTTCCAAGGTAGCTAGTGACCTTGCGGAATAGTGCCTCCAAAACACTCATTCATTCGTATACTTGTTTTTCTACTGCATGATTTTTTTTCACGTAGGAACCAGGGGGACGAGCGACCGACCCTCCATAAATCAAAAGCAAACGTTCGCAACAGCAAATTGGATCCTGAAACTATATATATATATATATATATATATATATATATATATATATATATATATATATATATATATATATATATATATATATATATATATATATATATATATATATATATATATATATATATATATATATATATATATATATATATATATATATATATATATATATATAAATAAAGATTTTCCTAAAATAGCCCGAATACATATAAAGAAAAAATTGAACACTAAAATCGGGAAACAAGGCTAAAAAAATAATTATAAAACACAATTTAAAACAAGAAAGAAACCAAAACGTTTCGGAGCCAAACGACTCCCTCTTCAGTTGGCTAAAGAATGCAACGAGGTAACAAAGCAAATACACAAAGCGAATAACAGACCAACAAAATAATAGATAGGAAACTCAAATGGTCGACTGATCTTCGTCGAACATACGTCGATACGACCCGCAGAGCTTATCTGTATCAGTTTTTAAATTACAAACACTGTTTTTATTTTTCACAATGTGAATACTTTCCAATATGCATCTGGCGTGGTCATTTTTTTCGACGGCCAACACCGTGACGTTGTCAAAATTAAAATGATGATCCAGAGAATCCTCATGACGATGCAAGGCTGTAACCTCCTTTCGGTTATACTTGTGTCCATTCAACCTACTACCTAATTGTTGTCCAGTCTGACCAATGTAACTCATGCTACAGTCTGAACACGGGATTTTATAAACTACACCAGATTTAGAAATAGTGGGTGTTTTTGCCTTCAATGGAGTAAATAAAAACTGAAGATTATTGTACTGCTTAAAAACCACTTTAAAATGCCTGTAAATTTTCGGAGAGCAGTGGGACATATGGTAGACAAATAATTTTCGATGGGTCAATAGCCGGTTTCTCGACTATCCTGGTAGGGTATTCATCGATTTTCTTCAAAACTTTTCTAAACACAGATGTAATTAAGTTAAGAGGGTAACAATTTTCCAACAATAAACGTTTACCAATTTGAATAACCAAATACCAATTTGAATTAAGTACAGACATGAAATGATATATATATATATATATATATATATATATATATATATATATATATATATATATATATATATATATATATATATATATATATATATATAATGGAATATATTTTCAATATGGCTAATTCAATACATAGTGGTTGAAATAAGAGCTAAATAGCCAGTTATTTTTTTGGTACTATTTTCACATAATTTATTCTTTCTTTAAAAAACACAGAAGAGAAAATAATAATAAATGAGTTTAGCAAACGTTTCGGCTTGAATCATAGCCATCCTCAGTGCAAATAAAAACAATAAACCCAAACTGGGAACCGACACAGCAAATCGAAAACCATAACAAAGCAGAAACTTAACTGACTAATATACAATAAACGACGCGAGACCCAAGAGGCCCGGTAAATCAAGAAACAAAACAATCAGTGTGCATACCTACACATGTTGCCAACTTTACATTGTTGCAATATTTATTATTAAAAAAAAAAAAAAAACTTTATAATTAATTATCTATTTGATTTTCAATGAAAAACTGATCATATTTGACTGAAAATATTTTTAACTTATATTTAACTTTATTATATTTAACTTATATATTAACTTATATTTAACTTTATTTTTAACTGATTATATTTGGGTTTATTGTTTTTATTTGCACTGAGGATGGCTATGATTCAAGCCGAAACGTTTGCTAAACTCATTTATTATTATTTTCTCTTCTGTGTTTTTTAAAGAAAGAATAAATTATGTGAAAATAGTACCAAAAAAATAACTGGCTATTTAGCTCTTATTTCAACCACTATATATATATATATATATATATATATATATATATATATATATATATATATATATTATATATATATATATATATATATATATATATATATATATATATATATATATATATATATATATATATATATATATATATATATATATAGCTCAAATTCCGTGCAATTTGATGGTTGCACATAACAGCCACCACCAAAATGACCCGCAAATATTTTAATGCCACTTTACAGATGTTATCTGGGTTTATCACAAATCACCCTACATTTTAGCTGTAGCCATGGGATCGAATTTGAGAAGTGAGGATACAGCTTTTCGGCGCTAAAGAAAACGGCCATACCATTTGTATTTTTGAAAATCTGGCAGACTCGGATTCAGAGAGACTAATTGCGGTATAAAACGCACCACTTGAAGAAAATATAAGAATAATAATACCTAAGTCTATCCGTCTGTCTGTCTGAGACTTTTTTACTTTGCTTGTGTGTCTCTGCAAAACAGTGAAATTCAGAATTTCTCTGCACTAGCATGATGTGTTACCTACCAAGAGCTAATAAATTCTGGGTTAACATTAAACAGTAAATATACACTATATTCTTATCAGTTGAAAAATTGTTATCATTGAAATTCAGAATTTTACTGTGTAAGTAATGTTTTACTTATCGAGAACAAATAAATTCTGAGATAACCCTAACAGTAAATACACTGTATTTTTTTCGGTTGATAAAATAGAATAAACAATTAATTGTAAGGATTGATTATTTGACTTTGCAGGCTTCACCTCCGCCCGTAAACCATGGATCCCAATAAATCCTGAATATTATAAACTGAATGTTGCCGATGAGAGCTATCGCAATGAAAAGAGTCCTTTGAACCATTTCAAAGAAATGGTGCGCTTGAGGAAAGAACCTGCTTTCAGGGGAAGAAACATCAAAACTTACGTGTTCGATGACGACGTATTTGCATTCACCAGGTTAGTTTCAAAATACCCGTAACAAACGTATGAGATAAGAATAACTAAGGGGTGTTGCGATAAGCGTGTTTTAGTGTATTTTAATAATATGCTACCTGCGGCATCGCTGTCATGCTGAGCTATTTGTAGGTGTGGTAGCGCTGCGTCATCATCATTATGATTTGTTATAACTTTGTCTTACCACCGCAGCACAGCTTCTTCATTATGCCTATCTTTCCAATTATATCCCTGATTAATTACCGACATAACATGGTAGCAGGTGTAAAGTTTTAATATTTGATCGTGATTTAATCGTTCGCAATTTCTTTCAATGCCCGTTTTTCGTGATTTATCGTATTTGTCGGTCGGTTTTATCATCACGTGCTCACACTACCTTTTCAAATTTTTGCCGAAATGTCGTGGGTCATGTCATCACAGGTTCTGGTATCAAGCCAGATAATGCCAAATTTGAAGCTGTCCTTTACATTAAACCACCCAAGTGTCGACAAGATCTGCAACGTTTCTTAAGTCTCTTAAGTTACTTGGGTGCATTCATCCCTAATCTCTCCAAGGAAACAGAAGGTCCCGGAGATCTCGTCGAGAAAAATTCTAAGTGGAATGACTTTCACAACATGAACAAATTTTTCTTTGTTTAAAACAACTTTTGTGATCAGCACCTGTCCTCGTTCATTTCGATCCTGAACTACCCATCGCGCTTTCCGCAGATGCATTGCAATCAGCTGTTGGAAGATTCCTTTTTCAAAACATCCATTCTATCTACTAAGCTTCTAAAACTCTTACTTACATACAAACGAGAATAGCGCAGATAGAAAGAGAGACGTATGCAATTTTATTTGGATGTTTGCGGTTTCACAAATTTATATATGAACAAACAATTCTTGTAGAAATAGGTCATCGTCCTCTTGTGTCACTTTTCAAGAAACCTCTTGATGAAACTCCGACTCGTCTTCAAAGAATGCTTCTTCAACGTCAACCTTGTGATTTAAATGTCATCTACAAACAAGGCAAAGAAATGTTCATCGCTGATACTCTCGCTCGAGCAGCATTCTCAACAACTTCAGAAGATGATTTTGACGCTGTTTTGGTTGTTCATGTGAAAAAATCAACTCTCAATCTTGTCTCAAATCTATCAATTTCTCCTGGAAAACTTGAATGGTTAAAGAAAGCAACAAACGAAGATGAAGTCTTACAACGTTAATGGAACTTTACAATGATGGCTGGCCGGACAATTAATCCTCTTTACACTCATCCGTTCTATCTTATTGGAAATTTAAAGAAGATATTCACGAAGCCCATGGGCTAGTCCTAAATGATTCGTCTCTAATAATTCCGCAGAATCTTTGCAAAGAAATTTTGGGAATTATACATCAAGGTCATCTAGGAATTGCTCGCTCTATAGCCTTTGCCTGAAAAATTGCGTTCTGGCCTAGTATCAATCAAGATATCACCAATGTCGTCAAGTCCAACTTACTTAAGTCATCGCCCGAACAAACCAAGGTAGATGGAGAACAGGTATGGACAACACTCTGAGGTTGGCTCTGATTGGTTGTGAAAAAAGCGACTCCGCCGCCATTCTCCTGACCGCGCGATTCAAATTTAGATTTCACATCTTGAAAAGGAAAGTGAACAACGCAATTGATGATGTTTATCCATTCTATAGTCACAACATCAAAATTTAAAGAAAAAAATTACATTCCATTGTTCAAATAAATAAAGTATTGCTTCAGATAAACTTCCCCTTCAAACCGAACCACAAACAACAATGCAAGATACACGGTGTAAACAGGAGACAAGATGGCGGCGAAGTCGCTTTTTCCCAAGTGGCCATCCCCCCTGAGTCGAGTGTTGTCCATACCTGTTCTCCATATACTTTGGAACAACCAAGCGGAACCTCTTAAACCACGTGCTCTGCCATAATTTCCTTGGCAAAAAGTAGGCATCGATTTGCTGGAATTCAAAAACGACAAATATATTCTTATTGAAGACTATTATTCTAATTTTTTTGAAGTCTCTCCACTTTCAAGATCTACTGCTTAATCAGTTATCACAGTCTTGAAAACTCATTTTGCTCGCAATGGAATCCCAGTCCAAGTCATGTCCGACAATGGATCACCTTTTAATTTTATTTAATTTCATTCTTTTATGAAGGAGTGAGACATTGATCACGTTACTTTTAGTCCATATCTACCTAGATCTAATGGTCCAGTTCAATCAGTGGTCAAAATTTTCAAATCAATTCTCTTTAAGTGTGAAATTTCTAACACCGATCCATACTTGGCTCTCTTACAATGTCGTTCTACTCCTCGAGGAAACTTGGAGTCACACACTGCTTTATTAATGATAAGATCGCTACGTCCTCAACTACCAACACTCGCTAAGCACTTAGTGCCATTGTCAGGTTTGATCGCTCCATCAGCAGAAAAAGGAAGAAAATCAATGTATCATGAATTAGTACTACGATTAGAATACCGTTCCAAAATCAATTTTGAAGCCCAACGATGCAGTCTTCTTCAAAAAAAATCCTAAGTCGTTCTGGAAGCCAGCAAATGTCTCATCTCAATGTAAGCAACCTCGTTCTTGCACTGCTCAATCCGAATATGGTGCTATTTATCGTCGCAATGGACAGCATTTTATTTCTGCGCCTCAGCAATCAAAAGCAACATCGTCTATTCCATCAGCATCGCCTACTGGAAGTTCCTTAAATCTTCAAAAGAAGGAATCGTCAATTCTAGTTCCTCCAATCGCCTTGTTATCCATTCCTCAAGTTCAACATGTAGTTAATGAAACTCAAAATTGTATTCCTCTTAGAAAATCCAATCGAGAGATTCATCCTCCTAAATGATTCGCTAGATGTGAGTTAGTTTTTAAAATTGATCCCTTCCCATTTTTATGATCGATTTCTTTTATTTATAATCTTAGATGTAAGTTACCATAATACCAAATAACCATAATTCAACCTATACTAATGATGGATTTTACATAGGCACTAAAAGTACAGAAGACACAAGCTCGTGAGGATTTAAGGAATGGCTGCTCGTGCAATCAGGCAACTCTTCTTTTTGCCATTAAACCAATACGTAAAAAACTGAGGTTGCCGGATTGCACAAGCCGTCGTTGGATTCAAATAATATTTTTAATTACTATCGAATGTTTTAATTACTATTTCAGGGAGGGCAATCAGACGATGTATGTAATTCAAATAAATCTGAGTAAATTTCCCAGTAAACCAATCGAAATATCCGATGTTATTCCCGAGATTAAACGTGCCACTCTGATGGACATACCAGTGATAAGCGACAATAATGGCATAAGGTGCAACACAAGGTAAGAAATTATTTAAAAGGTGTGTCATCTTTTCACTGCAGAATCGCTCGGCAAGCTAGTGGCGGTTCGTGTAACTTTGGCTATACAATGGATTATTCTCCACTTGAACCTATATGCGTGAGATAATCGTTTCTCTACCTCTCAACGAGGTATCCTTCTTTTTCATAAAGAACCAATTTTTTACAAGGGTTTTTAAAAAGGCAAAACGTAAGGTCGCCAAACGAGCCCCCATTTCTGCTCTGAACGACTGGATTACACCTCACATACACTCAACTACATTTAAACTATTGATGAATATTCATTTAAGAAACATTAATGTTGATAAAAAAGCAAAACAAAAACAGAAGAAACAAGAAAGTTAGACAGTCTAAGTCCTTTGCAATGAATTAGGGACTCTCTTTCGTATCCTGATCTTTGAAATACATTAATCTAAATATCCTCATAACCAAGGCTAGTCAGCTCGGAATGGGGCTGATGGGGATACAGTCTCCCCACCCCCCTCAAAATGTCAAAAAAACCAGTTTGCGGTCATGTCCTCAATTTAAAAGTTGGAAAGGTAAGTTGTCGACGATACATACAAGCATAAGCAAACATTTGCTTTGGGTCCTACCCGTGGATAAGTATACATATGTATCTATACAACTTACAGTTATGATCACACGCTCTGCATTGATTGTTTATAGGTAGACGGTTCTAAATAATGCACGCAAGCAAAAAGATGCCTCGATATCTGTTTAACTACTTTTAATGTTTTTAGTTCTTGTTCTTATGTATTCTACTCATACTCTCTTACTCTTTTCAGAGTTCAATGTGCCAAAAGTTTGATGAAGTCCAGCATGGTACTACCCCCGCAATCTGCATCGGTTTTCAAGTTCGCTCTTTGAGAGTAGCAATGACATTCGTCCTTACTTTTGGTTTTTTTCTTTTTAAATGTAAGATCATTTCAGATGTTATATTTCCTTCTTTTTGTCAAAAAATATGAAAATTTTTTAAACCATAAATGAATAAAGAAAAAGTGAAGTTACGCTAAATTTCTCGCATCGTTCTCACATTCCTCTCCTTCAAAAACCATATAAAAACAAAATGAATTAATTTTCGTTTTTTTATGCATTTGCATAATACATGCTTACAACTCAAAACGCACCATAATCAACTGTTGGTAAATTAGATAACCGGTAAGGCATCTAAAACCTTGAAGATAGACTACCACCTCAGCAATCTCTTCCCTCTTTCTTCCTACATGCTCCCTGCACCAAAGATTTCTTTGGCCGTCCTCTGCTTCGATATGGTTTCTAACCTTTTCTTTGTCTTTTTTTAAACTATCGAGCACCTCCATTTCCCTTCCAGCTCTGCAGGCTGGTTCGGAACTTTCGGGTTTCGGAAGTCGCACCACGAGGTTCTGAGTTGGTTCGTCCAAAAGTTCAGAACCAGCCAACAGTTTAACTTAAACAGATGAAATACGTATATAAATAGAAACTTTAAAACGCGTTTTTCAAATCAACTATTGGTATATTTTGAAAATATTACTAGTTTACCTTTGATTCTGAGAGGAAAAATCAAAATTGAACTCCTCTCGCCTGGCTTATTGTGGTTGTCGTACTCCGAAGATATATGTTGATGACTAACCACTAACGAAAACTAACCACTCGGCTCTCGGCCCTTTTGTTACTGTACATACTTACCAGCAATAAACGCAAAGTTTTGACAATCAAGAATGCACTCGGAGAGCAGAAAGTTGATTTGCTTACCTACACAAACATTTGCCACCTATCTCAAATTCTTGACTGCCAAAACTTTTGCGTTTGATAGGTAGTACGTAAATTTTTCCTCGGCTTCAATGACTGTCTGTTGGTGGTTTTCTTTTCCTTCCACATATTTTTACCGTCTAATTTTGCATTCTTTTTCTCCTCTCCCTCTCATCCCTTTTCTACGGGGGGCCCCTCGCGTTTTTCTCCCAAACGGCTCTCTTAATTTTTCAGTCACTAGTGGTTTTGCCAGTTTTTTCACTGAAGTTTCTTTCTTCTTTTTTGCGCCCAGTACCTTCGATAAGCCAGGGGGGTGATCACGGAGGATCGTTTCGTTTCGGTATCGTTATCGTTATCGTTTGCATTAAATCAAATGGGCTTGCTCCTGCGCAACTCGATCGCGCAGGTGATCCCCTCCTCACCTCTTCCTACTTCAAACGATCGAGTAAACGACAGCCTCCAACTCATCGCTTCCTTTCGACCGTTTCAATCGTTACGAGAGGCTCAAAACGATTCGATCAGTTGAGCCACCCATAAGGTTACACGTAAACGATAACGATAACGAAAACGAAACGAAACGATCCTCCGTGATCACCCCCCTGGTCCTTTGCCAACTATTCGCCTGGGAGGTAGACTATCGTCAAGGTGCGATGTCTTGCAGGTTTTCTACTGTATACCAATAACGTATTACTGCGTTTGTGCACTTTGAGTTCATGAGCCACAATTTTGTGATCCTTTGATGTTTCTATGTTAGCTGCGCTGTATTAGTCCGATAAAGACAGGTTCCAAAGGGGAAAAACATGTAAAGAATGGGTCTGTTGCAAACTTTTGCTACACCGATTAAGAGTGTATATTCTAATGTAAAATCACCTGAAAAGTCCATGGGTGGCATCAGAAAGTCATAAAATGCAACAATAAACTCACTTTTTAGCTGCCTAACATCCTGTCTATTTCATAATAAGTCGAATTTCTTCTTATGTCACATTAGACAGATTTCGTAACTAGAGTCTATTGAGAGGGCCATTAGAGGGTTATAAAACGCTAAAAGACACTTAATTGAAAATGTAATGTTTGATTGTATAATAATCTCCATAATAATGCACAGAATATTTACAGGTCCCTTGTAAATATAATTCCTATTGCTAAGACTTTGTACCGCAGAGTCTACCCGTTCTACATTGTAAAATCTTAAAAAACCTATGTTATTCATAACTAGCTATAAATATTAGGATTAATACATTTTTGTAGTTGCCTTGTACTCAATAAAACGTTAAAAAAAAAAAAAAAAACTCACAAGAGGCGTTTAATGAAATCCAAGATGGCGGAGAAATATCGAGCAAACTGTATGCATGCACCATGAACATCCAAGGATGGCCAACTTTGACAACCTCACTGGAGGTAGAGGTTATGTATTTGTTAACGCTGTGATTGGTTGTGATCGATATTGTGAGGTTGGCTATCCTTGGATGTTCATGGTGCATGCATACAAATATTGCTCGATATTTCTCCGCCATCTTGGATTTCACTGAACGCCTCTTGTGAGTTTATTATAGCATTTTATGACTTCCTAAGCCACCATTGAACTTTTCAGGCGATTTTACATTAGATTAAACACTCTTAATTATTGTAGCAAAATTTTGCAGCAGACCCATTATGCACGTGGACTTTCTATACGGTATCTTTATTGCTTTCGAGTGACTCTTGAGTTTGGTAGGACTAGAGGTTCATCCCGTCAATTTGAACATTACTTGAATTATTTATAAGACATTTTATAGTCATGAGTCATGTAATTGTTGAAGTGGCGAACAGGGTGAATCAAGATCACGATCGAGTGAAAACAGAAGTGAGTGCAAATCTTCTTGACAGCAAGATAAGTAGCCATATTTTTCTTATTTGCAAGGCAATCAGTTCACCAGCAGATGCTTGAAAACATTGAATGAGCGTATTCCAATGTACTACCTATGCTGCGGGTGACTCAGACCCTTACAAATGAAAACGAAAAAGGACACTCGTAACCGATTGCTGAGCACTTAATGCGTTGTTGCCATTCACCGTTTGCCTGCGCAGGTTTCAAACAACCACCAGGACCAGGGCTCAACTTATAATGCGCTTATGATAGGGTTACAAGATGTTTTTCGACAAAAAATATTTTTGAACGCGTATGGTGGAGATTAGGGACACTTCCAGCAGACGAGGGGGGGGCTTCGGGGGTTCCCACCTGAGAAATTTTGAATAATGTTCCTCTTAGATACAATTTAAGCTGCTTATTGGTAAAAGTCAAGGTGTTACCCATATACGTTCGAGGGCTCCGGCTAAATCGTCCAACTAATTCAATTAATTTTGATGGATAGCTCCGCTAATAGTAGTAAATTTACACTATAAGCGTAAAAGCACAGAACAAAAGGGCGGTTCTAATATAAATACACGGTGCATTGATTAGGCAATCCTCTGCTAAACACAGTGGATAGAGTTATTATGCATACATTATACAAAGCATACATATAATGGTAGGAGGTAAGAATTTCTTTACTATGAGGATAGCAGAAAAGAAACGTAGACAGGAAAATAAAATGTTAAAGCAAAGAGTTGGTTTTCGAATAAAAAACTGTCATTAAATAATGAAGGGAAGTGACAATTGGTCGTTAAAGAGAGCTTACATCAAAGGGAAAACGATGTTTTTTAGAAAAAAGTGGAAATATAGAAAGGGCAATCGCAACAGCGGTTTATACAAAACTCAAAGACAAAGGCGGATTTACGGTGGGGCTGTAGGGGCCAACCCCCCCCCCTTAAAATCCGAAAAAAAATACATTATTTAGATATACAATAATACACATTACGCGGATATGCAGGTGAAAACAATTCAATTCTAGGAAGTACCCCTCCTAAAAGTGTGTTCTGCATCCGCCCCTGCTCAAAGACATTCGTCTTACACAGTTTTATGTTTAAAGTCTGGTTGCGGAAAGAAAGTGGAAAACAAGGGTAAACATGGTTTTTCCGGTTTATTTGTTATTTTTTCAATTTATGCTTTAGGCAACAAAAGAGTACAAAGGAGGAGAAAAATAAAAATGGATGAGAGGACAATGTTCGGCATGCTTGAGAGAGGACACACCCTCTTTTAAGAGGACGGATGGTAAACCCTAATTGACTATTGACAACACACTAAGGTAAGTGACCCAAAGGTGGCCATACCTATGCTTGGGGCCAATATGCACAGATGAGGCATGAGAGATTAAAAAAACTAAATATGTCAATTTACTATTTAGACAGTTGGTCATTATATGTTAATTTCATTTTTTTAAAATTTGCTTGTTTTTGAGGTTTTTTTTTTTGTGTTTGAAAAAAAGTAGAGTTTTGACATCGCGCAAAACATGCACCTAAGGTGGCCACCCCTCATATTTTTGATGCACCTAAAGGTGTACACCCCCTTTTAAATTTCATTAATAAGTATTCAAATGCTATTTTATCGTTCAAAAACGGAATCTAGACTCTAGTTACACCAAAAATTATAATGATTTATGATGAATTGAAAGTCAAAGGTGGACTCGATTTAAGGACTTAGCTTTTACGATTGTTTACTACCGTGAAAATTAGCTGAAGACCTACAAAAATGGACGTTGCACTGTTTCGAGCCGACTGAATCGTCCGATGCTCTTGATTTTTGGAGTGGGGGAAGCTATAGCATCCTGCTACTCAGCACTAACGCCATCTATCGTCAATTCATGTAATTAATTGAAATAAGCAAGGGTGGGCCACCTTAATAGCCGGGCCACCTTTGGGTCACCTACCTTATAAAGTCTTATTCCGACAATTATTACACCCCCTTACTACGGATTAGTTTTATACAGGATTGTCAGATCTGGTGGTAAAAATATGTAATTTTTCATAAAGATTTGAATGAAAAATATTGCTGAGTTTTAAAAATCTGACACCGTCGCGTCGCTATTGTTCACAGTATCAGTGATAGTTCCAAGAAGAGTACCTACCTATGACATGAAGTAAACCAAGAATTCTTCAAATTTTTTAAATTTTTTATCTATGACGGACACCCTTTATAACGGATTAGTTCTTTCCGCCCTCCAAACACTTCAATGCGCGGACAGCGAAGAAATTCTAAACTTGAAAGTGTCTCAACCGTTCAATCCAGTAATTAATTTCTATTGATTTGTTGATTAATAAAAGCTCGTAAAAACGGATAAAAAATTTAAATGTACCTGCCCTCCATATAGCTCCTCACTTCAAAACGTGCTGAGTAACTTCAGCTCATATACATTCTATTTACAATAGACAAGTATATTATTAAAGTGGATCCTTACGCATATATTATTTTAATCTGTGACGACAATGATGAGATGAAGGAATCGATAAAATAAAATCATGATCTCTTTATTTGATGTTCTTGGAATTAGAATCAGCCTCTCAGCCTCAGCACAAAAATAGAGCGTTTATCAAACTTAGATTATCGATTTTCCAAAGTCGTATATAGAGAGCCTCAGCCGTAAAAGAATCCCTTTCTAACTTCAAGTCCGACACCAACAGGGTGGTATCCGTTGTCCGGTCCTCCTATTGGCGGGATCATCGGTGAAAGTTAACTTGAGTGTGTTTATAAAATTTCATCTGCGGTTTGTAGTGAAAAGTGATCTGTGATTATAGACTGTAAAATGGATTGTCAACTAGTTCCATTCGTCGTGTTGTTACTGGGGTGTTACTTTTTGGATATGGTGCATGGGAAATGGTGGCAAAATCAAGTCATATACGAAATATATCCTCAGTCGTTCTACGACTCCAATGGAGATGGATTTGGAGATTTAACAGGTTATTAAAAGTTTCAATCTCTCTAGGGTTTGCATTGGAAGGACATCAATAGCTCCCTAAGGGCTACTTTTTTAAACTGGTTCGTGATGGGACACGGTGCAAAGCGATGTGACGCGCCCATTTTTTTCAAATTTGGTTTGCTAGAGTGATTTGAGTGTTCCATCGGAACGGAACAGAACGGCACGAAACAAGCCGACCACTCTCTGAGCTCTCACTATGAAGCTCAGGTGCAGATTTTTACCCGAACCAACGGTTGTGCATGATATTTAGCGAATTTTCGCGACGAATATATTCGACAAAACCATTGCCAACCTACGCATCACAACAGTGGATGACACGAAACTGGATCGCGTTTTTCGAACTTTTTCGGTGTTTTCAGTCATCAACGGCATCAATTCGATTTTGAATTCAAGTTCGGAGGTAAATTCGAAATCGAATTGATGCCATCGATGCCTCAAAAACACATCTAAAAACATAATTGAGTTTCCTCGAATATGTAGTTAGGTTGGTATTGTTTATGATATTCGATCGCGAAAATTCGCTAACTGTCTCACCTGAACTGTTTGTTCGGCAACGATGGATGACACCGATGCTGCACCCAAACCTCGGTATACCCGTTCAGCGAGGTGGGGGCGAAAAGAGTGACTCAATTGTGAGTGGCAGCAATAAACAACGCTCCTGATTGCCTAAAAATAATTTTGCTGACTCTGGCGTTCGGTGACGACGTATCAAAAAATTTCGAACCGCAAATCTTCATTCGAACCTCTCAATAAAATTAGCTTCAAATTGTCGGTCCTTCGATCACGCGGTTTCTTAGACCAACCACAAGTAACCCGTTCCAACTGCCTCCATAATAATTCACAAATAATAAAACTAGCCTGAAAACCCCTAATACTGATGACAGATGAGGCCCAAAACAAGTCTCATGGTTCGCTGATTGACTAGAACGTGAACGATCCCTTTGCGTGTCAGCTGTATGCTTTATGCAGTGCTTACTCCTATAGTCGCTACGAGACAATCCATCGATCGCGCATTTAAGTCATCTCATCGAAAAGCGCCTTCAAATCGACAGTTATGTCTCACTGTAGAGCATGTTGCGCGAGTATCTCGACTCAAAGTTCAATAAGAAATGAGCTATGCGCACCATAAATAAGGCCTTACTTCTGCCATTTTACTTTTCTTAATTATAAAGCGAAACCTGTGTGCAGAACATACTAGAGCTCATTTATACTTTCCCTGAAAATTCTGCGCTTTGTGGACGCTATACAAAGTACAAAATATCCAAAGAAAGTGACCAAATATAGCGAGGAATGTATGTTTCACTCATTTGAAGATGATTATACGGTAAAAGAACAATCTGTGTTGCTATAGGGGTTTTCGCACTTTAAAATGCCTGTACAAAAAACAACAAATTAGTAACGAAAAAAATTTTCTCCTGAAAATAATAATAAGTTTTTAAATGATTGGACACTTGGACAGCAATTAAGTAAGAATAAATTATTTAATTCATAAAAATATTCTATAGTTTGAAGAAGTCAACACTTCCTCCCGGAAACACCCGTCCTGGGACATGTTGTGATTTTGACTGTATAAGGTCATTGAATTAGAATTTAAATAATTGAATTCTTGTAATAAATACTTGTACATGTATTGCTAATCAATTATGAAGTAATTTATTAAATTAATAAGAAAATTAACTGTACTTCAATTTCTAAAATTTGATATTGCTAAGGCTATTTAGAGCCGTAGAGGGCAAAGGGACTTGTCCTCTTACCGCACAAATTATCCGTATAGTTCAATAAAATGGAGTCTAAGACTCTGTAACTGATAACATTATTAGTTTTTTTATTTCATTTTTTAATTTTTTTCCCCCTCGTGATCTAGGTATCAAATTGAAAGTTGATTATTTACGTGAGCTAGGAGTTGGTGCAGTGTGGATCAATCCATTTTTTCAATCCCCGTTCAAAGACAATGGATACGATATTAGCGATTTTAGAGCCATCAACCCTAAATTTGGGACAATGAGAGAGTTTCAGGAAATGCTTAGCACTCTGACTGGTAATGGTAAGTTACATTACAGCTTCTCTAAATTCATATTTTTGTGGATTACAGATTCGTTTGAAACCAATTTTACAAGCGCATGATTCGATGTATTAACTGTGTTTTGCCGTATGAAAATGTGTCAATTGCTAATGAATTTGTTAATGAATGCTTGATGCGATAGCAAAAAATTGAAAAGCTTCGCGAATAATGATTTCATGCAATAATAAAAGATTTTTTTTTTTTTTTTTTTTAATTTTACAAAAACAGTCCTCTTGTTAGATAGAAGGAATCGTAGCCAGTTTTATACTCATGCCATGATAATAATTAAGATTTCTATTTGCAGGTATCGAGGTTATTCTGGATTTTGTACCTAACCACACGAGTGACCAGCATTATTGGTTCAAAAACTCCGTTAAAAAAATCCACCCGTTCACCGACTATTACGTTTGGAGGGACCCAAAATCGTGGGATGACGGAGATCCGGTTCCTCCAAACAATTGGGTAAGAGCTTAAATCATTGTTTCATTTTTTACTCAATAAGACAACTCAACATCAAACTTGACTACTATTTTCACGATTCATTGTCACACGCTGCGTTGTTTGGGAAATTATTTTCCAAGGCGTAAACTCATAAACACAATCGAAAAGGCTCACTCAATTTGCTCATAAAAATTGATGAATTTTCAGATCGAATCAGCTCTTTTTACGAAGATGTTAAGAAGTCTATTAAATAGCAAAAAATAAAAGATGGCTCCCTACTTAGCTGTTATAATTATTTAAAAAAAAAAAAAAAAAAAAAAAAAAATCAGTTAATGGGTTGTGCGAAAAAGAGTTCATCGCAAAGGCACATTTTAAACGTATAGGTTGAAGATTCATAGAAATGTACGCGGTGGCATATAGCCTGACATCGAGCGATACAATAATTTTAATGAAACTGTAGCTAGTTAATTTTAGCTATAACTTGAATGAGAAATACTATCGATAACCATTGCCTTGTGTGTTTGAGAATAGAATTGCGTCATTTGAGTATGAAGGCGCTTAATTAAACTGACACATACATTCACGGCCAGCGACAATTACTTGCTCCGTATGCTAACTTTTGAGTCAAGCTAGCGAATTGAATGGACAGAGAAAATAAATTGATGTAAATCTTGATCAGCTCCCTGAGAGAAAGGATTGGAGTAGGACTAAATTTTCCGGTAGTCTGTACATCAGTCTCTCATGAGTCCTGCGTGATGATTTGACGCAACCCACATAACCCGTGAAAACAACGATTTTCTTTCGTCCCCTTTGTTTCCCTAAAACTAATTGTAAGTAAGGTTCGCGTTACATCAATGCGTGTTGCATCGAATTATCGACGCAAAACAACTGCTTGAGCGACAATTTTAGGTTGAGGTTCAATACGAATATTTTTAGCGAGAAAGTTACTGATGAAATTAAGTAATTTTGCTTCAACAAAGAGATGAATGAACCTTATTAGTAAATTGTATTTTCTAATACTACTAACCAATGGATTTTATGAAAAAAAAGTCAATAAATCTCGAACTGTAATAAACTATAAACTTTTTCTCCACCAAAATTTGAATCGATATTCACCTTTTCAATACCATACGCCCGATTTATTCGTTTCTATAACTCGATCTCTCAGTTATTAGTGACAGTGGAAGCTAATTCAAATTGAATGAGAGTTGCACAAGAACGTTTTATCGAATGCTTTCAATTATCGAGATAGGCGAAATGAACTCCATGGAGAACGAACATTTAACTACTCTCTAAATGTAAGCTATCGTTTTAACATGAGCCTGCGGCATCAGTGGCGTACGCAGGATTTTTCTTGGGAGAGGGGCTCGCACTGATGAGCGTTTGACTGAAAATTGTTCCCCCCCTCCCCTCCACCCCCAAAAATCGGAAGTCCCCCCCCCCCTGCGTACGCCACTGCCTGGCATAGTAAAAGGATTAAAAGTATAAAATGAGAAAAAAGAAAAACCATCTAATAATTTGGTTTTAAAATTCATTAATCTTTCCAACATAGCTGGATTCAAACATGAACATCTATTTATTCACTTGACAAATTAGTAGCTAATAATGTTGTTTCTTTTCATGAACATGAACATCTAAACATATGTTGACGACAAAATATTCAAATGCAGTTTTTTGTCCCCCTCCCCCATTTTCATTTTCATTATTCGGGTCTTTACTTCGCTTTGCTGTTCATTCGTTTCCTTTAATCATGTAGTGAGAGGAGTAGATCTATTTAATTAATTTAAACATTTTCAGGCATCCGTTTTTGATCATGGAAGCGAAGGATCTGCTTGGACGTGGAACGAAGAGAGGCAGCAATTTTATTACCACTCATTTCTGCCAGAGCAGCCTGATCTCAACCTTAGGAATCCAAGAGTCTTGCAGTCATTGAAAGTAAGGCCAATTACTGAATGGGAGGATAAGGGGAATGATTCATTTCCGATTAACAAGTTCACATTTAGAACTATCAATTATTTTTGGAAAAGCTGCACTTCTTTTGAAAAACGGGGGTGGCAAATCTTACGGAGGCGTACGTCACATATTGGATCTCGATACAGTGGATCTTGAATGTATAGTGGAGAACCAAAAACAAAACAAAAATACATATACACGATTCCTGCCTGGGGGTAGGCTATCCGCAACACTTATCTCGATGCATTTTAGCATTGCATGTGGCATATCTCAGCCAAAATATAAGAATTTTTCAGACACTCTTTTTATCCCCAACTTCACGACGACCATAAAATGCTCTAAGGCCTGTGAACTGTCTACACTTAAATATGCACTATGGACTTCAATACCTTTCTCCTTATTTTTTCTGAAAACGAAAACAAATGTTCCAGGACTTTTGAGTCGTGTTTTAGGAGGTTTCTTGGATTTATATTTGGGACTTTCAAGGAATTTTGTTGGGAAAACCATGGGAACATTTTTGAGCTTTTTTTAAGTACTATTCTTACTAATTTGGAGCACTACTAAGGAATATTTTAAAAACATCTCACAAGGAGAGGATACGAGTTGTGGATCACCGATTTGGTTCAAATTTAACATACATATAGTTCAGGGAAAATAAACGGACCCATATTTTGCCGTTTGCGCCAATGGGCAGTAGTTTCGTCAAAAAAAAAAAATTAAAAATCGGACAAAAATGGGTAGAAAAATCGTGTTTTCCGAAGTAACGCTGATCTGCTTGAATTGCGACAGCGCCTCCCAACTTGGATCGGTTGCCGAGTGGTACCGTTCTCGCTCGCCACACTCGTCGTCCCGGGTTCGATTCTCGTTCCTGCTGCATACTTTTTGCGCACTCCATTTTTTTTGTTCTATTTCGATCGTTTACACATTTGCTCTCGAATATTCAGTGCATCTTTTTCGGCATAGAATTAACGCAATAAGAACGGAAACTTTGATAATTATAGGTAGCAGTTTCTAGCATTTTTTCACCTGTCTTTTTTCTCTTTGCCTTGCATAAGGACTTTGTCTGACTCTTTTCGAATTGCATATATGCATATGAGGTTAGGATCCCCCCCCCGACGCCCGCGCGTAAGGGCTACGCAATTAAAGCTTTATGAAATGAAAGCACATAAATTACTTTTGTTCTGATTCTAATGAAAGTTTTCGTCCTGATTGCGTTATTCTTTATTAATTTATAAATGCATTTTTTTAAAAAAAATATACGATCAAAATGACTTTTTTTTATACTGATGATGTTTTTCACAGTAATAACTGTCATCTCATGCATGTCGTACAGAAAATCAGACTTTTCTGGTATAACCAAAGATGCAAACAAGGTGTGTTGTAGCATATTTTTTAATAAATAGGTGCACTCAGGACGAAAACTTTCATTAGAATCAGAACAAAAGTAATTTATGTGCTTTCATTTCATAAAGCTTTAATTGCGTAGTCTTTACGCGCGGGCGTCGGGGGGGGGGATCCTAACCTCATATGCATATATGCAATTCGAAAAGAGTCAGACAAAGTCCTTATGCAAGGCAAAGAGAAAAAAGACAGGTGAAAAAATGCTAGAAACTGCTACCTATAATTATCAAAGTTTCCGTTCTTATTGCGTTAATTCTATGCCGAAAAAGATGCACTGAATATTCGAGAGCAAATGTGTAAACGATTGAAATGGAACAAAAAAAATGGAGTGCGCTAAAAGTATGCAGCAGGAACGAGAATCGAACCCGGGACGACGAGTGTGGCGAGCGAGAACGGTACCACTCGGCAACCGATCCGAGTTGGGAGGCGCTGTCGCAATTCAGGCAGATCAGCGTTACTTCGGAAAACACGATTTTTCTACCCATTTTTGTCCGATTTTTAAAATTTTTTTTTGACGAAACTACTGCCCATTGGCGCAAACGGCAAAATATGGGTCCGTTTATTTTCCCTGAACTATATGTATGTTAAATTTGAACCAAATCGGTGATCCACAACTCGTATCCTCTCCTTGTCAGTCTCACTCCTACATTTCTCTTTGACCACTTTCGGGTTTCTTTTTCTTTTTCAGTTCTGTTTCCTTTTGCTAGAATGGGTTATACATAGGTTGAAAAATGCTAAAGTGTAATGGGAAGCAGAGATGGGTAAATGGGAATCGATTACCGGTTACCAAATCCGGTTACTGTAATCGTAATTGTAATCGTACCATGATTACTTACTGGTAAATCGTTCAACCAAATTATGATTAATTGATCACCTTCGTCATGTGACATGGAATCACCCTCTGACTACACCATAAGTACCTACCACGGCCGCGTATATAGGCGGTTCTACTCTAAAATAAATTGGCAGAAATAGTATCTGAAATCTTTCCCATTCATGGATTTTGGCGATTTTTAAACTAACATTTTGATTTATGAATGCAGAGTATCTTGTTATTCTGGTTGAACAAAGGAGTGAAAGGCTTTCGACTTGACGCAGTGCCTCACCTGGTTGAGGATGAACAATTTAGAGATGAAGAACGTTACTCGCATGCTTACACTCAGAATTTGCCCGAAACATACGAGGTGATTCAAGATCTTCGCGCTTTCTTGGACTCATACGGCAATATGATGAAAACCGACATGTAAGTTTCCACGTAGGTACCCTGGTTTTCCCTCATTGTATACACGATTTAAAAATAAGCTTGTAAAGTAAATTACAGCCTTGAGTGTAAGAATAGTGGGAACATAAATGTTAATCAGCTAAAAAAAAAAAAAAAAAGATAGCCAGGGATTGATATTAGTTTATCTGCTGTCAGCTCAAAGATATTTGCAGCCACAAAAACCTATGCGGTGTTGCTGTAATATTTACATGTTCTTATAGGTTTCGAAGCAATCTACTTTAAGGTGATTCTATGGCAAACTCCCGAAAATTTTAATCCGATAGATGGCGTCACTTGTCGCTGGCTCCGAAAAGAGCCGTTTTTTGACGGTTTTCGGCTGATTTCTCTGAACAGACGAATAAGAGACGAAAAATCGGAATGTCAGCACCTGCTTAATTTTTTGCTTGATTTTTTGAGCCATAAACGGGCCAAATTGGTTCTAAAATAAAGGTGAAAGTATGCAAAGAAAAAAGCCTGTGTAATTTGGAGTTGTATCAGTAAAGATTACAGGTGAAACAGAAACCTGTAATCTTTACTGATACAACTCCAAATTACACGTGATTTTTTCTTTGCATACTTTCGCCTTTATTTTAGAACCAATTTGGCCCGTTTATGGCTCAAAAAATCAAACAAAAAATTAAGCAGGTGCTGACATTCCGATTTTTCGTCTCTTATTCGTCTGTTCAGAGAAATCAGCCGAAAACCGTCAAAAAACGGCTCTTTTCGGAGCCAGCGACAAGTAACGCCATCTATCGGATTAAAATTTTCGGGAGTTTGCCATAGAATCACCTTAAGGTGCATCTACGGCAAACTCCCGGAAATTTTAATCCGATAGATGGCGTCACTTGTCGCTGGCTCCGAAAATAGCCGTTTTTTGACGGTTTTTGGCTGTTTTCTCTGACGAATAAGAGACGAAAAATCGGATTGTCAGCACCTGCGTAATTTTTTACATGATTTTTTAAGCTAAATAAGGCCAATGGTCCAGAAATAAAGACGTAACTATACAAGGAAAAAATCAAGTGTAATTTGGAGTTGTATCAGCAAAGATTACAGGTTTCGGTTTCACCTGTAATCTTTGCTATGATGCAACTCCAAATTATACTTGGTGTTTTCTTTGCATGTAGTTACGTCTTTATTTCTGAACCAATTTGGCCTGTATTTAGCTTAAAAAATCAAGCGAAAACTAAGCAGGTGCAGACAGTCCAATTTTTCGTCTCTTATTCGTCAGAGAAAACAGCCAAAAACCGTCAAAAAACGGCTATTTTCGGAGCCAGCGACAAGTAAAGCCATCTATCGGATTAAAATTTCCGGGCCATAGAATCACCTTAAGCGACACTGATTGTGAGTGATTGTATAGTATATGCATCAGAGTAACCATCGCTGCGAGAGTATAGTGATACACAATCTCCTTTCCCAGCATGAAGGAGTGATAGTAAATCAGAAGGGTCACCACCTCCCCCGTGGTACTTATCATCTAACAAATACTTAGTTTTATTTAATTCGTTGCTTTTTGCGAATGAAATATGTCACTCTACTCCAAAAGAATTCATGATCCATCAATGGTGTGTGGCAAAAGTTTACCAAAGACCAATAGAAATGATTAAACCTGCATATGTATATGTTTATAATCTTATATTTTTATTAATTTAATTAACGTTTATTATTATGTTTTGGCAATCATAGATTTATGACAGTGGAGGCCTACAGTAACATGAACAAGACTATGGCTTACTACGGCACCGAAAACAGGCCTGGGGCCCATTTCCCGTTCAATTTCTTATTGCTCACCAACTTAAGAAAGTACACAGACGCTAACAGTCTAAACAGAACTATCAGTAAATATTTGAACCGTTTGACTGAAACTCAACATCCGAATTGGGTGGTAAGTAAACTATTTCGAATGTAATCTTTCCGGTTTTATATAGTTGAAAGTAATGTAAGCATCTACAACACCTGCAAATTGGTTTCCAGCACTGTGCAGGAGCGTTAATCGGTCCCAGTGGTGGCTCGTGTTATTGGCGAATTTGTTTTTTTAACCATTTAATTCTCGCTCGTAAAAATATTCCAATTTTCTGCGAAAAGTTTGTTTGAACGCTAAACTTTGTAGAACATTATCAAGAGCAAATATTAAAGTATCATAAATACTGGACTTTTGGGTGTTTGTTGTCGAATCGAGGGTGAAAATTCAGCTGCAAGAAACGTGCTATTGTGTCGGAGAAGAACTACAGAAAGTTTCAGTAATTACACATTACCTATTTGTTTCAGCAATGAATAGAGCGTCCAATTCAGGTGTTTTCAGTGGATTGTGGATTAAGCTCCTACGGCTATGTGCTTATAAATCTGCTAAGTGTTGATTCCCACTCTGATTCAATCCGGATTCAAATCCATGCATGGACACAGACAACTCTTTGAAGTTTTTGATTAGAAGTAGACTAATTTTGCAGCTTATAATATGTATTGGTCTGTTTTTGTAGACTGGTAATCACGATTGGTCCAGGCTCATGTCTCGGATGGGCGACTCTCAATGGACTGCATTATCCGTTATCATGCTTGCTATGCTCCTCCCAGGCACGGCCATCATCTACAATGGGGACGAAATCAACATGTCCAGCTTCTTTGGTATTGACAGGGACGAATGCCCGCCTGAAGTTGCTTATGACTACCGCACACCATTTCGAACCCCATTCCAATGGTCACCTGATAGAAATGCAGGTGAGTTTATAATATATTCATTCGTTGTCACTGATTTGAGGGCTAAGTTTGTCTGTAAATAGACAGTTTTAGTGCGGTGTTACAAAATTCAACGGTTTAGCCTACAATGCATACACTCATCGGTTGTAAATTGTAATTAGTATGGAGTCCCTATAATGAATCACATTGGAGAAGTACCCCTGACGGATATTCCGCGCCGAATTTTCCGTCGCGCAGATTTGAGTTCTAGGACAAAAACCCCATTCCCATCAAATGGCCACTTCGCTTCATTAGGTACTTACACCTTCCTTTTGTTTGATTTTTGCTCGCAATATTTGCAGGAATTAACAAAAAATAAAAACATTGCAATATTTAGATAGACGAAGATATGCGAAGCAAGAAAAATACCAGATTTTTACAGATTGGTCAAGTTATACCAATGTTACTAATGAAAAAGCTCTCCCCGATGCATGCTTTTTTTATGGGTAGGTACGTGGTGACCAAAATATTGCTGTTGTCGTGTCATCACATGTCGGGTGCTAATGGTGGGGGGAGGGGGAGAGGTTGATTCATGTTATATCCAGCATGTAGATTCTGTACAAAGTTACTGTCGGGGAGCTACGTTCTTATTTACGATTTTTTCAGCTGATTTAAGGCAGGTGGCCTTATTGCGGTAAGTACATGTCCTTATTTGACGCATCCGCATCTTATAGTATGAGAGCTGCGCCATGTCCATTCCTGATTGGATCGCAGATTTAAGGTTTCACAGAAGCTCCAAAAGGCAAATGCAAATGGCAGAAAGTTCTGTATACTTTGCGCACTAGCTCATTCTACACATTTACAGTACCGCGGCCGCCGTAATTATTGTTGATTTTTCTTCTGCCTAAATGTTATTCTGGAGGACATAAACTCTTATAATAACGACCGTTAAATTGTTTAGAATCGGAATCTAACCTATTTGAAATAGCAGCAACAACGCCATCCCCCATTTGCGTCTTTCCTCTTATGCGACCCTTGATCCGTTTCTTCTTCTTCATTTTTGAAGAAGAAGTATATGACAAGGCACCAAAGAGTAAACAAGAGTCGCAATTGAATGGAAGGCCTGCGTGGTCAACGTAGATAAGGGATCCGAACGCGGGCTGGCTTCTGATTGGCTGCAACGGGTGGAGCAAAAATGACTCGGGGTATAGGGAAAATAACACGGGATTTTCGTTCCGGGGCGTTTATCTCGAAACCTAAGCAGAATAATATCCAACCAATTTACACGAGTCGATTCAGCAGATTTTTCCGAACAATTTGATAGGTCATAAAAGCAACTTTATTGCAAATTCGAAAAGACTGTTTCAGTTTAAAAGTACGCACAATAGTGTGATTACATGCTTGGCGTGTGTTCGAGCAGTGTTTGAGTAACTCACTATTGTGCGTACTTTTAAACTGAAACAGTCTTTTCGAATTTGCAATGAAGTGGCTTTTATGACCTATCAAATTGTTCGGAAAAATCTGCTGAATCGACTCGTGTAAATTGTTTAGATACTATTCTGCTTAGGTTTCGAGATGAACGCCCCGGAACGAAAATCCCGTGTTATTTTCCCTATACCCCGAGTCATTTTTGCTCCACCCGTTGCAGCCAATCAGAAGCCAGCCCGCGTTCGGATCCCTTATCTACGTTGACCACGCAGGCCTTCCATTCAATTGCGACTCTTGTTTACTCTTTGCAAGGCACAACTATCATAGTATATTGGGACTCCAGTAATCAGCTGTGACAAAACTCGCATCAGAGCGTTCTAAACTAGATCTCTCTCACTTTCGAGTGACCCTCACGTATGCGACTCAGGCTGGCATCAGGTAGAAACAAAAAACTCCTAATTCTTAATTTTGAGTGTTATCAGCAGTAGCCTAACGCTGTCATTTCTTATTTCATACCCAGGCTTTACCAAGGCAGCAAAACCATGGATTCCAATCAACCCTGAATATGTAAACGTGAACGTCGAATCAGAAAGCAGACGTACTAGGGATGCGTTCCTGGAAAAAGTCAAAGATCTGATACAGCTGAGAAAACGGTTAGCATTTGTGAAGGGTACAACTAAAACTTTCGTGAGAGCCTGGAACGTATTCGGTTTCATAAGGTCAGTAATTTAATTCTGTCTAAAAGAATAAGGGTAACAAACACATAAGATATGTTTTAAATCCAGCAAGATAAAAGACATTCGGACACATGGGCGCCCACAGCCAGAGGGCAAGGGATGGCACTTGCCAGCACCCCCCCCCTCGGAATTAGGAACGATCAAAACTTCACGATAAAAAATAAAAAGAACAAAAGAAGATGAAATATTATAATTAAATGAGTAGGAGTTGAAAAACTTTATTCTTTGTTCACTTTACAATTTTTATTCTTTTTTTTGCAAGCCTTTTTCTACTATCATTATCATCTTTTGTCACTCTATTCAAAATATCAAACGTGTCAAAACTATTATTGCTTGGAACATCTAACATAACTTAAAAATGTGCCATTTACAAGACTGACTTAAGTTGTTTTATTTTTTCGGAGGAGGGAGGGAGCTGTTCCCTACATTTGCCTATTACTGGGTGGTGTCCCTTAAGGTAAACACCCCAGTACCCGACACCCCCGAAAATCGCGGTAGTATCCGAACCGTATCTAGGTACAACTCGGGGAAAAATAAGAAAAGTAAGCAAGATTGCTTCACGCCGATTTTTTTCTCAAATCTAGACATAGATTGCTGCACCATCCAGTGTTTAAGTTTTTATTTATTTACCTTTTGAGCAATTATTCATGTCATCGAAAATGTCAAGTGTCAAAACTTCGTAACAGCGGCCGGTTTGTTGTGGCTTTCGTTAAGAAAAGGGGAAGAGAAATTAAGGTTTTACAAAGTTATTAAACGTTGTATTTAACTTTCGTTGGATTAAATGAGTTCTTAGTAATTCTAGAAATCGATTCACGGTAAATTGTTCACTATTTGCCTATTTTTGCCCCCAGAATTGCCGAATCGGGTACTGGGTCGGAATTCCGTCCTTGAGCCAGTATCCGACATTGTCAATCGCGGCGTGTCGGGTATTGGATTTAGGTGCGAATGATGTCACCCAATACCCGATTCCGAAGTCTTATCGACCCAAAATATTGAGAAAGTCTGAAAATTATCCCTAATTATCATACTGACTTATATTAGTGATTCTTTAGGGTATCCCCAGAAATTATCTTGGACTTGTTTGCATTATCTTAGTAATATTTGTATGAGTCCTAAATGGGAGTGCTGCGTTGATCTTCAACTAACGAACTAAGAGACAGTGACAGTGCCTTAAGAAGCAATGAGTGCGAGAGAGAGACCTTTTTCGTAAAACGGTCTCTCTCTCGCACTCTTTGTCGCTTACGGGAGCCACATGCCATAAGAGCCAATGAGCGCGAGAAAGAGAGACCTTTTTCGTAAAACGATCTCTCTCTCGCACTCGTTGTCACTTACGGGAGCAACTTCCCATAAAAAGCAATTAGTGCGAGAGAGACCTTTTTCGTGAAGCGGTCTCTCTCGCACTCGTTGTTGCTTACGGGAGTAACTTGCCATAAGATTCAATAAGCACGAGAGAGAGAGAGAGACCTTTTTTGTAAAATAGTCTCTCTCTCGCACTCGTTATCGCTTACGGGAATAACTTCCCATAAGAAGCAATGAGTGCGAGAGAGAGGCCTAAAGAGACCTCTTTCTTAAAACGGTCTCTCTATCGCACTCGTTGTCGCTTACGGAAACAACGTGGAAAACGGACCGATCCGCCATAAGACGCAATGAATGCGAGAGAGAGAGACCTTTTTCGTAACACGGCCTCTCTCTCGCATGCGTTGTCGCTTACGGGAGCGACATGCCATAAGAGCCAATGAGTGCGAGAGAGAGACTTTTTTCGTAAAACGGTCTCTCTCTCGCACTCGTTGTCGCTTACGAGAGCAACTTGCCATAAGAAGCAATGAGTGCGAGAGAGATACCTTTTTCGTAAAACGAATTTTGAGGTTATGTTGGTTGTAAACACAGGGGTGTCGGATACTGGATTCAAAAATTCGGCTACTAGAACCTGCGGCAGTCGGAGTGTCGGGTACTGGGGATTTTGACTTTTTTCCGTTTTCCTTTCATAACTGTAAAAAAAAACCATCATTTTAAATTCATTTGATATTCAAACGAAAGCTAATGAAATTCTCTATCAGTATATCCCTAATTTGACTTTGTGGGACTCTGCCTTGAATTTATATGATTTTTTGATATAAAAAAATCCTTAAGAGTGTCGGGTACTGGGGTGTTTACCTTAGACCTTACATTGAGATTTAACAATTTTGCCCCCAACCCCTGAAAATATTCTGCGGGTGCCCATGTCGGACAATTCATGCGTCTTCTCAAAGCTCAATGTCGTTCTGCAAAACTACTACCATTCTGTAAAGTTTAGTTTTACCGTTTCTTTAAAAAAAAAACAAAAAACAAAAAACAAAACAAAAAACAAAAAACGAAAAACAATAAAAAACAAAACAAAAAATTAGGTAAAATTGGAAGATTTTAAATGACTTTTTCAGTTTCTAGTGTTTAGTTTGCGTTTCCTGACCAATTTGTGTCAAGATAGTATGTGCTCTCAGATAAGGTTAAAAAAACTAAATAAATGAAATATCTTAAGATAAAAAAATCCGAGAAGAGATTTCCGAAATTGTCAACTTTTTCCGTGAGAGGACCAAATTTCAAAAAATTTCTTATCCAATATTTCTTTCCGTGTACACCTAATTTTAATTATTGCGCTTCAAAAAAAAAAAATCTGGTGGTGGGCTCCCACATGGAGACATTTTTTTTTATTGGAATTAAGGAACGTGCAATTAAATATGGGGTGAAAAGAAATTTATTTTAAAATAACAAGAATTCTTATTGATCAAACGATTCTTTCTTGTAAATTATCAGAACGTTCCATTGAACCGATAATAATTCTCATTGATCCAATAGAAGGTTCTGATAATTTACAAGAAATAATCGTTGGATCAATAAGAACTCTTGTTATTTTAAAAGGAATTCCTTTTTACCCCATGTTTAATACTTAACTACAAAAATCATCGACACTACTCTAGTGGCTCGGCACAGGTTCAAGAGGGTTAAAAATAGATTATTTTTCATTTAATGATTTCAGAGAGTACGGAAAAAGTTACTACGTAGTGGAGATAAATCTTAACGACAATGTGAGTATGGAAACAAAATTGTCTGCTGGAATACCTGGCATTCAAGGTGCTACTTTGATCGACATGCCCTTTAGTAGCGTGGAATTAGACGATACTTGCACGCAAAATCGGTAAGAAATGATCACATTTTCCAATCCCGTCGACCTTTACTCATTCAGTGGCGTGATCTGGGGGCGGGGGGGGGGGGTGTATCGTTTTGACGCCCCCCCCCCAAATTTGGTGAGTAAGAGAAGGTAAAAATAAGGAGGGGAAAAAGATCTGAAAAGAAATGAGGGAAAAGACGGGAAAACACACAAAAAGAAAGAAATAAATTTATTATTTACTTACAGAAACCAAGAAGAGAAAAATGGCAAAAGTAGCTCTAATTTACCCTTAAACTGATGAGCATAAAGTTAGTCAAAATTGAAATATCCCTCTCTTACTATTGTCAAGGAAACGAAAAAAAACAAAAACAAAAACAAACAATATACACTAGTCCGTAACGTCTTAGTCTTCGTAGTCTTCTTCGGTAAGCGTGTTATTTTTGAAGAAAAGTGAAAATATACTTACATTTCTAGACCGTGAGGAAATCTTCGATGATTCTAGGTTTCCCGGTATTCTTGTCGTATTGACCTTCCGCAAGAATGTACATTATTTTTTTAAAGCTTATTTGACATTGGTTCTGGAACAGACATACGCCACCATGGAGATTGAATTTGTTTCAGTATCTCAAGTAAATGGGGATGTCAGGGAATGTCTGCATCGAAGAGCAAAGCGCAATGAAAGATTTATTTTAAATACGCAGAGGCTCTTCTTCATTGTGCTCTAATCGCAGAGCTATAGTAATCATTGCTATCAATTGGTAATACAGCGTGTTCAAAAAGTTCGTCCCCCCCTATCTAACTTTTGAACGGCTGCAGATAATAAAACGAAACTCGGGGGATGTTTATAACTTAATGAGAACTACTTTTCGGCGTATCCAAAATTTCCGGGGGGCGCTCCTAAGGGGGGGTTTCGCCCCCTAACTCAAAATTTTCAAATAGCAACCCCTATCTTGTGATACCTCGTTTTAAAGGGCATAAAATTCTAAGACTTTTGGCCCAAACCGGAGGTCGATATCGTTTTTCGTCATCGATATATCGATAGTCAAAGTTTGATTTCGACACATTTTCAAAAAAATCAGAACTCCCATTTGAAATGTCGGAATTTAGAAAACTAGGAGTCAAAAATACTCTAAAAATCAAGTACTTTCCAGAAAAAAATACGGTTTTGACAGTAATCTAGTCTTAAAGCCCCCCAAAATTATTTAAAAAAATGACCCCTCAGGGGGGCTATCTCAAAAATTCCGAGGCACGACTCCTATCAAGTGATACATCGCTTGAAAGAACACACAAAACTGAGCATTTTGGCACAAACCGCAGGTCGATATCGTTTTTGGTTTTCGATATATCGAATGACAAAGTTGGATTTTTACCCGTCGTCAAATGTCGATATATCGAAAACCAAAAACGATATCGACCTGCGGTTTGTGCCAAAATGCTCAGTTTTGTGTGTTCTTTCAAGCGATGTATCTCTCGATAGGAGTCGTGCCTCGGAATTTTTGAGATAGCCCCCCTGAGGGGTCATTTTTTTAAATAATTTTGGGGGGCTTTAAGACTAGATTACTGTCAAAACCGTATTTTTTTCTGGAAAGTACTTGATTTTTAGAGTATTTTTGACTCCTAGTTTTCTAAATTCCGACATTTCAAATGGGAGTTCTGATTTTTTTGAAAATGTGTCGAAATCAAACTTTGACTATCGATATATCGATGACGAAAAACGATATCGACCTCCGGTTTGCGCCAAAAGTCTTAGAATTTTATGCCCTTTAAAACGAGGTATCACAAGATAGGGGTTGCCATTTGAAAATTTTGAGTTAGGGGGCGAATCCCCCCTTAGGAGCACACCCCGGAAATTTTGGATACGCCAAAAAGTAGTTCTCATTAAGTTATAAACATCCCCCGAGTTTCGTTTTTTTATCTGCAGCCGTTCAAAAGTTAGATAGGGGGGTCGGACTTTTTGAACACGCTGTATACTTGAATATAAAGCAGGTAAATTTTGTGACGCTTCTGTTCGGTTTTTGCTGGTATCGAAAATTGAAGGCGCATTTTAGAATTTTGGAACAATAATTGAAGAAAGAGGAAATGACAGATGAAAGAGAGAAGAAGAATAACATTCATGTCTATCCACCCCCATCCCCCTCCCACGGAGAGGTTTCGATTCGAACCCAGCTCAGCTTTAGGATGAAATTGCTTAAAATATTCAAATATTCAAGTTTACCCCTCTGGGTGGAATATCACATTTACTACAGAAATTTGAAGTAAAGGCGTAATTTTTAAATTTCCAAGGATTTTTAACTGTTTCGTCAAGCCTAATTAACCTTCTAGTGGCAGAAATATCAGCTTTATCTAGTTGAAAGTCTCAAAAGAAATATTCCCTTTATGTCTGAGAAATGAAGAATATATATGTACGTAAAATCCATTATTAACTTTTGTAAATTTAGTGACATTTTTATAATACAAAATTGCTTAAAATATCGTCTGAAAGTACCTGAATTTTCAAATTTTTCCGGGGGAGAACCCCCGACCCCCGTATCACCCACCACCCTCTTGCTGGGGGTATCTGGTATCTCCTCAGGCCCTCATCATTCATCTACTCATAAGTTGTTGTGCCCCCCTCCCCCGCAATAATAATCTCAAGTTTACGCCACTGTACTCATTCATGTGATCTTTTATTTTTTTTCCCGAAATCTGAAGAAATTATTAACTCTGAAAAAATGTTGACTGAGTGGGGCTGTTGCACACTTTTGCTATGGATAATTAAAGGGTCGATTCAGATTATAAAACCTCAAAATATAACGATGGTCAGTATATAGCTCTAAAAACTTACGAAATCCACTCATAAAATACTTTTAGATGCGCTACCACGGTGGCGGCGTTGAGCACAAATAGTGGGATATTCCCATCTCATCTAATCACTGTCACTCAATCAGGAAGCGCGTGGCCATTATAGAGACGACTTTCCTTCACACCGCACCGGTGCGTCAACCAGCTGTGTCACGGTACTTACCAGTATTCTGCTGCTAATCACTTCTCTGGACTCTGGGCATCTTATTCCTTTCCAGCATAAAAATAGTGACGGAATTAAGATGGAAATCTGTCATTATTATCAGTACCTAACGCCACCATTACGGTCGCACGTTCAAAAGCATTTTAAGAACTGGACTGAACTTTTTTTTGTATGACTGGATTTTGTAAGTTTTTAGTGCTACCGTCGTTATTTTTGGAGGTTTTTCACCCCCAAATTGACCATTAAATCGCCTGTAGCAAAAAAACCAAAAACAAAAAAAAAATACAAGAGCCCCAATTCATAATTTAGGTAATTTTTAAAGAAATAAGGAAATATTACCATATCCAGCTTGTCAACAACATGACTTTCGTTGGGCAGTCTCGGGTAGGAAGTGGCAGCTTCTCACCTTGCTTAAACCTTGAAGTTCACTTTAGTTCGATTAAATATATGTAGAATTTAATATAGGTAGGTACACACAGTATGTATCGTTTTTTCGTTAACAAAGTCCAAACTTTTTTTTATTTTTTCAGGGCTGAATGCGCCAGGAAAATGATGAGATCTTCCACGATAATGCCACCTAGATCTGTTTTCGTTTGGCATTTTGAGAAAAACTGATGATATTTTAAATTGCTTATTTCTTTGCTTTCACAAGTGTTTGTTCTCTCATCTAAAAAATTAAAGACTGATATTAGATTACTGTACGATTTGTTGTTTCTGATGTTATTTTGTGTTTTTTCCTTGGTCAGAAAATGGCAGGGTTGAAGGCAGTGGTGTGGCGTGCAGTTTGGCAATATGTTGTGTTTGATTAATTTAAACCCATAGAAAATATTGAACGATGGGTTGTTCGGGGAACACCATCGAATTCGACCTTTTACATGGGTTATTTAAAAGTACAAAATGCAATGTTGCTGAATCGCCCGGTGTAAAGGGTAATAAAAGTATAGGATTGATATATAGAGTGGTAGGTAGGTATGTACCTACTGCATGCTTAGGATTAACATGTCTCAGACTTATAAAACTGACGCAAAGTTAAAGGACGGATGAATTACTATAAGTCAGAATAGTTGGTAATTTATTGTTATTTAACCACAGTCAGTTCATGGTTATTAGTCTACATTATACTTTTACAGATATTTTTACAGGCATTAAAAAAAAAAACAAAAAACAAAAAAAAAAAACAACTTGATGGAAAAAATAAATCTGTATCAATCAAGCTCTCATCTCATAATCCCCGAATTGTCCACGAAAAGCTCTTAATTGGGTTCTCAGTTATGTTCAGATTCGAAATCGTTAAATGTGCAATTTTTTCGTTGAAACAACAAGTCTGGGGTTTTTGAGAGCTTGGTAACCGTCGGTGTGGCGGTGAATACGATTTTTAGTGCGTTTTCATCCATTTTGACGGATTTTCCAAGAAATCAGCAGTTCCAAATTTTTGGAAAAATGGAAAAAAATGTGATGGCCTAAATATTGATTTTGGACTTATTTTGGGAAATTCGTATTTTTTTCTCTCCAATTGCTTGTTAAGTAAAGCATTTTGAACCCGATTTTTTTAAATTTGGTCCATTTAAAGGAGAGCAGCAAATTTTTGAAAATGGGTGGATATCGAGTTCTCAACTTCGATATGTCCAACAGGAAAAAAAGGTATCAAACTTTGGTTTGCGCCAAAAGTCTTAGAATTTTACGCCCTTTTGAACGATGTATCAGAAGATAGGGGGTGCCTTAAGAAAAAATGGAGATGACTCCCGTCCCTCCTACTCCCCGGGGTCGGGGGTCATAGGCAATAGCCCCATAAGAGTAGCTCTTCAACATGGAGAAGAATGGCATACCGATTCTGAAAATGAAATTCCGATTCTGAAAATATCAATAAGGAAAAGGGTTAGAGCGGGGTGTGCGTTACTTTAGCCCACTACTGTATACATATACACAGTAATGCATTGATTAGGCAATCATCTGCTAAACACAGTGGATAGAGCTATTATTTACATTATACAGAGCATATAATGGTAGGTGTTAGGCATTCCTCTACTATGAGGACTGCGGAAAAGAAACGTAGACAGGAAAATAAAATATTAAACCAAAGAACTAGTTTAACCCTTTCAGTGCTGCGCGCATTATCAAGAAGTAGTTCCACAAATCTTAGATACTCACTAGTGAATCGAATGACTTTTTCTCATATAATTCCATGTGCGTGTCAACTGTCAATCTTTTTGAAATTTCATAAGGGTCCATGTTAACAAACTTCCTCTGTGATGCGATAAAGCGAAAGAGTTAAAAGAATACAAAAATGTAATTAAAGGATGGAGGGAAGTGAAAATTGGACGTTGAAGAGAGCTTACATCAAAGGAAAAACTGGTTTCAGAAAAAGTGGAAATAGAGACGACACTCGCAACAGCGATTTATTAAAAATTCTGAAACAAGGAAAGATTTAGGGCGGGGCTGTAGAGTGTACGAGCCAAGCCTTCCCTCTCAAAATCCGAAAAAATCATTTTGTAGATACAATATAGATTACGGGTCTGGTGAAAACAATTTTGGCAATCAGGAAATGCATCTCCCAAAAGTGTGTTCTGCATCCAGAGGCGTAATCTTGGGGGGGGGCTTTTGGCCCCTCCAATATTTTAGATGTGGGGGGGGCAAAGTATCAATTTGCCCCTCTAAAAATTTCATGATAAAGAAGAGGGTGTAAGAGGGAGGAAGAAAAGAAAAGAAATGGAAGAAAAGACGGATAAATACTTTAAACTTTTTAAAAAACAGGCGGACCTGTTTCGGCCTCTGTCCTTTGCATTGCTTTGAATGGGTGATAGTTTAAAACTTCTGAAATTGGGAGACTAGAACACGATGCTTCAAAATGATCAGACGTTTCCGTTCTGAAGAGGTGCAAATCGTTTTTTGCGGCAACCGCTTTTTTGGCAAGCTGTGGCACATATAGAGTGATGACAAAATTTTAGGGTGGGGAGAGCTGAATTTTGTTTTTTTAAAATTAAGTAAGAGTAACTATCACATCTGTTTTGCCGAAAAACATTCTAAACAATAAATTTATATCCCCATTGTACATAATTGAATACATGCAAAGCTAGACTGCTGTCGCGTAGGGGAGAAAGCACATCAAAATACCGAGATAGGTCCTGAGGATGATGTGGTGTAGACGGGGGGGGGGGGGTTGAGGGTGGGGATAGTGATGGGGGAGCATCCTACCCCCCCCCCTCTGGAGCCACCCCACTTTTGCCATAAAACCGGGTATACATACCCGTTTTTATCATATTTAGATTCCTTTGACAGTTCCTAAACGTTTCTCAGGATCGGGGTTTTTTTTCGGAATTTTCAGCGATTTTTAGGACCTTTGAGAAGGGGGTTAGGGGGCACCAAACCTCAAAATAAGCAAAAGTAAGTTGATGACAAGTGTATTAGAGCTGGTGTGAGGCAAAATATCGGTGAATATCGACCTCAAAACACGGTTGCCAAATTGTCAAAAATTGTGAAATTTTGGCTTTTTTTTCGCAAAATTGACGAAATTTCAAAGGCGTTGCGGCGCACACTGGACGAAAACGTCCTTGTGCCCGGACATGGCTGGTTTCGCGCTCCCATCTTTGTTTTTTCGAGTTGTTTTGGCTATTTTTCTTTAAAACCGACATCCTTTTAACTTATTTTAATTTTTTTTTTTTTTTTTTTTTAATTTTTTTAAAATTTTTTTTTTCATTTTTTTTTTTATTTTTTTTCATTTTTTTTATTATTTTCAATTTTTTTTTGTGTTTCCCACTAGAATCACCCTATATACTGTGTTTTTCGACTGTAGAAACAATCGCATTTTTATTTTCAGTAATGTATTTCGTGTCCGACCCTCACCCATTGACTCGCTCCAATGTGCGCCGCGTCGTGCTATTACACGATTATTTCTCGTATCCGCAGTTTTCCGCAGCTAAAAATCATTGAGATGGTTTTTCCAAGTTGTAATAAACACTACTAGCTCAAAGTTCACATTAAATGCGATTAAATAGCCTGTTGAAACTGTATTTTAATTTTTTTAAACCTTCAAATGTTAAATTTGTACAAAAACCATCACTACATACATCTATAGTTGCATGATTTTAAAAAACTATAGGTCGAAAATTATCTCCAAGCAATGGTGAAATTGACTATTGTATCGGCGTTTGTTGAAAAAAAGATTAACACATCTTTTTAAGGCAAAATAAAACACGAAATTTTAGCGTCAAAATTTCAAACCGCACCAAGAACCCGTTATTCGACAATGGTGAGGTATAGTGCTGGCTCGAGGAAAAAAAAAACAATGTCAGAAAAGTTACATTTGGGTTCTAAAATACTACTTTTTGTCAAAAAGTTGAGGTTTTCTGCAGATTGACTTGACCTCCCATGTCCGAGCATAAGGGCATTTTCGTCCAGTGTGCGGCGATAGTAAAAATTATTTTTCACGGCTGCAATTTTACACACGTCTTTAGGACCACTTAGAGCAACTTTTTTTTGCTATTGCGTTTTCGAAATCCGAAATTCGCTTTTTTCGGCCCAGCCTAGCGGTGGTGCCGGTGGTGGAACTAATTTCGGATGTTACAAATTACAATAGAGAACACTGAACTCCTGTTATAACTGAGACCGAGACTTGAAAGAGCTTGATTCAAAATGGGGGTTTTTCTCCTCCCCCCACCGATGTTCCTGAAACTGTGTATTTTGATAGTACTTGATATAAGTAGTCTTTTTTTTCAAATAAAGTTTTTCCAAAAATAATTAGGGGAGGAGTTACAGTGTTGCAAAGTTCCACCTTTCAAAAATTCCTAACTTTCGCGTAAATTATCCGACGGAAACGCGGTTTTCACCAAAAGATGCGGATTGTAAAGCACTTTTATGTCATCCAAACGAAATTCAATTTCAATAATTTTTGACTTAGTTATCGTCATTTTTGTGATTTTTAGGCCACTCAAAATCTACTTAAAGCGAAATAAAAAAAAAATGGTATTTTTTTATTTTGACCGGTTTGAAATATGTTATTCCTCTATTAATTCTGCGTAAAATAAGCCCAAGCAGAATGCAGGGCGATTTTTTGTTCCGGAGTTATGCATTTTTTAGTAAGCGAAAAACGAGTTTTTTAGGGTACCCATGAGCGTTCGATAGAGAGGCTCAAGTCAAATAAATGGAAACTGTATTTTTTGATTTTGATCAAATTGAAATATGTTATTCCTACTTAAATTCTGCGTAAAATGAGCCCAAGCAGAATGTGGGGCGATTTTTAGTTGCGGAGCTATGCGCGTTTTAGTAAGCGAAAGTCGAGCGTTCTATGGAGTGGCTCAAAGACGTGGATAGCCCGGGTAGCCTCAACCACTCGACTTTCGCTTACTAAAACGCGCATAGCTCCGCAGTTAAAAATCGCCCCACATTCTGCTTGGGCTCATTTTACGCAGAATTTAAGTAGGAATAACATATTTCAATTTGATCAAAATCAAAAAATACAGTTTCCATTTATTTGACTTGAGCCTCTCTATCGAACGCTCATGGGTACCCTAAAAAACTCGTTTTTCGCTTACTAAAAAATGCATAACTCCGGAACAAAAAATCGCCCTGCATTCTGCTTGGGCTTATTTTACGCAGAATTAATAGAGGAATAACATATTTCAAACCGGTCAAAATAAAAAAATACCATTTTTTTTTTATTTCGCTTTAAGTAGATTTTGAGTGGCCTAAAAATCACAAAAATGACGATAACTAAGTCAAAAATTATTGAAATTGAATTTCGTTTAGATGACATAAAAGTGCTTTACAATCCGCATCTTTTGGTGAAAACCGCGTTTCCGTCGGATAATTTACGCGAAAGTTAGGAATTTTTGAAAGGTGGAACTTTGCAACACTGTAACTCCTCCCCTAATTATTTTTGGAAAAACTTTATTTGAAAAAAAAGACTACTTATATCAAGCACTATCAAAATACAAAGTTTCAGGAACATCGGTGGGGGGGGGGAGAATAACCTCCATTTTGAATCAAGCTCTTTCCCCTAAAAATTAGTTTTACTTATAACTCTACATAATTTTGATGATTTCATAAGATAACACTGTTGAGACAAACATTTTAAAATGCATCTTGATACATTTTATTCCATATTTAAGAGAGTGCTAGGCTAACTGAGGCCGTGCAAAGAGGTGTGTGGGAGAGGGAAGCAGCGTCAAGTTGGCTTCCCCACGTAGAAGTCAGATTTCTGGGGAACCAATGGGGTACATTTTTTTTTTTTTTAAAGGGGTACGAAAAGATACAAAGACAGAGGAGTTTTTTGAGCCATATTTGAAGACCGAACGACGAGGTGGGGGTGGGAAGTGTGAAGTCCCCCCCCCCACTTCATATTCGAATTTCTGGGGAACCAAAAGGGGTACACTTTTTTTTAAAGATGGTACAAAAGGGTACAAATCAAGAGGAATCTTTTGAACCTTATTTGCAGACCGTACGACGAGGAGGGGGGCAGCGTGAAGTTGGCCCCCCTACTTTATATTTGAATTTCTGGGGAAATAAGAGGGGTACAATTTTTTTTAAGAGGGGTACAAAAGGGTACAAATCGAGAGGATTCTTTTGAGCCACATTTGAAGATCGCACGACGAGGTGGGGGGGGGGGGCAGCGTGAAGTTGCCCCCCCCCCAACTTTAAAACTGAATTTCCGGGTAATGAAGGGGGTACACTTTTTTTTAAGAGGGGTACAAAAGGGTACAAAAAGGGTACAAAACGATGCAATTGCTTTTTTTCAAATTCGCTCGGGTGGGGGGGGGGTTAACTTCACGGACGTCCATCTTAAAGGGATCACTAGTGATCGTCAAAGACCACTTTTCGCCTCCAATGGGTTGGGAAATGGCTCGCGTGGTTGAGTTGCATCCTGGCAAGGATGGTTTGTTTCGGGTTGCAACAATAAAGACGAACCAAGGAGTCTTCAAAAGGTCTGCAATTTATTTGTGTCCCTTACCAGTAACGTGTTTTGAGGATACCTCAAGGGGGGGGGGGGGGAGAATGTTAAAATTTGTTTCTATAGGAACCCTTTTTTCTTTTAATATAACCTTAATCACTTTTCATCACTATTATTAGTCTGTTCTCAAAAAAAGACCAACTCTTATTAATAAATAATAAAAGGATTATTATTTATCCCAAAAGAGGTAGTTCCCTTGTTTTTTCATTTGTTACATAAAGTCGTAACACCCCCAAAACCCCCCAAAAAATAGTCGAAGGGCTTTGAAACCCCAACATTTGGATATTTCTTGTTAAAATACATCAGATGAGTACATTGAGAAATCACGAAATTCACTCTCAGAATCGGGCTTAGTGGCGGAGAGACGCAGGTATCATGGGAGATTCCCATCTAAATTGAGGCATATCTCTGTGTTTCCGCAGAGAATTAAGTGGCATAATAAACAGGAATCTCCCATGATACCTGCGTTAAAACGGCATTACAATCTTGCCGTTATAGCAGTTATGTGAGTTCATTACTCAATTTTAAACTTTCTTTGTGTGATTTTCGTGATTGACACAAAAAAACTTGACAAGATTTAGGCGCTTTTAAGAAAACAATTCAAGAAAACAATTCAAGAAAAAAAGAAAAAAAAAAAAAAAAACCAGACGGCCAGACGCACAATAATATAACACTTTATCAATCGCTCATTTCTGGGCAGGGGTAGATCTAGGTTTTTGTTCGGGAGGGGGGTGCTTCTGCCGCCATTAAGAGGGAAATTTTCAAAAGTAATAATAATCTTTCTTTTTTCATAAATGACCACCGTCTTCTGCGATGGAAAACTTATCAAAGGTGATGATCATGTAATCTGTTATCCACTATATTCTCGGTCCGCTCCAAGGGGTGCCCAAGGCAAGTTACCCTACTTGCCCCCCTAGATCTGGGTATCTATTTCTATTTTTATTTTTATTTATATTTATATTTTGTACTTCTTAGGGTGTTTGTTTAAGACCCTCAGAAGATGTAATTTTTCATAAACATTTGGATGAAATATCTCGCTGGATTCTAAAAATCGGACACCGTCGCGTTGCGTCGTTCTTATTCACTGTACCAGTGATAGTCCCAACTTAGAAGAGTATGACCAAGTAAACCGAGAATTCTTGAATTTTTTTAAATTTTACATTTATGATGCGGACACCCTTTATAACGGATAAGTTCCTTTCGCACTCCGAACACTTCAATGCAATGTGAAAGCGAAAAACTTCTAAACATGAAAGTGTCTCAATAACTATGTTCAATCAAGTAAATAATTCCAGTTGATTTGTTGATTAATAAAAATCTTGTAAAAACGCATAAAACATTTAAATATAACTGCCGTCCATAGCTCCTCAGTCCTCACTTCAAAACGTGCTGAGTAACTTTAGCTCATATTCTATTTACAATAGACAAGTATATTATTAAAGTGGATCATTACGCAATGTGTATTTTTATCCGTGACGACAGTGAGATGAAGGAATCGATAAATTAAAACTATGATCCATTTATCTGATGTTCTTGGAATTAAAATCAGCCTCTCAGCCTTTGCAAAAAAAAAAAATAGAGCGTTTATCAATCTTAGAATATCAATTTGCCAAAGCCACTCAAAAGACAGCTTCAACCGTAAATGGATCCATTTTTAACTTAAGTCCGACACCAACAGGGTGGTATCCATTGTCCGGTCCTTATATTGGCGGGATCATCGGTGAAAGTTGACTTGAGTGTGTTTATATCATCTGTGGTTTCTAGTGAAAAGTGATCTGTGATTATAGACTGTAAAATGGATTGTCAACTAGTTTCATTCGTCGTGTTTTTACTGGGGTGTTGCTTTTTGGATTTGGTGCATGGGAAATGGTGGCAAAATCAAGTCATATACGAAATATATCCTCAGTCGTTCTACGATTCCAATGGGGATGGATTTGGAGATTTATTAGGTAATTAAAAGTTTCAATCCCTCGACAGTTTGCATCAAAAGGACATCAATAGCTCCCTTAGGGCTTCTTTTTTAAACCGAAGGTACGCGAAGGAACGAGATGGAAAGCGATAAAACGCTTCCTTTTTTTCATATATGTATTGTTAGCTGGAGTTGTTCGAGTGTTCCATCGGAACGGAACAAAATAACCTTTCTGTAAGCGACTTTGATATTTTATTTTTTATTTGCACGGTTGTGCATTTTACTGTCTCACTCGAAATGTTTGTTCGGCAACGATGGATACAACACCGATGCTGTATCCAAGCCTCGAAATTCATACGGTCCGTTCAGCGAGGTGGGGGCGAAAAGAGTAAGTCAATGGTGAGTGGCAACAATAATAAACAACGCTCCTGAGGGCCGATCATTTACTTCATCGTTAAACCGATCGATAAGACTGTCTATGAGTGATGCTATTGGTCGAAAATTGTAAAACTTGGCTGTTGCTATGGTAACCATCGTTAAGAGTCTCGTTTTATAAAGGCTACTCATGAGTAACCTTTAAAAAACGGACACTATAACGATGGTTACCATAGCAACAGCCAAGTTTTACAATTTTCGACCAATAGCATCACTCATAGACAGTCTTATCGATCGGTTTAACGATGAAGTAAATGATCGGCCCTCTGATTGCCTAAAGATGATTTTGTTGACTTTGGCGTTCGGTGTCGGCGTTTCAAAAAATTCTGAACTGCAAATCTTCACCCGAACTTCATAATAAAACTAGCTTCAAATTGTCGCTCCTTTGATCGCGCGGTTTCTTTAGACCAACCACAAGTAACCCGTTCCAACCGGTCCCTTATTAATATTTCACAAATAAAAAAAAAAACTAGCCTGATGACTTATGAGGCCCAAAACAAGTCACATGGTTCGCTAGTTGACTGGAACGATCACGTTACGTGTCCGGTGTCAGTGCTTTATGCAGTGCTTACTCCTTGCTAGGAGACAATTCGCCGTGAGACAATTACGAACTCCTCGTATGGATTAATCGCCAACTATCTCATCGAAAAGCGCCTTCAAATCGACAGTTATGTTTCACTGCAGAGCATGTTGCTCGAGTACCTCAACTCAAAAAGTCAATAAATACATAATGAGCTATGCGCACCTCAAATGAGGCCTTACTCTTCTATCATTTTACTTCTCTCATGAAGCGAAACATGTGCGCAGAACACTTTATTTGAAAATTCTGCGCTTTGAGGCCACGAACTTTATACAAAGTACAAAATATCCAAACAAAGTGGCCAAATATAGCGAGGAAATTATTTCACTCATTTAAAGATGATTATACGGTAAAATAACAAATTGTGTTGCTAGGGATTTTCGCCATTTAAAAACCTGTAAAAAAACAACAAATTTGTTCCTATAACCAGAAAAATTTCCTCGTGAAAATAATAATAAGTTTATTAATGATCGGACAGCAATTAAGAATTAAACGATTGAATTCATACAAATATTCTATGCTATGAAAGTGTCAACATTTCATCCCGAAAACACCCGTCCTGGGCATGACATTTTGTGGTTTTGACCCTTTAAGGCCATTGATATAACATGAATCATTGAATTCTTGTGCATGACCTACTCGTACATTGCTTATCAATTTGAAGAAACTTATTAATTTAAAAAGAAAATTAACTTTACATCACTTTCTAAAATTTGAAGTTGCTTAGGCTATTTAGAGCCAGGGGACGACAATCCCTCTCAACTTGTCCTATTACCGCAAAAAATCATCCGTACAGTTGAATAAAATTTCTTTGACTGATAAAAATTTTAGTTTTATTTACTTATTTTTTTCATTTTTTTTTTCATTTTTTTTTCATTTATTTTTCATTTTTCATTTTTTTTTCATTTTTTTTTTTTTTTCATTTTTTTTTTCATTTTTCATTTTTTTTTTCTCGTGATCTATAGGGGTCAAATTTAAAGTAGATTACTTACGTGAGCTAGGAGTTGGTGCAGTGTGGCTCAATCCGTTTTTCAAATCCCCGTTGAAAGACAGTGGATACGATATTAGCGATTTTAGAACCGTCAACTCCAAATTCGGGACAATGAGAGATTTTCAGGATATGCTTCGCACCCTGACTGGTAATGGTAAGTACATTACAGCTTCTCTAAATTCATCATGAACTTTTTTTGTGGATTACAAAATCGTTTGAAACTTATTTTACAAGCGCATGATTCAATGTATTAATTGTGTTTTTCCGTATGGAAATGTGTCAACTGCTAATGCAATTGATAATTAATGCTTCTTTTACTCATACATTCAAATGGGAAGAATCCACATTCCCAAGATTGCTGATTCAGCTTTTGGTTTTTAAAAAAGGAGAGAGAGAAAAAAAATAAGTCAATGAAAACGTCCGCCATGTTGCAAAATTGTTAATTTAGCATTTTATTGTAGTTATAATTGTAGAAGGTACAATGGGCAACAATCATTGTCTTTTATGTTTTAGCTAAAGATTCTAAAACTTTTGGGTACAATTACATGCGATTGAGCTTGGTTCATACATACACAGCCTTCTAGCAGGTGGTTCACTTAGCTCCAGTATATGGGGCTATGTTGACCAAAATGATTTTTTTCCTAACCCTTTGAGACTTGCATTGTGAAAAAGTGGTCCCATTAATCTTGGATCCACGTCATTGAACTAGTTGAACTTTTATCATAAATTGACGTGAGTCCCTATTTTTTCAAAATCCCATAAGACTCTATATGTATGTTAAACCCTGTACACATACGTGTACACTGAGACGGAAAGGGCTAACATGCGCAATGTTTACAAAACAAAAGTATTTGATCTAAGTTTGTTTGCTGAATTTAGTTACTAAAGGTATGTTCTAGTAGTCGGGGGTAAAAAAGCGATATTTTTTGATTAATTTGATTAAAAAATAGCTTTTAAAAAAATCAGGTACAAATAGCCCCGGTCTCCTCTGTAACCTAAAGGATCTATTGGAAGTTTTTGCTGTTGGCAAATGGACTACCAATTTTGATGTAAAATGCTGCAAAGAAAACGATGATGAACCCATTGAAAAAATAAAAATAAAGAGAAAAAAAAAAACTCAAACTCCTCATTGATAAAACTTAGCAAAAAGTTCAAATGGACCACCCTTGTATGTTTGCATTATGTATAATTACGTTTTAGCCCCCCCCCCCAAACAAAAAAAAAACACAACCTCCCAATTAGAACTATGAGACTGCAGATGCATTTGATTTTTAAACAGTGAATTTGTAGGTCGATTAATTCTTTCAGATTTTGTCGCGAGAAAAATGGTTAAATAGGTACCACCAAAAAAGTTATGATTGTAAGTTGGGTAAAAAAAGCGAGAAAAACATACCTGAATTACATTTTTTAATGATGCCATTCCCAAAAAAATGGCCTCTTTTGCGTCTGAGGTGAAAAACGTACATACTGCGTAGGTACTCACACGAGGGTGGTTCGTCTGAATCCTTGAGTTAAGTTTTCTCCAAAAGGAATAATTTGTAGACTTTCTCAATAGTCTCGTCGATTTTTTGGAGCATTTCATAGCAGAATTCATAGAAGGAATCGCAACTAGTTTCATTATCATGCCATGATAATATTTGAAATTTCAATATTTGCAGATATCGAGGTTATTCTGGATTTTGTACCTAACCACACGAGTGACCAGCATTATTGGTTCAAAAGCTCCGTTAAAAAAATCCACCCGTTCACCGACTATTACGTTTGGAGGGACCCAAAATCGTGGGATGAAGGATATCCGGTTCCTCCAAACAATTGGGTAAGAGCTCAAATCATTGCTTGTTTCATTTTTTTACTCAATAAGACAACTCAACATCAAACTTGACTACTATTTTCACGATTCATTGTCACACGCTGCGTTGTTTGGGAAAGTATTTTCCAAGTCGCAGGCTCATAATCAGAATCGAAAAGGCTCACTCAATTTACCTGTAAAATTGATGAATTTTCATATCGAATCTGATCTTTTCACGAAGATGTTATGAAGCCTTTTAAAGAGCAAGAAATGAAAAATAGGTACTTAGATGTTATAATTATTTTTCTTTAAAAAAAAAAATCAATTTATAGGTCGTGCGAATAAGAGTTCATCGCAAAAACACATTTTAAACATATAGGTTGAAGATTCATAGAAATGGACTCTGACGTACAGCCAGGCCCGGACTGGCCCACCGGGCAACCGGGCAAATGCCCGGTGCGCCCTCTGTCTGTGGCGCCCCGGCGCCCCCCCCCCAAAAAAACCTTAAGCAGCGGAAAGCCGCGATTCTGGCAGTCTAATTTTCGGTAACTTGAGTACCACAAAATATCATGTGTCATAGGGCGCCCCCCGTCCTATAACTCATATGCACCGAGGGCGGCATGGTTTTCGTCGTAACTAACGTAAAAGGCACGAGTGGGAACGCATTACACCCCACTTTCCGCCCAACGCTATGCCCAAAGTCACTAAAAACGATTCTAGGGCTGAATGCTTTGCACATTATAGTTAACATAAGACACGAGAGGGCGCTTCCCCCTTCCTCTTAGCGCCCTCCGTCATATGTCACATAAGATGAGTCCAGGGCGGCATGGTTTGCGCCCTAATTTACGTGAAAGAGATGAGCAAGAACGCCCCCCCCCCCCACTAAGAACCGCTAAGAACGTAAAAATAGCTATTTTTGACACTTTGAAAATTCATAATTCGAAGACAAATCATTTCTCGAAAACGAACTTTAACTCATTTTAACCGGAAAAGAAAGGACTTTCTTAGAGACGGTTTTTGTTTTCCTCAATGCGATCCGCGTATGAAAAAAATTCAAAAATCTAATTTTTTGGAGTTTCCAAAATTTTGAAAATGCAATTACTCAACTATAAAATTCAATATTTTTGAAACGTCACAACAAAAAAATGTGGATCTTTAAAACATCTTTCGATTTAAAAACAAATTGATTTTGTTATCTTTAACCGTTCAAAAGTTATGATCGATAAACCGTTTTACCTTCGACCCCCCCCCCCGGTTCAAAGAGGGCTAAAATAAAAAATAGACCATGTATACTCCCCGTAAATATAGTTCTATCAGCCCTGAAAAAATGAAGGCAATTCATTCCCAACCCATTCCTTATGGGCGATGAAGCAACCTCTTTCCCCCAAAATATTCCATGGCTCCTTCATCCACAATTCCACTTTCCACTTGACTCTTCGCCCTCCAATTATGAGTCGAGAGCAACGATTTCATGCGGGCAAAATTGAAAATATATTCGAACTTTTCAATTTTACTGTACATGAAAGTACCGTAAAATTCAGTCTGAAGGTCAGGAAAATTGAAAAATTTTCCGGGGGAGGACCCCCGGACCCCCCGCTTGTCCTGAGGGGTATTCCATACCCCCCAGTTCCCCCGGAATTTGAGTCGTACCAACACCCGCCCCCAAGGCAAAAGTCTCGGTGCGCCACCGCCTATACTGACTAAAATGTTTTGGTGTATACTGGAGAAAAAATTATCATTTTGATGGCAGCTCCTTAAAATTTGAAAAAGAAAAAAAATTATAGTATTTTCACCTGACTCTGACATAAAATGTGAGTTTATTTTTTCCTCGATCAAATAGATCCCTCTGTTAATATAGAGTCGTTCGGCGGAAACTATAAACGAAAATTCGAATCTCCAGAAACTACGCATTCATATTCTCTCCTCTTTTTTCATAGTTTTTCTAAGCTCATAATTATACTTTTCTGTTCGTTTTTTCCCCGCGGGATTCCGTATTGACGACTTACAAGGTCGAATATATTCTTGGAAATTTGCGAAGAATTGATGAGCTGACTTAATGACCGATCTGATCGCGTAGAAATGACTTAACCCTTCACTGCATGGTGTTCCACCGGTGGAACAAATTCTTCAAACGCTCATATAAAATACAGGTTTTGAGATATGCCTTCGGCGCATGGTGTGTCAACGCGGGAGAAGGTATGTTTTGAGCTCACACACAAAGAAAAAAAATTGGCTGAAAGAAAACATCATGCAGTGAAGGGTTCGTGATCGAAATCATGTCAGGGGTGAAATTTGCCCCCGTATCCAAACTGACCTCATTTTGATTATTTTTATAACGTTTCCGGCATTGACTTTTTGAAAAATCCAATTAAAGTAAAAAAAAAAAAAAAAAAAAAAATTTAAAAAAAAAATAAATAAAAAAAAATTCCCGCCATTTCTTATGGTGTTATATCACTTGTAAAAAACGAGTAAAAAATAGAAAAAAGATAATTTTGACCGAAAAACCGTCAAATTATTTTTTTCACTATTTTTCCCATGTATTTGACCACCTAATACATTGAAAAATCCACATTTGCTTGAGAAAAAAAAATCATGCAGTGAAGGGTTAAAATTGCGTTCTGGCGGATTCGAAATCCCAAAAAATTTCCGGGGGAGGACCCCCGTCTAACGGGGGAAAATATACGCAACAATACGAGCCCAACCCGTTTAGAAATTGTGCCTGATAACTGCAGTGGTGATTCCTGGATTCGGGCGCCAGTCTTCCATTGAAGACAAAATAAAAAGGGTTCCAAAGGATGTCGAAGTATATACAATCAAACTATTAGTCAAAACGCAACTTTAATATTACCCAGAATGCGACTCAACGCGTGCACCCACCTGGTAATACGAAAGTAGGGACTGTGGTAAATACTTTCCGACAACCAGGCATGAAACAACTAAATAAATCGTCTCCACGAGACAAAAAAGTTTAAACTCAAAGTTTCAGGGCTTCAAACACAAAAAAATCTATGTATTTAAATACTACCAAACAAATCAAAATACTACAAAACTGGGCTACAACCCAAATACAAAACCTCGCCTGACACAAAAGGCGCAATTCAAAAAAGCAGGTACAAAATCGCATCACAATGGCGAACAACGAGCTGTCCAACAAATGGGACAATTCACAAAGTCCAATCAATCGATTCGATACTAACAATGAAATGTATCGAACTTTCTCAGTAAGTTCAATAAGTAATCAAAACTCGCCCTTTAAGACTCATTTAAAGGGGGGGGGGGCAACCTGAAAAGAAAGGAAAGAGTATTCATCAGGAGATGCGACTCAACGCGTGCACCTCAACCGATGATAACTCATGCGATTATCGTTAAACGAAATTCGCCCAAAAATATTCGAGGCGGCAAGTCAAAGAACCAACTTCGGATCATTTGTCCTAGCGCGGATGCGACTCAACGCGTGCTCCCGCTAACTAGGACGATATCCGAAGTAGAAGCTCCGTGACTTACGCCCGGCTGTCAAGCAACGTAAAAATGTACACGGTAAAGGGGCATAAAAACGGAAAATGTTAAAAACAACGAGATTTCAGTTTTCAACAATGAAAAAACAATAGCTATATACAATTAAAAGAGACGAAACCTACATCACTAAAAAGGGGCTAAATTCTCCCAGATGGTGAGCATAATCAAAAACTATAACAAATATTTAAATTACAATAATATTCAAAATGGGGAACTTTCGGGAGCAATAAATAAGAATAGACGGTGGAGCGATCTAACGGGAAAAGGGGGAACCTCTATGCGACGCTGAGCTTGCGCGCCAAGGAGGAAGCAGAAAGTCGGCCTGGCCAGCGCCGACTCCGTGCGCTCCTCGCACACACACTCAACTCAATTTACTTATCTTTCTCTTGTTCTTTATAACAAAATAAACAGACGGATTAAAACTTCTATTCTGTCTAAACTTACGAACTATGGCTACAGGTGCGATTCCATATTAATTAAATAAATCGTATTTTCTAAAGGGGGGGGGGGGTTAAATGAACAAAATAGATCTAAAACTACAGATTAAGATGCGTTATTTACAACTAGGATAACTTAAAACGGAGATTTTTGTTCACCAAAAATCTTCGTTACAAATCCCTCCTCCTTCGGAAAGGGGGAAAAGAGTGATGAATACAATGTTAGAATTCACTTGAGTACAAAGGGTTTAAGTAGTAAAAGAATATTTTCTGATCTGAAAAATCGCAATTGAAACAATGAGATGGAAACAATACAGAATAATTGATTGACAGTTCAAAAAGGTAAAGCAACCCTAATGCATTTCAAGACAAATCAGTTTTAAACAGAAATTTGACAATTCTAAAATGAACATCAAAATACAATCGATAAAATAAATGAGCTACAGGCAGCTCGAGAAAATCAAACAAAAGGAAAATGGTTGAACGAGCTCTAGGCTGCAAGACTCACTTAGCAAAATCGGAATGTTCAGTGTCCATTCGCGAACAAATGTTTTCCACTTAGTAAAGAAATTCACGTCAATGGAATATGATTAAAAGCTGCAAAATTCGCTTTAGGCACAAAAGAAAAAAATGCTAATGTTTGTGAGGTCACTTAAATATATGAAATTCTCAAAAATGAAAAAACACTCGCGTTTCAATAGACGGTCTTTGGCGAGAGACAAGGTGGCAACATCATTAATTTGACTTCTCGTAAGAGATGATTTCGGTCAGTCCGACGAAGCTCAAGTTCCAAAAACAACAATCCAATTAACGACCAATCCGTGGTCTTAACGATGCAACATAGAATCCAAATAACGATCAATCCATGGTCCTAACGATGCAACATGGAATCCAAAACTGCTGTCCATGGTCTTAACGATGCAACATGGAGTAAAGGTTCGAGAGCAACGTCCAGGAACAAATTTCGCGACGAATATTTGACAAATCAGGCTCTTCTTGAGGTAGGAACGACAAACCCTAGCGTTCCGTGCGCCTGCAGTAAATAAACATAGCTGAAAATAAAACGACGGGCGTAGTGGTCGAAATCAAAATCATCAAATCGGAGAACTGATGCATTCAAGGTCAAAGGTGCTAAAGGCATTCTCCAATAATTGCATTCGCCGCAATTTGACGATCGAGCCAGTCGTCTCCAAATTCCAATAGTCCATTCATTGAGTCCAATTTTGACACGTACTTTATTGTTTCATAGCGAAATTCGCGATCAAACGTACAAAAGAAAGTACAACGAATCATAAAAAACCCCAAAACAAAATGGGTTTACAAAAAATTCAAATAACAGTAATTAACATTCCGAAAGTCTCAAAACGTATGTTAACAACTCAAAATAAAAGTTCCATAATCTCAAAAAATCGATTAATCAAATCAAAGGCTACAAAAATGCATCCAAAGGTCTAAATAACAATGCAAACAAAAGTATCAAATTTCTAACAAGTCCCAGTTCGGGCGCCAAATTTCTAACGGGGGAAAATATACTATGTAACAATAATAACTTCCAGCCGAATAGAAAATGTGCCGGGTAACTGCAGTGGTGATTCCTGGATTCGGGCGCCAGTCTTCCATTGAAGACAAAATAAAAAGGGTTCCAAAGGATGTCGAAGTATATACAATCAAACTATTAGTCAAAACGCAACTTTAATATTACCCAGAATGCGACTCAACGCGTGCACCCACCTGGTAATACGAAAGTAGGGACTGTGGTAAATACTTTCCGACAACCAGGCATGAAACAACTAAATAAATCGTCTCCACGAGACAAAAAAGTTTAAACTCAAAGTTTCAGGGCTTCAAACACAAAAAAATCTATGTATTTAAATACTACCAAACAAATCAAAATACTACAAAACTGGGCTACAACCCAAATACAAAACCTCGCCTGACACAAAAGGCGCAATTCAAAAAAGCAGGTACAAAATCGCATCACAATGGCGAACAACGAGCTGTCCAACAAATGGGACAATTCACAAAGTCCAATCAATCGATTCGATACTAACAATGAAATGTATCGAACTTTCTCAGTAAGTTCAATAAGTAATCAAAACTCGCCCTTTAAGACTCATTTAAAGGGGGGGGGGCAACCTGAAAAGAAAGGAAAGAGTATTCATCAGGAGATGCGACTCAACGCGTGCACCTCAACCGATGATAACTCATGCGATTATCGTTAAACGAAATTCGCCCAAAAATATTCGAGGCGGCAAGTCAAAGAACCAACTTCGGATCATTTGTCCTAGCGCGGATGCGACTCAACGCGTGCTCCCGCTAACTAGGACGATATCCGAAGTAGAAGCTCCGTGACTTACGCCCGGCTGTCAAGCAACGTAAAAATGTACACGGTAAAGGGGCATAAAAACGGAAAATGTTAAAAACAACGAGATTTCAGTTTTCAACAATGAAAAAACAATAGCTATATACAATTAAAAGAGACGAAACCTACATCACTAAAAAGGGGCTAAATTCTCCCAGATGGTGAGCATAATCAAAAACTATAACAAATATTTAAATTACAATAATATTCAAAATGGGGAACTTTCGGGAGCAATAAATAAGAATAGACGGTGGAGCGATCTAACGGGAAAAGGGGGAACCTCTATGCGACGCTGAGCTTGCGCGCCAAGGAGGAAGCAGAAAGTCGGCCTGGCCAGCGCCGACTCCGTGCGCTCCTCGCACACACACTCAACTCAATTTACTTATCTTTCTCTTGTTCTTTATAACAAAATAAACAGACGGATTAAAACTTCTATTCTGTCTAAACTTACGAACTATGGCTACAGGTGCGATTCCATATTAATTAAATAAATCGTATTTTCTAAAGGGGGGGGAGGGGTTTAAATGAACAAAATAGATCTAAAACTACAGATTAAGATGCGTTATTTACAACTAGGATAACTTAAAACGGAGATTTTTGTTCACCAAAAATCTTCGTTACAAATCCCTCCTCCTTCGGAAAGGTGGAAAAGAGTGATGAATACAATGTTAGAATTCACTTGAGTACAAAGGGTTTAAGTAGTAAAAGAATATTTTCTGATCTGAAAAATCGCAATTGAAACAATGAGATGGAAACAATACAGAATAATTGATTGACAGTTCAAAAAGGTAAAGCAACCCTAATGCATTTCAAGACAAATCAGTTTTAAACAGAAATTTGACAATTCTAAAATGAACATCAAAATACAATCGATAAAATAAATGAGCTACAGGCAGCTCGAGAAAATCAAACAAAAGGAAAATGGTTGAACGAGCTCTAGGCTGCAAGACTCACTTAGCAAAATCGGAATGTTCAGTGTCCATTCGCGAACAAATGTTTTCCACTTAGTAAAGAAATTCACGTCAATGGAATATGATTAAAAGCTGCAAAATTCGCTTTAGGCACAAAAGAAAAAAAATGATAATGTTTGTGAGGTCACTTAAATATATGAAATTCTCAAAAATGAAAAAACACTCGCGTTTCAATAGACGGTCTTTGGCGAGAGACAAGGTGGCAACATCATTAATTTGACTTCTCGTAAGAGATGATTTCGGTCAGTCCGACGAAGCTCAAGTTCCAAAAACAACAATCCAATTAACGACCAATCCGTGGTCTTAACGATGCAACATAGAATCCAAATAACGATCAATCCATGGTCCTAACGATGCAACATGGAATCCAAAACTGCTGTCCATGGTCTTAACGATGCAACATGGAGTAAAGGTTCGAGAGCAACGTCCAGGAACAAATTTCGCGACGAATATTTGACAAATCAGGCTCTTCTTGAGGTAGGAACGACAAACCCTAGCGTTCCGTGCGCCTGCAGTAAATAAACATAGCTGAAAATAAAACGACGGGCGTAGTGGTCGAAATCAAAATCATCAAATCGGAGAACTGATGCATTCAAGGTCAAAGGTGCTAAAGGCATTCTCCAATAATTGCATTCGCCGCAATTTGACGATCGAGCCAGTCGTCTCCAAATTCCAATAGTCCATTCATTGAGTCCAATTTTGACACGTACTTTATTGTTTCATAGCGAAATTCGCGATCAAACGTACAAAAGAAAGTACAACGAATCATAAAAAACCCCAAAACAAAATGGGTTTACAAAAAATTCAAATAACAGTAATTAACATTCCGAAAGTCTCAAAACGTATGTTAACAACTCAAAATAAAAGTTCCATAATCTCAAAAAATCGATTAATCAAATCAAAGGCTACAAAAATGCATCCAAAGGTCTAAATAACAATGCAAACAAAAGTATCAAATTTCTAACAAGTCCCAGTTCTTCGGGCGCCAAATTTCTAACGGGGGAAAATATACGCAACAATACGAGCCCAACCCGTTTAGAAATTGTGCCTGATAACTGCAGTGGTGATTCCTGGATTCGGGCGCCAGTCTTCCATTGAAGACAAAATAAAAAGGGTTCCAAAGGATGTCGAAGTATATACAATCAAACTATTAGTCAAAACGCAACTTTAATATTACCCAGAATGCGACTCAACGCGTGCACCCACCTGGTAATACGAAAGTAGGGACTGTGGTAAATACTTTCCGACAACCAGGCATGAAACAACTAAATAAATCGTCTCCACGAGACAAAAAAGTTTAAACTCAAAGTTTCAGGGCTTCAAACACAAAAAAATCTATGTATTTAAATACTACCAAACAAATCAAAATACTACAAAACTGGGCTACAACCCAAATACAAAACCTCGCCTGACACAAAAGGCGCAATTCAAAAAAGCAGGTACAAAATCGCATCACAATGGCGAACAACGAGCTGTCCAACAAATGGGACAATTCACAAAGTCCAATCAATCGATTCGATACTAACAATGAAATGTATCGAACTTTCTCAGTAAGTTCAATAAGTAATCAAAACTCGCCCTTTAAGACTCATTTAAAGGGGGGGGCAACCTGAAAAGAAAGGAAAGAGTATTCATCAGGAGATGCGACTCAACGCGTGCACCTCAACCGATGATAACTCATGCGATTATCGTTAAACGAAATTCGCCCAAAAATATTCGAGGCGGCAAGTCAAAGAACCAACTTCGGATCATTTGTCCTAGCGCGGATGCGACTCAACGCGTGCTCCCGCTAACTAGGACGATATCCGAAGTAGAAGCTCCGTGACTTACGCCCGGCTGTCAAGCAACGTAAAAATGTACACGGTAAAGGGGCATAAAAACGGAAAATGTTAAAAACAACGAGATTTCAGTTTTCAACAATGAAAAAACAATAGCTATATACAATTAAAAGAGACGAAACCTACATCACTAAAAAGGGGCTAAATTCTCCCAGATGGTGAGCATAATCAAAAACTATAACAAATATTTAAATTACAATAATATTCAAAATGGGGAACTTTCGGGAGCAATAAATAAGAATAGACGGTGGAGCGATCTAACGGGAAAAGGGGGAACCTCTATGCGACGCTGAGCTTGCGCGCCAAGGAGGAAGCAGAAAGTCGGCCTGGCCAGCGCCGACTCCGTGCGCTCCTCGCACACACACTCAACTCAATTTACTTATCTTTCTCTTGTTCTTTATAACAAAATAAACAGACGGATTAAAACTTCTATTCTGTCTAAACTTACGAACTATGGCTACAGGTGCGATTCCATATTAATTAAATAAATCGTATTTTCTAAAGGGGGGGGGGTTTAAATGAACAAAATAGATCTAAAACTACAGATTAAGATGCGTTATTTACAACTAGGATAACTTAAAACGGAGATTTTTGTTCACCAAAAATCTTCGTTACAAATCCCTCCTCCTTCGGAAAGGTGGAAAAGAGTGATGAATACAATGTTAGAATTCACTTGAGTACAAAGGGTTTGAGTAGTAAAAGAATATTTTCTGATCTGAAAAATCGCAATTGAAACAATGAGATGGAAACAATACAGAATAATTGATTGACAGTTCAAAAAGGTAAAGCAACCCTAATGCATTTCAAGACAAATCAGTTTTAAACAGAAATTTGACAATTCTAAAATGAACATCAAAATACAATCGATAAAATAAATGAGCTACAGGCAGCTCGAGAAAATCAAACAAAAGGAAAATGGTTGAACGAGCTCTAGGCTGCAAGACTCACTTAGCAAAATCGGAATGTTCAGTGTCCATTCGCGAACAAATGTTTTCCACTTAGTAAAGAAATTCACGTCAATGGAATATGATTAAAAGCTGCAAAATTCGCTTTAGGCACAAAAGAAAAAAAATGCTAATGTTTGTGAGGTCACTTAAATATATGAAATTCTCAAAAATGAAAAAACACTCGCGTTTCAATAGACGGTCTTTGGCGAGAGACAAGGTGGCAACATCATTAATTTGACTTCTCGTAAGAGATGATTTCGGTCAGTCCGACGAAGCTCAAGTTCCAAAAACAACAATCCAATTAACGACCAATCCGTGGTCTTAACGATGCAACATAGAATCCAAATAACGATCAATCCATGGTCCTAACGATGCAACATGGAATCCAAAACTGCTGTCCATGGTCTTAACGATCCCTACACACAGTCCCTACTTTCGTATTACCAGGTGGGTGCACGCGTGTAACGAAGATTTTTGGTGAACAAAAATCTCCGTTTTAAGTTATCCTAGTTGTAAATAACGCATCTTAATCTGTAGTTTTAGATCTATTTTGTTCATTTAAACCCCCCCCCCTTTAGAAAATACGATTTATTTAATTAATATGGAATCGCACCTGTAGCCATAGTTCGTAAGTTTAGACAGAATAGAAGTTTTAATCCGTCTGTTTATTTTGTTATAAAGAACAAGAGAAAGATAAGTAAATTGAGTTGAGTGTGTGTGCGAGGAGCGCACGGAGTCGGCGCTGGCCAGGCCGACTTTCTGCTTCCTCCTTGGCGCGCAAGCTCAGCGTCGCATAGAGGTTCCCCCTTTTCCCGTTAGATCGCTCCACCGTCTATTCTTATTTATTGCTCCCGAAAGTTCCCCATTTTGAATATTATTGTAATTTAAATATTTGTTATAGTTTTTGATTATGCTCACCATCTGGGAGAATTTAGCCCCTTTTTAGTGATGTAGGTTTCGTCTCTTTTAATTGTATATAGCTATTGTTTTTTCATTGTTGAAAACTGAAATCTCGTTGTTTTTAACATTTTCCGTTTTTATGCCCCTTTACCGTGTACATTTTTACGTTGCTTGACAGCCGGGCGTAAGTCACGGAGCTTCTACTTCGGATATCGTCCTAGTTAGCGGGAGCACGCGTTGAGTCGCATCCGCGCTAGGACTAGGACAAATGATCCGAAGTTGGTTCTTTGACTTGCCGCCTCGAATATTTTTGGGCGAATTTCGTTTAACGATAATCGCATGAGTTATCATCGGTTGAGGTGCACGCGTTGAGTCGCATCTCCTGATGAATACTCTTTCCTTTCTTTTCAGGTTGCCCCCCCCTTTAAATGAGTCTTAAAGGGCGAGTTTTGATTACTTATTGAACTTACTGAGAAAGTTCGATACATTTCATTGTTAGTATCGAATCGATTGATTGGACTTTGTGAATTGTCCCATTTGTTGGACAGCTCGTTGTTCGCCATTGTGATGCGATTTTGTACCTGCTTTTTTGAATTGCGCCTTTTGTGTCAGGCGAGGTTTTGTATTTGGGTTGTAGCCCAGTTTTGTAGTATTTTGATTTGTTTGGTAGTATTTAAATACATAGATTTTTTTGTGTTTGAAGCCCTGAAACTTTGAGTTTAAACTTTTTTGTCTCGTGGAGACGATTTATTTAGTTGTTTCATGCCTGGTTGTCGGAAAGTATTTACCACAGTCCCTACTTTCGTATTACCAGGTGGGTGCACGCGTTGAGTCGCATTCTGGGTAATATTAAAGTTGCGTTTTGACTAATAGTTTGATTGTATATACTTCGACATCCTTTGGAACCCTTTTTATTTTGTCTTCAATGGAAGACTGGCGCCCGAATCCAGGAATCACCACTGCAGTTATCAGGCACAATTTCTAAACGGGTTGGGCTCGTATTGTTGCGTATATTTTCCCCCGTTAGAAATTTGGCGCCCGAAGAACTGGGACTTGTTAGAAATTTGATACTTTTGTTTGCATTGTTATTTAGACCTTTGGATGCATTTTTGTAGCCTTTGATTTGATTAATCGATTTTTTGAGATTATGGAACTTTTATTTTGAGTTGTTAACATACGTTTTGAGACTTTCGGAATGTTAATTACTGTTATTTGAATTTTTTGTAAACCCATTTTGTTTTGGGGTTTTTTATGATTCGTTGTACTTTCTTTTGTACGTTTGATCGCGAATTTCGCTATGAAACAATAAAGTACGTGTCAAAATTGGACTCAATGAATGGACTATTGGAATTTGGAGACGACTGGCTCGATCGTCAAATTGCGGCGAATGCAATTATTGGAGAATGCCTTTAGCACCTTTGACCTTGAATGCATCAGTTCTCCGATTTGATGATTTTGATTTCGACCACTACGCCCGTCGTTTTATTTTCAGCTATGTTTATTTACTGCAGGCGCACGGAACGCTAGGGTTTGTCGTTCCTACCTCAAGAAGAGCCTGATTTGTCAAATATTCGTCGCGAAATTTGTTCCTGGACGTTGCTCTCGAACCTTTACTCCATGTTGCATCGTTAAGACCATGGACAGCAGTTTTGGATTCCATGTTGCATCGTTAGGACCATGGATTGATCGTTATTTGGATTCTATGTTGCATCGTTAAGACCACGGATTGGTCGTTAATTGGATTGTTGTTTTTGGAACTTGAGCTTCGTCGGACTGACCGAAATCATCTCTTACGAGAAGTCAAATTAATGATGTTGCCACCTTGTCTCTCGCCAAAGACCGTCTATTGAAACGCGAGTGTTTTTTCATTTTTGAGAATTTCATATATTTAAGTGACCTCACAAACATTAGCATTTTTTTTCTTTTGTGCCTAAAGCGAATTTTGCAGCTTTTAATCATATTCCATTGACGTGAATTTCTTTACTAAGTGGAAAACATTTGTTCGCGAATGGACACTGAACATTCCGATTTTGCTAAGTGAGTCTTGCAGCCTAGAGCTCGTTCAACCATTTTCCTTTTGTTTGATTTTCTCGAGCTGCCTGTAGCTCATTTATTTTATCGATTGTATTTTGATGTTCATTTTAGAATTGTCAAATTTCTGTTTAAAACTGATTTGTCTTGAAATGCATTAGGGTTGCTTTACCTTTTTGAACTGTCAATCAATTATTCTGTATTGTTTCCATCTCATTGTTTCAATTGCGATTTTTCAGATCAGAAAATATTCTTTTACTACTCAAACCCTTTGTACTCAAGTGAATTCTAACATTGTATTCATCACTCTTTTCCACCTTTCCGAAGGAGGAGGGATTTGTAACGAAGATTTTTGGTGAACAAAAATCTCCGTTTTAAGTTATCCTAGTTGTAAATAACGCATCTTAATCTGTAGTTTTAGATCTATTTTGTTCATTTAAACCCCCCCCCCCTTTAGAAAATACGATTTATTTAATTAATATGGAATCGCACCTGTAGCCATAGTTCGTAAGTTTAGACAGAATAGAAGTTTTAATCCGTCTGTTTATTTTGTTATAAAGAACAAGAGAAAGATAAGTAAATTGAGTTGAGTGTGTGTGCGAGGAGCGCACGGAGTCGGCGCTGGCCAGGCCGACTTTCTGCTTCCTCCTTGGCGCGCAAGCTCAGCGTCGCATAGAGGTTCCCCCTTTTCCCGTTAGATCGCTCCACCGTCTATTCTTATTTATTGCTCCCGAAAGTTCCCCATTTTGAATATTATTGTAATTTAAATATTTGTTATAGTTTTTGATTATGCTCACCATCTGGGAGAATTTAGCCCCTTTTTAGTGATGTAGGTTTCGTCTCTTTTAATTGTATATAGCTATTGTTTTTTCATTGTTGAAAACTGAAATCTCGTTGTTTTTAACATTTTCCGTTTTTATGCCCCTTTACCGTGTACATTTTTACGTTGCTTGACAGCCGGGCGTAAGTCACGGAGCTTCTACTTCGGATATCGTCCTAGTTAGCGGGAGCACGCGTTGAGTCGCATCCGCGCTAGGACAAATGATCCGAAGTTGGTTCTTTGACTTGCCGCCTCGAATATTTTTGGGCGAATTTCGTTTAACGATAATCGCATGAGTTATCATCGGTTGAGGTGCACGCGTTGAGTCGCATCTCCTGATGAATACTCTTTCCTTTCTTTTCAGGTTGCCCCCCCCCCTTTAAATGAGTCTTAAAGGGCGAGTTTTGATTACTTATTGAACTTACTGAGAAAGTTCGATACATTTCATTGTTAGTATCGAATCGATTGATTGGACTTTGTGAATTGTCCCATTTGTTGGACAGCTCGTTGTTCGCCATTGTGATGCGATTTTGTACCTGCTTTTTTGAATTGCGCCTTTTGTGTCAGGCGAGGTTTTGTATTTGGGTTGTAGCCCAGTTTTGTAGTATTTTGATTTGTTTGGTAGTATTTAAATACATAGATTTTTTTGTGTTTGAAGCCCTGAAACTTTGAGTTTAAACTTTTTTGTCTCGTGGAGACGATTTATTTAGTTGTTTCATGCCTGGTTGTCGGAAAGTATTTACCACAGTCCCTACTTTCGTATTACCAGGTGGGTGCACGCGTTGAGTCGCATTCTGGGTAATATTAAAGTTGCGTTTTGACTAATAGTTTGATTGTATATACTTCGACATCCTTTGGAACCCTTTTTATTTTGTCTTCAATGGAAGACTGGCGCCCGAATCCAGGAATCACCACTGCAGTTATCAGGCACAATTTCTAAACGGGTTGGGCTCGTATTGTTGCGTATATTTTCCCCCGTTAGAAATTTGGCGCCCGAAGAACTGGGACTTGTTAGAAATTTGATACTTTTGTTTGCATTGTTATTTAGACCTTTGGATGCATTTTTGTAGCCTTTGATTTGATTAATCGATTTTTTGAGATTATGGAACTTTTATTTTGAGTTGTTAACATACGTTTTGAGACTTTCGGAATGTTAATTACTGTTATTTGAATTTTTTGTAAACCCATTTTGTTTTGGGGTTTTTTATGATTCGTTGTACTTTCTTTTGTACGTTTGATCGCGAATTTCGCTATGAAACAATAAAGTACGTGTCAAAATTGGACTCAATGAATGGACTATTGGAATTTGGAGACGACTGGCTCGATCGTCAAATTGCGGCGAATGCAATTATTGGAGAATGCCTTTAGCACCTTTGACCTTGAATGCATCAGTTCTCCGATTTGATGATTTTGATTTCGACCACTACGCCCGTCGTTTTATTTTCAGCTATGTTTATTTACTGCAGGCGCACGGAACGCTAGGGTTTGTCGTTCCTACCTCAAGAAGAGCCTGATTTGTCAAATATTCGTCGCGAAATTTGTTCCTGGACGTTGCTCTCGAACCTTTACTCCATGTTGCATCGTTAAGACCATGGACAGCAGTTTTGGATTCCATGTTGCATCGTTAGGACCATGGATTGATCGTTATTTGGATTCTATGTTGCATCGTTAAGACCACGGATTGGTCGTTAATTGGATTGTTGTTTTTGGAACTTGAGCTTCGTCGGACTGACCGAAATCATCTCTTACGAGAAGTCAAATTAATGATGTTGCCACCTTGTCTCTCGCCAAAGACCGTCTATTGAAACGCGAGTGTTTTTTCATTTTTGAGAATTTCATATATTTAAGTGACCTCACAAACATTAGCATTTTTTTTCTTTTGTGCCTAAAGCGAATTTTGCAGCTTTTAATCATATTCCATTGACGTGAATTTCTTTACTAAGTGGAAAACATTTGTTCGCGAATGGACACTGAACATTCCGATTTTGCTAAGTGAGTCTTGCAGCCTAGAGCTCGTTCAACCATTTTCCTTTTGTTTGATTTTCTCGAGCTGCCTGTAGCTCATTTATTTTATCGATTGTATTTTGATGTTCATTTTAGAATTGTCAAATTTCTGTTTAAAACTGATTTGTCTTGAAATGCATTAGGGTTGCTTTACCTTTTTGAACTGTCAATCAATTATTCTGTATTGTTTCCATCTCATTGTTTCAATTGCGATTTTTCAGATCAGAAAATATTCTTTTACTACTCAAACCCTTTGTACTCAAGTGAATTCTAACATTGTATTCATCACTCTTTTCCACCTTTCCGAAGGAGGAGGGATTTGTAACGAAGATTTTTGGTGAACAAAAATCTCCGTTTTAAGTTATCCTAGTTGTAAATAACGCATCTTAATCTGTAGTTTTAGATCTATTTTGTTCATTTAAACCCCCCCCCCCTTTAGAAAATACGATTTATTTAATTAATATGGAATCGCACCTGTAGCCATAGTTCGTAAGTTTAGACAGAATAGAAGTTTTAATCCGTCTGTTTATTTTGTTATAAAGAACAAGAGAAAGATAAGTAAATTGAGTTGAGTGTGTGTGCGAGGAGCGCACGGAGTCGGCGCTGGCCAGGCCGACTTTCTGCTTCCTCCTTGGCGCGCAAGCTCAGCGTCGCATAGAGGTTCCCCCTTTTCCCGTTAGATCGCTCCACCGTCTATTCTTATTTATTGCTCCCGAAAGTTCCCCATTTTGAATATTATTGTAATTTAAATATTTGTTATAGTTTTTGATTATGCTCACCATCTGGGAGAATTTAGCCCCTTTTTAGTGATGTAGGTTTCGTCTCTTTTAATTGTATATAGCTATTGTTTTTTCATTGTTGAAAACTGAAATCTCGTTGTTTTTAACATTTTCCGTTTTTATGCCCCTTTACCGTGTACATTTTTACGTTGCTTGACAGCCGGGCGTAAGTCACGGAGCTTCTACTTCGGATATCGTCCTAGTTAGCGGGAGCACGCGTTGAGTCGCATCCGCGCTAGGACAAATGATCCGAAGTTGGTTCTTTGACTTGCCGCCTCGAATATTTTTGGGCGAATTTCGTTTAACGATAATCGCATGAGTTATCATCGGTTGAGGTGCACGCGTTGAGTCGCATCTCCTGATGAATACTCTTTCCTTTCTTTTCAGGTTGCCCCCCCCCCTTTAAATGAGTCTTAAAGGGCGAGTTTTGATTACTTATTGAACTTACTGAGAAAGTTCGATACATTTCATTGTTAGTATCGAATCGATTGATTGGACTTTGTGAATTGTCCCATTTGTTGGACAGCTCGTTGTTCGCCATTGTGATGCGATTTTGTACCTGCTTTTTTGAATTGCGCCTTTTGTGTCAGGCGAGGTTTTGTATTTGGGTTGTAGCCCAGTTTTGTAGTATTTTGATTTGTTTGGTAGTATTTAAATACATAGATTTTTTTGTGTTTGAAGCCCTGAAACTTTGAGTTTAAACTTTTTTGTCTCGTGGAGACGATTTATTTAGTTGTTTCATGCCTGGTTGTCGGAAAGTATTTACCACAGTCCCTACTTTCGTATTACCAGGTGGGTGCACGCGTTGAGTCGCATTCTGGGTAATATTAAAGTTGCGTTTTGACTAATAGTTTGATTGTATATACTTCGACATCCTTTGGAACCCTTTTTATTTTGTCTTCAATGGAAGACTGGCGCCCGAATCCAGGAATCACCACTGCAGTTATCAGGCACAATTTCTAAACGGGTTGGGCTCGTATTGTTGCGTATATTTTCCCCCGTTAGAAATTTGGCGCCCGAAGAACTGGGACTTGTTAGAAATTTGATACTTTTGTTTGCATTGTTATTTAGACCTTTGGATGCATTTTTGTAGCCTTTGATTTGATTAATCGATTTTTTGAGATTATGGAACTTTTATTTTGAGTTGTTAACATACGTTTTGAGACTTTCGGAATGTTAATTACTGTTATTTGAATTTTTTGTAAACCCATTTTGTTTTGGGGTTTTTTATGATTCGTTGTACTTTCTTTTGTACGTTTGATCGCGAATTTCGCTATGAAACAATAAAGTACGTGTCAAAATTGGACTCAATGAATGGACTATTGGAATTTGGAGACGACTGGCTCGATCGTCAAATTGCGGCGAATGCAATTATTGGAGAATGCCTTTAGCACCTTTGACCTTGAATGCATCAGTTCTCCGATTTGATGATTTTGATTTCGACCACTACGCCCGTCGTTTTATTTTCAGCTATGTTTATTTACTGCAGGCGCACGGAACGCTAGGGTTTGTCGTTCCTACCTCAAGAAGAGCCTGATTTGTCAAATATTCGTCGCGAAATTTGTTCCTGGACGTTGCTCTCGAACCTTTACTCCATGTTGCATCGTTAAGACCATGGACAGCAGTTTTGGATTCCATGTTGCATCGTTAGGACCATGGATTGATCGTTATTTGGATTCTATGTTGCATCGTTAAGACCACGGATTGGTCGTTAATTGGATTGTTGTTTTTGGAACTTGAGCTTCGTCGGACTGACCGAAATCATCTCTTACGAGAAGTCAAATTAATGATGTTGCCACCTTGTCTCTCGCCAAAGACCGTCTATTGAAACGCGAGTGTTTTTTCATTTTTGAGAATTTCATATATTTAAGTGACCTCACAAACATTAGCATTTTTTTTCTTTTGTGCCTAAAGCGAATTTTGCAGCTTTTAATCATATTCCATTGACGTGAATTTCTTTACTAAGTGGAAAACATTTGTTCGCGAATGGACACTGAACATTCCGATTTTGCTAAGTGAGTCTTGCAGCCTAGAGCTCGTTCAACCATTTTCCTTTTGTTTGATTTTCTCGAGCTGCCTGTAGCTCATTTATTTTATCGATTGTATTTTGATGTTCATTTTAGAATTGTCAAATTTCTGTTTAAAACTGATTTGTCTTGAAATGCATTAGGGTTGCTTTACCTTTTTGAACTGTCAATCAATTATTCTGTATTGTTTCCATCTCATTGTTTCAATTGCGATTTTTCAGATCAGAAAATATTCTTTTACTACTCAAACCCTTTGTACTCAAGTGAATTCTAACATTGTATTCATCACTCTTTTCCACCTTTCCGAAGGAGGAGGGATTTGTAACGAAGATTTTTGGTGAACAAAAATCTCCGTTTTAAGTTATCCTAGTTGTAAATAACGCATCTTAATCTGTAGTTTTAGATCTATTTTGTTCATTTAAACCCCCCCCCCCCTTTAGAAAATACGATTTATTTAATTAATATGGAATCGCACCTGTAGCCATAGTTCGTAAGTTTAGACAGAATAGAAGTTTTAATCCGTCTGTTTATTTTGTTATAAAGAACAAGAGAAAGATAAGTAAATTGAGTTGAGTGTGTGTGCGAGGAGCGCACGGAGTCGGCGCTGGCCAGGCCGACTTTCTGCTTCCTCCTTGGCGCGCAAGCTCAGCGTCGCATAGAGGTTCCCCCTTTTCCCGTTAGATCGCTCCACCGTCTATTCTTATTTATTGCTCCCGAAAGTTCCCCATTTTGAATATTATTGTAATTTAAATATTTGTTATAGTTTTTGATTATGCTCACCATCTGGGAGAATTTAGCCCCTTTTTAGTGATGTAGGTTTCGTCTCTTTTAATTGTATATAGCTATTGTTTTTTCATTGTTGAAAACTGAAATCTCGTTGTTTTTAACATTTTCCGTTTTTATGCCCCTTTACCGTGTACATTTTTACGTTGCTTGACAGCCGGGCGTAAGTCACGGAGCTTCTACTTCGGATATCGTCCTAGTTAGCGGGAGCACGCGTTGAGTCGCATCCGCGCTAGGACAAATGATCCGAAGTTGGTTCTTTGACTTGCCGCCTCGAATATTTTTGGGCGAATTTCGTTTAACGATAATCGCATGAGTTATCATCGGTTGAGGTGCACGCGTTGAGTCGCATCTCCTGATGAATACTCTTTCCTTTCTTTTCAGGTTGCCCCCCCCCCTTTAAATGAGTCTTAAAGGGCGAGTTTTGATTACTTATTGAACTTACTGAGAAAGTTCGATACATTTCATTGTTAGTATCGAATCGATTGATTGGACTTTGTGAATTGTCCCATTTGTTGGACAGCTCGTTGTTCGCCATTGTGATGCGATTTTGTACCTGCTTTTTTGAATTGCGCCTTTTGTGTCAGGCGAGGTTTTGTATTTGGGTTGTAGCCCAGTTTTGTAGTATTTTGATTTGTTTGGTAGTATTTAAATACATAGATTTTTTTGTGTTTGAAGCCCTGAAACTTTGAGTTTAAACTTTTTTGTCTCGTGGAGACGATTTATTTAGTTGTTTCATGCCTGGTTGTCGGAAAGTATTTACCACAGTCCCTACTTTCGTATTACCAGGTGGGTGCACGCGTTGAGTCGCATTCTGGGTAATATTAAAGTTGCGTTTTGACTAATAGTTTGATTGTATATACTTCGACATCCTTTGGAACCCTTTTTATTTTGTCTTCAATGGAAGACTGGCGCCCGAATCCAGGAATCACCACTGCAGTTATCAGGCACAATTTCTAAACGGGTTGGGCTCGTATTGTTGCGTATATTTTCCCCCGTTAGACCCCGGACCCCCCTTCCTACCTTGGGGGTATTCCATACCCCCCAGACCCCCCGGTGAATGGCGCCCCCCTAGTCCACCATCCCGCGCCCCCTCAGGTGAGCCAGTCCGGGCCTGCGTACAGCCTCTTACCAGTGGCGTAGCGTGCAATTTGGCAACGTTGTAGTGTGTCCATTTAAACCCATATAAAAGGTCGAATGCGAAGGTGTTCACCGAACACCCAATCGTTCGATCTTTTTCATGTGTTCAAATGGAAGAACTGTAACGTTGCCAAATTGCACGCTACGCCACTGCCTCTTACATAGATCGATATAATAATTTTAATGAAGCTGGAGCTGGTTTATTTTAGCCATGTCTTGAGTGAGAGACACTATCGCTAACCTTTCCTTTGTGTGTTTGAGAATGGAATTGCGTCATTGAAGTATGAAGGCGCTTTATTCTGACACGTACTTACAATCACGGCCAGCGACAATTTTATTTTCTGCTTATGCCAAATTAAAGCGAATTGAATAGACATAGAGAGAGAGAGAGTAAATTGATATAAATCTTGATGAGAGTATAAGGATTGGAGTAGAGCTATACTATTTATTGAATTAATCCGTTAGTCCCGCAACTTCATTGGAATATTGCGCACCAGTATGCGGGTTGCATTAAATCATCGACGCAGGCACGCAGGACATGAACCACTTGAACGACAATTATAAATTGAGGTTCAACACGAATATTTTTAGCGAGAAAATTACTGATTAAGTGAGGCAATTGTGTTTCAACAAAAGGTGAATGCACAATTGATAGTAAATGGAGCTGTTGCAAAATTTTGCTACAGGCTTATTAAGAGTTACTTACAGGGTAAAACCCTGTAAAAATAACAATGAGCGCACTAAAAAATCACGAAATCCACTCCTAAACTCACAAAATACTTTGAAACGCGAGACCGTAATGGCGGCCGGGGCCGCGGTTTTCATTGGGGTTCCCTAGAGTCCCTATATGTAGAGAGTTAAGACAAGAGGGTAGTCAACTTCTGATTGGTCGATGAATTTTAGGCTCTACGGACGCCGCCATTGGATGCGATTTTGCACTTTTGTTTTGTTTACCAACGGTCTTTTACAGATAAAAGAGTTAATTTGCGACGAATCTGTTAATTTTAATCATAATGCACCACAAGAATGTCCATAAATCTCAAAAGAATCATTAAAAAGCGTTAATACATGTCGATCAACAAAAACAGGGAAAGATTACATCGTTTCAAACTTAGCGGAACTGTAATCTTTGCTGTGGAGCAAAACACAACAACGGCCTCAGAATGTAAACAAATGTGCAAAATCGCATCCAATGGCGGCGCCCATGATTTCTCTTGTCTTAACTCTCTACATATAGGGACTCTAGGGTTCCCTATCTTCAATCAGCGCCATCTACACTGTCAGAAAAATTAACACAATTTTTCGGTGAATATGGGAACTGGGTCAAATCTCGCACAAAATCGGTGTTGATTTTTCTGTGTTCATTTTTATGCCGTGCGTTTTCAACACTAATTCAATCAACAAATGTTTCATAACACTCGGACTTGAGTTGATTTTCAAACATATTTAGAGTGCTTTCTTGTGATAATTCTGAAATATCGTGTTCCTCTCTTATCTAATGTTGTTTCATTCCACTTTAGCCGAGTACATAATTCGCTAAATTCGGTGTGACTGATCCCGTGTTCAAAGTTCTAGGCGACTCAAGTTATGTCCCATTCTACACATACTATCTGGCTCGTCACAGAAGTTTGGTGTATTCAGACTATGTATTCGTGTTATTCATCAATGAAACTCGTGTTCAGTTCCTCACCACCTGTGTTTCAAGTTATCAAAATCTGGTGTGACTCAAAACGTTTTCTGAGTTCTGAGCTTTTCACGGTTTGTTGTACTGAACACTAGTGGAGTAATTCATCACCGAGTTTCAGTGTAACTGAGTCTTTTTTTTTTGTTCCTCTCTACACAATATGTTTTTATTTCTACACTCCTTGTGTAGTTTGTAATCGATATTCGGAGTGAATAAACCGACCCTTCATGCTCACCACTACTCAAATTGTGCTCAGTTGAACACCAATTTCGTTGTTGATTTACCGGATTTGGTGTGACAGAATCAACTATCTGAGTTCTTCACCTTCCAAATGTTGTATTGAAATATTGTTGTATTACGGTATAATATTAACCAATTTAGTGTTGAAACGCACGGCAAAATTTATAATATAAATATTTACACAGATTTTGTGCGCTATTTGACCCAGTTCCCATATTCACCTAAAATTGAGCACAAAGTACACAGCATTCGTGTGATATTTTAAGTTTTATAGTCTGTTCAGCGAGTTAAGAGCCATGGGCTGCCGAGCGAAAACGCATTATTTGACAACACTGCTGGGCATTCAAGAAAGATGTGAGGCAAATTAAAAAGGATCTCTTATTGTCAGTTCCTCCAGAGGCGAGTTTGGAAGATCCGTCCCTGGACCATCTTTTGTTCAACTGCTACCGCTAACTTCATTGTTTTGTAACGTTTTCTTTCAAATTCTGCGTTCTTTCTGAATTTTCTTTCCGCGAATTTAAAGACAAATTATGACCACATGTTCGATCTTAGCGCAACTTTTCCTTGAGATGGACTCGAAATTTCACGCAAATAGGCCAAGGTTTGTCAGAATTATCAGAGTGAACTCTGAATTTTCCTGAACTCATCATTCACCTATCTCGAGCTATTTGCTTGAAATTTGGAGTCAATCACAAGGAAAAATTGCGCTGAGATCGAATATGTGGTCAGAATTTGTCTTTAAATTTCCGGAAAGAAAATTCGGATAGAACACAGAATTTAAAGAAAACGTTACAAAACAATGAAGTTAGCAGTAGCCGTTGAACAAAAGATGGTCCGAGGACGGATCATTCAAACTCGCCTTTGAAGGAACTGACAGTGAGAGACCTTTTTAATTTGTCTCACATCTTTCTTAAATACCCAGCAGTGTTGTCGAATAATGCGTTTTCGCTCGGTAGCCCATATGGCTCTTAACTCGCTGAACAGACTTTAGGCCTACATCGTTGCCTGGCAGCGCGGAAATAATCGTACAAATGTTTAGACGCGTTGCGCCCTGCTCGGCAACACTGCACATTCTCCATCTGTACTCCTCCAAAGACTTCTTTGTACTCTTCCAAGAGGTCGAATTCAGAAGGTGCACATGTATCAAGAAGGTTAGATATATTTAGTGGGTGTAAATGGAGAAGTCGCAGCGTTGCCATACGGAATGAGACGCCACTGCATTAGAATTTCTTTCAGCATATAAGAAATGAAGTCAAATTCGTTTAACTGTAGATGCATGAATTAACTTATGGACTAAATGTTGGATTTCATGTGCTTCAGTGCTGAACTTGAAATCAATTTGAAGGAAGTTCTGATGAATTTTAGGAATACAATGGAGCGAGATTTCATGAAAAAGATAGTCTTTCAGAGATAAGGACGCACCTCATAAAGGTCTCATTCGGTGCTGACTTAAAATAATCGGATGTTTATAAAATTATCAAAGATATTGAAAAAATAAAATAATGTATTCAAAAAATTTTCCGTGAAAAGAAGAAAAAAAACTTAATCTATGTACACTGAAAAAAAGGGTCGCGCTCTAGACATAAAAAGTTTGTGCCCAGAACACGAGCGGCATGGACAATATGTATACACCAGTACCAAACGTGCTCTGGGCACAAACTGGCACAATTTTTAAACTTGTTCTGAGGATGAATTTGGGGCGAGATCTGGAACGGGTTCAGGACCCGAGCTTACGAGGGACCCTCATCTGGGATGGTTACCACACCCGTCCCGGGATGTACTTCGCAGGCGCATCCCGGGACGGGTTCTGAACGCAAACTTAATCTGGGATGGTTGCCACACCCGTCCCGGGATGTACTTTCAGCACGATTTATACTGTGATTACTCATCAAGCAGAAAAACATAAAATCAAATACGTGCAGGAAGGTGGAATTTTCGTTGATTAAATAAACACGAACAAAATAAGATACACAAGTTTCGAAAAAAGACAAGACAAGAAAACAACAGATTACTGGGCAAACACTCACCAACACATGATCATAACAAAGATTTAGGTACACAGGTATCCTAACGTACAGGAAATGTGCAAAAGCACCACTACTTCACTAATTCACTTTCTTGAGGGAACTCAGAATAAAAATTTCCCATAACATTCACTAACTTTTGAGCACAAGACTCGAGAAGAAAACGCAAAATTATAAACGGTTATACAATCGCCATTTCTGCAATCTATGTTGATGCATTGGGGCCCTTATACCTACTTAAAGAGGCACAACTTTGACTAAACAAACACAAACACGATAGGATACACGCGTTTCTGAAAATGACAAGACAATAAAACTTCGGATCACTGCAAATACACAAAACATTCCGTTTTGTTTTGAAAATGGACGCTGATTTTCGCGCGAATTCGTACACCGCACAGCTCATGTCAGAATTGCTCTTAATTGACAATCCATATAAGCCCTAATCACCGTGAAATACCAACATTACTTGTATTAACTTCACTTAGAACTTGAGTTGAAAACTTTCACTGAGTGTAAGGTCGTTTTAAATCATGATTTTTTTCCTCTCGCGAGACGCGTGACGGAGGGCGTCGTCATTATTTGTAACTATTATTTGTAAGGTTGATGAAAACCTGTTGGGTTTCGTTAACGCGAGAGTAGAGGGCGAAAGCAGCCCCTTAACACAGCCACTGTGAAGGTAAAAGTTAAAAGGTTTGATGTTAAATCCTGTTACTAACGATACTAGAGCTGCGGGGAAAGGAAAGAATAGACGAATGTCACATCGGTCGGTATAGTCGATATGCAGCAAGCAACGGCACTCTTATGTACAAACCCATCTAAATTTGTTGTTTGATGAATCCGGACCGATGAGATGTGGCATTATTTGTCTATTCTTTTCTTTCCCTTGCTCTACTAATGAGAAAAAATTAAAAAAAATGCAAAGACGCGGTTACCATAAAGAAGCGAGAAAAACCGCACGGACCTTCTACGACTAGAGCAACGAAACGACTGAAGACTGAAGAGGTGTGCTGTCATGGCGACCATGATGGCGACGAATCTCACACAATGCTTCAGCAAAGCTTAACACAAACTGTGTTCAGGCTCACACAAGAAACTCAATGCGTATGTGTCTTCACTCAACATTACTCAAGAGGAGTAGCAGAGAACGAACACGTGAGTGAAGAAAGAAATTACCATTGTAATCTCATACTCAGACTCGGCACCGCTTTTCCTGAAATTGTGTAATGTATTGCCCTTGATACTGAATTAATTCATCAAACAAAAAAGGTGATCTTTTACGAAAAAAAACACAAAGATAGAAGGAAAGAACCGGCGTTCGAGTAAAGAGAACGACAAATGTTGTAGACTTAAATACTCCAATTTGCGTGAGTCTGAATTCAGTTTGTGCGGATGATTGTGTACAGCACCAAGGTAATTCATGGTCCAATTCGACTTTTTATTCACACAATATAGGGCAGTTGAGTCGTTTTTTTTAAATGCAGATTATAAAAGAAGAGAACAAATCAAGGATTTTTGTTGTTTTTGTTTTCTATACTTTTACTTTTGGATATGAATATTTTGGACTTTGCGACGTAAACACAGAAAAAAAAGGATGTGCTCCAGACACGATCTATATACACACCAGTACGTAACGTGCTCAGAGCACAAACATTTCAGGTTCTGGACACGACGGGATACGTTTCAGACGCAAACTCAACCTAAATAGATTGCGCTCAGAACTCGTTCCCGTACTGGTGTGTACGTTCGTGTCTAGAACACGGAAAGTTTGTGTCTGAAGCACGTCCATTTGATTTTGTGAAACTGAGTAAGCCTGAACCAAAATTGTTTGTATTACTGGCCTGCGGGCCGATCCTTGAAATTCCCGACTTTTGGATGGACTAGATAGGAATGGAAAGGGGTGGTTGGCGGAGATGAGTCACGTGGCTGCCAAGTCTGATGAAGATACAGAATTTATCTAATTGGTCATCAGATGATCTTAGACTGCCCGATAACCAATTGGATAAAGTCTGTATTTTCATTAGACTTGGCAACCACGTGACCTATCTCCGCCAATCACCCCTTCCCATTCTTATCCAGTCTCCCCAAAAGTCGGAAATTACAAGGATCAGCCCGCTGGTAACTTCGGAGATCGACCACTTTGTTCGATTTTTCATTCAATCGTAATTTAACACAGAAATAAGAACCGAACGAAGATCACACAGTTCAGGATCAAATTCGTGATACTTTACACACTCATTCAGTGATTGGTCGTTTACACAACTGAGCTAATCGAACACACGATTCGATCGTTTGCTCACTGTAAAATACACAAAATGAGTACAAGACGTGCAGGCTTTCGAGTGAATTGAGTGATAATGTTGTTGTTGTGTACTACAGCAAGTGTAATTTAAAACCTATATTATTTGATGAGGTTTACACAAAACTAACTTCGTTGGCACTCAATTTCGTTTGTGTGTACACACTTGTGTGATTTAGGATTCTATCATTCTGTTTGTAAAAATACTCTGAGTTGTGGCATTTTACACCCACAAAACTATTTTTACTCAATTTTGTTGTTATCAAATTTTTCTCTGTGTTAGAACAGTGTCATTACACACCATCTGTAAACTGTTGCACCACGCCTTGTGTAATGAACAGCCAGAAAGTGGAGGCAAGGAAAATTCTTGATTCATTTACTCAACTCGTGTGGTAATGAATTGAAATTGAGTGAAGATATACCTAGAGAGTGACTGTGTAAAAATTTATCATGAACTGTGCGAGGTCACACAGACGTTTGACAGAAGTTTTACACAATTTTGATCACACAAAGTTACACAAGTAACACAAAGGAAATTTATTTCTAACAGTGTACACGAGGTGTTCTCGCAACACCACACAAGAAGAAGAAGAAGCATACAATTGTCATAAGAAAACCGCGGCCTCGGCCGCCATTACGGTCTCGCATTTAAAAGCATTTTGTGAGTTTAGGAGTGGATTTTGTGATTTTTTTAGTGCGCTAATCGTTATTTTTACAGGGTTTTACCCCATTATCAACCATTATTAAGCCTGTAGCAAAAGTTTGCAACAGCTCCATTGTATTTTCTTATAATATCAACAAACCAATGGATTTGATGTAAAAAAAAAATAGCATAAGGTGCTTGCGCTACGCGACTGCACCTAAAAAAGTGAATTACGAATAATACGAAACTAAACTTTCTCCACCAAAATTTGATTCGATATTCACCCTTTCAATATCATACGCTCGAGTTATTCGTTTTTGTATAACTCGATCTCTCAGCCATTAGTGACAGCGAAAGTTACTCCAAATTGAATGTGAGTTGAAGAAGAATATTTTATCGAGTGCCTTCAATTATCGGGATAGGCAAAATGAACTCCACGAAGAATCAATATTTAACTACCCTCTAAATTTAAGCTAGTGCTATACAGGGTGTTGAAAAACTGTTCCCGAATATTTCAGGGGCGGATTTTACAGGTCAAAATAAGACTTTTTTTTCCTACAAACATGTGTCCGAAAATGTCCCCCTTTTGAGCTACAGCCCCTCAAAGTTTTAAAAAATTTACGGTTTTTTTGGAATAGCGACCACTAATAGGAACCAAAATGTCCTAAAAATTGGTGTTACTAGGTAATTTTACGTATAAAATCCATTAATGACCTCGAGAAATTCAGAAATTGAGTCTGACTGTACTTTTCACGCAATCTTGTACCTTTAACAGCACGAATTTTATGTCACAGATTAAAAATTTGAAGAATAATTACCAAAATCAGATGCGAAAAACCCTTAGAAAGATTATTGGTCCTCTTTGTTTCTTTCGATACGACGCGTTTTAAGCGAGATAATCGCTGCACAGTGTAGAAAAGTCAGCGCTTTTACCATTAAAAGCGGCAGTGAGTATGCAACCCGTCTCTCCGCTGCTTCTTCGGGCCGGCCGCTATAGTTAAAGCGCTGACTTTTCTACACTGTGCAGCGATTATCTCGCTTAAAACGCGTCGTATCGAAAGAAACAAAGAGGACCAATAATCTTTCTAAGGGTTTTTCGCATCTGATTTGGGTAATTATTCTTCAAATTTTTAATCTGTGACATAAAATTCGTGCTGTTAAAGGTACAAGATTGCGTGAAAAGTACAGTCAGACTCAATTTCTGAATTTCTCGAGGTCATTAATGGATTTTACACGTAAAATTACCTTGGAACACCAATTTTTAGGACATTTGGTTCATATTAGTGGTCGCTACTCCAAAAAAACCGTAAATTTTTTAAAACTTTGGGGGGCTGTAGCTCAAAAGGGGGGCATTTTTGGACACATGTTTGTAGGGGAAAAAAGTCTTATTTTGACCTGTAAAATCCGCCCCTGAAATATTCGGGAACAGTTTTTCAACACCCTGTAGATTTGACTTTTTCCAGTAACCTGAACCTGGTATCGTAACAGATTAAATATAAAAAATGAGAAAAAGAAAACAAAAAATATTAAATAATTTGGTTCTAAAATTCATCAATCTTTTCCACACGCGGCTAAAAATCTGAACATATGTTGACTACGAAATATTCTTCTGCGTTTTTTTGTTTTGTTTATTGTTTTTTGTTGTTGTTTTTTTGTTTTTTTTTTTTTGTTTTTGTTTTTGTTTTTTTTCATTTTCATTTTTATTACTCGGGTCTTTGTTTCGTCATACTGTTGATTAAGCGTATGTATTGAAAGTTGTATATGTATGTATAGATCAATTGAATTAATTTAAACATTTTCAGGCATCCGTTTTTGAAAATGGATGCGAAGGATCTGCTTGGACGTGGAACGAAGAGAGGCAGCAATTTTACTACCACTCATTTCTGCCAGAGCAGCCTGATCTCAACCTTAGGAATCCAAGAGTCTTGCAGTCATTGAAAGTAAGGCCAATTACTGAATGGGAGGATAAGGGGAATGATTCATTTCCGATTAACAAGTTCACATTTAGAGCTATCAATTATTTTTGGAAAAGCTGCACTTCTTTTGAACAACGGGGGTGGCAAATCTTACGGAGGCGTACGCCACATATTTGATCTCGATACAGTGGATCTTGAATGTATAGTGGAGAACCAAAAAAAAAAAAAAAATACATCGACAATTCCTGCCTGGGGATAGGCTATCCGCAACACTTATCTCGATGAATTTCAGCATTGCATGTGGCCTATCTAAGCCAAAATCTAAGGAGTTGTCTCACACTCTTTTTGTCCCCAACTTCACGACGACCATAGAAGGCTCTGAAGCTTATATAAATATAGTCTACACTTAAATATGCGCTATGAACTGCAATACCCGTTTTCTTATCTCTTCTGAGAACTTTCCAAACATACGTTTCAGGACTTTTAAATCGTGTTTGAGGGTGGGGGTGGAGGGGGGTCTTGAATTTATATTTAGGACTGGGCACTACCGAATTGGCTCCCAAATGGCCGAATTGCCTCCGGGTCGAATTGACTCCGACCAAAATTTTTGAAAAAACTAAAATGGGAATGGAATGATTCACAGCAATTTGTTGTCCTGGTGTCAGTGGATGAAAAAGATACCTAACCTGCTGCAACGTAATTTAACGTGAGGACGTCGATGTTTTAATGCCATTATGTAGGGCGGACTCAAAAACAGCGAACACAATAGTGACATTCGATGTATTTGCTCGCAATTTAGATAAAGCAAGAGCAGTAGTGAATCCTTTTTTTATCAGGGAGGAGGCAAAAAACAACTAAAACAAGTGAAACATACATGGATAAATAACTAAGGCCGAAATTGTAAATAATTGATGAAATTGTCCTGGGCAGCATTTAAATGCAAGTACCATCAACAAAAATTTTAGAGAAGATTTTTAAGGAATAGGATTTTTAAGTTCGTCTCATGGGAAAATATGAGAATGTTGTTTTCCGCTTTTTTTAAATTGTTTTTTTTTTATTTTTTTTCCCATAAAATTTGTCGGAGCCAATTTGACCCGGAGCCAATTCGACCGGCCTCGGACCGGAACCAATTCGACTCGGAGCCAACTCGGCCGGAGCCGATTCGGATGTACCCTTAGGACTTTAAGGGCTTGTTAAAACAAATGTTGGGCAAACCATGGGAAAATGTTGGGGCTTTTTTGAGGACTACTTATGCTAATTTGGAGGACTATATACTAAGGCATATTTTGAAGACCTCTCATAGTCTCAATCCGGCATTTTTTCTCTTTGGCCTTTTTCTATTTGATTTTCTTTGTCAATCCTGTTTTCTTTTGCTAGAATGGGTTATACATAGGTTGAAAAAGACTAAAAGTAATGGGTATCCCCTTATATCATAAAAAGCAAATTGCTTCGTTAGCTAATTTATTTTCAGATTACTTTAGATCATTAAGAAGGCAACACTCTCTGACTACACCATTTGTACCTATTTCATCGGCCGTATAGATTCTACTCAGAAATTGAATATGTATAGGTATAGTGTCGGTAATGTTTCCCATTCGTGATTTTCACAATTTTTAAACTAACATTTTGATTAACGAATGCAGGATATCTTGTTATTCTGGGTGAAAAAAGGTGTGAAAGGCTTTCGATTTGACGCAGTGCCTCACCTGGTTGAGGATGAACAATTTAGAGATGAGGAACCTTACTCACATGTTTACACTAGGAATTTGCCCGAAACATACGAGGTGATTCAAGATTTTCGCGCTTTCTTAGACTCATGCGGCAAGAAGATGAAAACCGACTTGTAAGTTTTCACGTACTCTGATTTTCCCCCATTGTATACACTAAATTAGTATACGTTAAATAAGCTTGTAAAATAAATTACATCCTTGAGCGTAAGAACAATATGGGAACATACATGTTAATCAGCTAAAACAAAATAAAAATCGAATAAGAAGATTGATAAATTAACTTCTGTCAGCTCACAAATATTTACCTACAGCCACAAAAACCGATGCGGTGTTGCGGGTTTTTTAATTTTATTTTTATATAGGTTTCGAAGCAATCTACTTTTTCAGCGACACTGATTGTGAGTGTCTGTACCTATAGAATATTCATCAAGTAACCATCGCTGCAAGGGTAGTGATTCAAAATCTCCTTTCGCAGCATGGAAGGAATGATAATAAATTAGAAGGGTCACCGGGCACCCCCTCCCCCAAGGTACTTCTCATCATACAAATAGTTTTATTTCACTGCTTTTCGCGAATGAGATCTGCCACTCTACTCCATAGGAATTCATGCTCTATTAATAGCAAGTGTTAGCAAAAGTTTACAAAATACCAATTGAAATTATTAAACCTGCATATAAATGCTTATAATCTTATATTTTTATTAATTTAATTACTTAACGTGCATTATTATTTTTTGGCAATCATAGATTCATGACAGTGGAGGCCTATTGTAACACGAGCAATACTATGGCTTACTACGGTACCGAAAACAGACCTGGGGCCCATTTCCCGTTCAATTTCCTGCTGCTCACCAATTTCCGGAAGCACACAGACGCTAATGATCTGAACAAAACCATCAGCACATATTTGAACGGTCTGACTAAAACTCAACATCCGAATTGGGTGGTGAGTAAACTATTTCGAATGTAATCTTTCCGGTTTTATATAGTTGAAACTAATATAAGCCTCTACAACACCTGAAAATTAGTTTGCAGCACTTTGAAAGAAGTGATCGCTGATTAATCGGTTCCAGTGGCGGCTCGTGCGATTGACAAATATGTTTTTTTTTAACCATTTAATTCTCGCTTATCAAATGATTCCAGTTTTCTAAAAAGTTTGTTTGAACGCTAAACTTTGTAGAGCATTGTCAATGGCAAATATTAAAGTATCATAACCACTGGACTTTTGGGTGCGTTGTTGGCGAATCAAGTGTGAAAATTCAACTGCAAGAAACGTGCTATTGTGTCGGAGAAAGAACTACAGAAAGTTTCAGTAATTACACATTATTTTTTTCAGCAAGGGAGAATGATGCAAAGAGCGTCCAATTCAGGTGTTTTCAGTGGATTGCGGATTAAGCTCCTACGCCAGAGCTGCCGATTTGCGTAGATTTACTGACATTTTTAAATTCACCGATGATTCCACCGGTTGAGAAAAGATTACAAAGTTCAATTAAGTGGATGACTGTAATGCACGGAAATACTCTGATCTGTAATATTTTTTCAATCGGTGGAAACGCCGTTAATTAGTTAAAATATACCGGCTGAGAAAAGAATAAAAACGCTAATATTTTCGTGCATTACAGCCATACACTGAACTCAACTCTGTAATCTTTTCTCAACCGGTGGAATCTTCGGTGAATTTAAAAATGTCATTAAATCTACGCAAATCGGCAGCTCTGTCCTACGCCTACGTGCTTATAAATCTGCTAAGTGTCGATTCCCTCTCTGATTCAATCGTATCCGGATTCAAATCCACGCATGGACATAGACAACTCTTTGAAGTTTAGAAGTAGACTAATTTTGCAGCTTATAATATCTCTTGGTCTGTTTTTGTAGACTGGTAATCACGATTGGTCCAGGCTCATGTCTCGGATGGGCGACTCTAAATGGACTGCATTATCCGTTATCACACTTGCTATGCTCCTCCCAGGCACGGCCATCATCTACAATGGGGACGAAATCAACATGTCCAGCTTCTTTGATATTGACACGGACGAATGCCCGCCTGAAGTTGCTTATGACGACCGCACACCATTTCGAACCCCATTCCAATGGTCACCTGATAGAAATGCAGGTTAGTAGATAAGTTATAAGGGATAGGTGGTGTAGGTGGGGGATGGATTTATTTGTTGCCGCTGATATGAGAGCTGTCTGTTAAAAGACAATTATAGTGCGGTGTTATGAAATTCAACGGTTAGCCTACAATGCAAGCATCACTCATATCGGTTGTAATCATTTGAGTCCCTATAAGGTGGGTGCGCCATAAATAAATATGAAAATATGAGTAGTATGTCTTTTGTCGTTGTCAGTGAGAAAATTGAAAGTATACATTTTTCAGGGAAAAAATCCTGAAATGTCAGTTTAAAAAAATTTCAGAAAGTGGTTTTACTAAGAGCACAGAGTCCAAATAAGTCCATTTGCTGAAATTGGGTTAAAGAAAATAGTTTCAGCCAGATTCTTTCGTCAAAAATACAAACTTTTATTAGATAAACTGGTAGAAACCAAAATAGAGTATGAAACGTGTTTTGAAGTAAAAAAAAATTATCGAAAAAAGTGTCATAAGAGATAAATAAATGTTCGAACTAAAAAAGTCAAAGGTGAAAAGTTTTAAAGTAAAGATATCTGCCGAATAAGACTTAAACTTTACAAGTATCTTCTAATCGACTGTAATGAAAGTAAGTGACTGACCAGTGACCACGCAACCCTTTTCCCTTCTCTAAACTATGGCCCTACAACCCCCACCCCCCTCAAATATCCTCCTAGCCTTTTTAAGTATATCTTCCCTTTGTTTGTTTTTCGCTCGCAATATTTGCAGGAATCAACGAAAAATAAAAAAAAAAATAAAAATCATAAAAAAAAAAATAAAAATCATTATTTAATCAGAAGAAGAAATGCGAAGCAAGAATATGTCAGGTTTTGACACAGATTGGTCAAGTTAGACCAATGTAATGAATGAAAAAAGCTCTCTCCCTGATGCATGCTTTTTTTGATGGGTACTTGATGGTGACCAAAACACTGCAGTTGTCGTCTCATCACATGTTGGGTGCTAATGGTGGGGAAAAAGATGATTCGTGTTTTTTTCAGCATGCACATTCTATAAAAGTCATGTTGTAGGGGAGCTGCGTGCTTATATACGATTTTTACAACCGATTGAAGGCAGGTGGCGGTGGCCTTATTCAGGTACTGACATGGCCTAATTTGGCGCACCCACTTTATACTTACTATGAATTATTATTAACATCGCAGTTAATGTGCCAAGTTGGAATCCGCATTTCTGATTGGCTCTCAAATTTAAGCTCTCACAGAACTCAGAAGCTCCAAAAGGTAAAATGCAAATGGCGGAAGTTCTGTATACTTTTCGCACTCGCTCATTTTACACATTTACCTAGTACCGTGGCCGCCGTAATTGTTGTTGATTTTTCTTCTGCCTTAATGTTATTCTGGAGGACATTATCTTTTATAATAACGACCTTTACTGTTAAGAACCGGTCCCTAACCTATTTGAAACAGCGGCAACAGCGCCATCTGCCATTTGCATTTTTCCTCTTGAAGGGGGATCCTTTATTTTCCGGCCGGAGAACGCATTTATAGCCCCTTCTTTTCTGGTGGTCGAGACTCGAGAAGGGCATGTGAGGCTCGGAATCGCACACATCAGCAGATAGAAAAAAAACTCCTAATTCTTAATTTTGAGTGTCACCACAGTATCCTAACGCTGTCATTTCTTATTTGATACTCAGGCTTCACCAGGGCAGCAAAACCATGGATTCCAATTAATCCTGACTATGTAAACGTGAACGTCGAATCAGAAGGCACGCGTACTAGGGATGGCTTCCTGGCTAAAGTCAAAGAGCTGATACAGCTGAGGAAACGGTTAGCTTTCGTGAAGGGTACGACTAAAACTTTCGTGAGAGCCTGGAACGTATTCGGTTTCATAAGGTCAGTATATAATTTAATTCTTTCTAAAAGAATAATGGCAACAAACACATAAGATATGTCTATCATTTTTAATCTAGTAAGGAAAAAAGACATTCGCGGATACCATGGGTGCTCGCAGCGGGGGGCAAGGAGGGCTCCCCTCTGGAATTCGGAACAATCAAACCTTAACGATGAAAAATAAAGGAACTACAGATGAAATATTAATTAAATGAGTAGGAGTTGACAAACTTTATTCTTCGTTCACTTAACAATGAAAAATAAAGGAACCAAAGATGAAATATTAATTAAATGAGTAGGAGTTGGCAAACTTTATTCTTCGTTCACTTAACAATGAAAAATAAAGGAACTAAAGATGAAATATTAATTAAATGAGTAGGAGTTGACAAACTTTATTCTTCGTTCACTTTATAATTTCTATTCTTTTTTTGCAAGGAATAGTTATAGCAAGCCTTTTTTTTACTATCATTATCATCTTTTGTCACTTAATTCAACATATCAAACGTGTCAAAATTATTATTGCTTGAAACATCTATAACATAACTTAAAATTGTACCATTTACAAGACAAATTTAAGTTTTTTTATTTTTTTGGAGGAGGGAGGGGGCTGTTTTCTATATCTGCCTATTACTGGGTGGTGTCCCTCAGACCTTACATTGAGGTTTAAAAATTTGAGGTTTTCAAAATATCAAACATGTCAAAATTGTATTGCTTCACTGAAAAAAGCTATAGTCATAATACCAGATTCTATAGTCATATTACCAGAGGCACAACGATATGTGGACGACTGAAAGTCTAGTACTTTGACCAGAAAATTCTGGTGTTAATACCAGAGTATGGTCGTAGAACTAGAATTTCGTAAAAAAAAAAAAAAAAAAAAAAAAATTCAAGAGCCATGGTACAAACACTAGAATTCTGGTAATTGTACTATATCCCTTACATAGGTTCAAATATATTTTATTCTAGTAATCTTTTCTTTTTCAATGTTGAAACATAGCTACCATAACTTAAAATTGTACCATTTAGAAGACAAATTTAACTTTTTTCTTTTTTTGGGGGAAGAAAGAGGTCCCGTACAATCACTGGGTGGTGTCCCTGAGAGCTTCCATTGAGGTTCAAAAATCCCCCCCCCCTGGAAATTTTTCTGCGGGCGCCCAAGTTGGACAGTTCATGCGTCTTCTCAAATCTCAATGTCGTTCTTCAAAACTGCCACCATTCTGTAAAGTATAGTTCTACTGTTTGATCATATAACGGACATTTGTAAGAACAAAGGAAACTATTTTTTTGTTATTCCCTGTGAACGATAGACGCTTTGAATGTATGCAGCAGAATGTTTTTTTCTTCCTTTCTTTCTTTCTAAATTCTTTCTTTTCTTTGAAAAAAAAAAAAGATTAGGTAAAGTTGGAAGACTTTAAATGATTTTTTTCAGTTTCTAGTGTTTAATTTCCGTTTCCTAACCAATTTTTCTCAAGGTAAGTAAGTGCTCTCAGATAAGGTTTGAAAAACTAAATAAAACCAATATCTTAAGATAAAAAATCCGAGAGAGGATTTCCGAAATTGTTATCTTTTTCCGTGAGAGGACTAAGTTTTCAAAAACTTTCTTATCCAATATTTCTTTCCAAGCACAGCTAATTTAAATTATTGCACTTTAAAAAAGAAATGTGGTTGCGGGCTCCCTGACTTCTCTGACCCCTCAGTTCCGCCATATAATGAGAAGACATACTTAGGCTTGTGCTACTACCTAAAAAATTATATCGCCGCCTCCGCCACGCTAATGGTTCGGCACAGGTTGAAGAGCGGTTAAAAATACATTATTTTTCATTTAATGATTTCAGAGAGTACAGATCAAGTTACTACGTAGTGGAGATAAATCTTAACGAAAAAGCGAGCACGAAAACAAAATTGTCTGCTGGAATACCTGGCATTCAAGGGGCTACTTTGATCGACATGCCCTTCAGTAGCGTGGAATTAGACGATACTTGCACGCAAAATCGGTAAGAAATGATCACATTTTCCAACCACATATGCACAGAAAGATGAGGGATGAAAAAATAAAAAATAATTCTCTGTGGAAAAAGCTTGCGAGACGACGAGAAGTTGATGATTAACTGTTAAATTATTTTGATAGTTTTTATTTTCTGCCTTATTTTACGCGTATTTTTGAAATTCAAAAACCAGTTTTTTTCCAATCTCAAAAATAAAAAAAAAAATGTCTAATCTATATTTACATTTTACTAAAATGAACGTTCAGTTACATTAGTTTAGTTACAAGATCTTTTAAAGGCGAATCTTGCGCATAAATGGTGAAAAGTTCTAATCTATACTTCTTTTCATCAAAAGTTAATTAATATGTTACATTAACGGTTTTGTTTTGGATTTTGTGCCCTTCCGGTTTCCGTTTCCGGTGGACCTTTACTCATTCATGTTTTCTTTTAATTCCTTTTCTGAAATCCAAAAAAAGAATTATCTGAAAAAATGTTGACTGCGAGTGGGGCTGTTGCACACACTTTTGCTGTAGGCAATTAAAGGGTCGATTTAGATGTAAAAACCTCCGAAAATAAAGATGTTAAATCGACGAATTAAAGATTGTCACGAGATTTTCACGAGCTAAGTTTCACCATGAATCTTCAAAAATGTGTGTTCTGTAACGGCTCTCCCACCTCAACCGCACTGGCCCCTCAGCTGTAAGGTGTGAGGAGCATGAAGAGGGTCGGCCGAACCGGAACCTTGCAGGTGAAACTTAAAATTAGTTCATATGAAAATCTCACGACTATCTTTAATTCATCGATCGTACAGCTCTAAAAACTTACGAGTGGGTCTAATGCGTCATTTTGCTACATCAATATAACTCATTGTTTCTAACGTAAATTTCTGCGAAAATAACGATGTGCATATTAAGAACTTTCAAAATCCACTCATTAACTCAGAAAATACCTTCAATTTCAAACAGCCCGCGCTACACTAGACACTATATCACCGACTTATAACTACATAGATGGAACCATCTCGTTTATGTAAACATGAACAAAACTTACAAACATTTGAATGTTTCGATTAGATGCGTACATTTCTTATATTATTTTGTAATCTTTGATAAAGCGAAAAGACCAGACAGCAAATGCAGCCAATAGTTCATGTATTTAGAAGGGAATTCCATCATTTTGTAGTTACGATGTTGTTCACTTATGCACGGTTGTTCCGTCTATGTAGTTGTATACCGGTGCAAATAGTGTCTAGTGTAGCGCGGGCTGTTTGAAATTGAAGTGATTTCCTGAGTTAATGAGTGGATTTTAAATGTTTTTAATGTGAGCATCATTATTTTCGCCGAATTTTACATAAGAATCAAGGTTCTATATTGTTGTAGCAAAAGTATGCAACAGACCCATTCCACTCATACACTGATAAAATACTTTAAGATGAGCGACCGTGATTGTGGCGTTGAGCACTAATAATAGGAGACTCACATCCAATAATACTGCCGCTCGATCAGGAAGTGGCCATTTGAGACGAATTTCCTTTGCACCGCGATCGGTGTCACCAGGGGGCTGATTCTGCTTTACTGGACGGGACGAGACGAGACGAGATAGCAAGAATCGATCATTTCCATTGGTTTAAACGGCGTCACGTGACAGATTTGAAGTCTTTTGAGTCGTTCATTTCAGAGAAATGACTCCTCCGTCCATCAAATGACTCGAAATCTGTCACGTGACGCCGTTTAAACCGATGGGATCGGTCGATTCCCGCTATCTCGTCTCGTCTCGTCCAAAAGAGTAGAATCAGCTCCCAGTTGTCACGGCACTATCGACGAATTAAAGACTGTCGCGAAATTTCCACGAGCTAAGATTCGCCTTCAAGGTTTTGGTTCGTCCACTCTTCATACTCCTCACACCTTGCAGGTGAGAGGCCAGTGCGGGTGGGGCGGGAAAGCCGTTGCAGATCAGTCCCACACTCACACCCATAACTGTAAATATATGAAAATCTTGCGACAATCTTTAATTCGTCGATAGTACCAATTTAATCTCCTGTTAAGCACTCCTCTGGCGACTTCTTACTCTGATGGGAATTTTATTCCTTTCCAGCATAGAAAGAGTGACGAAATTAAGATGGGAATCTCTCATTATTAGTGCCTAAACGCCGCCATTACGGTCGCGCGTTTAAAAACATTTTAAGCATTTTATGAGTGTATCTCGTAAGTTTTCAATGCTACCATCGTTATTAAACGAGGTTTTTACCTCTGAATTGACCGTTATATTGCCTGCGGCAAAAAATTATAACCTTCAAGTTCACTTTAGTTCGATTACATCGAATTTAATAGGTAGGTACACAACATGTATCGTTTTTTCATTGACGGAGTCCAAACTTTTTTATTTTTTTAGGGCTGAATGCGCCAGGAAAATGATGAGATCTTCCGCGGTAATGCCACCCAGATCTGTTTTCGTTTGGCATTTCGAGAAAAACTGATATGATTTTTTAAATTGCTTCTTCCTTTGCTTTCACAAGTGTTTGTTCTCTCATCTAAAAAATTAAAGACTGATATTGGATTACTATACGATTTGTTGTTTTTGATGTTATTTTGTGTTTTTTCCTCGATCAGAAAATGGAAGGGTGGAAAGCAGTGATAAAGCGTGCAATTTGGCAACGTTGTGTTTCATATGACCCATATAGAAAATATTGAACGATGGGTTGTTCGGGGAACACCCTCAAATTCGATCTTTTCTATGGGTTAATTAAATGGACAAAATGTAGATTTGCTAAATCGCCTGGTGTAAGGGTAATAAACGTACCTATAGGATTGATAGAGTGGTTGGTAAGTGCCTTGTGCATGTTTAATAGTAGGATTAACATGTCTAAGACGTATAAAACTGATCATAAGTCAGAATAGTTGGTAAAAATTATTGTTTTTAATCACAGTTCATGGTTACTAAACTACACATTACACTTTTACAGATATTTATTACAGGCATTAAGAAAAACTTGAAAAAACTAAATCTTAGAGTTCACCGCAACTTTATCCAAGCAGATTGCAGAAGTGAATTAAAAAATAAGTATAAGTAAGAAAATAGTTCTAACGCGGCGGAGGCAACACAGAGAGTGTGTCTTGTGGGACGATGGTATTATATTCGTGATGAGGTGATTTCCAATTTAATTAATCGCCATATTTTTTAAGAGAAATAGAAAAAAAAATATCTTGGAATCTCAGCTGGAGGGTGATGCTTTGTAGAGAGAAATAAAGCCGGCCATTTTTTCCACTCGCATTTTTCGAACAAAATCTAATAAGAGCATCTGAAAAAAAGAAGAAAACCCTTGGATATTAATGGCAATGATGAAAAAGGTCAAACCATTGGGGGTGCATTGTAAGTACAGTGTACACTCCAGTGAAACGATGTTTTAAGTGAGTTTAAATGGACCGAATGCAGAGTTGCCGAATTTCACGCGACGCCACTGGTCTCAAACTAACAAGAAAAAAAAAACTAGGGTAATATTTCAGAGCTTAAATAATGGTTGAGAGGATGGCATAAAGCTTAGGCACTAGGTTGGATTTCGAAATTCAAGGTAAATAACAAACATTGCAAGGATATTTTTTACTTATATTGCAGACATGTGTGTAGAAGTTTATGGTTTGTGGTCACTGGTCATAGGCGGTTACAAGAGTTTGCCCCTCTCTCTCGCCCTCTCTCTCTCCCCGTCTCTCTCTCTCTCTCTCTCTCTCTCTCTCTCTCTCTCTCTCTCTCTCTCTCTCTCTCTCTCTCTCTCTCTCTCTCTCTCTCTCTCTCTCTCTCTCTCTCTCTCTCTCTCTCTCTCTCTCTCTCTCTCTCTCTCTCTCTCTCTCTCTCTCTCTCTCTCTCTCTCTCTCTCTCTCTCTCTCTCCCCATTTGAACACATGAGTTAGAAAAGGATAGCAGTCGGGGACATCACGAGACTTTAACCCCTATTTCCGTTTCTTTTCTAACGCACGCGCGAAAGAAAATGGGTGGCGCAGCGTGCATTACAAACAACTCTGAATTTTGTCCTACCCGTAAAAATGATTGAACATTAAAATGGGCGTGCAGTGAAACCCATCCAAATCGATTTTTTAATGGGTTAAAATAAACAAAATGTGGGGTTACAAAACTGTCCGCGGGCGGCGTGGCGCGGCGATGACTCGTGCTAATGGATTGCATTCTGACTAAGTGCGCCAGTGGCGAAATTTTTAATCGTGCAACGTTTCAGTATTTCCATTTAAAAACGCATGAAAAGGCTAGAACTGTTGTGTATGGGGTGAGTCCTGGGCTTTGAAATTTTTCATACATTTATTGAGGCAAAAAGCTACGTTGCCAGTGCACACTTTGCTTTGATTTTGAAGCCACGCTAAGTCAACCTATAGGCTTTGGACACAGAGAAAAAAAGATTTAACAGAGAAACTCATAGACAACGAACTTTACCTCTCTTTCTGAGTCAATGATATTGTGACATTCAACGAGTACGATGTATGTGAAGAGATTCAAACTATTTGGAGCCTCCCGCAAAAAAAATCGAATTCTGGAGAGACCAAACTCCTCTGGTAAATTCATGTAAATGTACAGAGCACCCGTCCAGTCCTTCCAAGAATCAATCATGACCTGCATAAAAAGCAAAATGTTACATGATTTATGACAGTTTTATACAAGTTACATCAATTAATATTATTAAAAAAAAATGGGCTTTTTGCGACATCGAGTGAAGATATTTATAGGTCTGTCTCGTTGTGAACTTTTGCTAAAGCAATTTTAAGCGTTAGTTCGAATGTAAAATAGGGCAAATCAGTAAAGGCGCATACAATCTGACAAACGTGTTCTTATTACTTTTAAATCTATTTGTAAGTTGTACCAAGATCGACTTCAAGTGTGAGGCACGGCCGCCACGGCCTCTCCAAATAATCGATTATATTACATACATTTAATTGGAGGGAATCCGGTAATGCTACATTGCACGAGCACCCATCTGATGGTCCAAATACGAGTACAACGACACACTTAAAAGTATACTTAAAGTCACTTCAAAATAAAAGGATAGCAAACTGTAATTCACTCTCTGATTCAACCACTGATTACTATTTATTCATAGGGAGTCAAATATCTTCTCAATTCGGACATTTGACACAAGGTGTATGAAGTAATGTAGACATTTTAACCTTGAATTTGAGACACCAAAATAAAACAAAACTGCCGAGCTATAGAGCAGCCAACCATTTTGAAGACCATATGGTTTTTCCTAAAAATATAGCATTCTCAGTTATGAACCGCAAATTCGATATGAAACATTTGCCTCTTCGATAGTCGGCTTACGAATTTGTTGCTGAAAGAGAAAACAAAGTGGAGGGATAAGTATAAGGTCATATACGTGTAAGTAGCTAGAGGCACTTTATTCAGTGCAGTGGTGGCATCAGCGAGAATGACTTTTAGTTCGCTGCTTATGAATGAAGTCAAGAGTGCATTCTAGTATAAGTTAATGTTATTTAATATTCCTCTGATAAATTGACGTACCTGATTGAATCTGTTCTCGAGACTTTTGAAACCGAGAATCAGGTAGGCAGTATGCTGAGGTTGATAATATTCTGAGGAATCGTAGTCATTCTCAAGTTTAATACTCCTAATTTCTCTGTAGACTCCTGCAGGAGAAAAATAAAACATGTATAAGTACGTTGGAATGTTTGTGTTGCAGAAAGAAAACGTATATGGTATAAAATTCGACAAACCTTTACATTCTTCACATCTTAAAGTCGCTTTTCAAACGGCTTTACCTCGATTAATCCTACATGAATCGCTATGAAATTGTGGCTGCAGTTATTTTTTCGGCATGTTTCATTGAAGAATCAGCTGTCGATAGTAGAACTTGCTGGACAGAGCAACTGACCCATAGGTATAAAAATAAAATGAAGCAAAATCTCGATATTTTCAGGAGGCTGTCGGGTTTTTCCCTTTTATTTTGTCTCGATGAAATCCTCGAGGCTTTTTCTGTGCAAAAGAAATACTGAAATGAGTTTGTCTCAAAAAATTAACATAAAACTGAAAAAGCCTCCCTGATTTCAGACGGTATACATCTATACAATGTTTAATATTATTAGGCAGTGGCGGATCCACCGGGGGGAGGGGGTACGGGGGCACGTGCCCCCTCCACAAGTCTCAAACTTTGCCTTTTTTCCACAGAAAATAGCCCAAAATTTCTTATACTGGAGGCTTGAAATTTAAAAATTCATGGGCGTGCCCCCCCCCAAACTTTCTGAATCCGTCACTGTTATCAGGTTATAAGTATGTGATGAAAATTTGTCATTTCACATTCTTTCTCGATCGTTTGAATAGGCATCATTCCTTACGTGTTTTCTCATGCAGTTGTCAGTTGAGGCGCGGGCGCAACGATAGATATAGCGGTATAATTCATGTTCCTACTTGAAAATGTCAATATAAATACGCACGCGCCAAATCTAACTAAACGCTCCAAGAATCACCATCACTTTCGCACTATACTTTATGTTCCTATTAGAGTGTGGCAGCGCTTGAAGACCACATACTTAAAATCGAGGCATGTATATCGTTCAACGAGCTATACATTTATCTATAGTGGCAGTGTCTAAACGGTAACTTGCGGTAGTCACCAAGGAGGACTTTTAGCTTAGATTTAAGGTGTAATTTTGACCATTTATTCCCATGTACTTCGAAGGAATAGAGGCTGGAACATGCATCCATCCACTGTGCATTTGCACTAAAATACATGGGAATAAAGGAAAAAATTACACCACAAACCTAACCTAAAAATCCTCCTTGGTGATTACCGCAGATCACCCATTAGATTCTTATTAAAGTTGGAGGGAGCTATACACACGGGTATATACAACCTCAGCTGGTACAATCAGAGACACAAAAAATGTTAGACAGTGGCGTAGCGTGCACTTTGACAACGATGTACTGTGTCCATTTAAACCCATGTAAAAGGTCAAATGCAAAGGTGTTCACCGAACACCCAATAATTCGATATTTGTAATGGGTTTAAATGGAGCAAGAACAACGTTGCCAAATTGCAAGCTACGCCACTGATGTCAGACGACCGACTCCTTAGATTCCGGTGTGTGTAGGCCACCTGCATAGCTTAACTTCATTGTTGAGATAAGTATCGCGGGTAGCCTACCTCGAGGGGTCATCTGTCACTGCTTTTGTAGCTAACTATACACTCACTTATCATCTAGATCAAAGTTGTAATGAAGGATCACATTTAATACAAATCAAATAAAGCCAAGAAATGATCGGATAAATACTTAGATATTTCACATCAAAAATTGTACGTATACTCATAGCTTGATACACGAGTATAAAACAAAAAACGAAAAGTAAGGCAAAAAAGCAAAGAGCTTTTACGAAATGAGGCATACCTTGACGGAGAATAAACTGATTTTCTAAACTGGTTTCGGCCGTCAGCGACGAGGCAAGTATCTCCCTGTCATTGCACAAATGAATCACAGGGTATGCGACTGGAAAATACAAGAAAAATTTCAAGTTATGAAAGCTTGATGCAGACGAGTTAAGAGTGTGAAACTTCGCGTGTTTATTTTCATGCAATAAAAACTCTGTTCAAGACATGTACATTATCATAGTTAATTAATTAATGAATCTGTTGAACACAATTAATTATTTCAAAAATGTTTATTGCAAGCATTAATAGAACGTAGTTCACAAGCATTTTTAAACTTTTTTCGTACTTACTCATCAAGATCACGGAGAAAAAGCTTTCTCTAAATTTTTATGAAAGAAGGTAAGAAATGTTTGAAAATGCAGCGTTCGGGCTTGCTCCACTTGCCGATCTACCCATTGGCGCTCCCCTTGGGAGAGAGAGGGGTGAGGGGGTTAAATTCCTTATACCCAAACTTGGTGAGGGTTGACCTTTGGAATCTATATAGCTTGACCCACTGGACTCGATTAACTCGATTGATAAAATGTATGACGACACATTATTTACCAGGAGACAGGGGGCCCTCGAAGAAAAACCGTTGATAAAACAACTAAGTACTTACCTCCTTTTTCTCTTGAGTCCAGTACAAGTGAGCTTGGTAGGCATCTATTCAGATATGATTTGAACAAAGCGTGCTCTTTCTCCAAACTTTGAGTCGGCTGCACCCATTTGGTGAGCACTACGAATGAAAACACTATCAAGGGTCCATCTTCTTCTTTTGAGTGCGATGCTGCAAACATATAGATAAGAATAAAAATGTGAGGAATAAAAAGTGAATAAATGAAGAAATAAAAGTTGAACGAACCCTATCAAAAGAGGAGCCGCGCGATACGTATATCAATTCCATGAAGCCGTGGCGTATTGGGGCGGATACATCAGGAAAGGAGGCAAAGGTACGAAGCCCCCCTCCCCCCAATCCAAAGAAATACATTTTGTAGGTACAAAATACTTATCGAATACAGGTAAAAACAATACAATCTTAGAAATTCCTCCAAAATGCAAAGCCCCTCTCAAAAGAGTGTTCTAGATCCGCCTCTGTGATGAGGCGCATGAGGCTCGTTGTGTACAGCCAACCGACCATACAAAAAAATAGCGGGAATCGATCAATCCTAATGATTCAGATGGCGCCACATGACCACGCAAACAAGATATATTGTCTTTACTTGACTTCATTGTATCGGTTTTGTAACTAATGAATAATTATGGTCTCGTCGTTTAAACCAAAAAGATTCCCGCTATCTTTCGTACTGTCGGTTGGAGGCCTGCTGTTCCAACACCATCATGGCAGGTAGTTGGCACCGAGGCATAAATATAATAAAAAGAGAACTTTTCATATTGTCTTTGCATGGTGTTCATTTTGCAATCTCTGAGAAGGTGTTCTAATTGAAAATGGAATAATAACTCTTCAGTTACCTACTACTTATACTCATCTCCGAATCTACTTCTCTGCCTGAAAACCGAAGAGTTATCAAATACTACGCTTATACGCAATAATATATCAGCGGCCGCGCGCAAGAGAGATCTATAGCACAGCGCATCAGATATATACAGGTACTAGGTAGTACATATTTCAACCCACAATCGATTATCAGGTGTGTGTTGCGTATTGCATATCCTGTGCGCCAGTATCTCGCTCCACGCTAGTATACACACGTGTAAGAAATGCCTAGATATGTGAGGTGAACAACAAGCTATTTAAATTGACTCAATATGCTGCAACGGACAGTCAGAAACAGTGATTAAGATGTAAAGCCAGTGTCTACTCAGCCTCTACATCCTCCACTGCATTACAATTTACAATTCCGTTGTTTAAAAGTCAGTTATATCCTTCCTGTCCCCCTCATCCATCCCCGCCCGCACCTTATTGCCGAAGATATCTCTTTATGCGCTTGACTTGATGCCTTCAGGGCGGGGGCCCGGGCCCGGGGGCTCCAGGCGGGTCTCGAAATGTCTTCTTTAGTGCCTATAACAATCGCCGCTCGGAACAGTCGCGATAACCTATTGTTTCACACCACACGGTTGCATCATCATCAGCCGGCAGTTTATAACTCCTGAATTAAAATAAAATATGGACAGCTGCTCTTGTCTTGTGTATTACAAAGGGTGTCCCAAAAGTACCGAGACTGCATGGTGCATGCTGTGACTTCAAAGCCTAACAAGCTAGCGATCCGAACATCCGATTTCGATCTTATGTGAAAGATCAACTCATTTGCTTTCGATTGAGCTCAAGATAAGCTCACTTGGTAAAAAAAGACGAAGTAATAACAGTCTGAGTAGTAAAGAAAAAAATTGACCCCTTACAAGTTTTTTAACGAATATTTTCTCGTAGCGAAAAACGATGAAGGACTAATCTAATCCAACGCACTCTTTCTCACCAAAAACCAAAAACACCAAAAATGCTGCTTATAACCATTACTTATTCCTATTTCCGTCTGGCTAAATATGAGATCGATTACGCTTATTCTTTGATCACACTGACGAAAATACATTTCTCGTATAACGAAAAAAATATTCATCGATGAAAACCCGTAGGGGGTCAAAGTTTTATTTTCCTCTCAGGCCGTAATGATTTACTGTCAATTTTTTACCAAGTGAACTTATCTTGAGCTCAATCAAAAACAAAAGAGTTGATCTTTCAAACATGTATTATCAAGATCAGATAACAACACTGAAAAAAAAAGTTGGTTTCGGAATAATATGCCGTTATAGTAAAATTTTCCTGGTTTGAACATAGTAGACTTTACACAGGGCGGTGCTAGATTATACCATGCCACTATGGTAAAGTGGGTGCGTTAGATTTTAACCTAGATTATACCCCACAGATCGTAAAATTTACGACGCTATGGTTAAATTTGAACCATCCTCCTGGGTTGGATTTTTTATAATCTAGGTACTGTTGAATTTACCATACTCAGAATAGTATTTTCAAGTATGTGCATCGTAATTTTAAACCAACTTGTGTGGCTAAAATTACGATAAAATTATCGTAAATACAACAATACCAGCTAATGGTAAATTTAAACCAGAAATATTGTAAATATATCGTTCTGACGCTGTCCGCATAGAGCGCGCTGCCCATCAGTTCCTGTCGATTTACTACGTTGATTGTACCTGTGCCATTTCAGTCAAGTTTTTTCTGGTTTTTATTTTTAATAACATGTTCGAGAATTAAAAGTCCGTCCGGACAAGTAAGTTTCATAAATATTAGAGAGAAGTAAATAGTTTAAATTTGCCTTTAAAACTGAAAATTCCGCTATTTTTTTAGATTTCCCATTAGAAGGGCTACGCCTTGATCACCTGATAACAGTCATTGCGGATCTAAATATCTCAATGCATAATTTAATCCATCTCTGACGTAACCCAGAGAAACCTGCGCGGTACGACGCAAGTAATGATTTATAGAACATTGAATTAAATGATTCATTTGAAGTCTTTTGATAACTTGAACAGGAAAATTGGTCCATGAAGACAATTTTCATAAAATTTAAAGATTAAAGAGCACGCACTAAGTCGCTTCTCTTTGAATGTATCCATCCCCTCCCTCTCCCTTTCATCCACACCCCTCTCCAAATCTTGGAGAAATTTTAACCATAACCTGGTTAAATTTAAACCATGCTTTGGTTAACTTGAAACCATAAATTGGTTAAAAACAACTATAATCGCCTGGTAGATGAAACTACACACAGTATAGTGAATATTACCATATAGGTTAGCTTGGGTTAACACAGGGTGTGTAGTTGTCCATTTCCGAAACCAGGAGTATAGTAAAGTTTAACCAAATTAAAGTAAATCTAACCCAGGATGTTTTTTCAGTTTAGGTTTTGAAGTCACTCCTTTGGGATACCCTTTGTTATAGGTAGTATACTGAAAATATGTAATTGCTATAATTTTGTAGTTTATTTTACAATTTAAATGCAATTGGATAATAGAAATGATATACAAATTGTTTTCGTCTATATTTTGAGAGCGAAAGTAATAAGTGAAAGAGACAGATACCCACAGAGAGAGATTGTGGGGGAGAGATAAAGGATGGTGCATGTTTTTGATACAAATTTAATGATTGTCAAATTTGAAATTTCGTTTGAACTTGATACATTTCAAAGGTCACGTCCTTATTTGATCTACCTGCATGTTAATGCGGTAGCTAAAAACAGAAAGCTTACAACAATTTTAACCCTTCAACGACCAGGTTAGTTCAAAAGAACGCCACGCTTCCGTTTATTTAGGGAGGGTAGTTAACTGTTCGTACTCGGTGGGGGGGGGGGGCTGGAATTGCCTACTCGACGAATTGAAGGCGCTCAACGGAATCTTATCTTGTAAGTGTTTTCATCTATAGTCGAGTCTATTCAGAATGAAGACTGAAACGATGGGACATGGACCTGAGAAGAAAACCGAGAATACTCGGGCTTGGCTCATAAGGGGTTAAAGCCCAAACAGTAGCGTACAGAAATTACTCAAGGGAATTGAGGGGGAGGCAGCCAGGTCCTAAATATATCAAAATGTCCTAGAGAACGCTAAAACTTTTATTTTTATAGTAAGGATAATTTCGATAACAAGGAGGGTGGTCCAGACCTAGGGATCCCTCTCTTCTGGCTGCCCATCTGAGCTTAAGAGCGTCTCAAAAGGTACCAAATTTAAAAACATCATAGTAGCGGCAGGATGTAAAATATCGCAAAGCATTGAGGTTATAATTCCAAAAAAACCTTTTTTTTCTCCCTCTCCCTAAGCGAAAATTAAGATCTTCATAAAATGGGAGTTTCAGTGTCCAATTTAATCTTGAACGACGTTCGAACGACATATATTCGATTATCAGGAGGCACCAGGATTTGATCTCTAAGAGCTTGCAGACTTAAAGTCAAATGCTTTCAGCATCAAACTTGCCTACTTGGCAACGTAGCGAATCGAGTGATAGAAAACCAGATATGAGGGGCTCCTCGCATCTCTCGACAGCGCGAGCGTCAACATCGATCGTTGGTTATTTCTTGCAAGACGTGGCGCGCGCGGCCCGCGGGTCCTCTTCCATGACAATACGTGCTGACGCGCGCTGACAGGATCGCTGCCGAGTTTTTGTATTTTTTTTTTTTTTTTTTTTTTTTTTTTTTTTTTTTAAAGGATGGTCGAATCGTTTGCGGACCAATTTTATATCGACTATTGTTCGAGTAACCGCGCTAAGGGTCTACTCCACGCAAGTGTGTGGGTGTGGCATAGTCAGTGCACGGGCATCACAAAGTAGTATTCAAAAATGACGTATTCGACTGTTGTAGATGCACACATACGCAGGGGCCTGGAGCAGGGCTGCCGAATCGCGTGTAATTAATGAGAGAATCACTAAATCCAACTACGGTTCCATCGGTGGATAAAAAGATGGATGAATCTTAAAAGGGGGAACATACCACACTCTGAAATATCTTTTTTCTCATATATATATTTTTTTTTTTTTTTTTTTTTTTGCCTCAAAGCTCCCGAACACGACCATGTATTTGGTTGTGTCAACCAAAACCAATTATATATATTTAAAAAAAAATTATAAAAAATATATATATATTTGGTTTGGTTTTGGTTTTTGTCCCTTGTTTAAAAGTGTTGCAATTTTCCAATATTTTTGGACGCAAAATTTTGAACTACTTTGGTTCTATGATAGCTAAAGACCTCTGTTTTTTTTTTTTTTTTTTTTTTTTTTTTTTTTTTTTTTTTTTTTTTTTTTTTTTTTTTTTAAAGAGGGAATTCTCAGACTAATTTTTTCAAAGAAGCTTTTTTTAAAATATTATTGCCTAGTTATTTTTCCACAGTTCACTGAGTGTCAAGCTTCAAATGTTGGTTACTGAAAGTAAAAACAAGAAATTCAGTACTAAATTTCAAAATATTGAAAATCCCTTCTTACAGAATTTATAGGACATCTTAACCTTTCAAAAGAGCCAAAGATCAAAGTGATTTGATTGATTAGACCCAGAAGAGTTCCAAATTTTGTGAATGTCTATCTTTTGTCTAATAATCCTGTTTTAAGGGGCAGGTATGCAACCAACCTCACCAATTTTTTTGGGGGAAATATTGAAAATAGGATCAATTTTTGGGCAAAATTTCAGACGGCAAAATGCTTTAGGGAGGGGGGGGAAATTTCGGTGGGGTACCCCCTCATTAAATGGTATGACGTTATCTTGAGACAGTATGGGTCCGCACAACGTTAAAGAGGGAGGGGATCGATTCTTGTGAAAAGTCACTTAAAAGTAACGTTGAGAGCATCAGATAGTTCCAAAATCTACTCGCAAACTCCATTGATACGTTTCACAAAATTACAAGATGGCGGTCCAATGAGCGGGTGACAATATGGGAGTCCCATTTAATCACAACTTTCTATGTTGAGAAAAGTGATTTTTCGCAGAGAAAACTGCAGTTAGATGGGACTCCCCCATTGTCACTCGCTCATTAGTGGACTCTCATCTTGTATAATTTGAGAAAACGCATCAATGGAGTTTGCGAAAGGATATTATAACTTTTTGATACCCCCAACTTTTTTTTTTTTCAAGTTATTTTAAAAGGAGTCGACCCTCCAAATTGCTGTAGCAAAAATTTGCAACAGACGTCCATCACTTTAATCTGTAATACTTTTGTTTATCTAAACTAAACCCGTTGAAACATCCTTGTATTTGGAAGTCGATGGGGCAAAAATTCGACCCCCCCCCCTTGAACACCAACGTATTCGTCGTATTTCCAGCCTGCAGTTTGAATGAAAAGAAAATTAACCTTCAAGTGATCCTATAGCTTACTTTATGTAGTTTCAGAATATGCAATTTTTTTCTAGATTATCTTACGTATAACATGACATAAATTTCAAAATTCAAAGAGATCAACGGAACGTTTGTTACAGTTTTTTGGAATATTTTAACCTATAGTACTATTTTCGGAATTTTCTTGCCAAACGTTTTAAAATCGAAAAGTTTGATTGAAATAGACATGATATTATTTCTCCACGAATACTAGACGATATATGGTCTTTCACAGATTTGAAAAATATTTTTAAAAAAAAGTAATAAGTATAGTGGTTTTTAACTGTGGTGCAATTTTACCACCCCCCCCCCCCCCTGGTTATCAGGAGGTGTGAAATACCTTGGAAACACACGGGTTAAGAAATTTACATGTATCACACTCTCTGAATGAACTTTTGAGGTCGACTTATGTTGGTACTTTTGTAGGCAGAAAAAAACGTTGTAATCAGGCATTCAAACATTTATTGATGTAACGTCTACAGTCGTGATTTCAGGAGTAAAATATACATACAGCGTGTTCAAAAAGTCCGTCCCCCCCTATCTAACTTTTGAACGGCTGCAGATAAAAAAACGAAACTCGGGGGATGTTTATAACCTAATGGGAACTACTTTTTGGCGTATCCAAAATTTCCGGGGGGCGCTCCTAAGGGGGGGTTTCGCCCCCTAACTCAAAATTTTCAAACGGCAACCCCTATCTTGTGATACCTCGTTTTAAAGGGCATAAAATTCTAAGACTTTTGGCGCAAACCGGAGGTCGATATCGTTTTTCGTCATCGATATATCGATAGTCAAAGTTTGATTTCGACACATTTTCAAAAAAATCAGAACTCCCATTTGAAATGTCGGAATTTAGAAAAATAGGAGTCAAAAATACTCTAAAAATCAAGCACTTTCCAGAAAAAAATACGGTTTTGACAGTAATCTAGTCTTAAAGCCCCCCAAAATTATTTAAAAAAATAACCCCTCAGGGGGGCTATCTCAAAAATTCCGAGGCACGACTCCTATCGAGTGATACATCGCTTGAAAGAACACACAAAACTGAGCATTTTGGCACAAACCGCAGGTCGATATCGTTTTTGGTTTTCGATATATCGAATGACAAAGTTGGATTTTTACCCGTCGTCAAATGTCGATTTATCGAAAACCAAAAACGATATCGACCTGCGGTTTGTGCCAAAATGCTCAGTTTTGTGTGTTCTTTCAAGCGATGTATCACTCGATAGGAGTCGTGCCTCGGAATTTTTGAGATAGCCCCCCTGAGGGGTCATTTTTTTAAATAATTTTGGGGGGCTTTAAGACTAGATTACTGTCAAAACCGTATTTTTTTCTGGAAAGTGCTTGATTTTTAGAGTATTTTTGACTCCTATTTTTCTAAATTCCGACATTTCAAATGGGAGTTCTGATTTTTTTGAAAATGTGTCGAAATCAAACTTTGACTATCGATATATCGATGACGAAAAACGATATCGACCTCCGGTTTGCGCCAAAAGTCTTAGAATTTTATGCCCTTTAAAACGAGGTATCACAAGATAGGGGTTGCCGTTTGAAAATTTTGAGTTAGGGGGCGAAACCCCCCCTTAGGAGCGCCCCCCGGAAATTTTGGATACGCCAAAAAGTAGTTCCCATTAGGTTATAAACATCCCCCGAGTTTCGTTTTTTTATCTGCAGCCGTTCAAAAGTTAGATAGGGGGGGACGGACTTTTTGAACACGCTGTACAATGGGCAATGTAGGAAAAATGCACTCTAATAGCCATTACCCAAAAATCATTGCCGTAACAGTCACGCTGGATACCTTAATGATTACATTTCTAGATGAAAGAATAGCTTTTTGATTGCTCCCTCTCTCGGCTAACCGGGGCTATCCCGGGGCTGGTTGCGGAGCTGGAGCTCGTACCCACGCAACACTTTTTATTTTATCGTTGTATCCAGAAGACTTCAAATTAGCAACGGGGCTCGGGTGGGAGCCAACCTTAAATTTTTCGGTGCATTTTTCATCAGTAAACACTGAGACAGAGCCTTGTGATTTTCCCTTGTCGTTATCGATGTTTATCGAGGAAACTATCGGCCAGAGCTCGGAGGGAAGCTGGAAACAGTCAGTATCAGTGTTATCACCACCCACGTAATCAGAATAGCCTTGATAATCTTTTTTTTCGTAGAATGTTGCTTTCCAGTAAGACGCGGTAGTATATCGAACTAAACACATAATTATAAATAAGGAGCGAATCAACTGCATGCCCTCCGACATTGTTTTCATTTGCATCAAACCTTGCATTGCAGTTTTATGTTAAACTTTATTTTCGTTCGTTCACTTATAGTCGAGTAAGAATATTGAAACGTTAAAAAATAGATCCGATGTCTACAAAAAAGAATTCATTGATTTTCTTGCACCGAAGTAAAGAGTAAGAGAAGTAAGTAAGTAAAGAGTGGGGGAGCGAAAGAGAAGGAGGGAAAAACCCGATCCAGAAAAATGGAATGTATTCACGCAAGGTTTATGATCAGAAAATTGACAAGACCGAGTCTTATGTACCTACAAAATCACGCAGGAAACGTCAACTATTTGAATAAAGTACTTTGCGCACCCGTAATGTTGAAAATATGAAAAACTGCGTATCTGTGAGTGTGGGGGGGGGGGGGTGTATGAATGCATCATGCATTGCATTATGCATACATTATGCATGCAAGCTTTGTTGACTTGGAAAATTTGCGCAAGTGTGGGATCTTCGATGATAGTTCAGAATTTTGACTGGCATGGATTAACCATGCGACAGGCGCGTCAATTTTTAAGCGCGGCGCGGCGCACAGTGTGTCCACCTGTGGAAAAAATCCCCCAACGTGACATTTGCGCTTTCAAGGAAACAAATACGTAAAAATATTCCTCAGAGTACGTAAAACGTCGCTGCGAAACAGTTTTTTTTTTGGGGGGGGGGGGGGGGTAGGCCAAATAAGGGCTCTTAAAATTTCTAATTTTAAAGGTTTGAAAAAAGTGCGTTTTCAAATGTCACCTTTACTCAAAATTTGAAGTGTGTAGAAAAAATCTTTTTTAACAGAATTTTCAGTAGTTAAACTGCGTACTCTGAGCCAGGGCTTCGGACCCTGGACCGGTCCTGGACCCGGAACCGGTCCGGACCCCTTTTTTTGCTTGGACCTGGACCCGGATCCGGACCGATTTTTTTTTCTCTTCTGGACCCAGACTCGGACCCGGACCGAAAATGTCTTCACTTCTGGACCCTGAACCGGACCCGGACCCTTCGGACGGGTTCATTCAGAACCCGCCAGGACCGGTCCTCAGCGGGTCCAGTGTGCATATGAAAAAAGGATAAATTAGAGGTAAAAAAGAAGGATAAAGAGAAAAAAAGAGGAAAAAAGAAAGCAAGAAATAAGAGAGGAAAATAAATGAAAAGGAAAGAAAAAAAAGGAAGAAAAGGAAACAAAACCCCGTTGCTATTTTATCATTTAATTAGCTCTGTCCTTTGCTATTTACCAGATCATTGTTTGGATGACTTTGTAAAGAAGGTAACCAGCTGCTATGAGTTTCTTGTCTTGTTCATTAGTTCCCTTTTGCGTAAACAGAAAAATGTGTCTCTTTCTGCATAAAAAAGTTCAACTATGAATAAGCCCAAATCTATCGACTAATTACTTGGACCCTTCAAGAACCGGTCCAGAACCGGTTCCGGACCCTGGACCGGGTCCAAAAAATTTTTAATGGACCCGGACCTGGACCCGGACCCTGACGACTCGCTTCTTTTTGGACCGGACCCGAACCCGGACCCTGCGGATTCATTTTCTCTTGGACCCGGACCCGGACCCGTTGTTCAAATGCTCGGGTCCGAAGCCCTGCTCTGAGCTATCTTTTGATACCTAGTTTTTTGAATAATAATAATGAAGCACTCTCATTCTACTCAAAGCGTAAAAGTGAGAGGTCTAAAAGTCAAAATTTTGAGTTTCCCTGAGACTCTTGGAAGTTAGCTCCGCGTGCTTCCGGTTTGAATCTTCAATTAAATGGAAGCTCATACTACTTTCTGAGATACGCGCATTTTAAGTAGAAAAGTGAGCGCATGAAAACGCAAGAAACTGACTCCGGCCGCGGCCGGGCCGAGCGGTATTTTACCCAAAAAGTTGGCAGAGACGGTTTTTACCGTCTAAAGGACTTGAAATTTGGGTACGGGGGGGGGGGGGTATTTTTTAACGCTGAATACAAATTTTGCACCCGTTTGTCGAAATTCGGAAATCCAAGATGGCTGCAGACAATTTTTTCCACTACTTGGTCGGCGGCCATCTCGGATTTTAGAATTTTGAAAAACAGATGCAAAATTGGAATTCAGCGTTAACAAATACCCCCTGACACCAAATTTCAAGTCATTTGGACAGTGTTGTCATATGGAACTCGACGAAATGAAAATTGACCCTCCCCCTCCACCCTTGAAAGCTACTTACAACAATACCATTCGCCTGATAGGTGTATTACTATGAGAAATACGATTCCTGAAGTTTCAACGTTTAATTCGCCCTGCTAAAAAAGTTACGGGGTTTTTTCCAAAATGAGCGTAAAACGCAACACCGTGCGGCGCAGCGCCCGCCGCGCCGCGCCGCGTCGTCTCGCGTCAAAAAAGCAGATCAATACATTTTTTGGGCTCTCTCTCTCGTCTTTACTTCGAGCCGTGCACGTGAGTTACTAAAGATAGATGGAGGGGCCATCATGAGACCCCCAATCTCTGTCTTTTTCTTACTCATGCGTTCAAATCCTCGGAGAGGGAATCTGCGGTTAGAAACAATATGTCAAGGTAAAAAACCGCCCTAAATATAGTGTACGCAAAAATCCATTCCTATACTTTATAGCCTTGCTTATTTAATCAATTTGAAATTAAGTATTTCATATTCATAAATAGCCATATTTAAGTTAGCTTAACTAAGCTCTCAAATTAATTTGGAAAAATTGCTCGTTTGACAAGCATAGTTAATGCCGCTCGAAAGTGTAAACCAATAAGTTTGGCGCTGGTCCATCTGATGGTACTTAGCGCTAAAGAGTAAAGAACTTATACTGCTGGTTCATCTCATTTCGTTCGTTCAACATCGAGGATTATGCAGGGAAAATTTTGATACCGCATGAACATCCGGTCCACGACACTGCCACGAATCTCAGATGGCTGGATGCCAAAAATACAGTAATGATTCGAGATTCGTAGAAAATAATCGTTGAGACTTGAACTTTCCGCCGGATATAGCAGTTTGACATTCTATCAAGATAAAACGCCTCTAAATATTAATACAGACTTGTGTTGGTGTAGCAAGAGTCTAAGAGACAAAATCTTAAGATATAATCACCAGCATCACTACGCACGTATGGTCACTATTGACGTAGCGTGCATGGGCGCCCGCAGCGGGGGGCAAGAGGGGCACTCCCCCCCCCCCCCCCCCCCCCCCCTGGAATTCACAACATTCAAAATTTCACGATAAAAAATGAAAGGAACAAAAATACATGACATGTTAATCAAAGTAATAATAGTTGACCACTGAAAGAACTGTGCTCCGGTAGTACACCTATTGCTCCGGTAGAGCCGAAGCACGTGCTGATTCAGATAGCTTCGCGGAGCAAAGCTCGGTAGCACAGAATAATACAATCAGAAGGGAAACTCCCATAAGAGCCAATGGAAACAAGATTTGGAATTTACTGGCACAAACTGGCAACTGTGCCTACTCACTTCTCAAGATGGCGGACATGCTTTTTCAGGCTATACAACCAATCACAACTCGGCCAGTTGCCGAGGATCTGCCGAAGATTGCCGAAGATACTCACTTTCGAACATGGCGGCCCGAAGTAAAGAATGTTTCAAAATGAATTAGAGTTTCCGTTCTGATTGTATTATTCTGTGTCGGTAGTACATGAGCACGTGCTTCGGAAATGTATATAAAGAAGAGTGAAAAGAGAGCGTGCCGCTACCCAGGATCGAACCGGGGATGTATCATTCCGGGGTCCAGTGCGTTACCACTGCGGTGCGGTGCTCATTGCCTGTGGAATACGATGCCTGATTGCTGCGTATATAAGGGTAGCGCTCCGAGGCGCACATCCTTTACGACGCGCTTAGTCAAGTGAGCAAACTCTGTGAATATGCTCCTAAATTGTAACGTAGCGTTCTGTCAGAGATCGCCGATAACAAATTCTCAGAGTGAATTGATTTCAAGAGTGAACCCGTTCTACTCTGATACTTAACAGAGAAAAGATGGCGACAGGTCCTGCTAATTGTATGTCATTGCACGTGTTGCCCGCCTACATCGCAATGCCGAAGCAAGAGGTTCGGGACTACTAGAGCATGTGGCTCGCTACTACCGACGGAAAGCCCGCTAGTCACAGAACTTTGCTTCGGATATGCCTCCTTCAGCTTCCCGAAGCATGTATTCGGTAGAGCCAGAACTTTTTTTTTTTCAGTGACGCGAACTTCATTAACGGTTCATTTTGTAACTCAAATTCACTTTTTGCAAGGAACAGTAGAACTATACATTTGTCTGATATCACTATCATGTGACTGTTGCCCCTTTATTCATAATATCAAACACTTCAAAATTATCATTATTATTTGGTACACCTACAACAATGGCTTAGTAAGTAATTGCTTACTGTTTGGATGAAGAAAAAAAATCCCTTTTTTTCTTCGGGGGGGGGGGGGGGGGGGGGGGGGGGGTTACCTAGACCTTCCATTGCGGTTCAACAATTTTGCCCCCCCCCCTTGAAAATTTTTCTTCGGTCGCCCATGGTAGCGAGGAATTTTTCGGGGGGAAGGGGGGGTCAAAATTGTGTAAAACTCTGAAAACGCAGAAAACTACCTATTTTTAAGGCATTAAGTTTGGTGTCAAGGGGGGGGGGCCCTAGATAATTGGTATTTTCATTTTAAAATCACCTTACAATGTTCCGAAAATTCGTTGATGCCAAAATGCTCACGAAATAGCGGACCTATCTTTGATGTCATTGGATGAGAAGATGAGACAGTGTTTCGCTTAAGCCGTCTTTTCATTTTCTCATTTTATGTTCGTAGTTAATCACATTGAATCTCATGGAACATTTCGGGCGGTGTAAACCACTGTGAGCGTTTCATGTCAGACGACCCCTTGAGGTAGGCCACCTGCAGGCTGCAATGCTTAAATAAAATTCATAGAGACATAAGTAGTGTGGGTAACCTATACTTCAAGGATACATCTGACATTCTTTTCGTCCCCGTCTATAAAACTCGAATTTTACCGAACAATTTTTTACGTCAAATTGTGCTCGAAAACAATTTTCTCGATGATATTGTGTCAGCAAAAATAAAACCAAAAAAAAAAAAATCCCCCTTTTTTTCAAATTCCTTTTTTTTGTCAAATTGTGTTCGAGAACAATTTTCTCGATGAATGCATGTGTCCGAAAAGACTCCCGAAAAAAACTCTTTTTTTCCCCCTGACTTTTTTCCATTCGCAACTTTCCACTAGGTGTCATCTATAAGCAAAAGACTTCATGAAAAAATCAGTGAACCACGAAAGCAGATAAAAAAGACGGATTCATCGAATGTATAGTTGCGATAAATTTGGCAAAAAGCTCCACCATTCCATAAACACTTCAGAGGGACCAATAGCCATCCGCCAATGGGTCTGTTGCAAACTTTTGCTACAGCGCTATAGAGTGTTCAATCTCATATAAAATCGTGTGAAAAGTCGATTAGTGGCATCAGAAAGTCAAAAAATGCAGTATATAACTTACGAGAGACGTTTAATGAAATCCAAGATGGCAGAAAAATATTTAGCAACCTGTATGCACGCACCACGAACATCCAAGGATAGACAACCTCGATCACACTCAATCACAACTAACGTAAATACACACATAACCTCTGAAGCTGTGAGGTTGTCAACGTTGGCAATCCTTGGATGTTAAACGTGCATGCAAACAGATTGCTCGATATTTTACCGCCATCTTGTATTTCATTAAACGTCTCTTGTGAGTTTATTATCGCATTTCATGACTTTCTTATGCCACCAATGGACTATTCGGGCGATTTTACCTACGATGCGACTCTCTTTATCGTTGTAGCAAAAGTTTGCAACAGACCCATTATCCAGTTAGTTCAAATGGCTAGAGAGAGAGATAAAGAGATGGACAATATCCTGGAAAATCCTGTGGTTTTATACGATACTTTGTGAGTGTGTGCGTTTTTGTATATGATACTTTGTCTCAATGTGTCTAACTATATCCCTCCAATAACATCGGATTGACTTGATTTTCAAATATATTTTAAATATATAGAGAGAGAGTGGAGTTAACAAAATTAAATACTTTACTTTTAAAAAAAGAGGGTTTTTGGTTGATATCATACTTTTTTATGTTCTTTTTTTCGCTCTCTTTTCTTTTTCTACAAGATTTTAATTATAACTATGTTGTGAGCGTTTGCCTTACGCTCCAAAAAGACCTCTGCATTCTCGCTTTCGACTCACTTTATTTTAAGTAATTGTTGTTTTTCTCCCAGGGAAATCCCAGAATCTGACTATATCCTTGGTTGTTGCAGTATTTCTGCTATTTGTTGAGGAGTCAATTTTGCGACTTCGAATTCTGAATTGGAGTTGTCCGATTTTAATTTTGCATATTGCTTATTGAGTTTTTCCTTGGCCTCTGGAGTCAATTCGAAGAGTTCCCACTCATTTTCGGGGGCATCTGCCTTCAGTTTTTCAAATTGGTCATCGATTTTTGCCACGGCTTCTTTTCTAGTCTTCCCCGAAGCCCGTAACATGATTGTGCCATCAGGTATTAACTTTGCTCCGCCTTCCGCCCAAATGCCGCGGCTTTTACGGTAACCAGGTTTTTTTGGTGACCCAACCGGACTTTCGGCTTGACGCTTCTTCCTAGGCGACTCTTGCGACAGAACCGAGCTGGCGGCTTGACGCTTCCTGCTAGGCGACTCTTGCGACCCAACCGAGCTGGCGGCTTGACGCTTCCTGCTAGGCGACTCTTGCAACCCAACCGAGCTGGCGGCTTGACGCTTCCTGCTAGGCGACTCTTGCGACCCAACCGAGCTGGCGGCTTGACGCTTCCTGCTAGGCGACTCTTGCGACCCAACCGAGCTGGCGGCTTGACGCTTCTTGCTAGGCGACTCTTGCGACCCAGCCGAGCTGGCGGCTTGACGCTTCTTGCTAGGCGACTCTTGCGACCCAACCGAGCTGGCGGCTTGACGCTTCTTGCTAGGCGACTCTTGCGACCCAACCGAGCTGGCGGCTTGACGCTTCTTGCTAGGCGACTCTTGCGACCCAACCGAGCTGGCGGCTTGACGCTTCTTGCTAGGCGACTCTTGCGACCCAACCGAGCTGGCGGCTTGACGCTTCTTGCTAGGCGACTCTTGCGACCCAACCGAGCTGGCGGCTTGACGCTTGTTGCTAGGTGAAGGTGCCTCTTGCGACCCAACTGGACTAGCGGCGTACACCCTATCATTAGGCAACGTAACCGGAATGTCACCATTAGACGACGACAATTTTGAAGGGGTAGACGGATTCGATCTGGAGCATGTACCTTTTTGAAGTGCTGCGTATTCTTCGGCTGTCTTGAACGTGATCCGCCCAAATTTATTCCGAGTACTCATTCCGCAACTGACGAGGAGCTTTGCATATGACTCGTATTGTTTAAATCTACCGTATCTCAGACGAACTAGAGCATTGAACTCTTTAGTCTGGCTGCAAAAGCATTTGATTTTGAATCTGATATTGCCTGTGGCCACCGGTCTCAATTCTCCGAAACTGTCGACGAAGTAGCCGTTTAATTTGATACATCTTGCCTCGCACTCCTCCTTCGTAAGTATCCGCCAACTATCGAATCGTTTAGAATCTGCAATTAGAATAGAAAGGATAAGGTCGTGATCAAGGCTATTGTGATTGTGTGAAGATTTTTGCCGCGATCCCATTGAGAGGCTCCCCTTTCTTTCAAGAAGGAAGGATTTTGAAGGAATCTCTATAGGTAGAGAGTCTCGAAAGCCTATTTTTTTCTTTCTTTCTTTTTTTTATTCCAGTACGAATGCAAATTCCCTAGTACTAGACATACGCCTCATATACATGTGAGCACATCTTTGTGCTCCTTTAGACTTACTCCTTTTCAAGCGTGCCATAAGTAGTATGGCAAGCTGCTTCCACTCCTTTCTCTGCATACAATGTAAAGGCGCTCTCTGCTGGCAGTGTAAGTTAGATGGGAGCCAGGGTGACCAAGTGACCTTGATTCGTGGGTTTTCATCCAGACTCCATTGCTCGTGTCGTAATGTGTATTTTGGGGAAATATTTGATGCCTTAACCCTTTAAGGACCAGGTTAGTTGAAGAGAACACCACCCCTCCGTTTATTTAGGGAAGGTAGTTAACTTTTCGTACTTGATGGAGTTGGAATTGCCTATTCGACGAATTGAAGGCACTTGACGAGACCTTATCTATTATAATGTTTTCAATTTTCATCTAGATTTGCGTTTATCTGAAATGAAGGCTGACTCAATGTGAAATATACTAGAGGAGAAAAAGGAGTATACTCGAGCTTGGCTCATGGGGGGTTAAAGACACTCAGATTTGCTTAATTTTTTTATTTGAAGTCATTTGATGTTTTCATTGTTTTTCTTTAGTCCTTTAAAGTGTAACCGTTAAAGTAGCCTTGTTTTGAATTGAGTGGCGCACTCCTTGACATGAAGAGTATGATGTATCGCGTCGTATCATTTACATGTACGAAAATATTGAGCGCCTTTTTGTCATTTTCCCGGGCTGGCCTAGAGGTGCAGTGCTGGTCTACGATCCACGCGGTCCCCCCCCCTCCTCCCCCGGTAAGAGCCCACCCGCTTCAGCTCATATACTTTTTGTGATCGTTTTTTCCCATTTTCCGAAAATGCTTTGATGGCACCAAATGGTATTGCATATTATTGCATAATATTGCATAATACTGCACGTATTCCAATATATTGGTGCAATAAAATCCATGCAGAAGTCGCTTGTTTATTAGCATGAATTCTTTCTATTCGTGGAATTCTTTTTTGGATCGTACATTCGTGCGATATTTCTAAAATTTTGTTGAGTTGAGCCGTAAATGTGTCTTAAGGTACGTGGAATTTAGTGATGCAGTAAAATCTGTGCAAAAACGGTTTGTTTAAGGCATGCATTTACATGAGAACATTTAGAGGGGAGAGAAATCCCCCCTCCCAAAGAAATGTGGCAGACTGCAGAAGTTTCTTGAAAAAAAAAAAAAAAAGCAAGTAATGAGATTTATAATTTTTCTCATCGATAAATTTGGTTATTTCGAGGTTGAGACTCCATCGTAAAGGTATTTTAATTTAAAACGGAAATACGAGCAAGTGAAAAGAAATGAAAGAAGTCATTAAATTGTCGCCCCCCTCACGTTAAACCAGAAGTGGTGCCACTGTACCACAACCAGGCCTAGTCTAAAACACAAAACGAGGTACAAGTTAGCAAAAAAATATTTCCCTACCTGCTTCATTGAACTGATCAAAAGATACCAAGAGGTGCAAGAAAACGAAAGATAATGGAAAAAGACACATTTAGCAATGAATCTTGATTATAGCACTTGTTCGCTCTACATCACGCATTAATCTAAAACTAATTAAAGGTAATGCGTGAACTTCTTTTTTATACCTGTAAATAAACACAGAGAAAATCTATATGGGTTTATTTTCTTATTTATTTTAGTGGTGACGAAAATACGTTTGTTTAATTTCTATTGTGACTGACGGGAGTGCGTAGGTAATTGGATCTACTCATTAGTCGTTATCCTTAGCCAGAAATTTGTCTGGCTCTCTCTCTCTCTCTCTCTCTCTCTCTCTCTCTCTCTCTCTCTCTCTCTCTCTCTCTCTCTCTTCTCTTTCTCTTTGTAAATCTCTGTGTGCCTCTCTCTCCTTCCTTGCACTCCCCACTACACTTTCACGCTCTCGTATAGTATGAAATGACTCACACATTCATGGAAGTATTAAACTACCTACCGTAAATACCGAGACACTTGTCTCTGAAAAAAAAAAGTACATGCTACCTTGAATGTACTTACTTACTTAGAAATAATATTGGAAAATGAATTTGGAAAAGTCTACGCGAAAAAACAAGACTGGTAGAATTTACCATCTGTATAGCTGATTTTGGAGTCTGGTAAAAAGTATGGTCAATTTTACCATCATATGGTAAATGCAATGTACCTTATGGTGAAATGTACCAACAGATTATCTTAATTTGCCACATGATGGTAAAATTTACCAGACTTGATAGCTGACTCCAAAATCAGCTATGCAGAGAAGATGATAAATTCTACCAGTCTTTTTTTTTTTTTTCGTGTTTAATGGCTGCTTCAGTTTTGGAATTAGACCATTCCACCATTGCAAGCCGTTTGATCGAATGAACTATTGAATTTTTAAATGTATCAAAGGATAAAAGTAGATATTAAATCTGAATTGAAAGAAGCAGAAATTGTTCATAGTTACAAGTAAGGTGAAAACACCAGTTACAGACACCCCCTATAAGAAGGGTACCAGTGGCAGGCATCCCAAAAGGCTGATGCCCTGAGGGCCGATCATTTACTTTATCGTTAAACCGATCGATAAGACTGTCTGTGAGTGATGCTATTGGTCAAAAATTGTAAAACTTGGCTGTTGCTATGGTAACCATCGTTAAGAGTCTCGTTTTATAAAGGCTACTCAAAAGAAACCTTTAAAAAACGGACACTATAACGATGGTTACCATAGCAACAGCCAAGTTTTACAATTTTCGACCAATAGCATCACTCATAGACAGTCTTATCGATCGGTTTAACGATGAAGTAAATGATCGGCCCTCTGATCTGAAAAAAGAAAGTTTGGTAGGTCTTAAAATTACTTCCAAGTTCTGCTATTTCGATGTTATAAGCATTTCAATATGCCTTCTCAGTCCGAAAAATTGTGCATTTGTGGCAAAAGAATTGAGAAATTTATGGTGTCTGTCACTGGTGCCGTTCTTCGGGGGTGCTGGTGCTTTCACCTTATATAATAACTAGGGGGCTTCGCCCCCTCGCCGCTCCGCGGCCCAACCCCCGTAGGCGCTTCGCGCCAAAATTGTTAAAAATCAACATGCAAACTATGATAGTGGTATAAAGTTGAGAAAACAGCGCAGAAGGGGGGGGGGGGGTGCGTGGAGGGGGGGTCGAAGAGTTGGGGTTGGATTCAAGGGTCTAGCGCGCTGATCGGGCTGGCCGAGGAGGCTCTCCCATCTCTCGGTTCATTTACCCCCCCCCCCCCCCCCGGTCGTCGTGTCGCCACGTCATGGCACTTCCAGGCACACACAGAAATGAACCTTTGTCGTTTCGGTCACAAGCTCCCACATGCTCTGCGATTCACCCCACCCCCCGCTGTGATTGCCGCGGTACGCAAATTCGCAATAACTCAATTACAAATCAAGGTATCAAAATTCTGAAAATTTCGGGCTCCTAATAACATTAACATCTATTATCATGCCAAGTTACAGCGTTGTAACATAAGTAGCAACGTCCGTAGAGTGTGGAAACACATTTTTGAACATTTTTTGAAAAAAGTCTCAAAACTCGACAAAATAGGGCTTATCAGATTATACTATAGTAAGATACTATAGTAAGATAAGATATCTTGGTTTTCACCCTGCATGGTCTATTAAAAAGTGTCATATATTTAGTACTTTTCATCGCAAGTGGGATAAAGCTAAACGGATGAATTTCTGTTTCTTATTTAATTTATTACGGGGTTTCCCTTATTTATTTATCTCTTTTTTAAGTGAAATATACAAGATAACAACAAAAAAACAGTCAACACCCTTCTAATTTCACCTGATGTTGAGTGGTGCGCACCTTCATCAGTACTCCTTAGCCTATCCTCCCTGTAAACTGCGGGAATACTAAATTAATTACATGTTAGCATTCAAATACTGAATCCGAAGGCTCTTGCACCAATGGAACTTGATGTCAAATATTCACTTTCAAGTTATTGCGTTGGGAGCTCTTTTGGGAGCACTTTTTAGGAGCCGAGTTCCCAAAGAGCTCCCAACGCAATAACAATATTCAAACCCGAATATTTGACAGCAAGTTGTATTGGTGCAAGAGCCGACTCAGTATTTGAATGATAGATGATACCTCATTTTAGTATTCCTACAGTTTTCTGCCTAGCAGATTTTACGATTTAGATCTAACTATACGGCTCCAGCTCCCAAGCCCTCTGGTCTGAGGTCAGATTTAAAACTAACCAGTGACATTATTCGACTTAAATTAAATTTTAAATGTGTTTTCAGTGATGAACCCTTTTACGCGACCAGGTATGTTAGACAAAACAACGCTCGGTCGTATAATTTGAGTGCAGGATAGTTAAATATTCATGCTCTGGGGTGTTCAAATTGCCTATCCATTCAATTGAAGGTGCTCGGCGATAAATTGTTTTCATATAGGCTGTCCCAAAAATGATTAGACTTGACAACTGCAGGTTTGAATGAAAACATCAGCTTCCATCCTCAGATAGGGCAACTTGATTGGTCAGGCGCAGTAAGAAGCTATGATGTTTTCCTGAAAACCATAGAAGTGTCAAATCCAATCTTTTCTGGGACAAGCGCTATAGCTCGCTTTTGTCAATAAGAAACTGAAATTTTGTAAGACAGATCTATTGTCACAAAAACAAATATATTCGGGAGTGGTCTTGAAAGGGTCAGTGACGTAGCGTGCACTTTGGCAACGTTGAATTCTGTCTATTGAAACCCATGTAAAATGTCGAATGCGAAGGTAATTAACCGAACAGCCAATAGTTCAATCTTTCTCACAGAATTAACTAGACGAACTGCAACGTTGCCAAATTGCACGTTACGCCATGCCACTGGAAAGGGTTAACAATTGACATTGAAGGTTGTAAATGATTCTATGAAAAAATTACTCTCTGAATTTCGGCCACTTTTTGACGATCTCAGACTATAGTGCTTATTTTCGCCGAATTTAACGATCAAGGTTCTCTGTTGTTGTAGCAAAAGTATGAAACAGAGGTTCATTAGATAAGTACAGAACCATGCAATTTTTTTCTTTTTTAATTTCAGGTTTAAAAGTTTTACTCGCTTCTCTGCTTGCTTAGTTGAATCCAAGAACTTTAACCAAGAACTTAAATTTGTCAAATATTTGTGGACGTCAAAAAGTTAGAATTAAACTGAATTATTGATTTTAAAAGAATACGGCTTTTAAATACTCGTCTACCTTTTTCACCTCGATTTTTATCACATTTCTTAGAGTTTTGATTGCTTGACCCTAAAAATTACGGTCGAAAGCTATTAAACATATCCATTTTTCTCGCCTTATGCATAGGTACTCTCGCAAATAATTTTCCAACAATTATACTACACAAAAAGCGTGAAAACAGTCGAATGATGCAACTTTCCAGAATTCAAAAACAGGATTACTTTTCAAAAAATACCACACACTTTAGTCCTCCATTTAACAATATTACAATAGGTACGCATTTGACAGTGTCACAAGTGCGCTTAACTAGCATGCAACTATAAGTTTTTTTTTGTGTTTGATTCAAACACGTTTTGTAGGTTAATAAGAAACGGATTTTAGAGCGCGCAATAAAAGAAATATATAATTACTATGCAAATCATTGATGTGTTCTACGCTCGTAAGGCGAACTATTCTCACGTAAAGGAATGCATATTTTCTGCAGGTGGGCACGCGTATCCCATAGTCACGATCGGCGGGCGGGTGCACTATGGTCTGGGAACCCAAATTTGTGGCCTTAAATCAGGGAATGACCAGATCTTCTTGAAATTTGGGGTACTTGTGTTTTTTGGGTCGCTGAACACGAATTTGAAAGAATTTTTTGCAAAAATTTCAAATCCAAGATGGCGACAGCCAGAGGTGGCTCGTGAAATCTGGTAACTATGTTTTTTGCCATTTATTTTATTCAAAATTCGATTCTTGGTGAAGCAACAGAGGATTTCTTCACCATAAATCGATTATTTTTCATTGGTTTGGATGGAAAAATGCGTTGTTGCCAAATTTCACGAGACGTGACTCTCTGAAGTCATACTTATCGGTGGCCATCTTTGATTTGGGAATTTTGAAAAACTAATATAAAACATGAATCCAGCGACCCAAAAAACCCCCATCCGCCGAGTTTCAATGAATTTCATCAATTATTGGCGGAGCAACAAAATCTTTTGTAGAATCGAAAGTCGGAAAAACCCTATTTTTGGCCTAGATTTGAAACTTTGTGCGGTCATAACTCTTGAACGAAACGTTTCTCGGCATCGCGGTTTGCGCCATCTGAAAGCTTACAGAATCAGCTTTTTTCACAAAAGTTTTTTTTTTCGGATTCCTTCATTGCACATATTTTTCAAACTCAAAACACAAATTTCGGAAACTTCAAAAATCAAAAAAATGGCAAAATAAGACTCAAATATTTTTTAAACTAAACTTTATAGCACATCAATCGAAAGATCTTTAAAATACGCATCTTTTGCGCAAAGTTCACGTCAATATCTCTCATTTTTAATTTGCCTCATTCTCTATATACTATCACTTCGGCGCCACATTTGAACTGATTTATAAAAAAAAAAAAATCGATTTACTGATATTAAAGTGAAAATATCTTATAAGTCTGCACCAGTCTGCAGCAGGTCTTTAATGATCTGAATAGAGGAGAGTATGAGGAACATTTTGAGACTATACAGAGCTCTTCATGTATCTTCAATTTTTTTAAAACGTTACTTAAAGTTTTAGTCAAGTGTTTTTTTTCCCCTCAGAGGTAGCACATTTGACGCTCAAAACCAAGGATAAGAAATAATAATAGGTTAATGACGCTAAAATAGGTGAAAAGAACTTCCTTTTGGCTTCCAGATCCATGCTTGTTTGTTATTATTGTGTTTTCCATGCCGCCACAGTAACACTTTAAACGTAAATGACACATTATCCAAGTTCACGGTTTGTTTACTTACCTTCGAGGTGCGTATGTTTGCGATGAGATAGCTGACCGGTAGAGCAATCAGATAAGATGATACTAACCGTTCTAAGTACCTCAGATAGTGTAGATTACGATAACATTCACAGTGAAGATGTTTTCTGAAATTCATTTTTTCGATTTTATGCCAAAAATACGGGTTTTCAAACCATAGTGGGGTGGGTCGACGCTGCAAGGTTACAAAGAAATATCAATGATGCCACTTTTATTTACGGCCAATTTACGTGAGTATATACTGTTGAGTCGTACCTGCGCTGAGAATGTAAATACCTTACTGTCAATTTCGTTCTGATTAAGAATCAGCGCTGCTGCGGCTAGTGAATTTCATTCTGTCGATGTCTCCGCCTTATAAATACACAGTCTGCCCATAAATACTGTCACACGCAAAAACGCGGTTTTAGATAAAACGGCTGGAAAAAAAGTACATATAACTATACATATTCTAAAAGGTTATATATATCCTTATGCATCCAAATCTTTTTACAGATTTGAAAAAATTTAACTACAGCGCACAAACGAGCAAAATAGTGAGACAAATTCGAAGTGCCGGTTTACGCTCGATTGTTGCATTTTGATATCCTTGACGCGCTATCGTTGTTATCAAGATAACGATCTGAACCCCCTGGATTACAAGCTATGGGACGCACTCGAAGAAAAACCTTGCAAAAAACGCCACCGTAATTTAGAAAGCTTAAAAGTCAGCATCGTCGAAGCCGCCCAAAAAATCCCGTTGGAGACCATTCGCGCGGCAATCGATCAATTTCCCGCAAGGTTAAAAAAGTGTGTTGAGGTCAATGGCGGGCACTTTGAGCACTTGTTGTGAGGTAATTTTTTTTTTTTATCCATCCAGCTATTATTTAGTACCTAATAAAGAGATTTTGCCCCATTCCGCCATTTTCCCCTCATTTTTCGTTATCTTTTTCTTGCCTAAAAGATGTCGAGTAATTAACGAAAAATCGAGCGTAAATCGGCACTTCAACCTTGTCTCACTATTTTTGCTCGTTTGTGCGTTGTAGTTAAAATTTTCAAATCTGTAAAAATTTTTGGATGCGTAAGGATATGACCTTTTATAGAATACAGTGGAAGTCCGCTAATTCGAACGCCGTTAATTCGAATATCTCGATAATACGAAGTTGAAGTCGATCCCCGTGATAATTAAAATCGCTTTAATTCGAAGAAAATCAATTTATTTGTCCCCCCTCGTTAATACGAAATTTTTGGGCTCCTAGTAGCGGATGAATCAGCTCTATAATTCGAAGTTGCGAGACAGTGCAGTTCTGTAATTCGAAGTTCCCAGAATGACGCTCTGTAATTCGAATTCTTGAAGACACGCGCTCTATAATTCGAATAAAATTGATGCGCCCCGTGAGATTAGCGAAAATAATACCGAACTTTTGTTTACATCCGCTGTTTACTCTTATTGTTTGGGGGGGGGGGGGTTAGTTATGGTATGTAATACAGTTATCCGTGATTTCGATTTATAGAGCAGTTGAACGCAACACTTCGAATTATAGAGCTGATAAAAATCTCGTTATTTCGAATTTTCTCAAGAACCGCTCTCCATAATTCGAATGCTCCCTAATACGAAATCCCGTTAATTCGAAGAAAAGCATTGGTCCCTTCAACTTCGAACTATCGAGCTTCCACTGTATTTAGTTACATAGTTAATAGTTACAGTAGTATGTTCTTAATAACCGAAAATACTTGAAGCTAAAAAAAAAGGGGGGGGGGATAAAGAAAACAAAACGAAGCCTCAACTGTAAAAGAAAAAATCCACGTGGGACTTTCTTAGGCACCCCCTCCTCTGAAACCATCGTTGAAAGAATCCTCTGCTACATTTGACGAGAACGGTCAGTGAAGGATGGGTATCGTTTTATGCTCCTCACAACTCACCAAAGTTTGTCCTCGGTCAAATGATTGTTATGATCAATTCTGCCCACTTATCTGTATCCATATCTGCGGGTGTATATTTTAACTTGCAGCGGCTCGCAATCTCCGCGTGTAAAGGCGTGGGAGTGACTTTGACTTTAATCATCGAGTATCACATCATCCATCATTTGCGTCCAATGCAATCGATGGCATCGCGATTACATAGAGTCCGTCGAGAGCGCAGTTGTCAAATTCTTAGGGAAAAATTCTCACAAACACACTATAAAATTGGTTCAGAATTAAAGTCATGATATTGGAAGGGAATTTTTCCGAAAGTTAATAGGTGCAAGTGAGACTAACCATCTGCCTTATTCGCACTCATTAAGGCTTATGGGGATTTTCTATTTCCAATATCCCCGCTTTATATTTGACTTTTTTTAATTAGAAATTTTAGCGAGTCTTCCTGAAGGATGTTCCGAAAGTTAATAAGTGTAAGTGCGAGACTAACCACCTGCCTCATTCGCACTCATTAAGGCTTATAGAGATTCTCTATTTCCAATATCCCCGCTTTATATTTGACTTTTTTTAATTGGAAATTTTAGCGCCAACTTTCCCTTCATCTATGAGCTTTAACCAAGTAATAAATCAAGGGTCCCCCCCTCTGCAGTATGGTTTTGAAGTTTTGGTCCCTTGGAAAATTGTCTACCGGCGCCCGCATATACTCGGAAATTTTGACCAATGTTTTCTTAATGGTTCATACATTAAACCCGAACCTTAATTATTCTGCCTAGAGAAAACTTTTGCAACTCTTGCTTTTGCTTTTATTGAGTTTAGGAGTAGATAAGGAAACTTTGAATGCACGCATTGTTATTTCTGCGTCATTTACGAAAAATAGTCAATAATGCTGAAAAAATCAATTACGTGGATTACGATGTATCGGCACAGAATAATACAACCCGAACGGAAACTCTATCGGATATTGAAGCAAATTCATTTCGCGTCCGCCATGTTTGGATATAGGATGTTTACATCTGGATTTGCGCGCGAAAAAAAAATATAGGGCATGATCCGCGAAAATGTCATTCTGAAATGCCATTAGAATAAAAGTGAGGCCGGAAACTTAAGATTTCTTTCCAGAATTTACAGAAATAAATGAATTTCAACACAAATCACACTCGTCCGCCATGTTGGGATATAGGACCACAGCGTTGCCTATTGGTGCCGTTAAATTCCAAACTTGCTTCCATTGGCTCTTATGGGAGTTTCCGTTCTGATTGTATTATTCTGTGCGGTATCGGCTTATCTTCCGGAAAATTATTAATTTTCTAGGCGGTTCAGTTGATCTTCCGAAGAATCGATACTTTTGCATACTTACTGTGAAATGGAAAGCAAACGTTAATCGATTATTATTCACGAGCCGCCAATCCGCTGCAACAGAGCCATATGAGGATTTTTCACCACAATTTAGCAACCATGTGCTCACAAGAGACAATACTTGCTTCTTCTGGAGATTGCAGATCACCAGTTCCTTTACCGTCACCGCACTCGATACGCTATGCAAGTCTATGCGTTGGCCCGTCGGCTTGCGTCCGATCGATCGATCTCGTGATCTCGAGTCGTTTTAATCGAATTACGACTTCGGTGAACCGGATAATTTCAACTCCACTTCATCGCAGCTAATTAATTTCAACTTTGGAACATGAGACGACAAGATCGATAAACTAATTAAGCATCATCCATGTCAATTCAGTCACTCGATAGACTTCGGGTCCGATGATTGATATTGACGATTAGCAACACAACCCACACACCGCGACCGCATCGCAACGCAGCGATCGAGCAGCAAAAAAGCCGTTGCCGGATTATATCAAAAATCGATGGCTAAGCATGTAACACGGCAAATGGCAACGTTGCACTTCGTCCTTTTAAACTAGAGCTGCCGTTCTCTTGTACACATTTAAAGACATTTTTCGATGCATGGATACATGTTTCTACCATAGCTCCGCTATCTTTGCCTTTAAATGGCGGAGCTACGTAGGTGTTATGGATCGAGGATTCTTGTCTAATTTGTCCTCTCTCAACAGATTGATACTACACACAGAGGAAAGTCCCATATTTGATAGGAATCTTTCATGGTACCTGCGCAGCTCCGCCATTACGCCTAAACAGTGGCGTAGCCAAGGGGGGTCCAGGGGTCTGGACCCCTCTCCCCCTTGACACCAAAATTTGACCTAAAAAAAATGTAATTTTTTGCGTTTTCAGACAAATTTGACCAAATTAGTATCTTTGGACCCCCCCTTGACAATTTTTGAACCTTCGACCCCCCCCCCAGAAAAATTCCTGGCTACGTTACTGCCCCTAAAACTTCACAGTCGTTTTATGAGTATCTGAGAGAATTTCGTACTTTTTTAATGAATACTCATCGTCTTCGTCATTTACACTAGTTTTTACGACAGAATTGACAGTTTAATCGCTTCTAACGAAAAAGAGCCCCGTTTTGGAAGTTGAGTTTCCTTAGGAATAGGATTGTTGCAAACTTTTGAAGCAGATGATGTTATTATGGCCGATTCATTCAGATGTAGAAACTTGCAAAAATAATGATTGTGGGAGCTTTGCGTTGCATTGTGAGAGCCGCGCAGAAGAACCAGCAAGATTTCCGATCAGGATCGCTTTTAGGTCGTATTTCTCAGAGAACTTTTATCTCGGGCCAGTTCAGTTTCGAACTCATTATTGCTCTCGTTCTTCGACATCTCACGATCAGACCCAACACCAATGGGCTGTATGGATCACATTTTTGTTTATTTTTGATGTCATCCGGAGACCGGGTGAGGCACGATGAAGAGCTGCTCCCATATTCGATGGTGTCTATCGACTTTTATTGTTTCGCAACGACAGTTCGATATCTCGATACGCTTTGAGACTCGTGCATGTAACTGATAATGATTGATTAATCGACATCCACTGCGCAGTTAAAGGTAATAAATTGTAAGAGACATGAGACTTCATTTATATAGTCGTATGGGTAATTATTGGCGGTATAAGTATGCCTGTGCACCTGATGGGCACACATACTACATATTATTTCGATTTCCATATCTCATGAGTCCCCATCAAACAATGCTACTCTAGCTTCCATTGTGTATAGTTGCGAGTGTTGTTTGGAAAGATATACCATATAATACTCGTACATATATATTTTAAGTAACAGGCCAAATTTGATTTGGTCCCGACAGACTTACACCTTTCTCATCAAAGTCATCAATGTCTTGGAACTGCACCGCTAACCAGTTGGAAGCTAGGATTCTCAACTTTCACGTTAATCGGTGGACCTTCGCAGTGTCAAACAAAATTGCGCCCTGCAGTTTTGATCATGACAGAGCATAGAGAGCATGCACATTAAGGGGAAAAAAATTAGAGATGACAGGTAACGTTTCGCCTCCCTCTTTTCAGTAGAATTCGAGAATCCGTGGAAATTATGGTAACACATAAAGTAAAACGATAATTTTTGTTTTGTGCTTAAATGCGTGGCATAATAATTAAAAACGACTTAAAATTTGAAGACCGCAAAGCTATAAAACCAAAAGGAAATATTACAGAGTTAGTGTCAGCACTCACAAGTTTAGTATTTTGCATTATGGCAGTCAGTGGCTGCTCGTGATTTTTGGCAACCATGCCTGTTTGCAAGTTTGCCTGTCCCCATGTTAGCAAGATTTTTTTGGAAACTTCTATCTGGAAAACCTCTTTCTAAATCAAACTTGGCTGAAAGTTTATTTCCACCCAAAAAATGTTTTTTAGGTTCACTCTCAAATTAAACTCAGAAAACCCATTAAATCTTTGTCTTCAAGAGGTCAAATTTCAAATTTTTCCGGGAGAGGACCCCTGAACCCCCCGTAAGTCTGAGGGGTATTCCATACCCCCGAACTCCCGGTATACGGGTGTGAAAAAATGGGAGCATCACTTAACCCCCCCCCCCCAAATAATCTCAATCTGCACCACTTTTTAAATGCTTCCTTGCCACGATCCATTGGGTAAGCTGTTTTTTAGGAGCAAGCCGTAAGAAAATGGAAAAAATAATAATATCCACAGGACCACATACATGTATGTATATATTTGTAGTTATAAAAGTTAAAAAGAGCTGAAGTTTTCTTAGTATGGCTATTGATGGAAAGGAAATGGGGGCTTTATGCTGGTAGCCTATATAAATTTTCGCTCAACTTATGGTATAAACAAGTTTGATATTTATTTATTTATTTTTTTTTTTCGTGTCCAAAAAATTTATACACCACGTAAAGGTTTTTCTCGGGGAACTGAAAACAATAAACAGAGGACAACGAAAACTGCCGAAAAATTCTACTTATTGTTTGCGCTGTTTTGCTTAAAGTAGGTGAATATTAAGCATGTCATCTATAAATATTTTATTTATTCACTTCATTATTTATTTGCTTACCGGGCACAAGATTGACTGAGAAATGGGACGAGGTTGCAGTCGCGGCACACATTCCTATTTCAGATTAGAATTCCGCTCCAATTGGAAATCTATATTGAGCTCAGCAGCTTCGAGGCATAGCGCGATCTGGAAGTAAAATGTCCCATGGTTATTGGTTAAATACAATTATTCACTTATAACAACCGTAAAGACGCAAATATAAAATTTATCGAGGATAAAAAATCTTATTTGGTATTGGTCAGGTTTCGTTCGGGCACTGCTGGCAACAGAATACACACATCAGGTGTGTGGGCGTGGGTGTGAAACAGGAGATTCCATCATCTGCGCAGGAACACGCGGAATTGTATAGCTCGAAGCGTGTATCAATCAAGGCGAGTCTCAATTCTTAAACACTGCAATCTGACTCAACGGTGATCTTTATTCCATTATTTCCCTATCGAGATATTTGACTAGGAGTTTCACTGTTTTTATAGGCTCATGAGCCGCTTATTAATTCTCGTGAACCCCCCTTAACACCCCCCCCCCCCCTACTGATAGGGTTGTAAAAAAGTTTCCGAGACCGCTCGCTTATCGCGTTAGAAAGAGGCTCTATGGATAGTCAAAAATTGTAACGAATGCTTTGGATAAAAGTTTATGCTTGCAACTCACTAGTGGAATCACCTAAGTGGCCTGAGCCGCCTATACCTATAATCTCTGAGATTAAGTCAATCCCAATTTAAGTAATATTATTTCCTGTCGAATCAAAAATAGTCCATTCATATTATTGTTTTCTCAAACAAATTTCGTTAACTTTCAATAGTGATGTCAGACTTGCGTTTTTTTTTTTTTTTTTTTTTTTACCCGCCAACTTTCATCAGTTTCCCTGCGGTTCGATTATTATTTTTTTAGATGTATCGAAGCTCAAAGATCAAGAACTGATACCGATCTGATACGTGTCACGTCCGATTAAAAAGAAATTGACAGCTTTAAAGCTAATCAAGTAATGATTTTTATTTATTTAAAAAAAAAAAAAAAAAAAAAAAAAAAAAAACCGTCATAATATTATGCAACAAGTTCATCATAATTTTCGCTGAACTTTTCTCTACAATTAACTATACTCACAGCGAAAGTTAGCAAGAGCCCGCCTGTCTACTTTAAAAAAACCAGAATTATCCTGAATTTTCCAAAATTTCTTTCCAAGAACTTTTTTCTAGAATTCTGATTAAATTTTGTAGAGCAGTTTTCTCCTTAATGTAGCCTCCACAATTAATTGTTCGACTCTTGTTGAATTTTCAGGTATACATAGAGAAGATATAAATTTTTCAATTTGTAGAAGCCACACTTGCCATCAAGTCTGGCAACATCAACGAGTATTGATTCGTTTTAGAACATCGGCGCGGCGCTTTAAACCCTGTTCTCAGCATTTTACATACCATTGCAAAAAAAACCAAATCGGTGTCATATAAAATAAAAAATAAAAATAAAATAAAAAAGAGCCAGCGATCGCAGACACATTTCCAATTTGGTTCAAATATTTGAGTGATTTGTAAATCTTCCAAGTGACTGGTCATAATGAATAGACCAAAATTATCAAGTCCCAGGCACGGTCGCGGTGGCGCGCGGCGGCCCCGCTAATCAACTTTGCGTTTATGGATACTGTAGTAGCACATATCCTACTTCCATGTTTCCATCGGAGGCAATGACTGTTGACTGTTATGTATCGTAATAACGTCGTACGTGTCAATACGTTGAGTCACGTAACACCGCTCCGACTCGGCGATGAAGAGAAATTGACGAGGTGACATGACCTAGGGGCGAGGCGAGGGTCCCAGTAAGCTGGGTTGGCTTGGTATGTCTCCGTGCATGGACCGTGTTTTAAGGACATATGATCCACAAAGCCCCAAAGGCAGGACCGAAGCGGGGTCGATCGTCGCTCATGGAAAAGAATCGGTCTTCTCTATCGCGGTGAATCGAATATCAAAACCGTGATTTACTGTTGTATGAACCAGTCAGTGGTGGCTCGTAAAATTTTGGAACAGTGTTGTTTTTCCATTTAAACAAATGAAAACAATTGATTATTTTACCCAAGTTTGGAAACATTTCATGCTTGCCGAGTCATACGAGCCGCCACTGGAGCCATTGGCAGATCCAGCCCTCGTAAACGGGGGGGCGGCAAACTTGGGATTTTCGCCCCCCCCCCCCCCGGAGACCTCTTTTCCCTATATGACTGGAGCTAGTTGCGAACTTTTGTCTCAGCGATTTTGAGCATTGATTCTAACGTAAACTGTTGCAACAGTGAAACTTAGTACACTTAAAATGATCATGAAAATTCACTACTTGAATCTTGATGGTTCAAAAGTAGCAAACGTATAAAGTTACCGGGTAGTGGCGGCTCGTGCGATTCGGCAACAATGCGATTCATCCATTTAAACTTGGGTGAACAAATCGATTCTTGAAGGAGGCTAAAAGGAGCCTTCTGGAGAATCGATTGTTTCACATCCGTTTAAATGGGAAAACAGCTCTGTTGCCAAAGTGCACAAGTCGCCACCGCTTTCTGGAGCCACCGGCCACCGCGACCGCAGCGGATAATATACATAGACGGTTTTATTGATAACAAATCATCCGGCTAAAAAATTCGTCGAGCGTTCAAACTATCTTCCTCGATCTCACGTACCTCCTACAAACAGCTTTCTCACTCACATCACTAAACTCGTGTACAGAGACATTTTTGTGAACACATTTTTTTTTTTTTTTTTTTCTTCGGCAGAAATGAATTTCTTGAGTCATTTTATTCGGATATATAAAGAAGAAAAAAATCAGGAAACAAGACTCTGTAATCTGTATACGAAATTCGGCAAAATAAAATGATAGCTACTTAAACCATTCATGATAGTTAAATGAGAGTGAGAGAGAAAGTTTGGAATGCAACGCGAGTTTTTTCACAGCTGAAAGCGACCGATGAGTGCAATGTTGACGAACCGTTCCGTTGACCGCTGTTGAGTGTTGAGGAGGCACACACGTTAACTAAACTGGGCTGTGTCCGAAAATGCACAATCCTTGACACCTTCTTCTAAAAGTAAATTTTAATTTAAAGTTTGAAATTTTATGAATTTTAGAAGTAGTATCAGCTACAGCCCGTATTTGGGAAATAAGTGGATGTATGGATTACGGAGGTACCAGTGGCGTCGCGTGCCATCTGGCAACAATGAAACAGCTCCATTTAAAGTCGTTAAAAATATCGAATTTTCCTTGTGCACTGTGCACCCCCTGATATCGATCTTTTACATGAGTTTAAATGGATATAATACATTGTTGCCAAACTGCACGCGACGCCACTGGGAGGTACATAAAAAAAAGAAAAGAGGTGGGTAAAAATTATTGAAAAGAATAGTTTAAAACTTGATGCGAGTACGATCTTTTGAAAAAAAAAATGACTCGATTGATCGAAGGATTCAATTGCACAAAATAAATATCCAGTCATTTGAGTTAAAAGAACCGCTTCAAAATGAATCGAACACAATGCATATAGGAGAACGGTTTGATCCAGTTTTGGACGGCGCAGATCAACCTGCCGCATTTAGAGTCGTGGAGGTGGAAAGATATGAGAAAAAATGTTCAGAACCGATTAAAATTCCGCTAGATGGAGGTGAAGGACTCTATGATTTCGTTGGGTTTAGTCAAGTCTCCGAGGAATGTTTATATTGAGAAAGTCTTCGATTTTTTTTTTTTTTTTTTCCCCCAGCTAAAACTCTGCGATTTGGGCAGTTGTGAGTTGAAAAAAATATGGCTAGCAAATTGATTTTTTTGTTTGATGGGCCCAGAAACATAATTGGCTATTCCCAAGCTGCAACATTTTAATTTTTTCGCGGCAATTTTCTGTTCATATGGAATAATAATCGTGCGAAACGCGATGCTTTCTCTTTCCTTTAATCGCCCAAATGCGATAATAACTCTGGACCAAGCGATAATATAAATCGAAATACCTCGTTTAGATTGAGCCGCTTCAACAAAATCAGCCGAAGCGGTGCTGTTGACTCTGTAGACAAAAATATTCAGCATTCGTAGAGGTTCAGAAATTCGTTTTATTGCGCGCTAAAGTTCTCGTCGACGATTTCCTAAAAACGCCTTTTATGTAGCCTTGGCTTTGATATTGTGATTTAACAATAAGTAAAGGTGTTTCTACATATTTTGATTCGAAGATGAAAAAAATAACCCCCTTTTTCCCTTTTTTCCTTGTCGGTATTGCGAATATGGGCATAATTATGTATGGGTGTATTTTTGTGATAGCGGCACACAGGTCACAGATACGCGTAAACATGTGTTTATTGGCGCTCACAACATAGCTTCGAGGCATCATCGAGGCCAGTGATGGTGCCTGCAATCTGTCAACGATGAATTTATCCATTTAAACTCATGAAATAGGTCGACATACTTGGGGTGCATTGTGCACCCCCTTTAATCGATATTATACATGGGTTTCAATGGACTGAATGCAACGTTGCCTGATTACACACGCGCAGCCACTGATCGAGGCTTTAGGTACTGCCTGTGACAGCTCTATCGCGTCAATAACGGGTCAGGCCTTCTTATGATGAAGTTTCTAGATCTAGCTTACAATAGTTTTACTGCTTCATGTGTTCATTTTAAAAGCGCTGAAAAAAAGAAGGGTAAATTAATATTAAACGCACTTATTGTTGGATGGTTCCTATATTTTGTATAGCAATTAGGGCGGTTAATACTTACAGCGAGACAAGTATATAATACAGGACGTTCCGGTATATTATTTAAAGTCACATGATAAGTGATTGTAGTCATAAGAATAATATACATGATTATAGATGGTTATTATTTTTGTAATAATGAAATATTCGCTGCTCAGTATAGGGAGCCATCTACGGGTTAAATAATTTACCCTTCCATTGTGTCAGTGTGCTTCATGCTTCAAAGCACCGGTTGAAGCAAATATCACTGATTTAATTACTTTTGACTAAAGCCTTCGCGTCTTTAATTTTCAGCGCACTGGCTTATATCTCGTACCTACTATAGACTTCTGTATTATTATATTTCAATGTCTGCGGAGGGCATATTGATGACGTACATTCAAAGTTAAAAGGAGAGTCTGTGAGATGATTTTTTTTATTTTCTTTCTTTTTTTTCTACTTTTGTTCCGTATCATTTTTTATACTCTAATGAGCAAGATGAAGACTATGCCAGGCTAACGAGACAAGTTAAAATGCTACGAAGAGAAGAGTTGCTACAGAAATAATGTTCGACCCTCCCACAGCCCAAACTTTATTGTGTATTCGGCGTAACCCTGACATTTCCGGACTGGCGGGCTTCACGGCTTACATACAGATCATGTTACGCAGAAGACAATGAATGTCATCGCCGCTTCCACGCTGCCGAAGCCGCTGACTCAACGAACGTGGGTGAAAAATCAAGATCGCGGACCAAGTCTGTCTGCGTTCAAGTCCCTTTCCAGTTTCCTTCCTCGTTTACTCTGAAGTTTTGATGTAGGATGGTGTAGAAGCCCTAGTAAATAAATTCAACGGCATGTGATCCAAAAGCCAGTGCATCATTGGTGAAATGGTGACTGACAGCGATGAATTTATATTGGTGACCGATGAATTTCTACTATGGCGGCCGATGGATATCAATTTATGGTCATTGCTATTTTCATAATCGTCGGCCAACGAAAATTTATTGGTCACCAATGTTTGCACTGGTTTTTAGAACATTAGCCACCCATGGCAAATGAACATTTTTACTAAGGATAATTTTAGGAGGGCGCAATGCGCAAACAAGAAGAATGGGAGCAAAACTTTCTTAAAGCTAGTGAGAAATAATTGGACTATAAGAATAGGGAATTTAAAAATTCAGCAAGCTGTTTTAATAGGCTAAAAAGTTCCCAGTCAATTTTGTCTATTCCACCTTGTGTGCAATGAGTTTGATGCAAACCATTACTACAGCAATAAAGTGGGTAAAGCATGATGTAAAACCACTTGAGAATAACGTTGGGTTGGGTTCATCAACAAATCTCCAAAATTTGCCCAAAAACTCAATGAGAGCTTTGAAACAAAAATCCAAGATGGCTGTCATGGAATGAGTTACGATTGGGGAGTCCCAGCTAATTTGTCTGCCACTAGTTCATTAATCATCTTTCCAACATGGCATTTAGGAACCTGCGATCTGACGATGGGACTCCCTCCCACATGTACGGTCAGGAACAAAAATAATGTCAGACGACTCCTGGAAACAGGCTACCCCCAATACTCATCTCAATGAATTTAAACATTGCAGGTGACCTACCTCAAGGAGCCGTCCGACATTCTTTTTGTCCGCGACTGTACCTCGATCTATGAAAACCATCTTGGGATTTTGATTAAAGGCTCTTGTTGAATTGATGAGCCAATTTTGGAACTTTTGAGGCTTCAGGTGTTATTTTCGAGTGATTTTACAGAAGAATTTACCCCCTCTACCGCTGTACCGCGTTAAGGATCAGGGTCGATCATTAGGTAAAATCAATTCCAAATAACCCTGAGAGCATCAGAAAGTTCCAAAATCCACTTAAAAGTAAAAAAAAAAAAAAATCGTTTAACAAACTTTGCAGATCGCTGTGGAAATTGGAATGAGCGCGAGTGACATTGAGGGAGTCCTATCTCCTTGCTGCTTTCAATGCTGAGAAAAGTGATTCATCATATAGAGGGAGCTGCAATTGGACCGGACTCCCAATATTGTTACTTGATCATTCAACCGCCATCTTGTAATTTTGTTAAATGCATTTATTGAGTTTATGGAGTGAATTTTGGTACTTTCTGATGCTCTCAACATAAATGTCAGGTGATTTCACTCAGGAATCGCTCCTCCACAACAACACTGTAGCAAAAGTTTGCAACAGACCCTTTGAGCTTGAGGCATTCTCTGTAAGAAAATCCCATAAAAAAATGGGTGTTCTGTGTGCTCTTCCGAAGAAATTTCAATTGAAGTAACACTGGTTATTGAGAAGAGCGAGTAAGTTATGTTTTTTGAACCCTTCTTCCGCAGAATTGGGCTCTTGCAAACTTTTGCTATGAGCAAATAAATAATCTAACTTTATGCAAAGACCAGCAAAAATCGCGAAAATCACACTAAGAAAGTCTAAAATTCAGTAATAAACTCACATAACTGCTATAACGGCAAGATGATGATGGCGGTTCGACGCAGGTATCATGGGAGATTCCTGTCTATTATGTCACTTTCTCTACGGAAACACAGAGATATATGTCTCAATTTAAATAGGAATCTCCCATGATACCTGCGTCTCTCCACCATTTAGCCCGATTCTGAGAGTGAATTTCGTGATTTTTTAGTGTACTCGTCGTCATTTTTACAGGGTTTTATGCAAGAGTCAACTCTTCAATCCCGTCATTTTTACAGGTTTTTATGCAAGAGTCAACTCTTCAATCCCCTACAGCAAAAGTTTGCAATAGCCCCATTTCCAAGTAATACTTGATTTTCATGGGATGAGCCAGTTTTGAAAGTGGATGTCTCACATTATGTTTTTACAATGAAACATTCCAACTTCCAAAAAAATAACAATGGATCGCCTTTTGAATCTCGATGGGAGCCTAGTGTAAGATGATGGACAAAAGTCCGTCAAAAAGAGCCCACGCAAACGGCCAACAGAGGTCGTGCTCAGCTGCTCACACGAGCAACGTGAGATCATCGCATCGTTTGGCGCCAACGTTTAAAAATCTCCGCTGGCGAATTATTCTCGCGTCAAAATATCTTCACTTTAATCACACGCAGCTTCACCACGCAAGGTCGCCTCCGAGTATCTTTGTAAACACCGCTCTGTCTGCCCCGCCTCCTTCGTGACGCCATCGCATGATCACTATATTGTAGGAATGCAATAATGCATATCGCAATTGCATCGCTTGAAATGGAAGTCAGGTACCGTGTTCATCTCACACTATGACTATTGTTACCTGAATTAGTATCAACATAATTCATTTCCCGTGTACTTGTAAAATTTGGTTTCGGTGTAACAGCAGGATTTTCCATAAGTGACATTATGACCTCTCTACTTACTTGAAATGAAATTTTGACAGCAACAAAATACATTAAAATTTGAGATACTGTTGTAGATGGCGCAATTATTTTTTACTTGATGAGTAAAAAATTCGGGGGGGGGGGGGGCAGTGGCGTACGCATGATTTTTTTTTTTTTTGTAGGGGCTTGCACTGATGAGAGTTTGATTGAATATTGTTCCCCTCTGCCACCCCTAAAAATCAGAGGTCTGGGGGAGGCTTTAGCCCCCTTAGCCCCCCCCCCCCCCTGCGTACGCCACTGGGAGGCGGGCATGGTCGTGGGAGGAAGTATCTCTAATTAGATAGAAGGGGGAGATTTGTTGATTTGTTTTTGTTTATAAATGAGTCAGGTTTTTGTTTAGAAGGTCCGATGGCTGTTCAGTGCTCATATATTGCATAAATTTAAATTACTTAGTAATGGTACAAAATGATATTTGTTTTGGTCACACCCTTCAAAGACACACATTCAGAGGGATTATATTGCATGCTCACTTTTCATAATTTGTTTGCTAAAATCCGGGCAAGGGTCCGCACAAATCCACCTCTTCCCCTCCCTTCTTCAAATAGATTAATTATTTTGTTCTCTAATAAGAGGTCAATGATATGAAGTCTGTTGGACTACCCATGGTTCAAAATATTTGTAATAAATAAGATTAGACTTTCGGCTTTCTTGCAATCATGGAATCCGATAAAAACTATTTTCAACATAAATTACACGAAGCGTTGAAAGAACTGATCAGGTCATGCTACACTAAAAACAGAGGTCATGTTGGAATTCCTCGTGAAAAATTACGCGGAGTCCATATGACACACGTCCAGGTAGCTCACAATCAGTTAGACATGAGATAGGATCGTCGATCTGCGGGAGTTTGAATGGCAAGCACCCGCCCACCCGGGCATCGGGTCATTGACCTAGTTCTCACGGCGGTGTTTCCTTCAGGGCTGGGGTAACGCACCTCGGGCAGATCTCAAAATAAATAAATCCCGACTTCCGGGTTGGCGCTTGATAAAGACTTGAAGAGAAGGAGCCGCCGCGCCGCACTGTGAATCGACGTGTGTATTCTAGCTGGACAAAACTCAAGTCAAGGAAGCCACTTTTGGGCTTGATTTTCTTGTTAATGGATGTCTGGATAAGCCCTAATCAATGTCCGTTTGGCTCAAAACCTGACTACGGTGCCTAAAGATATAGGTTCAAAGTTCATTTTGCAGGTAAAAAATCTTGTTTTTCTGTTGATTGATCTCGTCTGACTTATTACTTCGCCGCACCACTGTGCGTCAATAATTTTGATCGGTAAAATTTTTTTTGCTCTCTTCCATCATTATGAAAAAAATTTCTTGCATTGAACTTGAATTTTAAGACCTTTAATGTATTCAAAAAAATTAACATTCTCTCAAATTTTGGCCAATTTTTATGCTTTTCTAACTTTGATAGAGTTTTACTTTAGTGTACCCACGTGTACCCGCTCTCGTTTTGACCTTAAAAGATAGCAAATTTAATGTAGTTTAACATATGTTTCGCCCAAACAATGCTCAACAATGCGTCAGTAAAAAATTTCGCTTTTTCTGAGGGAGGTTTAAACCCAAAAATAGAGGAATTGCAGGAATTCCCGACATTTTACCTAGCAGTACCACTGTGCGTCGAGAGTTTGGTCCAAGAATTTTTGTTGGCTCTCTTTCACCATTGTAGAAAGACGTTCTTGCATCAAAATCGAATTGTAAATCCTTTAATGTATCCTGAAAAATTCCCTTAAATTTTAGCCAATTTTCACATTTTTCAACTTTGATAGAGTTCTAATTTTCTCTACCCACGCGTGTAGTCGCTCTCAACTTGGCCTTAAAATATTGCAAATTTAATGCAGTTTAACATATCTTTTGTTCAAACGCTCCACAACGCTCCATCGTTAAGAATTTTCGATTTTTCCGAGGGAGGTTTGAACCAGGAAATTGAAGAATCGAAGAAACCTATAAAAAACGAGGGTAAAATAGCAGAGCTTGAGCTAAGATTCGAACCCGAGAACCCTAGTCGTATTTGAACGCGTTTAACGACACTCTAGCCGTTATTAATCGGCAGGGAGTTTTTTTTATCCCCCCCCCTGGTTTTTTGCCTGGATTTTTCTTACTAATTGAGATGAAGAGTTGCGGTTTAGACCATTCTTCATCACTTCAGATGAATTTTCTTGTTTGAGGTCAATCTCCCCCCCCCCCCTCTGGGAGGTCCTCAGGGAAGCTATCTCAAAAATTTCATACAGCAACCCCATAATCTTGTGATACATTGTTTGAAGGGCGTAAAATTCTAACCCCCAGAGAGGCTATCTAAAAAATGTCAAACATCAACCCCTATCTTGTGATACCTCGATTTAAAGGGCATAAAATTCTAAGACTTTTGGCGCAAACCGGAGGTCGATATCATTTTTCTTCTTCGATGTCTCGATAGTCAAAGTTCGATTTCGACCCATTTTCAAAAAATCAGAATTCCCATTTCAAAAGTCGGAATTTAAAAAACTAGGAGTCAAAAATACTCTAAACAGCAAGTCCTTTCCAGAAAAAAATACGGATTTGACATTGGTTTAGTCAAAATTTGGTTTTAGAGCCCCCCAAAATTAGTTAAAAAAATGTCCCCTCTGGGTGGCTATCTCAAAAATTCCGAGCCTCGACCCCTATCGAGTGATACACCGATCGAAAAGACATATCAAACTGAGCATTTTGGCGCAATCGGGGGTTCGATATCGTTTTTTGTCTTCGAGATATCGAATTTTGAAGATGGGTGAAAATTGAACTTTTAATATTCGATATCTCGAATACGAAAAACGATATCGATCCCCGAATTGCGCTAAAATGCTCAGTTTGTTATGTCTTTTTGATCGATATATCACGAGATGGGGTTTGTCGACCGATTTTTGTTTTTTCAAATTATGGCCCCCCTTCCCCCCCTTACACACCTCCGAAGGATTTTTTTTCTTTTATTCTTTTTTAGTGGATCGATAGAGCATACAATGAAAGTAATATCCTGAAAGTTTCGTTACTTCATCTGCATTCGTTCAAAAGTTATGGGTTTTGTCTAGCTAGCTCACGCGTTCGATTCACAGTGCGCCGCGCCGCCGAAGCGCCTGGCAGTCTGGTGAGTCTGGTGAGTCTGGTGAGTTTTGTCTGGGTTTTTTTTTCGGCGCGCGGCGGCAAACACTTTGAGCACAGAATAATACAATCAGAAGGGAAACTCTAATTCATTTTGAAACATTCTTTACTTCGGGCCGCCATGTTCGAAAGTGAGTATCTTCGGCAATCTTCGGCAGATCTTCGGCAACTGGCCGAGTTGTGATTGGTTGTATAGCCTGAAAAAGCATGTCCGCCATCTTGAGAAGTGAGTAGGCACAGTTGCCAGTTTGTGCTGGTAAATTCCAAATCTTGTTTCCATTGGCTCTTATGGGAGTTTCCCTTCTGATTGTATTATTCTGTGCTTTGAGATAAGGAGGGATGAATGCGCGGTCTCCTCTCTCCCTCATCACACATACTTATCTTATCTCATCACTCGGGCGTCGCGTCGGCGACCTTGGTCGGACAAATATTAGTTCAGCGTGTTCACCGCGAGAGAGCGCTAAATTAAAAACATCGTGTGAACTGGAATTAGTGATTTTTACTCACTCATTTGTTTTCTTATAATGGAGCTCTCGCACGGTTTCGCCGTAGGCAAGTAGAGTACCTGTAGCAATGTAAAATGGTGCGAAAATAATGAAGAGACCATTAAAAAAGTCTAAAACTCACTCCTCGCAGAGAAAACTTGACTTGCAATTTGACGTGCGGGTAACCGCACCCTTGCATGTATGCACCAACCTCGGATTCGGACCCCTAACAAAAAAACATAACCTACGAATTTGAACAATGAAATTAATGAATTTGCTTTCAAAAAGTAAATTTGAAGGAATTAAAGGTCCATTTATACACATTTTGTCACCAGGAGCACGGTGGTAACTACTGAAAAGTTCTACGTTGCGTAATAAACGAGGAAGACGGCACTTAATTGCATGTCCTGTTCTTTTGTTTGGGATCCGAATCCAAGGTCGGTGCATACATGCAAGGGTGGTCACTTTCAAGTTAAGTTTTCTCTGCGAGGAGTGAGTTTTAGACTTTTTTAATGGTCTCATCGTTATTTTCGCATCATTTTACATCAGAATGGAAAGGCCATTTGTCTACAGCAAAACCTTGCAAGAGATCCATTGGGAATCAGCTTGAGTAGGCTATCATTTCCTTACTTACGTAACTTACTTGATGCATGTGGATTATGGCAGATCGTGCAGAAGAAGCTCCAAGGGAGGAGGGCCTGCAGCAAATGGGCACATCCTTTCCTTAGTCTCAAATGTTGCCTATTTTTTAAAATAAAATAGCAAAGTATAGCTTCCTGAGACGCTTTAAAGTTAAAATTTAATAGGTGCGCCCCCCCTCCACAAACACTCTGCCACCTGCGATTGTAGGTAATCTTTCCTTACACCACATTTATTTTATTAATCGGATCCTCTCGACCTCCTTCTATACGTTGCCCCGCGATACTCAGTGCCCACCCCCCCCCCCCCCCCCCAAAGGTCCTCAAAAATTGACTCTATTCGGCGAGAAATAGCTCGCATCACTGCTTCCTCTGACAGTTATAATATCATTTTCAAAAGCGTCCCCCCACCCACCCACCCACCCACCCATGGTAAAAACTTTCTGTAAGTATTATGGTTTAACCGTTCTATAAATTACGTTGTGTAATGGTAAAGGACAACTTAAGGAATATTTTTAGTCAAGGCTCGAATCAATAGATTCGCCAAATAGCAGCTCCTTATAATATCTCAGGTTTAAGTTTACCATTAAAACTCAGGTCTAATAAAAGTTAAGTAGTTGCTAACAATTTGCCTTATCTTCAGTTTCCCCTTGCCTCGAACCACACTGCATGGAGTCTGCGACACGGCGCACAGTGCTTTGACCTTATGGGAGATACGGACAAAAGTCATAACTTTTTAACGAAAGCAGATACAGACTTGAAACTTGGGCAAAATGTAGGTAATTTATTAAGCTAAACACTGGGAAAAATACAATTTTGAATGGTATCTCGAAGGGGGGCAGGAGGGCCGCAGAATCACCAAGAATCTACAAGCATTATTTTGACACCTTTTTCTGCCATAGTAAAATACCTTTTTTTTTCTATCGGTTTACTTGACGAATTGGTGGGATGGTATCAAAAATATATTTAGGCTAAGACAATGAAATACTACACATATATACATTATTTTTCTCGAAAGAGGGATGATCATATGGCTTAGAAAAATCTCACGGTACCTCCTGCCAATGTACATGCCACTTCAATCTTGAAAACACTGTTGAATTGCAACTCCCTTTTTTTTCTTTTTTTCTTTTTTTTCTCTTTTTTCTGTCGGACTGACAAGAAATAAAAACTATACTACTAGTTATCAAAAATCAGATATCCTTGTTGAGGATGCAACTGGATTATTTATTAGATAAAACATAATGTGAGCTTGGTAGTAAAACAACGAGCTCAAAAAAAAAAGAGAAAAAAACTCACCAAATGAGTTTGATAACAACGATAAAAATATGTTAAGTATTAAAAAAACGTGAACAAAGCGTAAACGACTTCTCTAATTATTAAGGAAAGTAAAATTTAGTCTTCCTCAAAAGATATTGAAACAAATTATGTAATAAATATATATTGATTCAATTGTAGCGAGAGTGTTGAGGCGCAAACGTGGATGTATGTGGCGAGGCGACTGTAATCACACAACTTCAACCTTCACCTATTGAGTTTCACCACTGCGGCAATGCATTGTCAAATGAAATTAAAGGGTTTTTTACGGCCTTTTCTCAGGCAGTAGAGTGAAATAATTCTCTTCTAGATTAATCTGTATTTATGCTAATAGTATCAAAATGTCAAACATATTATATAGATACTTTCCATTTTGCATCCTCCTTTTCAATTGCAAAAATACCTCTAAGCCGCCAAAATATAACACTTGTAAATTCGTGACTTAATTATTATAGCATGTCATCGTTAAATCCTGAAGATGTTCATTCTGCTTTATTTACTCGTTAAGTTCAGTTTTGTAATGCAGCATTAATTATTTCAGTCTCAAGTTGGCTGTTTATTAGGTACCTAGCCAAGATGTTTCGAAGAAAATACTGCCTCTTCTCTTATTTCTATCAGTTCTTTATTCTGATTTAAGAACATTCACTTCGCAATTTTAAGAAATGAGAATCACAAAAGGGATTATGAAGCAATAGAATCATACAAAACGACTTTGTTACTACAACTCATTGTTCCATTAAGGTCTCAAGCCCTTATTGCTCTCTATACTACTAATTCAGAAGAATTATGAATATTACCATGAGCTCAGGTTAAACACGATTTTAAGGGAGTATGATAAAACCGGCACATTTCAAACTATCGCTGTGAGATTATGCGCAAGTTTGCGCAAAATCTGAACAAATATTCTGAATCCTCATAGTTTGGGCTACAAAATATGTGAAAACGGGGGAGTTATAATTCGTTATATTTTTTATACACGTCTCCAAACATTTTTAATAATTAAAAAATCCGGCAAATTTAACCTTTTTTCCAAAATAGCTTTAATAAGCGAACTATTTCAATTAAATAAGTGAACAAACTTATTTTCTTGAAGAAATAACTTATCGAAAGTGGAGAGATCCATAGTTGTTGTTATTCCGACATTTGTCTTCGTGATCTGACTCATCTAGGGTAGCGCCAATGCGTAACTCAAATGCGCGTCGCCGAATCTGAAGCGTCGATCTCTTATCTTCCCATTGTCGCCACAGCCGTTGATTTTGCAATTAAAGAAAACCAATGCCGGAAACTTACCCATTGGTTACCCCCCTTTCCATTAGAAAAGTCCAAAAAACCCTACAAGATGGTCGGTTTTTTGACTTTTGTCCACAGGTCGCTGCACTGTGCGGCGGTGCTATTAAGGTCCATTAGGAAGCTCAATAATGTAAAACGCGATTTCAAGTCAATCGATTGAGACCAAACGACCGGTCATCAACGAATTGAGCCATGAAAGCTGTAGTAAATTGAGTTGGAATAAATTCAAAACGAATCGTTTAAGACTTCGATCCGCACTGTTGTCAAACGAGCATGAACCACTTGGCGGAGCCAGGAAATTGTCTTTCTTTCACCCTCTCTCTCTTTCTCTCTCTGGCCATTTGAATACATGTGATAGCAAAGGAGAGGAGGGGGCGAAATAAATCACTTGACTGCCACTGCCTCGAATCAGATGTCCTTTTCCAAAACACGCGTTCGAATGGGAGGAGAGAGTGATCAAATTCCTGGATCCGCCCATGAACGATCATACAGTTATTAATCAATACAGTTATTCCATTACTTTTTTAATGCAGGTACGATTAAAGTTTTTTGAAAAAGGAAAGAAAAATGAATAGAATTTCAAAAAGTATTTTGCTTCGATTGCCAACAACTCTAGTGCCATTTAAATACTCTCAACCAACTTATTAGCCAAATAAGCAGCAAATTCACCATTTGAAAAGCCTCTACAATATCTGCCTATACAAATTTTGCGCTAAGTCAATCTCTGGGGAAAAAAAATAATTCTTAAATTTTAGTAATATTATCAGAAGTAAGTACACCGATTTGTGAGCCACGGAAAGTCGAGTACTTTTACCAGAAAATTCTGGTCTTACTATCGGAGTATGGTCAGGGTCACCGTACTAGAATTTCCTAGAATATTTCAAGTCAAGAGCTATAGTACAAACATTATAAATCCTGGTAAAAGTACTATCCCTGCTTACCTTGGTTCACATGTCGTCGATCCCCCCCCCCCCTCCAGAAAGGGATGTACCGAAAAGTCATCACTGGTTACAGAACTAAATCGAATAGATGCCTCTAAAAATTTCCCGCTGCTTGGCAACGAGGAAAAACTTAATAGCTTTGTGGCTCGTAAACGTGAAGTTATAGACAGCGACACGACAGCGGTGAGCTCCTAAAATGCTCTAATACCACCTTGGCTGCTTGAAAAGCGGTACACGCGAGATGTTATCCCGTGATTCAAATTCGCAATGCAACATCTCCGTAAGTGAATCTTCACGCACAAGTTGATTGATGGGTTCGAACACTCTCAAGTAGACATTGATGGGCTCGAACACTCTTGAGTAGACAGTTAGCAAGTGCAAGGGTCAGAGTTTGTGTGTTTTTTAGTGAGCAAAGAAAAGTATAACTCAAGAGCCGAGAATATATGCCTTTGGTTTTTACCTCTGGGTTTCGTAACTCCGGAGCCGCGATTTTGCCTCAGAATATACATTGATTTAAATGGGAATTCCGCGCAGTGAAGTCACAACACACTCGTGCAATTTAACCAGAGTGTATCTCCAAAACCGAGACTTTTAGGGAAAAAGCGAAGGCACTTTTGTTCATAACTCTTCAAGTTAAGTGCAACGAGCAACGGTCCCATTGCACGGAAAACAATAACTCGGCAATGTATGCTGCATATGACCCGTTCAAACCCGTGTCAAAGGTCAAATCTCAAGGATCACTCAGAGACAAATAGAGACCCAGCCAGCACACCGTATGCTTCCTGTGTTAAAAAAGTGAAGCAAGTTTAGCGGTCACAATTTTGGTCGGGAGTCACCGGCTCCAACGATAAACATTGCCTACTGTTGAACGGTGAAGCTCAACAAAAGGCTGTGATTGGTTCGCCGTCCCGGAAACGGAAACAGGTTTTGCTTTTCGAATGCAAAACACACGCTCATCAGTCAACAGTAGGCAATAGTTGGCTGTTGTTCCGATGAGTTCCGACCAAAATTGAGCCAGAAAAGTGGACACCTGTCGCAAGCTTTGTGCTGGGTCTCTATTTGTCTCTGGGATCACTGCACCAGATGCTTCGATGTAATTCGCGGGTTTAAATTGACAAAATACGACGTTGCTAGGTTGCACGCTGCGCTGTACTTATCGGGAGTCATCTCGGTCGATAATTTTAATAGATAGTGAGATTTTTCAGGGGAAAAAATTCGCACTTTTTGCAGTAATAAGTCGCATAGATTAAAAGTAAGTGACCAATCAGTAATCAATGTTCAAGCCTCTCACGTTTAAACTCACGGATCGCCCAAAGGCGCAAGTAAACCATTTAGCCTTGGGCGCTAGGTAGGGTTGATCCGGGTCTGGACCCCCCCCCCTTCCCCCTCAGCTAATCATAAGAAGTAAGGTGCCGTACAGCTGTAAATCGTTGTATTATCAGGTTCGGATGCAAATCCGAGGTTTGAACTTATTGGGGAACAAGAGGCACGAAACCTGTTTAACCTAAAGTCCCTAAATGTAAAGAGTTAAGATATTAGGGTAGTTTTCTGGTTGGTCATGAGTTTTAGGCTCTTCGGGCGCCGCAATTGGATGCGTTTTTGCACATTTGTTTTTATACATTTGTTTACAAACGAAGGGGTCAAACAGTATTTTACGGATAAAAGAGTTGATTGCCAATGAACTACTAAATTTCAATTACTAAACGCACCTCAAGAATGTCTATAATTCCCATAAGAATCTTTAAAAGCGTATATATAGAAGTCGATCAACGAAAGCAGTGAAAATATTACACCGTCAGAAACTCTACAGAACTGTAATCTTTGCATTGGACCAAAACACAGCAACGGCTCTCAGAATTTAAACAAATGCATTAACGTATCCAATGGAGGTACCCGTGGTTCAAGGTACTTACTTATATTCAGGTAACAGGTATGCTCGACTCGGTTCCCGCGTCATCTTCAGGGGCGCGCAGTTCAGAAAGCATTCCAAGATGGCCGACAAAAGAAGAAAATATTGTATACTCTTTCCAGAAAACATCGGGCTATTTTCTGCTTTTCTGGAGAGGGAAGCCCAATGTTTTCTGGAAAGAGTATACAATGTTTTCTTCTTTTGTCGGCAATCTTGGAATGCTTTTTGAACTGCGCGCCACTGAAGATGACGCGGGAAGCGAGTCGAGCATACCTGTTATATATATAAGTACCTTGCCCGTGGTTTCACTTGTCTTAACTGCCTACCAAAGAGTAAACAAGAGTCCTTACAAAACGGTAGGAGAGCGTGGCAGGTTAGGTTAGGTTGGTGATATCGAAAAGCCAGCTTCTGATTGGCTGGCAATAGCCTGTGGGATCGCTCTTATGGAGATTTAACAAGGGGTTTTCGACTTTGCCTCATTTAAAGTCAAATTCCAAAAAAACTATTGCTCCTTGCCTTCGGGAAATTCAAATTATATTTTTTTGAGGTTATAACGAAGATACTGATGGGTCACACATATCACTTCATCACAAACTTGACAGAAAAATACGAAATTGAAAATTAAATTACGGGGATTTTTTTCCGCCGTAACGTCCGATTGTGAGCCGCTTAAACTTCTTATCATTTCGAGTTTTTGCGTTCAAATCTTCGGGTTTCTTCGTGAAATCGGCGAATTTCCTTCAATCGATGAATTTTACTTGCATTTAAAACCATCTACATTACACTGAAAAACAAGAAAACTGGAAAAAACAACTGCTATACCACACACGCGGCCCGACCAGTGCGAAGAGTGGAAAACACGGCAAAAAATTACCTGTAATTTTACTTTCAAATTTATATTCGTCTGTTAATTTTTCGATGAAGTGATATGTATGACCCATCAATCTCTTCGTAATAGCCTCAAAAAAATATAATTTGAATTTTCCGAAGGTTAGGAGCAATAGTTTTCTTGGAATTTAACTTTAAATGAGGCAAAGTCAAAAATCCCATGTTAAATTTCCATAAGAGCGATTTCACAAGACCCAGGATTTCGCCAGCCAATCAGAGGCCATACAATCGATAGTGACATTCGATAGTAATTCGACTACGCCACGCTCTCCTATACCGTTTTATTGGGACTCTTTTGTTTACTCTTTGCTGTCTACATAAAGGGGTGTCTCCACCTGCGAATTTAAAAGCGCGAATAAACTGATTGAGCCAATGAGCTGCCTTGAAGTCGATAGGTCGAGTCCGATGTACCGACAACAAAGAAGCTCATTGGCTTTATCAGCTTATTCGCGCTTTTAAATTCGCAAGTGGAGACACCCCTTAAAGGAACTCTGGTCCTACCAATCATACTGCAGAATGCATTGGTCAGCAGAGTTGGGCAAATGGGGGGGGGGGGTGGCAATCAATTACACGATTACCTGGTAATCGTAATCGTCATTTTTTCGGAGGTCGATTTCATGGTATAATCAGGGGTGATTTTTACGATTCACCCATCATATTAGTTGCAAAAGAATTAGATCTAATCGAAATGACCCTGAAGTTTGTTTTAAAGCAGAGATGGACAGCATATAATAATTACCATTCAAATAGTTTGACAATTAACGATTACCCGGTAATGGTTTAATCGGGTGTACACTCCTATTTGTCCAACTCAGTGGGTGAGCTTTTGTTCTCTTTATTGGGAACTATTTCTGTACCTAGGTACTAGTCTCGCGAGGTGGGGGCATCGGCACTGGGCAGGGCAGGGCATATGGTTCGTGCGACGAGCCAGTGAATTAGACTGCCAATCTAAAGAAATATTGAAAAGCTCGTTAATTTTAAATTTCGCAGCTGATAAAGACTGATGACTGCAAACGGCGGTAAATATATGACATAGCACTGAGCAAATGTGTATCTAAGGCTGTGTGTTCACTATTTACCTACAGGCAATCTAGACCAACTAACGTTGCTGTGATTTTTTGCTATCATAATTTATCAGCGGATACTCAAACAATTATATTTGGTTCAAGTAAACTAAAAGGTTTGAAACAAACGCTAATATGTAAATATACAAGCTAAAATCAATTTGTGAGGAAGAGAACATTGAGACTGGTTAGAATGGTTCGTTCACCTCCACTTCCTCGATAGTTATTTTTTTCATCCAAAACGCCAGAGGTTACACGAGATCCGGGATTTTTTTCTCGCAAGATTTTCGCAAACTTTCCTCACAAAAATGTGAAAAAGGGTTGTTTTTTCTTTTGCTGATGTTAACACCGCGTGGACCTACTCAAAATTAATGATAGTATCGACATTTTTAGGCCATTTTCCCGGACAAACTTTGTACGCCTCTATTGGCTGTGTCCCCTACTTTCACCGCAATACTCCTGTAATGTGAGGTTAGGTTAGATATAAGGTTCTGTTATTGATATACATATTATAATTATTACTCAAAACATATGCTATAGTAGTAAAGAAAATGAATAGATTATAATACTTTGTTTTTTAGGAACAAATACTTTCTTCTTTAGAAACAATTACTTCCTTCTTCAGGAACAAAAATAACAAACCCCTAAAAACTTGCTTGATTTTGTACCTACATTTCCTCAATCCAACTCTTTCATTGATATCCTTTGAAAATATCCTTGTTTTGCTAAAATAATTGAGAAGCCCCTTTTCACTGGGCTTCACTGCAGAAACAACCCCCTTTCTATTCTTTTTCTCAGCTGATTTTCCACGAGGGTCAATGTATTCTCTCACGTAAATACTGTTTTTTGTGGAAAAACCACAATAAAAAGATTAGGCATTTCCTAGTGCTTTCACCAGAAATTTTTGGTGACTCTATCAAAATCAAGCCAAAGTGCCAAATATTCCTTCACATTTTCAAGAACTACGCGGTAAAATCGGAATTTCCGGTAGCGATAGGTCCTAGATAAATTTCCTCGTTGACTTAATGATGTGCTTATGTGGTAACCTTTTTTTTTATCAGTGCAGTTTCTTTTTACGACTCAATCATGCAGTTTGGAATGTAATTAAACTATAATTTCGAATCAAGATATCTCAGTTTTGCTCGCACAAAATTTACTGAGGGTAATACGAACCTGAGGGTAGTTTATTTAATCCGTTTAGTGCTCCTTTTCAGAGTATCCAAAACTGTTGAGAAAACTTCTTTCAAGTATTCACGCACTTCACAATCACACCGCGCGATCGAAACACAAACACACAAATCAGAACACACATATATGATTAGGCATAAGCGTAAATTCGAGGAAATCAAAACAATTTCCTCGCCGGTAATAATACATTAATGAACAAACGCGCGGAATAAAAGCGCGCTCGATTTTTTAAAATAAAAAAGCACGAGAAACGTCCACAGCAACAGCTAGTGTAACCGTGGTCATGAAACTTGCACTTTTTTCCCTCTCTCTCTCTCTCTCTCTCTCTCTCCCCCTCTTTTCTTCTTACGCCCCCCTCCTCATCAGAGTTTCTCGACAGGAAAAGGAAGGCGCGAAAGGAGTTGAGAAGGATGGCGGGAATAGTAGGAGGAAGCTAATTTGGTGGGGGAGGGGAAGAAATCGTGGAGTAGGTGTAACTCAGGGGCGAACCTCTAGCTTTACTGAGGCTAAGGCGCTCGCTGAGTCTGATTGTGTTATGAATGAGTGAGTGTTGGTTGGTGCTATAGCTAATGGCACGACACGCGCGCGCGTTCTGAAAGCGTCTGGCGCACATTAGGCTTAGATCGCGAGAAAACTATCATTCATTCATTTGGCCACTGGCTCAACCAGGATCTCTTCCATCTCTCTCATTTCCCGTTTGAATGTATATAAGTAGGAAAATGACAGAAAGAGGGGGGTTTATCCCCTTGTCCATCCTTGTCTTACATACGTTTTTTAATGGAGAAAAGAGAGAGATGAAGAAACTCTCGCTGCTCCATCGCCACTGCATTTGACCATTCAGGGCTTACAATGTTTATGTCACAGACACATTATTTTTGTACGTAGCGCATTTTTAGGTGCTGTCGCGCGGCAAAGCACCTTATTTTCAGTCAGTGGTGGGGGCTCTTTTAATTTTTTGCAACCAAGTTTTTTGACACTTATACCAATGAAATGTATCTGTTACGCCCCGTTGGCGAAACCGGCCATTCCGCGGAATGGCTGGTTTTTTGGCCATTCCGCGGAATGGCAAGAGCAGTTGACCATTCCGCGGAATGACCGATTTTTTGGCCATTCCGCGGAATGGGCAGCCATTCCGCGGAATGGCAAGGTAAAATCAGTCTCATTACGCCAACGGGCCGACCTTGAATTTCAACCGAAGCTGATGCAAGTAACGAATGTGTTTCGAAGTGAAGATGACACCACTCTACGAATTTTAGACGAACGTTTCTAAATGGTCTTTCACTTTTACGAAATAATATACGTTTTAAAAAGAAAATAGCCAAACATGTAGTACTATATTTCAATTTCACTCTTATTATCTTTTTTAAAATTATTTTTTTATCGACTCGCATTTAATTTCATGTGTTCACATACTCTCACTCAGCCATTCGTCTGTATCGATTTATGTAAGGATTTGTTTTATTATTTCATTATTTACGCACTTATTAATGGATTATATTCTAATACATATATCAGTAGAAGGTCAAAAAGAGTATCAACGATACTACTCAGTAATAGCATATATTAATTTTTGATGGGCTGAAAAAAGGAAAAAAAGCGATCGATCCAGGAGGAAAGATGAATAACATTGAAATATGTTTCATATGCGTTCATTTACTTTCACTCAGCCATTCACCTATCGATTTATGTAAGTATTTATTTATTATGTCATTATTTACGCACTTAATGGATTATATTGCAATATATCAGTAGTAGGTCAAAGAGAATCAACAATTTTCCCTTCACACTTTTACCAGGCTTAGGACTGGCCGCGGGTAAAAATAATGTAAACGCATTTTTTTATCAGCGGGCGTGTTTAAAAAATTGTTTTGTTATTTCGTTGTTAAGGGTGTATAGTGCCCGTGTCAAATAAATAAAACTACAAAAAACATTTAAGGGTGTATAGTGCCCACGTCGTATTTTAAAATTATACCAAATATTTCAGGCCTATATTTCTCGTGTCAATAATTGTTTCACTTTTCAGTCATGGTTTTCGCAAGTTATTCCCAGAATTGCAAATTACTTGGTTCTTGAAGCAACGGCATCTGACTGTGCGACAATTTGATTTCTTACAATTGCACTGTTGATAATCTTGGCCTGTGCCTACCGACAGCTTTCTCACTGCTTCACGGACGCTCAAAGAATTTTGTATTTTGATACCACTTGATACTTTTAAAACACACTTTTTCTAAAAAAAAAAAAATAGGGGGGAGAGTTAGAGGGGGGCAAAGTCCCAACTTTCAAAAATTCATAACTTTCGCCTAAATCATCCGATGGAAACGCAGTTTTTGCCAAAAGATGCGGCTTTGATATACTTTCAAGTCATCGAGTCAAAGTCTAGCTTGAATAAACAAAAATCACGCGAAACGGAATGATGCTTGGCCGCGAAGCGGCCACCGGCCTCTAGTTTGGTATAATTTTAAAATACGACGTGGGCACTATACACCCTTAAATGTTTTTTGTAGTTTTATTTATTTGACACGGGCACTATACACCCTTAACAACGAAATAACAAAACAATTTTTTAAACACGCCCGCTGATAAAAAAAAATGTGTTTACATTATTTTTACCCGCGGCCAGTCCTAAGCCTGGTAAAAGTGTGAAGGGAAAATTGTTGATTCTCTTTGACCTACTACTGATATATTGCAATATAATCCATTAAGTGCGTAAATAATGACATAATAAATAAATACTTACATAAATCGATAGGTGAATGGCTGAGTGAAAGTGAATGAACGCATATGAAACATATTTCAATGTTATTCATCTTTCCTCCTGGATCGATCGCTTTTTTTTCCTTTTTTCAGCCCATCAAAAATTAATATATGCTATTACTGAGTAGAATCGTTGATACTCTTTTTGACCTTCTACTGATATATGTATTAGAATATAATCCATTAATAAGTGCGTAAATAATGAAATAATAAACAAATCCTTACATAAATCGATACAGACGAATGGCTGAGTGAGAGTATGTGAACACATGAAATTAAATGCGAGTCGATAAAAAAATAATTTTAAAAAAGATAATAAGAGTGAAATTGAAATATAGTAATACATGTTTGGCTATTTTCTTTTTAAAACGTATATTATTTCGTAAAAGTGAAAGACCATTTAGAAACGTTCGTCTAAAATTCGTAGAGTGGTGTCATCTTCACTTCGAAACACATTCGTTACTTGCATCAGCTTCGGTTGAAATTCAAGGTCGGCCCGTTGGCGTAATGAGACTGATTTTATACCTTGCCATTCCGCGGAATGGCTGCCCATTCCGCGGAATGGCCAAAAAATCGGTCATTCCGCGGAATGGTCAACTGCTCTTGCCATTCCGCGGAATGGCCAAAAAACCAGCCATTCCGCGGAATGGCCGGTTTCGCCAACGGGGCGTAACATAACGATTTCTTGGGGGTTCTTGGGGGGTTTCAATGAACCTCCAAAAAATTGACGATTTTACTTATAGGATTAAACGGAGAGGGCCCATTTTTGCCAAATTGCACGTATTGCGCAGTATAACAACAATCGATTATCCACAAACCATTAATACTATGGCATACTCGCGGAAAAAATTATTTTTAAATGTGAACTGAAAAGGAAAGTATTTTAGAATTACTGGAATTCTCAATAATTTTCTCAATTGACAAGAAATTCCCTCGGAAATTACCATAATTCTTCTTTGATAGTGATTGTCTTATTTCATTAATTTCTATAAGGCTCCTTGAAGCTATTGGGTCAAATTACGAGGAAATAACCGCAGAGAGGAGAGAAAGAGGTATTTTATGATGAGAAAACCTGCGGTTTTTCAGGGAATATGAAACTTCAAAAGAAAAAAAACTAAACTCAAAGGAATTCCGTTTTGAAAGGTATTAAACAGAATTCTTGTTAAAGTATAACCGGAATTTTTATTTAAATAACCGAACGCCCGGTGACTGTAATCAGAATTCCAGTTAATTCCGGAGAGAGAATATATAATATCAGAGCTCTTGTTACTGCAACAGGAAATTTTTCTCAGCGTATCTTGATCCGATAGAACCCTCTGGTAATTCACCAGAAAGAATCGTATAGAATCAACGAGAATTCTAGTTATTTGAAAAAGAATTTCTTAATTATTTGTCCATATTTAATTGTACGTCCCGTAATTCCAAAAATCCATTTTTCTCCGCGTAAGCTCACCGTGCGGCGCACTATGTGGTATTTGACCGAAAAAGTTGGCATAAACTGTTTCTACGGTCCAAATAACTTGAAATTTGGTATTCGGGGGTACTTTTAAACGCTGAATTCAAATTTCACATCAGTTTTTCAAAATTTGAAAATCCAAGATGGCCGCCGACAAATTTTTTGGCTAATCGGTCGGCAGCCATCTTGGATTTTCGAATTTTGAAAAACTGATGCAAAATATGAATTCAGCGTTAAAAAGTACCCTTGGATGCTGAGTTTCAAGTCATTTGGACGGTGTTGCCAAATTTCACTCTTGTAGCGATGTATAGCCCTTACAACACGTAAAAACGAGAATTTCGTGCAAAAACGCAAAATTCGAACTAATTTTCCCGGAAAAGCCGCATTTTTCCGCAACTTCTGACTTCAAGGCCTATTAGTACGCACTAAGGACTACCATTTCTCATATATATACCCGCGGGATGTGGCAGGATAATTGAACTTAAGTTCTCTTGAAAATCGGAAAATTTACGTTTTTAGCTAAAAACTTTGAAATAGCAAAAAAATATCAAATTCAAATTAAAATTGGATAAAATAGGCATAAGCTGATTGTAAATGCCTTCAGGAAGACGATCCATGTACAAAAATTTTGTTCTGACTTCATTTGAAACACTTTTTTTTTACTTTGATTATAGTCTCGTGCTGAGGCTAAATTTAATGGTGGTAAAACTGATTTTTCCCCTGGTGGATTCTAGTTAAATTAATCTAGTTTAGACCCGCTAAATACAAGTTTCTAATGCAAAAATCTATGTAGATTCCGAATATCACAACAGTTTTTCCCAATAGCTACTTTTTTTTTTTTTTTTTTTTGAGTTTATGCCAGCTTTTTTGGTCAAATACCACATAGTGCGGCGCGCGGCGGCGCGGCACCGCGCTGCATCGTGCGCGTGGAGTCTTCATAATAAAGGACCGCTGCGCTATTGTGGTGGAGGGGGTGAGACGGCTGGGGAGTTCTCGAGGGGGGAGAGGGTAGGACAAAAGAGGGGGAACGAGCGGCAAAGATCGAAGTAAGAATCGATAGCTAATCATCGAGGCGGCTCCCATGATTGACTGATAGTATGATAGAGAGCCATTAAACTTGGATTGCGCTGTTTACATTCGCACGTGCGTCTCACAACCCGCGACTGACAATGAGAGCAGAGATACGGGCCCGGGCGACTCGACATCGACAGGGCTATCCGCCCGCAGTACCCGGAGAACTTTGACTTTTTGAGGAGAGAGCTGAAATTTTGCAGCAAGATTCGCCTGAGAATAAACTTCGCTTCGATCATCGACCTCTTAATCCGTTCAGTCATTAATGATAACATTGAGAGAGAGAGAGAGAGAGAGGGGGGGGGGTATTCTGCATTCATATTCTTTCGCAGCATATTTTTTTAATTAAAAAGAAAATAGTAATAGAATCCGGTCGGATTGTTGACTCTTGATTTTTTTCTGAAAAGACCTAATACCTATATTACTCAATAATGTTTCGCTCATTGAATTTATTTGAAGTCAATGGTCTTAAAAGACCCATGGTGTTTGAACGGGTTCGTTAGTGAGCAATCGATTCAAATCACAATGAGTTTTAACTCGCGTTGCTTTTCGCCTCATTGTTTTGGTGTGGGGAAGTGTGCATCTGCAAGGAAAGGACGTATACCGGGGGAGAAGGGGGGAGGGGGGGAGGGGTCTCTCTGAAAAACACCAATATAAGAAGGGAAAATTTGGCAATAAATGGGCGAAACTTGAACTCCCCCCCTCGATTAATTTTATCCCACTCCATCTCTAGAATTAATTTGGATACGCCCTTTGTGTCTCATTTCGGAAGTGACGACGCATCCAGACCAGATATTGGCTGCAAAAGCTCTTTCTTAATATTATTGGGAAAGAGGATGTGGTGCGAAACCGTTTGTTGAAAAACTGTATTTCTAACTCTCCATTGCTTCGCGTCAGATAAAATAATAATGTCATTAATACTTTATTAGGAAACAATTTTTTACATGATTTATTTCCGTGAATTTGCTTATCTTTTTTTTCAATTTCCAGTTATGCTCTCCTCTTTTTTTTTTCTTTTTTTTTTTTTTTTTCTATGAACATCTGCGGTATGGGAACAAAATGCCACATTTTCTCTATGAGTCCATGCTTTCTTCTTTTAAAGATATAAGCGTCTCTTATTTTATTATTATTAATAGTATTATTATTTTTGCAAGGCAGTGTCGGTTTTCAACTTTTCAAACGTTAAGTCTTCCGGCCGTATCACACAAGACTACCTTCCAAATATCGTTTTTCCTTAAAGTTCAACCATCAAGAAATTACAGGTACCCTCCCGAATATTTTGAAGGCCGCGTCTACTTCATCACTGCTTACAAATTATCTCACACGAATTAAACCGATGTTGCAGTGAAGCATAACTATTTAACACGAAGGCGTTATGAAAAAGACTTTAACGCCCAAGAATAAAAGTAACGGTGGCGGATAAATTTCAAGTACAGCAAAACATATTTTTTCACTTTAAACCTCTCTTGCTGACCCTTAAAATTTGATGCACTTATTATAACGATGTCGTTCATTAATACCAGAGAAAATTATTTTTTTGTACGATAAAAAATACACAAAAAAATTAAAAAAAACCATTTGTACAGTGCTCACATTTAAAAACTTTATTTGAGAATTCAATATTTCTTTTTAAATTAGATCCAGCTCAAACATAATCCGGGGTAAAATGTGACCCTTCTTCTCCGTTGTTGATCTTGGTATTTTAAAGATGCAAAAAACATTGACGTCCCAGAGGTTTAAAAAAAACTATGATTTTAAATTATTTTTGAAATAACTAATTTTTCTTCATCTCGAACTGATCTAATTTTATCGTAATTTTTGATGAGCTTCATCGCAGACTACATTTAGATAAAACTAACCATATCGCACGTCATCGCCCTATTTTACCCTTAAAGTTAAAGTTTACGTATTACAATGAGCACAATTCATTCATGCACGGGTTTTTTTCTAAATGTCAAACTATTATACTGCGTCGCAAAATTCACCAATCCATCAATTCTTGCTGCGTCTTATAACGAGGGCTGTTGACGGAATAGAACTGAGTGAACCATCGCCTGTAAAGTAGGATGGATTCTTCTTCTTTCACCAAGGTTGGATTTTCTCGGTACCTCTTCAATTCCCACATCAATATGTCTCTTTCAAACTGGAAAACAATGGAATGCCAGATTTAAAATGTTGATTACCTCATGATAACACTGATTTGAGCGATATTTTAACAACAATGTGGAGCAAACATTGTTGAATTACTCCACAGTATATGATGTAAGTTTATAGGAGTTGTTTTTTATTTAGAGGCTCTCATGTCTTTAATATAATTTTGGTGTGGATGATTTTATTGTATAACTAATTGTAAGCCTCAATTTTTTCGAAGTCGCGTTTCATTTTCAAACCAAAAAAAAGTAGACTAAACATTAAATTTCCGTACTAACTTGCTTGTTCGGTTTTACTTTCACAAGGTATAGTTTACAACAGGTATTTTTGAAATCTGCTGTATGCCGAGAGGGGTGTTGTGCTGAACACACTCCTCTCGAAAGTGGCTTTCTTGAATGGTTTTTGACGTCATGGTCGGTTCACAAAGCTGGTTCAAACAATAAGAGGTAATAAGGGACTGGAGCGACGCGACGCGACGTAAGTACAATGACCAAGGTATACCTTCTAAAAATATCAATGAAGGCCTGGGGGGTGATCACGGAGGATCGTTTCGTTTTGGTATCGTTATCGTTATCGTTTGCATTAAATCAAATGGGCTTGCTTCTGCGCAACTCGATCGCGCAGGTGATCCCCTCCTCACCTCTTCCTACTTCAAACGATCGAGATTACGACAGCCTCCGACTCATCGCTTCCTTTCGTCCGTTTCAATCGTTACGAGAGGCTCAAAACGATTCGATCAGTTGAGCCACCCGTAAGGTTACATGTAAACGATAACGATAACGATACCAAAACGAAACGATCCTCCGTGATCACCCCCCTGCTTTGTAGAGGTCGTTCTAGAAAGGAAGGCACACCTAGGCCGATAATCTTCGGAATTTCCTAACCTTATTTCTCATGTTAAACAGTAATAATGAATGAAAATGAATTCAAGCGTCGACTTTTCAATTTCCATTGAGAAACGCGCCTTTAAAATCAAGATGTAAAAGTTGCAGGCAGGTTTTGTTTTGATACGACGGAATGAAAATTGAAAAATCGCCAAAGATTATCGGTGAGCTGCGCACAAACTTCTGAAACAAACACTAGCACAAGTTTCTTTTAAAGACTCTTATATACACTTTTCCCCATTTGCATGTATTTATTGATCCACTTAGTACATTATAATGCGCCTTTATTAATGTACTTAGCATTTGTTTCGGCGCGGCGGTAAAGTTGAGTATTTATTACATTTTCACTCACAATCGTAATTGCATAGGCAAATCTGACATAGACGGAATAGACCTTGTGGGGGAGGGGCATAAAGATCGTCCAAAATTGATATTTTTCATTTTAAATACCAAGCACTGGAGGGGAGAAGTTATCCCCCCCCCCATTCGGTTGCGATATACTATATATCTTAATTATCATTCATTGGTTTGAAAGAGTTTAAAACATTATAATGCTGTAGATTTTGCTTTCTTTGCGGTTTCACTAGCACGCTGTAAATATGAGTCTTAACAATTAGAAACATGATTATATGTATAGTGAATATGAGGGATTGATTTACCCCGTCAACGGCGAAGGAAAAAAATAGTTGGGAGAGAGGAAGAAGAAGTGGTCGACAGAAAACTCGAATCACGGTTTTTTGGACCAGCGGCTCAACCGGAGTAACTCCCATCACTATGAATACTGGTCCTAGCGGTGTTGCAATCGTCACCTCAATATATCCTGGTCCATACTGTAATCAACAAAAAATGCACAGAATTATACATATACATAAAAAGCCTAGAATAAACAACAGGCCTATCTCTATAGCGCAGATCAGTTTTTTCCAATGTTTGACTTTTGCTTTTTTACTCACCAAAAAAATCGCGACCCTCCTATAATGGCGATTAAAAATTGTCTAGCTGTTTTTCTTGGCCAAATTAGGTAAATGATAAGACAGCGCGGCTAGGGTCTGAATGTTGGTGCATTTTTATCGAGAAAAAAAAACTAAACCTACTTCTTTTGCTGAGAAGTAGTGTTCCTTTAATTTTTTCTTTGGTCTCACAATTTCTGGAGTTTCAACTTTAGGTCAATCTTTGGGCAACATTGAGCTGTATAACGGTCTATAACGGTGTACTTAAAACTAATTGCTATTTTTTTGCTCACCTTAATGGGTTTTTAAGGTCTCTTGCCACTTTTAAGATAATTTTTAAAGTTTTTCAATGTTTGGTAAGGGATAGGGGTAATCTGCCACCAAGAAAGAAAAATGGTCTGAGAATCAGTCTGTATATTTTTCTTTTTCTTTTTTTGACCTATCACTAAAAGTGCCTTCAAAATAACAGGACTGCAACACCAGTGCCAGTGTATAGGTTGCACGATACACAGTCTCCAGGAGTTGTATGTGTGGTTGACGGTTGTACTGTTGTAGATGTAAACTTCAAGCGCGCCTGTTCGAGTCACATTTACTTTCTGCGGCATAGGCGGACCGTGACCAAAAAAAGTGGGGGGGGGGGGCTAAAAAGTGATGACCTTTTTTTTTTTTGCTTCTCAAGTCTCAAGTGATGACTTTTTCCCGAATTTTAGCCCCTCCGTCCCAAAAAAGAAAGTGGGGGGGCTATAGCCCCCCTTAGCCCCTGATACGGTCCACCTATGTTCTCCGGAAATGCCATCTTAGAGGAATCTATTACTATAATTATAGGGGTAGTTTATTTTCTTCGAAGCATACACTCTCGTGGTTTCTCAAATAAAGTTTTTATCTACATTTATGATATTAAAAAAAAAAAAACAAAAACAAAAACAAAAAAACAAACAAAAAAAACGCATTTACGTATTTCACAGTGCTGCTGCCAGTTAAGACGTTGACTTTTCCCATGATCCGAAACTGGTTTGACAAACTGCCAATAGCCACATGTGGTAGATCTGGGTCGGTTTTCCAGCCCTGACCAATAAAATCGTGATGAACTAAAGCAGAAAGCGATTTCTTGCAATAACTCCAAAATCCGCTTCCGCCGAATATTAAAGGGCTGTGGATTTGATCAAAGTGACCAAAGTCTGCTCCATTCTCTGCGATTTCCTATATGTAGACAAACAAGTACACGTATATACATATACTGCATGCACGGGGTAACAGAGAGATAATGCGTATCATTTTTCATGCATTTTAAATTGTTTTGTTGCGCCGTCAATATAAAAAGTAAGCAACACGCGTGGCGTCTGAACGTAGAAAAAGGTAAATCAGAGCTTCAGCCATTAGTTTCGAAAAAGTTGCCCAATGAGGCAGCATTTTTGTTAAAAGTCTTATAACATGATTAGAGATAGGAAAAAATAATTGAACTGTATGCAATAGGGTAAATATTACACGTAGCTCTTTGATTACTCAAAATGTCAGGAAAAAGTAAACTTAAAGAAACTGCATTTTCCAAAAACTCAGCGGAAGTTAGGGGGTCGAAATGATCTCAGGTCCGTAATAGATACCTTATTTTTTATATTTTTCTTTCTCTAATAGTAAATTATTCCTTTCAATAAATACGCACAGATTCTGCCTCACCTGAATGTGACAGTTGATCAAATGTTGGAAACGACCCACGTACCAAAGGGTCCCATCAGAGATCTGCTTCCTTTGACAAGGCTCCCACGTAGGCTCCTTCCCCTCGACGTGATACCACACGAATACATAGCCATTCGTCTCGAGCGACCGCCAAGTTCGCACTCGTGCGAAATCAGGAACTGCGAGAGTATAATATCGATAGAAAACATACTATGAAGACTAAAATATTTTTTTTTCTGGGGGGGGGGGGGCACGCCAGTGAAATTTTGAAATTTGATGCGTAGGTGGAAGCAATTTCGGGCTATTTTCTATTGAAAAAAGGCAAAATTTGAGGCTTCTGGGGGGGGGGGGGGGGGGGGGGGTGCCCCTGTGGCCCCCCGTGGGATCCGCCACTGAGTACACACATAATTATCAGAATATTTATATTGAATGAATCAATTGAAATAAAGGACAACAAAAAATATAACCCGTATAATTCATATATCCAGGTACCTTTTCGAAACAATGATGAGGAGGGTGATATACGGAGATGCATCACAGTTACACAGTACACACGTCGTGTGACACGTCACAGAGAATCATGTGAATCGATGGCTTCCGAAACTAAGGACCTTGAAATTTCAAACTAATCGGGTATTTTGCAGCGTTAATTGATGCCTGCAAAATATGCAATTTTTCAGCGCTGATAATCCAGATATTGATTAAATCTAGGTAGCATATCCTGTGATATCTACCACAATTTTCGGCTAGTTTTTTCCTATCTTTTATAATCATCCGTGGACGTATTCAGGGGGACAGGAAAGGGCGCTTGCCCCCCCCCCCTCCTCCCCATTGAACCATTGAACGCACCAGCTTTATTAGAGCCAAGGCCATGAGGTCCAACCTGACGGATTAAAAGGTTGAGAGAGGTCATACGGTGACTATACTCTGTTCGGGATAAGAAGTCCGATGAGAAGTCAGATAAAAACGCACTACATTGCAACGCAGTGCGAGCAGTTTCTCGGCTGTCGATTCTTCCCCGCTACGTCCGTTCAGGAGGACTGGCCTTTTAGACCCATTTATTGAAAAAAGCAATACCGTGAACTGACCAATTTTAGTCCTTTGAACGCCCACTCAAAAATTAAACTTTTGCGGCATTCACGATTTTTGAATAACCGACTTTAAATTTATATTCTGCTCGACGTGCACAGAAAAATGATACCCAACGGCGGTTCAAGGAGTAATTTTTCAAAGATTTTGGCATTCCAGATTGAGTGATTCCAAGAAGTTGTAATCTTTGAAAAATTACTCCTTGAACCGCCGTTATGTATCATTTTTCTGTGCACGTCGAGCAGAATTTAAATTTAAAGTCAGTTATTCAAAATTCGCGAGGCGGTCCTCCTGAACGGACGTAGCGGGGAAAAATCGACAGCCGAGAAACCGCTGCGTTGAATTGTAGTGCGTTTTTACCTGACTTCCCATCGGACTTCTTATCCCGAACAGAGTATACGTACTTACTGTCGTTGCAGGTATCCAATTCAAGTACACCTACCGGGAGATTACACGATCGGGAATGCGTGATTGCGTGTCTTACTTTTATAGGTGCGCCTTCATTTTTTAGGGTAGACTAAAACGTTACAGTCGCATAAACTAATAGTCATTTACTTTCCAACCCATACAACTAACGCTATCCGATTCAAATACTCCTCCCGAAACTTCCCGCAATTTAACCGATTAGTCTCACTTTCAATGATGCGCCTTCATTTTTAAAGATAGACTAAAACGGTACAGGCACGCACGAATAGTTAACTACTTTCCAACCCACCACTAACGTTATCAGATTCAAATATGGTCCTTGCCAAAACTCTTGCCGTTCGATCGATGGAAACTGTGCCACATTTTCGTGCGATCAGACCAAAACAAGCAATACAAAACATCATAAATATAAAGAAACGGACCATCCAACAATCGTCAATACATTTATTATTATGTAGCAGCAATAATTCCAAAGATGCAGTCTGAATCCTGCAAAAAAGCGGAAGGTCAGGGCATCCATCACTAATAAAGTTTATTTTCGGAATATGGTTCAGAACGGCACTTTTGACTGTGAAATAATAATTATATGTGCAAGAGGGGGGGGGGGGTCGTTAAAATAACTAGGGTGCTTGGTGCTAAAATTTTGTGCTACCTTTTTCAGCGTAGGGTACTTTGGTGCATTTGCCTGTAATTCCATCATACTGCCATCCGTGGAATGGACACTCCAAACAATCTCCTTTAACCTTCCCTCCGACGCCCATATTGGCGCCCAAATGGGAGCAGTAGGCGTCCACCATTCGTATTTTGCCATCAGACGTTCGAAAAACTGCAAAGTTCTCACCTTGAAAGAGATTTAAGAGATTTAAGAGGGGGAAAAAAGAGAAAAAAGGTCTATGCGAATTCTATAATATGATTGTCAATGTTGTGCACCGGCATTTTATTAAGAGACGCCGTCAAATTCGAATGATTCAGTTAAACGCCTCTTGTGAGTTTATCACTGCATTTTATGACTTTCTGATACCGCCAATGGACTTTTCACGAGATTTTCCACCAGAATCAACCCTCCGCATATCGCTGTAGCAAAAGTATGCAACAGACCCATTTATGTTGTTTTTCTCTCAGCTATATTTTTCAAATGAGTCATTTACATGGATCTCATAAAATTGAATTAGGTATCTGAAACTTTTAATAGACGGTTTTAAAGATGACGTCATTCGGAGAAAACGTTTTTTAAGCATTTCAAATATTTCATATCTGGCTTCCTATCATCAGTTTATTTTGAGTAGATGCGCATTATCATAAGAAAACTGAAAACTGTAAGCGGAAAAATTTGAATAGATTTAAATTTCACCAACCATCAGGTGTCTGACTAATCTGCAGATACGCAAGCTTGAATAAAGGAACATAAAAAAATGGCAATGATGGTGCAAGGTGCAACCTTGAAAATATATGAGAAAAACCACCGAGATCAATCATAATGACGTGTGCCTATACACTCGGGGACTAAAAGAATGTCAGATAACTCCAGGAGGTAGGCAGTGGTAGCACATGTTATTTGGCAACCATGTTTTTTTCCATTTGAACTTATGCAAAAGTATCGATTCCTCAGGGATTCAGTGCCCTGAAGATCGATTATTTTGCGTGGGTTTAAATGGAGAGAATCCGTTGTTGCCACATTGCACGAACCGCCACTGCTACACCAGCAATACTTATCTCAATGAATCTAAACATTGCAGGTGGCGTATACCTACTCAACCTGAGTCAAAATATAAAGAGTAATCTGAAATTATTTTGTCCTCAACTGTAGCTTACCTAGGGCTGCAATGTATTTGACTTGATTCCTCTCAATATCGGATGATTCTAGGAGTGCAAACCATCCGTTTGGGTAGACTGGAGGAATGTCCCCGATTTTAGAATTTCTTCGGAAGCCATCGGCAAGTCGCTCGAGTTTTGTTTTCCGGTTGGATTTGCGATACCGCTTTCCTGGGATTGCATCATCAATAAAATCCAAGTAATATTCAACTTCGCCAAGATTCTGGTCATAAACATCAAAAGCAATAGAAGAAAACAATATCAACGAATCGTGCGTTTTAGATATACTTAAACCACAGCTAACGAAGTTATAATTCAAATTTTCATTTAGTATTATTACAGTCAAAGATACACTATTAGCGGCTCGAAACTAAAAAAAAAAATGTGGGGGGGGGGGGCTTTGAAGGCGAGTGTGCCTTTTTTTCTTAATAGTCAAGAACAAATAAAATTCCTTGGAAACGCATGGAAACAATTATACTGAGAAAATGGATCTTATGTAAGATATCAAATTGGAAAAGTGTTCAGTCATGAGCTCGAGCTTCGCCCAAACGTTCAAAAGAACTTGGGTGGGGGGGGGGGGGGGGTGTTCTAGCCCTTATACTGCCTGTGCAAAGATAATCCAATTAATCCAAACAATCTATATTACAGCTTTAACCAAACAAGACAAAACACGATGACAAACAAAACATATCATCTTTTGTGTGAGCAAGTGACTCATCGCGGTTGATATATTTATAGTTATATAATATAATATAATATTATGGTAATATTTAGCACTAATAATTAATTATAAGTATTTTCCTTTCATTTTCTTCCTCAAAAATTGAAAATGTCGGACAGTTCATCGCATCGGCAACATGAAATTTCGTCCGTCAAAGTTTTAAAATCTCAAAGAAAGAATCATTCTTAGAACCTACCATACGATCATACGAATAATTTTTCAAAGTCATCAATGAACTATGCGTTCCTTGTTGGTTACGCTAATTACCTATACCAACCTACCAACCATATTAGACTGACGCTGCATATAATTTTGTTGCTTGCTTTGCTTCCTATAGCCGACTTTTATCCTTCCCTCTCTTCCTATTTTTTGGTTTCATCTGTGTTTTATATAACGTACCCGGGTGTAGTCTCTTGGACGATAGACATAGTAGTATACAAGACTGATGGCAATCAGGATAAAAATGGCAAGCACCGGGATTTTTTGGCCGATGGAGCTGATAAGCGTATTAGTTTGTGCGAGCGTATCGAGGAAAATCATTCCTGATCCATTAGCATGTCTCTCGTAAAAGGTCAAAACGGATTTATGAAAAAACGGAACAGTCTCCTTCATCACCCAACGACCTGCGAAATCAGAAGGAAATGAAATGTCTTTATTCCGTAGTAAAGGTACCTAAATATAATTTTCGGTTTTATTTGGGGGGGGGGGGGGCAGAGACAAATAGAGACCTTGCACTATTCCTGCGCGCGGTGTCCACTTTTCGTTGTTCAATTTTGTTCGGAACTCATCGAAACAACAGCCAACATTCGCATAATGTTGACTGATGAGCACGTATTTTGCATTCGCCGAGCAAAACCTGTTTCCGTTTCCGGGACCGCGGACCAATCACAGCCTTTTGTTGAGCTTCACCATCCAACATTATGCGAAGGTTGATTGTTGAGGCCGATGAGTCCCGACAAAAGTAGTTCACGAAAAGTGGACACCGCGCGCAACCACGGGAAGAACAGGGAATGCACGGTCTCTATTTGTCTCGGGGGGGGGGGGGGGGGGCAAAGCATAATCTTTGACGCGAGTAGCATTAACTTTGTCTCCCCCCCCCCCCCCCCCCCCCCCCCCCCCCCGGAGGCACCTGGCACACCTTATTCATTTCCAACTTGTTTTTTCATCGGTTATTGCGATGTAATACGTAAAAGGTCAATAAGTTCCTATGTTTCAAGAGACAATACAACCACTAATATTTGTCATTATAATTTCCTTTCACTTTTATTAGGCTTGTTTTGAATAAATTGATGTCTCCAGGCTTGATTTCGATGTATCGCTTGCATGGTTAAACAAACCGTTGGCTAACATCATGAAAATTCAGTTGCTACTTGCTAGAAAGATTCGAATATATGTACGTACGTATATACTTACTTACCTACAATTAAAAAATTATTTGGTAGGTAAAATGAAACCACTAAATAACATGGTTACTGCGGCCGCGGTATAGAATTCAATCAAGCAAAGTTGCATTTGGTCTTTTGTGTGTAGCCAAATTTTTTAAATAAGAAAACATTTTACATCTATAGTTAAAATAGTTAAATGGAAAAATGCTTATAATTATATGTATAAGCAAAACGGTAGCCATGATTTGGTCCTTATAAAACCATGCAAAAGATCAAACCGAGTGTTTTCACCACACGTCTATATTAGAGCTACTAATAAATATATACTTATACAGGTGAATATTTATAATTAACTTCCTGCACCTTACCTCTGTCTAAGAAGAATGTCCGAAACTGTTCCAGATCCATTGCTTGAGTCCAAAAATCATTGGAAAACAGAAGAGATTCGGAGACAGAAAATGATTCATTTAGGCAAGTTTAGCGCGCCACCTTTAAAAAACAGGAGGGAACAAAATAAAATGTTGACTTTTTATTTTAAAAATGGTAGAATTGAGGTAAACACACGATACAACACAGTCCGATATATTTGACAAAAATAAACGGACGCTTACATTATAGCAAAGATTATCTATATAGGTGCACAACGTGCGTCACCATCCGTCACCACGGCCCAAAACGTGTACAATCGAAATTATTCATTAAACAATTTTAATGAATAATTTCGATGGTACAATACCACGTGTATGTCGTTTCCATAAACAACAGGTTTGCTGTTAATTGTCAGTTGGGGGAATTTTCAATTGATTTATCAATGATAAGTTCTGCGTAAAGCCACGAACTATCAAGCTCAGGTCTGTTGTTTGTAGGATTATATAAGATACGTGTTATTTAACTTTTGGACATCCGCGGATCATGATTGTTTCCCATTTTCCCGTTTAAAAACGACAGTAGCTAGAAGTATCGGCGTTTCTTCATAAATCACAATGGTAAGAAAAATCACATTTTCGCAAGAAGTTCCAAATGGCGAAGCCGGACCTATGCGGCATACGCGTTTCCGCGGGAGAGATGTTGGACTGACCTTTTCTTCTTACAATTAGATCATTGCCCAAGTACACGTATATGTAGGTATTTAGGTCTTAAGATGATTCCAGGGTCGATTAGTTCCGACCGTGGAAACCACGTCGCGCTACTCAAAAAGTCAACAGTTTTTTGTTAAATTTGACGAATTCACGCTAAAAACATGAATTTGAAAAACGTCAGCACCTGCAAGCATACTTCAGGAAGATATCCTGAAAGTTTCAGACTGAAACAATCAAAAATAAAGCCGAAAATTATGAAAAACGAAACTTCCCGTAAGCCGCAATGAGTGCGAGTGAGGCAGATAGACGTATCATCACTCGCGCTCACTCTCACTCACTAAGCTTATGGCGAAACGAATTTCATAATTTACGGCTTTAATTTTAAACAAATTTTGCTCATTTAAGGCTCAAAAAATCCATAAAAAAATTTTGCAGGTGCTGACGTTATTGGATTTTGCGTTTTATCTATGGTTTCAGTTTAAAACGCCGAAAACACGACTTTTCCAAAAAGCGACTAGTGGCGCTATCCATCGGATTGAAATCTGGAAAAGTTTCGCCTGGAATCACCTTGAGAGTAATCAATGGGACTGGTAAGCACAAATGGGTGAAAATACGCAGAAACTGTAAGAATATGTTGGGAGTTTCCGGCTTTGAAAAGTTTCCTCAAAATTCGGTTCTTTGCGGGTTTTTTTCTCTCTCTCTTTCTTTTCGAAAGGGTATAAACAAAATGCTTTTAATACAATACAATTTGTACATACCTCCATCGCCCTCAAATGGTAGAATTATTCCGCTGAACGTGCTCTGCATGATTTTTTTTTTCACTTTTCACTTCACTCTAAAATATAGGTTTTCATTTTACACTTCTGAAATACTGATAGGAAGCAAGTGAAGTGTGATTTTACGGCCTATCTCTCTCTCTCTCTCTCTCTCTCTCTCTCTCTCTCTCTCTCTCTCTCTCTCTCTCTCTCTCTCTCTCTTTCTCTCTCTCTCTCTCTCTCTCTCTCTCTCCTCTCTCTCTCGTCTTCTCCTTCCTCTCCTTCTCCACTTTGAAAGCTCGTGAGATAAAAAACAAAAATAATAATAATAATAATATATGATCGGAGGTGTAACTAATAAGTAGGTATAGGTAAGTAGGTAAAATATCAAGATGCATATCCACCGGGCAAGTTTGGTACCGCTGTATAATCTTTGCGCTATAAAGCAGGGTAAATCTATTCTCATGCTGTCAAATGAAATTAATCAGTATCAGTAGTGTGTCAAGAAAGACTGTCGACTAGGATTCAATCAGAGCATATTAACAAGGATTGGACCCAAGAAAATTGAGTCTACTTTCAACTCTGATTGAATTTTACGTACCTATTTTGACAACGCAACGAGAGGATTTATACTACGTTCAAGATATAAGAAGAAACTTGGCGAGTAAGGTAGAAACGCACTACTTTGCAACGCGGCACACATTGTCGCCCCCGAATCGTTGCCGAGAATCGGCTGACCATGAATGTTATCTGTGCAAAAGTCAAATTAGAAACGGTTAGGTACAGATACGACAAAAAATTGATGAAATTTATGTCCATAGGGCCATAATTCGTCAATACATACTAGTCGAAATTGACTTCTCATTATACCCTCGAACACTTATTTTTTAAAAATCCATTTATGAGCGTACCTTAATTGAATTCTTTAAAAAAATAAGTGTCCGAGGGTAATGAGGAGTCAGTTTCGACTAAGTTTGACAAAATATGGATCTATGGGCATGAATTTAATCCAGTTCGTCGTATCTGCAACCGTTTCTAATTTGACTTTTGCACGCAGATAACATTCATTGTCAGCCGATTCTCGATATTGCTCCTTCCAAAATGATGGTCCAGTCGAAAAACAAAGCCCCAGTGAGCGACACGGCTCTAAAACTCAACGATTCGGGGGGCGACAATGGGTACCGCGTTGCAAAGAAGTGCGTTTCTACCTTACTCGCCAAGTTTCTTCTTATATCTTGAACAGAGTATAGTCCCAACTCGGATTCGATCGGGATTGTAGGCTTCGTATTTATATTAATTACTTGTAGGGTTTCCGATACGTACTCAATATCACCGAGTACAATGTGCAAACATACTATAGCACAAGGAAATTCGTCTTGACGGCAAATGAATTAAAGGTTTTTCAATAAGAGCTGCCAGATAACCAAGTATCAGTAGAGACCCCTCTCCCCCATCAAGGCGCTCGAGGAAAAATAGTGTAGTACAAAGAACCTCGTCCAAAGTGAATCCCCCTCCTTTGCGCTTGAAGGGGGGGGGTCACTAGACTCTGATATACTTGGTGGTCTTTTAGCTCTTGAAAATACCTTTCATTTGCCGTCAAGACTTTCCTGTGACTTTTCTGGCTCGAGAAAAAAATAAAGGGGACACGGAAATTTGGCTAAAAGTAAGCCCTCTTTTTCGTGCTAAACGGGAGCCGGGTCGCACGAATTTGAAACGTGGCGGGTTTGTAGCTCTTGATAAGACCTTTCATTTTTCGTCAATACCGTTTTTCTAGGACGTTTCCATCGCGGGAAAATATAGGGGGGCAAGGACCTTTTACGAACTTTGACCCCTCATAACTTTTGGTGGGGGGGGGGGGTTATGAATCGCTGTTTACTCAATTTTTCATTATTTTTGAGGAAGAACTGATTCCTGAAATAAAAGCACCCCCTTCCTACTTGAAAAAACGAAGTTGCTCCCCAAATACTTATACCCCCAAAATATTTTTGAAGGGTATGCGTGTTTTAGCGTTTTTTTTTAAAAAAATCGAATGTTCAAAACTTAAGAGGGGGAGGGAGGGACTTTTGGGACACCCTGTATAATAAGAGGCAGATGATTTTGCGTGATTTTTGCCTTTTCTTTTCACGATATATTTTACTCCATGTGGAGTAAGAAGGGCCAGCCAAGTTCCTTCAATTAAAAATTATACCAACTCTGGCACGTCGTTATCGTTAGCCGCGTAAGTTATAAGTTATAACTCTCATGCTATCAATTAAAATAAAAACAAAAATTCTTAAGAGCACCGAATGTCAACAAAAAGACGTGTGTCAAGTTGGATTCAGTCAGCGAGAATTGGATTCAATTGAGGAAAATGTGTGTAGAAAAACGGTAATTCCCAAGTATTATTGGGTGGGGGGGGGGGGGGGGGGGGTATAACGAACCAATCACCTCATTTGAATCCCTCTGTCGGCGGAAATTCAGGGCGCCGACTCGGCGCCCTGAATTTCATATTTTACTCCTTCAATTATAAATGATACCACACCAGCTCTGTCGATTCGGAATAGTTGCATACTTACTTACGAACTCACAATAATCAGTAAAACAGCAATCACTGCTCGCTGCAGTTCTGTCTGCTGGTCTGATTGTGAGTGTTTGAAAATGTCCATAGACGGCGCTGACAGTCGCGTCGCGTTCATGTTTCGTAACCTCACCGCCAGGTGTCGCTAGCAAATAAACAAAAGTACAACAAAAGAAACACAAATCGAGACTTCATAACAAAACATAATTTCTAACCTACAAAGACATAGGATAAAGATCAGTGATCAGTGAAGACAGTGAAGTGAATCTGAAATTTTCGAACTAAATCGTCCAAAATAAATAACTTTACTGTTTTCTGATTGAATACTTTTCCTCCTCAAGATTAGACTAATCTTAAGCCTCTAGAAACCATGTCGGAGTATGAGAGTTTCTCTAAAGGACCTCTAAAACTGAAGAAGGATCTCTCGTCCGGAAAAAAGTAAGTAAGCGTATCTTGCGTCTATAAATTATAATTCAGATTTATTGACCATTTAGTTTACAAACCAGTCTACTGACTTAAAGATGTATTGTACTCGTTTGCCATTTTTCCCTGTGTTTTAATCCACCCATTGGCACTGATACCAATTTTCGAACAGATTTTTTAATGCATGTGTAGAGTCAAGTCAAGCCAGCCGCTTGTGAACAAACATCTTTGTGTCACAAGTCAATTTTTGCAAACTCAGAGGCTAAATTTTTCTAATTACGTATTTTCAATAATTTCTTATCTTGCCTGCAACCAAACCGTGAAAAGAATTTGCAAAGATGGTGTCTAAACTTTCAACAGTTGCCTCTGAAAGTATTTCTTTCATTATGCGAGACCATTGGCTGGCAGCTGCTGTACCCGGAATCAAGTATTCAAGGGTGCCATTTTCAAAACCATCTATCTAATGAACAGTTGGATACTGCAGGAGGATTAGAAGTTGAGAGTGAGTAGTGGTTTTCAGACCTTGCATCTAATTTGGTTTTTGTTTTGTTTTTTCAACAGCTGCCAGCTCTATAGTCGGGCCAATATAAGTTGACACCTGAAGCAGAGAGAAAATGATAAATAAAAATGGAGAAATGCAACAATGCACTGAATGCGGCACCCCCTGTCAAGACGGAGCACGCCGCTTGACAAGGGTCAGTTCCACGCTGCGTTGCCGCAGAGTGCAAACCTGCCTGATTCTTCAGGTGTCAACTTATATTGGCCCGACTATAGTCTAGAGTAGATTGTTGAAAGTCATTGCACTAGAGTTAGCAGGCTTGATAGATCGGCTTGTTTACTGCACAGTGACTTGTGTTTCTGTGCGCTGACTTTAAATGTTGTGTAGAGATGTGAATGAGCCTACGGCGCAGGAAACAGGGTGAGCTGTCATCTGCCAATGGTTTGTGAAACGACCTCCAACCCGCTGTCATTTTTAGGGTCGTTTTTAAGACTGTCTGCTGGGTGAATAGAAAGTGGGTATTCTAATTAGTGGTGTGCGATTAGTCGATTAGTAATCGATTAATCAATTTAATCGACAATGAATTAATCGATTAATAATCGATTATTAAATAAATCCGATTAATCATCTAATCGATTACATCATCCGATTAATCGGTAGCTTCACGGACCTTTTTTTAGACCATTTTTAGGTTAATAAAGTCATTTTTCCATTTACTTTAATGCATTTCTGAAAATCTTAGCACATACTGTCAAACAGGTTGCGGCGTAGCCAGGAGTAAGAGTAACACACGATTTTTGTCCCACTCTCTCACTTCGCTTTCCCCGCCCTAAAATCAGCCTTATGTTGGGTCTTTCAGCAGCCCTAAGGTCCCTAGAGAATACCAGGTACTCTCGCTTGAGATTCTGTAGGTCTTTTGCGTAGCGGGACGTTTGAATTCACGTGTATTTAAATGGGCGGAACCAACTTTGTCATCTGAACTTTTAACTATCTTCTGAGACTAAGTTTGAAACCAAATTTTTTTTACTTAAACTAGACCCTTTGAACTTCAATTCTGAGAAGTATCTTAGATACCAGTCAATTTTTTCATAGGTAAACAGCCCTCTGAAACAACCTCTAACAAAGTTGTGGGTGAGGAAGGATGGAGGGGGCCTAGACGCCAGCGATGAGCGGAGAGAGGAGGGACTCGGCAGCTCCATTCGGCTCTTCTCGGCAATACTCGGCATCGCCCGGTGGTCTTTCACGCGCTTCTGATTGGCTCAGAGAAATGTAGGTCCTCTCCCATTATGAGAAAGGGGAATCGAGTACCTGGTATTCTCTAGGGACCTTAAGCAGCCCTATTAAAGTATTAAGATGGAAGGTAAATGGCTCGGAGGAAAAAATAAAGTAGAAAAGACAAGAAGAAAAAGGTTTTTAGGACTTTGAACAAATCTTCAAAATAATCGGTTATAAATCGATTAGATCGATTGCTATCGGCCGATCATCGGCACCCATCGATTGTTAAATTTCGATTATCCGATTATTTGATTAATCAACTAATCGAGCATCACTAATTCTAATAGATACTAAATTATTATTTGTTTTCTGTCGACAGGAAGAAGAAGGATAAAAAAAATGAGAAAGAATTGCCAAAGCTAGCGAAAAATTATACCAAGGAGGAGACTTCAAACTCACATGAAATGAAACTTACAAAAGCAGAAATTGCTTTCAAAAAACAGCAGCAGAAAATGGTAAGTCACTTTCTTCCTCCTTTTTTTCATCTGCTAACAGGTCTATCGTACGCAAGTGTTTGGGGGGGGGGGTTGTCCATCAGTGCGTGCACTTGAGATTGTTCTTTCCCGCAGGGTGTCAAGCTTAGGTATCCTTTTCAACCTCTCTCCATTGTGTAAAGTATCTTAGTAGGTACCCTCATTCCTCTCTTTTGGCACAGCTTATTTTCATTCCAGTAATTTGGTGTTAAATGCCATTATAGCAAAAGAATGATTCTGGTAGCTGGACTTCATTACTACTTCCTGCCACATTTTTTAATACAATTAATTTTAACAGATGTAAGGAGATTTTGGTTGTCAATCCTATTGGACTGAATATGCTTCAAGAGGCTTGGTAATGGTATCTCCGTATGGTTGTTTGTGAAACGAGGGCACTGCCACGTATAATGTAAAGCTGATTAATGACCAAATAATTCATATTTTTTAAGCTTCTTTGAGCTGCTAAATTTCAATCAGGATGATTATTCATTCCAATGGCTGAATTTTAATGTGTTTTTGAAACTTCAGAGGAGTGTTTGATGACAAGTTGGAGGAAATTAGAAGGTTAACATGAGTAAGGAAATATTTTTAATTTTCCCAGACGTTAGCGAATGAATTGCATCAATGAGTAGTCAAGTTGATAAGATGGAATGGACATATGTTGGAGAAATTAGAAAACAGGATCAAAAGTTAGAGTGATTTCGAGTAATTTGCAAGGTTGTAAGGTACCACCCTTGAAATTTGCTGGAGATTGCAGCACCTTTTAATGGGTCCCAGAGAACAGCAACTTTGATGACTACACAACTTTGCGTGTGTCTTTCAAATGGCGTTCTCAAATAGAGAAAGTTTTGCGAAATGTGTTTAAATGCGGCCCTAAGAGTAGAAGCTCAATTTTTTTCTTGATTTTTATTATCTGACACCTTTCTAAGTTTTTGGTTGTTTTTACCCTTTCAAAATTAATTATTCTTCAATAGCCTTCTGTTCTTTGTTAAATTTTAAACTTTAATCACAATTCTTGAATATGGCTTTTGTTGGATCTTCGGCTAATATGCTCTCAGAATCTTTTGAAATTATTTTTTATTTTTTTTTTTTTTTGTACGGTTTTTGCCCAAAATTTTCAGCGTGACTTAATGGAGTTTCTGCTACAGTTTGCTGCTAATGTGAAAGAAAACTATTGTTAAAAACAGTAACAGAAAACCACCACTGTAATCTGATAGCAGTTATGATTCCCACCCAAAACATGCAAATCCCCCCCCCCCTTGAGAACCACTGATATGTACAAGCAGAGTCATTAGTCCTGCATTGACAATTGGACGCAACCCACACTACCTGTCGCTTGAACCTCTCTCTTGTTCTTGAGAGAACAAAAGAAAAGAAAGATAAGAGAGCGTTAATTTCACGTGTAATGCGGGTTGCGTCGAATCGTCAACGCAGGACTTATGGCTCTGCTTGTACATAGCTATTGCCCTGGTTAGTTCTGTAATGAAAAAACCATATCGATTATTCTTACGGTCATAAAGTTAATCAACACTGCTTTACATATTCTTGTGACACCATCTGCATCTCCTTTTTATTATTTGTGATTATTTAATTTCATTCACAACTTACCTACTACTGAGCCAGACCCATTTAAGTTCATCAATGAAAACTGTCCGAGTCCTTTGACCCAAATATTTTTCTGTTTCAGAGAAATGAAAGGATTCTCCAAATGGCATCAATGACACACAAACAAAGGGTTGAAGAGTTTAATCGTCACCTTGATAACCTTACGGAGCATTTTGATATTCCGAAAGTCAGTTGGACCAAATAAAGGATTGCTGGAATTTTTTTCCTCACTTTTAATGTACATATTATTATTGTAAATAATGGTCTATAATTAGTTTGTGCAATTGAATTACTGTCCTGTTGTTTTAACTTAAAAAACATCTCCTCAGTTCTGTGAGGATGTACTAGATTGAATTCTTCCCTGTAGATTTACCTATTTCAGTTGTCGTTTTTTCATGAAGATTGCACCGTCTCACAAATTCATAATGGTTTATTAATATTGTATTTTAAGCTAAAATTAATGATTAATAAAAATTCAATCTAAAAAATTATATTTTCTTTGAAATACTGATTGTAAGTTAACCTTCTGTGTGCAAAACAATGTAATGAGTAATGCATCATTTTGCGTAAAATGTTCATTTTCTAGCTTGGCCAACACTGAAGTTCATCAGCCTCAACCTTCTCTGAAAAATATGCATGTTAATGCCTGATACTTAACCAGCTTACAAAGTTAGATATTCCAAAAATGGACTGCTTTAAGTTGAAAAGAACCACTTACATAAGTATTCAGGAAATCGTTAGCAGCTAGTTCTTTTCTGCAGAAAGCTGTTCAAATGTGATTGACTGTGTGTCAACTTCACTGACAAGGGGAGTGCACGAACCCGGACCCTCAGAATTTGATCAAATTTTCAGGATTGGTAGCTCATAAGAAACTATTGGACACATTTTTGGCCGTTTTTGTGAATGGGCCTTAGAAAAGAGAAAAAAAATTGGCTGCGCGCGTAACCACAAATAGCTGCTACTGACTCAACTCGTCATACACCGGCAGCGTGGCCGAAGGGATAACGTCCCGTACTCCGAACCAAGAGGTTGGTGGTTCGAGTTTGACACGGGCAACCGAATTTTTGCACTGCGTGTTTGCGACGACAAATTTATTTCCTCTATGTTATGACTGTTTTGGCGCGTGCACCGATTCGCTATTTATTTTACAAGTAAGAACTATGCAAAAATTATACATTGAAATGGCACACATTTTCGCATAGATGGGAGGGGCAGGGAGGTATCATTGTCAAAATTAGAATCGGAAGAAAGTAGAAGAATCGATAAAAAAAAAACAACAATTTAATCTAATTATTTCCTCATTAATATTCATTTACACTTACTCATTTATTTGTTTTTGTTTTTTGTTTTGTTTTTTGTTAATCCACGTTTTCCATGTGCAACAAAATTTCAAATCCTACAACCCTGCAGTCAGTGGTGGATGGAAGAGGGAGGCAAGGGAACATGCCCCCCCCCCCCCCCCCCCCAGCCTCAAACAGTCAAATGTTGCCTTTTTTCAACAGAAAATATCCCACATTTTTATACTGCAATGCTTCAAATTTAAAAATTCATGGGCGTGCCCCCCTTCCTAGAAAAATTTTCTGGATCTGCCACTGCCTGTATTGAAGGCAACAAGAATGTCGTGTAGAAACTCCCGGAGTTCCATATTGGTGAGTCGGAAAAATTGTATTTATCATCGTTTTTTTTTTTTATCGATTCTTTTTCTTACTTCCTATTCTAATTTTGACAATGATACCCCCCCCTCTCCCATCTATGCGAAAATGTGTGCCATTTCAATGTTTAATCTTTGCATAATTCTTACTTGTAAAATAAAAAGCGGATCGGTGCAAACTGCAAAACAGTCATAACATAGAGGAAATAAATTTGTCCTTGCAAACTCGCAGTGCAAAAGTTCAGTAGCCGATGTCAGACTCGAACCACCAACCTCTTGCTCGGGAATCAGGGACGCTGTCCCTTCAGCCACGCTGGTTCTTGACGACGGTAAGCTGTAGCAGCTATTTGTGGTTCCGCGCGCAGCCAATTTTTTTCTCTCTTTCTAAGGCCCATTCACAAAAACGGCCAAACGTGTATTAAATAGTTTCTTTATGAACAACCCATCCTGAAAATTTGATCAAATTCCGAGGGTCCGGGTTCGTGCACTCCCCTTGTGAGTGATTAACTGTGTGTAATCAGTAAGCAACTAAATTAGGTGATGAACCATAATTTAAAGAAATGAAAAGCATTGGCTGAAAAAGTATTGATTAATTTATTTACAATGATAAACACACTAAAATAATATCACAGTTGATTGAAAAGGAAAACAGAAAATAGAGTTCTGTTCAGATGTGGAAGCTAGGTGAACCTGAAATCTTCAAGTAATTAAACCAGGGAAGCTCTTGCAATGGTTCTCTGAAGGTAAATAGATCATCCAATCTAGCGTAGAAATCTTTAAAAAATTGATGAGCTCATTAAAAAGTATTTAATTCACTCCTCGCAGAGAAAACTTAGCTCATAGTTCAAACGGTTTCACTGTATAATGCATACTTTGTACATTTTAAAAAACATTTTTTAAAAAAAAAAAAAAACGTTACCTCTAAATTGGAACAAGAAGTCAGTTGTTCAGATTCTGAAAAAACTGAATTCGACTGAGTTCCTGAGTTCTGAAAACTAAGTTCCATGTTTGTTACATTGTGGTACCGACAAAAAAGTTCTGCGTTACGTAATAACCTAAAAAAACTAGGACTTAGTTCAATGTCCTAACGACTTCATTCCCTTACAGTTCTAGGAAAATGACATCATCTGGACCTTGAATTAAGCACTGTTTCCCTCAGTTGTTACATGATGTAGAACTTTTTCGTTGGTACCACTGTGTTCCTTGCAACAGAGTCTATGAGACTCTAACATCAAATTCAGTTTTTAAAGATCCATTGTCTCTTACTTATTGTTCCGATTTGGTTGCCACGTTCTTTTGTTAGAGGTGTGAAATGTACGAAAGGCAGGCATACACTGGTGGTTCATTTGAACTTGGAGCTAAGTTTTTTTCTTTAAAGAATGCATTATAGATTTTTTTAACCGTGTCTTTGTTCGTTACTGTTGTTTTTTGTTTGTTTTTTTGTTTGTTTTTTCAAAATTATACTCAGGAGTGGATAATCCATTCACCTACAAAAACCCGTGGCAAGAGATCCACTGTCTTCAAAATTCAAAGTAACATGAAAAACAGATGAGAAAGCTGGAATTTTCAAGAAGGGAGCTCTCTGCTGACAAAAAATCTTTCGCACAATGTTTTAAGGCATTTTGGAAGTGAAATATATTCAGCAAGTACAGGAGATTAATTACTTGCCAACCTAGCTGTCAAACCTTCAACAAACTACAGAAACGCGACATTTGCACTACAAGGGTTTGCTCAATGCTTTGCTTGAAATTACAGGCAAAAAGGCCCGTCTTAGAGATCGCTCAATTTTTTTTCCAATAAGAAGGATACATCATCACAAAGAAAGAAACAAATCTAGGGCCTAGGACACAATTGTTTTTTCAACAGTGAATTGTTTGTGTTTTAAACGTTTTTGTTCCTTCCTGAAAAATCAGGGATTGATCAAACAAAATCAATTGCAAAGAGAGCACATTTAGTAACTAAAAAGATTGATGGTTGTTAACTCTTCCAGGTTCCATTATTTTTCTTTGAACTTGCAGCCAGGTTTGATTTGACGAACAAAAACTTACAAACAAAATCAAGAAGCATGAAAAAAATCTCTACTGCATGTTTCCACCCATGCATGTCAAGATTGAGTTGTTCTGTAGACTCCCGATAGACCTAACCTAACCTATCAGATCCGTCAAGTGACACTCAACACTGGAGCGGAATGTTTGTAAAAACGCTGTCAAGCTCAGCTCGACACTGAACTGGAAAGGGTTAAACTGAAAGTCTCTCTTTTCGAGAAAGGGAGGCATTAAGGGATAACAGAGCAGTCATATTGTTGAGTTTAACTTGATAGCCTGATTCAGCAAGCTTTTTGAGAAAATCGCAAGTGTCTGAAACGAGGAGGATGAAATTGTTGAAATATGCTTGAAGTTTGCTGAAGTTGGTATGGATAAGCTGATTTGATGCTCTGTCTAACTTCCATGATCCTTGTACGAGAGCTTCATTGAACTGCAGCACATTTCTAAAAAGCGTCTTGAAAGCCATGAGAACTTTTTCGCTCTTTGCAGTTAGAAAGCAGCTGAAAAGAAAAAAATTGATTAAATTTAATTTCCCGTCCTCCTGTAACATGGTGGCCAGTGGCACCTGTAATCGTGGTTAGTTAGCTGGTTCTCCTCCCTCAAATTGATCGTAAAATTCAGTTCACATGGCTGATAATGAGGAGAGGAACACTCTAGTTGGTTCAGCTTCTCGGTTTTTCTACCTCGACTCGTTACGTTGTACTTTTGGCATAAGTAAATTTGTTTCGAGAGATTTACCCGTTTAAACTAAATATAACTGCAAATATCAGCTGAGGCTTTTCTGGCTTTTTCTTAATGATACATCCGTTCAGATCAGTGTACAATTTTAGTCCGAGTCCACGTATAGCCTCACTGTTCACTCATCTCTGTTGTTCCTTACAACTATTGATTCTAACGTAAAGTTTGTCCCAGCTGAGTGCGAACTTTATACTCCTAAAATTTTTAGCCTCTGCTGTTAATAGATTGGGTACCACACTTTTGAATGAAGCTCTTGCAAGGTTTTCCAGTAGGCAAACCGTAGATGCTATTCACCAAAAAATTTAAGTATTGACCATTGCTGTGGTAACCATCGTCAAGTTTCCCATCCGCTGAAAGCTGCTCACGGGTGGCTGTTTAAAACAGCAATTTAACAATGATTATCACAGCAGCAGCCAAGCCATGCAATTCTTGACTAATAGCATCACTCATAAATAGTCTTACCAATCAGTTTTGTAAGAAAGTAAATGATCGGCCAGCTGATAGCAATCAAATCATGATAGCCAGCATCTAATAGAAAGGCATTCAAACTAAAATTCCTTCTGTGAGATGCCAAGCTACTAAATTAACTTGATTGCTTTTTAGACTGGATCATAATATGGGTCAGGGAAATCACCTGAACTTTTATAACTCACAGCTGTAGAATCAATTCCGCCTCAAATGATTATACTCTCTGAATCAGAAGAGATTGTGAGTAAAGTATTGGGAATCTTCACTGGCTGCCTCATTTGCAACCAACAGTTAACACAGACTTGGAAAATGCTCCAACAGTTACAATCCATCAGCCATTACAAAGGCTAAAAATCACAAGTTCTGCTCAATGAAATTCACAGAGGAATAGGGGGGGGGGATTCAACTCACTTGAATATCACGGATTTTACAAACTCAACATGCTTGTAGTACACAGAGTCTATTCTGCTGTCTTTTTCCAGTTCTTCTAATAGTTGAGAAAACTGCGATTCGACAACATTTTCGGAAATGAAGCAGGCCAGCGGATGAATAAACTGTGTCATGCTATGGCGAAATAAACACACCTGAAAATACAACAACGGCAAAATGAAAAACTGTACAGATTATTCACCAGTCGAAAAAAAAAATTTACAAGAGAATTCTTAAGAAAATTTGACCGCCATTGAATAGATTGCAAAGAGGATAGTTTTAAAAGAAAAGTTCATGTTGTTAGCATTGTTTTTCAGCAGGAAATTTGAACCAGGATTTTGAAAATTTGAGGCTCAAATGTTGCTAATTTTAAAATGTATCACAGTTTTAAAAACTACTCCAACTGTGTAGCTGATTGAAAAAAGCACTTGTGAAGAAAAATGGCAAAGTTTTAAGAAAAACGTAGATAAAAATTTAAAAGCGAGTATTTTCAAGTAAGTTAATGTTTTCTACAACTTTGATTTTATATTTCAAGGACAAACGTGTGCCAATTTGTGTATTTTTGGATTGCTTAAGTAAAGCTGAGTCAAAATTAAAAATCTCAGGAAAAAGAGCGTTTGCACAAGCTCCTTCAGTCAATTCCTCAAAATTCGGCGCACAAGATAATTTGAAAAGATCTAGTAGCATACATTGTTATGCTAGGCACTATGAGTTTTAAGTTTCCAATATTAGCATTCAGAAATAGAAAAACTACAAATCTTACGTAAAAGATACGTAAGTACGAAAAACCACAGAAAGTTAAGAACTCTTATCATAAAATTACACCCTCTTGAAAGATTCTTCCCGATGCACCTGAAAATGTATTTTATGGTTAAATATGAATGTTCAGGTTTTCATTTTAAGTTCTCATTTCAGTAAAAATGGCAAGCTTTGCTCATTCTAACTCTAGTTTGAGAAAAGTTTACTCAAGATCACGCGGCGCGTGGTGAAATCTTCAACCTCTCTCTTTCCTTCTCTACGAGCATCAGGTAATAAAAAAAAAAGAGAGATAGAGGATTTCAACACACGCCACTGCTCAAGACGAAGATTTGAGACCTGTGAATTTTGTTACATGCAGCTTTCATAACAACTGTAAAAACTATTAGATGAAGTTCAAGCTCATTTCAAAAAGCCATTAAAAATAGATTGACTTGAGAGAAAGAAGCAAGAAAAATTACCTTCTTATAGTGAGGACTTTGCCTAAACGTTCGGTCGTTAAGATGCTTGAACTGATTCATCAAAATATAATCAACATACATAAGTTTTAGGAAGAATTTGAAAATTGTATTGTACCGGGAGATCGCATCTGGAGTGATGATTATATTCAACGGCCAGTCAACAGAATAACGGAGTGAGAAACAATCAAATAACTGAAACAAAGAAACAAAGATTAATAAACACTCCAATAATAAAGAAGGAACAAGACATTGGAAAGACCAAATTTTTTAGATACTTACATCTGAATTATCTGGTCTTAGAAATCATGGACAAACTTGTCTAGCATTTGTAATTACCACTAGAAATATTGCTGGGGGATAAAAATGTAGAAACAACTCCAATTTCAGTCTAAAATTGTATCTATCTCTTATCAAGTAACTAAAATAAATTAATTAAGTAAAGATTTCTCTTACTTTGCTGGGATTGCTTTTAGCTTTCTTAAAAAATAGCTCCATCTTCCAAAAAAAAAAAAAAAACAGGAGGAAGACGGAGTGGACTCACGGTTTTTACTGTTTCCTCAATTTAGGGGTGAAACTACACAAGTTTTAGGACCTTTGTCTATTTCTTCTACACCATAGCACACAAGAACTAGTAAACATAATAACTATGATAAAGAATGGATGCCTAACATTGTGATTATGACACACAACTCGAAGCATGACACAAAATGAAGTCCTGCTTGCAAGAGACTGTTGGAGTCTGTCTTGTCAGTAAACCTTCAATTTAACATTCACCAAAATAACCGGTTTTTTGATATAACATTGATATTTTTGAACCCTTGTCAATTTCCCATGAGAATAATGTAGAAAAAAATACATTTTAATGTTTTGGAGCTGGCGAAAACCTCAAAATTATGATGAATTTTTATGCAACATGACGAGAGCTTAGAGGTTTGAGAAGAATCCACTTAAGTCAGCACATTCTGATAGATTACCGCTTCTAAGATAAAGTGTCTCAAATAGCTGCGTAAGTGTCTGGAAGGGGGGAGGGGGGGTTGCATAACATGGCAGAACTCATGGGAACCAAATTCCTGCTTTGCTCAGAGCATTTTGAACAGTTTTCCCCTAACTAACCTCGGGTTCCAAGAAAAACGTTAAATTGAAGGTTTACTGTAGCTAGTATACTATATGGAGATTCCTAAAGTTGAAGTAGATAAAAAATATAGGAATGAGAGTTAACTTTACCTCTGGATCCGTGATGTCCAAAATCTTGGGTGCGTTCTCAATGGAAAGAGACAATGACCGATCCAAATCAAATTCATTGGGACTGGAATGCGCCAACGCTTCATCCAAGATGAAACTAATGTCAAACTGTCCAATATCCATTCCTTTGTAGTCACGCAGAGTCTGGCTTAAAACTTTGATGAATGAGGATCGAAAGGGCGCATTATGAAGCATAAAATAATCTTTCATAAAGTTCAAATGCATCATCAGATCCAATTTATCCACAAAATATTTCATGAGAGAATAATTAGCAATTGCAGTGTGGATCCGAAGGGGGAGCTGGACTGATTCAATGCAGAGGGACGAAGTTAGACTGAGATTGACCTGCTCAGAGGAATCATGTTTGTTGACCGTTTCAGAGGCAGACAAAATTTGATCAAGGATGTCTGTTTTCAGAGGCAACTTGCTCATATTGATGAAGTATTTGTTTTCAAATTCTGATAAACGAGTCTCAGACGTTGATGATGAGTTGTCGTCTGCAGTGTTTGATGTTGATGTAACTTCTGGCATTCCGGCCTGGACGGAATCCAAATTTGTAATTGTACTATCGCCGTTTTTCCTTTTTGGACTACTTGACCTATCGATATCATTTTCGAAACTTTGGGGTTCTTCAATACTCTTGCCATTGCTAGGTTTTGGATTTGAACTTTGTCCCCGTAAGTTCAGATCAATAAACTCAACATCATCTATGATATTGTTGACACCACGAGATAAAACCTTGCTTCTATTTCTTGCTAAATCATCAATATTTCCATCAACTTTTCCACTATTGCTGACTAAAGGATTTGAACTTTGTCCCTGTAAGTTGGAATCAACAAACTCAACATCATCTATGATATTGTTGACACCCCGAGATAAGACCTTGCCTCTATTCCTTGATAAATCATCAATATTTCCATCAATGCTTTCACTATTGCTGACTATCGGATTTGAATTTTGTCGTTGAGGGTTGGAATCGACAAACTCAACATCATCTATGATATTGTTGACACCCCGAGATAAGACCTTGCCCCTATTCCTTGATAAATCATCAATATTTCCATCAACACTTTCACTATTGCTGGCTATCGGATTTGAATTTTGTCCTTGTAAGTTGGAATCAACAAACTCAACATCATCTAAGATATTGTTGACACCCTGAGATAAGACCTTGCCTCTATTCCTTGATAAATCATCAATATTTTCATCAATGCTTCCACTATTGCTGACTATCGGATTTGAATTTTGTCCTTGTAAGTTGGAATCAACAAACTCAACATCATCAATGATATTGTTGACACCCCGAGATAAGACCTTGCCCCTATTCCTTGATAAATCATCAATATTTCCATCAGCGCTTTCACTATTGCTGGCTGTCGGATTTTGTCCTTGTAAGTTGGAATCAACAAACTCAACATCATCTATGATATTGTTGACACCCCGAGATAAGACCTTGCCTCTATTCCTTGATAAATCATCGTTATTTTCATCAACGCTTTCACTATTGCTGGCTATCGGATTTGAATTTTTTCCTTGTAAGTTGGAATCAACAAACTCAACATCATCTAAAATATTGTTTACACCCACAGATAAGACTTTGACTCTATTTCTGCTTGCTTGATCTTTGTCATTCTGCCAAGCTCTTAAATTAGCTTCCTTTACTGAATTTGACTGATCAGCTGACATATTTTCAGTGGACTTGGAATTTTCAACATTTGGTGAGACTTTTGAAGTTTTATCCAATGTTTCATCCAAATTTTCAATGAAACTCATGATCAGCTGGTCCGTAGCTTTATCTGCTTCCAACTCTTCTTTAGTTGGAGCTACTACTGCAATCTGGGATAAGATTCTGGAGGCACTGTCTGGCTCAGGCAATAAGTCGAAGAATCCAGAAATGGTTTCAAGATTATCACTCTCAACTAAAGATTCCTTGGGCATTGATGTATCATTTTCCATTGCTCCATCAAGATGGCTGAGGTCTTTCTCTGGAATCATCTCGCTCAATTTTTTGTTCTCGCTACGAAAGTATTCCACTCTCTGCTCATGCAATTCAGAGCGTTTAATCTTCCAGGAGGTCAATGCAACTTTTTTCTGCGATGCTTCAAGCAATGATTTGTAAAATTCTCCGATTTTAGCCCTGAAAATGAATCAGAAATAAGTTTTTGGAATTCAATGAATTTAATTGTACTTAAGGGTACATCTACAAATATTTCCTAAGAATTGCCCATTCTTTAGAATGTGCAAACTTGCTTGCCCGATCCGCAGAATACAGAAGTTTAGTAAGAGAATGCATCAAAAAATCCTACTTGATAGAATAGAATAGGTATTCTAATAGTAATCATAATTAATGAGTCATATTTTTGCACTAATATTTTTCCTTGAGAAACAATTTAAAGTATTTTTTCGTGCAGAGTTCTGACAGCACTTATTTTTTTCATTTTCAGACCCAAAATGAAGGCTAATTTGACCAAAAGCTACTTGAATACCTCCGTCCATTAATTCAAAAACTTAAGATTGCCCTTTCTGCAAAATGATATGTTTCTTTAACGGCTAATTTTAAAGCAAAGTTTTATTCCGTCAACCGGGCAGTCAGTTTTGGCCATTTCGCAGAATCGGGGCGTACAATCCGTTGCACGATCTGGCGTAACATACACCGATAGAATGTTAGAATGCTAGAAGGGGGTAATTTAGATCCATTCTACATATAAAACTGGTCCAATTATAATGGCAGAACCTACCACCAGAGAATGCACAGTGGAAAATAAATGAGGGAAGGCTCTGAAAGCGATCCAACCAGCCTACTGTAAGGAGCAGAGAAAACCAAGTTCACCCTCTCCCACGTGTTGTTTATTAACCTTCATAATCCTAAGGTATTTGATACACGTAGATTACTAAGGGGAGTCTAATTGGACCCCAATTTTAAATTGTGTTATCTCCAGTCTGAATTTTTTTAAATTTACTCCGCCAAGATGGAACCATTCCATGCAACCTAGAGATGATCTTTGAACTGCCAGTTACTTTAAATATAATTAATTACCCCTTTTTTTCAATATTTTTTTAGAACCAGCAAAATTCCATTTTTTTTTCCGGTGGATATGACCAAATTCACGATTTTTGTTTTTTTGTTTTTTTTTTTTTTTTGCTTGATTTTCTTTCTCAATTAATTTTTCAGACTTAACCCTTAAAAGCACAAGCAACGAGCTTCCTAAATAAATGTTTAATTTTTTTGAAGATTTTTTGAGCACTGGGGGGGGGGGGGGCTGGATCCCACAACTTAAAAGGCTTATAAATCTAAAACTAATTGAAAAAAGTGTGAAAATTGGTGACCGCATAAAACATACCCTCACTGACACAAACCGGAAAGTATAGTAACATCAGTGTGAAATACAATCTTTTATAAAAAAAAAAAACAGGCCTGCGGTCCGCGCAGACCCCCCCCCCCCCTTAGAAAGATGAAAGTTAAATCTTAATTTACAGCAAATTCTGCTACCTGAGTTCAAAAAAGTGGTCGGAAATGTATTTTGGGCAAACTGTTCAGCATTTCGTAACCAATATAAGAATTTCTATTGTTGCAAATGGCACTTAAAAATGCACTAGCTCCCATCAAAAATGCATGGGATTTCATCCTGCAAGGTCCTTAATGCCAGTCCAAGAAGGCATATTTGCAGTACTCGTTTGTATGGATTACTCAACTTAGTACGTTAAAGCAAGCCGTATTTTGCTTAGTTATCAAAAAACGTTTGATGGCCATCGACAAGTATTGCTCGTATTTTGCTTTTTAGATGGCCAAGCATATGAGTACTTTATGGTTAGGACTTACTGTTTAGTTTGCTCCAGGATCATATCAAGTTCTTGCTCTTTCTTGATCTGCTGCAACCACTCTCTCTCCACCTCTTCTCTGAGTCTTTTCTCTTGCTCCTTCTTCAAATTCAGATTTTCAATTTGCTGTTTCAAATCCAAAAGCTGCTTGTACTTTTTGTCTGCGATTTCTTGTAATTTCTTCCGTCGCCTCTCTAAAGAAGGAACATAAATAAAATTAATACGATGATACAAAACAAAGGCTGAATCACAACAATAATAAGCCTTCCTAACATCGTCAATACTAATCAGGACTGAGAACCTGGAACCAGGATTTTCTAAGAATCGGTCAGGACTGTGTTGTCTTTGGATTCAATCTACTAGGTTTATTAAAACTATGATGAAACATCTTGAGCACTCCTAAAATTTATTCCTCAGGAATGTTTCCTTTTGGAACTCAAGGCACCAATCAAAGTGGCCCCTAAAGTTTTTTCTAGAATAAGAACACTAGAGGCAGTTTCATAGAAAAAGAGGATTCTACTTGGACATCAATCACAAACCAGTTCCGGTTCTTGGGGCAGGTCCTATATCTTTGGTTGAACCTGAACCCACAGAATAGAGTATATTATGAAGACCCGACTATTCTCGGCGAAGCCATTTTTGGTTAGCGAAATCGACCGCAGGATTTGAACTCCACATCATAATGACCGTGAATTCAAACCGTGCAGCTGATTGCACTAGCCAAAAATGGCAGCGTCGAGAATACTCAGGTTTTATAATATACTCTATCACAGACCAAACTCTGTCTGATTGAAACAAGTACAAGAAGTACAGAGATACGTGTAAAATATAAATCAAAGAAATACTAGAAAAACATAAAAATGTAGAAATGTAAAAGTAGGTACGGAGATAAAATTAAAATATAAATTAAAGAAATTGGAAAAAATTCATAGTTGCGAGATCTTATTCTCTTATTCTACAGGGTGTTCCTGGATTAACACGCATAAATGATGGAGGTGATTTTTCAAGGAAAACTAAGACTTTTTTTTCCTATAAACATAGGCCATAAAATGCTTTCCCTCTGAGCTATGATTTTTCAAAGTTGGAAAAAAAAATTTGGTTTTTTTAACACAACGGCCAATGTTATGGATGAAATTGAATGAAAATTAGTTTCCAAGGGTATTTTTTGGTGTAAAATTCAATTTTTGGGTCGAATAAACGTTTCAAGGAGTTTAAATGGGAGTTTCAGAGGGGTGTTGATCTTAAAATTGAAAAATTTTTGGTAGCCGGTCAATTTTTTAAAAATTAAGGTGCATATTCGGATTTTATGAGCAAAAACAAAGGTTTTTGATCCCTTCCATTTTTGTCCTCCGCCGCGTTTTTAATGGCGAAAAATGGATTTGAAATTTTGTCCGTTTTTGGGTATACCCTGCTAATTGAAGGCGCAACTTCCGATGTCACCGTCCCGAGCACGTAAACTCTCCGCGCCAGCGCGAAGCTATGCGTTTGGTGGTGTCCCCCCTCCCATCATCTTGGAAAGCAAGAGTAAACTCGCAAGTTCATCAAGTTTTAGAGGTTGCCTAATGGGGCATTTAAATAAAATAAACCATAACTATCATTATTATCTGTTATGATTATTGTCAAAAACAGTTTCACACATTAAACAATCAAACCGTCAAAGCCATCAAACAAAAAGTGTATGCTATGCCCGTTCCTGTTGTTGAAACATTGCAGCATCACATTGTCGAGGTGTGTGCCGATTTAACTCGAACGCAATGCAGATCAGCCGTGACGTCAGTAATAAAGAGGTGCACCTCTTGCGTCAACCAAGGTGGTTTTCATTTTGAATATTTGCTGTAAAATTTTAAATATTTTTAAGGCATATGAGTGCCTTCTTAGCTTCGTTTGATCCAAGTTTTATAAAAGAAAAAAAAAAGAAGAAGAAGAAAGAAAAAAAAAACTAAGTTCGATTGTTCCATAACAATTATTGTTGATTGTCTTGTTGTTACAGTTATTACTAATTGTTTCGTTTACACATTAATAATTGTAATTGTTTTTTAATAATCATAACAGATATGAATGATAATAATGATAATTAAGGTTATCATTATTATTACATTATTATTACATCGATAAATTATTATGATTATCATAACATAAAGTCCATGGTTTATTTTATTTAAATGTCCCATTAGGCAACCTCTAAAACTTGATGAACTTGCGAGTTGACTCTTGCTTTCCAAGATGATGGGAGGGGGGACACCACCAAACGCATAGCTTCGCGCTGGCGCGGAGAGTTTACGTGCTCGGGACGGTGACATCGGAAGTTGCGCCTTCAATTAGCAGGGTATACCCAAAAACGGACAAAATTTCAAATCCATTTTTCGCCATTAAAAACGCGGCGGAGGACAAAAATGGAAGGGATCAAAAACCTTTGTTTTTGCTCATAAAATCCGAATATGCACCTTAATTTTTAAAAAATTGACCGGCTACCAAAAATTTTTTTCAATTTTAAGATCAACACCCCTCTGAAACTCCCATTTAAACTCCTTGAAACGTTTATTCGACCCAAAAATTGAATTTTACACCAAAAAATACCCTTGGAAACTAATTTTCATTCAATTTCATCCATAACATTGGCCGTTGTGTTAAAAAAACCAAATTTTTTTTCCAACTTTGAAAAATCATAGCTCAGAGGGAAAGCATTTTATGGCCTATGTTTATAGGAAAAAAAAGTCTTAGTTTTCCTTGAAAAATCACCTCCATCATTTATGCGTGTTAATCCAGGAACACCCTGTATTACTTAGCTCGGAGCTAGCTTTTACCTATTTTTCTCTTCTTTTTTGCTACTGCTTTTTATTTCATGGCTAGTGTTTTTTTTTTTTTTTTGTTAAGATTTGATATTTTTGGCATCATGTTATTTCTTTTGTTTTACATTGATTATTGCTTTTATTTTGTGACCTAAAGGGGTTCATTCAAAATCGGCATTTTTCGCCCACTGATTGTTTTTGACGAAACTTTGGGGATCGATTACAGTTACTATTAGTAGTGGATCCTGAAAGTTTCGCGACCTAAAACCAATTTTTTGAGGGGGGGCGGGGGGTCAAAGTTGAAACCTTCAAACTCAAATATCTCGCTAACGAATAAAGCTTTTGAAATGTGGTTTGCGCGAAAAAACGCGAAATAAAATTTCCTTTCTTTTGACTACCCACATGTTTTGCAAAATTTTAAACAAACACTTGCAATTTGCAATTTTTTGATTTTCAGGCTCAACATTTTTTACAAATTTTGAAATTCTGAAAAAACGCATTCTTCGATTTTGATCTCTATGAGTTATGTTATTCTCTAGAAAATTTGCTACATTTTAGTCCAAACCGCATGTTGGGGAAACTTTTCATTTCTGAGTTATGAATTTTCAAAGTTTCAAAATCGCAATTTTCGCGTTCTCAGTGACAGCGACAAAACCTAAAAAAAGAATTTCTCCGCTTCTAATCAACGAAACTTGATGAAAATTGGGATTTGGGGGTTTTGAAGGTCGTAAAATTCAATTCTGCTATCAGATTTGAAGAATTTTGAAATCCAAGATGGCTACCAAGCAGATGGGTTTGCAGCCAAGTTTCGTTGATTAGAAGCGGGGAAATTCTTTTTTTAGGTTTCGTCGCTGTCACTGAGAACGCGAAAATTGCGATTTTTGAAACTTTGAAAATTCATAACTCAGAAACGAAAAGTTTCCCCAACATGCGGTTTGGACTAAAATGTAGCAAATTTTCTAGAGAATAACATAACTCATAGAGATCAAAATCGAAGAATGCGTTTTTTCAGAATTTCAAAATTTGTAAAAAATGTTGAGCCTGAAAATCAAAAAATTGCAAATTGCAAGTGTTTGTTTAAAATTTTGTGAAACATGTGGGTAGTCAAAAGAAAGGAAATTTTATTTCGCGTTTTTTCGCGCAAACCACATTTCAAAAGCTTTATTCGTTAGCGAGATATTTGAGTTTGAAGTTTTCAACTTTGACCCCCCCGCCCCCCCTCAAAAAATTGGTTTTAGGTCGCGAAACTTTCAGGATCCACTACTAATAGTAACTCTAATCGATCCCCAAAGTTTCGTCAAAAACAATCAGTGGGCGAAAAATGCCGATTTTGAATGATCCCCTCTGTTTCTCTTTACATCCCCAACTGATCATGATCTTGGTGATCAAAAAGCCTAAGGCTTATCAAGCAAGTTTTTTAAATACAAGGTCTGACAATGATGAATTTACTTTCGTTTTCTTTCATTTATATTTTAGCTTTACGACCTGTCTGTACTCATCAATTCAAGACCTGAATCCCCAGCCCTGATCAAAAAAACCAAGATGCTACTTTGACTTTCTCTCAAGATTTCCAGCTTTCTCAAAATTTCTTGGCTCTCTGCTTGTGGTATCGTCACAAAGTCCTTACCATTATCTTTCAACTACTTTAGTAAATTTGCAATTGAAGTAGGCTGTAAAATGTAAGGATCCAAGGTAGATAAAACAAGGTAAGTGCAATGCGCGATATTTACCGTGAGAGTCATTCCAATCGCTAGCAGACGATGATGTGTTCGTGTTCAAATCCTATGTTGATCAAATGGGAGAAAACTGGCTACATGATTGGGTCAATTCTGGTCAGGGCAACGGAGGGTGCCTGCTATCCTTCCTTGCAGGAATCAAACTGCACAAACCTGGTTTCATCTACCTCGGAATGGATCACACTTTTTACAGATTTAATAAGCACAACATAGACTTTCTGTCTTGTTAGAGACTCTCACCATGATATAAGACTAGCTAGAAAAAATTGAGACAGGTTGATAAAAAAATTCAGATGGAATTACCTTCATACAGCTTCATGTTTTTCTCTCGTGCTTGAGCTGCTGCTTCAAGGACGCACTTTTCTATCTCTGGACTTTTTTTGAACGAGAAGGTGAAACGAGTTCCCAATCGCTTCTTGCATTCGTGATGGTATTTGCTCATGACTTTCCAGATCTCTTCAAATGAACTATAGTCGTTGCAAACGTTCAGCTCTACTTCACTTTCTTCAATTAATTGAAATAAGGAATTCTAGAAAAAATGAACAGCAAAATAATTCAACGAATATGGAACTAAATAAATAAATAAATAAGTAGTAGTAGTAGTAGTAGTAGTAAAGTCCAGCCGCCCAAACACGTGGTTCGTTATGCTGATTTTTTACAGCGAACAACAGGATTGCATAAAAAAAGAAGGGGTGGGAAAGACAATCAAAGTATTCTCAAAACAAAGGATGGGAAAGAGGAGAGTGAAACAAACAAATAAAGAAATAAATAATTAAATTTATACGTAAATAAGTATATTAGTAGAAATTCCCTATAAAATATTGTATCCAATAATTAACGTCCAGAGCATTTTAACCTTGGTCCAATGAAATACTTGTCCAAAAAAAATGTTGGCCACTCTTAATGAATGGTCCAAAATTTTTTGTGGCCAGTTTATGTTCAAAGACAGATTACAGGAAACATATTACATTGAAGTGAGAAACTACAATGGAAGTATTGCAACAATGTTTTTTCCTATCGAAAATCTATTCAATACCTAAATATCTCGAAAGTCTGGGGTGTACATGACTCTGTGTTAGCCAGTCAACATCAAACAAACAACTCAGTAGAAGGTTTGCACAACAGATTTCAAAAGAACGTACATGGAAAATCAAGAGCGACGGGCTCAGATTGTTCGCAGATATAATATTTACAAGGATGCTGATGACGTTCCGCGTTACCTGAAGCCATTAGCTACCGCTTCAATACACGGTTGAATTGGCTGAGGCTGAGTGATTTGGTGAGGAAAAATTACTTTCATAGCTTCATGCACTCAAGTTAAATGTTTGCTATTACTTATGGACCTCATATCAATTGGACTAAAATGCGCGATGGACATTCAATATCATTTTAGCCAAAAAGATTGGATGGACGAAATTATTGAACGGCCATATGGTATTATTGGGTAATCGTGAATTGGACGAAAGTCGTGGACAGACGTTCCTGAAGCCAGAAAGACAATGAAAGTATTCTCAAAACAAAGGATAAGAAAGAGGAGAGATACGGCGACCTGCCAGACGCTCTCAAGAATGGGAAGGAAGTACCTAAAGCACCTAAGGAGGCAGAGTAATCTGGATTTTTTATTTTTTTTTTTGCTAGAGTAGAATATTGCTCCGTTCTTTATGTTTTGTTTCAATCCTCTTTACATTTTCTAAAAAATGTGATGACTTTTTTTTTTTTTTTTTTTTTTTTTGGCTTCTTACTGTTTTGAGCCCTTCTCCACAAAAAAGAGGGGGCTTAAGGAGTAACCTAACCTAACCTTTGTTTTTACCTTATTTAAAGCCTTGTTCCGAAAAAGTGGGGAGGCTTGAGCCCCCAAATCCCCCCCCCCACGGACCGCCAATGATAATGAGAGTAATAAATAAAATAACGGAGCCATCTCAAAATAGCTGATCAAATATTCTTTGAACTGTTTGAGTGAATCTTAACTAATTTTCTTTGATATTGATGATTCATACTACCATTGTTGTATTACAGCCTATTCAAACCTCATATGTAATTAAACCAAATCGAAAAAAAAAAACCAATCTTTGGTGCAGGACTTACATCTGGATCACAATTTTTTAATAGGCACATGGTTTTACCACAGGATAAGATTTCGTCCTTCAAATCTAATAAAAATGAAGGCAAAAGTTTATCATTGCATGTAAAACCTTTAGTCCAAAAGTTCCGACTATTAGATATTACATGTGGAAACTTCCCATCGATGAAAAACTCCTGATGGGCATCTTGAATTTCACCTTTGAAAATCCATTTGAAAAGAAACCTGAGAAAAAATAAAAAAAAATTTAACTAACTAACAAAAAAACATTATAACATAGGTTATTCCAGAATGAATTCGAGATATTTCATGAACAGAAAACATTAGGGTCTACTATTGTACCTTTTGAACAATACAAAAGCCAAATAACTTTCCATGATTTATTATAGAAAATCAAAAGTTACACAACACGGCTGCTTTATTTTTTTTTTAAAGTTTCCACCTCCTAAATTATTTTCTAACTTTGATAGCCTGCAGGGGCCTCCCGTACGTTTGACTTAACTTCCATGTAGAGATTCACACGGCAAATAGCTCATAGAGGGTCAAAGCATTCAACGAGTTAGGAGGTAGGACAGGGTGCAACCATGGAAAGACCATCGTGAGCCCTGCAACAAGCAGAAGATTCTGCACAGAAAAGAATTTTCTACAGCAGGCATTTTTAAAAAAAAAAGTCTGTAAAAGCTTCAATCCCTGGGACAGTAAAAATTACCAAACTTTTTCAACTTTTCAAACTATTCTTTGGAATTCCTTAGCTGCTCATCTCCTTGTCTAGATTTAGTGTGATCCCTCATATCTTTGGGGTTTCTCGATTTTCCCAGGTCACTTAATCCTACTGAAAATAAAACTGTTTCATTTACGTGAAATAAACCTTGAGACAAGGCTGGAGAATCGAATAGATAGCAAATGCTCCATCTGTTGATGGAATTGACTGAAGCTCATTGAACAATCGATCAATAATTTTGCCACCTACTGGTGGCTTCTCCAGCTCAAATCCGCTACAAATGTTGCTCATCATCACCATCTGGCTACGGACAGGCAGAGTAATATAACTGACGGACGCCAAATCACAGCTTGACAAGTCCATGCTTAGAATGATGCTTCTGATGCCCTGGAGTTGTACTCCAACTGTTTGACACAAAGCCTAAAAGGAATTCAATGACAAAGAAAGCGAATCAGAATAGAGAATTTTAAAAAATCATGCGATGAAATTCCAAGACACAAATTGCAGGATCTGCATTAAAATCCTCCTTTTACACTCCAGATAAATCACAAACACAAACGCTTACCAACAGGGGTTTCTACTTACAAGGAGAGGATACGAGTTGTGGGTTGCCGATCGAGTTTTGCGGACTAACGCTGATATGCCTGAATTGCCGCGCCTCCTTCCAACTCAGAATGGTTGCCGACTGGTAGCATTCTCGATCGCTACCTTGACTTGCCAGCGCCGCTGCCGCTGACTTTTTTCGCACTACGTTTTTTATGTTCTACTTCAATTGTTTACACATTTGCTCTTGAATATTTAATGCATTGTTTTTAGCATAAAATAACGCAATAAGAATGGAAACTTACATAATTATAGGTAGCAGTTTATAGCATTTTATCGCAAGTCTTTTTTCTCTTCGCCATGCATAAGGGCTTTGTCTTACTCTTTTTGAATTGTATTTATGTATAAAGTGCCGGAGAAGCAACCCCCGTGCATCGGGGGGGGGGGGGAGTTATTTCTCCAGCACTTTACTCATATATACAATTCAAAATGAGCAAGACAAAGTCCTTATGCAAGGCGAAGAGAAAAAAGACTCGCGATAAAATGCTATAAACTGCTACCTATAATCCCGATAATCCCAAAATCTGCCCTTTCTAATGTTGTAACAGAAAATTGCAACAGACCTGCTCTAGCTATGACCAGATCAGATCCAGAATCAGTTATCCTTTTCTAGATTGCTTTCCAGAGGGCGTTTAAAAATCTTGGGATATCAAATACCGAGGAAAATATTTATAAGAAAAAGAAAGCTCTATGAGACACTCTTACACATAAAAATCTCAATAAACATTCCAAAACTTTTTAAACAGCAGATTTACTCACATTATACACTGAACCATGGCTATTTTTAGCAGCATTTTGACTAATTAATTCCAAATGTTTGGCTGCATTCCCACAAACAAGATATTCTTCAACATATGTTTTGACAAATTCGTCAGAAAAAGAGGATAGTTTGAAATTGGATGAGAGATGAAATAGGTTTGAGTCCTGCAAAATAACAAAGAAAAAATTACAATTCGTGAATTTGCGCTTCGCACTTACTACACGGTATGCATCACTAAGTGTGGCAGAAAGTTTGTCGTGAAACTATCCATCAACCATGGGTAGGGGATTTTCCAAACTTGGTGTGAGTGGATATTTTTTAACCCTTTCCATCACAGTGTCCATTATAAGGGAAGACATTTTACATGAAGCCTTATGGAAATCCGGAAAAATTGACTCACACAAGAAATCATATGAGAAAAGTTCGTTCAATTTAGTGGTATAGGTTTCAGACAACAGTAACACTTCTTTCATAATTCATGACAGAAAGGTTTAAGAGACTCATCTTCAAATCCTTCATTCTTCAACTAAACAATCCTATATTTTTTCAGAGAAAAATTGACAAATTTACTATTCCTCTCCACCCCCCAAAAGCTTTGTCAAAGTTTGTTGAAGAAAATAGGACAGTAATTAATGAGTAAAAGAACAACAATTACCAGAGATATATAAACTGTCACAATGTCGCATTATAATTTTATCTAACCTTATAAAAATCATTTAAACATATTTCAAAAATAGAAAGGGCAACAACCCATATTTGTAAGATGAAAAATTTACATTTGAACAATTCTCAATGCTGTGATGAAAGAAAATAAGTACCTACCGGATTCAATTGAAATTTTTCAGTTGGAACACCAACTAACAGGTACTTGAGATCATTCAAAAAAGTTGCGACTGAGGCAGGTTCAGGATCATGGGGATGCCATTCATTCAAGTTTCTACTTTTCATGGACCACAAGATTTTATGCAACGACTCATTTGAGTCTTCATAGTTAGACAGCAGTGGTTTCTCTGCATTTCCACAACCAAGCAAGGCTGCCCAAGAGTGGCCTTTCTCTTCTTGACTTTGTGATGAGTCATTTTCAAAGCAGTTTGGATCATTATTGTGTTCTTGATCATTATCTTGTCCCGTATCATTCGTATCAAAGTCTGGAGTCACATAGCCTTCATCCTGAAAGAAGTGAAGAAAATTGATCATCAAAAACCTTTGTCTGATTTTGATGAAGGGTGCAATTCAGAGACTCAACAAAAAACCTCCTTGAAATGCCCTTGGCTTGAGATTTTTTTGAGGAATCCCCATTTTTCTTGTGTACAAGGAATGAGTTCCGAGGATGAGCACATCAACTATTGACGCACTTCGGAGCCAATTTTTCTCGGTGGATCGTTATCTTCTTTAGAATACTGGCTCCAAAACGCACCAATAGTCCATGTGCTTGTCCTTCGAACACAGTCTTTATACACCGGGTAAAAGAGGAAATCTCAAGGAATCCTCAAGCCAAGGCCATTTCAAGACATTTTTTCATTGAGTCTCTGAATTGCACCCTAAAAATGCAGGTGGAAACAAAGATATCAGATCAGGGTATGCAATGCGCAGCGCACAAGCAAACATTCAATACAAGCACTAGTTGCTTCGTATTTGCATATCTTGACCAGCGGCTGCCGATCATTTACTTTTTTTTTAGATCGTTAAAAATGTTAATGAGTGGCGCTATTTGTCTAGAATTGTTAGATTTGAATGTTGCTCCGGTAACTATCATTAAACTGCCCGTTTTTAACAGCTACTCACGAGTAGCTTTTAGTAAGTAGGTACTATCAATACTATAACTCTCTTTCCTGCAAGATTGAAAAAATTTCCTGGAAAAACTAGCAAATCTAAAGTAGGGTTCGTCAAACTTGCTGGGAAAAACTTCAGCAGTCTTTAAACAAAAATTTTCAAAAAAACATAGATGCATATACACAAGAGAAATCAAACCTGCGCAAAATGACCAGAGGCACTTGAAGGGATGTGAATTTCATGAGGGTGTACAAAGTCTCCAATTGGTTCATACTTATATTCTGTAGATGAGGAGCTTTCGATGAAATCCAAATCAAACAATGATAAATTTCTGATAGAAAAAAAAAAGAAAACAAAGAAAATATATATTAAAAATAATACACTGTGGCACAGACAAAAAATATACTGAACAAAAATTACAATCACCAATAAAGGACTTCTAAACTCAGGTTGAGGGAACAAAAACTATAATCCAAAGTATAATCAACAATCTCAAAGTTGAACAGTGATGTTTGACAAAGAACACAAGAATCGAGCGGAACTAGCAGATTAAAAGTTACATCTTACGTTAGTGGAACGCAAGTAACCTAGAGCCAATAAATGCCAGAAACCACAAACTATAGTCAAACCCAAATCAACTGAAGCTTGACGCTCCTTTTCCCCTCGCTCGCCAGCACTCATTTTTACCCTCTCCACTATGCACCCTGCTGGACAATGCGTCACACACCATCCCCCATCATCATTCTACCTGAGGCTTCGCTCGCAGGTACGGGGTTTTGAATAGAGCGCCAATAGACGATGAAAGAGGAGAAAGGCCCGATGCCGGCTACTGTTGGCTGGCGAGTTCGCTCAGTCCGTTGTGGTGGGGGAAGGCAGCGGAGGAGCGTCAAGCTTCAGTTGATTTGGGTTTGACTATAGCCAATTGTGCTGTGACTTACTTTTTTTTCAGGACTCAATAGAGTAACAAAGGGAAACATCTAATCATGCCAGAAATTCACGAATGAAGCTCCGGTGCTTCGCTCTCATTGACGACCAGCCTGAACACCTTTTCTCATCAGTTAACATTTGGTCCAGTTGGACATTGGTTTGTTGAGAAGCCCAAAAAAAAATGCCACCCGATTTTAACACGGACACGATAGATAAAGTGAAGTCTCCAGAATACAGTGTCTCTGAGGTCACCACGGACGGTGGACAAACTCGTCAGAGTGGATAGAGTGTTCCATTTCATTTCGATGAAACACTCAAAACGTGATGGCTGACAGCAGTAAAAAACAGGAGTGAACGGTGGTTCACTGTGTTCCATTATGTTCTAAAATAATTAGTTTAATATCGCTAACAAACCAGAGCTTGGTCAAGACAGATGTTTGCGTTAGATTGCGTGTGATTTAACCAAAAATAAGCAAACTAAATAAAAACGACAGGGCTCACTTTGCTCAAACTGGGTGAATCAGCAGTTCGAAACACTCTAAATATTAATGCAGGACATTAGCAATGGCCTGACCAAAAACTCCTACCTACTCCAGCGGGCCAATTCTGCTCATTTCGCAAGACGAGACAAGTTGACAGAATCGTCTCGTATTTTAAAAGAAGAGTCACGCAATGGGGATTTGCATGACATGAGATAGAATTCATTCATCTCATCGATCTTGAGTTGTCTTGTGCGAGATAGACAGGGAGAATCAGCTCGCACGGAGGAAGTTATCAAAAGTTAATGGGAACCATGAAATCAGAGAGATTGGGAGAAAAAATTTACAGAAATATACCTGGATCCAATAAATGTCTCATATGACGAGGGATAGCTTAGAGAATCAGCAGAGATGTGAGAAAAATCTACAAAACTGAAAAGACCCCCAATTGAAAAATCTGGATCTGACATCTCAGATCTGAGTACTGGGAGGGCAGTTGGGCAAATTGGGCAAATGATGATTAGGAGTAACAATACAAAAATGACAGACACAGGAAAACTAAAAAATCACAAAAAGGTAAAAGGAGAAATAATCTTATCGACTGAGGAGAAAAAAAAGAATTCTGAATAGATCTGATCAACGTTACTGAAACTTTCCTTAATCACATTCAACATTTTAGTTTTAGATTATTTTTGAATTTTCATCAATGTAAAAGTAAATAGACACTAAACAGGGTTGCCAAACTGCTAATCGTTGCCTAAGATCCAATACAGGTCAACAGCCTCTGCTTCTACTAGACCCTTTCAGGTAAAATTAGATGAGAAAATTAGCAAATAAAAATATATATGATGGAAAAATGAAGTATAAAAATTAGAGAACAAATAAAACAATTAGAATAATAGGAACTTTTTGGAAGAAAATAAAAACTCAAAATAGACGGCTATACGGAAGATCCTTTTTTTAGACAGTGCTTTTTGTTAGTAGTGTGTTTTTAGACAACACTCGAAATACACGTGCCTCTGTTTATTTACGTTTACTTGCAATTTGCATGGTGGAAGATTTTTTTACCATCTTTTTTTCTTTAGATAAATGACAAGTTAAAAATAAAATAACAACTTACAATATTACTTACCATTGGATCCTTTCTCAACTGTCTGTACAACTTTCTACACAAAATGTAAAACCCCCTCCCATAGTTAATTAGTAGATCTGTCTGGGTGCTTTTAACTTGATGATAAGATGAGAGCCAAAAGAAGGTAAGTTCATGAGACCATCCAAATCCAATCCCTCTGATCTTGAAGTTAAGTTTGCGCTGCAATCTTGATGCTAGTTTTGTAAGTGTTTAAAGAAATATTTCAACGTCACTCTATTTTTACCTTTGCAGATACTTTACTGTGGAAATTCAATCATCGAAAACCAATTTTTCGAAAGCCGATATTGAAGCGAGTATACTGAACGCTGTAGAGCAAATGCACGGAGCTTATGGATTAGCCTCTGTTTCATCTTTTGCTGGTAAATCACTTTTATCTCTTCTCCTTCTTTAGTCTGTCCATGTCCACTGAACCAAGAAATGTGGGACGCTGAGCTGAAATACCCGTCATTGTACCGATGCTGTACGTCTCAAAGAATGAGCCGTTGATAAAAGGGTGTCAGTTTGTTGCTCAAAGTTTCAGAACTATATTTATGCTTACCAATTTTCACTCTTTGGATTATTTTTTAATCCCCTTGGAACACCCTCTTTGGACGGACTGTCCAAAACTGTTAGCAAGCAAACTTAATATTCTTTACATTGTAACTCACACTGCTTGAGTCAAGCACAGCAGCATCATGTCGCAAGGCATTTTTGCTCGGTAGTTAAGTCTCATAGAGCTATTAAGTCCAGTCGACCAAGTTAAGTCTCACATGGAGCAATTAAGTATAGTCGACCAAAATCTGTCTTAAAAAAGTTTAATTTTAATTGCTTTTCCATAAAAAAACTTGAACTCTGGTTGATTTTAACTTCACACCCGGCAAAATTGCGGCAGACTTCAATCTGATAAATTGCTTGGTCAGTTTCTGTGGTAAATTTTGTTTGTGTCAGGTAATGCGAACGAAATACAAATATTCTTGATTTTCATCCATTTACATACCCAGTTGTTTATGTATTTTTTTAGCCATCGACCATCAAAATCCATTGCAAATTCTGAAGTCATAACTTTTTGTGGCAGCTAGCTTTCTAATGAGTGTAAGTGTGATGTACCCTATCTCTTTTCCTTCTGAATAACAGATGGCCAAAATTGCTGTGAAAATTTACAACTTTAATTTTCAAAAATGTCCAAGAAAATTACCTAGGTGCCAATGTACGGATAATGAGTGTATAACTTTTTAATCTATTCAAATTACCCAATAAAGATGAAGTTTAGACCACTACGTAGCGCTATGTGCTAAATGGAGCTGTTGCAAACTTTTACTTCAGGCCAATTAATAATTCAATATTGGGTAAAACCCTGTAATAATATCGTTTGGCGCACTAAAAAATCACAAAATTCACTTCTGAACTCATACAATGCTTTCAAACGTGAGACCGTAATGGTGGCCATTGTGCCGCCTAAATCTTATGGCAATTATATGCTTCTTCTTCTTGTGTGGTGCCGCGAGAATACCTTGTGAGAATGGAGCTTATTGTGATAGGGAAACCCAATGTAATCGGCGGCAACGGCTGCCATTACGGTCTTGCATCTGGAAGCATGTCATGAGTTTGGGAGTGGACTTCATGATTTTTTAATGTGCTAATTGTCATTTTTACAGGTTTTAACCCTACTATCAACTATTAATAAGTCTGTAGCAAAAGTTCGCAACAGCTCCATTGAAGTTTGTGAGAGTTATGTGTGGAATCTTGTTACCTGCCTCTGTCAACTGTGTTAATTAAGATATTTATCTCTGAATTGCATTCTTTACTCTGTTTGACCTGCAGTTAAGTATTGGAATAACGTCACCGGCATTACATTGTTGCGAATTTATTTTGGGCCTCACAAATTCATCACATCAGTCCTTCCACTTGTCAACAAAATTGCTGGAAATTCAGTTGTAATACATACTATCTTTGTTGGAGCTACGCTGAAACGATGCTACTTAAATATTCAGGTATCTGATCTCTTTTTCAATTTTCCCTTCTCCTTTAAGTAGAGAGAATATGTTACTTAATTCGGGGGGGGGGGGGGGGGAAGCTTTTCCCCATGTGTTGGTGTTTTAGCCTCCTACCTCACAAAACGGCTTGTGGTTTCTTTTCTAAGCTCTCACAACATTATACATGGTTTAATCAACGAGCTATAACTTTAGAGTGGCAGCGGATTGGTCCACCTTGTGCCACACAGGGTAGAAGGAATCCCGAGAAAAAACAGAATTTAGACGGCAGATTCCAAGGTCTGAGGTTAAATTTTGTAGGTCGTTTCCGGTGATGCCCGAGTTTGTTTACGAAATGACCGGAAATGACCTACAAAATTCAACCTCAAAATCAGTTTTTACGGCAAGATGGCGGCGCCCTAGGTGACAACCGTGAACCAGCGGAACGTTCCTTGATTTTCCATTCTAAAGTTATAGCTAGTTGGGTTTAATTTTCTTAAGCTGTCGATAGAAAGAATTTGAAAAATGTCTTTGACGTTATGAAAAAACTCATTGTGAGAGTGTACCTTAGGATTCTCAATCTTTGATGTTCTTTTTTTAAATCGTTTCTGATGAATTAAATCTCAGCTATTTTTCATACTTTCCCACTAATCCACAACAATCTGGAGTTTTCTTTGATAAGCTCCTGCTTTTTTTTCAGACCTTTATTTTGCCACTCATGATAATTTCAAGAAAATTCAAAGTGATGGTGTAATCCATGACCTTCTAAGGTTTAAAATAAAAATATGAGGCAGTGATTGTAGTATTATTGGACAACAGTTGGCACCACTGTTTCATCAGCTGTTGTAACCGAACCTGTATTATAATTGATAGAATAAAAGATCGCGTGCTCGCTCGTACCGTACGTACTCACTTCGTGTTCTTTTCTTTTAATTAACTAACCCATATCACTTTATGAAGCCAGAAGTTTTTCAAGAGGGGGTTCTGAAATTAGTGAACTGCCTTCAAGGGATTCAAAGGATATAAAGAAAGTCAAAATTGTATAGATTCGATAAAGAGCATTGAAGTTTCTATTATTCTCTACTGATATAATTTGTATATTTTTATTTTTCCTTTACAGAAATACGAAGTGAACGAACTAGAAAAACTGTGGCTAAATCTAACTACGAAAGAACAAAAGAAGAAGTACAAAAAAGGTTTCCTTGACAGCAATATTCAAAAACTTTTGAAGGGGGATCCTAGTTAAATCTTCATGTCATTTGTAGTTTTTAGAGTCAGATCGCGCCATCACCAAAACTTCGTTTCTCAACTTTATTTGCTTCAGACGTTTCTGCCTCTGTGGTTTTTTTAAATCAATGTTAAGTACATATGTCCATGGATCTCTCATATATAATCCTTAAAACCCTTTATGTTTTAAACATTGTGCAAAATGGGTAAAAGTTTGCTTTCAACCTATGACAAAACTTACTCTTCTTATCAAATTGTCTGTGATACTTAATATTTCTTGAAATCTACTGAAAGTATCACAAGTTATCCTAAAAAAATGTCTTTTGCCAGCACTGCTCGACTGAGCGAGAAATTCTTGGAAACTCAAGCCATTTTAGCCCCACCATGACAACTACAGGTTATCACCGCTGCTGGAAGGGTTCTCTTTTGTATTCCATTAGGCTGTCTTCCATGTGATACTTTCTTTACTTGAGCAGATTTGTTTCCCTGCAAGAGCACTTCAGTTTGAAATTCTAGTGAGAACACGTTGAGTGAGTTTGATTTTTACCCAATTTACTGTGAAGAATTTTTCTTTTTTAACTCTGCTTTGTAACTGCAGTTATCAAACTTTTTGTTTGTTTTTGAGAAAAAATTGCCTCAAAATTTTAGGCTAAAAGCGAGCTTGTCAGATGAAGTTAGCTTTGGGAATTTGAGAGTTCCTAAATCGGAGGTATTTGCAGAATACAAAATAGTAACTCTCCCTGCGACAACAATAGCCTATGTTATAGGTAGTCATCGTAATTTGGGAGTTCAAGGAGCCCAAACTGCAGACAATTCCTTGCGGGAGTGGAGATAAACTGCCACAAAGTGATTTTTAAAGATCCTTGAGTTTTTTCTCTGGAATTCATTAAGGAGTTTTTCTGTTTTTTTTTTTTTTTTTGTTTTTAACATTCTTTGACAACAATCAGAAAATATTCTATTTGTTCTCTTTTTGTGCCATGAATCAATAAAAGTGGCAATTATAATTTTATTTTCCAACCTTTCACAGTTTCATTATTTCCTCTTACCTGTATGAATTAAAAATGATGAACAGCAGAACAGGATGAAAAGTATCCTCTTTTCTCTTCCAAGTTCTGTTATTTGCTTCAAAACATAAGTATAATAAGCTATTACAATTTACAAGTAAGTAGCTGAAGTGGCTGGGCTCTTATTCCATTTTTTTATTTTTTTTATTTATTTATTTCAATAATTACTTACCCATTTATTTATTTATCTATCTCTCTATCTATCTATTTTTACTTCTGAGTCCTGATTATCTCGTAAATGGGTCATTCTATTTAAAACGTGTAACACTTGTTATGCTTTTCATAATATTTTCCAAATTCAATGTGTAACAAGAAAAAAAAAAAGTTTATCAACGATTAAATTGAAAAAATAAATTAATCAATTCATATCTATTGAAATGAATGAATAAATAAGCGGAATAATAGGTAAATAAAAGAGTAAGTATAGCAAAAACATGTGCCAATAAGCTCTCTGGATGTAGCCAATTTTAACAAAAAACTAGGGTTTCCTATGACTAAATAAAGGGAGGAACCATTGTTTGAGCCATGTCATTGGCTCATTCTTACTGCGGTCAATAATTTTAAAAAAAAAGTTAATCCGGTGCAAATCATGAACAGCTTAAATGGTCAACGTTGACTGAACCAATGGCGTACGCAGAAATTAGTCTCTCTCGCTCTTTCCCTGTTTGATTGTAAGTATGTACTGGAAAGGGAAAGAGATAGGGGCTGAAGATACATTCTAACCCCTGTTTCTGTCCTTTCCCTAATCACGTGTTCAAATGGGGGAAAGAGAGAGAAAGGCAAATTCCTGTGTATGCTACTGGACTGAACCATTGTAAATTCATCTCATTCTAAGGTATAGAAAATGAGGCGAATTGCGTTTTGCTCATTTGAAGGAGCTTCTTACATAGATAGTAAATTCAACCATGTGAAATTTAAATTAACATTTTCAAAGAGCACCAAATGTTGTACAGATTGCATTTCGCTCATTATTTTATAGGGGCTTCCAATACAAATAGTAAATTTTACTATTTTGAGTTGAGGTTAGACTTACCAATATTTTGTCCCCAAAACCCAGTTGAGTGTTGAGGGGACAACATTAGGAGTTGGTTTTACTTTTTGCAGTCATCAGATTATAAATTCAACTATTTTTCATTTTGTCAAATCAACTAAATTTATGTCAGATTTACACCGTGCTGGATTTTATCAAAATATTATTACTTCTGGGTAAGGTTGTGTTTTGCATTTTTTTTGTAAGAATGGCGCAAAAATTAAATTACGGAGGAGAAAAGTTTCGTCATTTGATATTCATGGCTCTAAATAAATTAAATCTAAGGGCGTATTCAGGGCCTGAGCCCCCAGGAGCAAGATAGCCCCCAAAAAAATGCTGAAGTAAGAGGAAGGAAGGCAGTTAGCTGCCTGAAAGTGCCTAAAAATGGCAGAAATTGAATTTTTGCGCCCCCCCCCCCATCTGATTACGCCCTTGCTAGAAACTCTGGAATTACCTCAGAAATACCTTAAATTTCTGATTTTAGTCCATAAAACTCAATCTTGAAGAGGGCTGCGATGATAGGCGTCTTTTCGGAAACACTATACTCATAAGTATGACTCTCCTGCTAGAAAATAAACTTTCTTCATCATATGTAGAGAGAGATATGTAGGGGCTCTAGCTAGAGGAACCTAATTCACGGGACCCTATTAAGATGGATCCTCAGCGTTTAGTTCCATATTCTGCCACCAGAAGAAAATACGTTCTGTAAATGGAAAAAAAAAATAGTGGTAAACGCAATTAAATGAAAAAAAAGGCTTCAATGGAGCCTCGAAAGCAATCTAAGGAGCATTTTAGAACAAACAGTATGCTAAAATGTTACGAAATAAGCGAGAAACTATCGAATTTCGGAGACCCCCTAATGGCGTCATATTGGACGCCATTGGTTTCTGAAATTCAATAGTTTCTCACTTATTTCGTAACATTTTAGCATACTATTTGTTCTAAAATGTTCCTTAGATTGCTTTCGAGGCTCCATCAAAGCCCTTTTTTTCATTTATTTGCGTTTACCATTATTTTTTTCCATTTACAGAACGTATTTTTTTCTGGTGGCAGAATATGGAACTAAACGCTATGGCCCATTGATAACATAACCTCTATTCTCTGACTCGTGTATGGTTCCAGCTATTCAGCAGCTGGCCTCTCTCGTGATGATGGTGTCGCTGTGTGCTGTTGACGAAAGAATAAAGATGCTGAGTTCGTTGTTTACTTTTTACTTTTATCAATAAAATCCTTCGAAATGAGTGATAAAGCCGAAAAACTTGCCGCAGCCAAGAAGAAGGTATTTTCCTATTCTCCTACCCTGCTTTCCTTTTAAAGATCCCAATATATTGAAAAGCTAGCTTTAATTCTTTACTCTTGTTTATTCTAACCTCTATAAGCCACGTCAGATTTCTATTTTGACCATCCATGACTCAAAATTAATGTCTTCAGTTTGTCTTTTCTGCCTCTTAACTGAATTGAGCTCATGTTTACGCTCGTGTAAGTCAGTTTTTCAATCACTATGTTCAGGAACACCCCACTGCAACTGCCTCCTCTCTAAAGCTTGCAGCCCCTTTGTATTCTTTCGGTTTAAGTTTCCGTGAAAATTTAAATGGCGCTTTGTTCATAAATATTGGGGTAGAATTATTGACAAGTTTAAACCACTATTTCTCCATGATTCAGCTTTTCCTAATTTATCTTTGCGTTCTGAAATCAAACTAAGATCAACTTCAAAGCTTTGATGAAGCTTCAAACTAACATAAGGCTGCGCCTTTTTTGCAAATTTTCTTCATTGTCTAAGATATTTGATCACAAATAGAAGTAACCAGCTCGCATAAGTCTTAGTCACTGTCAGGTGATATTGCACAGCAAGTTCAGTCATTATAACAACAGTTTCTTCAGTTCCTTTTGAAAAGTTCTTAATTTTGAGCTGATCTAAACAAACGTTAAGCCTAACTGCAGCAGTTCGGAGTAGTTATATTCACTCTCGAGGATATTCAAGTAATTTAATCTACAAAAAATCTGACCTCTCAACAGTTGTAAGTTTTGAACGTAACCTCAGTGATTACCCTCTCTAGTTGATTCAGGGTAAAACAAAATCGAATCGGACTCTTTGCCAAAACTTAATGTAATTTTTACGATAGGTACATACTACGTCTATATCTTCTTACAAGAGGTACCTGTCGAGCACCGTGCACAGGTGCCACAGACCTAGGTAGCCCTTAGATAAGTAACAAATAATATAACCTAAAAAAGTCTTGTCAACCTATCAATATCAAAGAGTCTTACGGTAAGAAATAAAATATGTCAAACCCCCTAAACGTGAATCATTAATCATTAAAATAGTAAAGTATCAGTTAAGTCATTGTTGTGCATTAAGTGCTCAACAGTACCTAATGTTTCTAAAGTGCTGTCCGTCACAATTATATGAATGGATTTCAGCTGCTCTCCTCTTTTGCCCCTATTTATTTCGGTAAGTTTTTGTCGTTCTGCCTCTCTCATTGGTGCTTTCCAAATTTTAGTTCAAGGAATATCAAAGTCAGAAACATAAAAGAGAAATTCTTGTCTCGGAACAAAAACCTGCTAGTAGTTGTGAAACAAATCCTGAAGGAAGTAAAAGTGTCTCAGGATCCATCAGTCCAGCATCGCTAATATCAAGTAGCAATGGGGTAAGTGTGCAAAATATATTTTATTCTAATCAATCCAGATTGAGCTCAGGCGAAAATCATTATTGCAGTTGTCTGCACTCAGCTTTTGGATAAATCTGTGTGCGTCTGTATTTTTTGTTTCCTTTGCTTAAGAAACCTGAATCCTTTTGATTTTTTGAGCTGTATCTGTTGTACAGTCAGGGAGAAGAAGAATATCATAATTGACGACTCTTTATATTTTTGCTCTTTAGTTGTTAGCTAGACCACTCGCAATGCTTGAATTCATTAAAAGAAATAGGTAACGCGGGTTGCCTACCTCTAGGAGTTGTCTGACATTTTTTTTGTCCTTTTAGCCCGTGCCACACCGAAGCAAACGCTACGAAAAACATCTGCGCCATGTATTTCAATACATTGTCTACACCAGGCAAATGCGTTCGCAAACGTTTTTACATTTCTCAAAGAAATCAAGGGATTTCGTCATTGATGTGTGACTTCCTGTGATGTAATGGGTACATATTGACTGACTAATGTCAAGGCATCGTTTATGTTTTAAAAAAACTACCTTTCTTATTTTCTGTTAAATTCAGAACCATAAATATCACAATAAACAAAGTGATGCTCCACTTCCTTTTATTGGGGAACCAATGACATTAGAAATATTGGGAAAATTAAGAGGAAAGGTTTCTAAAGGTACTCAATAAAATATGTTTATATTTTTTGGAAAACACAACAAAAACTACTTTGATTACAAATGGACAAAAGTGTGAAGATGTTCCATGCAGAATACATAGCGTCACGTCGTGTCGCAAGGCATGCCACAGTGGAGTGAATGCGAACGAGAACCTGTTTGTGTTTGCTACGGTGTGGCATGGGCTTTTCTTACTGTGTTTGTTTTACTTACTCAATCGAATACGGTAATCCCACTCATTTTGTATATTTGGGATTCATTTTTTGTGACCAGAATTCTTATTTGCGAGACCTATTGCTAAAAGAAAAGACCTACACAATTTTAGGTGTGTTTATTTCTCGACTAAATGTTTATATTCTTTAAAATACTTGAATGCACAGATTCTCATGAAATTTTCAGAATCAGTCCCTCTAATCATTAAAATTTGTTTGTAGAAGTACCAATGAAGTTGACACTTGACATTTTTCTTTTGAAAAATGCAAAACACAAGATAAAAAGGCATTGTCAGAAGTCGTGTTGGTCCTGCTAGCACTCGTGCTATTGTTGGACTTGGCCTGTGTGGCTACTGCCACTTATTTTGAAACTGTTCAATTATGCTAAGTTGGTTGGGTACTGAAATAAGCTGAGGGAAAACTTTAAATTTGAATAGAGGTGTCCTTTTTATTCTGGCGGGTGATTATGAACAAATACGTTTGGTTATTCTATGGAGTTGATGATCAAGTACATTAAGCTTATGGGTAGTGTATATCTTTTGAGTTGGCATTTAAATTTTCAATAGAAACCCTTAAATCCCTAAAAAATGCTAAGATAGCTGAGGAGTTATCGGTTGATTTTCATAGAGATATAAGGGTTTCTATGGAAATGACAACTCAAAAGATAAACCACCTGAAAGATTGATATGCACTGATTACGATATGATTGTTTCTAATCTGTAATCTTGGGTAGTGTAGATCAAATCTTCCTGTCAACTCACAATGATTTCTTTTCTAGATTGATGGTAGAACGTGCCAAATTTCTGCTCCGAGAAATCGTAATCAGGAATCCAATTTCACACCATCAGCTGGACATTCTCGTACCTCCTCTGCCTCCATTCCAGAATACCAGTATGAAACACTGTTTGGGAGCCAGAATTCCAATGTTGGTTCTGTACCTGGATCATTTCACTCAAATGCTCCGTCCTTTTATGATGAACGCTCTCCAAACAAAACATTTTCTGAGGAAAACAAGCCCAATGGCTTATTCGTCCATCAAAAAATAGGTTAGCGCGTAAATCTTCTTTTTTTCATCAATTGCTCAATTGTAATAGATTTTTATGAATGCAAAAGGCAGTTTTAATAGAATATGAGAGGCTAGAATTATCGGTTTCACCAAGTATGAGGGTTGTTTGAAATATAATTTTTTTTTTTTTTTTTTTTTTTTTTTTTTATGCAGCGTTTTGACAGAAGTATTCTGTGATATAAACTTACCTCACTTTGAATTAATATAAATTGAGTCCAACCATACTTTTTAAGTAATCTGGTATCTTTGATAGCAAACATTTTTGTTCTGATAAAAAAATTTAAAAAATACTGTGAGCTTTTACACCAATTTTAATGACCAACTTTTCAAAATGAACTTACTTATTTGTTCATAGTAAAATCTGGAAAGTTCATCGGAATGTCTCTACTTATCTTACCTTGTTTTCTTTTTTCAGGGTAACTAGTAAACTTTGTATTCTATAATAATACTCCTAATTTTTTTTAATTTTTCTTTTAATTTCCTAATTTTTCTTTTCTTTTCAGATGATATTTCAAGGTTAGTTATAGATAATAGCTCCAGAAGTCCCAATCACATCATAAAACCATTCATAGAAGCCGATGGCAATAGGTATGACACTACTGTCACGTCTCAAATTAGCTCACCCGATGATCACTCTAATTCGTACAATGACCATTCTCGGAACATTTATGAAACATTCCCAAATGATGCATCGGGAGGACTCAATAGCAGTTTCACTAGTGATCCAAATGCTCGTCCGTTTGTCAATTCAAATCGGATGCTTCATAGACAATTCTCGCAAATTGAACCAGAAGGGCATTCAGGAGTGGCTCAGTTAGCTCCAAACTTTGATGAAGCAGCAGCGCGACTTCGCCAAAAGAAAAATCTTCTTGATTTCCAGAGTAGCAAATCTTCGTCTGCAGAGTCGGAAAAAACAAACACTTTATTCAACGATCCATCCTCCAGCAGCGATTCTGTAGCTGTGCCTTCTGTTTTTCCTCATCGTACAGACTCTGTTTCTACGGTTTATTCCAGTTCAGATAATCAGGACCGTAAGCTGTCCATGTTAACAAGTTACACTGTTGGTGACAGTTTTGACCACCCAAACTGTGACACTCTTGAACTGGAAAAACGAATTGAAGAGCTTACTGCTCTGCTGCATGCTGAACGAGTCAAGAGTAATGAAACAAAAACCCTGTATGGCAAAGCGGAAAACCGTATCAACGAACTTCAGAACCAACTACAGCTCCATCAAAATATACAGAATGAGGTACTTGATTATTTTACGTTTCTTTCTAAGTATTTGGTTCTTTCTTCTGCTTATTTTTGTAAACCAGTTCAAATACCCTCTTTCCTCGGGTAGCGGTGCAAAAAATGCTCGATTATGTAAGTTTTCACTCGAGAGTTTCACGTTTTCACCTGAGGGTCATCATGGTGGTCTTAAATAAGCCGTGCAAAAAGGAAAACTGATAGTTTAATCCAGAAATGGTAAGTCTTTAGGAAATTCTCAACTAAGTACTTGGAAGCTCTCTTTAGGTATTTGATGTTGTAAAAACGTTTGTTGTAAGAACATTTATCACTCCTATTCTTGGGTAGATAGAGGCAGTATTTTAATTATGATCCAAGACAACCTAAATGTTTTTCAAAATTGAGTGAAAGTTGTTAGTCTAGTGGTTTCATTCTGTATTTTATGTGGAAAAAAATTTGAAATTTCAATATGGTCCCATTTTTTCATAAAAACCAGAATTCAAGCAAAAGCTTTTGTCAACTCTTGTGGTCAGTTAGCGGGATAGTAAGCCATTTGTTATAAATAAGGGTTTTAGACTTCCACTACTCTTGCACAGAACGGCTCATTCATGGGAATTTTGTACTCCTCTGAACCCAAAAAATCATTAATTTTGTTTTCAGTGAGGACTTGTACAGCGTTTTTTTTTTACACTCAGTTGTTTTCTCATCTCGTTAGAATAAATGAGTTCCTCAGGGTGTCTCCTTGGTGCAGCAACTCTCTTATGCTCTTGCCTCTTGCCTCTCTTAGAGGCACCTATCAACGTAGGTACCATTTTTTCCTGTTCCCTGTTTGTATTCTCAGTCCTGTCGTGCACTGTGTAACACCAGCATAACAAACGCACAGTTTCGGCGGCTGGACTACTACTACATTGTTATCTGTGCCAAAAAATAATGTATTCTATTCCTGTGCTGAAAATTCTCTCAGTAATTCAGTAGGCTTTAAGAAGAACGGTAACCTAATAATTTTTCCTCCTCTTTTTTTTTTTTTAGGTAGTCAAAGGCACCACTGAATCTCTTGAAAATCAAATGAAGAATTATGTCCGAACCATAGAAATTTTAGTCTCCGAAAAATCTGAACTAGAACAAACCCTAGATAGCTTTAAGCGTGAATTAGACGCTAAGAATAGTCAACTTCAAGTTACTTTAGAGAAACTTGTCTCTACACAGCATCAAATAACAAAACTGGAAGAAGTGGTTACAAACTCGCAGAGTATCAGAAACAAACTATTGGAAACAGAGGTCGAATTGTCGTCTCTGAAACGCGAAACACTGATGTCCCATGAAGAACTGAGCAACAATCTGAAAGAAGCGAAACAAAATCTTGAGAGCAAGTCAAATGAGTTGAACCAAATCCAAGAGGAGCTGCATGATACCAAATCTCAGCTGTCTCTAGCGCAGCTTCGTATCCAGCAGCTAAGCAGCAATGATGGTGCTGAGAACTGTGATAACGAGCTGAAAGTTCTTCAAGATATGAACACCGGATTAACAACAAAAGTTGCATCCTTAGAGCAGACGATCCGTTCCCTGGAAGTTGAGCGTGAAAATTCTTCAGCCCATTATCAGCAGTATATAAGATCTCTCAATGCTGAAATTAATGCAATGAAAAATAATTTTGAAGCTTTGAGCAATGAAAAGGACCGGTTAAGTGTACGCGAAGAGAGTTTGATCAAACATGTAGCTGAGTTAGAAAAGCAGCTACAAGCGCAGCAATTACTTGCTGATGAGTTGAATGCAAAAATAAATGATCCATCAAGAGGAGCACACAATTTTACAGACTATAGGGAATCAGCCCAAAAAATTGCGGCTCTTGAAACGGAGAAAAAGAACTTGGAAGATAAGCTAAAGTTCCTAGTAAGTCCTAGATTCAATTATCAACTATCACAATTATATTTTTTTAGTTTTACTGGAGCCAAGGTTTACCATTACCTACTTGAAATTTATGAATGAGAAACCCAGACCTTCTAGATTTCTAGAGTTTCTCCAAGTTTTCAGAGTTTTTTGGGTACAGTCAGATTTTCATTGAGTAACCCCAGGGGTGCAGAAGAGATTTGCTGTCTCTTATAAATTGTTTGGCATACGTTAAAGAATATTGGCAAAAATATTTTTTCCTGTCAAACTATTTATCATCTCATTTTATGCTTCAGTGTGTACGTTAGTGCAATATAAGTAAGGTGATTAAAATTTTGGTAAACTTCTGTTTTCATTGAGACTTCATAAAACAAAGAAATATCTAGAAAAGAAAATGGTAAAAATGTAGGCGCTTGAGAGAAATTTGTCAAGCCTAAAACAGTCTCTCATGCCCTACAAAACTAGAAAATACAAAGAAAAAAGACTTCGAAAGAAAGTGTATACGTGATGATGTCCCAACATTTCCATTACAAGGTATAAAACCTGTTATTGGACAAGAAATAGACTAAATGACCCATAGACCCACAGAAAATGAAAATGAAAGAATGATATTAGTCTGCACAAAGATAACGATATTTAATTAGTTCAAATCATTCATTTGTTTCGATGGATGATGTTCCTGAGGTAGTCTAAACCTTTGTGTCACTTTTCCAAATTTTAGCTTTGTTTCCTATTCTTTTGCCTCTCACTATTTTTATATGACATGTCGTAATTTGAACTTATTTTCCCGTTGTAGATTGTAGAAAATGAGAAAGTGGTCTCTCAGGCTATTCTAAATGAGGCAAAATTAGAGCAGCTTGAAGGTGAACAAATAGATATGACTTCTCTCCAAAATACCATCGAAAGCGATCGAGTTGCCGCATCACGAGCAATCCAGCAGAACAACAATCTGAAACAACAGCTACAAGAATTACAAGATGCCTTCATAAAACTGGTGAGTATTTTCCACCTTTTTTCTGCACAGTTGTCCTGTACTTTCCTTTAGACTTTCATGAAAGGGGCATGTGCAATCTTGTAACATTACATTTCATCCGTTTAAACCCATGTTAAATTTACTATAAATGAACTACATGCAATGTTGACAGATTGCACTTGAGGCCACTGGTTTTCATAACTTTGAGATTCAAAGGGGCTAGAAAAAGGTGCTGCATATTTTTAAGCTCCTATTCTATTAAGATGCAAAAGCAAAGCCAAAACATGTTCTATCTTTGATTGAGCCCAATCAAAACTTATACAACTTTCTATTTATCTCTTTATTGCTTAGATACTGGTATGTTCCCCTCTTGAGATTTGAGAATGCATGTATTTAGCTTTCAATCTCTTGTTCCATTTTTTAATGCGGAACTCATTGTATACTTGCGTTTTATGATTTCAGAGTAACGAAAAGTTGGAATTAACAGAGAAGTTACTACATGAAGAGAGACTGAATAAAAATCATGTCGAGCGTTTATCTCAGATGACCAATGTGAGTTTTTTTTTGCTTTTTGTTACAATTTAGATTGTCTCCTGCTTCCTCTTCACAAGGTGACCTTTTTGTATTCTCGAAAGTTAAAATATTTCATTTAGTAGATGAAAATCAGAAATTTTCCTTCCTGCAAAGTCAAGTTCTTAAAAGCTTGCTGATGAGCAGCTATCATCAAAAAAGAAACAAAAATTGAATCCTTCGGACAAGTTTAACTTTTTTCAAAAATTTTTAGATCTGAATCTGCTTCTACCGACCTCCCCCCCCCTCCCCCACTCTCACAGGATATTTTCCTTTTCTTTTCTCATCGATTGCCCCTGTAATAACTTTTTCAACCTCTACTGCTCGAATTATTATTTTGCTTGCTTATTTCACTCATATTCAAATTGAAGAAAACTGGGTTCAAAACCAGCGTTTGTGAGAATTTTGAGCTTCACGGACAAAAATGTGAGCCAGGCACGCACTAGTATTTCAACGTATTGCTGCCAAGGTGCAAAAGTGCCGCATGCATGTGTCAAGCAATACACGGTGCCTTATAGAAAAACCGTATTTTTTTATCACTTTACTACTACATACTACTACTGCTTTCAGTTCACAAAATTTTTACATAGAGTCTCATGGATGACTGTGGCCAGTTGTATACTGGGAAAAAAAAAATCTTGCTTTTTTGGGTTTTTCGGGCTCAATGTGTCGAAAAAATTGTTATTGAGCTCAGTTTGACGAAACGAATTTTTTGGTAAAATTTGAGTCATATGGGGCCTTGAGCCTCAGCACATGTGAATGATAATTGATCACAAATACTCACAGCGCTCAATAAAATTCCATGCAAATGACTGTTGATGGAAAAAAGACCACAGAAGACACGGAAGCTTGGACATAGTTTGTCGAGTCGGACTCAACACACGAGCTGTAAAGATTAACTTTTACTAATGGAATGTGTGTGACTGTGTGACACATCATCACTAAATGTTGCTCTTATTTGCTCAGTATTAATTGTTTCTCTCTTCCAAGCAGAATGTAGAGCACCAGTATCATGAACATGGAATGCCAGAACGCCATGACGGATTTGTTGAAGAAGCTGTTGCTGCCCTAATTGATGATGCCATGAAAGTTGATGCTGACATTCAGACAGACTTAGAAATTCAAAATCCAACAAGTGAGTCATCATCACCTTTGATGAATGCAGAACTAAACTTTTTCTTATCCTTATTTTTAATTTATTTTTCACAACTCTCTTCCTCAGCGAACCTCTCTCTCTAAAAATTAGATTTGAAATCAAAACGTCTTTTGCTTTTGCTACTTTTGTTGTGTTTTGAAAGAATCAAGATGGAAGGTCATCTCAGCCTCCACATCTTGAAGAAGCTCTAGTGACAGCATGTCCCACAGGGTAATTCCAACATTTAACCTGCCCTGAATTACTATACTAATTTTACTTTTTCTCTGTTTCTTTGAGATTTAGAAGCAATGACAAAATTAGAAGAAAAATTCAGGAAAACGATGAAAGACTTAGCCGATCTTTCTGATGAGAAGCAAAGATTGGAACACCTTGTCATGCAGCTGCAGTCAGAGACGGAAACTATAGGTATGTGGATTAAGAACAGGATTAAGTTATTCTGCTTCTTCAAATTATTTTTGGAAGCTTTGTTTTATCAAAAGGTCCCTGCACGACCCCTATTTTATTACTATACTCTATTTCCTATACTAGTTTATAATGACTTTTTTAAGAGCTTATAATGTGCTCCTATATTTTCTGAGGAATTGCCCTCATGGACTTGAAAGAAATCACTTCATAAATTTCAGAGTTCTTAAGTTCAATGGTGGCAAAAAAGAACGGTAAAATATGTTCTCTTAACAAGACAGACCTCCTTACATGTGTTTGAGAGGAAGTGGTGTTTTTATTTGAAAAAATTCCTGGAGTCCATCTTGACCGAAGACTAAATTTCTTAGGGGCCTAACGTTTTGCAACTTCTGAAGTCGGAGAAATTAAACCAAAATTTTACTTCATTCGTGTTGTGCTTTGTAAAGGTGCATTTTCTTTCTTAATTCTTACCAAGAAACTGAAGAAGAAGCTAGGTTCTTGTACTGCCTCTGTTCACTTCTAAGTTGCGATGGTTTCGACGAGGACTTAGATAGTACTATTCGGGAGTGTGATCAAGAGTTGGAACCTGTCCAAAGTCAGCCAAATGAATAAGTCTGTCAATTATTCAATTGTTATACTATAATTACACTGCTCAGCTTTGTCATTATTACAAATTTATAGTTTCTTAGTGGCCGCAAAGCTACTCATTCTTCATAAATACATGATATTCAATTGTCGTAAGTTAATCTAATATGATTCCGTTTTGGCCACTATTCCTGCTTTGTGCACCCTACAAATCATCCTTTTTAGAAATATCGATGTCACTTTAACAGAGAAGTTTTAGCTGTTTAATTTGTCTCTCACCTACATTTTCAACTAAGAGATAATTTAAATTGACCAATCAAATTAATGCCAAGTCATTGATTAGGTGGAGATTGAAATTGATCTATTCGATGCCAGCTCAGTAGTACTTTGTAGCTCTCGGTCAGTTTATTCATATATTATACTTCAAAAGCCTGATGATGGGGAGAGGTTTGAGTCCTCATTGACACGACTTCTGTGATTTTCTGGCTTTGTTCCATTCAGCCCAGTTCACCAGTCGTACCACCACTTTAAAGCAGGTGCTTTGTAATCCCCTGTAATCCCCCTGATAATTTGTAGAGTTATTTATGGAAGTAACAAAATCCTCTCACTTTTGCCTTGTCTAACATTCAATTCAATCTATCATTAATTTTCAGGAGAATATGTTGCATTGTACCAAACGCAACGAGGTGCACTCCAAGAGAAGGCGAAAGAAAAGGAGCAGCAAGTTGTGAAACTGGCTCAAGATAAAGAAAACTTGCGCAATAAATTAGCTGAGCTAACAGAACTTATCAAGAATTTGATTTCCAAACAAGATGCTCCTCAAAAATCAAACACAACCGGTAATGACCAAAATATACATGTTACGCACAATTAGTGAAATGGCCTGTTTCGTGAATTGGGGAGATGTTTGCACTTTTCGTGAACTATGCAACGGCACTGCCCCAAATCGCGGAATATGAAAAAATTGTCCAGTTCACAAAATGGGGTAGGATAAATTTGCCCAGTCCATGAACTAGGGCAAGTGATTTTTCTGAGCCTAGTGATGATTTTTTACACCAATAATATTTCTTTGAATCAAGTTATAAATTGGTGAAATGTTGCAAAAAAATGGGTAGTATATTAAACATTCCAGAGACAAATAGAGACGGAGCACTAACTGGCTGGAGCAGAGGCACTCTGAAATCTCGCGGATTCAACAAAACAACAGTCAATGTCGCATGGTGTTGAATGGTGAGCACCCTCCTCTTCACTTACCGCCCATCCCCCCCTTGTTTTCCGAATGTCACCATTCAACACCATGGGACATCTCAAGGTGTTGACTGTTGTTTCTCATGTTATTTTGTTGAATCCCCAAAAATTCGGTGTGCCTCGAATCTTCCCTATGTATTTTAATGTAGTGCTCCGTCTCTATTTGTCTCTGAAACATCCATATTAATAAAGTAAATAAGGATGAGTGTCTTTGGCTGTGGCCTCGGATCTCGCAAATCATAGAATTGTCGTACGCTGCTCGGGTTGCATAGAAATAGGTGACCTTTAATGCAGTGGCGTAGCTTGGTCCTAAGAGTCAGGTGTTCACTTTTAGTAGAATTTCATTCTACCACGTCAAGCTCTAAAATAGAAGCAAACTAAAAGGAGGTATTGCAGTCCCTCTAACCCTCCCACTCTTGCTTTAGGATAGGTTAGATAGAAGTCTCCAGTCTCCTAATAATTTAGAAAATTAGAAATAACCTCTCTATGTTCATGCAGGGTTGAGACTGCCAAAAAAAGCAACACGCAGTGGGGTTATATTTATTCGCAAGGAGTGAGGTGGTCCGGTATCAGTAGCTGAACCCGCGAACCCACTGCCACTCGTCTCTTTCCGTTGGTACTTGCTTTGCGCAAGGTTCTACAGTCCTTACCAAACACAGACTTTACCAGCAGTCGGACACACAAAGCGTTCTTCAGCGGGCACAGCACAACTGCCGCATTAAAAGCACTAAGCAGGGCAGTGAGTGAAGTGTTTGCTGCCAGTCACCAAACACTTTGCTGCCATTTTTGGCCCCACTGTTTTGTTCACTTGGTGCGGTGCGTCTCAACTTTTGCTTGCTCTACTGCAATAATATCCCTCTTCCACCCTCTCTTGAGGCATTCACTGATAGTCACCTAACACCTCGCACTATATTTGACAGTGCGCAAAGTGTGCTATCTCAGCCTCGTTTATTCTTTCACTTTTTAGACTTATTCTGCCAGATTGAGTGCATAGCCTGCCAATCCGATGTGTATTTATTTACAATTTTTGTTCCAATTATTAAATATCAAATTCACCAAAAATCGTTGGGTATTCACCGAACACCCTGGACGCTACAACACCACTGCTTTAATGGATATGATCACAGCCCTGTTCCTATGTGCTCTCTGAGTGAGTCTCTGACCTGTGACAAAATAATGCGCTTTCTCTTGTTCAAGATCATTTTCTGGGTCTTCAGGTCAGTCACCCACTCGTGTTCGAGAGATGTTGTTGTAAGTTATGCATTGCGTGTTATTTGAATCTTCGTTAGTAATCGTCATATGTATCATGAGAATTTTTTATACAGGCAGAGCTAAGCAACTGTGTGAGTGAATAAAATTGGCGTGACGATGTATTCACCTCTGCCAACAGTAGTCAAATGGATGATTGGATGTTGTCTTGTAGCTGTCTTCTCAAATTGAACTCACATTCTTATTTTAACTCTACCTCCTGTCCATACTTGACCTGCTTTCTTTTTGGTGAACCTCAATTTTTATTTGCAGTGTCACAGCAAACTTGGTAAAATTCACAGATAATCTTTGGGATTCCTTTTATGTTATTTCTCTCGTTGCACGACAAAATTGAATGAAAATAAATTTGATGGGTATGCCAATTCCTGAAAGAGCACTTTAAAATAATTTTCTTGAATTCGTGGGCAAATTTTTTATTTAAGGGCAAAAAAATTCAAAAATTGAAAATTCACTGAAGATTATTGGTGAGCTTTGCCTTCTCTCCTAAAACGAACTCTATCATTGCGGTACAGTTGACTTTTGTGACATTTCTTGACGGGTGTGTTTCAACACAACAATAATATTCTCTGCGCAGAGACTTTTGGGCATATTTGTAACAACATAAAAATCAAACTCTACTTTCATTTCTTAAATCAGTCCTCCATTATTTCTTGACTTAATTTCATCCCTTCCAAAAACTAATTTTTCTGTTTCAGATGACTCTGCGTCACTCAATGAGGAACATGTCGATGCGGAACAAATTATGAACCTATTATCGGATATTGGAACAACCAGTCTTCATCATTCGGTATCTAATTTTCATCCGTGTCCATGGTGCTCAGGCCAACTGATTACGGTGTAATGATGCATACATCTGTATTCAGTTTCTCCTAGTCAAAAAAAAATCAATTTCAGCCTTCAAGTTACTTTAAAATGTTCAAAAAACTCGTTTCTCAAGAAGTGAGTGCTCCTGGTCTCATGTCTTTTGCTAATACATCTTATGAAATTCTATTTTTTTCTTTCTATCTCTCCATGAAAGAAAATTCTTCATGAACAGGAGCTCTGCTTTGCTCTCATGGTTAACCATTTTAGTGTCTCTCTCTCTCCCCCCCCCCTTATGATTTTAGTGACCGAACTAACGTGATCAATGACCAAGCCTCAAAGTAGAAATGAATCTACCTGTAAGTCTGCCTTGCTTGATGCTTAAAATTCAAAAACTGAGGAATGATTTTCAGATCAAATGATCAAATTTATCACTCTCTTTCCAGCTTTACGTTTACGCCAGCAATGCCTGATTCATTACGAAAAGAATCTTCAAAGTAAACTTTATTTTTGATTGATTTTAGAGCAAGGTAGATGAAATCAGATAGGTGAAGCTTGCGATATTCGGGGTTATCCCGATCGCTAGCTGGTGTTGAATTGGGTTAGTCAACTCCTGTGTTAATCAAATGGGTGACAACTGCATACGTCAGCTGCTCAACAAAGTTCGCCCGCTATTGTTTGCTATGCTACTGGGCGGCGAATTGGACTGCACTTACCTGGTTTCATCTACCTTAATTTTAGAGCACCTTTAATCACCATGTAGATACTCAATTTCTCTTTCTAAAAAACTATTTCTATGTTTTACTCCTGAGTAATTTATATTTTTCCAGCCATTTAAATTTGTATCGCCAATAATCAAGCATGTGTGGCTAAATTTCAGTATTATGTCTGAATTATACCTTGTAATTTTTCTCTTCTTGTGTAAATTGTAAATTTCAAAAAGTGCAATACAAAATTAAGAAGTAATTCAATTTCACTAGAGTTCATTTCAGCCTAGTTTCCATTGACAGCTGTGATGCAAGGCAGGAAACTAAATCTTTATTCTCTCCCCTTTGTCAGATTGTCAACGCAGTGAAGTATTTTCCCATAAATTGACCCTTTTCGACACCTGTTATGTTTATGAATTCCGCCAATTTAAAATGAAGTTTGTTAAAATCATCAAGGATACTCTGGTCCTAGTTCGTAACCTTTGCTTTATAGTCTAGCTTCAGAGACAGAAAAGGTTGATGAATTTACTTTTCTCACAACTCTTTCGGCAAGTTTATAAGAATGTTATATTTCACTGCCTTTTCAGCTTGTCTTTAATGGAAAGTAGGCCATGAGATGAATTATTATTTACTCCTTATGTTTATTTAATTATTTATAATTATTGATAGTTATGTTGGAAACTTTTTTAACCATTTAGGGCACCCGCTTTCTCTGGAAAAGAATTTGTCTTTGAGGCAGAGATTAATGAGAATTCTGTTACTTATAATTCATTTTTAAATTCTTGTTGAATCTTCACTTCTTCTTTTTTTTAATATTCTCATCAGAATAAAATTCTTGAATGAGATAGTCAAAATGGTTTCTTTAGTGCCAGCTCAAATTTGCAACCTGTGCTGCATAACATTGTCTTAAGTATTGTTCATATGGTTTTTATTGTTGATACTGTTTTTGTACAAATCATTTTACCTTTAGCAAATATAAATCTATATTTTCATGTTATCAAATAGTTTGTTATTTTGTAGTGTCCTTCTTTTTTGGAAAAACTTCTTAGCAGCTGAAGCATGGAAGCAATAAACAAAATCCAAATAATTTTAAATAAACAGGCCCTTCCTTGAGCAAAGTTTCTTCTTGACAACTTTTGGCCACGACCACAGCCAGCTTTGTAGAAGCTTTCCAAAAATACTCAAAATAACTGAAAGCTCAATAAAGGCGGCCAGAGCTAGCTAGTAATGGTCAAATCCAAGCAATGAAAACTGGTTTTTCTAAATGCTTCCTGGGCCAATAATGCTTGTAAAAGTACATATTAGTTGATTGGTTGATAGTTGAAGAAAGATGTAGGTATAACCTTGTATCTTCAAAGACAAACGATACTCATTTTTATTATAATCCAAATAGGTAACAACTATCATTATTACAACAAAATTTCAACAGTACAAAAATAATCTTTACTCGGGATTGAGCAATCGCCACAATTAGATAGATGACATAATGAACCAAGGTATTAATTTGGAATTAATAAGACGTGAATTAAAATGCTCTCAAAAGAACGACAAATCATCTGCCAGTAACATGAGTAGATACCAGATAATATTAAATTAGGGGTCACAAGTTAATACTTGCTGCGTTAAAAGAGCAATCAGGTGTCTGTGACCATCACGTGTTGCAGAGAGCATGAAAAAACCAAACCAAAAGTTACTCAAAATCATGTGCTCCAAACACAAAATTTTGTTTAAGAGAAAGAACACAGGAAATTTTCAGATCAATCCCGCCTAATTGTGGCAAGTATCAAAATCATGAAATAATATGCGATCAAAATAATTTAGATCCAGTTTCAAACAATAATTTTAAAACTAGAAAGGTACAGTTCGGTAAACATTACATAAAAACTAATCAAAAAAGGTACCTATTGATCTACTTTTGAATAATTATGGCAGCAATTTGATTATTTGATACCAGTGGCGTGTCGTCAACTGTGCAACTGGAAGCTACCTTAGCTACCCTTTGTTTCGCGGCAGGTAAACAAAGGACAGCTTCCAGTCTCATAGTTGACAAAATGCCACTGTTTGATACAAAGGAAAAAGATGGTGCAAAAAGTATCAAAACAACGACCGTTTCATATTATACAATGGCAATGAGTAACTCATAAAACATAAAATCATGTTCTGCAGTTTGAAAGCCACAAAAGTTTCGAACAAAAATCACAGACAGGTTAAATAACTGAGACCAAATGGGAAAACATATAAAAACACTCAAGATGAGAAATAGCATACCGACTGCCAAGTTGATTTTGTTCTGGGCTTTTGACTAAATAGTTTCCAAAGTTAGCTGCAAAATCTGCTGTCATTAAAAAATGTTTTTAATAAAATCAAGGGAGTAGGAAATAAATAAATAATTCATAAAAGAGCATCTATTTTAAGGTGATTCCAGGGTCGATTAGTTCCAACTGTGGACACCACGTTGCGCTGCTCAAAAAGTCAACAGTTTTTTGCTAAATTTGACGAATTCACGCTAAAAACACAAATTTGAGGAACGTCAACACCTGCGAGTATACTTCAGGAAGATACCCTGAGAGTTTCAAGCTGAAACACTCAAAAATAAAGCCGGAAATTATGAAATACGAAACTTCCCATAAGCCGCAATGAGTGCGAGTGAGGTACATAGACGTATCATCACTCGCGCTCACTCTCACTCACTAAGCTTATGGCGAAACGAAAATCATAATTTACAGCTTTAATTTTAAACCAATTTTGCTCATTTTGGGCTAAAAAAATCCATAAAAAAATTTTGCAGGTGCTGACGTTATTGGATTTTGCGTTTTATGTATGGTTTCAGTTTAAAACGCCAAAAACATGACTTTTCCAAATAGCGACTAATGGTGCTATCCATCGAATTGAAATCTGGAAAAGTTTCGCCTGGAATCACCTTAAGTTCTCATCAAAAGAATCAAAATATTTGTTCAAAAATAAAAATAAAAAACTAAGCGTTTTACCTTTGTCACCGACCGAAAAGATTTGACCAAATCATCCTGTTTTAGGATATCAATGGCACTGCAGAAGTTTATTTACAATTAATATCAACCAAAAAGGAAGTCTACTGTTTTTCCTTCCACAGATCTAGGCAAATTACAAAATTCAAACAAAAAGCTGATCCGTGTTTTTGATGCATCCAGATCACAATAGCAACCAAAATAAAAGGTAAAATCTAACAGCATTACAAACTTTCAGTAGAAGATACTTTTGATCCTTTTGATTCATTAGATTCTAAAACTTTCAAATTATTCAAAGAAAAATACAGAAAAATAACCTGGAGAGCACTGAGCAGGGGGTAATAAAACGTAGAGAGGAGAGCAGACATTTTAAAAATAAACTATAAAGAAATTATTCTTTAAAATAAGATTAGAATAAATGAAACGGTAACAAATGATTATGCTGATTACTGGATCTCAGATTGACTGTGTTTAGCTCACAATTATTGCATGGTACAACCAAACCCAACAGTTCTGCCAGTCAAGTATTCGAGGTACGTGGTTAATCCTCCTGTAATCAAATCAACCTTTTTCGCTCCTTGTGCATTCTTAACTGTCAAAACTTCCGACATCACAAGCACATACATGATTCATTCAATGTAGGTATTGAATTTATTTGCTTATTTGTACAATCAATTGTTTCTTACTTTGACAAATGCCATAGTTATAAAAGTACAATTATATGCACCAGCTGACCAGCTCAAACTTAACTGATATCAAAAACGCAGCTGGTGGGTTTTACAACGAAATTCAGCAAAAGTGTGAAGCACATGAATCTATAAATAGTAGTTCACGGCTAAGCACTGGACATTTTTTTCCCTTCATTATAACTTAAGTTTATGAGAACAACTTAGTGGAGACAAAGCAAAAATCCAAGAGACTAAAGGTAAAAGGTACCAAAAATAAATATTTCATTCAAAGTACATACTTTCTTAAATAAGAGCACCAGACTAGTATTCTTAGGTAGCTAAAACAAAAAGATGATATAAAATGGAGGCGTGGTGCCTTCAGCTGATTATACATAATTAAAATTCATCACACTGGATTGGGTACAGTTGTGGAGAAACAACGATGCAGAGAAAAGACGATTTGATTCTTGTCTTCAAAATTTACCTAAACAGCCAGTCAATTGAAGAAATGGTATAGGTAAGTAAATGCATAGAAGTAACAGAGGGAAGGCCAAAGAACAAAGGGCACCATCTACCTATGAATGATAAATAGTTAAACCACACACTCTGAACTCTTTACTCTTTACTTCCTCACATGAATTCATTTACAATCGAGGACTGTAAATTTATTTTTATCAATATTGTTCAAACTCTGTGTGTAATTTATATTTATTAAGTTATTTGTTTGCAAAATTTTAATGATACATACGTTGGACCTTTTCTCTAGGTGATAATTTTGATTCAAACTCAGATTAAAACTTACTAAGAGGTGGTTACTAATTTTAGATTTTAGAGCTAAGTTTTCCTCCATTTTATGTACTTTTTGTTACTTTTATTTTATTTTATTTATTTTTTAATTTCATTTTGTTTGCTTATTTATTCATTCATTTTTATTATTTTTTATGTTTAGTTTTTAAATTCAAATTCAAATTGTTGGTGAATTTTTTTATTTTTTTTTAATTTTTTTTTTTTTTCATGTCCCTTCAATATCTAACTTGATCAAAGCAAATTAAAAGAGTACTATATTAAAATGATCTAATTATTTTAAGCAAACAATCAAGCAATTTTTCCTCAACTACAGTTATTTATTTTTTAAAATCCACATGGTTCGTTTTTATTTTTAGAGCTGGATGGTGGTTATTATACATAAACGAGGAATTGTCACAGACGGCCGGCACTGTTCTTTCACTCGCTTTACAGGATGTTAGCGAGCCAATAATCGCTCACTTCACATGATCTTTATCAGAATGCTAACAAGGAGGATAAAAAGCTTGATTATGGTCAACATCTCATGTTGTTGGCATCAAAAAAATTTCCCTAATGTAAGCCGCACCCAGATTTTTAAGGGTCAAAATCAGGTTCAAAAGTGTGGCTTATAATCCGATAAATACGGTACTATCATTGGAGACACCTGCTACCAATCTTGATCTACTGACCTAACTCTGATTTATGAAAAGAGGAAACTTTGAATAGATTCTGCTCAGGATTCAACGAACCAATTAATAAAACTGAAGGAACTTTGCGTAAAACAGAAGAATTAAAATTGCAAATTAGCACCTAGAGAGCGAAATGGCAAATACCAGAAATTTAGGTAATATTTTCTGTGCAAGCAATAATTGCCATTTAGTACAATTAGGTTCAACATTAGATTTACTTCTATTTACTTCTGTAAGCTATTTGATTACTGTCAGAGGTTTTTGGCTTATTAAAAGCAAACAAATGCTTGAGTAAGCAACCTTTTTTTTCAAGTTTTCCAATGGCGTACTTTCATATTCCTGCAATCCAAATAATTTAGATAATCTCAGACTTGTCAGCATTTAAAAGATACAGAAAAAGGGAAAAAAATTATAAAACTGGTGGGATGTCTGCTCAATACTCTTGAGTAAAATATGTACCCTTCAAAGAATAATGAAATCGATTTTGAGTTTTACTCATTAAACTAGCTTAAAATAGGAGATTCACTTATAGAAAAGACACAAGCCCAAAAAAGCTGACTGAGATAAAAAAAAAAATTCTGACTAAAAAGAAAATTCAAAGTGGAGCAAACAGATAAAAGGATTTGAGATTTTATGGCAACTGAGGCATTTTGAAAAAACGAAAGGACACAAAGTCTGTTATGGTTCCGGCAGAGAAATTTTGAGGTCTATAGGTTGACAGATTTTTCTAAAAAAATAAATATGTAGCACTACATATTAGGAAGATAAATGCTGTTTGCAGGTATATTTTTAAGTTCTGAGAGCAACAATCAGATATTACAGATGGTTAATGATCAAACTTGATGGTTTTTAGAGCTACGGATTATGCAGATAAAAATTGATCCTTCTCGACCAATCTCAGATGATTGGGTCCAAAACACTCAAAAAGAGCAGAAACAGTCAAAAACAGTTGAGTAAAATGATGAAAGACCACAAACCCACTATTACCCACTAATTATCAGGGTTGGACAGTATTCCAACCCTGAAATAGTTGGGAATCAATCAATCTAGCAATTAATTGTTAAGTTTAAGCAGCTTTGAAATAACAAATAACAAGTTTGCTTCCCTAGAGATTTTCTTAAATTTTTTCATTCTTGCCTGTCATAACCACAGGCCAAAGAATGTAATTGCACCTCCACTATAGCAGTTTTACCTCACAATCTTTCTGACAGTCTCCTTATTAGATTTTATGTCCTTTGTCGTTTGAAAACACCCTGAGAAGAGACAATGATTTGCTTGCGGATAATTTTGGATCACTGGTGTAGAAAATTGATCGGTGGCCGTACAGAAAATTTATTACAAAAGTCAATCAATATTGATGTCTTAGCAATTGTGAATGCTTTCAATAAAATTTCTGGGCCCAATTCAGACAGATGAAATTTTTATTTCCACCGGAATATTGTCTTCGGCCATAACCCTTCTTTTCCATCTACCCAAACTCTTATAAATAAATAATAATTTATGAGTAAAATGTCAGAAATATTCTAAAAACAAGTATTATGTTCTGACGTCATCACTTCAAAATTCAAAACTACATCAATGCATAAAAAAAATTCTTGACTTAAATGGTACCCTAATTAAAACTTTAAATTGCTTTGATGAATAAATGTAAGTAGATAAACAGATCGTGGCACATAGATATCACAGTTTTGTTAGGAGATTTTGAATATACAGTATCACATTTTTGTCCGCTAAAATTTGCATGTGATCAACTTTTGGAAAAACCTGCAACACAATTTAACACAAGCAAATAAATAAAAACACTCCAATTTCAATTTCAATTTCAATTTCGATTTCAATAGTGCACCCCACAGTGGCGCACCGAGAACTTTAGTTTGGTGAGGGTTTCACCGCAAATTTTCCATTTTCTGAGGCCTTAGGGGGGGGTTTTGAAAGCAATTTTGGCCGAAGATGACCTTTTTAAGGACAAAATCTTGATGCTTAGGGGTGGTTTTAACCCTAAAACCACCCCTTTCGGTGCGCCACTGGCACCCCAAAATTCAAAGTCTCTCTCTTTTGTCTGATAAATCAAGCCTAATAAATGAATAGAAGAAGAGATAAAACCCTTTTTTTATTCTTTTCCAACCTAACTTGCACATTGAAAGTAGAATTTCCATCCATAAACGTATCATGCAAGAACTCAAAACGACTAATAACTCAAAGCCAAACCGGGAGGGATGAAAAGGTTCCTAAGTGCAAATTTGCTTCAATCAGATGAAAATAAGCTAGATGAATGAAGATTTCCAACATAATTTGATACAACTAAATATGTAAAAATTGAGAATTTGCTTTTGTTGAATAGAAACCTTTTACCGTCAATCTAAAGTTATCTTAGTCACATACTTAGCGAAGAACCCCTCACACATTCCCTCAGGAATACAGTACACTGGCCTTTGTAGACAATCAGCGACTTCAAATGTGCTTTCTCAAAATCAATCTTCTAGTCAAGAACCAATTTACTTCAAAGAGCTCATTCAAAGCTCTAGATACCCATCAAGCAGTTTTAAAAGTTGTTGATCGAGAAAATAATATTTTTTTTTTTTTATTTATTTATTTTTTTTTTTATTTATTTATTTTTTTTTATTTTATTATTTTTTTTTTTTTTTTTCAAAACAGGGGGAAAAAAAACTAAACTTTGTGAGCCTATGCAGCAAAAAGTTAAAATTTCAAACACTAATAAGAATACATTTTCCAGAACCATGAACACTCCAAATAGCTCTTACCTGATGGTAAACTTTCTGTTTCTGTTTCCCAGACCAATAAATGCAGCCTTCAAGACTTCGTTTGTTGACAGTTCCATCACCATCACCAAAAGCAAATTCAGGGTAACCAGTTGGCCATTTGCCTTTCTTATAAACCATCCTTGGAACAAAAACAACCATAAATGCAATTCAACTAAAACCAAACATGAAATCTTTGAGCCCTTCTTTCTGCTAACTGGTGATGGATGCTTTTCTATTATTTGCGACTAAAATAATTCAGCCAGGAAATCTTTTTAATTCTACATAAGACAACCTGACTGGATTTTAATGGTCTAAAAGGTAAATTTTTCCAACTATAGGTAAGATAAACAAAAATTAAGTCAATCTTCAGAAAAAGAGCGTGTAGTAAAAAATGAAGTTAAGAAATAATTACGGTTAAGAGATAGAAAAATAGATTAATAAGAAGAATCAATTTCAAGTCGAGTTTCCACTTTTTCAAAGGAGGGGTTTCAATAAGGGCCAAAATCGCCCCCCCCCCTTAAAATCCTTTGATCCCGGATTTTTTCCCGCTAATCGATAGAACTAGAGCCAGAAATGACTTCCCCAGAGTTTGAGGAATTCTGAGGTCCAAATCGAGCGCAGTGCCCCCCTAAAATCAGGGGGGTTATTGTTAAATATCTTCAAAAAGGAAGCTCCAAACTCAATGAAATTGGGAATCCTGGAGTAATTTTATGCATACTTGTAGATTTTTTACTTTAAAATGCCATTGGATAAAGTTGAGAGGGGTTTCAGGGGGCTTTTCAATCCATTCAGTTCCATTTTTTTTTACATATATTTACTAAAAGTCAATATTTTGACCACTGACGTAGCTTTTTTTTGCGTGAATCGACAGCAAAGGTACAAGATGACGTATACCAATTGCTACTAAATTCCTATGGGCCAAAGTTTCACGGGGTGACCCCAAAGTTTGGAGGTAGGACCGGTTTCCAACCTTTTTTTTAAAAATCTTTCACAAAAACTCTTCGAAGTGAGGAAAATTGCCTATCCAGTATATTTTTGGGCGTACTTTTCGATTTCTAACCTCAGATTGCCATAGGATGAATTTAAGGGAGGGTTTTGGGGCTATGAAACCCTTTCAGTCCAATTTTTTGCCCTTATACCACTGTAAAATTCCTTCATTGACGTGTTATGATAAAAAATTGTAAAATACACATTAAGTTATGCACATGTACCATTTTCTTCAAGTTTAAAGCGTTTTTGTGAAAGGCATTTCAAAAACAAGTCAAGAACAGGCACTACTCCCTGACTTTGGAGTTACCCTGTGAAATTTTGGACTACAGGAATTTTGCAGTAATTGGTGTGCGTCTTCTTCAGTACCATGACTGTCAATTTCGGTGAAACAAAATGTAGCTCACACAACAAATTTTGATTTTCACTCCACATATTGCCGATAAATAGGATTGAAAGGGTTAAACATCCCCAAAATTCCCCCGAAGATTCTTCTTATCATGTTTTAAGGTTAAAAATCAAAAAATACGCCCAAAATTACGAATACACATTCATTAATGACTCTTTCGAAGTGTTTTTGCTAGTGATATTTGAAATATGGTTGAAAAATCAGATTGAAAGGGTTACAATGCCCAAAAACCCTCCCTAAAATTCATCCAATGGCAATTTGAGGTCAAACATAAAAAATTCGCCCAAAAATAAGCTGGGAAGGCAATTTTTCATCACTCACTTTGAAGCGTTTTTGTGAAAGCTATAAAATAGGTCGGAAACCTGTCCTACACCCAAACTTTGGGGTCACCCTGTAATAATTTGGCCAAAAAGAATTTAGCGGCAATAAAATTGACTTTTAGCAAAAAATATCTTGAAAAAATGGGATCAAAGGGGTTGAAAGCCCCCTACAACTCCTGGCACTGGCTCTGGCACTTTGAAGTTAAAAATCTACAAGTACACATAAAATTATGTCCAGATACCAAATTTCATCGAGTTTGGAGTTTCCTTTCCCAAGATATTAGACAAAAGCCTCCCTGATTTTAGGGGGGCACTGCGCCCGATTTGGACCTCAAAAAATGTTTGTCAAACTCTTCAAATTTTGGATGTTTTTAAACCTAGCAATACTTTTACAATTGCCTATTCAGTAATTGATTGCTAGCTTAAGATGTTGAACAATTGACTTTCATAATTTAAAAATGAGGGAAAGAAATTCATAAATGCTTTAACCTTCCTACGAACATTATTCTAAGTTAAAGAATACTATTTCCACTTACTTTTCTATTGTACGCACTCCATATCCATGAAGACAGTGAACCTCTACTCCTGGTGGGGCAAAACGTTGAGAATATTTATGTACATCTTTACGCATCTCCCAACCGACTGGATACGAAATATCACTGAAACAGAAGAAAATTGAGAATTATTGAAACTAAAATAAAGGATAGTTGAAAATTCACCTGAGTTGTTCTGCAATATTTGAGTCATTCAAAGTAAAAGCGGGGGAGGTCAAGGAAATGGGTTATGAAGGAAATAGACTTGAAGCTGCTGATTGTTTACAGGGGTCAAGGTATTCTCTTGAACAAATACTGTTTTTTATGGCCTCATAGAGAAGGCAGTTTATTACAGTATTAAATTTTTATCTTACTTTTAAGAAACTACTTAAAATTTTCAAGCCTGGTCTCCCAAGAGATGCAAGGCCTCATGACCTGCAGCATTTTGATGCTTGCGTTTTGACTGATGAAGAAGGAAAATGAAAACTGTTTCCAGTAAGCGCAATGATCGACTAATCAGCATTCAGGATTTCAAAAAGCATGCGCATCGGTAAAGACTGACGCAGAAAAGACACTGTGATCTGACTGCAGCTCTCAGCTGCACAGCGACGCAAGAAGTTGAGCATTTCTCAGCTCGGCTGTGTTGTTGCATTCAGAAATGAAACCTTGCCTATCATGGGGAATACTACTATCTGATTGCGTGTATTTCCACTCTGTAGCCTTGCATTGTTGCGTATTCTTGCGTCTCATTGGGAACCAGGCAAACTGTTCTGGCAAGTAACATTGATTACTTGATTTTTTTTTTGTTGGTTATCAATAATTGTATACTTTGACCAGCCACGCTAAGTTTACCTGACCTATCATAGCCTAACCTGATTTAACCTAACATTATAGGAAAATTGGTTCAGTAGGAGACAGAGCCAAACAGACTCAAACCAACTCAACCAATACTCCTGTAATGTCAAGTAAAATCAGGTTAGGCTATGATAGGTCCCATTGCAGCGTGGCCAGTCAAAGTATATAATTACCTGGTAATCTACTTTAAAGCAATATTTCAGGTGTTATCTTAGCTTTTTTTCATACTCAATTTACAACCCAGAAAGTTTTTGCCAAAATAGGATCAATCACTGGTTTGCAGCACTTAACAAAATACTGTAATAGTAGAGACTCCTGCCAAAAGAACTTGTGAGTATATAAAACAACAAACAAAATTGAGGAGTTGGGTGCAATGAATGCATTAAGGACACTTCTCCAATGTATATTAAGAGAAAAACGTGCCTTTTCTGTACTCGACTCCTCAAATATGAATCAACTTAGAGCATATGGAAATAACAGCAAAAAAATCAATACAGAATATCCTTATACCAGCGTAGTCTGGGGAAAATAGCCAAAAAAAGTGGGTAACCCGGAATAAATTGCTTCAGAAGCTTTTATGGCTGAAAGTTTTCTATTAGTACGTCCTAAACGACAAATCAAAAGTTTGCCAAAGTTTGCCTTACGGAAGGGGGGAAGCCCCCAATCAAATTTCCTACAAAATGAGGTAACATATTAAAAATCGGTCAAATCGTAAATTCCGAAATCGCGATTTTCGTTTTGCGGAAAAACGAGCAGTTCTCCCAGAATCTGAATTTATCCCGTTTTTGTCAGTTTTTTGCAAATTGCGCAGAAATGGCGAGTCAAACATCAAAACTTGTAAAAAACAATTTGAAAGAACATCGAATTTCCCACAAAATGAATTAAGGAACTTTCCAATTGAATGAATCATAACTTGAGAAATCGCCATTTTCGTTGTACTGAAAGGCATGAATTCCTCCAATTTTCCCGACGGTGTTTTGCAAACTGTGCGCAAATGGCGCATCAAACGTTAAAACTGCTAAAGACCAATTCGGAAGATCATCAAATTTCCTACAAAATCAGTTAACAAACTTTCAATTTGGTCAAATCGCAATTTCAAACATCCTGACTTTCGTTTTGCGGAAAAACCAGAAATTCTCCAAAAAGCTAACATTTTCTCATTTTGGCGATGGTTTTTTGCAAATTGAGTGCAAAGGGCGTGTCAAACAAGAAAACTGCTAGGAACTAATTGAAAAGAATATTAACTTTCCAACAAAATGAGTTAACGAACTTTAAAATTAGTCAAATCATAACTCCAGAAATAGGTCTTTTCGTTTCGCAGAATATTGTGAATTTTGCCCGGATGCGTGAATTTCCTCTTTTTATACACTTCGACAGCGGCTGTTTTCTAACTTAACTACTGTTCAGGTGAGAAAATATGAAAAATTAAAACTATAGTATCTATAAATCTGAGTCTTAACAAATTGCTTCGTAATTTTTTGAGTGGTATCTGAAATTTCATTAAACAACAGCTATGTATACATTTCATTTTCGCCCTTCCAAAAGGCAAACTTTAAAAAACTTTTGATTTGTTGTTTAGGACATGGTAGTAGACAACTTACAGCCATAAAAGCTTCTGAAGCACTTTATTCCGGGTTTTTGGCTATTTTCCCCTGACTAGCGTGCTTTACCAACAAAACAGTCAAATATGAACTAATAGTTTAACATACTGCCATCAAAGAGAAGCTGGGTGCAAAATGTTTGATGTGTGTTACACAACCCCCATCTAACAATGGGGGGAAATGGTCCGAATTCATTAGAAGGGCAAGAGTCAAAAACACTGAATAAATAAGCTTGAAAAACTAAAAAAGGGCTCCTGGAAAGAACCAAAAAAATAAAAACTTTACTTACTTAAAAAAGTCTTCATAATCCTCTATGGTGTAGTTGCGAGATTCAGTCTCAACGAGAACTTCATTTGGTTTCCAAAAGAGATCTGATGGTAAAAGCCATGCAACACTAGGCATAGTCATTTGTACAGCCCGCAAAACACTACTACGCAAAAAGTATTCTCCAAGATCATCTCCTGTTGAAAAATTGAAGATTGAATTGAGACAAGTAAAATTGAATAAGGCCAGTGGAGGTTCTACTAGATATGTCCAAAAGCCCCCCCCCCCTTTGAGAGCTTGAAAAATTCCCTATAACGAACAGGAAATATCCCAAAAATGCTTCCTGAGATGCTTCAAATTCCAGATTTCATGGGCAAGTCTGATGGAATCTAGTCAAAAAAATCATAACAATGTGAAATCCTGTTACTAGAGATTCAGAATAACATGAATCTATTAAACCGATTCAAACCCAATTTAGATACAGAGGCATACGTGGCAGTATCCATTCAGTTCCCAGGTGACAATTGGAGCAAAAACTAACATTCAACCATTTCTATTCCATCCTCAGTTTAATATCTGATTGCTTAGGCCTTGAGCTCCTGAGGCATTGAAGTACTTACACAGTAAAGATCTTAAAAAATTATTCAAATGAGAAATTTAAAAACTGACCCATGTATCAATATTTTTAGCAAAGCTGCTGCTTTGTGTAATTCCATTAGTTGGCCGACAGATTACACAATTCAGTCCAGTGTGTGACTGTGATGCCTAAAATGACTCTAACCTAAAACCTTTATTCAACCGGTGTCACTGGCTTTAAAAAATTTGCAGTTATTTTGATAATTTAACAGTGAGTCCACCGACTGAGAAACGATTACAGATGCAAGTATGTTTGTGCATTTCAGACATTCAGACATGCAGTGAGCTTAGTTGTGTCAACCAGTGGAATTGCCGTTGAATTAAAAAATACCATTGAAGAGAACAGCAGCCTGATTTTTAGGAACTTAACAGTTTCCACTCAATCAGAACCTCAGGTTCACAAAAGTTTTTGAAAGACACATCCATAATTGTTTAAAACATTCTGCATTCGAGAAAAAGGTAAAAGGCAATATTGAGACCAACCGATAGCAAAAACTTTAAGCGCCTTTACAGAGCCACCCCAAGCACCAGAGAGAGTGACGAAAGCTCGAATATACTTGTCTTTCCAACTCTGCGGCTGATCTTGCAAAAATAGAAGTGTCATAGGTCCACCCATACTGTGAGCTACCAATAGAACAGGAGTGTTGTTGTTCTGTTGGTACGCTTCTTCGACCAGAAGTCTCATCTTGGAAAAAAAGTCCTGATTCTCATCTGTGAACAAACACAAGTGTGATTAAATCAAGATAGACCGTCTAAATTTGGGAATAAAATCCAAAAAAGCTTGCTGACAGTGCCAAAAGATAACTTTCGTCACCTCCTTTCTAATAGCAAAATTTCATTAGTGGTTCTGATGTTAGATCAATCGGTTTCACGGAGCTCCTCATTTGTCTCCACTTTTCTCAACTAAAGCATAACTCTTCGACAAAATCAAGGTAAAAAAATGTTCAGTCTAAAACTTGGCTGGTGTCAAACAACTTCAAATAGACCAAACAAATTTTGAAAAGTCAACATTTTCAACTTTGAACCCAAAAAATTAAGAGATTATTCTAAAAGCCTAGAAAAGAAAAGCTGGGATGAATACACAAAATACTTGGCAAGTTTGCACAAAGCACTGTCACCGCTTGACAACAATATACTAACCTACCTACAAACATGACTTTCACCATTTATATGCAGCTTTAAATTCAAATCAAACCATGGGAATTATTTCACTGTTTCAGCTGCAAACATTGGGAAAAGTACTAATAAAAAAAAAAATAAAAAAAAAAAAAGTGAAATTTACAATCAAGCAGTATTGTAGAAAGGAAGGACAAAAAGCTTTAATTGACCAGTGCTGGTCTAAGATGTTCTTTAAAAAGCGCACAACAGAGTTAAACGCTTGTCGCAGCTTTTCTTCCCTGATCCCTCAATACCCCATTTTTACCTTCACAATTCTCATCAATGGAGTAAATCGGTGCAGCTGTTCTGGCAGGCAAAAATAACTTACTTCTGACATAAGGAAAATTTTGCAAATATCTGCCCTTTAAAGCAGTTAAAATTTGTCCGAAACATTTCTCCTGTGATCCCTCCTTGCCTTTAAAATGCTATTTAAACATGCCTTCAGACCCAATTTTACAGTAAGCTTATACTGCTGTACCCTGTGTTTTTTTACCACATACTTGGTGCTTTTCTGAAATCATAAGGCGCTCCTCGAAGAGATGTAATTCTATCATAACCCAAAGGAAGGAGAGAAGCAGCAAGACGACTGAAATATGCACCGCTTGATGCACTGCTTGGGTCTATCCATTCTACTACGGATGAGTTACCCCAACCAGGAATCTGAATGTCAACACCAGGAGCGTTGAATGTTTTGCGTGTCTTTGGATCATAGCGAAGTTGAAGATTATCAATCTAAAAACAGAAAAAATCAAGTTATGAGAGTATGAGAGAGTTAGCCTACTGCCATACAATTTTTTTTTTTTTGCTTTTAGTTTAACACAATATCACGTCAAAGTAGATCAAGCCCAATGCATGTATGGGTCAGATGCAGAAAATTGTAAAATGATGCTAGACAGATGGTTGTTCAGATGGGGAGGAAAATTGATTTGTCACATTATTCAACGCAGAAATATCGACAATCATTTCCTTTGAAAAACCAGAAGACCCTTGAGCTTTCCCCTCTCCTCGCTTATAGTTGTGAAGTCAAGGACTACAAGAAGAACTAAAAGGGTTGTTTGATAAGTGTTACCCTCACCAAATCCGCAAATTCTATCAGAAGAGCTGATATGTAATATAACATGCATATAAGTGTCGGCTCCCAGACCTTGGTCTCTTGGCATCGGTGTTCTTACTTTTTTTTTTTACTTGGCCGGAGGCTACCGCCCCTTATGATTGCTTGCAGGTTACACCCAGTAGCAAAGCAAGCAATATTGCAACATTGCAGTTTGTCCCTTTACTTAATCACAAGAAAAATATAGAAGCATTGGGTTTGCTGCCAAAATCCTGGGATTCAACCTCATTCACAGCTTTAAATGGATGAAATGCAACGTTTTCAGATTGCACGCTTTGCCACTGGTTACACCTAACTAATCCATAAGGTTGCCATCTCAATCAAAACTCCAGTGCATTTAGCAGGCAATTTTTACACAAGACATCCAACGACACTTCCACCAGATTTTATTAACTCATCCATAGAAACTTTAATTTCATAAAAATCACTTGGCAACAGCACTTTAAGACTTGCTCTGCGCTTTTGGAGCATCTAAAGGTGTAACCACCTAAGTAGAGTGAAGCGAGATCCTCCATCTATCAAAAAACATCACAGCTTCTTCATCTCATGATTCTTTTGTTGCCTTACAAGGACATCAGTGTTTAGAATTTCTTCCAGATCATGATGAACTTTGTCCAGTCATTATCAGTGGAAGTACAGCTTACGTGGCTTGCCTCAAGATTTCTCCTCACAAAAATCAGCACAAAACAGTGAAAAGGGCTTGTACTATCAAACGCAAATGTTTTGGCAGTCAACAATTTTCACCGAACACAAGAAGGAGGAATGTAGGGTTGCATAAAATCAATGATACCTAGTCGAATTTTGACGACAGGAGTCTTTTGTATATTTTATTTCAAAACTTAAGTCAAAACATTCGGACAGATTTTGAACCGCAAGGCAACCTTTCATGCCTCTTTCACGCGCTCGGTAACCATTCTTGACTGTCAAAATTTTTGCGTTTGATAGTACAGAGAACAACAACCCCAAAAACATGTTTACCACTGCAGACACAGAATACTCTAATCAGAACGGAAACTCTAATTCATTTTGAAACATTCTTTACTTCGGGCCACCATGTTCGAAAGTGAGCATCTTCGGCAATCTTCGGCAGATCTCCGGCAACTGGCCGAGTTGTGATTGGTTGTATAGCCTGAAAAAGCATGTCCGCCATCTTGAGAAGTGAGTAGGCACAGATGCCAGTTTGTGCCAGTAAATTCCAAATCTTGTTTCCATTGGCTCTTATGGGAGTTTCCCTTCTGATTGTATTATTCTGTGCTGCAGAGACTACGTAGAGGTCGTTTCAGAAGTGTAGACGCACCTAGACCGATAATCTTTGGAATTTTTCAACATTATTTCTCATGTTACAAAATAAAAATGAAAGAAAATGAATTTGAGCATAGGCTTTTCAATGAGGAGCCTTTTAAATTCAAAAGTTTAAAGTTGGAGGCAAGTTTCGTTTTGATTTAAAGGAATGAAAATTGCAAAATCGCCAGTCATAATCTACCTGTGCCTAAACTTCTGAAACAATCTCTACCTACATTTATTGTTACAGAAAACAAAACTTTGCACACACACAGCAATAATTTTTTACCATTTTTAACCCTCCTAGCTTTCTATTCTTTTCTATCTATTCCAAAAGTGCATCTGCTCATTGGTGAGTACTACTCGTTTTGCATTAGTGTCCTTACCAAACAATCGATGACTATAGGAACCAACAATTCTAGATTCAGCCATATGTTAAAATAGTCACTAGTTTTCTTGGTGCACAGATAATGTACTGCATCAGTTTTATTCAGCTTGGCATTCAGTTGACTTCCACCATCACCTGGAACTGGGGAAAAAAAACAAAACTATTGTGAAGAGAGGATACCTAGGATTTTTTCATGTTCAAAAATTTATCGGCACAAATCACTGAAAACACAAGAAAAAGTTTCATTTTTTATTAAAAGAGAAATGGGTCCAGAAGATTTCTATAGATTCAGTATATGTTAATATGATATTTGATTTTTTATCTATCCAGCCTTTGGCCTTCATTTGCGGCTCAAAAATGTTTGAATAAGTAATGCATTCCAGATCGAACTCTCAGAAGTGTTTTTTCGATTGAATTCTTTAAAACTTCTAACTCACAATTTCTTGCAAATAATTTCAAGCTGAAAAGTTGGTCGTGGAAAGTTTAGAATGGTATCAAAATGCTTCTTAGGGTTTCATCTGGAATGCAACGTTCAAACATTAATGATAATAAGTAGAGTTTTACCCCCCTGAAATGATGGCAAAGAAGCTATCGTTTTAGAGAGCAAGCAACAGAGCACCTTCTAGCGGATGAGACTGTCACCACAGGTCGCTGAGGATTTACTTTAAAATACATTGTTTGGCATCCGTTGGTGATTGATGGTAGTAGTAGCAGTGCACATACTATGCAACTTTTGAGCTCTTGTTCATCTCACAGCAGGTAAACAAAGGCATCTTTACTTCAGAAACAAACTAAGGGTAGGATTGCACGACCAACGGAAAGCAACCACAAAACTGAGGTAAAAAAATTCCACTTAAAAATATTGCTCATTCGGTGCCTTCTCAGCATAGCAGCCGCAAACAATTTAACAACTCTCCTACATAACAAACGGTAGATAACTCTCACGTCACTAAGGAAAACAAAAATGCTCTCACCAAAATTTTAAAAATGAACAGGAACAGTAATATAGGTGATTAAAGTAGGTATACAAACCGAAAATAATAGGTGTTTTAATATCTGCCTCTACAGAATCGGATTCTGATGATGAATCTGACTGATCCAGATCCGGGAACAGTGATCGAGGGAGGTCCAAACACTTTCCTCTCGAAACCAGGGAGAGGATAACAAAGAAATCTAGGAGGACCAAAACTCTCAATTTCCTTATCATATTATAGCCAAGCATTCAAGAAGAAATGACAATTAAAGTTGAACCAAAAACAACAACAGTAAAAATTGCTGTTTAGTTTGAGGACACCAAGCACGGTTTGACGAACGATAACGGCACAGAAAAATAATCAGATTGAGCTTGATCAGCACGGAAGAGACTGCTGAGCGGATACTTTGTTCGGATAATTTCGACCCCAAATGGCAATGATGATAAGACTGATTTTGTAGCTTGCTTATCGCATTTTGATTAGCCTTAGAACGTCACGAACACGCCACTTTGTTGTTGTCAGTAAGATCCTTGTTTGGTAGTTCATTCAAGAAGATCCAGCAGGCTCCGTTTATTACGAACACTGGCGGATGCGCGCAACGAAAAATACGCAAGACGTACTTAAAGTGAGCGTTGAAAACAACTTCATTAACTACGCGCACCTCAAACTTTCTGATCACCGTCGATCATCCTTGCAACTGTTCGCGAAAACACAAGAATGATAAAATTAACATTACTATTACAAGAAGTAGCAAGTAGGATTCAATTTAACCTACAAATCGAAATCACATATCATCCATATCATCATATAAAAACACATAACAGCTGATCGCAGCACGAGCACTGCCTGCTGTGCTGTTTATAGTACTTTTTTGATAACTCCGAAAACCAAGATAACGCACCAAAGATTACTTCTGTATACGTAATCTTTGGATAACACAGAGCCGCATGCGAGCGCCCTGTCACTCCTGTCAGAATAATGAGACTCTACGTCAAAATCAAAATTACTTCCTATTATTACAAGAAATTATTTGTGGGAATTATTAGCAACAAATGAAATAGTACCTTTGTACTTCAAAGTGATTTCAATAAGCGCTGTCTTTATGGTTGTCATCTTCATTTTTGTAGTTATGCTCATATTTTTGCCGCCCCCCCCCTCCCCCCCCGCACCCTAAGAAAAGTTAATAAAATACAAGATGAATAGCTCAGTGAATAAGGGCAGTTATGACATTACTTACCTATACGTATTTATTAGTACAGATTATAATAAACAATTGACTACGGAGCCAAGAGTTTCCTAAATGACAGGTTCCACCAATCCGTAGCCTAATCAGATCCGTAACTAGGGATTTGCCTTCCTTTCTCCATCTGCCCTTTTATCAGATTGGTCATAGGAGGAAGCAGAGATGAAAACTCATCACTACATTCTGATGATTGGTCAAGGTTATGGAGAGAATGTTTCGCATTCGAGACAAACTTTTACCTGATCTTGCGTGAGTGAAGTAGGCTTCTCGAGTAATCTAAAAAACGCTGATTACAAGAAAAATAAATGCTTATAAGCTGTAATAACAGAGCCTAGCTCATACGGAGACGTTTTAATCGGGTAATCAGGACTCATAAAAGAGGGTGGAAAATTTTCAAAAATGTATGTTTCCAGTTTCTCAAAGCCAGGCCCACGCAGTCAATTACTTACCCGCAAACAGTTTCAGCGCAACTGACCCCTTTTAATCTATCATCATGAGTGCTGATTACAGGATCAAAAGGAAGCCCAAAATTAAGATCGCCCATTATCATGAATCAGTGAAAACAGGTTTAGAATTTTTTCAGCATCAAGCACAGCACTCAGATACTTTACACTCAAAGGAGCAGACTGCCCATCTGAAATAAATTAATTTGTACCTATGTCTGACCAAACCGTAGGAGTTAAAAACTTTTGTCAGATTGCCAGAGGAAGATTTTTGTTGCGAATATTCAGAAAATGCCAAAATTAAAACAAAAATGCTCAAAGAAATTCATATGAAACAGAATTTTTAATCGTAAATTATAAAATTATTCATAAATATGTTACAAAACTTAAAATACAAAATTTAGTAAAACTTACACGAATTATCTTACTTTAAATTAGTATTTACAACAAAGAGAAGAAATAAAGAAGAATGAACCAATTGAGAAAGATTTATGCTCTTTTACTATCTGTCATAACTCTCATGATGCTTCCCATTCCTCCGACAGCATAGACCTTGTCGTGCCATAGGAGAAGATGACCGCTACTCCTTTCCGAGGGAATCTCAAAACCACGATAAATGTATTTCATGAGAACATCAATGAGATCTTCATCTAAACTTTGAACAATTTCTTCCATTTGAGATGATTTGATTGAAAGCAGAACTTTTAAAGTTAAATTTAAAGCGCTGTCCTGCAACAAAAATTGAAAAACTGACATCAGCAAAATTCATTAATTAAATGACAAGGTGACCATAAAAGAAAAAAGGAATTTCCTAACCAACTCTTCCCTGATTTCCTTGACCATTTCAAACCATTTTTCTGGTATTATTAAAACAACACACTGAAAAAACGATACGGTATTGGACACCGTAAATTACGGACTATATAGGTTTACCGAGGGATTACGGGCGTCATAACCGTAATCCCTCAGTAAACCTATATAGTCTGTAATTTACGGTGTCCAATACCGTATCGTTTTTTCAGTGCAAGATGCTGACAAAAAGACAAATTGATTAAATAAAAGTGATATTTTGAGGGTGAGCAAAATTCAACATTGCTAATTTCCTATTTTCCTGACTTGCACAGTTTTTCAGGTTAATGGCTACTCTCTGGAATAATAAAATGGAAAATGATTGACATGTGGTTATGTGTTCAGGAGCAAGGAAATGGGGTCCTTTCAAGCAGTTCTAGAGCATTCCAGAGAACTTTCTTTGGGGTTTGGCCTTAAAAAGTTTTTAACTCCATACCTCTAATAGGTTTCAGGGTGAAAATTGTTGAAATTCATGTTTTCTGCAAAATCCTCAAGAGTGGGTGGGGTACTGATAAGCTAAACCTTTAACTTGAGCAGTTATAAGTAGACCACCAGCAAAGGACCACCAGAGGAAGGATTTTTTGGAAGCTCATTGGGTTTAACATCCAAAAACTCGCCTTGGATGCCCAACTGCTTGAAGAAAAATCAGTAAGTATGGGAGTAAAGCCAGCTTGCCAATAGTAAAGTTAAGCCTGTGCCACACCTAAGCGATTGCGAACGCTACAAAAAAATCTGCGACATGTATTTCAATGTAAGTGGCCACACCACAGCGAACGCAAACGTTTTGGCATTTTACAAGGGATTCAAGGTGTTTCGTCATGGATAGGTGACTTCCACTAATGTAATGGGTTGATATTGACCGATGAATGTCCATGCATCAATTAGGCTGTGAAAAAAATATGACTTTTTTCTGTAATAACTCAGGGCCATAATTATCACAATAAACGAAGTGACGCCCCACTTCTTTTAATTTGGGAATCAATGACATTATAAACATCAGAAAAAATAAGAGGAGGGGTTTTTACTAGCTCTCACTAAAAAATGTTCATGTTTTTGGAAAAAAAACAACATAAACTACATGGATAGCAGATGAGCAAAGGCGCGGAGATGTTCCGTGCAGGATACGTAGCGTAGCGTCGCAAGGTATGCCACACCAAAGCGAACGCGAACCCACTTTCGCTTAGAGGTGGCACGGGCTTTAAGGAGAGGCAAGCGTACAGTTTTGCAAATGAATCCGAAGATCAAATGGCAAGGAGGACCATGGTTCCTCAAGTCTGAAGTTCCCTCTTTCTCTTCATTGCCTTGAAGGTTTGATATGTGATTACGTTTTAAAACATTTTTATGAATGAATTCTCCCCCCCCCCCTATTTAGTTTCACAACAACTGTCTAAACAACATTGATTTGTTTTCATAAAAATCAGTAGCTTATTAACTAGGGTTGCACTGGATACCGATTTTGCCGGATACCCAGATATTGACCAGACAGCAAAAACGCAGGATACCAGATAACCGGCTGAGTTTTCGGGATTCAGCAAAGTGCTACAAATGAGCGACAAATTTTTCGATTTTGACGATTTTCTAATTCCCGGCCGGATATTTTCACAAATTTTTTTTCTTTGTTTTTTCTTTAAATTCGCGAGTTTTCTTCACATTCAACGGAAAACCTTCTCAGTCACCCGCGATATGCACTATCGAACAATAACCGACTGTCGATTGTTTTACGGTTTTAATGACACAAGAAGACTGATGAACAGAAAGTGCCCCACCCCCTTTCTTGTTTGGCAGACAAATGAGACAACTCATAGGCCATAGGCCCCATAGAGAGAAACTGTAGCGACAGCGGTGAACGCACTACACAGAAATTTGTCTGTGTCTCTCTTCCTATGTTTAATTTAATTATGTGTTATCTGGAATCATTTAGCTCTCAATATGGGTTTACTTCTCTGTTTTCTTCCGTTTTTGCAATTTTTTTCTGTTTTCTGATGAAAAAATACAGTTTTCCGCTCCATTTTCGAAATATCCGGTGGCCACCGGGTATCTGGATGACTGGCCGTGTCGGATAACCGGTGCAACCCTATTACTAACTACTATCATTTTGTTTTACATCATTAGGTACGTACATTATACATTTATACTATTCCAAAGACAATAGATAAGACATGATTTAAGTATCTTTTGATTCTTAACTATCATATGTATAAATTAAATTATTAAAAAACTTACCTTAACATGATGATTTCTAGATCCTAGGGGTGCATTCCTTAGAACTGTTGTTAAAGCTTCAGAATATTTTCCTCTGCAGATAAACATTAAGGGAAATAGTTGAATAATTGGTGATATTCTTGACAAAGATTTGAAATTTAACGAACTTTGTCAGAAATGATTGATAAAAATTCATGGAGCATCAATTAATGCATGTTGCAAAGAGACAGGGTATACCATCATGACAAATTATTGCTTTATAATGTAGTGGCTATATTTCAGGTATTACTTAACCAATCGGAAAAGAGTTGTGACTGTTGTAATTTTCTCAGCAATTAACACAAGAAATAACTACCAAAAAGGAAATCTGTTTACGTGCAACTAGCCCCTACCACCAATACTACACGATTAGACAATTTTTATTGACAAGCTCTTTTTTCTCTTGAAATTCCCTAAAGGCAACAATTGTTAAATTCCATTTTTTGGATGTGTTCAACCATTCCATCTCTTTGAAATCTGCAGTTTTTCAAAAATCTATGGTGATTCAACCATTGCAATTTAGGGCTATTGAAGCCGAAACCACAATTTTTCAGAATTTGACAATGACACACTTGGGTTTCATAGCTCGAACATTTTGAGGTGGAACAATGCACGTTGCAGAAAAAACCTTGAATTCCAAATAACTGCTGAGTGCAGGTGGGCTTGCCAAGACAGTAAACTCATTCTGAGAAGTAACTTCTTAACCAACTCTTGCGGAACGGCCTCTACACAGATAAGGACTCGCGAGAGCCACATCAATGCAAAGCTTTTCAACTCAAGTGAGGTTGAATTCAGGAACTACTGATCGGATGTAAGCCTAATTATAAAATTCACACTAAAATTTGACCCACAGAGACTTTGTGACTCTACAATCCGAGTACGGGCAAAATAATGGTCCCATCAGTACTACATCCTTTAAGAGTCTCTTACACGTTCTATGTTCTTCCTTTTTTAGGACAAAATGTGAGGTCAAGTTCACGTGAGTAAAACTTTAGTGATACAAATTTGAGATCAATTGGAGATATTTCGCCTTGAAATCATGTTACCCAGGTAGACCTGGGTTAAAAAGTCTTGCACAAGAGATTGTTCCAAATTAGTTGGCGTCTGACAGTTTGCAATGTTTAAGAGCAGTTGACATGGTCATGTATCTATGCATTGAGTTTGACACACACAGACGCTTACATGTCAACTGCGCATAGTCACTGAGAACTGTCTGACGTCAACTAATTTGAAAGGACCCCTACCTAATCAGTAATGCTGCTAGTATGTCGGGGAAGCAAAGCGCAAACGTGTGAAAGTATTGTTTTGGTCTCTCACATTTGCTCTTACATCAAATAAATAGAATTTACTTTTCTATTGATAACCTGCCAATAAAAATAAAACTTGTAATAGTGAGAAGAGAAGGATACGAATTTAGCAGTGAGGAAATTTCATTTTCATCTGGTCCAGCGGGCGGGGACCGGAAATCCTGCTCATCCTCTTTGAAAGTATCTTCATTAAATTGATCAACGTCAATTTTCCGAAACGCTGAGCTAGAAGTATTTTTAGCCATCTCACCAATAGGAGGAAAAAACGAACGCGACTTCAAGACTCAACTTATAAATTATGTACGCGAAACAAAAAAATCTAGGGAATAGGTGGAAACGTAGAAGTAAGACTTTGAAATTGAAAAATTTAGGTAAACACGAATGAATCATAAACATCATAACCTAAAAATAAAAGTTGACTAATGCTGTTATCTAGTAGCGAGTTATAGAAGCTTCTGTCTTATCATCTTATCTTATCAGTCTTATTAGTATTATCATCAGTAGAGAGCGCTGGCGTCGATCCATTTCGTATTTGTTTCTGAGCCGGGTGTCGTGTTGTTTGATTTTTTTAGGTTAGTAATCACGCTCACGATTTGAGCCAATTAGATCATCAAATTAATGTCAGCATTGTTCAGAAACGTGTCCAATTTCCTCACTGTCCTCAATTTTACCTGCAAGAATGCTCGTTTGAATTCCCTTTCAGTTAGTTTGTCAAAAAAGTATTATTCGCAAGGAAGCCCGACTGTTACGTGGGGCTCGAGGAAGCAGCATCGAAATATCAAATTAAATTTCAGTGTGAACAGGATGGCGGACCCCGAAATAGAAAAGGCTTTAGCTCCACTACGGCAATCTGTGAAAGAGCAAGTAAGTTAATTTTCACTCTAACTCCGTATTTTGTTTTAGAACTAGCCTCTCGGACAATCTGGTTGTCTCTACCTACCTAACCAAGACATGTCACGGTCTTTGGCGAGAGGCCAAGCTTGTATGCAAGGTTTCTGTTGCTGCATAACGCAATGCAACCACATGCTTCTGAATTAAACATCAAACTGCAAGGAAACTCTGAAATTTAGATGGAACTTAAAATCAAGTTGCATCAGTTTTTGGAAAACGTTGGAAACATTGGAAAAAGAAACAAGTTAGGAAACAATCTGACCAATTACCAACGCAAAAAGTTTCTGTCTGGTAGAGGGACTGGAACCTGGGTTGCATAAGTGAAACAGCGCACCCCAGCCCACTGCGCCAATATACCTTCAGTAAATGAGGAGCACTATCCTCGCATTATAAACCCCGTAAACTTTTCTTTTGAAGAGAGACTCTCTAAATTTATTTTCCGAAATAGGACTTACTTGTGCTGTAATTAAGGCAGCAGATCAAAGAACTCAAGATTAAGTTTATATATCATAAGTTATGTATCATTGGAACATAAGTGACCACAATCATTGGACTGACTCGTGATAGTTGTTGGAGTGTTCCTTTTCATACCGATGAAACAGTTTAACTGCGATGACTAACCGCTGTAAAAAGTGGGATTTCAGGTGTGCTTCATTGTGTTAGTCATGTCCTATATAAAAAAATTAGCGAACGGGCAAGTGGCGCTAAGAGTAATGTTCCTGACTATCAGTACTTTTTCTTATCTCCCTTCAATCTAAGAACCCTCTTTAACTGGTTGTTCAAATTGAATTTATGAATACTACTTTGGTAAGGGAAGACACTTAGTATATTACTGCTCGATTTGTTAAAAAAAAAATTGTTTTGATATGATATGAACTTAATTTATTTTATTGATATTCTCAGGGTGATATAGTTCGTTCTTTGAAGTCAAGTGGAGCTGCTGAGCTAGATGTTAAGAAAGCAGTTGCTGAGTTAAAGGCACGTAAAAAGGTTCTGGAAGAAAGAGAACTGGCTTTGACACCTGCTGATGCATTCTTTGATCGCGCTAAAATGGAGGATCTTTGCAAACGACGTTTCTTCTATGATCAGTCGTTCTCTATTTATGGTGGGATCACTGGCCAGTATGATTACGGTCCTATGGGTTGTGCATTGAAAACAAACATGTTGAATTTGTGGCGCAATTTCTTTGTTCTGGAGGAGCAGATGCTTGAAGTAGATTGTTCTATCTTGACTCCAGAGCCTGTTTTGAAGGCCTCTGGACATGTGGACCGGTTTGCTGATCTTATGGCTAAAGATATGAAGACAGGAGAGTGCTTCCGGTTAGATCACTTGATTAAAAGTTCCCTGGAAAAAATTGCACAGGATAAGAAAATGCTCCAAAATGAAAAAGAGGAAATTGCAGACATCATTGTCAAGGTAATAGGTACTGCTTTTTCTACTTTTATTGCTCCTTTTATCTGAAAAAAGAGGGTGGTGACTGGTGAATGGACCTTAGTCTATTCTTACGCTCAAAACTCAAATTTCCATATTGCAAAACCAATACATACCAGCAAAATGCCAGCTACTTAAGAGAGGGTTGAAATATCATTAATTCTAAATTTGTCCGAATAGAAGTGAAGAAGAATGTTAATATATTTTCATTGGTTTACCCTTTTTATCGACTTGGTCTCTAAGTAGTTATGTTAATTCGAGTGTCTGTATCCGAATTGAACATGGAATTGAAGGACTAAATGCAGATTCAGAAAATGAGCTTAAACGCTGCAGATCTGGGAAGATTCAACCCCTTAATCCCATCTAGGGCAGAGATGGAGTCAAGGAATCTGAATTGAAATCAGTACATAACAATGAATCCATTTTGAATGAGGATCAAACAGTCATCAGTGTCACTAAAAAGGTTGAAATTAAATGAGCGGCAAATGCAGATGAGTTGCATCTAACATTGCTGTCTTGATTTGTCATCAAAGTAAACAAAAACAAAAATTTGAACTCGAGTTCAATTTCCGCGCATACTCTGTGTTGCAATCCGGATCAAGTTGAATTCCATAAATGAATTTAGATTGGTTTCTTCTCACATAGCCAGTAATGTAGCTAGTAACTCATGTTCTTAAACTTGCTTTAGTTATGAGAATGAACTTATCATACCATCCCAAAAGTGCCTAGAAAGATGATCAAAATCAACACGTATGCTAAATAGATACTGTCAATTTTTTTACTTCATTTTCATTCCATTATTTTACTTTGTTTTCAGTGGATTTATGTCATTACAGTAAAAGCTCGCTGTGTCGGACGCTCAGTTACTCGGATTTTTCGCTGAGTCGGATTTTTTTCCCGGTCCCTTGAATTGCCCCATAAGACCAATGTAAAAAAACGTCGGCATAAGTCGGATTTTTCAGAGTCGGAATTTCGCTTGTCTCGGATTTTTTTCCGGTCCCGCGATGACTTTTTTTTTGTTGAGTCGGACAAAATTGCAGATAAACGAATAAAAGGAAGTCCAAGAACAGATTGCCGAGTTCAAGTTTTTGTGTGCGTGTTTATGTCATAAATCAAACCAGCCGATCCCACCTTTCATCTCCACCACACGCCGACTTCGCGGCGCGGCAGTGAGTGATGCATCGTGATAACACTGCAAGGACCCCGAGGAGAGTTTCCAATACGATCGGCATTTAATGAAAGACGACTCCATGCCACAGGGCCAAAAAAATGTTGAGTCCTCGCTAAGTAGCTAAGCAAGAGGTACGTGCTATGTAAAACGTACGGTCGGCAAACGTTCGCTCAACATTGAGGTTATGTAGCACTCCCCGTACACCCTTCGCAAGTCTCGGACGTAAAAGACTTCGAGGATTAGAAGTCTTTTGGTCCCGGAAAGGACCGACTTTTTTGGGCCCAGCAGTGTTGCCATGGTGGCATCATTATTAGTCCAGTCAAATTAGACGAAAAAAAGGCCCGTGCTGGAAATAATTCATAAAGTTTTTATATTTTGGATATAAGCTCACTATGGGGAGTAGATTTAAGGTCCATTGAGTCTACCAATTTTTCGGGGGTGGAACCCCCCCTTTTCCTCAAAAAATCAAAAATAATGCCGACTGTGCCATGGTTTTTGGCAAATATCACAGAAACCGTTCGTCTGACGACCAAAACTTACAGGACTTCAATGAAAGAACAGGAAATTTCCTATAAGATGACTCTTCCTTTGGATCGCTACGATATATAGTTCCGGAGAAAATTGAAAATTTTCAATGGGTAGGAAAACCAAAAATGTTCAAAAATATCAATTTTTCGACCAATTTTTGTGAATATCTTGCGAACGGCTCGTCAGAGACCAAAATTTATAAGAACCAATTTGAAAGACCATACAATTTTACATAAGGTGAGTATAAAATAAATCATGAATAGTGTTTGGTTTTTAAAGTATTCAACTTTTAAAAGTCTGGGACAAAAGTTCTCCAACCAGGTATATGTAGTGGGTTTAAGGGAAATGTTGATTTGCATTCTCTGAGCGCATCGTTTTCTCAGGAATGTTCACTAATACCGAATAGAATCTTTTCTGTCACAATTTTTTAATGCACCGGGGGGGGGGGGGGGGGGGGGTCATGGTCAGTGGTCACCCCTCCCCCCGCACATTAAAAATACTTGGTGTGTACTAAAAAATCCAACAGTTAATATTAAATATAAAACAATTTTAATGTACGAGGGAAGGGGTGGCCACGACCCCCCTTCTCACCCCCTTCCCCACCTCCACCCACTCCCACACCCCCTCCCCCTCCCCCAACCCCGCCACCCTATATCCACCCCTCCCACCAGTTCACAAATTTTCCGTGAATTATAGTAATCCGGCGCGTGTGTCGTTGATCAATTATGAGCTTTCGTCGATTCCTCTCTCTTTATTCGATGAAAAAGGGCTGATGCGGAAAACCAAGAAATCATGTCTCTATGAAGTATTCAACAGCGTTCCCGGAAAAGAAGTTGACTTAAAAAATAGCTCATCCGTTTTAGACGGAGGAAACTTGTTGCATCGAGTGATTTGGCCAAAAAAAGGCACCTTATCATATATTCTTTCATCTTACGTCCACTTTATTCGAGAGAAATACGGTCACTTGGTCATTGTTATTTTTGACGGTTATTCTGACAGTGAAAACAGCACAAGAAATATGGAACGTATGAAACGTTGCTCGAAAATAAAACTCCAGAGATTATCTTTGATGAAAATACTCCTTTAACGAATGTAAATAAAACCATATTAAACAATTTAAAGAATAAAGCCCGCTTCATTTTATATTTAATGAAAACTTTCAGTAATGAAGGAATCAGATGTATACAGGCTGAAGACGGCGCAGATGCTTTGATTATTCATTCAGCTATTAAGGTGATTCCATGCCAAACTCCCGAAAATTTTAATCCGATAGATGGCGTAATAGATAGATAGAGCCATAAACGGGCCAAATTGGTTCTAAAATAAAGGCGTAACTATGCAAAGAAAAAATCATGTGTAATTTGGAGTTGTATCAGTAAAGATTACAGGTTTTTGTTTCACCTGTAATATTTACTGATACAACTCCTAATTACATATGATTTTTTCCTCCCATAAATACATCTTTATTTTAGAACTAATTTGGCCCGTTTATGGCTCAAAAAATCAAACAAAAAATTAAGCAGGTGCTGACATTCCGATTTTCGTCTTTTATTCGTCTGTTCAGAGTAGAGTACCTATATAGGGAGAGTATGGCCATCTGCGATCATGAGAGCTCTTAGGGCCCAATTTCAAGATGGCGGAGGTCGTGTTGTTTGAGGTTATGTTACATTGTTGATGAAAACGGTGTTGGTGAACGGTGAGTTTGATGACCGTTTCCCGCTAGAAAATGTTCAACGGTTACAACGGTTACACGATCGACCCGGTCGGCCATCTTGAAATTGGGCCCTAAGAGCTCCTTGAACGCCTAAAATATCGCAGCCAATCAGCGTAGGATTCACAGATGGCTATACTCTCCTTATACAGGTACTCTAGTTCAGAGAAAACAGACAAAAACCGTCAAAATACGGCTATTTTCGGAGCCAGCGACAAGTAACGCCATCTATCGGATTAAAATTGTCGGGAGTTTGCCATAGAATCACCTTAACGAGTTCTCATCAATGAAGTCAGTCGCGGTTGTAGGGCAAGATATAGATCTCCTAGTTCTTATCATTGCTTTAGCTCCCATAGATAAGGATATCTGATTTTTTTAAAAATGCTCAAGGAAATAAAAAACAGAAGATTTACAGCTCAATCGATCTACAAACTTCAAACATCTTGAAAAATTATAAAGACGCCATACTTTTTGCTCATTCAATAAGTGGGTGTGACACGACGTCAGCCTTTTTCATCAAAGGCAAGCTCCAAACGATACAAACTTTAAACAGCATCCCAGAATTCAATGAAATAATCACATCATTTAATGATCCGAACGCAAGTAAAGATGACATTGCAGCTAAAGGCGAAAAATTTGCTCTTCATCTGTATACAGCGCCCAAAGCCGAAAAATCCATCAATCATCATCGCTTTGTCACATTCAATCGATTAGTCAACTCATCCAACCAAACTGTAATTTTATCTAAATTACCACCCACTTTCGCTGAAATTCAACAACATTCTTTTCAAACATTTTACCAAATCCAAGTTTGGAAAGGAGCTTTAAGCAATCCCGGTTACTGAGGTTGGAAAAAAATATTGCAATTATTTAATGCCTATTTATTTACACGACAGAAAAACCGGCGCCACAATCCATATTGCAACTTGTTTCTTGTAGTTGTAAAGCTGGCTGTGGTAAACGATGCGGCTGTGTTAACGTTGGACTGAAATGCTCATCAGTTTGTACTGGATGCTACGGTCAAGGATGTCTGAATGCAATGATAGAAGAAGAACATTTTGAAGATGGCGTGAATGAAACGGACGATGGATATTCAGAAGTCAGGAATCAGTTAAAACAAGGCGAGGAACCAATCAGTGGATTAGACATCCGCGGGAAACCACTCAAAAACAAATTGCGCCTGGAGCTTGACCCCGTATGGGTGGTGTGGAAGAAAGTTCAAAATTTAAACTTCGCCGAAGTTCCTTTCATTCAATGTCTCTAGCCAAAGCTTTTTTTGTCGCTGTTTTGAATTGATCAACGAAACACGCGCCGGATGACTATAATTCACGGAAAATTTGTGAACTGGTGGGAGGGGTGAATATAGGGTGGCGGGGTTGGGGGAGGGGGTGTGGGAGTGGGTGGAGGTGGGGAAGGGGGTGAGAAGGGGGGTCGTGGCCACCCCTTCCCTCGTACATTAAAATTGTTTTATATTTAATATTAACTGTTGGATTTTTTAGTACACACCAAGTATTTTTAATGTGCGGGGGGAGGGGTGACCACTGACCATGACCCCCCCCCCCCCCCGGTGCATTAAAAAATTGAAAAATTGTGACAGAAAAGATTCTATTCGGTATTAGTGAACATTCCTGAGAAAACGATGCGCTCAGAGAATGCAAATCAACATTTCCCTTAAACCCACTACATATACCTGGTTGGAGAACTTTTGTCCCAGACTTTTAAAAGTTGAATACTTTAAAAACCAAACACTATTCATGATTTATTTTATACTCACCTTATGTAAAATTGTATGGTCTTTCAAATTGGTTCTTATAAATTTTGGTCTCTGACGAGCCGTTCGCAAGATATTCACAAAAATTGGTCGAAAAATTGATATTTTTGAACATTTTTGGTTTTCCTACCCATTGAAAATTTTCAATTTTCTCCGGAACTATATATCGTAGCGATCCAAAGGAAGAGTCATCTTATAGGAAATTTCCTGTTCTTTCATTGAAGTCCTGTAAGTTTTGGTCGTCAGACGAACGGTTTCTGTGATATTTGCCAAAAACCATGGCACAGTCGGTATTATTTTTGATTTTTTGAGGAAAAGGGGGGGTTCCACCCCCGAAAAATTGGTAGACTCAATGGACCTTAAATCTACTCCCCATAGTGAGCTTATATCCAAAATATAAAAACTTTATGAATTATTTCCAGCACAAAACCTAATTTGACTGGACTATATGCTAGCCGGAAACGGAAGACGAAATACGACAGGGTGACAAGATGAGGAAACTGATCGGAAACAAAGGAAGAATGGCACGCAACACCAAGACCAAAGTCTTGGCGCGACACGGCACACTTGGACACTTAGGAGAAGAAAAAGGGGGGGGGGGATCGGTGAAAAGTAAACAAAAAAAATGCAGAGTTCAGCAGACCAGATGATTCATCAACGACACGAGAAAATCTCTTGCGTCGGTGTGATAATGTGATACCTCCCCCCTCTCCTTCATACTAGATGCTGCGTCCGAAAAGACCAATTCCTTCAGACACCTCCAGCGCGAGCGCCAACCAGACCCAGCCGCAAGCCGCTGTCGTGCTCGTGGCGCCGGTTCAGCGGCAGTCATCGTGTCGCAACGAAGAATCTCTATTGCTTCGCGGTAAAATTGATAAGACACCCCTCGGGAGTTTGTTTAGGTTAAGCGGCAAAACCTCTTTTCCCACATCCGAGTTGCTGACACAAGTGTTGGGTACGAAATCGCCAAGAAAATACTGGTTTTTTCGGGAAACTTCGCGCTGAGTCGGATTTTTTGGGGAAAAATCCGACTCAGACGTAATTTTCATGAGTCGGACTTTCGTTAAGTCGGATAAATGCCGTGGTCCGAAGACGATCCGACACATCGAGCTTTTACTGTATCTGTGTTTTTATTCTTTGGATTATATTCTTTTTCTCTTACAGCTAGATGGTATGACCAAAAGTGAAATGAATGATTTATTGAACAAATACAAAATCAAATCACCGTTGACTGGCAATGATCTAAGTGAACCCATTGAGTTTAACTTGATGTTTAGTACTCAGATTGGACCTGCTGCCTCAGTCAAAGGGTAATACCTACTTGCTCTTTTTGAATATGCCGTTGAGTGGCTTAATGTTGTAATCTGCACCTGAAGGAGTACTAAGCCTGGGGATTGATTCCGCTCATTTCTCGAGACGAGATGAGACGAGGTGACTCCAAGTTGTCTAGTTCTATCTCTTTGTAAGGGAGAGTCGTCTATCTTGTGTCGTCTTGTACGATAGACAGGAAGAATCAGCCTACTGGTTTCCAATGAGACACAAAGCTTTGCAATCTGTAGCATTGTAATACATGCATTTCAACTGGCAAAGAAGCGAGAATGAAAACTGTTCTCAGTGAGCGAAAGGATTGACTAATCAACATCCAGGATTTCAAAAAGCGCATGTTAAATGATGTGTGGGCGCATCAGTGAACACTTGCGCAGAGGAGACAACGTGATCTGGCTCTGGCTCTCTGCTGCACAATGATGCAAGAAGTTTAGCATTTCTCAACTCTGTCGCCTCATTGCATTCTGAAGTGAAGCCTGTGTATAGTATATATAGGGAAAGTTCCCATCCTCTGTGTGCACTTCAACTCTGGAGTGCTGCATTGTTGTGTAGCCTTGCGTCTCATCGGGAACTAGGCTTTATACTTCAAAGAGAAGTCATTTCACAGCTATGCTTTGTGGGATGAAAAATGGTCCTTAATGAGACTGATCCTTTTTTGAAAATTTTGGCAAACTTCATTAAACTGTTGAGGCCCTGTACGATTTGATGAAAACTTTGTAGCCAAAAAAGTCTGCATCCCTGTCTTGTTCTGTTGTTGAATATTTGAACGAAATTGTTCAAACTGAAATTGTTCATGGGGAACTGGAGAAGACCAACTGAATGTTACACGTTGCAGTGTTACTAGATTCATAATTCAAGGCTGTATCTGTTTTTACCATTTGAATCAGTGCAAAATAAACTGGTGTTCACCCATTTTCTTTTACCCTTCTCATTTTCTCTCACCCATTGTGCCTAGGAAGAACTTTCGATTTTCAAAATTGATAAGCGCTCCTCATGTTTGCATGAAATCACATTCCCCTAAAGTTTAATGGTTTTGATTTCATTTCCAGATACTTGCGACCTGAAACAGCTCAAGGAATGTTTGTCAATTTCAAGAGACTTTTAGATTTCAATCAAGGCAAACTACCATTTGCTGCGGCTCAGATTGGTAATGCATTTAGGAATGAGATCTCTCCAAGATCTGGTTTGATCAGAGTAAGGTAAATGCCTGTTGATGTACCCACTCACTCATTTGTTTACAATCTATGATGTAGTATTCAGCTCTCTGATTTTTGTCAGCTCCAAGCAGTATGAAAGATTTTACTTGGTATACTACAACCTTGTAACTATAAAAATTAGTTTTTAATTCACCTTGATTCCCTGACAAACTCTAAAGGGATTCTGCTGCATCATTTTATTTATTTATTTTTAAAAATGTGCTTTTAGAAAACTAATAATTATTATGATGCAAGTCATGGTTGTGATACAAACAACCAGTAAGAGAAAAATTAGAAGGTACAGAAAAGGACCAAGAAGAAAAAATTTTTACAGATTTTACAATTTGCTTCCAACTCTGCCATAAAATCAAATTTATGACCAAAATTTGAAAAAAAATATTTGAGCTTTTTCTACTACTTCAGACAACCTATTGTAACAACTTCCAGCAATATTGTATTGTACATGGTGTGTATTATCCTTACTTGGTTATACCATCTAACAAAGTCCAACACTCGTTTGCAACATAATGCACAGAATTAATTTAAAATAAAATCAATAATATTGTATCACCGATTGATGGTTTCAATCAATCAGTGCTCTTGGTTGCTCTATGCTTTTTAACTTTTTTTAAAAACTTAATTCTGTGAGTGATTTTGCACTGACCTGCATTGAAACTGTTTTGAAGTTTTAAAAAGACTCAAAATATGTTTTTATATTTTGGCTACGTATTTTGGCCATAAATCGATCTGATGGCAGAAAAGGGAACCAAACTGTGTAAAGTCACTCTATGTGGTTGAAATCCTTTCCTTCAAAGAATATTATCACAAACCTGCAAAGAGAAGATTAAAAACGTTCCAACGGAGGAGGCGTTATATTAAGAGTGCACTTAGGTGTTGAGTTAATTTGACTTTAAGCACTGTTTGTGCTGCCCACAAATGTATGCGCCGTTGGCAACCTGAGTGGAGAAGGTGACTCCACCATCCTAAAACTGTCTAGCATTAAATTATCGTTTATCGTGTATCTTGTGTAGATGCCCAGACCAGCTTCATTGATATTATCAGATGTTGCTCATCAAATATCGGAATTCAACTTGCATTTACTTTAAATGGAAATAAATAACTATGTTTTTGAGTTGAGTTGAATGCTTATTTCTTCTCATAGAAACACAATATAGTATTACTGTACAGTCCAAGTTTTTCAGTTTTTGAGTACAATTTTAAAACCTCTCAATAAATATTTAATGTATGGTTTCTTAGACTTACAGTTCCTCCTAATGAACTACTTTTCTGCCTTATGAATGAGGATATCCTTCAAAGAGCTTTAGTTGGCACTGACCCTGAAGGAAACTTTATATTTCGACATTTTGAATCAAGAAGCATTTTAAAATCAGTCTTGAGTTGGAGGTGTCATTCTTGTAAATTGTGATTTTTTTGTATTTCAGAGAGTTTACGTTAGCGGAAATTGAACATTTCTGCGATCCAAATGAAAAGAATCACCCGAAGTTTGATCTCATCGAAAATACAGAGATGAACTTGTATTCAGCTTGCAACCAAATGGATGGCAGACCCTCGCAAGTCATGACAATAGGAGATGCTGTAAAATCAGTAAGTTTTTTTCTCGTTAATCTAATCCTAATCAAGTGTGTGAGTGTAAGGGTAGGAAGCAGAAATTAATTTTTGAGCCGGTTATAAGCCAGTTTACTCCAACTTCTAATATTCTGGTTAAATTTCTGTTTGGTTTGACCAATGTTTGATAAATTTTGTTTTGGGTTGGTCCTAGTGGGATGAACCGGTTTAAATTTTGTTCCATAACGGGAAAAAAAAGACAGGTAGAATTTACCATCTGCTTAGCTGATTTTAGCGTCTGCTAGCAAGTATGGTAAGTTTCACCTTAATATGGTAAATGCAACGTACCTTGTGGTAAACTAAAGTAACATGTTGGTACATTTTACCATAATCTAGTGAACTTTCCCTTACATGATAGCAGACTCTAAAATCAGCTATGCAGCTATGGTAAATTCTACCAGTCTTTTTGTTTCTGTGAATCTTTGAACCAATATTTAAAGCAATTTGTTTTAAGCCCTTGTGAAGCACTCAGAATGTTATCCAGTGATTTCCAAATTACTGACTCCAAATATTGATTCAAAGAAATGGTTTTTTGTGTTCATGGCAGTTCTAGTCTCACAAAACGCAGTTAAGATTACACTCACACCACTGTTCAAAGTGTCCTTATTCCAGTAATATTTTCCTCTCCATTTTGTTTGTTCTTTGTTTGCTGCAGCTCAGTAATGTACAGTCAAGGACAAAAAGAATGTCTGACGACTCCTTAGATTTTGGCATAGAGAAGCCACCTGCAATGCTCAAATTTATTGAGATTAGTATTGCGGGTTGCCTACATCCAGGAGTCGTCTGATATTCTTTCTTTCCTTAACTGTACCTAATATGACTGTTTGTTTGCTTGTGTCTGTGTCTATCCATCCATTTATTTTTACTTTATCAATCTTCTCTGAGGGTCCACAATGACTTTGATTAATTTCCAAACAGGGAGACTGAAAATGATTGAAGTTTCTAACTAATTGTTTCTCTGTTTATCTCATTTTGTTGCAGAAATTAGTAGCAAATGAATCCTTAGGTTATTTCATGGCTAGAATCCAGCTTTATCTTTTACAAATTGGTGTAGACAAGAAACGGTTACGATTTAGACAACACATGTCCAATGAAATGGCCCACTATGCTTGCGACTGTTGGGATGCTGAATGTCTGACTTCCTATGTAAGTGAATAATGTTGTCGATGCTAGAGTAGAATAAATAGTAACCTCCAATTCTGTTAATAGATCTGAAATGCACAAAATTCAATATTGAACTTTTGGCCACTCACCAATGAACCCAGTTTTACCGAGGATTTGGGGGGGGGGGCATCAGCCGTTTGGATGTGTCAACCAACGGAAATCAAGTTTCAAATCTTTAAATTCATTTCAAACCCCAAAATACTGGCAAGGAACCCCTTTTTAGTTAAAACGCCGCATTGAAACACACCAAAATTCTGTTGATCAGACCGATTCTATAAAAGAAAAATTTCCCTCTTAATATGGTTGCCTTTTTACAAAAACTGCATCGTGTCATTGTAGTAAAAGAGAGTCTAAGTGTCTTGAAACGGAGTGAAGACCAAAATTCCTTTTGCTATCTTTTGAGAGATTTTGAAAACCTTCTCGAATTCTCATTGCTGGTTTTAAACTGCTTGAGGAAGTTCACTGTTCTGCCGTGCTAAGGAAGAACGCCGTAAAGGCCAAAAATAAAAAAATTGAGTTAGACACGGAAATATACTGTTTTTGACATGCACTTTCACGTAGTGAAATCAGAATTGACTTATCTCTATTAGTTTCTGAGATATAGAGGGCTGCCTGCCGTAAGTACGCCGAAATCAGCACCTTTACTCAGGAGAAACGCCGTAAGCGCCAGGTACATGGGCAGAATGCAGTATCTCCAGCCGAGCTGAGAGGAGATGCGGCGTACTACCTGTGTATCGTGCGCTTCCTCGGCGACCCTTTACACAACAATGCATGCCCCGCCAGACGGGGAAAAAGCCGTATGTCCATCGTGTATGCGACCTTCCTTCGATCTTTTGTTATTTGGAGCAAAAATATTTGACTTGGCACCCTTTTACAACGATCAAAAATCAAGTGAAGATACATATAATCGATTTATGCACAAAATCAAAACCGGTTGGGAGGGCCATGCATTTAACTTTGAACGCGTTTTACTCGATTTCATGTGCAGTGGAGATACGGCGTTCTTCCTTAGCATGGCAGTGTTGTGTCAAAACTTGATGAGAAGCTAACTATCTAGATTCTGATTTCAAAAATTTCTTTCGGTGGCCTTAGCACCTATTACTGGTAATCTGTTTCATATAAACTTAATTAGGGGTGCTAAATGTTCCAAGTGTCGGAAGTTTCACGCTGTGTGGTACTTTTTTCTTCTTAGGATTTTGGCAAGGTTTCCTCATTTTACATTTCCAACATATTCGATAGTGATGTAAAGTGAAGACCTTTCTTTTTGTCACTTTCTCAAATTTTTGATAGGAACTCAATAAGGGAGAAGTTAGACACAGTCAATAAATGCTGGAAAAAGCCAAAATTTCTTGGCTGCGTCATCAAATTTACTTGTTTTTTTGCGGCCAATGGATAGTATGAGCGGGCATCTTTTGCGCCCTTCAAACTTATTCTTTTTCCTGCCTATTGTTAAGAATTTTATTGAACTTTGAAGAATGTATATCTACCCAATTGTGTTCTGTTAACAATTTCATCTCTGAATTTTTTAGGGTTGGGTAGAGTGTGTCGGCTGCGCAGATAGATCTGCTTATGATTTAACTCAACACACACGAGCCACAAATGTTAGATTAGCAGCAGAAAAGAAACTTCCTGAGCCCAAAACTATTACTGTCACTGAGGCAGTACCCAATAAAAGTGTGATTGGCAAACAGTTCAAAAAAGAAGCCAAACTGATCACAGATGCGCTTTCTGCCCTCTCTGAAGAAGAAATAAAAGGTTTGAAGGAAGAACTTAGCAAAAACGGGTACGTTTGCATCTAACGTTAGGTTTTGTCTCCACTTTAATTTTCATCTCTGGTTCCAAATCCTCAATCCAAACATTCGACTGTGAGAACTAAAAGCTAAGAAATGAGAGCCACCACACCACTAAAGTAGCGTTTTTTATTTTTTCATCTAACGTAGCATTGGTGCAGTTCTCCGCAGTGTCATAGCCAGATATTTTTGGAAAGGGGGGGGGGGGGGGTGAAGAATGACCTTGATAGAATATGAGTGTGAAATGGATTGAATTCAATTTTAATGAGAGCGCAAGTATTTAAAAAAAGCAAGTCATTTGCAACTATATAGAATTTAAAGAGTAATCTGTAACTAATTATACTCACTTCTCGAATTGGTTAAATCTGAATAACTGTTGAAAATTTAATAAACTGCGGGAATGTTGCTTGATGGAAATGTACTTGAAAAATATGCTTGCAAAAAATCGTCTTGTCTCATTCTTGAATAACGGTAAAACTTCGCCAAGATAGAGTTTCGCAGATCGGTACTCTGTCTTGGCGTAGTCTTACTGTTATTTAAGGGTGTAACGAGATGATTTTTTACAGGAATATTTCATAAATGTAGTTCTATGAAGTAAAATTCCGAATTTTTTTAAAAGTTAAAAATTATTCAGATTGCAGCTATCTGTCAAACAAAACAGCTAGCTAAAAGGCTGAAAGATCTGGCTGGAATCACCTTAACAATTGGCTAATCTTCTGCTGAACTGTTATTTTACCCCTTTTCTTATTTTTAGTGATTGTTCTATCAAAAACGATGGCAAAGACTTCAAATTAACCGGTGAAATGGTCTCAATCAACACTGTCTCTAAAACTATCCATGTTGAAGAAGTTGTTCCTAATGTGATTGAGCCTGCTTTTGGGATTGGTCGTATTATGTATGCATTGTTGGAGCATAGTTTTCGCATGCGGGAAGGCGATGAACAAAGAACGGTAAGTTCTGAATAATCTTTGAAAGATAAGTAAATCTCCTTTCGTGGCCAGACTGTTAAAGATATAGGTAAACAGTTTTCTTTACAGCTCAATAGCAGGAATTTTGATCAATCAATTGTGAGATACTTTGACGGTCAGTCCGTGGTTTTCCAAAGCTCCTTTCATAAAATGTCGAACTGTCTGGAGAAAATTTGTGCTGCAAAATCCACAACACTAGTATGCAAGCAAGAACCTTCAGTCAATTAGCACACCATCCACATGCCTTAAGTAATTTTGATAACCATGGAATCTTCTCTCCAGTTCTTAGTGCTCACTAAATGGAACACCTGATTGCAGTTGAGTCTATACTTCTCTTACTTCACTGTATGATTTCAATATTTCACAAAATTTTGCTTTGCTGAAAAAGCAGGTGAACAGCATTCAAAGTAGATCTATAGATGTGTAACAACTGCAGGGCAACAACACCTTTTATGAAAGTTTTTACTGCTGTAATCAGGGCTTTGAACCGGCAACGATTTCAGTTCGGAATTTGCAAACAAATTTGTTCACGGCTCAGTTTGGTTCAACTAAAAAAGAAGTCACAGAAGAAATTTTAACAAAAATGCTTTTGCGTTTTTAACACTTTCCTGTTTAACTGCGTTTCTTGCTGAAAATTTGTTTTGCTCTCAGAAGCAGAAAATCATAAGCTTTGTACTCATTACTTTTTCCTGCAGCTGTTTTTAATACTAGCCGTTCCAGACACCCTACGGGTGCCCTCCACGGCCAGCATTCTAGGGGTACAGGCTAGTTGGTAGTTGGTTTAAGCAACTTTGTTTTTCATTATTGAAAAAAATCATAATTATTGGTAAACGAACGATTGAAGAGTACGGTAAAAATTACTAACAAAAAATGACAGATCAAAAGTATCGGAGCGTTCAGGTTTAACCGATGAGCGTCAGGACCAAGGTAGTTGCGACAGTCTTAAGATGGGCTACGAAAATTAAAAATGTTGAAGACCAAGTACTTAAGAGATTCGCAAGGATACGAACTTCACCCTCCACCACTCTCCTACATTGTCCTATGAAATTCTGCCAAACGTAGAGCTGGCGGGGGAAGGGGCAGACAAGAGAGTCCAGCGCAGCAACACGGCTCAAAGGAGGGAAGGCAAGCGACAGAATAAGTTCCCCCCTCTAATTTTCAACTTCAATTTGCGGCGCTCACAGACGACTTTTTCGAAAAAAAATTCAGGGATCTCCTTGAAATATCCTAAGGAATCATCATGCCGAATTTGAGGGAAATCGCTTCGGCCAATTTTCGGGAAATAGAAAAAACATTTTGGAAGGGCGTCAGCTTTATATATATAAAACAATGACGCATCTAAAAGTTGCACTAAAAAGAAGAATAGGCTTTTGAAGAGCACAGTTCTTTTTACAGGATTCAATATCCTCCCCCAAAGAAACAGTAAATATGGAAGACTATTCCCCTAACCTTCCTTAAACCGTAAACCACACCTTCCACCTGGTTTTTGGTCAAAATTCGTTGCTCACTATATAGCCGCCATCTTACATTTAAAAATTTTGAGAAACGGACTTTAAATTCGTGATCAGCGGCCCAAAGAACCCCTTAAACAACACCTTCCACCTGTTTTTTGGTCAAAATTCGGAGCTTACTATATAGCCGCCATCTTGGATTTGAAAATTTTGAAAAATGGACTCCAAATTCGTGATCAGCGGCCCAAAGTACCCCTGTTATGACACCTTCCGCTACATTTTAGGTCAATCTAGACTTTATGGTAGTTAAATATGCATACTGACACAGTGCGTCAAGCGTCGTGCGAGAATGAGCTCTCCCCCTCTTATTTTAAAATTCAATTTGCGGCGCTCACAGAAAATTTTTTCAAAAACTGTTCAACAGATCTCCTCAAAATACCCTAAGGAATCATCAAGCAAAATTTGAGGGAAATCACTTCGGCCAATTTTCGGGAAATAGAAAAAACATTTTGGAGGGACGTCAGCTTTATATATATAATAAATTGCTGTCTCAGTTTATGAAAATTATATTATTTTCAGTCTATCGCCATAGAAGCTTGAATTGCTTTTGAAAAATTGTCAAACTGGTTGAGCTGATTCGATTTGTGGTCTAAGGCATTTTCTAAAAAAACGGGTTTGCTGTTCGACTTGTGGTACAGAAATTCGGTGGTTTGGAGCAGTTTCCGGTCTGTAATTCGGTTCCAAGCCCTGGTTCTATTACGAGGACAAGGTGAATCCTTATCATGTGCACAGGATCTTTGATTAGGCTGCTACGCTTGTTGCCTTTTCTGAGCATTTAACATGGGAGGCATGACCTTGTTTAGCATTAGCATGGTATTGGTAGCAGAGGCGTAGCGTGCACTTTGTCCATTTAAACCCATGGAAAAGATCGAACTATTGGGTGTTCGGTGAACACCTTCGCATTCGACCTTTTAGATGGATTTAAATGGACACAATACAACGTTGCCAAATTGCACGCTACGCCACTGGGTACAAGCTGTCAGTGGCTGTACCTAGTTGAGATGTCAGAATGTTGCATACATTGGGTCCATTTGGATTGATCCACCAAGATATGAATATGTCATGAATGGTGCTTGACATATGGCGTCCACTTCAGGGCACCGTAGAGTTTGAACCTCAACAAATCGGTGCTTTTAAATATGCCTTCTTTTTTGTTTCAGTACTTCTCTCTCCCTCCTGTCGTAGCTCCCTTGAAATGCTGCATTTTACCCCTAAGTGGTAATGCTGAATTTAGACCACTAATAAAGAAATTATGTAAGTCTGCTTCTTTACATCCAAAGTTTTGCAAAAATGAAGAAATATTTTTTCTCTAGAAATCTCATCTTTATACCGTGAATTTTTGAAGTTATTGACAGTTAAGATAAATTCTGTGAAAGCGACTGTCTAATGCACAAAAGATTCGTGAAATCGCTAGTCTGCAGCATGATGTCAGCATTTTCTTCTCTCTCATTATTAATGTTTTAATCATCTTCTATTTACTTGATTTGTCAATTTGCTATTATTTTAGAAAATGGTGTGAAGTCGTATTTGTGAAATTTCAAGTTTCATTGAATAAAAAAACATAGCTTTTGGAGTTTTTTCATTCTGCTCTAGTTTCAACATCAATCTTACCATACTCTTAAGGAGATAATGTTGAAAATGCAAACTAGTTCCTCAATTCTGGTTCATAAAGTAGGAAGTCATACCTTTGAATTGGCTTCCTAGGTTAGAAAAAGATGCCATTAGCCATTGCCTTTACATTCACCTAAGGGTGAATTTTTGTCTACATCCATTATACCTCGATAGCATTCAAATAATTATGGAATTCATTTTTATTGCAGCTTTGGAACTTTCAAAACAAAATGTTTCTTATAAAGTGGATGATTCTGCCGGTTCTATTGGTCGTCGTTATGCAAGAACAGATGAAATTGCAATCCCATTCAGTGTAACTGTTGACTTTGATTCACTTGTTGCTCCAGAAACTGTGACCTTGAGACATCGGGACACCACTCACCAACTTAGGATACCGGTAAGTGTCAGTCTCTAGCCAACTCACAACAATCGCATTTAAACCTCAGAAGACGAAATTTTTTTATGAATGATGATCCAGTCGCAACCAAAAAGTCAGTTTTGTATGAGTATTTCCGAAGTCTCAAAAAATTTGATACTGTTCTGAAATTAGTCAAACTGTCTGATAAATGTTTTGTAAGAAAATCCTCTTTCTTTCTTCTCCTTTTTACAAGCATCAGGTAATGAGGGAAGAATATAGATGGAAGATTTTACCACATACCACTGCTCTACTAACTACAACAGTACCCACATGAAACAAGCTGTATCTATCTAGAAATCTGACAGCAATGTGTCATTTTTTACTGCTGGGCTCATAATCTCATATACCTGTCACTATCAAAAGATTACCTACTTTCTTTTAGATGATGGACTAGTTGTGCACCTGGTGAATCCTACTAACTGAATTTTAGGCAGCACTTTTTGCACAGCGTTCTACATTTTCAATTTTTAGAATTTTTGGCCCATTGGTCTCTAGAATGTTGTGATGAACTGGAACCGGATTATGTTACGGCTTGATGGTCCTCCGAAAGATGTTGGATGGTGCGTAGGTAAGTATGGTTGCCTGTGGTTTAACCCCCCGTCAGTGCTCACTGATCATCTGTGTGCGGGACCGCGAGGACGTAACATTTTTTGGTCCCTGGACTGAGATCATGCATTGATTTATTTCTATTTTGCTTTTTACTTGTAGGTTGTGGCCATTCCAGAATCCATTAGTGATTTAGCAAGCCAGAAAAGAACATGGGAAGACCTTGAGAAAATTTATCCAAAGTTTGAGCAACAAGAAGCTACCAAAGTTGCTGCCTCATGAACCTCTCCTCAAATAAAAGTCCAATAAGTTTTGCATTTAATCCTTGCTTATAAAACTGTACATTTTTCATAGAATAAGCTTGAAAAAAAAAAAAAATATTAAAAATATATTAATTTAATAAATGATTATTTTTTATTTACTGTGTCTTTAGTTACTTTCAATCAAGTATCTGTTTTAAATATCCTTGATCATAGAGTCAATTTACTGAACTGCTTTGCAATTCTATTTTGTTTTCACTATGCTCATAATCTTTTGAACAGCCTGTTTTAGTTGAACAATATATCGTATCGATTACTGTCCGAGGGCCTCTGGTTCCAAACAAACTCTGATTCAATGCATTTTCCCCATAAGCGTATTTTTAAACAGAAATTTAGGGTATCAAATCAAATAATTAATGCGACCTTTTTGCGATTATGAACTCTACGTCCTCAAAAATGCTTAATTATGCCTGGTTCCTCGGCTAAAACTGCCGAAATCAACAAGATATTATAGATATTAAACGATGAATTTGGAGGTTGGAATCACCCCAATGTTATTGTTATTGTTGCAGAATTGGCGGAATATCGGACGATTCCAACCTCCAAATGCACCGTTTAATCTGTAATATCTTGTTGATTGCGGCAGTTTTAGCTGTGGAACCAGTCATAATTAAGCATTTTCGAGGACGTAGAATACATAATTGCAAACAGTTTGCAATAACTGTTTGATTAATAGCCTAAATTTCTGTTCAAAAGTTCGCTTATGGGGTAATTACATTGAACCAGAGTTTGTTTGGAACCAGAGGCCCTCCAACGGCAATTGATACGATATATCGCTCTACTAAAACAGTCTATTAAAGATTTGCCTATAAATGAAAGACAAAAATTTCAGAATCTCAATATGTGAGACAGTTTATTGAAAAATATTTAGAAAACCAAAATCAACGGCATGAATAATACTTTTTACAACTTGAGGAGTCTACAATTAAAAATTGGCTAACCATACAAACCTATCAGATTAAAACTAAACGATAGCAACCTAAATATAATGAAAAATTTTTTAATACAAATTGTGAAAGCTCAAAAGAATTTAACAAAAAGAAAAAAAAGGAATAAATTTTAATGAGTCCTGAAGATTAGGGTCACTTTCTACGATCACCGTCATCAAATACTCTTAGCCATCAAATGTATGCTCAAAAGGTCGTGAACTATTCACATTTTTTTCAAACAAAATTAAATAGGTAAATTATGGGAGAGTTCTTTCCCAAATTTTTCAGTCATTTTTTATGAAAAAAAAAAAAGAAAAAAAAAATGAAAATGAAAAAAGCTCAGAGACACATTAATGGGTTTAAGAAAAAGTTCTACTTGATCCTTTATCGAAACTAAACTAATAACAATTCCCTAATCATTTAAACAAAAAATAACGTGAAGATGATGATCGGAGGGGTGGTTATAGATGCTCGATTCAAGGATCATTCATAATCACCCTATATGCTGAAAGCAATAACAAAGATGATTCGGTACAAATATAAAATTATGATTGTACCTAGATAGTTCATTCCAAATTTGTAGGTTTACAAAAATTAAATTAATTTTAAAGATGGGGGAAAAAAATTGATAACTGAAAAAATCCTAGAAGTAAAAAATAAATAACAATAATTTAGAAGCGATTTTTGTAAAAGAAGAAACCTACTCCTTTCTTTCATAAAAATGATCAATACATGATGATGAAAACCAAAAACCATACTGAAGTAAGATGAAACTAAAATTTGGAAGGAGAAAAAAAATAATCAACATGATCAATGATTAAAACTAGACAGTACAGTAAAAGCTATGATTTTGAGACCAAGAAAATATCAAAAATATTAAAAAAGTACTGGGTATTACTCTAGAGGCAAACGAACAAAACAAGAGGGGCACAAAACTTATAAATAAAGTGATATTATTGCATTGATCTCATTGTCTCTTGATCTTTATATTTTGCTCAATATTTCATTCTTCTTTTGATTCGTTTGCAAGGATTTTTTGCGTAGCATTAAATCAGTCGTTGTTACTTAAACTGGCAACTTCAGAAAAGTCTAATCAGGAAAGAAAAAATTACAATGTGCAAAAATTTTGATTTCAGTTAGTCGTTGAGTCAAAACCAATTGATTTTGAGAACTTCCGCCCGATTGAGGCCCATGAGGAGAAGGGTAAAGATCCAGATCTTCCATTGGGGCATAAATGTCAAAGTTGCCGCAGGCGTAGTTACATCTAGCTACACCGCTGATCATTACTATTTTCCCTCTGAGTTGATCGAATTACTTTGGGCTTGATGACAAAACGACTAGGATATACTTTGTCACTCTCAAAATAGTCTCAAAAGGAGTACAAAATAGCAGTCCTTTATCAAAGTCAAAGAGAGAAACGAAAACAAACAAAAATTTCAAATCTTGAATCATTGAAACAATCTAGGACTATATTCTTAAAACTTTTAGAGAACAAGTAGAGATTATTACGACTATTTCTCCTTCTAATATCTTCCATACTTTTTTTATCGCTTAAAGGAATCATTTTCACTCAGAACTATGATACACGTAAAAACAATATTGGAGGGTAACTATCCAGAGCTGTTACATGAAAATTTATTTTATTAAATTTTTAATTTAATCGTTAAAAATAATGATTTATCACAGTCACTAACAAAGGGGATTACAAATTTTGAAAACTACAATAACTTCTTCTCAAAGAGAAAGGATCAGTTGTTCAAAATTATCTTTCAGAAAAGTCAACAACAAACTAAGATTATGATAACTTTTTAAGTTTCATATCAGTTATAAAACTGGAAGCAGATGAACATGAAGAAGACTTTACACTTAAGAGAATTGAAAAAACAAACCTCACTTAAAACTAGAATACAAGGACTTTGTGCCTTACAGAAGCTGTTAAGAAATCGGATGATTTTTGAATGCTGCAAAGTTGCGTTAGCAAATAAAAACCAAGCAGACATTTTCTGCTTCTCTCTTTTTATCACAGAAAGCAGCCAAGATTTCTCTAGAAAATGCACTGTGATGCTAGAGGATGATATACATATAATGATGTGATTTGAATACTTAAAATTCAAAATGGTAGGAATGTGAACTCTTAGGGCCCAGTTTTCTAAAGAATTTGCGCACTATGCATTACAAAGTCCTCCTCAAACAACAAAAAATCATTGATATACTACGCACAGAAATCAAAGGAAACAAATTATTCAGTAAAATAAAAAAAAAATTAAATTAAAATCATGTACCAGCACATTGAAACGGAGGATAACAAGATCCCAACTGAGCATGACAGGCGTCTTAACCATTTTGGATCGAGACCAAACATGGAAATGATACTTCTGATAACATGATCATTTTGTCACTGTGCAGAACGAGTATTTTCGGAGTTTATGCCAACAGTTTGTTGCTGAACTAATTGTGTAACAAATTTTAATTGCGAGCTCTTGTTAAAAGAGTTCTGCAGGCCGATCACTTACTTTTGAATTAAACCAATAGTTGAGACTGTCAATGAGTAACGCTAAAGGTTGAGCAATGAAAGACTTGCCCATTCCTGCAGTAAATATCATTAAGTTTCCCAAGAGTTATAGCTTTATAAAGGCTACTTTTGGGGTAGCTGTTAAAAAAATAGGCGATTAAACTACGATTAGCTATGCCGGAGTCATACAATGGATCTGTTCCAAACTTTTGCTACAGTACTATGAAGGGTGATGCTTCTACAATATCGAGTGAAAAGCATATTGAAAGCTTTGAAACGTCTTAAAATTAAGAAATTTATTTCAAAAAATTCCAAGATGGTGGTTGAATGAATGAGTCACAATGGGGGAGTCCTATCGAATCGCAATATTCAATACTGAGAAAAGTGATTCAACATAAAGAAAACTGCAATTAGATGGGACTCTCCCATTGAGACCCACTCATTCGACCGCCATATTTGAATTTTGTAAACGTATTCATTGAGTTTGTGAGTGGATTTTGAAACTATACAGAGCTTTCAATGTGATTTTCACGCAATTTAAGATGGGAATCAACCCTCCATAGCGCTGTACAGCGTTATGGAGGGTTGATTCCTTGGGTTGTTACAAAGCAAAAGTTTGCAACAGATTAGTTCATGACCAATTTCGTCACTTACAGAAAGCTTTATTGATCAGTTTATCCCAAAAGTAAATGATTAGCCTGCTGGCATCTTGCCAAGGTTTCTAAAATTGATTCACTATCTATTGTTTATTTTCTTTTGAACAAAGTACTCCTTTCATTGGACAGATGATCAGCTTAGATTGTCACAGATTTGGACAAAAAGTCAAGATAAATAATACAAATTATTAGTGCCTAAGATCTACTTCATAATTTGAGAAGTTCTGATAAGAGATGCAGGAAAGAAAACATAAAGGATCTGGGGATAGATCAGTGGCAGCTCATACCATTTGGCAACCACGCTCTTTTACCATTTAAACCTATGCTAAAATATCACTTTCTTGGGAATTCAATGAACCTTTTGAAGATCGATTATTTTATATAGATTTGAATGGAGAGAATCTGTTCTTGCCACATTGCACGAGCCGCAATAAAGATAGATTTTGGACAAAAATGAAAAATGTCCACAGTGCGTACTTAAAAACACAACCGCAATTTTAAATCTATGCACCGACAAAAGAAACAGTAGGAACTTGAAAAGAAGAGCTCTGAGCACATGATCCACCGCATTGAATCATGTTCTCTGATGTTTTAATCTCTAATTTTATTTCTGTAGTCATAGAACTTTCATCATTTGTATTTGAAGTATTACTATCATTTGGCTGACCAGAGGAACTGGCCATAAAATTGAACGCATCCACAATCCTTGAGATACTTCGTCGGAAAGAATTCCGCTTCGGAGTTTCCTTCAATTTTTCTTCGGGTATATCATTGACGCTTTTACTACGATTAGTCATTGACAAACTGGCAGTTGAGCTTGCTACTGGTTCATCAGAAAGTAAGGTTGTATCATCGAATAAAGTGCTTTCTTCCGTCAAAGTTTCATTTGCAGTATTTTCATCAAAGGGACGAAGTCCAAAAATACTTTTGACAGTTTGCGCACATTTTGATAGGCTCCTGCGAAATAAACTCTTTCTCTCAAGCTCTTCATTTAGGTTTTCATCAGCTTCATCATCACTGAATTGATCCTGCGTTGAGTGGTAGCTCCAAGTTCTTGTTGAACCGGACATGGTTGTCGAAACAGTCGATGCTCGTTCAGACTCCTCACCATCGGACACTTCAGAACCAGACACTTCTGCATTAGAAGCTTCTGAGCCAGACACTTCAGCTTCCAGCTCATCAAGTTTGATTTTTGCACGCATAATTACGTCTTCTGCCTCCGGAACAACGAAAGCATCTTGACGGCTGAGCGGGGCAAAAAAGAGGATGGAATTTTTATCATAAATTTCCACCATCGGGTACGCACTTAGATTATGTTTCTGCAACAAAAGACAAAAAAATTTGATGCAGCTCATTAACCCTGCAAATGATGGGGAAAAGGTACAAAAATACTGTCGAGAATAAGATAAATCCATTGGGAAATTAATGAACGTACTGAACAGTGAATTTGAATTTAAACACCAAGGCTGAAGAGAAACAAAAAAGCTCACGGTGTTGGATCGTTTTAGGGGTTTCTCACTAAAGGTAGGTCAGAGAAAAGATCTGAGAGCCCATCCCCAAAACTGTCAAGAAGTCCTTCCAATTTGCAGTTTTAAAGTTAAAAGAGGAGGGAAATGTTAAGACCTTTGCTTCAGAGTGAAATAAAAATTGATGAAAAGAAATGTGAAAAATTATCATAATCCCGTAAAATTTGAGAAAAATCCAGATATGTTGTCACTTCTGATTAAATTAAGAGTATGAGAAGACTAGAAATCATGCGGAAAACCTAAAGCGTATCAAAGAAAATGAAGAAAATAAAGTGAAACATGATGCAGCGACTTGAAGCATATACAAATGATACACTGCGATTCGTGACTAGCAAATTTATCTGTAATACTGGGCCCATTACCTCAAGTCTGAGCTCCTTGACCTTGGGGCTCCAGGCTCGAATGTGAAACTTGAAATAGCAAGGACTACATTCAGCCAGCCCGAGTCTTTCAATTGTCTCTCAGCAGAGGGCAGTTTTTCAATCTATTTATTTCCTAATTTCAATGGCAGCAAAGGATTATGAGCAAACAAAAAAATTCTGGTGGTATGGGTTTCGAATAAATTTTTCTTATCTTCTAAAGGAATTCTATCGGAGCCATCAACAAGAAGGTAACAACTGTCAAAATCTAATTTTCAGCAATTATCAGGCTACTTTATGAGAACCTCTTTTAGGAAACTAATAACTAATGACTAAAATAACTTATGAAATTCCAAAATTTGACTGAATTTGAGTGAGACACTGACAGATCCAGATACTTTTCACTCTCTCTGTTTACACACTTGATCGTGTTTGTTAGTGACTAACACACTGTTGTTGTTGTTTGTGTCGTGACTGATCAGAAGCAGTCATGTGACTTTCATCCCTTCCTTTATCCTTTTCTGACACACAGGTTCAAACGGGTGAAGAGAGAGACAGGCAAACTAAGTACAGTCCGCCCCTATAGTTAGAAGAGGGGAAGAATTGATAAGATAGCTTACCTCACAATAATAGTGAATTTCTGGATATGTTCGATAACAAGCAAGCCACTCTGTTACACGAAACCAAGGTATGGTGGGATAGACTGAAAACACAGCATGTGAAACAGGTGGTGTGGTTACTAAGCGAAAACCAGCTTTGACTAATGTTTTTCGTTTGGATGTATCATTGGAAATTTCATCATTTAGAATAACACCACCAGCTGAACCCAAGGGTACCATCTAAAATCAAGTTGAAAAGAAACGAATTATAAAAAATATTAAAACAAACATCTTTCACCAATATGCAGAAAACAGATGTTCTTGGAACATCCTCATAATGCTGAAGAAAGTTTTAATGTAAATCTACCTCTGTTACTTTCTATAGGACCATAGAGTGCTACTTCTGAATACTGTAAGTTTACTGCGCAATTCGCTTTAATTTGTTTCATCTCTTCTTCGCAGCTCTAGCTAACCCTTTCGCTACCACACCCAAGTTATTTGATGTCGTATCTCTATCTCTCCTTGACAGTATAAACTACTCCGAGTCGTTAATAATTGCAGAAAAAAGTTTCACTGAGTGCCTTCAATTAACAGGACGGGCAAAATAAACTCTGTGGAGTAGGAATATTTAAGGTAAATCCTCAGCGACCTGTGGTGAGATTTAAATCTGCTAGATTGCGCTACTGTCACACGTTCTCTGAAACCAAAGATTTACCACCTTTGATCGTCATTTGCGGGAGCTAGAGTCAAATTTTCAAATGTTGGAAGGTTGCGTTCAAGACCATATCCCAAGGAGCATTTGACACCACTCCCGAGCTTTCGACAACCAAATTTTTTGGGTTGGAGGTATGTTCAAGAAATTGCAAGATTGAAGGTATTGATTGAATTCGTACGGAGCCTTCAAACTCGCAATTTCTCGTCTATACTTTCGACCCGAAAAATTGGTTGTGGAAAGCACGGAGTGGTGTCAAAAAGTTCCTTAGGCTTTGATCTTGAACGCAACGTTCCAACATTTTCAAAAAATTGACTCTAGCTCCCGCAAATGCCAATTAAAGGCGGCAAACCTTTAGTTTCAGAGAGCGTGTGACAGTGGTGCAATCTAGCGGATTTGAGTCTTGCAACAGGTCGCTGCGGATTCACCTCAACTACCCACTGAACTTGAGCAAGTTATACCTTTGATTTCTTCAGGTAACCTGAACCTGGTAGGAAAAGGGTAAAATGAAAAAAGGTGTAGGTAGTAAGATTGTCCTTACTTACTTTTACCCTTTCTCACTCTAAAACAAGTATCAAGTGTTAAGTAACCTAACCTAGTTTTGAGGTTTGGTACTTTAATTCTCAGAATTCCGAGGATGACTTCCAACAAACAAGATCTCCGAAGTCCACAATTTGAATTTCTGTTACTTAGCACCTTTTGGTGAGTTTGTAAAATACTAAAACTTCCTCTACAAGTGGCTCAATAGAGGGTTTCAGTAATGGCGGTAGCCGGTGATGAGCGTTCCAAACAAAGACAGTTTGTCTCTCTAACTCGCACGTGACCCCCATGTACTGCCATCTCATTCTAATTTCAAAAATCGTACGTAGAGACATCTTTTGTAAGACAAGGCCCTGTATATGTATTTCGAAACAAGAAACAGATGGGTATACATGGGGGTCATGGGAGAGTGAGTGAGATAGTATGGAATGCTAAGCGAGTTTTATCACAACCGTTTGCGACCAATGAGTGCATTGTTGTGGTTGTTGGATAGCCGTTGCCTTCGCACTAAAACCGTCTATAGCCGCCCAGTAAGCTTAAAATGATTCTCAATAGTACTGAAAGCTCATATGAGTAAGAAAGAGTCATCCGATTCTGAACACATGGTTGAGAAAATCAAACCGTTAACACACTAATGGGAACATAAATCAAGCCTATTGTTCACAGACTCCCCTGTTTAAGTCACCCTCGCTAGGAGAGTAGAGCTCTTTCCAAAAATGGTAAACTGCGCAAAAGACAAGTTTCTTTTTCTGCGCACTGACTTTGGTGAACATAGACACTAAGTTACACATATGGGGCGCAGGGAAGCGAGCTATCAGCAGCCACATTTTGTGAAAAGAGCGCCATAGATCATTCCTTAAGAAACCACTTTGCCAATGTGAAACTCGGGTAACTGTACAGGAGACACAAAAACCGTGCCTAAGGTATATTCCGTGTAATTAAGCATATCAGAAGAAACACTTCCTGCGCTACCGCGCATACCTCGGTAACTACTTTGTAGCAGTGTGCTGCTTACCCTACAGAATGCGTTCCTATCAACAGCTCAATTTCGCCAAAAATATCATAACCACGGTGCTGTTCCTTCCGCGGTAATACCCGACATTTCCTAAAAACTGGGAAGTCGATGGATAAAACTTACATCTGAGGTTGTGTAGTAGAAGAAAATTCTTTTGAGAGGAGGTAAATTCTTTGACATTTCATTTAACTTGCGATTCAGTTCATCCTCAGATTCAGTTGGGGCGGCAAAACAGTAAGCGATGAGAAGCCTTTCGACAGGTGCCTTGCCAATTTCAACGCTGATATTCACTTTCAGCAAATAGCAGATGAACAGCACAAGGAAAGCCAAAGCATAACAAGCAATGGAACAAATTTTGACCCATTGCTGGACCGAGTCCCAATTGAGAATGTACACAACAAGGGGCAGACAGTACACAAGAATGGTAAGTTTTGAGAACATTGTTCAAAGCCGAACGAATAGGCCGAGCATTACCGATCGCGCAGGTTCGAATTAAGGCAAAGCGGGTTTTCACTGAATTTAAGACTCATCTCAAGTCCACGCTAAAAAAATATCCAAGAAAGAGCCTCATTGCCTCGATGCAACTTTCTGTTCCTCAATAAATTTCACAATTCTAAATTCTCAGTCCATTTACGGCGGCTATATCAACCCACGATTGTTTACATACTGAAAGCGATGTTGCCAGATTTTAACAAAAAATAATTTCTCTTATCTCTTATCATCAATTGGGAAGCGCTAGTGTCTCTGTCTGTAATATATACAGGGACTTGATTAGGAAGCGCTAATTTTTAGACGTGTTCAGAGGTCATTGCGTTTGCAATGAAAGTGGGGAAATAACTCCCCATCTGCAATTTAAAATCTTCAATATACTACGGCAATTTACAAGGAGAATAAAAATAAAACTTTCATCTACAATAAAAGTGGAGAGAGTCTATTTTGTGAAGTATCCACCGGTAGCGCTAGTGGTCCTGCAGCTCTTTTTGTAAACAAACAAAATCTTAACCTCACTGTACATCTCTTATCAAATATCCGAAATATTTTCAGGGAAACAAAATTGTTACTGAGTCTTTTTGCCTTGTTTCCTGAAGTTAAATTGTTCTTTCTTGCTGTATTTTGCTAGATTTTTAAGTGTAGTTTAACTTAGACACCAATTTTTCCTGATATTCATGTGAAGTTCATTTTTCATTCCGTGTTTATCTTTCTCACCATCGCTGTGTTTATGTATTACTAAAAATACATCATTCCTCACGCCAGTTTTACTGCCCCAAGTCGTCGTTGCATCCCATTCGAAAGCGACGGTTGTATATTCAATTTGAACTTTTTTCCCTCCGCTAAAAAATGGGTACAGAACTTGATAGATGTTTCATTAATCTTCCCAACAGTTTTTTGTGTCCTTCCAGTTCAATCCTAAGAAGCGCTGATACAATTTGTCTAAATGGCAACAGATGGAAATGAATCATCAAGCTCCAGTGGTTCCAACACTCTAACTGATTCGGATCTTACACATGGATGTAGAGGGTCGAAGATTTCCTCAGTAAAGAAAATGGCTCGTCGAAAACGTGAAAGTTTCCAGCGTCGTGCAGCAGCGATTCGTTTTTTGACAGGCATCACTCTCGATGGATCAGACTCGCAGCCATTGGTAACTGGGCAATCAAAAAAAGAGTGTGTGTATGATGAGGACATTGAAACTTCAGAGGATGAACTGAATGTAGTCATTAGTGAAACGAGTACTGGTGCAATTATTGTTGAACCCCCAACATTGAGGAAACTTGTACGTCAGTTGGGAGCAACACCGCAGGAGTTGAATATTGGAATTAGTTCAAGCTCTAAACTGAGCTGTAGTAGTTTATCAAAAGCTGTCGATTTAGATGCTCATCGAAATTTTCATACCACCAGTTTTAGAGAAAGGTGGGAGCTCAGTTCTTTGTCTATGTGTTTTCTTGATTTCCTTTCATGATCTCATTGAATTTATTTCTTACAGATTCTCCAAAAGTCGATCATATTGAGCTAGTTTTGCTTAGAATCTGTGGTTTGTCTCCTTTTCAAATCTCTGAATTTGAACTCTCTTGACAATGCTCCATAGCCAAGATGAGTTCCCATTGATGGAGTATACTGCAAGGGTCATTTGTAAAGTAGGAAAACATTCTATACATCTCAAGAATCAAAAAATATAAATGAAACTTGTTAGAAAAGTATGAATCAACATACTCCCCATTTTCTAACAAGCTATAGTTTTTCAAATTTGGCTCTCAGGTTTACGAGTGATGTTATTTTTTTCACACTTACCTCTTGTGACCGCATGCCCCCCTCCACGGGCACGGGCGGAGCTTCATCCAACGATTAATTTTTTACACCCTGCAAAAGGCCGTAGCAATGATTTGTTCAAATTTTGAAAATAACAGTTAATCACTGCTTATAAGCCGAATCACCATCCACGGAAACTAGTTGCTTATAAAAATTCACCCCAGTTTCATTTTTTATGGTAAGAAAACGGATCACAGCACGCAACTCACATTCGGACTTGTTAATCATTGGGGTATCCAATATTACTAACTCAACACTAAAACAGCTTAATATTATGGTTACAAGGATTGGTTTTTCAAAATTTTCTGGGGGAAGGCTGCGGAACCTCCTCCTTTCTGAGGATGCTCTCCCAGACCCCCTACGTAGATCTCTTCAATTATGAGAGGCGGCAAAGATGCTACTTCCTACAAGCGGTAAAAACCTAAATCCAGCCCTGTAGGTCATAGGCCCTTCGCGAGTCATACTGGTGAGCTTGCCTGGTTTGCTCAAAGTTCCTCGGATTTTTGATGGTATTGATTTTTATTATTTGAGCTGTTGAAATTTTAAGTACCCATGTTTCTCTGAATAATTTTACAAAATGCGTTTTACATGTTTTTCCTACAGAGTCAACACTGTTGGTGGTGAGGGTGCACCAGGCCGGCGAAAAATTCTTGGATTCCGCAAAAAAGGTGTTCCTCATCAAGCCTCTATCTCCGATGATCGCTCTGGTCTCTATCCTTTTAGCAGTAGTGAAAGTTTAGGCTCTGGAGGATTAGGTAAGAAAAACTTATGTAAAAATTCAGACCAGATCTGACATGGTGGATAAAACAAAGTATGATCAAGGATTTTACCTCAATAAATGTGCACCCTGATAGAAGGAACCTTAGCTAGTTTTTGGTTAAAATTTAGTTGTTGGTACTACTGCATAAAGAAGGGTTTTTGAAAACAGTTTGCTTCAAAGGATGCCCGAAAATTCAAAAATTGACAATGTACGAAAATTTCAAAGCTCTCTGAGACAGGAAAAACATTAGTCACTGGAAAAAAGGTTGTTTCATCGTCCACAAGGAATGAGCTGCGAAAGATTTACCTTCATTTTTCAGGAATCACAGAGCTATTCGCGGGGAGTCTAAAAATGTCCGGTTTTTTATTTTAGCCCCCTTCAAACCAGGGGGTGGGGGGTCGCACGTACTACGGTTTTTCATCCATAACTTTTGAACGATTAAAGATGGCTAAAAATAACATATTTATTAATGGAAGGTCTTTAAATTCCTATCTACTAATGTGTATCATGTTGAAAAAAATTTGAATCTCAGTTGAGTCATTACCTTTACAAAATGTTGAAAATTCCAAAAAATAAGATTTTTGACATTTTCTCAAATTCGGATCAATCAGAGAGGAAAACCAAAATCTGCGCAAAAGGAAGCTTTGTCTTTCCTAGTTAAAACAAGTCCAAGATCAACTTCGGGAAGTTATTCATCTTTGAATTATGAATTTTTTAAGTGTCAAAAATTGCTATTTTGGCGTTCTCAGCCGTAGCGACGAGACTGGAAAAAATCATTTTGAAGAAAATTAGTTTGAGGGGTTTTTTAGGTCGCAAAGTTCAATTCTGCCGTCAGAACTCTATCTGCTCGACAGCCCTCTTGGATTTCAAAATTCTTTAAGTATGAATTCTGCTACCTATGAAACCTATAAAATTCTGCAATACCAATTTTCATCGAATTTTGTTGACTACATGCGGAGAAATGATTTTTTCCGGCCTCGCCGCTACTGCTGAGAACGCCAACATAGCGATTTTTGGTACTTTAGAAATTCATAACTCAGAGACGAATAACTTCCCGAAGTTGATATTGGACTTAATTTAACTGGGAAAGAAAAAGCTTTCTTTTGCGCAGATTTTGGTTTCCCTTTCTGCGCCGAATTTGAGAAATTGTCAAAAATCTTATTTTTTGAAATTTTAAAAATTTGGAAAAGGTAATAACTCAACTGAAATTCAAATTATTTTGAACATGATACACATTAGTCGATAGGACTTTAAAAGACCTTTCACTAAGAAACAAAGTTATTTTTGCTACCTTTAATCGTTCAAAAGTTATGGTTGAAAAACTGTTTCACCTTTGACCCCCCCGCCCTTCGGTTGTAAGGGGCTAACACAAAAGACCGGGCATTTTTAGACTCTCTGCAAATAGCTCTATAATTCCTGAAAAATGACGGAAAATCATTCACAACCCATTCCTTATGGACGATGAACCTCTTTAAACTTTGTCGAAGTAAAAAAACTAATGTAAACTCATGCTAAAAAGTAGTTTTGAGATGTATCTAATGTGCAGGAAATCACAATTGAACAAAGTTTCATAAATTCTGTGCGTATGAGAAAACATTTGGAGCATAAACAAAAATTTTAAATTTTTCTCAAGTTTTTTTTATTGAAGCAAGTTAAGAGCCCTTTTTTCAGACTGTGTCACAATAATATTTCGTCACTTACAACTTTTCAACTTGATTGTTACATGAGCCATGGTGTTGTCAAGCATTAGAAAGTAAAATAATTGCTAATATTTTTTCCTAGAAAAATTACCATGTCCTTATAAGCGTTGATTTCTCATGTCAAACCTTTGTCAATCAGCCTGTCTCTAGAACTTCTTTTCCTGTTTCAGTAAGAAATAAAAGCGCAACAATATGTGAGGTACCAAGGAAACATGATATTGATGTAGTCAAACTTGAATGGGGAATGAAACTTGACAATCGAAGGTTAATCCTAGTCTCTCCACATAAATTTCCCATTGGAATATTCTCCTCTATACCATTTGATAAAGTCTCTCGGTACGTACTCTCTTTTCTTTGCCATTTGTGACATTATTTATGGTCAACTTAAGTCTGACAATGGCTATGAACTCTCCTAAAAAAGTGGAGTCTGTGCTCTTTAATTTCCTCCGGAATTTTTGGTTTTTTTGTTTTTGAATAATTTTGCTCGTCAAAATTGGTGAGGAGACAAAATTTGTATCCTTTTCTCATGAGTCTTGCTTAAATATTTCCTTGACAACAATAGACAATCTAGTCTTGATCCTGGACCCATTCGACCAATTTCAACACTTACATCTGAAGATGTTTGACCGGCTTTATATCAATAATTTTTCTCATTGGTTGTACTAATCAATTTATGGGTAGAATTTAAAAGCTTAGCAATCGGTAACAGAAAATTGATTTCAGAGATGTCTTCTGTTAGATGGTTTCAGCTAGGACTATGCAATATTGATTTTGGTATTTTGATATTCGTGATTACAGCCTCATGTCAGAAGGAGTGAGACGTGTAAAACTGTCATGGGCAACAAAAGGGAGAAGCCAACTAAACACTGTATAGTACTAATATTAACTATATCGTAGTACTAATGTAGACCATCAAAATGTCAATAGGTACTAACATGAAATTCCTGTATCATAACATCTTCAGGTTACTTTTAGTCTACCACTAATTATCGTTCTCTTTTTCAGACATGAGCCTAGAAGAGATGATCGGAACCGCCGAAGAAACACCTCAAGTAATCGACCGCTCTCTCTTGATAACTTGGATGCTTTTGATATGCTGTGTATTGAGAAATGCATAGAGGGACAGGTAATTAACCTCAATTTATTTAATTTCTCCTATTTCACTGAGAAAAATTTCCTGTGTCCGTAGCAGGGCGTCCGTTTTATACTTACCTAACTGGAAATTCCTTTTGCTGTAACCAGAATTCAGGTTAATGTAACTGGAATTCTGGTTATAATCACTGAATGTCTGGTTGCAGTCACCAGATGTCCGGATCCAGTGACCGGGAGTTGCGCTTAGGTTAGTACTAAACAGACATCTTGTTACGGCAACAGGAAATTTTTCTCAGTGTAGATTTGCTACAACAGACAGGGTGCTTCTCCTTGCGTCTGTATCACCCATATTTGATCATTTTTTATGTTTGGTAAATTGATAATTTTGAAGCATAATTTTTCATAAGTATCGGTGGAGGGGGGGGGGAATCTGTACCCTTTCTAGCTTGAAACTTTTTGTGAAGCATCTTGCAAAGTTACTTCGTAGTGTTGAACCATTACTTGAAAATTACTCAAAAGGTGAGTCAGTGAGTAACTCAAAAAATCGTTTTACTCCAAAAATTTGAACATTTTGTATGTTCGAGAAGTTAAATAATCTGGAGAGATCATTTTTCAAAAGTATTGGAATTATAACAAACTTTCACCCTCCTCAGCATAACGAACAAATGGTTTAGATGGCTGAGCTTAACTAGAATGCGGGTATTTTTAGTATTGGGGTCTAACTATGCCTGCCTGGGAAATGCATCAAAACGCATCGGTTAGCTGTGAGTGGAAACTTTGTGCTTACCAATCACTGATGGATGTGTTTTGATGCATTTCAGAAGCCATTTGCTGATCAGAACCGGATCCTCACAATACATGAGCTCCACTACTACATCTACTATAGCTTTTTCGCCCAAACTCTTCCAATATATTCAAGTATCATGATTGGTATTTTTTGTGTCTCTTAAAGATATTATTTTTGTGTTAAATAGGAAACTTCTTACGCTAAACTTCTGCACCAGACTCGCAAAGATGAAAGTGCACGGTAAGTGAATCAAAATTTGATCTCTTTCATTAATACCTACTGACATGCAAAGAAAGCTTGTTTTGTCTCTATTTGTTCCTGCCACAATTAAAATACCACCCAAGAAAAGTTCCACCGTAGAATCTAGAAAAGAATCGTTCCATAAGAATCTAGAAAATTCCACTTGACGAGTATCTCCTGAAAAGATGCATTTTTATTGGACAATTTGGTGAAACTTGCTTCTCAAGTTGAATTTTAACCTGGGTGTACGTTCAAAATCTGAGGAGATATATATTCAAGATAAGGGACGTAGATTGTCAAGGAATGTGTGTGGCTTAAGGATGTTCAGGATGAGTCCGTGAGAGTTAGTGGCATCAGTTGAGAGCAGTCTACGCAGGATTCCTACTAGCTTTTAATGCCACAATAACACTTTTTCCACTTGAAAAAAAAGTAAGATCGAATTTGCCATAAATTTAGTTTCACTCAGTGAAATATTTACTTGGCAGAGTGGCCAGAGTTATTTTATTTTACAAAAAAAAAAAAAAAAAAAATACAGCATGATCCCATGCTCTGAATGTATACGTATGTTAAAAAAAAAAAAAATCCGAGAGCATACCAGTCCTTGTGTGCTCTTGAGATATCTCCTTTCCTCAGGGTGTCATGCTTGGTGCAGTATCTCTCTTGTTCTCTTTCCTCACAGTGAGGTACCTTGGTAGGTATCTTCCTTCCCTCCTTTTCCCTTTTTGTATTCTCAGTCTAGTTGTTTGCTTTGAAATACAAGCATAACAAACACAATGTTTGGGTGGCTGGACTTTACCACTACTACTACTACTACTATTTGTTCCACAAAAATCTCAAAGAGCTTTTACTGCACTTAATTTTTGCTCTGCCACGATGCTTTAAATTTTAAAGTCAATTTGTGAGTCTGTAAGTGAATTTTGTAATTTTTTAATGTGCTCTTTAAAATTTCTGCTGAATTTTTCTCTGGAATTAGATTCAATCACTTTTAGCAAAAATTAACAAGAGCCCCATTGCATGTAGTTAAATGTTCAAAGCAAAAATTTTTAGTAAGCTTTGTCATCATTATGTAGTTTCATTATTTGTAAATGTGGTTTTTCCCTTTTTTTCATCTTCCAGAGGACGGAAAGGTACAATGTCAGGGTCTGGAAACATAGAGAACTTGAAAGGTATTTACTATTTAATTTCTAATTTCTTAACAAAAGAAGTTGTTACAAGTTTTAAGCCAGCATAAAAGTAGCTTTTGAATTGTGATCTCATTAAAATATCGACCTGTATCAATTTCCTGTTTCAGAGTATGCTACTCAACTCAGAAGTTTTTCTTAGTTTTAGGAATCTCTGGATCAGGAGCTTTCAGTGATGGTTGATGTTTCTTTGAAAAGTTTTCTAAAGCCTCTTAAGGATCTCCTGCTTACATTGCTAAGCAGACACCTCAAAGTTGATCTCATAACCTCCCTTAAGTTCTTAAGTTTACACCTGATGAGGTGAAATCAGTTTCTAAACAATTGAATAACCCTTTGAACAATCTCTGTCTGAGGTTTGTGTAAGCAAATTTTACCAAGTGACCGGATTCGGTTATGGTTTGGTCACTTGGTGGTTGTATGATATGCTTGATTTATTTGTGCGTATAATATTTGTCAGACATGCTTTTTGGGCACTTTGATTGTTATATAATATCATTTCATACTATGTTCATATTTGATAAATGTAATGATATACAAATTAAAATTTTTCCAGTTACAGGAAGAATGGCTGAAGTGGTCAGAGTCCATTCAGAAAAAGATGAAAACGAACGAGCCTTGAGATCATAGACTTATTACTTTAAGTAGTGTTAGTTATAAGATTTACAGCTAATATCTTCTAGACTTCTTCACAAATGAAGAAGTCAATGGAAAAGATCTCAGTAGATCAACCAGTGACTTAAGAGATGTTGAATGTTGACTTCGGTAAAAATAATCAATTGTAATTTACAGTGCGGCGTTTGAGACAGCAAAGAGCTACAAAATAACACTACCGTAAGTTCCCAATCCTAACTTGCGGTAGGAAGTCCTTCCTATTCAGGGTGTCTTGCTTGAAGCGGTATCCCGGTGTGTGTTCCTCATCCCCATACCTTCTTACATGTTCAGGCCTGCAGTTCGCTCTGAAAAATGAGCACAAGAGTTTTCCGATAGCTGGGGCTGCAGGTCTTTCTACTTCTAATTATAATTCTAATTTCATACTATGTTCATAGTTGATAAATGTAATGATATACAAATTAAAATTTTTCCAGTTACAGATTTTTGTAACAGGGTCACCAATTCTAAACCTACCTCGTAAGATTTGTTACAATAAGTGTATAATGTGATCAATTATCATCAAATTCGAAACCAAATATGGCGGACTCCCATTGATTGTACAGACACACAAAGTAACCAGATCCGGCCTCTTAATCAAACATACTTAAAGGGTTTAAGATGCTAAAACGAAGTTCAGTTTAAAATCAATTGTTGTCTAGCCTGCTCGTCCCTAATAATTCCGAATGAACTTAAAAATCCTAAAACTACCTGGAGCATGTATAGTTCAGAATCTCAACCTTAAATCTTGTTGGATCTAAAATCTTGAACAAAACACTAAAGGGAATTAGGAAGTAAAAATTAAGTTTTAATGTTGGGAGGAAAAATTGATAATTACTTAAAGTGTATATGATGTATGCTTTGATTTCCTCCATTCTGGGTAATACATCAATTTCAGAGTTTTCTTTTTTTTGAAAATCTGTCAGCCTGCTTTTCTCTTTGTCGTAGAATGGGACTGTCCATACTTTTATGCACCAAATCTTCTGGATGATCCAGAACTCATTGCTGGGAAACATAGTACGCTCATCACGTTTACCTCTTATTGTACGTCAATAATTGAGTATGTTCGCCCTGAAGACTTGAAGAAAGAACTTAATGACAAATTTAAAGAGAAGTTTCCAGAAATTCAGTTGACACTCAGCAAGCTGAGAAGGTTGTATTTATTCATTAATTTTTTTTTATCTACCTATCTATTTATTTATTTTCCTTTTTTTTTTATTCGGTACCTCCATTCCTTCTTATTTCCTTTTATCATTCTCAGTCCAGTCGTTCGCTGTGAAACATAAGCATAAAGTACACAAGGTTTGAGCATCTGGACTTTACTGCAACTATTTATGACTCGCAAAGTAATGTTGTACAAACGGTTCTACGAGACATTTACTGTCGCAGAGACAGGTTGTGGTTTTTTAATGAGTACGGTCTTCATACCACCTTCAACATCAGCCCCACATATCCCCAGGGAGCAGTTCCTTCGGGGAACTTGCTTGCAGGTTTTTATCAACCTCCGAAAAACTACTTTTTATGAGTCTTTAAGAAGTGTGAAAATAGAGACTGGGTAGACTCCAAAAATCCAAGCCATTTTTAGAGTTATTGGAGTTGAGTTCTAACAGTGTTGTTTTATTTTCTAAAGTGACAATGATTCTTCTGAGTAAGGTAAATAGAGTTAATCATGGAGAGACCCAAAGAGAGTTGAGATCCCTGAAAAACAAAAACAAAAATAAAAAAAGAGAGAGAAAAAAAGTTATGCTGATGCATGGATAGTTTTATATAATTTATTCGCACGGAAAAAACAGTTATAGCATTCATACTCCTTGCATACTTCTTGTTACCTCGTGTACCTGAGGGTGTCTGGCTCTTTCTGTTCTGCTCTCTTTTTTTCCGCTCACAATCAGTCCAGTCGTTTACTGTGAAACACCGATGTAACAAACCACCATGTTTGGACTTCACCACTACTGCTACTACTTATTTATTTACATTATGTAAATGTGTGAGTTCTAGAGGGCCCAAGAGTTGATAAGGAAGAGGACATAATTGATCTAGAAACAATATATATTTTAGAGACCACGCACTATCTATCTTGCCTGTGTTAAAATCAGGTGGCAACTCTTTTTTTTGGGCTGCAACAAAACAAAATCTAACTGACCCTAAATGGACCCTACATTGACTGATGAGCAAAGTTTTTGAGGTCAGTATCCAATGAGAGCAAAGCTTCGTTGGTCATTAGTGAACGCACGGTCCAGTTGGATCAGTGGCACCAATTCAGCGTTGGCTTGGAGGGGGGGGGTGGCAGAGTTGGGGAAAAGTGATAACCTTTTTTCTTTTCTCTTTTTCTCATTGGTTTTTGGATTTGGAACATTAGAAGGCCGCCATGGAATGTGGGGGGGGGGGGGGCAATTGGTACCACTGAGTTGCAGGTTGCTCCCTGTTATTCTGTTAAGTCCCTGAGAAAAATTAGCCACCGCACGATCAGCTATCGCATGGTCTCTCGTACATATTGCCTTTGGACTGATCCCAAGATTTCTCAAAATTCTAGCAGACAATGTTGCCAGAATTATACACTGTTTGTAAACTTGAGTATGTGAGTTGTACCAAGGAAAGGAAGCGAAGACTAAGCTTCAAAGGACCATGCTCTTGAGATTGTTCCTCTTTCCTCAGCGTGTCCTGCTTGGTGTGGTGTCCCTTTTGTCTTCTTTCCTAATTTTTAAGTACTGTCGTTGTGTCGTATTTAACTTTATCCCTCTGTTTTCACTTTCTTTATTCTCAGCTAAGTTGTTCGTTTTTGCCCTTGGATTATGTAATAATCGGCTTTCTTTTTTATTTTGTCTAGTTTGAAACGGGACATGCGGAAATCAGTGAAACAAGATGCGGCAGAACTACTGACAGTAGCTCAAGCATATGTTTATTTTGAGAAACTAATTCTTAGAGGTCGTGTGAACAAGGAAAATCGAAAGCTCTGCGCAGCTGCTTCTGTGTTGCTCTCGGCAAAATTGAATGATGTCAAGGGAGAAAATCTCAAACAGTTAATGGAGGTTTGTTTCCTTAATTTAAGCAGGTCTCTGTTCAGGGGTAGGCTGATAAAAAAATTTGCCCATCCCTACAGCCTACTCATTTACTCATATCTGGAGTGTAAAATTTTTAAGGATATCTACTATGAACCAGAATCTAGTTCATGGTTGTCTTCCTGATTTTGACAATTTCTCTCCTTTGAGACTGAAAGCTGCATCTTGGTAGGGCTGCCCATCTTCACTTTTCTGGCACCCATGCCATGGGCAGCTCAAAATTTGATGCTCCTATTCAGATGTCACTTGTGAACGGGTGGTCTTGGGGTCTCTTCCTGGGAAATATTGAAGACTTAAACACACCTTAGGAAGCAGCTTATAGCTCATAGTATTATGAAAATTGCAATAAACATTACTTGAGAATTGTTTTTATGAGAAAACAGTTCAATTTTTGGATGGGAAGGAATAGATGAAAAAGATGTTTGCATTGTGGTGGAGCTAAGTACAGTGAAAACCGCTTGTCTCGGATCGGCTCGGGACCAGCCGAAAAATCCGAGACAAGCGGTTTTCCGAGAAAAACGGTTTTTTGCTCCTGATGTCCTAAATCGCGATAATTGCGGTCGATTTTCGTGTTATCTCGCTAAAAGTGTCTCACCCTCTATCCACGTATATTTTTCGTTATCAGAAACGGCTTATCTTGTTACCAAGCTTAAAAGCGGTGCCATTGGGGGGAGGAGACGGCTTCTACCCCCCCCCCCCCCCCCCCGCCTCACAATGAAAAAAAAAGTCATCGCTGTGCCCCTCTCCGCGAAAATCGGTGAAATGGCGCAGCTGGAATTTTATTGAAACTTTGATTTTGCCAAAGCGGTGTTACACACAAACATCCGCGAAATAAGTGCGAGACACACACGGCGGTTCATTATGATGAAGAGCAGTAACTATTTGTCGGCATGGTTGTTGAATGATCTAAAGATCTGGGACCAAATAAATGTTACGGCTTGGCGCCCCCCCCCCCAACAAAATACGTTGGACAGTGAGTATGAGTGAGAGTAAATACTTGAGAGGGGTTAAACCCCCCGTAAATGCTCACCAGCCGGCGCGGCAGCCTGTCATGTCAAGCTTCAGCATTATTTAGTCCCTGCAATCCGACGCGACGAGTAGGCGCCACCGACCGCACCGCATCGCTATCGCTACGCCACGAATTGCACTGCCTGAGGGTATGCACGCGTCTGCCGATGCAGACTGTTGGTCTGAGAATCGCGCTTATCTCGCCGACAGGCAACAACTACCCCGCGCACTCCCGCAACCTGTAAGATCTTAATCTCTGATAGACGATCATGGCGATGTGTGAAATGAGCCCTAACGAAACTTTCGTGCGACTTCGCGGCAGAGAGTGGCACTCTTCACCGCGCCGATGAAGCTAATTCAGCTGATTCATGATAAAAAAATGGAAGGAGACCAGCTAAACATGTTCGGGAGGTAAACTGGAGGGAGAAATGAAGGAAAAAGAAAAAAGTTTCGTAAAAATCCGAGACGTACGGGATTTTTTATGCTTTGGGACCGGAGAAATTTCCGAGACAAGCGGTTTTCCGAGAAACGCGGTTTCCGGCTAACGCGGGATTTTTTTCTATTGTTCTTATGGACGGAACAACGGGACCGGCCGAAAAATACGAGATAGGCGGTTTTCCGGCTAACGCGGTGTCCGAGACAAGCGGTTTTCACTGTAATTTGTCAAAATTTCTGTTTGAAGATAAAAGAGAATACAAGCAAATCATAGATTGAATTTTGAAAGTCACGCTTAAAAATTAGATGTGTTTTCAATCACAGGTTCAAGAGCACAAAAATCGATTTACTGCAGTTTTTAATGAAGCAAATGTTTTACCAAATCCATTTAAAAGTGTTAACATTTTTTGTAAAACACCAGCATAATAAATTATAGTGTTTGGGTGGCTGAACTACGTACGGTTCTCTTTTTTTGTTTGCAGCTTTACTTTGTCTCCTTTCCATTGTTATGATTTGCGTCAGTTGATTTTGTTCATTAATTTTGTCTATATACTCTAGTTTTACCTTTTTCTTTTTACCTGGGGGGTGGGGGAGGGGGGGGGGTGGTTGGTGGCGGAAGCTATGAAATTTGAAGCGCTACAGGAAAAATTTGTGGGCTATTTTTCTGTGGAAAAACTGCAATTAATCTTGTTTGGGGGGGGGGGCTACACTGTGCTTTTGTTTTCGTCATTTATTTTTACTGACTCAAAATATTTATCACTAAAAATCACATATTTAAACCGATCTGTATCAGTTTTCTCTTCTTTTTTTTTCCAGAGAATGGAGAGCGTCTTTCGATTGACAAGAAAAGATATCATTACTAGTGAATTTGCTGTTTTAGTTGCCCTGGAATTTGGCCTCTTTGTTCCAGTATCGCAGATAATGCCTCATTACCAACGATTGATGCTCAATGAAACTTGACAATCCATAACGCTTGTAATTTGTAATATTTATGAGCCTTAGCCCCCTTTATATTTTCTGCTCCTATCAATAATTGCTTGAAAACTCGTGCATAGTTTCTATGATTTTCATTGTTATTGAAAAACTTTAAAGATTAACGTTTAAGGTAATCTCAGGGAATTTAAAATATACTTGTAATTGTTGAATTGACTCACTTTAAAATGCCCAATTGCCCAACATCTACTTTTACTTGGGGTTGCCATTTGAAAATCTTGAATTCGGGGGGCACCTTCTGAAACCTATGAGTACGTCAAAAAGTCGTGCCCAATTAGGTAAAAACATCCCCAACTTTAGAATCCAACCTTTCAAAAATTAGATGATAGAGAAAAGGATACTTTTGCTGCACCCTGAGTGTCATTCAAAACATCTTTTTATCACTACATCAAAACTTGTCGCATTCCCTGCACTTGAAATGTTGGAGAGGCTACCTATTAGCAAGTGCTTGGAAAGTTTGTTTTTAGTTCATGTATGGAGGGGCGGACTGGCAGGCGGGACTACCAGTACTTTCCCTGGTGGGCAGGTTGGTCAAAAAGGCCGATCGGCTTGTTTAAAAAAAAAAAAATTAAACCTGCGGCTGTCGAGCCAAAAATGAACAACATTGGCCACTGAGGGCCAAATAAAATATGAGCACGGAGTACTTATATTTCACAACTTAACATTTTCAGCGCTTTTTGGGAAAGTTCAAGCAGTTACGGCCATTTTTGCTCGAAAACTGGGCCGCAATGCACTTAAGTATAAGTATATCCTATTATGCGGCCTTCAAGGTCGGGGCGGCGGTGGCCCCGAGGGCCTAATAAAGAGTTAGCAAGTTTGATTTTTCTCAAAAAGCGGGGGTGGGGTGGGGTGGGGGTGTTCCCCCCACACCCCCCATTGGGAATATAAGTTGAGGGCCGGTACCACCGAAATTTTCCCGGTAACTTTTCTGACCCCAGTCGGCCCCTGCATGTATGTATCACATTTTAAAGAGCTTTCATAATCGTTAACTCTTTTTGAACCAATACTTTGTATAAGAATTAAATTTTAATGTAGAAAAACTACCTATTTAGGCACCATGGGTATTGGACACTTTAGAATGAGCAGCTTTGCTCAAAAATTCGTTTTTAAATAATCATTTGTTATTTTGTTAATTTGTTACAATGTTGTTGCGTGCAAGCGGACAATGTTGCAATAAGTCCTTTTAAACCTATGAAAAAGATCTAACCACATGGAGAGCACCCTCAGATTCGACCTCTTGCATGGATTTTATTGGATAAAATGCAACGTTTTCAGATTGCACTCTTCTTCACCACTGATTTATTTTAACACTTTTTATAAAAGTAGAAGCACGCTATAGGAATCAGATGAAGTCTTAAAATTCTAGTCAACTGAAAAAATTTTAAATTTCTTTGGAAAAAGATCTTCTCGTGAAAAGAGGCCTTTCTGTGTTTGTTCTAGTGTGAATTTTTTTTAAATTTTAGAATCAAAAAAGTGTTAAATCTCACTTGAACTTTTGTGTAAAAATAGATAAGGATAGAAAAAGTTGTGATTTCTCATTACTCTTAGCTGTGTGTAAAAAACTGTTTCGGAAAAACAATATTGTTGAACAAATAAAATGAATGATGTTGATTCAAATCTTGACGACTAATATCTCCTTGGGGTGTTTAAATTTAGAATGTATATTTTGAAGAAAATATCTGGAGTCTCATTCGTTGCATTTATTTGCTTTGTTACTCAACCGGTGAAAAGCTTTGTAACTGTAGCCAAAATCCAGGAGGAAAACAACAGTTTTGCACTACCCGCCTGTTTTTTTCATTTTGTGATTTGCCTTGTGCAGTCCTTTCACATGAAACCAAGTACACAACTTCTCATGAATGTAACATGAGCTTCTTATAATTAAACTAAGGGTTTCTGCAGATTTTATTGCACTGACAGATTCCACGAACCTTAAAATATGTTTACGATGCAACAACATTTTTGAAACATCATGCATGAATTTACAATGACAGTTATATCCAAAGAAGTCTTGTGTTTTGTCTTTGTCTCACTCACAGTTTTTTGTGGACATAGAATTCTAGGATATAGACTCATCAACGCCATGACACCATGTGTCATACCTCTAGAAAGGAGACAAGGAAAGGTTAGGATGTTCCTTCTTGAATGTCATGGTGGAAATACACCCATAAGAGACTGGGAATAAGACAAGGACAAAACATGCGGTATTTCGTTTGACATAATTGTGATTGATATAAGTAAATAAGTTCGCTTGTGATCTTTCAAGAATTAAGTTGATGTGAAAAGATAATTTAAGTTAAGAGGACTCCAATAGTAGTAAAATTTGAGAGAACTGGTTGATTACTAGCATAAATTTGCATTAAAAAATGCCTCCCGGCAGGCCGGTAAGACGAAGTAGATTCCATGCTTGGTTAAATCATTTTTTCACAAATTTAAATATAGGTTATCATTTTTGTTGAATTTTTCTCTGAATTTTTCTTTTTTATTTAATCAGCTGCTCAAAATCCAAATATTATTGTGAAAAAGATTATATTACCAATAGAGAAATGTGTAATCTTTACAATGCAAGTGAGAAATAAAAGCTAGGTTATATAAGTTTTTCACAAATTTCAATAAATAGGTTATGTTATGATTTTCTTTGAATTATTCAATTTTCTTTTTTTTTATCAGCTGTTCAACATTTAAATAAAAATGACCATGAGAAAAAGATTATAGTACAAAGATTGAAAAATGTGTAATCTTTGTAACGGTAATGAGGAATAAATCTGAAAAAGAGCAGCTGATAAAACAAGAAAATAAATAAATAACGTACCTAAGCAACAGTGTACGTGTAAAACAAAGAAAGAGCAATTATACCAATACGCCATCCTTGTCTTTCACTTGTAAAATCCCATAAGAAACTAAATAGCTCGTAAAACACGTAAAACACAAGGAAAATTTAAGAAATGGAGCATATGAACTAAAAACATCCTCCACGATATATACTAAAATTTTTGAACCAAAAAAACAATTTCTTCTTATAAAAACACTGCCAAAAAACCCGAAAAACACATCGCTATAACTCGCTTACAACGCAAATAGCAAAAAAATGACTCGAGTAAAAAAGCTGCGTAACAAAACGGCTAACATAAATTTTCCCAAAAAAAATACTCAAAACAAACACTCCTAAAAATAAACCTCAAAAACACATTTTACGACTCAAACACGGCCCATAACGCGAAAACTAACTGTCGGATTTACACCATCTTCGAACTCATCCAAGAATTAAACTCAACGAATAGTTGTGACAAATTTCAAAAATAAAAACCAAAAATTACGAACAGGATCGTGGGACATAAAAACGGTAAAACTGGCTGAAACATACATATAAACATATATATATATATATATACAATTTTCAACGAGTGGTATTTTCTCACTCAGGGGACCATGAAACGTGCTCATTTGATAAAATTTCCCGAAAAATCCAACATCGCACCCTCTGCAATAAGTAGATTCCTGGAATCTACTTAAAATGTGGATTATACTTCTCATGGGTATCCTCGCGAGAGTGAGCTAGATAGAACATTTGTTTGGATCCAATTTTGATCACTAAACCGGTCTATTCATCATTATATCCTAGAGGATACTTCAAAATCAGTTATTTTGAATTTTTTATTAATTTACATTTTAGAGGGGGCAGGGGAGGAAAGGAGCAATTAAAAATAAAAGTGATCAATTTTGAATGGTAGTCTTCGGGAGCACTGCTTCGTTAATGAGTAGTTTGCGAGCACGAAAAGTTTTTGGACCACCTGTTTATATATTTAGGTCGGTTTTCTGTCCTTTTCCTTTGGTATCTAGTCATTTTGTTCCAAACTATTTGTAAGTCAACAGATCAAATAATGTCCGTTGATTCCTTGCATTTTGGTTCTGGTTGGTAACTTGCATTACATATAATGACTTTAAGCATTGCGGCTTTAATTTAATAAAATACAGCGGTGTGGCAGACCACCCGTCCACTATCTTTATCTCAAAAACGGCCGAAAATTGAGCTTCGGGGGCAAAACTTTTGTAGGGTATATCGACCCCAAGGAATCCAATGAAAATATTTTCAGCCCCCCAAAACCACCCCTTGGGGGTTATTTAGGGGGGTGGGTACCCGTATCTCGAAAAAATCAAATGGAAAGGGTATGTTTTGACATTGGAATCTAATACGGCATAAAAAAATAAAACTTTTTTATTCCTAAGTTTTTTTTCTAAAAACCACCCTTTTTTGAGTTAGGGGTGGTTTTCAAAAAATTTAGGGGTAATCTTTGATTGACCGCTGTGACCCTCTAAATCATTGAATTTCAAAAAACTAAGAAGTTTCTGAAAGGGCAGACCAAGGGCTTTCTTTTGATGTATCACATGCCTATTTTTTGTGAAAAAGGGTACAAGGCCCCCTCACCCCAAAATTTTGGGGCTTCGGGGGGCCCTACGTAAAAATTTTCAAATGTAAAGGTATGGCTTGTGATACATCATTTGAAAGGCCTTTCAGAGACAAAAAAGTGATACCCCCCAAAAGTCGTAAAAACAACCCCCTTCCAAAATGGCGGCCGTTTTAAGGTTAGGGGGCTCAAGGGGGGACCTTCAGAAAAATGATCCAAAATTGAACGATACATGACTAAAAGGGTCATAAGAAGAGAAAAATAATGGTTCAAACCGCGAGTCAAACCGACTTTTCAATCCAAAGTTACGGCCGATTGAAATTTAGGGGTGCCTTTTTGGGAAACCCAACTACCCCTAAATTTCAATCGGCCGTAACTTTGGATTGAAAAGTCGGTTTGACTCGCGGTTTGAACCATTATTTTTCTCTTCTTATGACCCTTTTAGTCATGTATCGTTCAATTTTGGATCATTTTTCTGAAGGTCCCCCCTTGAGCCCCCTAACCTTAAAACGGCCGCCATTTTGGAAGGGGGTTGTTTTTACGACTTTTGGGGGGTATCACTTTTTTTGTCTCTGAAAGGCCTTTCAAATGATGTATCACAAGCCATACCTTTACATTTGAAAATTTTTACGTAGGGCCCCCCGAAGCCCCAAAATTTTGGGGTGAGGGGGCCTTGTACCCTTTTTCACAAAAAATAGGCATGTGATACATCAAAAGAAAGCCCTTGGTCTGCCCTTTCAGAAACTTCTTAGTTTTTTGAAATTCAATGATTTAGAGGGTCACAGCGGTCAATCAAAGATTACCCCTAAATTTTTTGAAAACCACCCCTAACTCAAAAAAGGGTGGTTTTTAGAAAAAAAACTTAGGAATAAAAAAGTTTTATTTTTTTATGCCGTATTAGATTCCAATGTCAAAACATACCCTTTCCATTTGATTTTTTCGAGATACGGGTACCCACCCCCCTAAATAACCCCCAAGGGGTGGTTTTGGGGGGCTGAAAATATTTTCATTGGATTCCTTGGGGTCGATATACCCTACAAAAGTTTTGCCCCCGAAGCTCAATTTTCGGCCGTTTTTGAGATAAAGATAGTGGACGGGTGGTCTGCCACACCCTGTATATGAGGGTCCGTTCAATGAATAAGCATCCTTAATCTGTAAAACTTGTTGCACTTGACAAAGAGAGTTTGGAAAAAATAAATAGGTCTTATTTCAAAAAGACTCCTACCATTTCTCCAGACAGCTGTCACTTAGATTTATGAATTTTTCATTCCTGGTAACAAGCTTTTCAATTCCGTGATTATAGAATTTGCCCGCCAAGAAAAAGATGCCAGTCGCCTGCGGAACTATAGGAAGGCTCTCAATCCCTATTTGTATTTATAAATAGGTTTGTTGTTACTAGAGTATACTGTAAGACCCGAGTATTCTCGACGACACCCTTTTCGGTTGGCAAACTCGACCCGTGGGTTAGAAGACAGGTTTTTGGCGCGCCGTTCAAATAATATGAGGCTCGCTTCCACGAGTCCCCTATCAACATAGGTTGATTAACTCATTTTACCGTTCTAAATATGCAATCACAATAAAATTTTACGAAAAAATTACTTATAAATACGACACGATTGAAGCAACGCTATTGCTCAATCATTATAATGTTTACATTCCTGATATGCTGATTGCCGCCATTTTCGGTTATAAACCGCTCTCTCCAAAGTAGCAAGTAGCAAATCTGGGCTCTTATATGTTCCATAGCTGATATTGGTCTTATTGTATACTCTAGATGTTACTAGGACCTCACGGTAACGGTGATGTCGGGTGCTCGTTGGATGTGGATCGGCGCGGTGTTTTGAATTCCGCGGGGATTTTGTGTTTCTCTGACGAAAGAAACGTTGAGCCCGCCCTCACCAACCATCACAAACACTCATCAACTTTTGAATTCTTTCTGGTCTTCTTTATTTACATTTTTCATGCCATCTCCTTCCTTTCTATTTTTGAACTATTTCAATTTGAAATCATTTAAATTCGAAACTCTCTTCAATTTCTTCTTGCGGGATTTCCGAAATTCTTATTTTGTAGGAATGCGATCGAGTAATTTTTATTCAAGATCTTTCGTCTTTACCATGACAATTTCCCGTTTTGAAAATGAGTGTCAGCGCTCCTAATGAAAAGAAAAACCACAAGAGCTCAACATCCTCCAAGACTAATTCATCTGTCAGAAACCAAAGTTCTATCTCCTCTTTCTTTTCCAAGAGGTCCATTTCTTCGCCAAATTCAAAGAATGCCACTGAAATCCATAGGTAAGCTAATATGTCTTCATAACCTCTCTTCGTAATGTTTGTCCTCCTTTGCTGTGTTTCTTTTCTTACTGAAGAAAACACCATAATAAGACAAGAAACATATAAACCTGGGTCTTGTACTTATCCATGAATGTATATGCACCTGCTCTTCCTCTCTCCAGTTAGGTGAGCGGTGTTTCATCAACATTGACATTGCTGCAGAGGTTAATAATTCTTTGAGAATTTGGGAAGAACACTTTGCTCTGCCGATTTTTGCATGAATAAGTCTGTGACGCAGGGGTGGAATTAGGCATCAGCCAATCAGTGTGTAGTGAGCTTTGTGTCAGGTGGCTGACCTGGTGTGGTCATTGGTTTTTCTTGGTGTCGTCTCCGATTCGGCTGCCTGACACAAGGTTTACCGTGAATGCCAAAATTGGCTCTGATATTTGCCGGAGCAGACTTTTTTGAATCTTTATTTCAGACCAGCAGCGCTGATGTACTGAAAACACATCAGCTAGCTGCTGGTCTGCTCAAATTTTAGACTTGTTGTAAACCAGTAACCAATTCCTCGCCAGTTTAAATGCGACAATGGATGTAGGCACTGTTGCATACGTCAAAACCGTGTCTGCTCTTTAAGACATATGCTGACTTTAAGATGGAATGCCCTAGACTGCTGCTGATGACTGAGTTAATGATCAATAAGTTACTACTCATCCTTGTGGTGCTGAGTCTAAGTGGTCATACTTACTGCATGGTCTGTGCCCATCGACGAAACAACAAAATGTGTTGAAAGCTTTATTTATTTTGCAGTTCCTATCGTGATACACTTTTTTACAACATGATTAATAAATACCTAGGTACCTATATGAAAAAGTAAAACTTTCTTTCGATAAGTTTTTCTATTAGATACAATGTGCATATCTGTGGATATTCCTGAACTACGGGTTAACGCAAACAGCTAAGGGTTTGATTCTGTACTGCGGTAGATAGTAACTAGGAGGCTGATTGGTTTCCTGATCTTTTCTATTGACAGGACCAATGAAACCTCAATGCTCTATTTGTCAACTATCCAACTTATTTTGACCTATTGTAATTATATTAGGTAAATTAAATTTTTGTGCTGTTTTGTATCTTGTATCTTATTTATGTTTTAGGAAGCGCAATGAAACCAGAGTCGGATCACAGAAAACTCATGAGATAATCGATACCATCATAATACAGTCAGAAGATACTAATGATGAAGAAAGTGAGTTCAAGTAATTAGGAGTACTTCTGTTAATTTTATTACTTCATTAATAGTTATAATAAGAATTAACCTTCACCCCCAGCACTGGCAGCGTGTCATAAGAGCTACCCCCTCGCTCCCAAAAGTTGTTCAAAGTGCAGTCTCTTGAATACGTTGTCTGCAACCTCTGAAATTGGAATAAGTAAATTGTAATTGGAAACTAGATTGGTTGTAAGTTGTAATCTCTGAGATAGTCTGCTGGTTCGTTTAAACTCCTGCATTTTTTATCAGTCAAAGTGCTTTAAATCTCAAAATATTTATTTATCTATTTATATTTTTTATTTATGAGTCTGGTCAAGTCAAGACTTCTACTTGTCAAGAATGCAAGAAAATGCAAGTAAATCAAAATGAAATGTTAGCAAATTCAGAGCTTTTACTACATTTAAGTATGTCGCATGTGAGGTAATAAGAAACGTTAAAAGCCTCCAGTCTGGAGAGAAAGAGATTTTCATCCCCACTTTTTCATATATTTTTCAATCGGTTGAGAAAGCTTTAAACATTTGTGTGACAGCGATTACAACCCCATTTTTGTGTCATGCGTACCTAGTTTTAATCATATAAAAATATATGACCTCAAGAATTGCTGAGTTGCACAAAACGGATGTTGATAAGATCAATGGACAAAGTGAAGAATCTTATTTTTATTCAAATTTGTTTTGCTGTTTACCAAATTTACTCACTCTTACTTAATTTCTATTTTCAGCTATTAGGGCAAATTCTGTCTCACCTACAGGAAGTCTAAATAGTGTCATCGATTGTTCTCCCGATGTTTTTTCCTCAAAAAAAGTAGAGGTGAGCAATGCAACCATGTATTTAATCCTCAATTAAGCAGTTCTTCACAAAAACCATGCATTAAACAGAGGTTAGGCACGTCCTTATAAATTCTTAATTTAAAGTATTATATCGAGTAGTTCTGCTTTGAATTACGCTTTTTTTACAACGAGCACACCCTCTGTTTTATACATGGCTTTTCCAAAGAACTCCTCCATTCAATTTATTATCATTTATAGATAGCTTTGACAAACGGAAGAAACTTCTTTAAAGTATTTTCACTTGTAAACTAATCGAAATGATTTTTTCTCTTGTAAGTTGTGATCAGTCAAATAGCGCAGCGAGGTGATTAAAATGTTTGAAATGAATCATAGTTGTTTTGGGACGAAAGTCATCTGATGTTGAGCCTTCTGGGCTCAATCTGATAAGATGAAGATCTCGTGGTTGTGGAAGAATTTTGCTCATCATAGCCCTTGATCTTACCAGCATCTCATCCAAAATATTAACTGTAGATACTGACAAAAATTCTGATGAATTTACTTTTTGCTTTGTTCCAAATGGAAACAAGGAGATAGTTAGGTAATTTCGGTCTGTGATTTAGAGTATAATCCAGAATAGTGCAAAATTTTGCCTAATCAACCTCAATTTTTCAAAAATTTCTGGGAGTGGACAGCCGGTAATTGGGGGTGGGGAGGGGGGCTGACTCTCCATAGGGGATCTCACATCTTGCCCCCCCAAATGCAAAAGTCTAGTGACGCCACTGGCCATTTTCCGGAAAATTTTATTGCCAGTATGAACAAAAAATAAAAAATGTTGGTAAATTCCTCAAAGTCCCAGAAATTTCCTCACTTTCATTCGATCTGCGGATCGCTAAGTAGGGCATATTTTGCACCCCTGAGAACCGTTACTTTATGGATCAACATCACATTTAAAGTTATATGTAATACTTTTGATCACCAACTCAACCTGATTACAATTCCAACGTTCATTATCATCCTGGAGGTTTATATATTTTTCTTCCTTTGGACAGTCGAGACGATTGAATTAGCTGATGCACATTGTACTTGTTCCTTTTTTTCTTTACAATGAATGAAATTGGTGACCGAAAGAAATCAACGTTCGGACTATGATCTTCATTTAATTGTAGCCAATGGGGTCGTTGCAAGGGACTGAAATTTTGTGTTATTTAAGAATATGAAAGCACTTGATGAGCTGAGATCAAAGGTGTCCTTGGTTTTTCCCTAAGTGTCCCAGTCTTGAATACTCTTGTGTAAAGTTGCAGAAAATGATGTGTGTTCTGATGTCACAATGTGGAATTTCCATTTAAAACATTGTATGTTGGACCGAAGTCGTACCTCTGGGACCATGAAACCTAGTTAGAAATCGAAGGCATCCTTGTTTTCAGCTCACCGAGTACTTTCATTTGCTTTAAAAAAAACCCGAAATTCAGAACCTTGCAACTGCCCCATTGTTAGCACACTGCTACAAAGAAACTCAACTTAAACTTTATTGCCATTGGTCCGTAATTTTTGTTCATTCTTAGAGTGCGATTTTGCTCTGTTCTAGGCTGAATACGTCAACTCTAGTTGTGCTGTCAAGAGGAATTTAATGAATGAATCAAACAACCATAAAAGTTCATCACAATTTAATTATAGTAATATCAGATCAGGTTCTCAGGATGGTATTCGAAAGAGCGGAATATCCGATGAAAACAAGCGCAAAATCGAAGACTCTCATGACACCAATGATAGTGATGATGTCTTCATTCCGAATCCTCGCAAAAAAGTCTCAAAAGACTCTGCCTTGGCTGATGAGCTTGCAGTCAATTTTGACAAGACTGACAAAGGAAAAGCTTCCAATCGAAACGAAGTGGCAGAAGATGAATGTTCGGGAGACATCTTTGATGTCGAAGAATTTGTTGGGTTAAATGACGGGAAAAATAGCAGCCCTGCCAAAGTGAATGATTGTTCCAGCAAATACAATGATGATCCCATTCCAGTTGCTACAGATGCGTCACCAAGGTATTTATTGGTTTTGGAGCTAGACTTCAAATAAGTGGAGTCCCTACACAGGGTGTGGTAAAAGTCTTCCCTGGCTAACTTTTGAACGGTTGGAGATAAAAAAGAAACGAACTTGGTAGATGTTTATAGCTTAATCGGAATCACTTTTTGGCGCATCCAAAATGTCTGAGTGGCGTTTTGAGGAGAAGGGGGGGGGGGATATTTTGCCCTCCAAATCAAAATTTTCAAATGGCAATTTTGATCTTGTGATACCTTGTTCAAAAGAGCATAACATTTTCAAGACTTGCCGCAAACTGGAGGTCGATATTGTTTTTCCTTGTAGATGTATCAAAGTTCAAAGTTAGATTTGGACCCATTTTCAAAAAATCATTACTCCTGTTCACTCTGTAAAGCAAGTACATACTTTTCAGAAAGAAAAAATGATTTTATCACAGATTTTGTTAAAACTTGGTTAAATGTGGAGCCCCTAAAAATTTTTAATGTTTTTTACCCTCAGGGAAACTATCCCAAGAATTCGGTAGATGACCCCTACCGAGTGGTACATCAATCATAAGGGCATACTTAATTAAACATTTTGGCATAAATAGGAGGTTGTTATTGTTTTTTGCTTTCAAGTTATCAAACTATGTAAATCAAACTTTGACATTCGATTCTTCAAATGCGGAAAATGTTATCGACCTTCAGTTTGCGCCAAAATGCTCAGTTTTCTGTGCCCTTTTGATCTATGTATCACTCGATAGGGGTCGTCCTCCAGAATTTTTGAGGTAGCCAGTGACTAAAACGTTAACATTTTTGATATTAAAAGAGTCTACTGTCGAGCCTCAGATATAAGTTATATCAAATAGAACACGTTACATCGTTCAAACGAATAGGATTGATCGATTTTTCATGTCTTGTAGGCTGAAAACCTGTCATCAGTATTTTGGTTGTAATTTGTATTTCTCGTCCTGCTTTATTGTACTTTTAATGTGTATCTCTTGTTTTAATTAGAGTCCCTATGAACTAGGAGAGTTGCGCCATGTCATCTTGGATCGGTTGGATCGATGGAGCCTCCAAGAGGCAAAATGCAAATGGTGGTTAGCCATTTTCCTCTGCTGTTGTTGCTGTTTCTAATAGGTTACCTATTTCCTATTTTCTAAACCTATTTCTAATAGGTTAGGTTCCAATTCTTGAAAAGAACGGTCGTTATTGAAAGAGATAATGTTCTTTAGAATAACATTTAAGCAGAGGAAAAATCAACAATAATTACAGCGGTCACTGGAACTGTAAATGTGTAATTAAAGCTAGTACGCGAAAAGTGGACAAACCCTCCGCCATTCGCATGTGTCTCTTGAAGCTTCCGTGTGAGCCTAAATCTGAGAGACAATCTGAAACGGATTCCATCATGGCACAACTCTCATAGTTTATAGGGACTCTAGTTTTAGTGTGCTGCAAATTGTTCTCTTGTGAAACAAAAACCTATGGATACAAATTACTAAAACGAAAAGAAAAAATAGGTAAAAAGTATCAAGTTTCTTTTGTTAGCAAAAAGTTGCTAATTACCTTAAAAAGTCGGTGAAATTCTAAAATTTAAAGAATAGTAATGACAATTATCTCCTTATTCAGCGCTGCAATATTTTGAGAAAATATTTGTAAAGGGTTGATTCTTTTGCATTTCTCAGTCTGATTTTTCTGTTTGTAGGTACATAGTGAGCCCGCCTCGTTATGAACTAGACTACGCCGATTTTGCAGAAAAACGCCAAAATGTCAAAACACCGCCAAAGACTACCTCTCTCTCTAATAATACATCTGCCATAAACACGGATAGGGTAGAGCAATCTCCGTCTGCTATTGAAAGCCCAGAAATTTCCAGCCAGTTTTTTGCAAAACGCAAGTCCATAGGATTCACGTTCAAAAGAAAGACATCGTTTGATAAAAGCAATGTTGATTTTGGAAAACCGGTTGAAAATAATTACGCTAATTCTAGAAGATTACCTGAACCAGACACTAATTCCAGAAGATCACCTGAACCACCTGCAGAACCTTTAGTAAATCATTTCTCTTTTGCTGCTCAGTCAACTGCTTCACGGGGCTCTTTGTCAAAAAGTCAAGAGAAGAAAAGTTTTGAAAGTTTTTCAGAACTATGCAATAGTGGCGTGACCAAGCGCAAATCAAACCGGCTGACTGATGACTCACCAACTAACACTGTTCAACCATCAGTCCCAACTTCAACCAAAACTAAAGCTACTAGTGTCTTATATAACGATACCTTGAATTCAAACTTGTGTAATGAATCAGGTAAAAATACAATTTTTGTTGCTTTCTCACACTTTATTGGGTTATGAACCTTTTTTTATCATAAACAATTAAAATTCGAGTTTCCTCTGTTCAGTGGCGTAGCCAGGAATTTTTCTAGGGGGGGGGGGGGTCCAAGGTCATAAAATTGTCAAGGGGGGGGGGTCCAAAGATACTAATTTGGTCAAATTTTTCTGAAAACGCAAAAAATTACCTTTTTTAGGACAAATGTTGGTGTCAGGGGGGGGGGGGGGTCCAGACCCCCTGGACCCCCCCTTGGCTACGCCACTGCCTCTGTTAGTTGGCATCTCGTGACTATGTCTCCCCCCCCCCCCGAATAAAAAAAAAGCTTGTCTGGGGTAAAAATTGTTAGGCATTTGTTCTGAGTCAGTACCGTGTGAGGAATAATTTGGCTGTTAGTTTGCGTGATTTAATAAAAATTACACCTTGAGGTGGTGGGAAAGGTTTCAATGGAAAAATCCAATCCCAAGAAAACGACGTCAAAACTTTACCAACACTGATCTTTTAGAACTCATTTTCATAATGAAGGATTGAAAACTATGTTTGAGCTCAAAAGCATTTTCTAAATTAATTACTATCATAGCCCCTTGTAGTGCCTACCTTTCCACTTTGGAAAAAAAAGTGCCGTTTATTTAGAATGTTAAACTGCCAGGGCAAGTATGCTTCCAAACCAATTATGGTTTGATTTCCACCTTTTTTTGTTTATTCATCTACCATTTGTACTGTGGCAGACCAATGATATTGTCGCAGTTCTTAGTCATCAATTAACTGATTAATCAAAAACTATCAACTAAGTTTTACCTGAGTTCGCTCAGGGTATCAGTCATGTTTAGCTTGTATTGACTCAGATTTTCAATGCCCTCTGATTGCAGAAGTTCAAAGCAGTCCAGCAGAGCTGCCAGCTTGGTTAGATAAAATCAGTAAAGCTTCAAAGCCGGTTTGTCGAAAGGTAAAGCACTCATTATTTAACTTTCTTTTATTTAATCACTTTCACAACCCTCTGATTACTGCAAGAAAGCAGCGTTTTGTATTTAGCATACCTAGTAACACCTCTCTCTGTTAAAGATATAAGGTAAACACCCCAGTACCCGGTATCCCTTTTTTACAAAGTGTAAATTATTAGTTTGTTGGCAATACTGGTGTTTTGGGTGGTTTTTTTTTCTGAGACGGCAAGTGTGAAACATTCCAAAAAAATATGCAAGACACCAAAATTGCCACTATAACTAATATTTTCTACATTGTGAAAAATAGGTGCCGGCTACTGGTGCCAATTTTAGGGGTGCCAGCTACTGGAGTGTTTACCTTCATGAGTATTTATCAAGTGCCTAGTCATTACCACATTCAATCTTTCAAGTCATACATTTTTTAAAAATTCTGGATTTGCCTGGTTCTGAGTTCATTAAAAAGAAAAATCCTAGATTAAATAGAATAATGTACACTTTCTATAGCTTGCCTAAGAGGTGTGAAATTAATTGGTAAAGAGTAGGCTAATCAGGGACTCAACGCCAAAGCCACAGTTAAAATCAAATTTCGTGTGTCTTTATACAGAAAACTATGAAAAATGAAGCCAAACTAGCAGGCTGATTGTTTACTTTTTTGTCAAACCAACAGTAGAGACTGTCTATAAATGAGGCTATTGGTCTAGAATCGTAGAACTTGGCTGTTGCTCTGGTAACCATAGTTAACTGTCTCAGTAATACTACTGGGAACGGGAACTAACGGGAAACTTTACTATGCTTACTATAGCAATGGCCAAGTCCCACAATGCTTCACCAAAAGTGTCACTCATAGATGGTCTTTACCATCGGTTTTATGAAAAAGTGAAGGATCAGCTAGTAGTAATTTACTGCTCCAAAACTGATTTTAAGAGTTCTCGCTCAGTCAGAAATTAATTTAATTGATGACTGTTTGAACTATAGCAATGTGAGCACATTTTGAGCACTACCCGGCTTAGACCTCCGATTGTAATAACTCAAACTGTAATTTATGAAATCAATGTCTGACTGCACAAGAACACCTGAAATCAGTTTTGGAAGGACAAATCACTGGTCTTCGTGCATTTGACTTGGTTTTCTGCCGCAGAAGATACTAAATTCGATCGAAACAATAGTTCAGAGTCCTTGAGGCCAACCACTTTGGCATAAAAGAATGTCATCGGTCTCCATCAGAAAATCGATGTTCATGCTATATTTTTATTTATTTATTGTTGCATGTCTAAAAAAATGTGACAGAAATAGAAGGAAAAGGATAACAAGATAAGGCAAGTAAAATAATAGCTACAGTGCAGAATCTTAAGTAGGTAATTGAAGAGTACAAAACAAGCGTACAAACATGTCTTGCAGTTTTCTCTAGATTCAAATCTTAGGACTGATAACTCCGTAGCTAATGAAAGCTGAAAATAGATGGAAAAGTATCAAGAAAACACAAATGAAAAAAACTCCTTGTTATAGCCTTAGTGGGTTTTATGAAAATGAACTTTTTTATCCTTTCATTTTCTTATTAAAAGTCAATCAATTGAGGGAAGATCCGAAATAGAGAATTTTTATTGGGTTGGCTCTTTCGAAGACATCTTTTTTAATCAAAATTCTGGGAAAGAGCACACCCAATGATTTCTAGGCCTTCCGAGATTACTGAAACTTTCAATCTCAAACTCCATGATTTTGATTTGCACGCAGTAATCACTGTTTTTTCCATCCACAGCAAGAATCTGAAGGTTTGCTGATGGACTTAAAATCGTTTCAAGAATGTGAACAAGAGATTCTTGATAAAGTTTTCAACTGGTTCACATCAATACCCAACAATATTGCTCAACAATTATCTTTCGTTGGATCTGATCCGACTGTCTTAACAAAACTGAAAATGTTCCGTCAACGCAACAAAGCAAAGGTCCGTCAAGTGGAGTCAGCGTTGAAGCAAATTCGTTCAGATTCTAGTAATTTTGATGCTGTCGAATCAAATGTTAAATCAAATGAGCATAAAGAATTGCTCCACTCTAAAGTATCAACTGTCAAAACAAGTGCCAGCAAGAGGACTAGTATTGATGAAGATCGAGCCAAAGCTTCCTTGGCAAAATGGCAGCAAGATAATCTAGCCAAGAGCAATGAAGAAACATTCACCTCTGCGGGCAGCTTTGAAAGTGACGACGACGATCTTATAATTGCTAGACCGCGCTCATTGCAGCGTTCATCACTGCCAGTATCAAGTCCTGCAAAAAAAAAACCAAAGCTTGCATCGCAGAAGGACCCACCTAAATTCTCTAGTCCGCTTAAAACATCAACAAAGCATTTACTGGAACGACCAAGTCCTCAAAAATCACCTACGAAAAACAGAGCTCGCAATGGCCCCAGCAATACTTCGCGCACACTTCCAACCAACTCTTCTGCTCATGATTTAGCTTGTTTAAGCAGTGATGATGAGTTTGATGCTCTTTTTGAAGACATTTATGAAGCTGAGCTATTAAATAGCAAACACATGTCTGACGATATCGATACCTCATCACAGCAATCAAATTTAGACTCCAGTAAATCTAGTCCTCCTTCAACGTCTAAATCCTCTTTCAAGTTTAAAAGTAGAATCTCTTCCTCAAACCAGCCTGTCACCTCAACGTTTAGTGATGATAGTAATTCCAGTTGTAATTTAAGCAGCAATAGAAATAATAATTCGGAGAAGTACCATATCAATAATGCAAACAGAAATGGTAGCACTCTATACTGTGATAAGTCAAATAGTATTTCAAACTTTGATTCAAGTAGTAATTTAAGTACAAATAGTAGTAGTTATTCGAATAATAATTTTGCTAGTGGCACTAGCCGTTTAGATTTTAATTCAAGTAGCATTTCTGGAAATGTTCAACGTGTTCCTAATTCAACGGCACAATCCGTACCTGATAATTTAAGTAACTTAACAAATTTAAATTCTGATGCCAATAGTTCGAGTAGTAATTTTAAGTCGCCAGGAGCTGGTACTTTTAAATTTAAAAAGCCAGTCTATCAATCGTTGCAAGAGACCCTTACAAAACCTTCGGTCGGTAGTGGTAGCCCATCATCATCCCTTCCTAATTCTTCAACCGGAGGCAGTAACTTTCAGAGTTCTTCAAATTTTGTCAATAACAGCTTTAAACCACTTACTAAGTCATCAGCTAGTGTATTGGACAGCAACTACGATTCAGCCGGCTCTTCATTCATCAATGATAATGATCAATCATATCACTCCAGCGGTTACGGAACTGATGGTAATTTTTTGTTTAAATTTGTATGAATATTGTAAGGTAATTTTAGAAGCTTTAACTTTCAAAAACTCAAACAAATCATTAATCATTGTTATGATTTTTATCTCATTCTGTAGTCGGTGCAATTTAAGTTGAACCCTAAGCGGTTGGTCAGTTTATACCAAAAGAATGGAGATTGTCAACGGCTTACTGAGTGGCCGAGACATCACTTGTGAGTGTCTCTATTGTTTTCCACGGTTGTCAGAACAGAATACACAGAGGGGCAAGCCGCTTTGCAACATAATAAAAATCTACTTTGCTCGTGAGGGCTCAACTTATATTGCGCTGACTCAAAAAGTGAACTATGGTATCTAGATAAGGTGCAGATTTGAAGATCAGAGAGACTCCAATTGTAAATTACAGTGATTAAATTTGAAATTAATCTCTAAAATTAGAAATGAAAAACCCCTAGAAAGATTTTTGGTCCATAGCATTTTTTCGTTTTGACATGTCCTAAGGGAAATGATCGACGCGCAATGTGGAATAGTCAGTGCTTTAACTATGATGGAAGACGGAAAAAAAGCAGTGAAGTTTCAGGCCGCGGACTCACTGCCACCGCCATAGTGCTGAACACTCCACATTGCGCAGCAATCATCTCACTTAAAATGCTTCATATCAAAACAAAATGCTAGAGACCACACGTCTTTCCACAGGTTTTCTATCTGATTTGAGTAAATATATTCTAAAACTGTCTGTAAAGTTTAATTTTTGCCATCAAATGCACAAGTTACCTGTTACCTGTATTCAGTCACCTGTATTCAGATTATCTGTAAAGTACAGTTAGACTTTATTTATGAATATTTTCTTGTAATTAATGAATTCTGCACATGAAAGTACCAAGGGGCACACATTCTCCTAATATTTGGTTTATAATTGTGAATGCTGCTCCAAAGAAACCATAAATTTTTCGAAAGTTTGGAGGGCTCTAGCTCTGAAAAAGGGGGACATCTTTGGATCCATGTTCATGTTCAAAAGAAGTCTCATTTTCACTGTTTTGTAATGTTTGGTTTAGTATCCGATATCTGATTTTTTTTAACGATTACATGCCTTAAATTTCAGATAATTCGGGTTGGATTGGCAGAAGTTCTACCTCAAAAGTTGGTAACTGTGGCAATCCATTCATTCCTACTCCCGCTAGCAAGACTCAGCTCAACTTGAATTCTAATGATTATTCTTCACCGTCCGTTTCAAATGCCAGCAATCACGGTGGAGAAAACGTGCCTTTTAAACATGTGGAAACCGGTCAATCATTCTCATCAGATATGCCAAATCATCAGCGTGAATTCAAAGGACCGTATGAACACACCGCAAAGATGATGAGAGTAAGTAATTAACTCATGTTTTAATCAAAGAACTAATGTATTCAACTTATTCATTACCAGTTGCTGAACATTAAAAAAATAAGAAAAACACGGGAAAAAGCTGAAATAATAAGCTACTAAAGTGTTGTAGCCTCGTAAAGCATTGCGTAGATTTTATATTATCTATTTATCTAAAAATCAATCAGAGAAAATAGATGGTCAAGGAACTGGAAATAGATTAATGGAATCACTGTGTGTGTCCATCCATATTGAGTGTAATAACTTTGTTTGCTTGTCTCCCAAATTGCATTTGATCAAGATTTCACCTAGCTTATTTATTTCTTTGCATTTTTGGTTCTCCTGTAGAAATTCAAGGAAGTCTTTGGATTACACAAATTCCGACCTGTTCAAGAAGAAGCAATCAACGCTGCCATGTTGAATCATGATTGTTTCATTTTGATGCCGACCGGTGGAGGTAAATCGCTGTGTTATCAGTTGCCAGCAGTCATGTCAGATGGAGTCACCATTGTTATTTCACCGCTATTATCATTAATAACTGATCAGACATTGAAATTGAAATCTCTTGATGTAAGTTTTGGCCTCCTTCAAATTTCTTTATTTATTTTATACCACCTTTTTACTTATTTCAACAGAGACAAAGCATAGGCAGTTACAGGAATATGTATGTCTCTCTCTTCTTCTATTTGAACAGATGTGTTAGAAAAGGATAGCAGAAGGGGCCATCACGTGACTTTAGTCCCTATCTATGTCCTTTTTTAACACACACTTTCAAATGGGAGAAGCGAGAGACGGACAAAATCCTATACCTGCAGATGAGACAAAGAGAGATGGTGCACTAACGGCTGCGGCAGAGGCTCTTTTTATTTACCAAACTTCACTATTCAACGTTAGGCTAAATTAAGGAGCTGTTGACTGTTGTTTTTTTGAATCTTCGAGATTAAAGTGTACCTCAAATCTGTCAGATAAATTTTTGCGATGTGCGGCGTCTCTATTTATTTCTGGATTTTAATAAGACGTAAAAAAATGCATCAAATTATGAGTTAGTAATAATTTCCACTATTTTCTCATCACTGAATGATGGATTAATTGCTTGAACTTATTTCCAGGTTCCCGTAGCTTGTTTGACAGGTGAAATGTCCCAGCAAGAAGTGTCTGAAATCACTCGAAATCTTGACTCTATCAATCCAGGTCTGTTTTTACCTTATAAACTGCCTTGTCTTGAGTACCGAGGTAATCAATTGAACTGATGACATCTATTTTTTAGAAAGCGGAAATGTAGCCATTGTTTGAATGTATGCTTTTTATAATTACTCAAAACCAAAGACAGTATACAACAGACTGCATTCTAGCTATTTTGGCCGCATTAAAATAGGGTGAACATGAACAACTCTTTTTCTAGATCGCAACTATACAGCGTTCAACAGTTTTTATCTTGCATGTTGAGGAATGATGTTGCTGGCATGTGTGAACAGTAGCCAATCAGAGCAAAGCAACAGTGTAAGTTATTGGTCACTATTCAATGTAGGGGCTTTAAGATGTTGTCATCACTAATATTTTGTCAAGACTCCTGATAAAAAATAGTTCACAGTTTTTCTGTAGATTTGAGTATGTGTAGTTGGAGGCGCAGGTACGACGAACCGTGTCTATTCCTGCGTAGTTTCCTTTGAATGTTAAGAATGGAGAAAATATGAGAAATTGGGAAACACTGTAGAGTGTTGAAAAGTTTATGGGAAGAAATGCTGTGGTTTCCGTAGAGATTATGAAAATTTTGTTTGCTTGATCATATTGTGCATTTTCCTTTTTGCTTCAGTTTTTCCTTTCAAATTTCATGAAAAATGTTCTTAAACAAAAGACACAGCAACTAAACTTCTTAAAATACAGTTATTTTGTTGAAATACAATCCGAGGGGGGGGGGGGGGGAGGCAGTCACAACTAACTAATTTGGATGGGCTGTAAATAATGACTGGCTTGACTGAAAGAATATATGGTTGTTTCATTCAAATCAAGCCGTTCATTATTTAGTGCCCTTTTAGATCTGCCAGTTCTCTCTATCCCACCCTGTATTATGAGCATGTTTTCACAATTTCTTTCATGAATATAAAAAATGAAAAAAGTGGCAATTCTTACAGGGTTTTCTGGACTGATTTGAATTTACAGGGATTTTAGTACATGCGGAAGCCTCCAGAACGGAACTCCTGAGCAAAGTTCATGTCAGAAAACAATTTTTTCCTCTAAATCAATATATCTTAGACAGAATTATGATAAAATTTGGAAGCAGCCCTTCATAATGACACTTGTGATTTAGTCATTGGTCCCTAATCAAAAAACAGCAAAATTAGGCATACCTCATTTGTTTATATGATGGTTTGAAAGTACTTTCAGTACATCTTTGACTATTTTGCGTACAACAATGCTCTTTCAATCATTACCATTAATTTTCTATTGTTTTGTTTTCATCCAGTCTACAAACTACTGTATGTTACTCCTGAGAAAATTGCTGCCAGTAAGATGTTAGAATCTATTTTCAAACGACTCTACAGACTTGGAAAACTCACTAGATTTGTTATTGATGAAGCTCACTGCGTCTCTCAGTGGGGTCATGATTTCCGGTATTGTACAATTTAATTTCAAATCTAATTTAAATTCTATAAATGACTTCATGAACTTAAAAATAAAAGAAAGAGTGAAATAGTCACTTTGCCAAAAATCTTCTCCAAAAATTAAATGAATCACATTGATCACAAGCATTTACAAAATTTAAAATCACTTAGAAATAATTTGCAGGCGCATGTCAAACTTTGAGAGGTCTTTTAGACCATTTCTCTGGTAATTGTTAGCTGTAACGCAAACCATTGATTTTAAAAAAATAGCAATTTTATCAGAGCTTTATTGGTTCGTTGTAGAAAGAACAATTTTTGGACCTCATTTTCTCACTAACCACTATCTTGAAGCGAAAATAGGTTTTGGTGACTTTTAAAGCTCCCCCCCCCTCCTATAAGCCCTTCAAATATTTCATTAGGGCTGTTGCACACTTTGCTGTAGGTAAGCGATTTTAGGGTTGATTCGGGGATAAAAACCTTGAAAAAGTAACAATGGTAACACTAAAATTTCATGAAATTCACTTTTGAACTCATAAAATGCTTTTAAATGTGCTAGTGTAATGACGCTGTTGGGCACTAATAATGGGAGATTCCTATCTTAATTTTGTCACTTTCCCTATGTTGACAAGAAAGATTCACAGAGTAATTAGACACCGGAGTAGTGATCCACATCCGATTAATGGTACCGTGACACCTAGTGACACCAATGTCTAAGAAAAGTCGTCTCATGTTGGTCTCTTTTTGATGGAGGTACAGTATTATTAGATGGGAGTCTCCCATTATTATTAGTGCCCAATGCCGCCACTATGCTTGTGCATTTAAAAGCATTTTATGAATTTAGGTTGGATTTTGTGAGTCTTCAGTGCTGCCATCCTTATTTTTGTAGGTTTTTAATTCTGAATCAACCCTTAAATTGCTTGCAACAAAAGTGCTCAACAGCCCCATTAATTTTTCACCCTTGAAAACACCTTTGATCAACAGATGCTCTTATCGTTGAGTTCTTGCCTGACCACCTTTTAGAGACCCCTTCAACAGACTTTGAGGTCTTATTCTATATGATCAACCCAAACCTAGGTATCTTAAAAACTGGCACACATTTAGCTGGCCATCTTATGTAAAGGTATAAGTCGAATCCAACTTTTCAAGATCATCTTTCACTTTTTAATTTTTCCAAGGAAAAAGCATGTGCTATTTTAACTGTGAATATTTCTTTCTTTCTTCCTCGTGATCAAAAAAATCTGAGAAAAATATGAATGAAATTAATTGAATAATTGATTGCGGTTGAAAAATGAAAATGAAATTGGAAATTTTGAACTGTTGGATTTGACTTAGGCCTATAAGTTAGATGGCCGACAGTTTGACCTGTCTTCAACACTTTTTATAATCTAATAAAAACTAATGTGGAAAGAACTATAATGAGAATCAGTAAAACTATTGTTGATATTCATTTATTGATTACTTCCAGACCGGACTACAAGGAATTGAAAAAGTTGAGAGAAAATTATCCGGAAGTTAAATTTATGGCACTGACTGCCACTGCAACACCTCGTGTTCGAAATGATATTCTTTGCCAACTGGGTATCAAATCTTGCAAATGGTGAGTGTTCAAATTAACTCATTCTAATCTAAAGTTTAGTCACTGTGCATGCCAAGGAAATAGCGAGGTCAATCAAAGCATGCAACAGGCTACTTGATTTTATAAATTGAAACACAAAACGGAACAGACTAACCTCTCTGACAAATTGGTCCATCCCAGTTACATATGGTTCGCTGAGTCCGTCAGCTCCAATTGAATCTTGAGTTCCTTGACCTGTTATGTTTTTATCACCCAATTTCCATTTTGGAAAACAAATCAATAGAGCCTTTTTACAAAAAATGGTCCACATAACCCCTTGATTTTCACCAATAATTTTAAGCTCACTCCCTATTTTCAAGTCAAAATTAAAAATCGTCCTGTCAATAGTTACGGCTTGGCGTACTCTAAGTGGCAATCTAGTTATTAATGGTTTTTTTTTTTTCTGTAGTCTTAGCTTAATCTTGATTGGCAAGGTTGGAAATCCGGTAAAATTATGAATTTCGGAGTCTGCTTGTATGATAAGTAGGTTTGTAGCAATGCTCTGTTCTTTTTTTTTCTTGATCATTAGTGGCTACTGCCACTTATAGTATGTATCTATCCATCTAAAATTGTTCTTATATTTTCTAAGAGTAGTTTTCTAACTTACCGTTTCTTCTGTCGCAAGGTTTTATTCAAGTTTCAATCGGCCAAATTTGAAGTATGAGGTTCGATCAAAAAAAGCTGGGAAGGATGGAAATGCTCTCAACTCTATCATTGCTTTGTTAAAAAGTCAATTTCGAGACAAGTCAGGCATAATTTACTGTCTATCAAGGAAGGACTGTGATGACATGCAGAATGCTTTAAAGAGAAATGGTATCACTGCAACCAGTTATCATGCCGGTATGTCAGATACAGATCGCCAAAAATCTCAGCTTGCTTGGCTCCGAAATAGAGTGAAGGTTTGTATTTTGAATTTCTAGTTTGTCCGTCCAACTATTTTTCACAAATACTCAAATATTTTTTCAGTTTTAACGAAGTGCATTCATTTGCTTTAACCCTTTCACGGGAATCGGTACACATGTGTACCAGAAAAAATTCTGTAAAAAATTAAAATCCCAAAATGCATGCATGAAAGGGTTAAAACTTCTGCATAACAATCTGTTTACAGTTTAGACGGCTGTAATTAACTGCTATTGCTACCTCTATACTAGACCCGCAAGGACTTAGAATAGAATGCTGAAGAACCTTGTTCTTGGTAAAAGTCAGGTTTAATAATTTTGATATCTGTTGGACCACTCCACAGTTTTGATTATAGAGAGAGCAACAGAAGCAATAAAAATGAAGTCATAACCCGACTGCAGGGAGACCCATCAAAAGAACGAAACATTCAGAGTGGCCTAGTGTTTGAAAATGTATTTGAATCATAAGCAAAAATTCGCTAACCTTTCTTAAGAAACTTTTCCAAATCAACAGAAAATGTACCAAAGTGAAGAATAATGCAGCGTACAGAAACTGTCTGTATTATCCAGAGACAAATAGAGACGGAGCACTACACTAAAAATAGGACAGATTTGAGGCACGCTGAATTCTCCCGGATTCAACAAAACAACAGTCAGCACCCCTTTGATGTTGCAGGGTGTCGAACGGTGACTTTCGGGGGTATGGACTAGAGTATACTGTAAGACCCGAGTATTTTTGATGACATCATGTTCGGTTAGTGAAATCGACCGCGCGGTTAGCGAAATTGACCGCACGGTTAGAAGACAGTTTTGGCGCGTCATTCAAATAAGACGAGGCACGCTTCCCCTGCTATCAAAATATGTTGATTAACTCATTTTGCCGTTTTAAAAATACAATCACGATTAATTTTGCTCCGAAAATGTACTAACAAATATGACATGATTGAAGAAATGCGATTGCTCACTCAATGTTTACATTCCTGATATGCTGATCGCAGCCATTCTCGGTTAGAATCGGCTCTCACATAAGTAGCATTGATCGGGAATACTCGGGTCTTATAGTATACTCTAGTATGGACTAAACAGTAAAGAGGAGGGTGCTCACCATTCAACACCCTGCGACATCAGAAGGGTGTTGACTGTTGTTTTGTTGAATTCGCGAGAATTCAGCGTGCCTCTGCTATAGCCAATTAGTGCTCTGTCTAACGAAAATTAAATGGAATAATAATAAAAATAATGATAGAATAATGAAATCAGTCTGGCAACATAATTGATGCTGAGATATGGTAGCATTGTTGTGAGGAGGTAAAGTCAATTGACCAAGATACAATTCTGTACCTTTTTCAGCTTTTCCTGCAGATAATGCTCACCCCAGATTTTGAGAGTTCTTAAGTGGAAAATAAGTGCGTATGATGCACAGAAAAGTATGGTACTTTTGAAGAGAAATTATTCAGAGAAATTAAGAGGAAAATTTAAAGATTATTTGTCTTCAAATAGCTTGTTGCCTGTTTGTTTTCCAGTTTTACATGCCACATGGCCTCAAGCAATGCTATAATTTGTCCACCTCTACTATGAAATAGATTTAACATGTTTTACCCCTGGTAAGAATATTTTTCCTTGATTTTGCTCAGGTCGTTTGTGCAACAATAGCCTTTGGCATGGGTATCGACAAGCCGGATGTAAGGTTTGTGCTTCACCACAGTTTACCGAAGTCTATCGAGGGATACTACCAAGAGTCTGGGCGTGCCGGCAGAGATGGTGCTGTGGCAAACTGTATTCTTTTCTATTCATTTTCAGATAGTGTCAGAATTAGGAAAATGATGCAAGGTAGAGATTTTCCATTCATGTAACTAATATTGATTGTTAATTAAATTGAAATTTCTGGTCCCAATATTAAATATTGAGCCCTGGAATCCTTAACCCATTAAGTACCAGGTTAGGATTGCAACTGTAGACATGCCCGAACTTTCTTACTGTCATGCGCTTAAGTTGTGGTTTGTATCTTCGCCTACAGATAGAGCACACATTCGCCAATGTTTAGACGCTCCATACGGTCTCTAGAATGGGTATTACAGGGGAAGAGACAAAAAGTATATACTTATGGTTGGTCCTATCAAAGCACTCTTTTACTGATATATTAGTGGTTGATCCTTAAAGGATTAACTTTCCCGTGGCTTGATCTTGAGCCTTAAAAGAGTTTTCTTCCGTGTATTCATTCAAATTACGACTGCCAAGCACTGGTATTTGATGGCTGGTGAATGTTAATTTAGGGCAAGGAATAATTGATCAAATGAGAAGAAGAATCAGTAAGACCAAAAGCTTAGCTTCCCCGGAGTGCATCTGCGTCATATTCAGAGGATATTCGACAATTTCTCCTAAATATTCGAATTCGAGCTTTTTTTGAGTCATTTGATTTGAAGCAAAAAAGTCATATTCGCCCATCCCTAGGATACATGCTTATTTATTTATTTTATTTTATTCATACAATTTAACCAGTTGAAGCACCCAATAACACATGAAGAATGAAAAGTCACAATAGGAAAAAAATGAAATAATAAAAATAATTTAACACTTGTAGGAATAAAGTTATAGGATATGCTTTCAGAGCTGAATTTCCTGATAAGAATGCGTCTAAAATGGGTTGGGGGATGTTAAAAGTAACATCTGATTGGGTATTTTAATGAGGCTATTGCAAGCATTTGCTGCAGACAAAGGTAGTTAATTCATTTACTGAAACATTTTCTTTTGTTGTCTAGATTGTAGTCCAGCAGTTCGAAAAGTCCACGAAGAAAACTTAAAAAGAATGATATCCTTTGCGGAAAACCGAATAGATTGCCGAAGGGTGATTCAAGTTGAATATTTTGGGGAAAAATTCAGTAAAGATTTTTGTAAAAGGAATCCGCGAACAGCCTGTGATAACTGTCAGAATGAGGTATCAAGCTTCTTTTTTATCTTTGAACTCCTTTTTTGTGTGTGTGGGTTGTGTTGTCTACCTGACTGGAAATTATGCTCGAACTGGCTTTTGCAGGTGGTTTGCAGAAATTTGTCGTAGTTATGGAAATTTGTAGACTTTTGTTTAGTATGTGATCCACAGATGATATGCTCAAAACTTTTATGTTCAAAGCAGCAATGTCCAATTTTTTATGTCCAGAGTCAAAATGTCCAAAGTAGAAATGCGTTAAAAAATGGCATGTCTAGTGACTTAATGTCCAGCGGCTTTTGTCCAAGAGACCACAAGTCCAAAGTATTCATCTGTTCGTATTTTCTCATAAAAATGAAAAGATGATGAGTTAGGAGATTTATTGAATGTTTTAAAGTCTCAGCCTTTCCATATCTCGTATTTTGAATTTCTTGTCAAGAGAAATTTTTTATTAGCACCATGAAATCTCCCGTAGAAACATTGCTTTACTGTCATGTTATTGGCATTTTATGTAGGGATCAACCATCACAAGTTGAATCTGATAATAGGACAACTGGCCCACTGATCTCTAGTAGACATGAAGCATTTCAATACAAAATGGAACTCTGTAATAACCAGATAAATTCTTTCAGGGCTCTTGGCACATCCATGATGTCACAGCAGAAGCTCAAGCAGCCGTCCGTTTGGTGCAAACGCTTAATCAGCGAAGCAGTGTAACCGTTTCGCACATAGTCTCCATTCTGAAAGGTAGCAAGATCAAGAAGATTATAGATTCTCGGCATAATGAGTTACCAGCCTATGGTATGCTTGAAAAATGGACACTTACAGAAATCGAGCGTCTCCTATACAAACTGGTAGTAGATGAATATCTATACGAAGTTCTTCAGCAGTCATACATGGATATGGTCAGCTCATATGTCAAAGTTAACGAGCGGCATGCAGTCAAACTTTTGTCGGGTGCTACTAAGGTAAAACCATCAAGCCAATTGTCTTTCCTACCTCTACACTCTGCATTATTTTACTTAATAGTTTGAAAAGAGAAAGAATGAAAATTAAGAAAAAAAATTAGGTTGAAATCAAAATTCAGTTTGAACGTTTTCTCCTCCAGCCTTCAAACAACAATCTCAAGAATTTAAGTTGTGTTAGATTTTTCAAGTAAATAGATTGGCTTGGATTATATGCTTTCTCATCCCTTTCAGATGTATTTATTTCATAAAGAAATATTTTTGAAGGGTCTAAATCCAAATTAACCTTTGGTAATTCATATCTAGTGTAGTGTTATGATGTCTGTTCGGTGTTCATGGTTTGATTTCTATGAATTTTCATTTTTCTTGAGATGTTTTCCTTTTTAAATTTTATCCTTTCAAAACAGTTTCTGTGTGAAGATAGGGTTATATAATCAACCCATGATGGACCCAGAAGGTTTTATTTATTTATTTTTAGCATTTGATTGTATTTAGCCAATTTTCTTTTGTTTTTTATTCACTCTTATGTATTTGTGGACTATTTCTACTTATTATTAATTATTTTTATTTATTCATCATCCTGCAAGTCTGAAGTGAATGCAAACATCTTTTCTTTAAAAAAATTCATTTGGATCTGTTTTTGGGTACAATTTTCCCCTTTCAATACTAAAATTAAGGGGGTATCCTACCCAAAATTTTTTTTTCACCAGTTAACCTCCAAAATTTCTGAAATTTTGGGGATGGAATAAGCACATTGAAATTAGGCAACCCTGAAATTTTTGTTGTGGTGGTTGCATACCTGCCCCTGAAATCTAATAATAAGCAGAAAAAAAGGTCGTTTACAGGAAGTTGCTAGAGCCTGATATAATTGCTCTATCGACTTGTTCTTTGCTCAAATGATGCACAATTAGATTCTGTGATCTGTTGGAGACAGATTTTTTTTTCAATGCTTAGTTCCCGGGAAAGAATTTTTCATGGATCTATTTTTTTAGCTTACTTTTTCACTTTAAACTTTAATTTGAAAAAAATATTGAGGGTGGGTTTAAAATCTGATTTCAACAGATCACAGATAATACAATTTCAAACATTTTAAAAAAAAAAATGAAGTCTGTAATCAATTAGGGATGAGATATCAACTTTCCTGTGCGGCCAACAGGGGAAAATTAACATGCTCTAAAAATGGAAAAAGAAAATAACAAACTTTATTTTTTGCTCACCATAGATGTAAATTATTGGCGCATGACTTTAAAAAATTAATTAAAAATATTTCTAAGCCTTTAAAAAAAAAAACCAAATATCATTTCTTCACAAGGATTCCTGAACAAGAAAAGTCTTAAAAAAAATCCCAAAATTGCTAAAGTGATCAAATTTAGGGTAGGATTCCCCCTTAAAATACACAGGTAAAATATTGATTGTATCTGATTTAAATACAAATACCGAAGTTTTTGAAGAGCTTGATACTTTAAGTAGCAGAACTTATCTCAAAGCAAGAGTCTATCATTTGGGGTGAAACATCTGTACAAGAACTACCCTGGTAGCTGTGGTGGATGAACTTCTACCTATTTATCCATCTATATTTTTTTTATTTTCAAATGAAAACGGGTCTCTGACTCAGCTGTATAAAGGATGCCTTATGGTGGTAAGGCAATCCAAAAATGCGAACGGTTTTTGATGTGTTCTGTTCTTTTGTCAATGGCTCAATGGGTTAGTGAAGAAACTAAAAATTTTAATTTGCAAACGAGCAAATCCTCTAAAATCTTGACCAGAAAGTGTGAGGGTACTTTTCATACCCGATATCTGTGATAGTAGTTCTGAAATTTCAAAAAAAGCAGAAAAATGCATTGTCTTCATAGTTAACACCTATACTTTCTGTTGAGAGTGTGGTGTCACCCGAACAAAATGAAAATCTTTTTTAAACCAAATCTATCGCGCTCTGAAGCAGGTCAACAATGTGTAATTTGATTTTGATTTTAGTGACAGGACTTCACTGATGCTCCTTAAATAGTCATCTCATCACAATAGGTTAATTTTTTAATCAGAACACAGTTGAACCATCCCGTTATTTTTTACCATGGTTAGCCAGCAAGGTTTCAGTGTTCCATCAAAACGAAACCCAACACACAAACCACTCCAACAAATTGATTGATTCACCGATCGCGGTTACTTGTTTTCCACTAAGATTTAACCTCGAACTTGCCAATTCCGCTCAAATCCTGAGTTTCTTGATCTATTGACTTTGTTTACGGCTCAAGTTCCTTTTCACAAAACAAATTGAAAGAGCCTTTCCACTAAATAAGACTCAGAAAACAAATAAATAGGGCAGTTTCAAATGGTAAACAAAACTGAAATTGAGAATTTGGTGAAAGCTAGTTTTTTTTTTTTTTATTATTTACCTCGGGTTTCATAACTTTCTAAGCATTTTATTTCAAAGGAAATATCTCAGTAGACTTTTCTTTGTAGGTTTGCCATATCAGCTCCTCAGTACCAATTCAATTTTTTTGTTGTAACTAAAACTTCCAAAAACTGGTATTTTGCAACAAATTACTTAATTGCATCTAAAGAGAGAAAAAAGATCAGTAAAATATAATAACAAATTTCTTTATTATAGTTTTCACTACCGAGAGGCAAGGAGAAGGCTCATACAAACGAACTGAAATCGGGTGGAGTTGTGGATTCAACATCAGTAAAGGTTCATCCAAGGATCAAAGAAATTCAGGAGCGGTGCTACAGTTGTCTCAATGACGTTTGTCAGGGTATCGCCAATTCATTGCATGTTCCATCACACACAGTTATGAGTGCTTCGGTCAGTATTATCAATTATTTTTTATTCTTATAATGATCTTATTTATCATGTTAATGTTGGTTTCATGAAAGAACGATTCATTTTAATTCTGAAGGGTTTTTTTCAAAATAACAATGGACAAATTCTAAGGGCCGTTTGTTAGCTCGTTCGTTGATTTTTCCTTAAATTTTCCTCGACTTGTCAGGTGCCATTTGAAATTCAAGGAGGATGAAAAGTGGATGAGGGCTAACTGGAGGAAAATTGAGGAAGTATGCTGTAAATGGGAAATTCTGAAATATTGGATCATGGAAATGATGGAATACATTGATAAAAGGTTAAATTTATACAAATAGAATGGATATCTTTTCAAGAACTTTAAATCCTAGGATTGAAAATGTTATGATTCGGAGGAAATCTCAAGGCTAGTCAGGACCAACCTTGAAATTTCCTCTGAATCATAACGTTTTCCAACCTCAATTTGAAAGTCCCTGAAAAAGTGTCCATTCCTTTTCTATAAATTTAACCTTTTTTCAATGTATTTCATCAGTTCCACAATCCAATGTTTCTTAATTCCCCATTTAACGCATTCTTCTTAAATCTTCCTCCTGTTAATCCTCATCCTTTTTTCACGCTCCTTGTATTTCAAGTAGCCTTTTTCAAGTAAAAAAAGTTATGAGGAAAAACTAAAGAATGTTTTAAAATTCTGCGTTAACCCATTAACATGTAGAGACGAGTCTAACTCGTCCTCGGTCTCCCAGGACAGAAATGCCTAGATGAGTCTCACTCATCCAGTTACCAAGCAACCTAAAACATCATAGTTGTCCATTTTCTGAGAGATAGCGCCACAGGCATTGATCACGAAGGAGTCTTCCCATCGAACGACAAGGTGACAGTGGTGACACCGGTTTTATTTGGCGGTTATCTCCGACTTTGCACCAACTGGTGCTCTTTCGGGATAACCGCGTCGAACCGATGCTGATTCAAAAAGCCGCGAAAATCATTTCGATTTGAAATGCACGCGGCTGCCATTTTGGATAACCGCTGAATAATTTAATTTGGAAATAGTTCATTTAAGGGGCTGTTCAATTTTGTGGTTATGGCATTTTAGGGGAATTAAACGCCCTTCGGGCAAATACGCGCGCTCCGCGCTGCGTTCACCTCTTGCTCCCTTTGCTTGCTCCCGGTCTTTTTTATAATCTAACTTGGGGTTGTCTGCACTAGGAAAAGGGGTTTTTTTGGGGGAAATGACTGTTGATTCCGTTAATTTTTGGTGGTCTACAATCGGGGTTTGTCGAAATTACTTAAACATAACCTCAAAATTGAACGGCCCCCCTATCGAACTACACTTTATTTTGACTCGTAATTTAAACCCCGCGGAACCTTAATTTTTAGCAAAAAACTTGAATTACACCTAGATATGCACCTAGAAATGTATATTCAGTTCTTTAAAAATTGATTTAATTTGGGGGGAAAAAATAACAAATAGACCGTGGCGGGGTTCGAACCAGGGACCTCAGGTCTGATGAGTAAGTATTGTACCACTGCGCCATCCGAGGCAGATGAGAAAGTGCATCAATCTTGAAGTAAATAAGCAAACCCTTCTGGCGCTGAGCAACGATAGCCACCGATTGGTGGAAAGTCAAATATAACCGCCGAATATAACCCGGTCTCACCTCATTGCCCGATTGCTAAACCCTTCACGGAGTAATCAGACACAGTAGCTACCTTTTTACAGTTTTTTCTTTCTTACGTTGGTAGAACTAATATTAGTCATGAGATTTTAGCCTGAAAATTTTTTTGAGTTCTATGAATAAAAACAAGTGCTTGTATCTCTGTTACCAATGTTATATATAAATTTTATTCTCTTGTAAAAAAAAAAAAAATTGAAAATTTGGCTAGGAAACAGTTGGGAACTGAAACTAACATCAAGTAATGGGCGTTTTACCCTAAAATTCATTAGTATCTTCATCACAGGTCAACAAAAAAAAATCTGAAAATTGGATAGGGATCTGTTTGGAATGGAAAACATAATCAAATCCTAGTTTGGGCTAAAAAAAAAAATCTCAAAAATGGGGTAGGGAACTGTTTGGAACGGAAAATATCACCAAATCTTAGCATCGGCGTCTTACCCTAAAATCAATTAGTGTTTCTGGGCTCGGCAGGCAAAAAAAAATTCATGCATCAATGTTAAGGAACTTCTATAAATTGTAAATGTGATTTGCTTTTGTGAGATTCATTTCACATGAAGCTCAACTTGGATTCCTCAATGTATTTGTTGCAAAAAGTTGCTAAATTATTGACTCTTCAGTAAAAACTAGTGAAAGAAATGAAGGGTGTCTCTACAAACTTCGAAAATCCTCCAAAGCTTTTTAAAAAGCAAAGGTGTAACGACGAAACTCATGTACCATTTGAGTAGTCCAATCCAATTTGTCACTCCGTGCATGCTGACAAAGGAAATTCTGTTGCAAATCACTACTCTAGTGGCTAGTTCTTTATTTACTCCATGAACTTCCTATATCAACATGGATAATGTGATAAATAAAGTGGATGGTGCCTGTATTACTTTGCCATTTTTGTTTCACTTTTTGTAAGTTTTTCCAAGTTAATGAGTAGATTTGTGAAGTTTTTAGTGTCACAATCATTCTGTTTTACTGGTTGATACCTTCTACTGAACACTAAATTAATCTGCATCTAAAACTGATATTTGCCGTAGTCCTATTGTAATGAAAAGTATGAATCAAACTTTATTTGTCTGAGAACTGTTATTTCAACAATTGCTAAAAGAAATGGAGGTGCCTATTCAAAATGATTTTGAATCGGTAACTAAAATTCAATTTTAGTGTAATTGGAGGTTTTCAATCAATATTCTCCAGCTCTCTAAATTTTTTGTGCCGAAAATTTCATCTTGACAAAAAGCTTTTTTTTATGTTTTGTTGGTGTCACCACTCACCATCAGTTTGTTGTATTTTTTAAGGTTTCCTACTGTAATCCAACAATCCATTCATTTGTAGCAAAAGTATGCAGCGACCCCATTCCTTTGCCTAAAGCTGTCTCTTTCAAACCGCTTTCCAATTTTCGCGCGTATTTGCCAAAGCGATTTTCTTCAAATTTGGCATTTATCTTCCTTTAGGTGTTTCATAGCGATACCCAAAAAGAAGTTTCATAAAAGTTGTCTGTGAGCCCCGCAAATTGAAGTATTTAAGTATGGGCGGGAGGGGAATAAGGCGCCTTGTGGGCTACCGCCTCTCTCTTGAACGCAATGTTCTGCAGCGTCGCCAAGCTCTCTTGGTTCTCCTGACCCCTACTTGCTCTATGCTACACCATTACTGGTTCTGAACATGCTCGTGTTTAACTTATCATGTTCAAACTCCACACGTACTAATTAATACCCCTAGGATGCTAGACGTGGATGGCGCCGGTAGAGTGCCTGGAATGGCTAGTTTAAGTCTAAACTTTTGAGTTTTTACTTATTTGACAGTTGAAGTGTCCAAAGGAACTAGGAATGTGACTTGTAGTCGAACATACTATTTCCTAAATCAACAAAAAAATTTTGCGAATGTTTTTGATTCTTATCTGTTTGCTTTCTATAATTTGTTCCTGCAGTCAATGAAAATGATGTCAGAACTTCTTCCATCAACAGAGGAAGAAATGCTCAAAGTTGTTGGTGTCACTAAAGCAAACTATCAGAAGTATGGAGCGCAATTTCTGGAGCTTACGAAAACTTATGCAAATGAAAGAGAAGGTAAGGTTTGCAAAATTCAGTAAAAAGTTTAATTTTGTTTTATCATGTGTGTCCAAAAAAAAGTCTAAATTTTAAGTTCTTAAAACTAAGCTTTTCTAATACTCTTTTTAACACTTGTTGTTTCCTCGAGTGCAAACTGAAATGCTTTCGCCAAATCAGTTTTTGAACCAGTCCAAGGGAGGCTTCATATTTTGGTTCAACATCAGTTTGGATTTTTAATGGCTCTGAATTCCAGTTGTTGGATTAAATCAGTAGTTCAAACCTGTATTCAATATGTCCTGTTTATATTTTGAACCTAAATCATTTTATCTCTGTTTTTATGAAACTTAGAAGTAAGACGAGTGAAGTAGGAAAACAGAGAACAATATTAGATTTTTTTAAATTTTATAGCGGAGAAACAACCAATTTTTGTGCAAGCTTTGCAAAAAAGTGTATGGCCAAAACGGCCGTGTACGGTGTGTATCAGAGTCTAAATAGAGTACGCGACGGACGATCCTCTCGCCTGATGGATGTTGAAGGCTTACGCAGCTTTGCAACACCTTCTGATTATACGTACCTAAATCTTTAACATCCACAAGGCATGAGGACGGACCGTCCCGTACTCTATTTGGCCTCTGAGGATCAAAAAAAAAAGTGGCCTTTACTACTACTACTGCTGCCACACGATTTCTCTAATTTTTTGTAATTTTACAACTACGACTAGTTTTGTCTCTTGGTATTTTTCAGAGGTTGTAATGTCGCTGGAAGTAGAAAAGGCTGAAGCAGCTGCAGCTGAAGCTGAAGAGGCACGCAGGAACAGTTATTCATCCTCTGCCTCAGCATCTGGCTCACACTCAGAATATTTCAGCAACAACAGACCTCAGTTCATCCGCAAGAACTATGGAAAGAATAAGAAAAAATTTGCACCAAAATTTAAAAAAGCGACAACAAAAAAAGCTACCAAAACCAGCAGAGGGGCCACTCAAGCTGCAAGGTAAGTCTTTCATTCTTGGTTTTTCTTATGTGTATATGTTGTAGACAAATCCTGAAATCTGGACACATCGCGAAGTGTCCAGACAAATCGCAAAGTGTCCAACACCGTTTTGACAAATCCCGAAATGAAGAAAAAATTCAATGTTTGTCTGGACACTTCGTGATGTGTCCAAAACTGTTTTAACAAAACCCGAAATGAAGAAAAAAAATACGATTTGTCCATACAAATCCCGATCCGTCTAGACCATTTTGCGATCTATCCAATACCGTTTTGACAAATCCCGAAATGAAGAAGAAAAAAAATACGATATGTCTGGACAAACCGTGAACTATTCAACCCTGTTCGAATGGATCGTGAATGTAGCATGAAAAAGAAAGTAAAATTCCTCCTTACCTTTAAGATGGATGAATGAATGAGGCAATGTATGCTACAGAATTACTTTATTAAATTAAATTTATTTTTCCATTTTCAGAAAAAAACATTAAGGAAAGCTAAAATAATATTTAAAAACTTTAAAAAAAATTTAAAAAAACTCTAAAAAAAACTTTAAAAAAACTTGAAACAAACTGTAAAAAAACTTTAAACAAACTGTAAAAAAAAACATTAAAGGACTTTAAAAAACTGTATGAAAATCTAAAAAGACTTAAAAAAATGATTATATTTATTTATTATTCCAAGGGAGTGAGAAATGGCATTTGGAGTTGTACTGAACCTTGGCAGCTTTACACTTACATCTACCGAAGATGCACTTTGTTTTGCTTTGGCACATAAAGAATCCCTGATCATCCGGCCATTAGGGACGCTTGAAGACTGGTAGTGCGAGAACTTAGCTCCTTCCCTTCAGGAACTTTGTCTGGCCTCAAAAATACTTCCTTGCATTCGAAAATTTGACTGCGGGAAAAAACTTATGTTAGTTGCGACCTTGCTTCGTTCCGATTTTGTAAAAGCCATCTTTGCTGACGCTCAAAATTACTCTGATGATATTTTGGGCGTCGGTTTTTAATTTCAGAAGAATTTTACTTTCACTTTCATGCTACATTCACGATCCATTCAAACAAGGTTGAATAGTTCACGATTTGTCTGGACAGATCGTATTTCTTTTTTTTTCATTTCGAGATTTGTCAAAACTAGAGTCCCTATATATGAAAGAGTCTTGCCTTACGAGGTTCCATCTCTGATTGGCTGCTGAAAACTGAAGAAGGAGGAGGGGTCTATGAAGCCTGGAGGCGCCCTCTTGTTTACATCTTCATGGAACCATCTTCCCAGCCGCCCAGCTTTTAGGAAACTTTTGGCATTTTTAGCTTATACTGATGAAATTTTCTATTGAAATTGGCGTAAGTATGTTCAGAACAGAATAAAATTCACACATTACTCTTCACTGTAAATTAAAACAAGTAGTGAATCCAATGGTAATTGAAGTTTAGGTTGACCTTACAAAGATTACTTGCACACAAATACACGTGTAAGTAATCTTTGGTGGGAAGATCGTTGGATGAAAATGTAAACAAGAGGCGCGCCTCCAGGCTCCTCAGACCCCTTCTTCTTCTAAACTTCTGTTCACGTGTCTTGAACTCTTTCATGTATAAGGGACTCTAGTCAAAACGGTTTTTGACATATCGCGATGAATTGTCTAGCCAGATCGGGATTTGTCTGGACAAATCGTATTTCTTTCCTTCATTTTGGGTTTTATCAAAATGGTTCTGGAAAAACGATGTGTCTAGACAATTCGCGATGTGTCTGGACTAATCCCAAATTTTTTCTTCATTTTGGGATTTGTCAAAATGGTGTTGGACACTTCGCGATTTGTCCGGATACTTTGCGATGTGTCCAGATTTTGGGATTTGTCTACAACTTATACATAGATGAGCAAAATTTTTTCAAAAATAATTCATATTGCAACAGGGTGTCCAGGGTTATTACCGAACATATGAAATCTTTAACTTCAACTGCATCCTCTGATTTCTTTTAGCCTAAATTGCTCGTATATTAACCACCTCCTTTCTATCTATATATTTATCCATCCATCTATCTAACTATCTACCTATCTATCTATCAAAGATTGTTCTTTGCATTTGAAACGCTGTTTTATTGTCAATTTGTTGGAGGTGAACACCTGTTTCGCTGCGATCTGTGAAACAGTACTCTCAAGAAAACGTTGGACCAACCATTACAACTATTTAGATGTTATATTTTTTGACACCTACCTAATTGTACTTTGAACTATTCATGAATAATTTTTGCCCATTTCTGTGAATGTATCTACCTATTTTGCACAGAGTATAAATTTTAATCAGCTTTTGGTGCACCTAGCTGTATTTTTTTCTTCAAATTTTACAGAGAAGGCTTTGGAAGAAATGAGAGTTTTATAAAAATTCAAACGGCTGTTTTGTGTGAAACACCAGCACAACTAACAAATGGTTTAGGTAGTTGGACTTTACAACTACTATTAGGACTACCGTTTTTTAGGCTTTCTACTTCTCTTCAAACGAGAATGGGCTGGTCTTTGAATGAAATGTCTAAAATATTGCGTGTCACGTTTCTTGTAAAAAAGAAATTAATAAAAAATCATTCTTAAAAAATTCTGCAAAGGAAACCTTAAATGACCCAGATAACAACATTGTATTTATATTGTTAATTCACTTCATGCTCAAAATATTTATTAGTCAAGCATGTTTCATAGGTCACATAATATTGATTCAAAACATTTTATATGAATTCATTACCTTGTAGATGTAACAATTGAGGACTAATTTGTCAAAAGGGGCGATGTTCCATGTTATTTAAATCGAACATCCGCCCTTTCGACAGATCAGTCCTCAATTAACTTATTGAAATGTGTCTGGTTACGGGTTATAGTTTTCATGACCCAGAAAAGCCCAAGTTGTCAGTTTCTAAGCTTCATCTCTTTTTATTATATTCCAGTGGTTCATCCTACAGAGCTCGAGGTGGAAATTGTCTTCCCATTCCTGGAAGAACCAAAGTGTCTGGCCGCAAGTGATAGCTATTTAGCCGATTTTATGTTGAGACACAAGACTTTGTTGCCTTTCTTTTTCCTCTATTTTATATCTCCAATTTTAGATCTTATCGAAACTAAATTTTACTTACTGATCAATTGCTGAAATCTTGTAAAATACTTCTATTTTCTTATTATCAGTTTTCCTATGCCCAGCCTCTATAAATCTAGCCAATCAATTCTTTCCATCTGAAGTAATACTTCCATTTTGATCCACTTGAAACTTGTTAATTTTTTGTTTAATAAATGTTACTTTTTCTACATGAACCAGGAAAATTATTTTTGAAATCTATCCCAGTGGTTCTCAAACTTTTTTATCAGCGGACCCCCTAAGTTGGGGACCTTTTTTTTTTAACTGATCAAAGTCCTTATTTTACGCTTAAAACTTACCTAATGACTGGAATGAGCCTGCATTTCTATAGTAAAGTTCAGCAATAAAAAAAAAAAATTGGAAAAAAAAATTGACCACGAAAATGAATTTGGAATGTTAATACAAATTAAGGATTGAAATGTTAAACTGTCTCTAAAACGGGAGAAAAAAACAAATGGAAGACTGCCCCGGAAACGATCTTTAGCTGCGTGTATTAAACAGCTGTCAATGCAAGTGTTGACAAGTTTATTCACAAAGTTTCCTGCCTTTTTACCCCATTTTTTTTACTATTTCCCCTTGAACCGCCGCAGACCCCCAAGAAGCAGCTTGCGGTCCCCACCTTGAGAACTGCTGATCTATCTGATTTTACTATCAAGATAAATGGAACAGCTTTGTGCATGATGGAACGAACTGTAACCATCAGCAGATACAGGAATTAATCCTTCTCTCTCTTTGCCCATCTCCTGAGCACATGTCTTAGAAAAGGATAGCAGAGCTTCGCATGACTTTGGCCCTTGGACCCGTCCTTTTCTAATGCTCTCGTTCAAATTGGAGGAGAGAAAGGAAAACCTAACCGGCCAGGGACGTCGTTTGTGGGGTGCATGGGGGGTAAATTGTAGCCCCCCCCCCCCCCCCGAGTCGACTAAAAGTAAGAAAGTGCTAATCTTTTTTTTTTTGGTATAGAAAAAAAATTTCGAACAAAAATTTGGTGGTCACCAACAAATTTTCTTGGAATTTAGGGCCGTATACATAGGATATGCAGGGCTGTAGGGTCTAAAATTATAATATATTGGTTTCTGTATCAGTTTGACTTGAAACACATTTTTGTGTTACAGGTTGCATCCTTGTGCCATAAAAGTAGAATTCTGTCAAATTTTCACCCAATTTTCAGGAACATTTCTTTGAGCTACCCCTTCAGATTAACACCTCTGGTTTATTTTAAAAGATTCCAAATATCATGCCAAGCAATAGCATTATCAAATGGAAGGGTTTGTTCTAACTTCAGTTACAGAAAGTGCATTGTTAAAGTTCGATATCTCGAATGCGGTAAACAATATCGACCTCCGATTTGTGCCAAAATGCTTAGTTTTTTATGCCCTTTTCATCACTGTATCACTCGATAGGAATCGTCACACGGAAGTTTTGAGATATCCACCCCTGAGGGGTCAAAACGTCAAAAACTTTTGGGGGCTCTAAAACCTACTTTTGACTACAGTTTTGTCCAAGCCATAATTTTTTTTGAAAAAAACTTGCTATTTAGAGTATTTTGGACTCCTAGTTTTTTAAATTCTGACTTTTCAAAAAGTAGTAATGATTTTTTGAAAATGGGTCCAAATCGACTTTGACCTTCGATACATCGAACACTAAAAACGATATTGACCTGCGGTTTGTGCTAAAAGTCTTAGCATTTTATGTCCTTTCAAACGAGGTATCACAAGATGGGGGTTGTCATTTGAAAATGTTGAGTTGGGGGGCGAAACCTCCCTTTACAGGCGCCCCCCGGAATTTTTGGGTTCGCCAAAAAGTAGCTCCTATTAAGTTATAAACATCCCCCAAGTTTGGTTTTTTTATCTGCAGCCGTTCAAAAGTTATGAAGCCGTCCCGGGACTTTTGGACCACCCTGTATATAAGTACCTTATACATACCCATTGCCGGATCCAAAAAAATTGGGATGGGGGAGGAGAGGACGCCTTTGGAATCGGAAATGTAGATCGTCTTTGGTTGCGTTTTTGAGCCATTTATTGCTGTTGTAAATATGTGCAACTTTTGAGTCTGTCGGGGAGGGAGGCCCCCCCCTTGGATTTCCGACTGTATGTAAGTACTTACCAAGTGGTTATCGAAAATTGGTGTTGGTGATGAGAACTTTTGCTCACATCTGTTTCAAGTAATCCCACTCGACATTCCTCCATGTAACCGATCACGATGAGAAACATGGATCAAATGTAAAACACTCGAATATCCATTCATGAGTCGCCACTCGTTTACAGATCATGGTTAAAATCCCCTTTTGCGACTCTGCCTGTCCACCTAATATGACTATAGCTGTAGATGCGTATTTATAGCTAAGCGATTGACCGAACGGACACACATATTGTTGCATCATCGCGCCGGCCGTTCTCGTGAGAGTCGTGTGCGCTCGGCTTGTCTCCACTCTCCTCCGGAACTCGCCTACAGCGCTCGCTATAATTTCGCATTTCCGGAAGAAAATAAATGGAAAATACATATAATTTTCACTCCATTTGGGTATGGCCATCTGCCAATTTTCCTCGTCACACGGCCTATCTAATTATAAGTCTCGTTTATTCAATTAATTGAATCATTTTTCAACCTCATATGTGTGTATACACTTAAAAGAATTCCAATTAATGTAATGGGCTGAAAATATTGCATGGGTCCTCTATAGGTAGTTATCTGTTATCACCAAGTAATTGCTGTTATTTTTTTCAAGGTAATCGCAAATTTTCGAACATTTTGCCCTCTCACTCGATCCCTGCCCCGTAAAAATTGTCCTCCAGTTAATAGGTGCCGCCTACGTCTGCGTATTACCTGCACTCTCATAGTACGTATATAAATGTAGGTAGGTAAGTACATACCTATACAGTTACAACAGAGAGAGGGAGAGAGAAAGAGAGAGAGAGAGAGAGGGAGATCCTCCAAATCTCTTGAGGTGCAGTTGGGGACTTGAAGGGAATCGTTCCAAGCTGGACGCCAGCCGGACAAACTGGCCACAACTATTGTTGTAAATATGTCGACCTTCAATCGAACTCCCCGGGTAGAGGCCTTCCCAAACTGGTCTTGATAGGCTAACGATCCTTTTAATCCCCGTCACGAGATACTTGTTTTGCCCTTTCCTTCGTAATATGATGCATATCTATTATATCATTGTATAAAAAGCAATCTCTGCCTTGAACATCTTCAGTTACCTCCATATAAACTCGGATCGTCTGCCGCAACGTGAGGCCCTAGCTCTGCTCTTGTAAACTTGAAACTTTCTAGGTAGGCACCTCCTTAGTTCTTTTTCTTCTCTCTCAATTAATTTATTTTACTTGCTCAAGTGAGCAGGTACTCTTTTAATGTGAATCGTTTGCGTTTAGTACTTATTGATTTTGAATACTAGCGTGCTATCATTAAATTTAAGTCGAATTAAGGCAAACACCCCAGTAAGCCGACACCCCCATTTGCACCAATACCCGACACCCATTTTTCACACTGTAAAAATTACTAGTTTTGGGGTGTTTTTTCTGAGACCTCAAATGTGAAACATTAGAAAAAAAGTCGCAAAACACCAAAATTGCCACTAAACCGATATTTTTCACTTTGTGAAAAATGCGGGTTGGTACTGGTGCAAATTTCAGGGGTGTCGGCTATTAATTGGAGTGGTTACCTTATTACGTACCAATAAATATGTTGCTGCCACTGCAAGGTAGTAACATCGGGAGCTTAGTTTTAAAAAGTCAGAGCCTCGATATTTCTCTGATGTAAATCGGCATAGATTTTGGGGGGGGGGGGGGGGATCGAGGCTCTACTCTCCTTCTCCGGGGTGTCCCAGACCACCCGTCCGACCCTTGTTTCTCCAGAACGAAAGGTCATTAAAATTTAAAAATTTCCCGGGTCGAAAAAATTCCAACTTTGGACCCACTCGCCTGTCAAAAGGTCAAACAGTTTTATAGGCTAAAATTGACGAATTACGCAAAAGGCACCCCAATTTTTGGAAAGTCAGCAACCTTTTTCAGCATTAAAAATTCATTTTTAGATACCCAAAATTTTGGCTTTAAAACAAAAATAAGGGCCCCTGAAAATTAAAAGAAAAACGAAACTTTTCCGTAAAAAAACCGCAATACAGGTTTTTAAATAAGGCAAAAATTTGGAAGTAAAACCTATTTCCGCTCATTTCTCATACAACTTATGGCAAACTTACTTTTAATTTACGGCTTTAAAGAAAAAAAATTTTGATCACTTTTCAAAAAAGCATTAAAAAAATTGTCAAAACTGCTGACCTTAATTGGAAAAAAATTTTTCGTTTTAGCTCGGTTTATTCATTTAAAATTGCAAAAAACACTTTTCCAAAACGCGACGAATTTGTTCGTTCATCGTAATTGAAATTCGCAAAAGTTTCATCGGTAGTAATACTGTTAAGGTTTGAAATTGAAAAGTCAGTCAGGGAATCGACAAATTTTCATTGTTTACGTTTTCAGAGGTCCTCGACTACCTGGGAAGGTTTTGAGGGGGGGGGGGGGCAAAGCTCATTTTACGTAGGTACACTGAAAAAAAAAAAATTGTATGAATTAACAATTTAATTGTTCAGAATGGGGTCCTCAATTAGTTTTGTTGATTCAACAATCCATTTTGTCAGTTTAACAATCTTATTTTGTTGATTCACCATTTCGTTTTGTTGAATTAACAAAACTAATTGTGGGCCCCCATTCTGAACAATTAAATTGTTAATTCAACTATTTTTTTTTTTCAGTGTACTTTCCTGTAAAAATAGGTACCTCATACCTACAGGTTTAAAATAAGTCAACAATTGGAAAGTAGAACCTATTTCCGACATTTTTGTCGATATCAACTTTTTTCAAACCCCCTTACTTTTAGATTAATGGGTTTAAAGAAAAAAAAAAGTTTAATCGATCACTATTTACACATAAATTAGCATTATTCAAAACACGTCAAACCTCCGATCCTCAAGGCCTTGGAAAAATAACGTGTTTCAGTTAGTTAGCTCCCGGTTTATTCATTTAAAATTTGTATTAACCCTTTTCGATAACTCGCCCGAATTTGTTCGTTTTCGTAACTTGACCCACTTCGCACAACTTCAGTTTACTATCGGTAGTAATAGCGTGTCTAATCGGTTGAAATTTGTAAATTGCAGTTCAGTGTTTCGTCGAGCGCCTTCAATTAGAGGGATAGGCAAAGTTATCACTATATCTAACTTCTCACTAAAAACGAACGAGTCATGACGTTGATTTCTTTACTTATTAAGTAATCTATGGTCAGAATCGTGCCCCGGGGGAGGATGTGCGTACCCTTGTTCAGGGTGGAACTTTCCGGGGGTGGCAAAATTAGGGTGACCAAGCAAGGAAAAAAAAGTTATCAGCTTTAACCCTTTCCGGTCCTCGGCCGTTTTCGGCCAGCTGCCACAGCAGGTCAGCAGTCGTGGTTGCGCCGCCGATGGAGAAACAAGTTTCCCAAGTGTCCACCAGAGTCCGCCACGCGATGGACGAGTCGAATATATCCGACATTGGACCCTACCAGAAGTCAAACTTTTGTGTCAAATATATCTGACATTGGACCTGAACGGGAATTCTACACTGTCAGATATGTCCGACATTAGACCGGAAAGGGTTAAAAATTTATCTCCAAAGATGGCAAAATCAGTGAGTGCAAAAAACAAAACAAAAAAAATGTATCAAATTCATAATGTTGATGGGCGGCGATTCGCGGAGGGCGACAAAGTTGCAATTTTGCCACCCCTCCCCCTTCCAGAAACCTCGACACATCCTTGCGTGTGGTAATAGAAGGGTTCCATACTACATGTGAGCTCATTACAGTAGCTTGCTGCTATATGCTTTCCAATTTTAAGTTGGCATGAAGAAAGAGCGGAACAATCACGACAAGAAAGTGAATAAAATCAATCAAATCGGAATTTTGTCTGCCATGAGCGGCATGAGCGCCCAAGTAGAGCACGTGGATGCTATTCTTGAATTCGTAAACGGATTCACTGATCTCAATCATCGGTGAATGAATACACTATCGCGTGAATCCACGATCTACGTAAAAAAAAGGTTCCTCAGATTTTTTTTGTTTTTCTTTTTTTTATAATTCCGAAAAAAAAATTCCACAACGTTTAATTGTTTTATTCACCAATGTGTGCCATAAATAATGTTTCGGTTGCATCCAAAAGTTAGCTCAAATCCACAAATTGTATGTACTTACCGGCAAACTTTGTAATTACTGAAAGTGCCTTCAAAATTCAGTGTAAGCAAAACCAAGCACTGGTGTCTAGGTAAATTGTTGAGATAACTGTTCGTACGCGAGGGAGATGGTGGTGCATACACGAAAATTTGCAGGAACTTTCAAACCTTGGCTTGTCTGAAACAAAGTGCCTTCAAATAGCCGTGTATGCAAAACCACCTCTCTCTCGCACGAATAGTTGTCTCAATTTCTCAAAAAGTCACCACGCCGCCAGTGGTTGATTTAGCATAACCGCAGTTTTTGAAGGCACTGTTTGGATTCTTAAAATCTTAAAGAGGCATGATTTGTAAACGGTCGTCATTAGAGTTTGACACGTAAAAACTCCTTGATTTTTTCGTTATCAGATCAATTCTATTGTGCATAAAAATGTTACCTGAAATATTCATATCTATTAAAAAAATGGCATACTCAACTTGGCAGGAATTAAAATATTTTTTCTCTGAACACTATCTGCCGCGCCGTTTTACAAAATGAAAAATATCTATCGAAATCTTGTACCTACTACACGGATGCCCACCACACCTGTAGATACATACGTATAGTATAATATGTATATTGAAATGTTGCAGCAAATGCTCCATTTTGTTTTATTTTGATTATTATATCGATGGCTAATGACTGGTTGTATGATAGGAGAGGGATTTTGTAAGAAAAACAAAAAAAAACAAAACAAAACACAAGAATTGTTGCCTACAGTAGTGCACACGAATTGGCAAAAATTTAACTGTAACACCCCCCCCCCCCACGTTTTTTTCTCAATCAGCAAGACAAACCTAGGGGGGATTAAGAAACAAACACCCTGTCTATCTCCGAAAGTAATGGGGGACGAGGAGAACCTAGACTCCGACATGCGGTATCCGAAACATATACCTTGATATCTTGGTAGTTATTTTTTGGTCTTTTCATTTTCTTTCTATCCCTCACAATACTTTTATGTTCCTCTCTACTTTTAAGTTCAAATAATGGGTATTATTATGCGTATGCTTTTTTTTGGAGCCCCCCCCCCCCACCCGGTGTTTTCCTCCTCCTGCGGGCTATCTCTCCCTTTCTTTTCTCTTTATTATCACTAATTTAATCTCTCATCTCAAGTCCGAGCTTTTCAGCTTTCATCTGAATGAAGAGACTTGAGAGGAAAGAAAGTAATAAGGACTAAAATACTTACTTCAGCAGTAGAATCAGATAAATGCAATAAAAATAAACTTTATAAGAGGCTGCAAGAACCATTTATCATCTATTTATTACGTCACGAGATCACACTTCTCCCTCCAGCTGCAGGCCTCAACGGAACCATGGGTGTTGCTCCAGCTCCAGCGAGTCATCCCGTCAATGTCATTCTACTGGCCATGATCTCCGCCGTGCTGAAAACAACTTCAAGCCGGTTTTTCACTCCAAAAGTTGCGTTATTAGCTCCGATTGCCTGCTGTCTCCCGTTTTCTCAAGCACTAAGCACCAACGTCATGGAGAAATTCTCAGCCTTGGAAGTTGTTCCCGATGTGGTCGACACTATCCCGAAAGAAAAAGCCGAGGTAAGAGAACATTGCTCTTGTTTTCCATCCCATTCACTATTGATAAGAGAATCACTCCAACTCAAACTGAATTTTCTTCGTTGTCACCTATGAATAATGATGTATCAATTCTAGGTCAACCATGTCGTTCTAATTTTCACAATCTACCCTTTTTATGAGCCACTTAATTAAGGCAGTCCTATTTTCAGTTTGTTCAAATCAATCTTATGAATCTGGCTGGAGTGAAGTGTTTGTGCAGAATGGGCATGTGTGAATCATGATTTGTATTGGTAGATTTAAATATTATTACACTATGGTGTTAGCTTTGCCATTGAACACCACATGCCTCCACATTTGAGCACTTTTTCTATTTCATCTGTTCAATAAGCAAACGCTAAGTACTTCTTGTGATAAGGGCTGCTGAGCTTCTCTTATCTTTTTTACATTCTCCGAGTGTGATTTGTAGGTTATAGACATCGATCTGGTATCATTTCCTTACGGTCTAGAACCCAACATGTAAAAATTACCAAGATTGTGTCAGAGTAATGTGATGGTCCTGGAAATCTTTATTGTCTTACATGGCACCATGCCTTAAATTACCATTTTTGCTGCACATCTTTCCAGTGGTGCGGAACGTCCTCATCGCATCTTATGTAACAGGCTAAAGGAACTTTCTTGTATCTATTTGTCTAATAATTATTTTTTCGTGGAAAATATAAATGGCTCCATTTGCTGTTCAGTGCTCTGTCTTGACTTCCCTGTGGTGGCTACTGCTACTTTTACTCAAATTCCTCCAAGCTCATTGTTCCTCACTTGCCAAAGTAAAAAAAAAAAGAAATACAATTGAAAACATTTCTGGTTTTAATTTTTGTTCTTTGATTGGGCGGCTTACAGGAAGTCTTTGACATATAGGTAGGACTTGTTTTTAAAATGAAGGCAGAGCTTACCATAGTTGGCACAATGTAAGTTGAGCCCTGAACTGGTTGTCGGTTGATACCAAGAAAGTGAAGACTGGCAAGGATGTACTGATTGTAAGTGTTGCTAGCGTTTTCGTCGGTTGGATCTAAGCAGAATGCACGTAGAAAGACAAGGGTCAAGCCACAGCAATGTGAAAATCTAACAAGCTCTTCGGTGCTCAACTTAAATTATGCCATCAGCCATGGGCGCCCGCAGAATAATTTGCAGGGGAGGGGGGGGGCAAAATTGTTGAACCCCAATGGCAGGTTTAGGAACACACCTCCCCCCCTCCACTTGTAGGAAAGGGGGTAAAATGAAATTTTCTTGCAAAAAGTACACTTTTAAGCGGTTGTAGGTGTATCTAATAATACGTAATAATAATAATTTTAATGTATTTGATATTATGAATAAATGACAACAGATGTTAATGATAGCAAGAAAAATGTATATGTCTACTATTCCTTGCAAGAAGTTAGTTAAAATTACAAAGTAAACTACTAATAATGTTCGTCAACTATTACTCCTTCAATTAACATTCAATATTCTTTTGTCCCTTTTATTTTTCATGGTGAAGTTTTGGGGCAAGTGCCCCCCTTGCCCCCCGCTGCAGGCCGCAACATTCAGAAATTTGTTCAGTGTTATTTTTCATGTTACATCATCAATGTTCTTACACTAGTTGTTAGTTGCATCACTAAGGGAGTTATATATCCAGAGAAAACTCCTAGAAAGGGGGGGGGGTGTTAATATGTCACCAATTTTTGACAATTCAAGGCAGTTTACTTACCTTTTCCCTGAAACAAATGTGGACTCAGAGGACTGTGAAATTGTTTCAAAAAAGGTTATGATCTTAATCCTATTTTGGAATAATTTCTTAGTCCTCAAAGTCAGCAGTTTTTCAGGAATTTGGGAGTAACTGTCCCTCTCTACCCCCCCCCCCCCCCTTAATGCGCCCTTGTATTTCTCTGGCAAAACTGTTTTTTTTTTTGCCCAATTAATGTTCATTTTCCTTCCTTTCAATTTTTCCAGATCTCGTATCCAAGTGGAGTGAAGGTTGATCTTGGAAATGAACTCACCCCGACACAAGTTAAGGATATTCCAACTGTCAAATGGAACGCTGATGCTGACAGCTTCTACACTCTCGCCATGACTGGTAAGAACTAGTTTTGCTGGATGTAAACCCTCATTTTGGTCAAAAAAAGGGAGGAGTGAAAGTATTTTTCATCATTTCAGTCAAAAAAAAATGGAGCCATTCCATTTCTGAATATCTTGAGCCAGGCGGCCCTAGAGATTTATGTTTCGTAGGTCCCTGAAAAATAAATGCATTTAATCTTCCTCCAAATATGAGTTTTGAAATTTTGATGAAAAATTGACCCTTGTTAAGTATTTTTCATAATCTTTTTAAAGGATAAACCCAATAGAATGCTACGCTCTCTTATTTGAGTGTCTTGTGTGCTATTAGGTATCCACATGTGCATGTATCATACTTTGTTCGGACTTCATTCTCGTTTGCAGTCTTTGATTTGATTCTCTCTTAATTGAGGCGGTCTCCAGGAGAAGGACCCACCAAACAACAGGTGTGCTCTTCAGCTGGAAACGGCAATTTCCTCACCGTGCACAATTATCGGGAAGAGCGCACCCATTTTTTTATGAGCCCCTTTTCCGAAGACGGCTTCAATTGTCGTTCCCAGAAGCTAAGCTGATCCATTGGTTGGGTTAGTCTGATTTTTGTATATGCCATCAAGCATTGTTGTCTCATGACAGGTCTAACTTATCATGAAGTATGGATCAGAAGTTGCCAATTTTTTCTAAAGGTCGTGTAAAAAGAGTTTACAGTAGACAGCTCTCTGTTTTCATGTCCAGAAGAGCATTTATTCATCTTCTGTTTATGTTGTTGCGGCTACAACTACCCTCATGAAAACATTAATAAGGTGCCGTGGCTCATTCCAAAGGCCAAAAAAGCAGCTAAATTTGTTAACCTGTACCGCTTAAATTGTATTGCACTCTCATTTTGCTCTGTTTTGATTTAAATCGTGGAAATCAGGTTTAAAACTAGTATTGAAGTGTGCATGTTGCCCTCCACCAACCAATATGTGAATCAAGCTCTAGTAGTTCAACATACTGACATTGAAGTACCAAAGCGCTGTATACATTTGTCTAATGTTACATGTTGTTAATTAGAAAGGTATGGAATGAGTTTGTGGAGCGCAGCTTAATCTATTGAACAAATTTGTCGAGAAGGACTCGACCCAGGAGCGGGAAGGGTTAGATTGCATTGCATTTTCTGAAATTTGATAAGCACTGTTTGTCCAGTAATCACAATCTTAAGCGACTTCGTGTATTCTAAATATTTTGTATGTATTATTAAACAATATCTTACCACGGACGTTAACTTCTGCCTCCTTTCCACCCCTTCCTTTATTTTTGAACAATTTTTTTCCCTACACAGATCCTGATGCACCCAGCCGCAAAACCCCCACCTACCGGGAATGGCATCATTGGCTTGTTGGTAACATCAAGGGCAACGATGTTTCTTCAGGCGAAACTTTATCAGCTTATGTTGGTTCCGGACCTCCACAAGGAACTGGTGAGTTTCCGTTTTGTTGTCGTTCTGTAAAGTGATAATGATTCTAGTGAGTAATGTTGTGAGTAATGTCAAGGGTGAAGATCCGAAAGTGACTTAAAAGGAGTTGAGACAGAGGTATAGGTATTTATTCTTCTTTAAAAAAAAAAAAAAAAAAAAAAACAACTTCATGATAGTGTTGGGTGTTGCATGTAACACTTGCTCTGCAGAGGCGCAAGTAGTAATTTTTGAAGTTTGGAAGTCATCCAGTCTGATGACACCCAGTTTTCTCATAAGTATTCAAGAGCCCTTCTATATCTTTTATGTCACTTTTAAGTATCAAAATTAAAAAAAAAAAGGCCCAAGATCTTTGAACTGAGTTGCATCAGATTCTACACATTTTTTTTTTTTTTTTTTTTTTTTTCAAGCAGTTGTTGTAATTGCTACGGGTTCGTACCTATGAAGTCCATTTTCTCCTAAGAATTGAAGTCCAGAGAGGACTTAATAGATGTAAATGGGTCGGTTGGTGACTTTAGCTACAGAAATGCAAAGGGTCAATTCTAATGTAAAATCACTTGAAAAGAATGTCGGGAGCATCAAAAAGTTCCAAAATTGACTCTCAAGCTCCATATAATTGTTCAAACAAAAATCCAAGATGGCTGTCTTATGAGCGGGTCACAATAGCCTCGTTTATGCGAGAAATCTGAACCCGGGTTGAGATGCCCTCATAAACACTTTGGTTTTCGCTGAACTTGGGTTCAACTCGATCCAGATTCAAACCCGAGTCGAGTCGGTAAACTCGGGTTGAGATTCTACGCATTAACACCTCGGAGTTACCTGGGTTGCCGCCTCATCGATATCACCAAAATGAGGGAGGTTAAACACACGTTTAATGTGGCTGCACTTGTCCGCACCGCAGGCTCAACTCGGGTTGGCCCATCCAAGGTTGAGATCTCTTGCATAAACAAAGCTAATGGGGGAAGTTCCATCTATTTGCAGCTTTCTTAATGATGAAACTCTTTTCTCAGCATAGAAAGTTGCAATTAGATGGGACTCCCCCATTGTGACTTGCTCAATGTGACAACCATTTTGAAAGTTTGTTTAAATGCATTTATTGAGTTTATGAGACAATTTTGGAACTTTTTGATGCTCCCAACGTTATTTTCAAGTGTTTCATATCAGTATTGTGACCCTCTTTACAGCTGTTGCAACAGACGCTTCCACTACTATTGTTTTATGCTGTTTCTGAATATTTTTTTCTCGCTCTACTTTCTGAAATCTGCAAGTCCAGGAGGGTATTTGTTGACGAAATATGTTGTTTAAAAAAAAAAAAATCCATCTTCCTGTAAAATGAAAAATTCCTCTGACCAAAGCATCAAGCCCTCATGATGCCCAACTTTCAGGGTCAGAGAATACCTTTTAAGTGACACACTCCATCAAATCTAAGCTGAAGTTTTAAACTACAAAAACTACAAAATCTAACTAAACTAAACTACAATATTAAAAAAACTAAACCACAAAAAACTACAAAACTACGTAAAACCACAAAACTTAACTTTTTATTTTTTATATCCTGCTCTTTTATTTTTCAGACCTCCATCGCTACGTTTTCTTGGTTTACAAACAACCTGGCAAACTGACTTTTGATGAACCTCGGCTTACCAACACGTAAGTTTTACAACCTGTTGATATTTCAGAGTTTACAAACTATTTTGTCACATTACTCAAATCTCTTAATTGATCAACAGTGCAGTTCTTCAAAATCCCACCAATAATTTGATTTGCTACTGGAACAAAGATACTCTCACAAGGCAATCCTTGAAATTGAAGGATGTCTAAAAGACTGAATTAGATTAATAAACGGTGGCTGGTCAGAGGCGGCTCATGCTATTTGGCAACTATGTTTTTTTGCCGTTTGAACCCAGGCAAGCGTATTGATTTCACAGGGATTCAAGAATCACCTGAGAATTTACTATTTTACACAAGTTTAAACAGCGTTGCCAAAACACGGGTTTTTTTTTAAAAAAAATAAAATAAAAACAAACCAGACCCACTGGGTCATGGGCTTTTTGGGAACTTTTTTAATCAATGCTTTTTTTAAATTTTGTTTCTCCCCTGTTTTATTTTAATTTGCTTGCATATTTCATAAATGTGAGTGTGGCCTGTGGACTTTGATCAAACACTTATCTTTTGGAAGTGTTTTGGCCATCTAACCTTGTCAGTTAGAGGAATGTTAGCCCTATGGCAAGACCAAACAATACTCGTAAGCCCAGGGCCGCCCATGAGGTAAGACTGCTGTCATAGGGCAAAGGAATTTACTAGTTGTTTTGTAAACTTCCATTTTAGAGTTACGAGGTGGGGGGGTCTAATCAGATACTTAGAACCGGAGCCACGCTTCAAATCAGATTTTGCGTATTTTGCAGCAGAAAACCAGAGCAAGTTGCCTGTAGACCAATATTATATTGATCCAAAGCTGATTTCAAGAGTTTTTTTCGGGTGAGAAATGGGTTTCTTAATTGCCATTTGAATTATTACTATTGGTGTTACTCCAAGTCAGGTCAGCTCCCAAAATAAGCTCCGGAGAGAGCTCCAATTGCAATAATTCAAGGTGTAATCTATGAAAACAATCTCTGGCAGCGAGATCACTTGCAATTAGTCATGGAATGGTAAGTTACCGGTCTAAAAGCCTTTTTCATGGTTTGCTGCCCAGCGTGAGCATAAATTTGATTTAACTGTGGATCCAAGTCTGGGTCAAACATATTTAATAATAATTTCATGCTCAGTTGAAAATTAATACACTTATTGAACAGAATGATTTGCAAAGAAAGGGGCAGTCTTATAGATTGCACCACCTTTCTCATGTAGATTTGCCGGAAAGTGTAAGATTTTTTTCTATGAAAAATAAACCAAGAATAATCCTTTTTTTTTGCTGTAGATCTGGTGACAATCGTGGGAAATTTTCCATCCAGAGCTTTGCTTCCAAGTACAAGCTAGAAGGACCGATTGCTGGAAATTTCTATCAAGCAGCCTGGGATGAATATGTCCCTATCTTATATAAGCAGTTGGATGCTAAAGCATAAATACCAGCAAATTGTCATTTTTAAATTTTATTTTCCTTCTTCACGGATAATGCCCTCAGATGTTTCATCACCTAAGCTGTCAGAACCCTGCAATGAAATGAAAAAAATAAAGCTCACTATTTTTTTAGTTGTACTATGCATAGTCTTAACTAGTTTTAACTTTTATACACTCATGTTATGGAATGTTTACTGTTTTTTGTCGGTCCGTTAAGAACGCTTTACCATCTCCTGTTATACTTTGTCCCGGGCACTCCCAAAACATTTGAATTTTTAAATTTAGCCCTGCCTCCACCCAAGTAATCCTTTAAGGCTGATAATTTTTGTTTTAATAAATTTTTAATTTTGTAAAATTTCTGTCTTAGTGTCTTGTTTGTCAATTTGCTTTGCCTCTTTTCGATGAGGAGGTTACATGATTTCCCATTCAACTCATGATGAAATCAACAAAATGGGGCTCTTGTAAGCTTTTTCTGAGGCCAATGAACTATCAATGGGTCTGTTGCAAACTTTTGCTACCTTGTTATGGAGGGTTCATTCTTGCGGGAAAACAACGTTGAAAGCATCCAAAAGTCTCAAAATCCACTCATGAACCCGCTTCAGACGTTTCAACAGAATTCCAAGATGGACGTCAAGGGAGTCATAATGGGGGTTCCACCTAATTGCAGCTTTCTCTCTAATGAAATACTTTTTTTAGCAGGAAGAGTTGCAATTATGTAGGACTCTCCACTGTGTGACCCGCTTATTCGACCACCATCTTGGAATTTTTTAAAGGCATTTAAGAAAATCGTGAGTCAGTTTTGGAACTTTCAGGTGCTCCAAATGTCATTTTCAACTGAATTTATTCTAGTTTATACCCTCATAGTTGTATTAAAAGTTTGTGCCAACTAAGTCATTCTAAGATCTATTTTAACAAAAAAGCATTACTGGCTCTGAAAAACTCTAATACACACTCCTACTCTTTTATTCAATAAAAGTATTGAATCACGCGTCCGTAATGGCTGAGCAAGAAACAATCTTGCCTCGTACCAATAGAGTTTCTACTCAGTGGGGATACGTGCAATTTAAAATTTGGCAACAGTAATTATCCGCAGTGTAAAATCATTGATACTTACAGAAAAGCGGAGGCAATCGCTTCCAGAAATTGTTGCCAAATAGCACGCTACTACTGCATCTACTTAAACTCAGAATGCCGTAGCATTTTCCTAAACTTCATTTGGGTTATTGAAAAAAAAGACAAAAATATTCTTTGGAAATTTTTGTATGGATTATTTTTTTGCTATCGGATGGGAGTTAAAGTAGTGATCCACTTCAGTAATTTTGGTCACTAGGTCAATGATTTTGAGGGAGGCGTAGGTATACAGGATAGAGGCACCTTTTTATCGTCAAGTTCAAATCCCTAATTTCGTCAAGTTGAAATGGAGATTTCGTCTTGAAAAATGGGGATTTCCTCAAGTTCAATTTCGATGAATACACCTTTTTTTCAGCGACATAGTAAATTTTTTTTTTTTTTTTTTACTAATGGCACAACAAACGACAGGTTTTACGTGTTCTTGAGAGGCAATAAGGAGAAAAAAAGGTATCCAGCGGACACAGACGGAAAAGTGGGCTTGAAATTTTTTCCAGTGCAATTTTTTTGGTGAAAACCTTCCCCAATACTAGAGTTTTGACCGTGTTCTTTCTATCGTTAAATTCAACTGTTCAATGCACTGTGCAATAAGTCCGATTGAGATTGAGAGACGTGTCACCGGTTTTCTTAAATTGGCGTAATCGCGATTTTCGTCAGCTCACAAACTCGAAAAATTGCAAAAATTTCGTCCGTTTGCGAAATCGCGATGAAATTGGCCGATTTCGCGGGACATTTCGTGTTTTCGCGGAAGTCCGAATTTCGCGTTTTGTCGCGAAATATCGCGGCCGCGAAAAAAAGGAGCCTCTAACATAGGACTCGTAATCAGTCTCACCCGAATGCATTGACCTTGCGACCAAAATTTCCTAGATGGATTGCAACGTTAAATCTCAACCAATCGGAAAATCTTAAAGGCGCCAATGCATAATGACCTTTTCATTCTTGGATAGTTGAAATAGAATGGAAAAGCTGCGTTTTCAAGTTTTCTGTACTAACGAATGCCGCAACATAAAACGCCTTTATTTCTTGAAGTATGCTATTTCATCACACGGACGCATTCACTGAAAATTGAAGGCGTTTTCAACAGAATGCGGCAAAGCTGGGCAACTGATAATTGAGGCATTTTTCGGTAAAAGGGCGTATGGCGAAAAAACGACTTTTGAGAAAAACGCGTTTGAAAGTTTAAAACGTTATAACTTAGAGACTACTGCAGATTTTTCAAAATTTGAAAGACTGACTTGTAGAACAAACATTCAAGAAGAACTCTACTTAATTTCAAGTTTTTAGAGTGAAAATTAGTTGAGCAGTGAAAGTTCAAAGTTGACGCGTTATACGCCCTTTTACCGAAAAACGTTTTTTTTCTCCCTCAGCCTATCCGAAAAGTATTATTTGGGTTAGATTTGGGTCACAAACTTGAAGAAAAGGAAATTGTAAGAAGGGGGGATGGTATTAAGGCCCTTTTGGGCTCATTTTTGGCCAAAAAGGAGGGTTTTATTGTTGTCATTGGAGACGGAGCCAAAAACGCAAAAAACCCACACACTGACACATCCACACACACACTGACATATCCACACACACACACTGACATATCCACTGAGCTCTTATCAATATCAGATACATATGCGATGTGAGAACAGATATCGCGAGCCGCTGCGAGTACCGCTCGTAAGAGGCACTGTAGCCCATAAGTTTCTGAATTCAGCCGAGGTGGGTCCATTCGAACGATTGATTCTAGGTTATTTTCCGTTCAACAGATGAATAACTTTATATCACCTGTTAGGTCACATCGTCAGGATTTCAAAAACGAATTCTCCAAAAAAAGGGTGTAAATCGCCATACGCCCATTTACCGAAAAATGCCTCAATTGATTACTCATTTTTTTTTTTTATTTATTACTACTTTTCAAAAGTATTCGAGATAGATTTCACAGGCTTACTTACCGATTTCCATAAAACCAACGCGTCAGGTAAGTAATATGAGACCGACTGTTGTGGATCAAATAACACTGGGTTTATGAAATCGGCGAGCCTGCGACTACTGCTAAAATCCTCTTCAATATATTACTTTTTAAAAGTAATCGATTTTATAATCGAAAACGATGACCGACTCTGCTTCCCAGCAGCTTCAGTAGAGTTGGGCAAATGGGACTCGATTACTGATCACTCAATACGATTACCGTAATTGTAATCGTAATCGTTCAACGATTACCGATAGGCTCAGTGCTGTGGTGTGCGGTACCAGCGAGCAAGTATAAGGCAGACACGGGCACGGAGAGGCTCTACTTTGCAACAAGATTTTCTAAATTATTCATAATTACCCCATAAATAACTGACAATTTTTAATAATTTCGCTGTCATTTGACTAAATTCTGCACTCATCCGGAAGTAGAAAGCTCGAAGATTTTCCTAAGAAGTATGTACATTGTACATCGTATTATGAATTGCCTGATTTAATTTTATGGTTCACGCACGCCGCTGATCGGTAGTCGGAAAGAAAAATCGATTGCGATTACCTAGGTGCTCGATTACTGTAATCGTGGTCAAGCTATGTCGACGATTACGGTCGTGCAACCCTGATGATTCCTACCTAAAGCTTGTCCCAGAAAAGATTTGATTTGACCATTTTATTGTAAGGTTTTCATGAAAACATCAGTTTCAAATTTCAAATAGGGCAATCTAATTGGTTAGGAGCAGTAAAGAAGCTAATATTTTCATTCAAACCTACATTTGTCAAGTTCAACCATTCTTGAGACAGCCCATAGTCCATACCTATCTATCTTATCAAGGATGGTTCTGAGAGTTCATCATTCTGATTACCAGCGCACATCTTCAAGGTTGGCGCTATATTTTAGCCATGATTTTTTTCAGACTCGAATACTCGATCTTTAGTTTCTCCTTTCATGGAGTCTAAATGAAGCTTGGGGAAGCTAATTAGGGGAAGGGCGTTAAACGCCTCGAAAAATATTAGGGAAAATTTGCCTCTCTTGGGAATTTAAAGGCATCCTAAGATTTGTTGGTTTTTTTTTTTTAAAGAAAAATTACCCCCTCCCATCAAGCTTTAGGAAGGTGGCTTTGCCCCCCCCCTCCTCCAGAAAACTTTGAAACTACGCTTCCGATGCTAAGAAAATCCGAAGGCATAACTTTGTTCGCGGCTCACCGAGTAGGTACCTACTCTCAGTTTCTTCATAAGAAACTTCAAATTTCAAACTCATGCACTTGTCCCATTGGGAGGGGGGCGGGGGACCATTGTGTGTGTGTCAATCGTCCAGAACGCTCCATGTGAACTCTGCCTAATCTAATTTTTCGAAGGAGACCAGGAGAGGTGGGATTCCCGAAAACAAACGTAAATTACCGGGTCGTTGACCTACGTCCATGGCAGCGCCAGCGCGGTGATTATATTCCTTTACTTACTTCCTCGAATATCGCAAAATATCAACTTCCGGGTGGCGCCAGACAACCTACAGAACAGAGACACCATAATATGAGCGCCGGTGCGCATCCCATAGACTATTTGTTTTACTTGACCCGGCGCACAGTGGAGCGAGTCAATGGGAGAGGCCGTACATGGCGTTGCAACTTTGAATGCGTATATCTTTGTTAGTACTCAACATGAACGTTTGCAAGTTATTTCATAGGTTTTATTATAAAATTTTCAACTAAAATCACCCTATATAGTTTGTTTTTTGACCATTAAAACATTCGAATTTGCATGTTTAGTCCTTAATTCTATGTCCGATCCTCCCCATTAACTCGTCCCACTGTGCGGCGAGGCGGCGCGGAGTCGGATGCTCTGGAGGCGAAGAAACTAATATATTATTGAGATAAGAAAAGATTGAAGGAATTCTCCCGCTCATTACCCCCCCCCCCCCTCGCGCTCTATAGCGTAGGTAGGTAATCTGTATTTGACCCGAAATGCCGAGCCACTCAGAACTAGGATAGGCAAACGTGCGCAAAAATAGTAACTAATGCAAGAGATTTTATTGGTAGGTACTTACGTTAATGTGTGTCAAATAATTGTGTTACTTACGTTGGTACATTTCGCGAGTCATTCATTTTTACTTTATTCGACAAGGAACAGCGTACACTCGAATATTTTGGCCTTCAATAATTTGTTTGTGATATTTTTTCCAAGATTAAAGCTAGACCAAGGCTTCCGAAATTAAAATGAAGCTTTGGATTGCTGTGGGAGGGAGTGTGTTCACGTAGCAGTTGTCAGCATTGGCGGATCCAGCCCTCGTGAAGTGGGGGGGGGGGGGGTGGTAGAGAACTGGAGAATTCAGCCCACCGATGACCCCCCTGTTTTCCTCTCTTTCTTTCCTCCTCCTTCACTCTCTTTTGCCATTTTTTGCCGGACGGGGGGAAGGGCGACCGATCGACTCCCCTTCCCTGTATCCGCCAATGGTTGTCAGTTTGAACCTAAGTGATCCGCGAACCTTAATTTTAAAAATGGTCTGAACTAGAACCGTACCTGAACCGGAAATTGAGACAGCGTGAACCGATAAAAAACCGGTTCACAAACGGTTCAAACGACAGAGAAGCGACGAAAGAATTCCGAGTCTTACATTGTTTTTGAAGGATCTTTTTGCAAAAGAGAATCTTTTAATCAATCTAAATTTTAGACAGAGGCGGACTGGTTCCGAAATTCGGACCGGGGCACACACATTTGAATCGGCCGCGATGTAGGGGGTATATTGACCCCCCCCCCCCCTCACCACCCGAGCAATGGAAATGAGCCTCGCCGGGCCTCGCCCCTCTCATAAACGCAATGATAAATTCACAGTCAAAAACGCAGTTCTTACACCGAAAAAAAAAGTGTTAAATTTACAATGGGGGTTGATAATTTTACAATCCAGTATCGCAAAAAATCGTGACAGCTATATGTATTGTTATTTTTTGAAACACTTGGATTGTAAAATTGTCAAAACGGCTGTATTGGAGAATTAACAGAAAATTCAGCTGACACTTCAATCTGGATTGCAAAGATTTCAAAACGGCAGTTATGAAATAGCAAGTCTAAATGCTGATTGTTCAATCGGGGCTGTAAATTTTTCTTTCTAAAAATATCTAAATTATATACACAGGTAGAAGGAACTTCAATCCAAAATGAAAACTTAACTATTTTGTGGAGTGTCAAATTTATGATACAGATCTTCAGAGTGACATTTTGCTTGGATTGTAAAATTACCTATCTAGGATTATCTAATTTTTTTTTTTTTTTTTTTTTTTATTTATTTATTTTTTTTTTATTATTTTTTTTTTATTTTTTTTTTTATTTTAATTTTTTTTTGTTGTTTGTTTTTTTTTTTGTTTTTTGTTTTTGTTTTTATTTTATTTTTTTCCCGGATGTCCCGGGATTTGAACCTGGGTAGCCGTGGTGATTGTCCAGCACTTTACCACTAGGCTATGACAGCAGATAATGATTCAGAGCATAAAATACGCATCTTAAGGCACAATTCCTTGCAGAGGAGCGTAAACTGCCGAGTGAGTACAAAACGGAAGAGTACTTCAAACTTTGTCAACCAGAGAGCGCATTCAAATGATTTTGCGTTCTAAAGATAAAATTTTACAATCCAAGAATTGATGATTTTTTATTCTAAATTGCACTTTTCACAATGCCAGATTCGGTTAATTTTACAATCCAAGGAATTGATAATTTTTCATTCTGAATTTCAGTTTTTATAAAGCCAGGTTTTGTTAATTTTACAATCCAAGATTTTGTCAATTTTACAATCCAAGAAATTGATGCTTTATCATTTTGGATAGCAGTTTTTACAAAGCCTGGTTTTGTTAATTTTACAATCCAAGATTTTGTAAATTTTACCATTCATGATTTGCAAGATTTTCCATTTGTACAGTTAGAATTGCAAAAATTTAGAATGTGACCATAACAACGAGTGAAGAATGTAATTTCAGCAACATTTTTTAACAAAACTAACAATCCAAAATGCGAAAACAACAAAATCTCTAGCCAGCTAATTTAGCGACTAAGTGTTTAGCATTTCTAACAAAATAAAATTGTTCATTTACCTACGTACACGCTAAATTTTCCCAAAAAAGTAAATGCAAATTTTGCAAACAATGTTTTGTTATTCCAGCAATTCCCTTTTTTTTCGGTGTAACCACATTTCTTCGAAAAAGATAAACTTCATTAGTTGATGCCCTGAACTTCTGCATTTTCGCAGGATTTAGACTGCTGCTTTGCCGCATTGGTTATTGATGCGATATTAAATTATTGATGATTTTCAGCTTCCCTGAGGTTTTCTGTTTTATTTGGTTTGCTTTGATCTGATTTCATGACAGTGAGACACGATTTCTATCCGTCGAACTGCTTAATTTTTCAGAAGTATTGAAATCAGATACCATCAGCTGTATGTTGACAAGTATTTAACTATTCGTACGCAACTGTACCGTTTTCGTCTACCCGAAAAAATGAAGGCGCAACCATAAAAGAAAGACCCAGTTTCCAATGTTTCCATCGCAACGGTCGCGGTCGTTGAATCGGAGATCATTACTTGTTGTGTGTTGCGGAGAGTAGTTAACTATTCGTACGTAACTGTACCGTTTTAGTCTACCTTCAGAATTGAAGGCGCATGCGCGAAAGAAAGACACAATTTCACAATCGAAATGCGGGGTCTTCCGGGAGGAGCGTTTTTATCGGATATACGTGTGTCGCCAATCGACATTATTACGTATGGTCATCGTGTGCAGTCGTACCACAGAATACTACAATCAGAACGGAAACTCTCATAAGAGCCAATGGAAGCAAGTTTGGAATTTAACGGCACCAATAGGCAACGCTGTGGTCCTATATCCCAACATGGCGGACGAGTGCGATTTGTGTTGAAACTCATTTATTTCTGTAAATTCTGAAAAGAAATCTTAAGTTTCCGGCCTCACTTTTATTCTAATGGCATTTTAGAATGAAAATTTCGCGGATAATGTCCTATATTTTTTTTTCGCGCTCGAATGCTGATGTAAACATCCTATATCCCAACATGGCGGACGCGAAATGAATTTGCTTCAAAATCCGACAGAGTTTCCGTTCTGGTTGTATTATTCTGTGGTCGCGTACCCTTTCCTTATTTTCCCCCTCTCTGATCGAAATACACGACCTGGGAATCCTGGGATCTAATAAAGCTGCTCTGTTCTATGAGGTCGTTCATTTTTCTCTCTATTGCTCCATTTTTTATAATAATTGTCTTTCTCAATTCTTTCCTCTTTATCTTTCCTCCCTTTCTTTCCCTTTCATTCCTATCACGGCCCGGCCGACTCAAATTGGGCCGCAGCCCACCGGGAAATTTCCCGGTTTCCCGGTAGGCCAGCCCGCCTCTGACTTTAGAATATCCGAAATCTGTCAATGCAGAGAAATATTTTCAGTTTGTTTCTATCAGGATATCTCTACGCTGACTTATCCAACAAAGGTGGAAAGCAGAAATTTGTCGTGATAAATAAATTTGGAAACAAAACAAAATATATGTCATTTCATTCCTCTGAAACGGTTCATGAATCTAAAATTCTGCCGATTGCCGAACCAGCTTTGAACCGGTTCGAAAACCTAAAATTTTGCCAAACCGAACCGCAAAACGAACTCCGCATGAATCCAAACTGAACCTCGAACCGGAATTTTGGAAACTGTACGAAACTGAACCGTGCTATGCACATTCATTTGCCCATTGGCAGATACAAGAGGGGAGCAACTGGGCAACCCCCCCCCCCCCGTTCGACCAAAAACGGGGGAAGTAAGAGAGAAAAAAGAAACGGAGGAGGGGGGAGGGCACCGGCCCATGTAGCATAGCATGGATTGCAATTTGTAGCAAAATATTCGTCAAATTTTGGCAATTTTATCATCAGACCAGAAAGTTGCAATTTTACGACGTAGTGAAAGTTGTGACGAAATAAAAAAATGGAAACTTTTCGGAGCTGGCTTTTTTTCTATTTGATACTGTTGGAAGTCTCTTGTCCAATTTTTTGCCTATGTGTGTCACTTCCTCCTGTGCCTATGTGTCTGTGTATCAAAAGCTGCAACTTTATTGCGACTTGAGGGTGGAGAATTGTCCATATGTAATTAAAAAATTGCCAATTCATTGCAACTTTTTTTTGCCATAAACTGCAACATTTGGATTGGCAAATGCTACATGGAGGGGGGGGGGCGGCAGAGGCAAATAGAGGCGGAGCACCAACTGGCTGTAGTAAAGACACGCTGAATTCTCGCGGATTCATCAGAACGTCGCAGGGTGTTGAACGGTGACAATCGGCAAACACGGCCGGGAGTAAATAGAGTATACTATGAGAGGAGGGTGCTCACCGTTCAACACCCTGCGACGTTTTGTCAACGTTTTGTTGAATCTGCGAGAATCCGGCGTGGCTCAAATCCAACAGATATTTGTCTCTGCCCAAATCTTCCCTATGTATTTTAGCGCAACGATCCATCTCTATTTGTCTCTGCCGCGGGCGGCGCGGCGTAATTCCCAAGTTCGCCCCCCCCCCCCTTCCCAACGTTCCCGTGGGTCGGGTCCAGTTGTTTTCGCTCTTGCTTTTCCCCTTTCTCTCCCCTCTTTTCCCACTTTTTGGGCCGAACGGGGGGGGGGGCGTCGCCCCCCCCCGATCCGCCAATGCATTGGCCTTGTAGTGGTGTGAGACCAACTGCGCAGTGAACGGGAACTGGGGGGTGATCACGGAGGATCGTTTCGTTTTGGTATCGTTATCGTTATCGTTTACGTGTAACCTTATGGGTGGCTCAACCGATCGACTCGTTTTGAGCCTCTCGTAACGATTGAAACGGACGAAAGGAAGCGATGAGTCGGAGGCTGTCGTAATCTCGATCGTTTGAAGTAGGAAAAGGTGAGGAGGGGATCACCTGCGCGATCGAGTTGCGCAGAAGAAAGCCCATTTGATTTAATGCAAACGATAACGATAACGATACCAAAACGAAACGATCCTCCGTGATCACCCCCCTGGATTTTGCAAATGTAAGTATAGAACCGTCATTATTGCAGGTACCGAAAACAACCTCTATCTAATCTAAGCCATCTCATTTGTCAGATTCTTTTAAATCGTGGAAAGTTTATCATCAATATTGATTCTTATAATATAATCTTACATAATACATATTGATATAATAATATTGATCTTATATAAGATCCGATTTTCCGTTTCATTAATCGATGTTTTTTTATCTGTTATTTTTAAAATATACCTACTAATAGGACTTATTTGTGGACACTCTATGAGAACATTTTCGGCTAAAAATTACTGATTAGGGTTGATTCAAGAGGGTCAAATTCGGCTTGAAACGTTTCAAAAGATACTTGGAGTTACTTTTTTACGCTTATTTTTGGCCACCAAATCGGTTGAGTCTTCCCATTGTAATACGCCATCACATTACCGCCACTCCGCTGATTGTAGTTTGGAATTTGGAAGCTGGCAAACTGTAAGAGCAACCAACTATAAAGCTTGGAAAACGAATGAAAAAAAAATTGGAAAGAATAGAAAGAATATTTTTGATGTGAATGCAGACAGATTAAATAATATATCTGTCGAAAAATCCGTGATAACACTGATGCCCGGAGGAGAGATTTTTGTGGACCTAAATTATAATTTAACGACCAAAATGTTACGGCACAAAGTGAGAGGAAGAAAGGAAAACAAACACGGACTCATTTAACCTGTTAGAATCATTTCTTTGATTCCTCGATCGCGATACATGTCCGGTATGGGTCTAATTTTAAAATTTCTAATTGGAAGTCTTTTGACTTTTAGTGCTTGCTACGGATCTGGATTATCCGGTTACTTTACGTATGAAATCGAAAGGCCAGAAATTTACCATCAGATTAAACCAACAGGTAGGTAAATTTTTTAACTTCTACTCCGCATTATTAGCTGTAAAATTTTCCTCCATTATAGTATTACTTTATTGACACGCATCAAATCAATATTTCGCGTTCGCTCACAGCTGACATAAATTATATCATCCAGTGGCAGTGGTGTAGTTAGGGTTAGTGGCAAACGGGGCAAAGCACTGTAGTGGCCCCCCCTTCCCCACCCAAAAATTTTAAAAAAATTATTTTTTGGGAGCCCACATTTCAATCGCGATCTCCGCGAATAATAATAATAATAAAAAAGAGAAATTAAAGACTTATTTATATGTATATATTTGTCCGACTATTCACGCAAGTCTAGAATTTTGATAAAGTCTCCTACTTGAGGGTGATACTCTTTGCACGAGCGATGTTTCATACTTGCGACAGTACCTATTTCATTCATAATTACCGACCCCGCAATAAGTGATACCTATATGTGCACTTGACCATCTAGCCACATCATACGCGCAGTGGCATTCTGGCATTGCGTGTTATCTGTCATTGGTGATACTCTTTGTCCTTTTAATCCCATGAAAAATATCGAAATATAGGCTGCTCAGTGGTGTGAACTCCTGCGTAGGTACTAGTACTTTTTTGGGCGCGTGCAATATTGGACAAAATGCAACAATTGGAAATTGCACGCTACGGAACTAAACTTTTGCCACAGGCGTAATAATAATTGATTATAAACGGAATGGCAGAGATGATGAGTTGAGAAAGTGCGAACGGACGAGCTGCCCGAGTTCATTTCTGGTGGAGTTTGCGGCATGCTTGAGGTTACACTGCGGGGCGGGAGTTGCATGCAACTGACAACGTTGCATTTTGTACATTTAAACCCATTTTAAAGATAGATCTATTTATGTGAGTTCGGCGAGCACCACCGAATTCAATCTTTTGAGAGGCCTCGAAAGGATATTATGAATATCGTTGGCGCCACTCCATCGGACTCATTATCAGTGCTGGCTCGTGAACAGAGTAGAGAGCAAATCTACTATCGTTTTCTTCTCATATGAAACTAAGAATGCAAGAATAGGGTAGGAAGTCATGACTGCCCAATGTCGGCAATTTTGAGGATCAACTAAACCAAGGTCCATAAACACCTGGTCAGTCCGGTAGAGGTAGTTTCAGAAGTGTAGATAGGCGGACCAAAACCATAATCTTTGGCGAATTTTCAACTTACATTCCTTCAAATCAATACCGAATTGGCTCCTGACTTTATTCTTTTGTGTTTAAAGTTTTCCTCATTGAAAAGTGAACTCTCAATTTCATTTTTATTCATTTTCATCGAGTAATCTCAGAAATAATGTTGACAAATTCCAAAGTTTATCGGTCTAAGTCCGCCTACACTTCTGAAACTACCTCTAGCACTGTAAATCTTTGAGATCCGTTTCATCTGCACTTTTGTAAAAGCAGTCCAATTATTTTCCAATTTGATTCAATCGTGGCTTTTCAACTTTTACAGTGGCACTCAGCGCGGGAAACAAACGAAGGAACTGGCCCAGATGCGACAAAAATATCTTGAACGGTACCTACACGCTCGAGAATTCGGTCTTTTGCGATCAATTTTTCTTATGTGATAAAGGCAGCATCTACTTGTTTCAATGCGATGATGGTTATGGATACGCGCCTTTCTCTGGTTGCAAATTATTACACACTGTTGACTGCTCGAAGCGTCTAAATCTGCGTAAGAAGCCTTAATATTTACATACTTCTCTCTCTCTCTCTCTCTCTCTCTCTCTCTCTCTCTCTCTCTCTCTCTCTCTCTCTCTCTCTCTCTCTCTCTCTCTCTCTCTCTCTCTCTCTCTCTCTCTCTCTCTCTCTCTCTCTCTCTCTCTCTCTCTCTCTCTCTCTCTCGCTCTCTCTCTTTTTTTTTCTTTCCAGGAACATACTTACACAGTTGAAATGAATGTTGAAAAACCTTCAAAAAGTGATTCCCGTGTAGCTTCAAAATGCCGACTGCAATTTGGCAACTTTGTTTTTTGTACATTTAAGCTCATTTAAAAAGTCAAAATTGAAGATTTTCACCAAGATTCATTTGTTCGATCTATGAAAATGAATTTAAGTCTTAATTCAACGTTGTCGATTTGCAATTCATATTAGAAGAACTTTTAACAGTTGACATCAGCAAAGAAACGTATACATCACAAAACGCCTTCAATTGATGATGTAGGCAACAAAGAGTACCATTTAACAGGAGTGTATTTAACAACCAACGTGATGATCATAGTGAGCAAACAATAATTTGCCTTGATACGATACTGATATGATACAGGGTGCTGAATTTAATTTATTTTGACTTCAAATGAAGTTTTTCTTTCCCAACGTGGCGTTTAAGTCACTTTTTTTAAGCGCATCCAAAGAAGCGATTGGTGACGCGAATAATAAAAATTGATATGTCCCCTTTGAAGCCCTGAGGCCTGAGCGCAGCATTCCATCAGTGTATGTATGTACTTCAATCATTACTTGAAATACATAATATATTCCATAATTATACTATTCTAAATACGTACAGGCTGTAACAGATGCACCCCCCCCCATTTTTGACCAAAATTGATACAAGAAGGTTGATACAAGAGGTTTGCGCCAATCTTCATTAATTTGGATTAATCAGTTTTTATGGGATCCGACCCCCCCCCCCCCCCCCCCTCGAAAATATTAAAAGACAACCCCTGTTTTTTGTGATACGTCGTTTGAAGAAAAAAAACCGTCAGACTTTTGACGAAAACAGGAGGAGGAAGTCGACATGGTTTTTTGTTTTTGCTGTATCAAGGTCCAAAGTTTGATTCGAACCACATTTTCCATTTTCAAAACAGCATTGATCCTATTTCAAAGGTCAATATTCAAGAACTAACGGAATTAAAATACTCCAAAAAGCAAATTAAAAAAAAAAAAAATAAAAAAAAAAAAAAAAAAAAAAAAATAAAAAAAACTATTGGCTTTGGCTCAAATTTATTAAAAATTAGTTTTTGAGCCCAATCAGTTTTTATGTTTTTTTCCTGGGGGGGGGGGGGGGTGTCTCAAAAACTCCGATGAATGGCCTGGCCCCTGTCGACATACAAAACTGAGCAATTTAGCGTAAATCTGATGGTGGATATCGTTTTGATCTAGATCTTTGTCAAAGTTTGATTTATTTTCGACATTTCTAATATGAAAAACGTCACTGCAACCTCCAATTTGCACCAAATCGCTCAGTTTTGGGTGCTCTATCAGTCGATGTATCCCATTATTAAGGGTCTATCCTTCGGCATTTTTGAGATAGCCCCTTCTGAGAGTTAGAAACAGCAAAAATGTTGGGGGGGGGGCTCCAAAATTAAATTTTAACTAAAATGTCAAAGCCGTATTTTTTTTCTGAGAAGTAAGTGCTTACATTTTGGAATATACAGGGTGAGCCAGAGCACCCGTACCAGGCATTTTTCTCGAAAACTACTGAACCAAATGATTTGAAAAAAAAAGTCATATGCGGAATCGACCCCAAATGTTTCATTTTTGATGTTTTCAAAAGCCCCCGACAGCCCCTTGGGGCGTATTTGGGGGAAGGAGGTTCAAACACATTTTTCAAGTTTTATATAAAAAAAAAAACCTCCATTATGAAAATATAAAAATTAGTCGATAATCTTAAAGTAGAGGCAATTGCCGACATTTTTGCTCTTTTCAATATTTGCCAAAAAACCCAAACTTTTTGAGCTATGGGGGATTTTTGAGAATTTTTTCAATCGGCCCTTTTGGCCATCCTGTTGAGAATTTGTCTAAAATTGTTCCAGATTCTGAAAAAAACAGATCAAGACCTTTCGATTGACGTGCCACTTGTTACGTTAAAGTTGAAAAAAAATGTGTTTTTTTTGCCAAATCAAAATGTTGGGGCTTAGTTGGCTCAAATGATTACACCCTTGCCCTTTGAAGCTCTAACTTTATTTACCATTTTTTTTCGTAGGTACCTATATGTATGGGTATTCATCATTCATCGACCATTTTCTGATTTAATCATCCTGTCAATTGCATTGCAGTTAAATCCTACACCCGAGAAACCCCATTTTTTTAATTGCTTCCTTCTTTCCCTTTGTTCTTTAATCCTGTAGAGAAGCCACAGGGGACGGGGCTATGTCACAGGCGGAATGAGATTTACGCTGACCCGAAGGGATGCGGCCGTTTTGTAACTTGTGAGAACAACCAGCCTACTCGGGGTAGATGCCCACCTCAGCAATCTTTCGATGACATCACCAAAGTTTGTCGCGGGCAAACAGCAGATGAAGAGAGGAAATGCGACTTGGGCGTCCAAATCGCGTATCCGGCTCGACCGAACCGACCGGAGCTCCAACCAGCTCAGATCGTCCAAACTTCTCAACCTTACATACCTGTCCAATCCGTTCAACCAGTTCAAACCGTCCAAACCGTTCAAACCGTCCAAACCGTTCAACCTTATCAACCCGTTCAACCTTACCAACCTGTTCAACCATTCCAACTAAGCCAACCTTACCAGACAGTTGAACCCGTTCAACAAGCCTCTCAGCCATTTCAGCCTGTAGATCCTGTTCAACCTGTTCAACCGATGCAGCAAAATCAACCATTCCAGACAGTCCAACCTCTCCCCCCTCCTGAAGTGGTGGAGACATCCGCTGTGACTACGAGCGGTCCTCCCCCCGCCCAAACGGTGTATTATCCAGCAACTGAGGCACCGGTGGCAAACTTGCCTTCTTCAGAATCCATTGATTCGATAGTCTCGCAATCTCCGGCCAAGCCGTCGAATTATCAGTCAAATGAGGCTCCGACGACTGTTAGACCATTTGTTTCCTCATACCCTCAGAACGAACCTCATCTCCCACTCGGCTGTCCAACAAGTAAGTGAAGGACAATCTTTAGTTTTTTATTTCGATTCCGGTTCGGTCACCAGATACTAGATAGCACTATTGCCGATCGCTCATAATATTACACTGTGGGGTATCTGAAACAAACAAACAAAAAAACGCCTATTTTTAAGGCAAAACGTAGCCGACAAAATGTGGGGTTTATTTTTAAATGTTTGGGGGTTACCCCTGATTTTTTTTATGCAAGAATTAATGCTTCCGACTAGAATCGTGCAGTTCGTTTTTCCAAGTATTTTTAGAAAATATTTAAAATTTGTTTTTAAAAGTAACAATAAGATTAAAGAGCTTTTTGGAGCCTTTCTATCACAAGCTCTATGTGTATGAAAGTTTTTTAATTTCAAAAACTGACACTGAAACTATCATTATAAATATTAAATTAACCCTTTAATGACCAGGTTAGTTCAAGAGTATACCACTCCTCCGTTTATACAGGAAAGGTAGGTAACTGTTCGTACTCGGTGGAGTTGGAATTGCCTATCCTACGAATTGAAGGCTCCCGACGAGACCTTATCTTGTAGCGTTTTCAACTGTATATTTGCGTTTATTCGGAATAGACAAAATACGGATTAAAATGGGAACTAGGCCAACAATAAATAAGAACTTCCGAGACGTTTCGGTGCACTCACAGCACCATTATCAATCGGAAAAATAAAATAAAAAAAAAAACAAATACTCCGAACAAGGAGCACACTCCACAAAGATGGAAGAGGGACTCCGTATTTTGTCTATGATGTTTTTTCGGCCATTTAGTTTGTAATTTGTTTTAATTTTATTCGGAATGAGGACTGAAACAATGTCTAATAGACTTGTGGAGAAAAATGGGTATACTCGGGCTTGGCCCCTACGCACAGTGTAGCAAATGACCAATCTAGCTGTGCAAAAGTCGAAAAATCGAAGTCAAGCAATTCATCTGACAACGCTGTTTATAGGTACATAGATGTTTGCTGACATGATATACATCGGTGTTTTATCAAAAATTCCGATGTTGATCGGTGAAATGATCGGGAACCCGACGAGTAAACAAATACTCGTCAAATAACCTGTGATTTTAGTTGAACTTTATATTACTCCAGTAAATTCATGATTGATTCAAGTCACGAGTTACATTTTTTTCTACGATGAATGGACCTTCAGAAAGTATGTTAAACAGTTGATTTAATAATTTAAGTTTTTTATTAACTCCTCCCAAATTTTTCAATTTTTTCGTAAAAAAACCGAGATTTTCAAACTTTGAAAGACCATATCTTTTCATTATCCGCCGTTATCCGCGCTGAAATTTATGCCAAAATGTTCAAAAAACTATGTAGATTCCGAATTGTTTTGGTTTTTTTGCGACCGTCTGCGACCGCAAAAGATATTTGCGTTTTAAGTCGCCCCCCTCCGCTGTAGCGCACGCTGCACGAGGCGAGCGACTGTCACTGAATTTCTCATCACACCTTACTACCTCTGCCACGTACTTCCATTCATTTTAACAAACTGATTGACCACATTTATCTCATTAATGATTTGAATTCTTACTGTGGCGCAACTGGCTAGAAGTTATCGTTGTAATGTTGCAACCCAGGTTCAAATCTCGGCAGCAATTGTTTTTTTTTTTTTTTTTCTTTTCCACCAGCAAACTCATCACCAGGAAGATCTTTGCAATGAAAGCACTTAAAGATGTCACAAAAGATTTTGGAGGTTTTGGATTTTGGATATAGTATATTCATTAGTCTAGATCAGTACCGAAGCGTGTCATTTGGAAACTTCGCAATTTGTCTCTTTAAACTTTTGAAAAAGGTCGCATTCCAGGGCGTTAGCCGCGCACATTTCTGTTCAATAACTATTCGATCTTTTTCACATGTTTTAATGAGCAAACTGCAACGATGCCATATCGCACTCTTCGCCTGTGTATTTATTTGCCCATTCTTTTCCTGGAAAAATATATGGTTGCGCCTTTGCAATTTGCAGTGTTTCATAATGAAAAATCAGTATTCAAAGATGCATAGAATTATCGATTTGAAAATTTATTTTGATGATGATGATAATGATGATGATAATGATGACGAAGGTGAAGATGAAGATGAAGATGAAGAAGAAGAAGAAGAAGAAGAAGAAGAAGAAGAAGAAGAAGAAGAAGAAGAAGAAGAAGATTATGAAGAAACTGAAGATTAAGAAGACTGAAGATTTTTGCTGCTTTTCATAATTCATTGTTAGGGGTGGGTGGAAAATGTGGGGGGATACTTGAGGAAAGATAGAAAAGGCTGAAGCTGCAATATGTATTCAGAATAGATTTTCCTGCATTCTCATAACATTTTTTGCTTGTTTTTTGCTTGTTTTTTTCTTGATTTTTTTTTTTTTTTTTTTTTTTTTTGGGGGGGGGGGGAGGGCGGTTCCCCATAACCTTCACCCTTTAGGTTATGGTGATATTTCATGAATAAACTCATGAATACAGAATACAATATTAATTGACCTGTTATAAGTCCGATAACCATGAGAAGAATTATGTTGAAAAATCTTTCAGAGTGGGTTAAAAATCACACTTAATAATAAATCGATTTCAGCTCATTAAAACTGAAATTATGAACTTTAAACGCCAACCCAAGTACTTTTCTTGCTCGGAAGGCCTTTGTGTACTGTTTTGTGGCCCACTCAGACAAAAATTCACTCCTCGCTGTGAATACAGCGAACGCCAAGACTTTTGCACAGCTAGATCGGTCATTTGCTACACTGTGCTACGGGGTTAAATTAAAACCTGAAATCTCTAAAGAGAGAGGGGGGGGCTAATTTCATCTTTTTCGTTTCTTATGTTTTCTTTTCTCTTCATTTATTTATTTTAATTTTTTTGCTCGATTCAGCGGGTCCATGCGATCCAGCGTTGGCGAACTTCAAATGTCCACACGAGGATGTGCTCCAGTTTGGAGACCACGCTCGCTACCCGTATTTCAATTCGTGCCGAAAATTCATCATCTGCTACAGAGATAGCTCGTACAGGGTGGCTGGTTGCGAGGCAGGACGGGCATTTGATCGCGACACCAGGGTCTGCGTGGCTCAACAATTTGTCCCCGGATGTGGCGGGTAAGCTTATACGGAACTACTATTGCTTGCCTGATATTTTTAAATAAGGTTGGGATGGAAATATTATTTCAAATAACATTTTTTGTTATGAAAAACGCGAGTTCCCTCTTTATGGCGAGATTAATACAAACATAATAAGACATTGAAAATTTACGAGTGAGAGAGCTCTGCGCATTCGAAGCAGAAAATGCGCTTTTGACTAGACTCTGGATCGGTTGCATAATCGATTAACTGAAAGCACGGGTAATGTTTGCTAATTTGTCAGGATTTTGTCGATAAAAATCAAAATTTTTAAACCAGCGGGACGATCCTTGAAATTCAGGACTTTTGGGTAGACTGGATAAGAATTGAAAACGGTGATTGGTGGAGACGAGTCACGTGGTTGCCCAGTCTAATCAAAATACGGAATGGATTGGATAAGTTATCGGGTACTCCAAGACTGCCCGATAAATTATCTAATCCATTCCGTATTTTGATTAGACTGGGCAACCACGTGACTCGTCTCCACCAATCACCGTTTTCCATTCTTATCCAGTCTACCCAAAAGTCCTGAATTTCAAGGATCGGCCCGCAGAATGTATTGAAATTGAATCGTGTGTATGCCTTTGAAACTTATGAGTTTTCTCTATTTTTTTTCACAAATTCATTCCATTGATTCATTCATTTTTTGATTTCAGGAAACCACCTAATGAGCCATCCGTGCCGACGACTTACGTGCAACCAGCTCAAATGCAATCCTCCGGCACAGGCGGTGGCGTGCCCAGTCCAGTATCGGTTATTTACAATTATGGCGAAAGCCGCGTAGGTCCTGACGTCAGAATGGCAAGATTAGAAGAGCAGCCATTGCTAGAGGATCAGAATGAAGAAAAAAACGAGCAAAGTCAAGATAGATAAAGAAGAAAAAAATAAAGAACAATTCCCGAGCAAAATGTTAAGAAGAGAATCTCCAGGTGAATTGGAATGTGTTTGAACCAAAGCACAAAAACCAACTACAAAGAAAATCAAAACAGCTGAGCGGGTCATTTACTTATCGTTAAACCGATCGTTAAAACTGTCTACGAGTGATGCTATTGGTCGAAAATTGTAAAACTTGGCTGTTGCTACGGTGACCATCGTTAAGAGTCTCGTTTTATAAAGGCTATTCATGAGTAACCTTTAGAAAACGGACACTATAACGATGGTTACCATAGCAACGGCTAAGTTTTACAATATTTGACCAATAGAATCACTCAAACACAGTCTTAACGATCGGTTTAACGATGAAGTAAATGATCGGATCCTTCGACAGATTCATGGAGGAGTTCAAGAATGCGTTGCGTATAAAATATCGAACAAGCACGGCGGAATCCTCCTATATTTTTTACATCAAATTTCGATAATACGCAACAATTTTAACGCAATTTTTTTGTGATAAGAGCCAAAGTCAAAAAGAAGACAATTTAAAAAAAAAGCCAAGAACTAATTGAGAGTCCCATGGGGGTGGAAATAAAATATAAGTCGTGTTGTTCAATTATTGATGATACCCTTGGATATATATTTAAATGGATAGTACTCATTGTCAGTCCTATGCATCACACACCGTAAAAACTAATCCTCGCTGCGCTTGGTATTGGTATTGCATACTCGGGTGTTTGCAGGCACTTTGTTCGCAACAATTTGTTTCTTCTTGCCTCTTGGCAAGTTGGTTTTATTGAAATCTATACACATCTATACGTATGTATACGCTTGATTATACTGTTGAAATTAATCTCGATTAGGTACTTTTTGAAAAGTAAGTACCTAAGTAAAAAACGAGAAATCCATTACTTTGCTGAACTCTGTAAGCCCTGGTGACATGGGCCGACATTTTTTTTTTTTTTTTTTTGATACGTTGAATGCAAGCAATACAGTGTAGGAAGTAATAATAATAATAAAAATGTATATATATACAGTGTAGATTTTTTTCGTGCCTTCGACTGAACCCCTCGACTGTAAGTCGAACAACTTTAAGACGTTCTCGGCTGGAAGACGGGGGGCTGACGTAACATCTACTTGGCTTCTCCGAAGGATCAGGAATCCCAATTTAAACATCAGGTTGTTTGGGGGAAGGTGGAAGGGGGGGGGGCAAGCTCTGTTCAAGAGCTCGTCTGTCGGAGAACACCAAAATTCATAGCAAGCAATTAATCCAGGCATAGTAAATCAGAACGGAAAATTCTGTAAAAACCAATGATATTTACAATAAACTTTGAAATTCGTGATAAATATTTGCAGTAGTAGATATTGAGACATTATGCCCACATAAACCACACTACCGAACCGTTTAGGTACACTCAGATTCAGTGGCGACTCGTGGAAATTTTTCATCATTCTTCCCTCAACTAAATTTACGCAAAAGTATCGATTACTTATAGATTTCATAGAAACTTCGAAGGGTCGATGCCACGAAGGAAATATCAATACATTATGCAATCTGTGAGCGGTGGCAGCTCGTGCAATTTGGCAACCATGTTTTTCCTCCGTTTGATTAATAATTGGAAAAAATCGATTCAATTGTGTAGCAGTGCTTATTCAACAATCGATCGTTGTGCATAGATTTAAAAGCAGGGAAAACATTGTTGCCGAATTTCAGGAGCCCGCCACTGGCTCAGGTCTAGATTTTCAAATAACTCATGCGTGCGCATCCCATTGGCGGATCCAGCCCTCGCGAACGGGGGGGGGGTGAACTTGGGATTTTAGCCCCCCGGAGACCCCCTTTTTCCTTATTTGCTGTGTCTTTCCCCCTCTCTCTCCCTTCTTTTCCCTCTTTATGGGTCGAACGGGAGGGGCGATCGCCCCCCGCCAATGGCACATCCACGGAATTAAGTGCACGATAAGAAAATTTGACCTTAAATATTTTCACAATCTGAAGAACGTTGTCGTATTTATTGAGCAAGGTTTATTGTTTTATTGCCCATTTTTGTTGCCGCAGCGCCGATATACGAGTATCACACTCGCACCTGCCGCACGTCTCTTAACTAGCAAAAGTGGGCATGGATGCCATTGATATTAAGTTCAGGAATAACTACGGGATGGAGCCCGTTGAGCCGCTATTTCGTGGAAACCAAGGAGATGGCAGTCAATAGGATAAGTGCTTGGTTTAACTGTACTTACAAACGTTAAAAAAAGAAGGAGAAAAAAAATACAAGGTAAGAGCGGTCTCAATAAAACACATATATGATCTCATTTTTTAAGGTAAGTATAGGTCATCACTCATCAGTATATAAATAGCTTCTCTAACCACGATGCAAATATCTAACTATAAACCAATGAGCTATAACTTTAGAGTGGCAGCGGGCTGTCCCTTGTGCCACACAGGGTAGAAGGAATCCCGGGAAAAAGCGGAATTTGGACGGCAGATTCCAAGGTTTGAGGTTAAATTTTGTGGTCGTTTCCGGGGGTGTCCGAGTTTTTTTACGGGACGACCTACAAAATTTAACCTCAAAATCGATTTTTACGGCAAGATGGAGGTCCCCGTAGGTGACAACAATGAACCAGCGGAACGTTCCTTGATGTGCCACTCTAAAGTTATAGCTCATTGCTATAAACTGCATAACAATACAGATGGCGATCAAGGTTGGAAGACCTGCACAAATTCCAACGGCGCAACAAAAAAGTTCCTGATGAGGGGAGTGGAGGGTTATCCCACGAATTTACCAAACTTCAACTTCAAAGGGTGCGTGGTGAGAAAGAAAACCGATGTGTAACTCACTTTTTTTTTTTTTTTTTTTTTTTTTTTTTGCAAAAGAAAAAAAAATCTAGACTCAGGGGCGGGGAAGGGGAGGGGGCATATGACCCCCAATATCTCTTCCTGATTGCACCGCTGCAAATTCTCAAAACAAAAAAAAAACGGGTTCAATGTCACGTCACTGAATTACAGTAAACGAACCTCCGATAGACTGAATTTTGAGTAAATATGTATGCTGATGGCAAATACTGAAAAAGGAGAAAGAAAAGGGAGTTTTGTGGACTTCCCTTGCACCTTACACTCGGACTGCTCGCCCCCCCCCCCCAAATAACAAAAAATCTACTGGAATATTTTTCACATCGTTGTTCTTTTGTATCGTAGGCATAAACAATTTTGCCCGACCTGAACCTTTTAGTCTAGATTTATGATCGGAAGTATCGAAAGTGAAGCTGTTTTAGAGTTATTAAGTTGGTACTTTCTCATTGTTATCCTTTGATCTCACTCACTTATGTTAGTGAAATTAGCCTCACTTTCTGATTCCTCCCTCCGAGTCCTGATTGGTTGCCTTCAATAAGTCAGACGCAGCAATGCAGAGAACTCGCGAGGCCCAGAAAATGCCACTCAAAGGATGCAGGATTTAAGGTGATTCGCCTCACCTCTGTTTCAACGGGGGAGAGGGGAAGGGGTGGTTGATTCAGTGGTCTGAAACTAACAAGTAATAAGTAGAAAGGATGTCTAAAATTTGCTTTGCCTAGAAAACGCGAAATATGACCTTTCATGAAAAAATGTTGTTATCAGAGGGGAGGGGAGACGTCCGCCGCCCCCCCCGATATGCCAATGGTTCGATTGTCCAAAGCACCGCAACAGTGTACAATGTACACGTTTCCTTCTCTTGATCGAGCAAAGCTGCGTCTCATATCTTAAAACGCCTTCATTTTTTAGGGTAGTCAATAACAGCACAGTCACGTAGGAATAGTTAACTACTTGCCAATACGGCCAGCGAGCTGTCTGATTGGATTGTTTGCCATTCCTCTCCCGTGCTTCCGCACTCCACTGAGTCCACCCTTTTTACCAAAAAACTGCGGGCCTCACTTTTTGAAATGCCTTCATTTCTTGATACAGGCAAAATCAATATGGACGTGTAGGATTAGTTAATTACTTGTTATTACTAATAACGGCCCGCACCTGAGCTTCGGAGCGATTTTGTGAATGAAGAAATATACTCGATATCGAGTCGATGAACGGAATCAAGTAGCCTTATGACCCGTTTTGTGCTTGCTACTATGCGTCTCGAAAGCTTAGGTGACCACTTCAGCACCTCCTTTCGAATGGTGTTCCGATAGGTCTCGTCCCCGGCTCAGCGAGAAGAACCCTCCGAATGAAATGATTGACTTACGCTTTCGAGATGCGCACAGCGCAGAAGCAAACCCATAAGGTTACATAATACATAATAGTATTTGATCATACATCATAGCCCCTGCTGATTGGATGCTGTTAGCTCCCTATAAGCAAAATTTTATTTAGTAATAGGTTTGGTCACTTGGTGACAGCATAATATGCTTGGTAATCCATATGATATTTGTCAGTTATGTTTTGTAGATAATTTAAATGTTATTTAATTTAATTTCATACCATATTTGATGGTAGATAAATGTAATATTATACACACACGTATTAAAATTAGTTCCTGTCCCAGATTGTTCGTGACCAGGTCACGAATTTGTAACCTACCTTGCGTAGGTTCCGGAAACCGTAACCTGGTCACGAAATTCGAAACGCACGGTGGTGGACACCCATTTGATTGTACAGTAATGAAGTGGACCGAACCCTGTTACTTAATAAAAAAAATATACTCAATGTTATTTTGCTGTTCTCCAAAGAAAACGTTTGCCGATGCGCGATGAGCTAGTGCGTGGTCTCTTTAGTAGGTATATACAGTCTCTGATTTGAGTTCACGAACAAGGTCAGACGAAGGTGCTCTTGCGCACCCACCACTTCGATATTTTTCGTGGGTTTCAATCGCAACGCAACGTTGCCAGGTTGCACTTGCATGTGGCTACGCCACTGACTTCACAACAGAGGTGTCGAGTGTTCAGGCCTGTAGCTAGCTCGAGACTACAGGGGGGACAAGTGAACTTTAAGGGGGAGACCAACTTGGAAAAATGCGATGTGGTTTTTTTTTACACTTTTAAAAACAAGGTTTTATTTTTTTTTTCTTTTCACTTTTCTTGAGCTCTCCTCCGTTTAGAAAGGGGGGCTTATAGAGTTACGACCATTATTTTCCCTATTTTAAGCCCTGTTCCGAAAAACTAGGGGGCTTATTCGGTCCCCAAAGTAACCAGAGCGCCACACATGGACTGCCGCGCCGCGCCAGTGCAGTGGTGAGGGCTGTATGGAGAATTTCCCTCGGATTTTAGAACGTTTTGAAAATGTTACAACTTTGAACTAAACGTTATTCGACGCAATCCGTAAATAAGTCCTCTAATTCAGTAACGTATATTGACTTAAAATTGAGGGAAGCCGCGTGGAATCTTCCAACTGAGGGGTTTGGGTGACATTAATCTATTGCTGGGGGTCTGGTGGTCCTCTCCTCCCCCAAAATTTTTTGAAAATTTAACCACTCCTTTGAATTGATATCACGCATAAAAAATGCAATGTTGTCAGATTGTACGCGACGCCACTGACTATTCAACCAGTGTTGCCATATCGAGGGTAAAAATCCGCGTATCGTCCCCATTTAAATTAATGTAAAACGTACAGCTTTTTCACCCCAATCTGGCAACACTGTATTCAACGTCCACATGACGATGCACTGGAAGCACTGTGGTCTGAGATCGTCAAAAATTGGCCAAAAATCAAAAAACAAATTTCTCACCAATTCATTAATAACACTTATAAACTTTCAAGACCAAATTTAATTACAGAGAACGCTTTTAACAAGTGGAATTTCATCCTAGCAATGTTACTGAAAAGTTTTAAATTAGGCTGAAAAGGTCGAAAACGATGATTTTTGATGACTTTTGTTACTGATTATTTGCCACTTTTTTTCTATCTCAGACCATAGTGCGATGGTTCGGACTTTTGTAAATATTCCTTTGGACCACACTTTGGTTTATGGATAAAAGTGCTAAGTTGTAAAGCCAACTCGTGAATAAACGCGTCTTTTTTCCAACCGGTCGTGATTTTCGACCCGCTCGCTCGCATGATCTCACATCAATGCCTTGCTGTGGCGCTGCGTGGTGCGATTTGGTAACGTTCCTTTTCCCCCATTTAAACACATTTAAAAGGTCGAAATGCCTGGTCATCGCCGATGACTGGAGCGTTCGACTTTTTTGGTGAATTTAAATGGAGAAAATACATTGTTGCCAAATTTCACGCTTCGCCACTGATGCCTTTCCTTATATGTATAGTATTGAAATTTCTGATTAAAATACGTATGTAGACGAGTAATAGGAGCACTAAAAACTAAAACAAGTACCCTCAAGTAGTCATTGAAGTTTAACAAAACAAATTGAACTAACACCGATATTTTTTTTTTTTTTTTACTGTTCCACCTTAAAAAATCCTTTTCAAACGTTACTCACATTGAAATTCGGGGGATTGGGGGGGGGGGGGGTGCAATAATATAGGTTTTGGCCTGACGTTACCTCACTTAGTCATATTCAGGTTTGCAGGCCTACAAAAGCAATGTACTCGGGGTAGGTACCTACATCGATCAATCGAAGTACAGTTAAATTTTGAAGAAGCGTTATAAAAACATGAGCAAAATAGAGTGAACCTAGAACTTGAGAAACCAACTTCAAGACTTACATGAAGGACTTGCGAAAGAATAGTTCACCGAACTCCAAAATAAAATTCAAACTTTACGGTTAAATGACATACCGCGTGTCGATTTGACGCGGAAATCGAATATCATTTACTCTCACCAACAGAATACTGGTGAATTTATTTGAGAATTTGACGAAATGTTTTATTTTTTTATTTATTTATTTTTTTGACGGGGATCTTCATTGCGAGTAGATACGTTTGATTTGGAGGATACCTACTAAAATACTGTGTTCCGCTTTTTCCCGGACGGAGCCAGGGCTCACTTCACTATCTTGCTGATTTGGAGAGAAATAAATAAAAAGAAATAAAAAAGTGTCAAACTGATTCTAATGCAAGTAGAATGTGTCTGTGCGGTCTCATCGTTACTATACTATCAGGAAGTGAGCCCGGTGTTGAATATTTGTCTCCGATCTACTTAGCGCTGGGTAATTAGTTTTATCAATCAACTGGCAAGATCTATCATCACGACTGGCACCAACAACCAACATGATTTTGCACCATTTACCCACCACTCCCTCCAATGTTTATCTTTCGCGCTCACAACTAGGTAAGCAGTGTTTTACGTCTATTTCACGCACCAAAAATTAAAGAATTTTTTTTCGATTCCTGATGAGATAGAAAATACGAGAGGGAAAAAACCGAACCTGGAATTCGGTTTTGTGGCCAAGTTGTGATAGAGCAAAGTAGCCATTGGTGGCTCGTGAACACCCGGTTATCCTTTTCCTCCATATGGAACCTATGGAAATGCATCGGTTTTGAGGAGGTTCAATTGAAACCCCAAAAGGAGCGATTATTTTTCATAAGATTTTATCGACATCTGGCAAGAAAAGTATGGAACCGGCTCCATTTTTACACGAAATCTTGCTGTTGGTGATCTTTGATCAAGGACACATTATTATTCATAGGAAAATAATAATAATTTAACATAGGATAGCAATGGGTCGCCTGTTGCGCACTTTTGCTATAAATGCCAGAAATGCCTGACTCAACAGTAAAATGTCACGAGAAATAAACCGACGAAGACACGAAAAACTCGGAAAATTTCCCCTGTATCAGAGAAAAAGTAACAATTACTTAATTGAGGCTCGCTACAAAACGAATTTTAGACTGACAGTAATTGCGCGAATTCTATGACGTCATAGAATATAGGTCAACGCCGCGACCGGGGTTGCCTATGTGCTTTTGCATTGCGGCACGAAACAATAGTGATATAGGAACAGCCTCTTTTTCTTTCCATCAGTCGTAACTTTAGAGGAAAGTGCGGAGATGTGTCGCCGTCGTCGCAAATTGCAGTTGGCACGCAAAAGAACTACTTCCGGTCATCGTAAGTCCGATATGATGATCCTGTACAATGACGTCTTCGAGTTTCGCGCCGAAACGAAACCTTTTCAAATCGCTCGAGATTTTCGCTACTTTGAAAGCGTCATAGTTTACGATCCCGTGGGGGGGGGGGGGGGGAGAGAAAAAAAAGTTATAAGAAATAGTGTTGGCTCCTTTCATCTAGTACGCCAAAAAAATGAAATAAAAAGAGGTGCGCAACAGTCCAACAGACCCATTGAACAATGGTATCATAAAACATGCAGTCAAGATCGTCTCAACGCTTATGATACGGGAGAAAGAAAAGTCACAAGCTCCATCGATTTCTTTGCCCAGCCTAAACATGTAAATGGACAAAACGCTTGCCCGATAGGGTCGATCAGTATAGGCAGCATGATTTACAGTGCGTGCTAGGAATTTCGGAAATACGTTGAAGTAAAATAAAAATAACAACTAATTAATTATTGATTATTGAAAATGATTAATTATTGATTATTGAAAAAATAAATTAATATAATTATAATATATAATTATGATTATTATTAGTTACTTAAAAAAAAAAAAAAAAAAAAATTTGTAAACAGGTGATACAAATACCGGGGGGGGGGGGGGTGTTGGTACCTTTGCTCTGGGCGGCACTCTCTGGGGGCGGCAAAATCATGGGGAATAAGCCATTTAAAAAAAAAAAAGGAATAAAATTCATCATTTTGAGGGGCGGCAGAGTTGTAATCTTGCTCCCTCTCTCTGGAAACCTGGCAAGCCCGCCCCTGGCAAATACATCGCATTTCATCGACAACGCTCTCCTCTCATCAATTCAGCGGGATTTTTAAAATCACGGCAAGTGCACACTGCACGCGCGCTGCGTAGCAATATGGTCCGGATGGCTATTCTAGCAGGTATGAACTTATAACTTTACGATTGGAAAATACCACAGAAATGAAACGTTGGCAATACTTTTTCAGTAATCAGATGATATTTTTCCACGCGATGAAACCAATTTTTTTGTTTTTTTGTTTTTTTTTTTTTTTTTCTGTTTTTTTATTTTGTCGATAGCAAAATTAGGGTTTAGGGGGTTGAAGGCTCCCGCCGCGCCGCACCGAGGCCCTAAAAATTGATTTTATCGTGTGGAAAAGTAGACTCAAATTCCTGAGAAGGAATTCCGGAAGTTTCATTCCAGTGAAATTTACCAATCATGAGTTATGAGTTTATACCTGCTAGAGGTTGTTTCAGAAGTGTAGGCGGACCTAGACCGATAATCTTTGGAATTTGTCAACATTATTTCTGATATTACTCGATGAAAATGAATAAAACTGAAATTGAGAGTTCACTTTTCAATGAGGAAAACTTTAAACACAAAAGAATAAAGTCAGGAGCAAATTTGGTATTAATTTGAAGGAATGTAAGTTGAAAATTCGCCAAAGATTATGGTTTTGGTCCGCCTACTCTTCTGAAACTACCTCTACAATAGCCATCCGGACCTTAGTGCGTCGCGTCGTAGAGACAACAATCAACACCGCTCCTGATTGGCTAGAATTGGTGTTGTTGACTTTGGCGTTCGGTGTCCCCCGAAAAGTTCCAAACCCCAAATCTTCGCCTGAACCTGGTGATAAAGTTCGCTTCCGTGCTACACGTCTCTGAACACGTTTTATAGGTAAGTAGTCGGACAGTATAGATTAATGTTAAGTTGTGAGTGTGTGTGTATGAGTGAGTGAGGGGGGGTCCAGAAATGCGGAGCTGAGGAAACACTATACCATCGAACAGTTATTTGCGGGCAACGGACGATTGGTGAGGACATCAAGCGCCCTTCAATTTCTTGCATGACAATTTTCTCGACATTGATGCCGGGACGAGGGTTTGAAAATCAGCTAATCAACCCCCCCCCCTCCCACCCTGATTAAACGATAGAATTCTTTTGATCCTATGAGTGAGAAGCAGGCCCGCAACCAGGCATGTTGTCCAGGAGGGGCTCGTGTGTTTTCAGGGGGGGGGGGGCTATTGTGGTATGGTTTCTAATACACTACATGATAAAATACATTTTTCCAGGGGGGGGGATCACAATTTTCTAGGGGGGCTGAGCCCTCCCTGGCCCCCCTCTAGTTACGGGCCTGGTGAGGAGAACGCATAAAAAACTGGCAATGATGATTTTCGTTAAGTCTTCGGAAGTTATTTCTGTTTTTTCAACACCCCCTCCCCTCCCCCGCCATAAAGTTTGGGGGACTCTGGCTCAAGAGAGGGGCATTTTTGAAGGCATTTTGACAAAAAAAAGTTCTCATTTTTACCTCTAGAATACCTACATACATGATTACAAGGACGGCATACATTGCTACAGAGTGCAGGTACATCCTGTAAATACAGGGTGGTCCAGAAGACTCACTGTCAGAACCCTTGGGACCTGAATAACTCTTGAGCAGCTGTACATACACTGCTGGCTGTAATAAAAACTATCGTTTGAGGGGGTCAAAATTTGGAAGGGGGGCAACACCAATTATAACGGTTCACTGTGCTAGAATAAATAAGGACCTAAGTACAAGAAAATTGGATAGTTATCTCAAGACCTTGCTTTTGCCTCATTCAGTTTTGGAATAAAACTGTTCTGGTATAATGGGAAAATCTCTCAAAAAAGGATAAGCTTTATTCTTTATTTTTTTCATCAAAAGATATTTTGTCAAATTGTTGATGAGTAAAGCACCTCACTTCCAGAATAAATATTCTGACAACTGAGTAGGAAGCATGAAGAGTTGAAGAAGGAGCAGGAGACTGTTTAAGATTTGAGGAATCCGTTACAGGCAAAATGAAAAGGTGTCACAGTGCGTGTGATTCATACACGGGGTTACGCACTTGTGTTAATTTAGGTCTCATAGCTTTAATCATCACACAGTACACACAATCTCATTACACAGAGACTATCCTCAAATATTTAAAGCATTTACCAACCATCCTCTTATCAGACAAGCCCAGTTAATGCTTCCTTTTCTGATATATTTTTGGATGTAGATGGAGGGAAGATATTGTTCCAACTATATATGGCTTGTAATGATTGTTTTTTTATCTTTCACTTTGTCAGATCCTTAGAGTTCATTCCTTTAGAGACAGCAAAATGGTGAGGAGCTTCTGACTTCCTTTTTCTTTCTCAAAATTCCTTGAAATTTGTGCGAAATTTATAAAATTCTTATTTTTGGCCTTAATTGTTCTCTTTTTCTCTCTTCATCAAGAGTTAGTTACTTTGAAAGTGCTCTGGTTCCGGTCTAAACAGTTGAAAAATTAGTGCTTTTTTGGTGACATCATTTATTAGTTTTTTTTTTTTATTAAAAAAAAATAAGGGGAACAAATTATATTAATAATAAAAAATTGATAGTAGTAAAAAATCAATAATAATAAAAAATGTTTAAAACTAAAAAATGTTAATAAAGATAACAATAGTTTAATTAAGTGAAAGTTATTAAATTTGTGTGACAAAGTGAAAAAAAAAATGAGCGATAAAATTTTCAGTGATTAATGTATAAAAATTGAAGAAAGAGGAAAAGTATGCAGTTGAAAATGTTTTGAAACTATTTTGCATTCACTATTCATTCATTTTATATTTAATTGTTCATTAGTTTCCGATTTCTTAAAGACTATTGAGTATTGATCGTGAAACAAAAAAAATTCTTAAAAGGTCTTATTTATTTTTTCATCAGCATAGCAAGAATTTGATAGACTGCCAAATTTTCAGTATACTTTTCCTTAGAGGCAAAAAAAAAAGCCTAGCTTGACCAGGTTAATTGTCTTGGTCTTATTTTGACCTTCATTTAATTTAATTCTTAAATTCTTCCTTTAATTTATTTTAGTTACGATCACCACTGGTTCTTTGGATACTGGGTTTTTACCTCATCGCATTCACTCAACAGTTTGGACAACAAAGTAAAGGTAGGTGGTTTGAGATTCAAAAAACAATTTTTTATCTACCTATTCATTTGTTTATTTTTATTTTTTTACTCATTTGCTTGTTTCTCCCTCTTTTGTCCCCTTGTTTTGGATTTTGAGCGACAGTAAAAAATTATTTGAATTTAATGTTCGAGATAGAATCTATTGACAATAAGAGAAGAAAATCTTGATTGAGAGTCAAAAGTTGTTGCAAAAAAGCTTGATTCAAAACAGGGGGTTTTCACCCCCTTCAGATTTTATTCAATCTTTGTATTTTGATAGTTTTTGATAAAAAGTAGTATTCTTTGAAATGTGCCTTCCCTAAAAATAATTAATAAGTGGGGAGGGGGAGCTGGAGAGGGGCAAAAAGCCAACGTTTAAAAGTTCATAGTTTTTTTGTTAATTGTTAAATTGATACACAGTTTTTGCTAATAGCTGCAAAATTTTGAGTACTTTCAAATCATTTAAACAAAATGTAATTTCATTGATTCTTTGCATAGTTGTCAATTTTTTTTTTCTTTTATACATACTCGACTTAAAATTTAGAATTAAAAAAGTAGAATAAAAAAAATTGTATTTTTTAAATTTTATCGAACTGAAATAAAGAGTACATGAAAAGAAAATGATAGTGACTGTCATGTTGCAACTTTTCCACTGTTAGACAGAAATAGTAAGAAAGCATTTTATTTTATTTTTCAGCGTAAAAATTCTTTCCATTGTCAAAAATTTTTCCAGTGAAAATTTCCAATTTTGTTCAATTTTTCTGTAAATAAAAAAAGGATAATAATAATAATAATAATAATAATAATAATAATAATAATAATAATAAAACATGGCAAGTGACTAGTTATGTTCTTTTTGTGAAGTTTTCAAATATGTTATTCCTCTTCAAAAATTAGTCAAATTAATTGCTGTTTAGATGATACTTGAAAGTACTCAAAATTCTGCTTCTTTCATCAAAAACCGTGCATCGATTTATTATTTCACTGGAAATCTTTTGAGCTTTTGAAAGTTGGCACTTTACCGCCCCTCCAACTCCCCCTAATCATATTGAGCTAAATTATAGAAGAAAAAAGATCAAGAGTATCAAGTACTATCAAATTACAAAGTTTCAACAGAATTTGAAGGGGGAGGGTTTGTGAAACCCTCATTTAAAATCAAGCTTTTTCAGATTAAAAGCTGAGGAAATTTTGAGCATTCAAAATAGATTTGCAAGAAGGTTTGAATTCAAGTTACTCATTCATTGAACTTTATAAAAATATCGATTTAACCCTTTCCACTCAAACAATTTACTACACTCAGTTCAAGTTTATTTTAGAGTGTTTGGCTAAAAATCAGGGCTAAGTCACATCTTTGAGAAAAACAAAAAACAAAAAAACAAAGAATACTTTTCAGTTCAAGGAGACCCTGTACATTGTACAGTTACAATTTTTTCCTCTAAAACTCAAACTGGTCACCACAACCAAAGCCTTTTTGCTATTTTTTCTGAGAATATAAAAATTAGGAGAAAAGGAGAGTGTAAGCGGTTTAAATCCTATTCAGAAATTCATCAGCTCCATTTAATTCAGAAGATAATGAATTTGTAAATTATTCAATGAAGATGCAAGTATGAGTATAAGAATTAATTGAGGGCCTGGGTACAAAAAGGATACTTCTCTAGTTTAAGATAAATTGAAGAAGCGCTTTTCTCCCACTCAACTCTTTAATTATAATAATTTTGGTATGATAGATAATAATTTTAATTTAGCCCAGCAAATGGACAAAAAGTGTTCCTAATGTGATGGAAGTTCTTCAATTGAAATGAAACAGTACAATTTAATGTTCTTTTATTTCTTTCTGCAGGGGTTGGTTTCTGGGACAACAGGAGTTGTAATGGTTCAAATGGGGATGAAGGAGTTTGTATGTCAAATTTACAATGTGGAATGGCAAAAGGAAAACGAGTAGGTGCTTGCGGTCTATTTGGATCTTGCTGTCAAGGTAAGAAGGGTTTCACAATGAATTTCATTATCTTTCAATTTAGGTACCTATAGTTACCATTTTAATATGTCATGATTAAGGTACCTAGGACCCTAGGAATTTTTTTTTTTTATTGATTGAAAACAAAAACTACCTCTCTTTGGCTGATATTTATCATTCTATCAAAGTCTTGTTTTAAAATTGGTTTGGTATGATTTTTTTCCTTCATAAAATTGTCTCATAAGAATTTGTTGAAAAGGGTAGATTTCCAGGCATTACTTAAAGCATCCAAACAAATGGATGAAAGTCCCAATCTTGGAGAAAAATTTATTTTTGAAAACTAGAGCATATCAGCTGATTATAGAGAAAATTAAAGTTGGTGGAAGATTACAAGAATACTACAAAAAAACCGAAAAGAAGTTAAAAAGAAGTAGGTACCTAATCACAAATAAAGTTGTTTCGCACAACAGTTTGAATCTATTCATAGCATCGCTCAGTAGATTCTTAAAGTACATACCTATACTGAGTTATTGTCTCAATGAGACCAGGCACCAAAGTCAAGGATTTTTGCCACTGCTATTTAAGAATGTAACAACCAAGAATTCAAGTCTTGCAGTAGAACTTTTAGTTTTCTTGCCTCTTTAAAGCAAAAATAATTTTACTCACAACTTATGTTACAGTTCAAAGAACTTGCGGACAAGAAACTGATCAAAAGGTAACTTTTTTCAAGAGTCCTGAAAAATTCCTAGAGACAGACTGCAACTTAAAAGTCAAACTGCAAAACAGAAGAGTTGGCCAGATACGGTAAGTTTTTTCTTTCTTACATTAAAGAAGAAAATAAAAACCTAGATTTTTAGGCCCCTCCAAAACCTTTCAAAGACAGAAAAAAATTATGTTAAGAAAAAGCTATCGATAAACTGTCTATTAGGGTAGGTAGGCAGCGGCCGATAATAAACAGATTTTTACCTCACCTGCTGATAAACTCTGCATGAAACTTTGTTAAAATTTTCTTTTTCAAAATAAATTTTGGTTACGAAACTCTTTCAAAATACTGTGATAATATTTTTCCCACGTTAAGTATGGTTTGAATTCTAATTGTTTTTCCTCCAATTACAGAATTGATTTTGTAAAATTCAACCTACGACAACCAACAAACAGATCAAATACGTTCGAGTGTTTTCAGGATCAATTTACTGTCAATCCTAGCGTCGGCTTACCAGCTCTTTGTGGAAACAATGATGGCCAACACAGTAAGTATTCTCACTTCCATCCCTTCTTGATGCAAATTTTAAAGTTAGCAAATATTGATGCCTTATTATACTGGCATTCAATACCAATCACTGTTTCACATTTTGTCTTTATTGAGTAGGTAACTACCGAATTTAAATGGAATAACAAGTATCTGCACTAAGTTTCAGAACGTCAACACTTTCGTAACTTTTGATGAACTTCCGGAGCAATCGCCCATCTAAATTGGTTGGGAATTAAAGCCAATATTTTTTATGGGAAGGGCCATCGTTTCTATGAGAGTGAGTGGACGTTTCTTGTTTCACTCGCAAGTCGCACTCATTGAAATGATGACCAAATTCGCCAAGAAAATCAAAATATTTTTCTATAACAAGTGAAAAAGGACATCATATGGATGAGCAGAATCAATGTCAACCCTTAAAGTGCAAGAATGATGTTGAAATAATAAAATCAGCAAGTATTGTACATCAATTTTCAATAATCACGGGTTTAATAATTATGGATTCAATTTCATAATTTTTATACAAATGAAATCAGTTGTAAACATTGGCAATGGGCCTTTCTCACGATCATAGTCTTATTGATTCAACTATTTTTAAAATTGGATAAAAAAATTCCTGTACTTCAAAAGTAATAAAACAGTGCATGGGGTCACCCAGGGTCAAGTTTGGTCTGACCTAAATTTTCTTCTGTTACCTACGCATTCCAGATAATATCAGATTTCCTGAAAGAATTTACGTGAGACAGGTGGTTATACAGATGGGGGTAAATATTTATTACAAAATTCATTTTGATTTGTGTTTTAGTTTACATCAATGTTAACGCAAGTAAACCAGGCTACAGCTCTGCAGATATAAAATTCAAAATCGTAAAAAGGACAAACAACTCTGAACCAGCATCTTGGACACTAAAAATAACGCAATTGGAAATTCCACCAAGGAACCAAAACAGCCCAACTTTTGACACCGACTTTGATATCAACAATATTTTTAATGATTTCAACACCAACCCAGCTGGAGGTATCACTACAAAGAAAGGCAATAAGCAGAAACTACGTTTTTATCTGAGAGTTTCTGACTATGATAGAATTGGTAAATAGTTTGTTGATTTTTTCCTCCCCTAATGATTCCTAATAACAATGAAATTTGAGAACAGGCATTACAGGAAAACACCCATAAAAAATAAAATCTCATGAGGGTAATCTTCTGAAGATAAATATATTTCCTAAATGACGTTTTTGAAATCCAGCGACAAAGCAAAAAATCTGACAATATTGGAGTTTGTCTGTATGAACGCATGGAAAAGATCAAACTATTGGGTGTACGGCAATTGCCCTAAAATGTTACCTTTTTCATAGCTTTAAATGGATAAAATGTAACACTATGCCACTGTTGAAATCTCACAATCTCTAAATTTTTGTTACTCGCAAAAGGTGTTTCTTTTTATATTCATAGTCGTTCACGTTCACATGGAATCTTATAGAGCAACGTGAATAGTGTCAGCTACTATGAGCGTTTTTAAGCAACTGCGACTTTCGTTCACATGCTCTACAGCTCATGGCCGTAAGGCTTGAATTCTACCAACAAATTTACAAAAAATTGTGCTCGAAAACAATGCTCGACAATTTGTAGCCGAAAAAAACCCGAAAAGCAAAAAGAATACTTCTTCTTGATCACAACCATTCACAGTTGTTCGTGAGACAAGTCAAATTTTTATGAACCGTGAACGGATAAAAAAGAAGGCAGCTTATGACAGAAAAAGTTCTCACTCATCCATGGCAGCTGCAATTTCAGAAAAAAGAAAACTATGGTGCATATGTATTTCTCTAATCATTCACTTTTGAAGTTACTTTTTTTCCACAAAAGAAAGAAAAGTTCTAATTTATTTTGAATGATAATGTTTCATAAAATTTAAATAGATTTTAAAGGATTCATCAACAGTTTTACTGACTAATATCCTTCAATTCTGTTTGAAACACATATTAAAGTACCCATTGGAAGGCATGAGCGCTTTTATCTTTTCTCACGCCTTATTTAAATAGCGAATGCAGATTTTGTGATAGTTTTTTGACGGAAGAAACTAATCAAGAATAAATGTGATTCCCATGTTTTCAATCAGCTCCTCCTGGCTGCCTACAATACTTCACAGAACCGCAAGGAACATACCAAAGCTTCAACCTAAATAATAACAATGGCCCTTACATAGCAAATTTGAACTACGCAATTTGTTTCAAAAAGGCTGACGGAGTCTGTGCAGTAAGGTATGATAAACTTTCAACACTTTCAACACTTTTTACGACAAGACAAAAACTAAATAATTGGTTTTTGACAGGCTAACAGTGATGTCAATAATTACAGCTTTTGTATTCCTTAACTAAGTAGGTAGGTAAACAGCTTCTAAAAACAAAGCCTTTGAAATTAGACTTTTTCACGTATTCTGGATAGTTCAAGGGCTCTGTTTACGACACTTTTTAGTTTTTGTGCCTATTCCAGAAGCTAAGTGCAAAGTCAACGGTTAGCAAACAATGCACTCATCGGTCTTGATCAGCGTTGACAAAATTCACGTAGCATTCTAAACTATCTCTATCACTCTTCCGTGACTCTTATGTATAGCTATCTCTTTCTGTATCCACGGTCTTGTTTTAAAACATTTTCTTATCATAATCGCAATAAAATGATAAGAAATTCATTTCGGCCACAAAAGTTCACGACAGATGTCTCTGTGTACAATTTTAGCGATGAGAGTGAGATAGCTGTATATCGGGGTCATGTGAGAGTGAGAGATAGTTTTGAATGCTCAACAAACTATTTTACCGAATGACATCATCTTTAAAACCGTCCTTAAAATTTGTAGCCCTTGCAATATACACGTGATGGTCCCCCAACAGTGAGGGTACTTGAGGGAACACGATATTGGCTCGACTTGCCATTAAACATTTTCCATTCCTGAATTCCATCAAAGTAAGCAAGAAATTGGTGACTGTACAGCAACAGAAACTTTAACTTTTAATTTGTCAAGTTTTTCAATCTGATCTGATGGTCAAATTTAGCTCCACAAAGAAGAAATTCTTTGTGGGGTCATCCTGAATTAAAAGGCAGAAACATTTACCTTAGATTTAAAAGAGCAAAGATTCGGTTTTTGTTACTCACCAATCACTGCTATCAAACAGTCAAGGATTTCGATTTGAGTGCCATGGTTCATGTCATAAACAGGTACTCATATTTTGGTTCTCTTCTTGTCACCAAAGTTGTCCAGTTGTCCATCAGAATTTTACTAGCTGTTAATAAACCTTCAACAGTTGAAAGCAAATGGACATATGTAGAGAAAAAAATACAAGCGCTCAAAGAAGAGATCCCCATCCTCAAATGTCATTTATATTCTCCACAACTGCTTTCTAAAACACCTATATCCTTGGAATATCTACGCAATGATTCAGTCACAAACTTACTTACATTTTGTGTGGAAATTATTTTCTGATGCTAAAATTATACTTTGCAAAATTTTTGCTTTTAGGCACACACCTTCATTTTTCCAACTATCCGGCAATGGAAACACTGCAAGCTCAACAGACAGAGATTGTGATACCCAAAACGGGAACAATCCACTGACAGAAGATTATTTACTGGTGCCCGACGGTTTGACCACCGCGAATATCAAAGCCAGTAAATTTTGTTTCAATGCTATCAGTTCCAACAACTCCGTGACTGGTAAGTACAAATTAATACAATGAAGAATATTTTTATAAAATCAATCATTTTGCAGTTGTGCTACCTGTGACACTTAAGGTGACAAAAAATTGGGCTTAACGGCAAAAACTCTAAATGTTGTCTCGCTTATTGCTACAATTAACTAGCAATGAGATCAAAATCATGTGGATTTTCATCATTATGATGCCAAAGTAGAATCAATATGATGAATTTTATGTCGTCATTACGATATCAATGAGCCATTTGGTTCTCAATTGGCGATACGATAAAACAGTGGTAATTTTCACCAGGATGTTTAATTGCTTACTGTAGCTCTACAACTCTGAAAACCAAAGCAACTCCAAAGACTTTCCAAGGTTTTCCTTTTTTTTCCCCTTGGTTGTTCACGAGGCCAAAAACTCAAATTACTGACGCCGTGTGGGGGTCGATGCATCTACAATCGGCCACATTCTCTGTCCCCTCAGAGGAACAGATCTCACAGCTAATAATAGAGGAAATATTCACTAAGAAACCTCAGGTTTTTCCTCCGAAAGCAATGAGGCACATTGCTTAGAGCGGAGTGCATGATGTTTGCGCACCATAAACCAGTCTCTCCACCTGGGGTCGAAGAAATGCCCGACTCTGCAAAAGTGTGCAGTGCCGAGTGACTCAGGATTGCGAGTGTGTCAGACCAAGGCTCATAGGCAGGCTCCCTTCTATAAGGTTTTCCTTCTTTTATTTTTTGATTTTACTCCTTACAGTTACGTTTTAAAGTGTGCACTTCTTTGTGATTTTTTCAGGTCGAGCAAGAGGACCATTATTTGTCAGTTTTGTTACCGATGACATGATCAGTGATGATGCAATCAACCCAGAAATTGGATTCAAAATAGAATATTCGTTAATGGATGACTCATGTTGAGCTGTTATACCTTTAGCTACAGATTAACCAATAAATTGCCGACAGGATCTTACTCCATTGGAGAATTTTTAGAGATAAATGACTAGGCAAAAAATGTGTCTATGCGAGGGAGAGTATCCTCATTAGTGGGTAAAATTAGTAAGTGCTATCGCCTTACCAGAAATGTAAATAAGATAGTAATTCAATGCAAAACAGGATACGCAACGAATCACTGAGCATTGATTTTTGACAGGCATTCTAGTCAAAAATAGGGTCAGATATAATGCTGCTTGAAGCAAGCCTTGGATATTGAACAGTACTTTGCCTACCTTTTCAAGTAAAAAACTTTAAAAGTGAAATGTTTCTTGAATCAATGAAGAATCAATGTCTGTTTTGTTTCATATGTTAAATCTGAACGAGCGTTAAATAATGTTGTATTTTGTTAAAATTAGAAAAATAAACTGCTTTTTTTTTTTAAAGACTTTATATTCAACTCAATCATGTGAATGACTGCAATCCTTTCTTTCCCTCTTCCCTTTTTCTCACTTTTCCATTGCATTCCTGTTTATCATTATATTTTTTGCAAAGAAAGCTGGAATTAGTATATTCATTGCCATTTCCTCTGGAAGATTGGACAGTGCCATACTTCATATTCAGGGAATGATTGATAAATACAAAGTACAAGCAGAGCCATTAGCCCTGCGTCGACGATTCGACGCAACCAGCACTACACGTAGCCCGCACCTCGCTCAGTCTTGAGAAAACAAAAGAAAAGAAAGATAAGAGAGCATTAACTGTACATGTAATGCGGGTTGCGTCGAATCGTCGACGCAGGACTTATGGCTCTGCTTGTAAGTACATACTCTTAAAGGACATGGACATGGGTTTTGGGGTAAAATAAGGATTAATCGGGAGAAAGGAAATTTTGAAAAATTCAATAGAATCATTAAAAATAAACATCAACTTCTCATAGAAACAATTTTATTAATTAAATTTCTTTTCTCTTTCCAAAGATACAGATCAAAATAATAATGATATAATAAATAAAAAATTATTAATAAAAACAAATAAAAAATGATAAAATAATTACAAAAGTGAAACATTGAATGTTAATTAACTTTTTTTTTCCATTTTAATTCAATTTCTTTGTCCTAATAGCTTCTAATACAGAAAGAGTGACAAAAAATAACACAACAAAAGAAATGAATGCAAATTTTGAAGCAATTTTTGATAAACAATTAGAGGATCATTCTTAGAAATTTAAGAACGACTTATAAACTAAAAATACTAATACAAGGAGAGGGAATGGCACATTAAATCACACATAATTGTGCACACCTCACTTGATCCCTCATCTTTACAAAAAGAGGTATCAAACATTGACAACAGGGGCACAACAGTGTGATAGGTCTTTGATGCTGTAACACTATAAGTCACTCTTTGAGAGTGTTCTTTTGCAATCATAATGAATTTCAACAGTATATCGGGGAGTATTTTGAATACGTATTCACAGTTGATTGGATCGCGTCATTTCTGCTTGAATTACTTATCCTTTTTATGAGCATGAGATAAGATTTTAATGATCACAAAATTTGCTCTATTCATAGTAACTTTACTTCATTCATGAGAACATAAAGCAATAGATAAACACCAGTCAGAGTAAACAATAATAATAATGATAAAAAAAAAGAATATTAATATCTTTTCTTTGGAATAAAGGACATTTCAGTGTGGAGCTCTGAACGAAAACAATTTTTGAAATTTTCTTCGACAAGCCAATTGAGAATATTAAACACAATAATTGTTTCACAAGATTGTGTAAATTTTTTAAAGTTTTTGAAACTCATTGGTAGTTGGAGATAGTTTTCCATCAATAATTTAAGATGAATGGATATTACCACAGATATGCAAAGCACACGAGACTCAGTTAAATAGAGATAAATGAGAATTAAGGGGAAAAAGCAGAAGTTGGGCTTTGACTCAGGGATAAATAAAATTAAGAATCTATGATGCATTCAATGAACAATGATTGTCTGAACTTGATGAGAAAAAGGACAATTTGTAACTGCTAAAAATAAAATGATGAATGTTTGACCCTACAGTAAATTTTTCTCCTCAAATTTAGAGTCAGCAATAAAGGTAAAATGGATGATCATGCAAGGCGTAGTTTCTTTTGGATCCTCATTGACGAACAAGAACAAAATAGATATCAATGAAAATGTTCACCAATGAAAAATACAAAAAAAAAAAGTTCAGTTCTGAAGCACTGTGGCAAACAAAAAGTTGTTTTGGGTTATTTTATCCACTTCACTGATTGGGGGTGGAGGGAGGGGGTGAGATATGAAATACCCATTAGTTTAAAAAGGGGTCAAAGAATCCTTGGACCGTCGCTAAATTTGCAATCGGATGATTCAATTTAGTGCAATGCCAGCGCATACATTTAAAACAATGGTAATTAGTTGGTTTTTCTTTTGGAGAGGAATGCCGTCACTACAGCTAACACAAAGAGCATTTCAACCCTCTATAGTATGGAAAAGGGCTTTCAACTGTCCATTCTCAAAATATGATTACATTTTTGCACTTTTATACTCAATTCAATGCAATTGTGGAGAAGTGTTTAAAAGGATCTAAATTTTTGAAGAATGAACAAATGTAAATTAAAAGTATCTTCCCCCAATTTTGACTTATTTCTTCACTGGTTTCTTTCTCTTTCCTCTGTGTATTTTCTTTCCTTTTCCCCCTTTTTAATGGCCTAGGGGGAGCAAACCCACCCCCCTTCTTGGTAACCACTTGTAGACAAAGTAATCATGAGCCTCTGGCCTCTATTAATTGTTTCTTAAAGGAGGGGCGATGTTCCATTTTTACTCCAAGAAACTTGTTTTATTCTTTAAAGTTTTACATAATTTCCAAATGTTTAATTCAAGAGTGAAAATAATTTAAATTAAATCTTGGAGCAAAGACGAAGAAGAGGCTTCGAATTTTGTTTTCTGATAACAGCTAAAATAAAATATTGCTTGCATTTGAAATGCTAATAAAAGCTTGGAAGCAATGACAATTTTTTGTCATTTCAATGACAGCAAAGAAATCGAAGCAAAATGAAGGGTTCCTTCTCACTGACTTATTTTTAGTGAAGTAACTACAGAGAAAAAGTAAAAATGCAGGCATAAAACAAAAAGGATTTGATTCACAAAGAGTTTTGTCTTGGCAAGGAAAACTATCAAGGAGACAGTTAGGAAGTAGACATGTAATAATCTGCTCCAATGGGAGAAATTTCAAGCAAAAAAAGAGCTGAAATTAAAATATTTAGGAGTTATTGAAAACTATCAAGGAGACAGTTAGGAAGTAGACATGTAATAATCTGCTACATTGGGAGAAATTTCAAGCAAAAAAGAGCTGAAATTAAAATATTTAGGAGTTATTGTAACTGATGATCAAAGTAAAATTTATTTATAATGGTGAAAGGATTTAATGCTGTCAAGGAAATGAACAAAAACATCGCTGTTTTCAAAATTTCGTGGGATTCTGCTTTTGGTTTGTGATTTTATCTTGACTAATACCTACTCTAAGTCAGAGACAAAAATGGGTAAAAGAAAAAAAAGAAAAGAAAAAAAAAAACAAGAACAAGATGAATGATTTGGTTAGTAAGTGGAGGAATTAACCCTTCTGCAAAAATTGCAGAGCGATATGTGATAAACATTTGTACAATCATGACATGATCCAGTTGAGATGTTTCAAGATATGTTCAGAACATTGATAATGGAATAAGAAAGATGATAATGCGGTCTTTATAGAGATATGAAGGGTGTTTTAGCAAATTAAAATGATATGGATACATTACTAAGTTCTTACATATTTTTGAGAAAAATAAAAATTAACAAAAATTGGATAAATTCACACAAAAAATTTTTCTAAGCCTATTTAAGTAGAAAATAACAATTTACACAAAATCATTAAGAGATCTCAAATAACTTAAAAATATTATTCCTTAAAAAAATTAACAGACAAGACATCTTTATAAAAATGAACATGCACGATACATACACTGCTTTCATGGACAGTTTTCATAAGATTCAATTAATGTATTGATTATTATTTATTATCACTAATTTTTTTTTCTATGGTCTTCGACCATTACCCTTTTTGTTCAACCACCGATGCTCACCAAAATCACTCAAAACAGGAGCCTCGTTTATGCGAGAGATCTCAACCCGAGTTGAGTTTCAACCCAGGTCCAACTCGGGTTAGCGCATAAACACCCGTACATTTGAACTCGAGTTCAAAGGATTTCTTTTTTCTTCTTTTCGGTGTTTCTTAACATTTTTGACGAAAATGGCGGCAATGTTTGGTGCGGTACGGACAAGTGCGACCGCATAAGATGCGTGTTTAACCTCACTCGATTTGGTGACATCAACCCCGTGTGAACCCGGGTTCTGAACTCCGAGGTGTTTATGCGTAAAATCTCAACCCGAGTTCACCGACTCGACTTGGGTTTGAATTGGGGTCGAGTTGAACCCGAGTTCAGCGAAAACCGAAGTGTTTATGCGAGCATCTCAACCCAGGTTCGGCTGAACCCGGGTCTCTCGCATAAACTAGGCTAGGATAAGATCAGTTCTTTAACCACAAGTAGGCTTACATTTAGTACACATTAAAATGAAAAGTCTTGGGACAGAAGTTGTTGATTGAAACTGTAATTGGAGAGGATAATTCCAATATTCTTCATAGAACTTGGCTAAATCAACTTATCTTAAACTTTATCACCCGAGGATTTCCATCCGTAAATCATGTAAGGGGCAAAACTACTATTTTCACATTTTCCAGCCCAGCATAGACGAAATAGAAAAAGGAAAACACAGTAATGTAGTATTAATAGTCAAAAAAATAATAATAAAAAAAAATCGGTTTATAATTGCTTTTAATGATATGATCATAGCTAAATGCGCTTCAGTCAAACAACACAAGGGAAATGCTTCAACCCGCATGTTTAATGATCATACTTGGGTAATTCAACAGGACAAAGTAATTATGTTGCTTCATAACAGTTCAGAATGAGGAGCATTACAGTTTTTTATTTGACTGTTCAAATAAATGAAAATAAAGGAAAGTGGATCAAAAAATTTAAAAAGATATCAGTCAATTTAGATCCGTTTTATTTGACTTTTTGGCTCCTATAACTATTCGATCATAGGAAGTGAAGTTACTAACCATTAACTTAAAAAACAACAATAATTTGATGGAGTTCTTTAGCATCATGCATACAACTCTCTGAGCACTTGTTAGTCAAGCATTTAATGAAGAGGGTCAGGACTAGATTCAAATCACAACTAAAGATAGATTGAAATTGTTAACTGTGAGGTTTAATCGAGGCCCATGATTTTACCATAATCGATTGTTATTTTTTGTGATACATCCACCTTAGCTTGTATCTTAGGATTCAGGAATGTGGCTGCAATGCGTGAGCTCTAACATATTGGATAAGGTGTCCCCGCTCCTCTCACACTCTTGCATCTAATTTGTAAAAATAACTGCTTGCACATAAATGTTCTGAAAACAATTTCCTTTTCTCAGACGATTTGAATGTTCATAAAGTCACAGACCTCAATTACGAAAAAAGAAATATTATCTTCACCTCAAATACACTTAATTCTTAGAAAGCAATAAAAATCCATGCTCAAAATTAGAGGCAGACTTATGAAAGTTAACCAAGTTCATGCGAAAGCTCATTAGGAAACATCTGAAAATGGCCAAAAATGAGATCATGAAAAATGAACCAAAGAAAAAACAAAGGATCATATATTTGGTTGAGATACCTACGTATTTTGTGAGCGTTTACACATATTTTCAAGAATATCAGTCAACTTATCGTTAGGTGGCTTCCCTAGGTTTTCTTCTTCCCTGGAAATGTACTGCCACCCAGCATACTTAATACCGATGAACAGCTATAGTTGAATTACCAACTTTAATTGACATTTTCTGATGAAAAATAATGCAACACCATGTCCTTTACTCTTATCATTTAAATTTAAATTACCATGATGCTTTACATCACTTTAAAAAGTTACGGACTTGAGACTTGAAAGAGTTGCCTATCCATTCATATATAATATGGGAAATGAGCTTCAAAATAAACGCTTTCATAAGGATTTGAGATTGCTTATTTGAGCGCGAATATTCAAGGTGATTTATTTCAAGAATTCTGTGCCTACCAGAGGAAAATAAGAATGAGTTTTTCATGATTTTATCTTCATATCACAAGTAGGTACCAGTTGCTGATATGTTTGATCTGAGAAATTAGTTAGATACCGGAGAGCTGCTTCCAGACATTTTATACAGCTGGAGAAAGGTTCAAGAGATGCAGGAGAGAATATTTCATTTGTGTTAGATAGACATTTTCAAATTATTTATCTCTTTTAAAGTAATGAGAAAAATTGCAACATGAAGGAGGCAAAAGAGTCTACAATGGAGGCATTGAATACATGAACAGCATTTCTTTAAATGGTGCGCTCTTTCTTAAAAGTTAGGATTTCCTAACCTTCTTTGATTCTATCAAACTAATTGACAGAATTTTCTCTGAGCAACACACCTTTGGTATAAGAACACATTAATGAAGGCAGGTTAGTTTTTTTTCTTAAAAACTTCATTGACATGAAGAAAAATTCCTGTCTTGTGTGAAAAGCACACTCTCTACGGGAAACTTTCTTCTTGCATGCAATACCTCCATTTCTCAAACTTTCAGGAATTCCTCGGCGTGGCTAGTTGTCAGTAGAGTTATTACTTTTGATTTAAAATTATCAGGAGGACTCACAACAGGCAAGAAATTTGACTATCAAGTAATTGAGTACAAGATAAATTAATAAATAAATATAAAAAAAAGAATAAGAGTAAGAAAAATAAAAAATTTGGCACAGAAGATTGGGAGAAAGTAGACATCTTTAGCACACCTCTAGTAAACTGAATTTTTGCACAGTAAAAAATTGGAGAAAATCGGTGCTTTAGGATACTAGGCAATAACATAGAAAATAATTCAAGTTTTTTTTTTCTTTCTTTTCTTAAATTTCCATCCTCAGGCTCCTAACTTGATCACTAGAGATAGCTTGAGAAGATTCGATCAACATTTTTTGACGAAAGAAAAACTTTTTGAGAAGTTTTCTTTTTCCAATTTATTCAACGACCAAGTCTGAAGCGATTTCATTTTCGAGACACAGCATGTCTTGCCTGGTTTTTCTCACAAGTCCAGAGTTTTCTTTTTAGGGCGGCACTTGCTTATAGTTGTTAGTTCAACTAAGATGTTTTTAACATTTAAATGATCTAATCTAAACTAAGAGCCAACCATTTTCCGATGAATTTTTGGAGGGCCCTTCGGAGATGACTATTGGCACAAAAAATTTGAAGGATTTGTAAATCCTGATAAGAATCAAGACTCCACAAAATTAAACTTTCTTTACAAAATGTCAACTAAAAAATTCATCTGAGTTAAAAAAAAGAAGAAGAAAACAAAACTTATTCAGCTGCAGCAAGGATCAAGATGTCTTTTGATTCAGTTGTTAATGCAAACAAGATATTGATCATGTGAGAATATTGGATTAATAACAAACAAACTCATGCATCTTTCATTATCACCAATATGTATACATATTTTGAGAGAGGAACAAAAAGGGAAAACAATAATTTAAAAGAATAAAAAGTTGTACAAAATTCTACACTAAAACAAAAGTATAAAACCTCACTGGTGCGAAATATCAAATTAATTGCTTTTCAACAAGACTAAACCATTTTTTGAAATTTTAAAATCTGCCTGACGGCATGTTTATCTTTTATTCAATGGATTGAGGAAGGGAAGGGATCATTTACACAAAGACAAGAAACAAAACTTAAAGTTGCCAACAGGTACGCATACCCAAGGACTAACAAACATGGATTAATATTATCGTCAATTTGGCACAAATAAGATTGATTGATCAATGATTGAAGAGGAAACATTTAGGGAAAATTCAGAAAATTCATTAACATACCTAGAGAGAGATTTATTTTCTGACGTTCAACTGATAAGAAAAGAAAAAGAAAAAAATTAAGTCGAAAGGAGTTAAATGATAAGTGTTTAGTGAATTCTAACCGGGGAGCTGCTTCAAAGGAATCATCAGAGGGCAAATTTTCTTTGGCGATTAGACTGAGACAACACCAGAAATGACTACTGATGATTTTGGCTCAGTTAAGGATTTAAGGGAACAGCATATACAAGTCCCCAATCAACATTTAAACCTCAACGTACCATAAGTTCAAACTTGAAGTATGTTTAAGACTAAGGAAACTTGTCCCTATCATCAAAGCAAAATGAACTTCGAAATGCCGGGTCGAGAATTTTTAAGGGGCTGAAAAAAGGTCAGATGTAGATGTTGAGCTTTGATATCTACTGGTCACAAGTATTTAATGAAGACAAGAAAAAATAGTTCCTTGTTTTAAGTATCGCTTTGTACAATTCATTAGAAAATAAACACATTTGGTTTTGGAAGCTCGAGAATCAGGGAATCATTAAGCTGATGTTATATTACAGGCCAAGGTGAAAATTAGTGGATAAAGGACCCTGATCTTTGCTTGAGGGATTCTAACCCTAAGTAAACATTTCTGGAAATTAGATAGTAGAACACTTGTATGAATTCTAAAAAATTCTCACCGCACCAACAAATTTTTCCAGTTCTCTCCCTATGTAAGCTCCGTGGTGCCGACAGATTTAATAGCGTACACAAGCAGTAGATTAGCAGGTTGAAAGTCACCTAACAAGGTCCGATTAGTTGGGCTGTAATTTTCCTGCCTTTTTTCTCTCTTTTCCTTGAATCCCTCCACCCCCCCCCCCCCCCCATGATGGAGGAAAAAGTAAGATGAGTCACAGTGTGTGCGCAGATGAAGGAGTGAACAGAGACGATCACCGCTGGGGAAGGCAAAACAGCCCCACCATTAGGTACTAATGTTCTAAGTCTTCTGGCATGCTACTCTGCTGCTCAGTTACACAATTAAAACTGTCCCCACCACCTAGCTTAACTAATTCAAGATTGACTGTTGAGTTTTTATACATAGTCAACATGAGCACCTTCCACAGACTGGAAGCAAAAAAAAAAAAAAAAAAAAACAAAAACATGCAGTACTTACTGCATGTTAAAAAACAACCAGCTATCTTAAATAGTAAAAATAATTCAATACTAGTTTTTGGTGCCGTGAGAAATTTTTCTTAGCATTTTCTCTACTTTCCGAATATGTATCTAATTTCCAGGAAATAATACTGAGGAACAGGACCCAGTTCCTTTAATTTGCACAATCTGGAAGCTCTTTTCAATTAAAAAGAAAAAAAATGATACAACACGGTCTGATTTTGATTTTAGTTTTCTTAGAAAGCGATTTTTGAATATTTTGTTCTCTTACAATGTATATGTGATCACATGGTAAAAAAAAAGAAAAATAAATGAGCAAATACTTGTTACAATTCAAGAGAAAAGTAGAATAATAAAAATAAAACAATTCTCTGCAATTTATTCACAAAAACTTTCAAAGCTCCAGAAATGTATGATGAGTTTTGATTAATGAACTTCCTTTAAATTTTGAGCTAAGCTTTCATCAAGCATGAATGAATGATAGAGCTGCAAATTTTCTTCTATTACAAAACAAAAAAAGGAGTAGATGTCCAACGATTTTAGGAAAAAGAATAAAAAAAGCAGTACATGACAATAATAATGCAAGTTATGAAAAAAAGGATAACATAGAAAAAAATCAATGAATACTTACAAAAAAGTCTAACTCGGAGAAGCATTTTGCATGAATGAATCCGTGAAAATTGCAAGTACTATCACTAACAGCATACATAATCAAGGATACTTTCACAGATAATTTATTTAAAATGTATTATGAGAAACATTTTAAAAGGATGAATCATCCTTTAGAATCTAAAGAGGAAATATTTTTTTGTAAAAACTGCAAGACTGCAGAACAATTTAACACTTTTCTTGGATAAAAATTTATTTGTCTCACATTAAAAATCTCAACAAGTTTTGAGTTTCATACCTTCCAAATAATTTGAACACGGGCGATCAAACAATGTATAGACACGTGCGAGAATTTTGACATGAGAACATGTAAGAAAGTTCAATTCCAAAACAAAATCTATGACTATCCTGCCCTCTTTACAAAAGTTGAGGAGTGAAGAAAGCTGTTGAGACACTTCAAGAGTGTTTGAGACTTTTTCAATGATGTAGTTCAAGGGGGAGGAATCATTTGTAACTTTGTAAGACACAAGGAGCTCTGGGCAAAGGAGAAAAATTTCCACCAAGAATCACTCTACTCATCATTTTCCTTTATTTATAGAAGGTAATTAAAACGTGACGGGGATGCAAGTCCATATTTTAAAAGGGATGGGGGTCAGAATATGGTAGGAAAATGTTATGGGTCACCTTGCAATGCAGTCAAAATTGGTAAATTAGTGCTTTCAAAACTGCAGCACTCTCAGGACAAGACGGTCAGAACTATCAATCCAGTTAGAATTTCAATTTGTGATGCAGCGGTTAATTCACTATCAATCAGAAGGGATACTTTTAATTGACAAGAACAGAAATCCCCACTTGACCTAAATTATACTAAAACTTTGTTCAAAACTGATAATGTTTCTCTCACACATGTCTAATTCTTAACGGCGAATAAAAAAGAACACTCTTCTAAGCTAGAAATATACAAAGTTTCTTTCTACAAAATGCATTTAAATTTACAATAATTTATCTAACGATGCCTATTTATGGTCTCTTCCTAAAAGGACTTGACCAAATTAAATTTTTAAAATCAAAAACACACTAACTCAAACTAATACTACTTAATCAGACTGATCTTTGCAAATTTAAACAATAAAAATATTTTTTAACTAAGACTAGAAAAAAAATTCCCCACCCTAAAAATGTCTTAGTTGACTTGGGGATACAATGAGCAATAAATTGATAGTTTGAGAAAAACTTTTTGGCTGTACAAACTTTTTAAACTTGATTCCTTGAGGACACAATAATCTCATTACCCTAAAAGTTATATGCTACAAAACTCACTTTTTTATTTCTCTTTTTCTTTTTACTTTTAAACAAATGAATGGAACAGAATTCGACCAGGGAAAATTCCGAGGATTTGAGAGAACAAAACCAAAAAAGTATCTTGTTCCTTACTTATTAAATGCATTATTCAAATAAAAATTACTGACGAATGTTAAGGTGTTCAATGTTATTCTGATACATTATAAGGAACAGATAAAAAAAAAAAAAAAAAAAAAAAAAAAAAAAAAAAAAAAAAAAAAAAAAAAAAGTATTTCATTCTTGAGGTGTAAAAGTCTACTTCTTTCTTCATTTTAATGCTAGCCCAGGAATGTTAAGTGAAACACAATTAATGGAGCAATGCAAAAGAATCCGAAAACATGAAATTTTCAAGAGGACTCTTTATGGTTGCAACAATGTGTCTCTTGCTGTTTGAGTAAGATGTTTCCTTTCTCTTTTGTTTCTTTGAAGACTGAATATAAAATTGCTTTTGCAAACTGTGGTATGGCTCATAAAAAAAAGAAGAAAAATATTCCTTTACTATTTATAAAACTGACAAAAAAGAGTGGCTCTTTGTCTGGATGTACCACAAGAAGATAAAATAAATTCCGTAAGAGAAGAAACATTAGACAAAAGTTGGTGCAAAAAAAGTTTCCAGTATAAAACTTGCAAGGTTTGATAAATTTTGGAATTACGATTGGAAAGACCTGCAGCCCCAGCTAGTGGAAATCTCTTGCGCCTATTTTTCAAAGCAACTGCATATCTGAACAAGCGAGAAGGTAACAGCATGAGGAACACCCACTGCAAGCAAAACATTCAGTACATGCAGAACTTCCTAATACAAGTAAGGGTCTGGCTACTTATAGTAGAGCGTAATGATTCATTAAGCTTTAATCACATGATCTGCAAAAACCTAATGTAGAGAAATTACATGGTTTGTTCAATTTTCGATCAGTGAAATATACTTGCAATAAATCAAAAGGAAAAAATGAGCTTGGTCACACGCTACATTAAAAAAAAAAGAAAAAAAGAGGTGTTTTATGCTAACTTTTTAGAATGAATACTGACACCAATAGTGACATGTACACAGAATACGCATCAAACATTCCTTATTCAAGATGTGATCAAAAGGTACCTGTCTAGTTCATATGAAATTCCTTTTTGTTTTCTCTCTCTTTTGAGATGGGTTTATATAATAATTCTTGCTCCACAGAGAATAGAGAAGGGGGAGAGGAGGAAGAGAGAAATTGGAGTTACTTCAGTTACACAGGCTAGAGTGTTATGAAAAGTATATCAGATACTTTGGTTAAAAATAAATCAGTAAAGAGTAACAACAACAAAAATAAGAAATAAAATGTCTTAACGATCTCATACAATTATATTAGTACCTACTATAAAATTAGATAATAATAAATAATATCTTAAAATTACATCGAACAATAAAAGTCTTTCATTTTGAACAACTGCTAAAATTATTTGTAACTAATGAAAAAAAAAGAGAAAAAATAAAAATAAATAAATCAAGAAAATTGAAAAAAAAGAGAAAAAAATAATCATAAATAAAATGTATGAATTATAAATCAATAAAAAGCTGTGATATTTCACTGATTCTCAGATGTTCACAAATGATACCCAAGGGGAAGTTGGAATTAGAAGCAGTCTCTAAAAATAACTTAAACCCATTAAAATAAGTCAAGAAAATTGAAAGAAAAGAGAGAAAAAAAAATAAGAAAATGTGGTAGAGCTGAACTCCTTTCAATGAGGAGGCATCCAAGAGAATTTCTTATTTCCTTTTTGACAAATTACTTGTCTAGTTTATAGTGGGTAGATGAAATTTTGAGGGAGCCAACCCTTTATTTGACATGTTTGGTAAAATCGCTAATCAACAGAGAACTCAAATGATGCAAATAATGCAAATTGGAGGGAGGGGGCTGGTGCGATGAAAATTGTGAGTATAAAAGTAAGATGACAATGGACTGCTTCTTCAGAAATGCTTCTCCAGGGCTCCGAAGGCCATTTTTCGAATGATGCAATATCGGACTTTGGGGAGTCTAAACTTGAGTCTTGTAATCAAAATATCTTGATAGGAATTGTAAGAATCTTCAAGAAAAAGGGCCCATGAATCAATTTTGATTCCTCTCTCCATAATGGTAAAAAATTTGACAAATTTCTTGCCGTTACACATGAATCTTATCTCCACAAGATGCTTAATCATTTTAGGTTGTTTTTGGCACAAAAATTTTATATTTTCTCCACAGCTGCAAATTAAATCTTCTTTCACGTTTCTTTTTCTTTTTTTTTTTCCAAAACAGCAAGTTGGCTCATGGACCCTTTTTCCATAGGCACAATCAATTTTTGGTCTTGCTTACGGAGAAAAAAGCATATGTCGCGATTACAAAGGTTATTTTGAAGATATACAATTACACACACTTGGCAACAATCTGGATTCAGTGAACATCACTTAAAGCATCCTTTGCATGTACATATTATGTCTTTCTAAGAGAGGAGAAAATAAATCTATAATACACCACCCTCAATTTTTTAATTATTTAGTATTGCACTTAAATCTTAAACAGGGTTGAAAAAAGAGACAAATAAACAAACAAATAATTAAAAAAAAAAAAAAAAAAAAAAAAAAAAACAACGAAAAGTCAAATAAACGAATAAATAAATAAATAATAAATATACTACTAATGTACAGGAGAAAAACTCAAATGCAATATCTCATAGGAGAAAAAAAGAAAAAGAAAAATTGAAATTATTTTTATTTGTATGCATCAAGCATAAAGTGTAGTATTGTGTGAATTTCTATCTTATCAAAATTAACACACAACCTGTAATAAAGATATGATGAGACAAAACCACTTGCAAAGAGTTAAGTCACTGTCAAAATCTTATCTTTCTCATTTCAAACATTTAATTTATAAAAAGAGAGAGTGATAGTGATGACTGACAATAGTAATTTCTAATAAAAATTAACAGCTATACTAATAATTTACTGTCCCTTATATCGGAAAAGGACAAAATAAAATTTTTCAGCTGACATCCTTCACAAAAACGCAAAGTTCAAACTTAATTACCTATGTTAATGGCACCTCTTTATTTAATTATACATTAAAAAGAAAGAAGAGAGGGGGAGGAGAAGAAAAAAACAACTTGAAAAGATAGAAATTTAATTTTGACTTATCTGCGATGGAGAAAAGGGAGGAATAAAAATGTCAGGATGAAATGTTCATGCAACTCGATAAACTTTACTGATTTGAAATAATTGCAAAATTAAACTAAGCTTAAGATAAGTTACAAAAATATAGTTTCCAATGATTGCCAACTTTGCATTAAAAAACTATTATCTATATTGGGACCAATAAAAAAAAAAAAAAATTGATACTTTGCTTCACAGTCGTACCTAAAAAATGAAAAATAGGTTGTGCAAGTTCTAGAGATTTTGAATTTAAGGATACATTCCTCAAATCTGAATATTTAGACACTAAAACTTCGAGTTTTCTATAAAGAGTTCAATCTGTCCCAGGCATGCTGCGTTAACATCAAAATTACACCACTTGACATTGTATGTTTTATTTTTGCCCATTAAAACCTTTATTGGGTATTTTATTTTAAAATTGGATCTAAATTATTCATATTCTATTGAATTCCAAAATTTGAAATACATACATGGCTTTGCTTACCCTCTTAAACAGGTAATGAATTTGATACCAAATGCCTAAGTTGACATCACTTTAAGCTGCCTCATTATGATTGGTCAGCTTAAAATACAGCCAATGTTTCAAGTATGATTTAAAAAAAAAGAAAAAACAAAAATTACGATTGAATTTGGTAGGCATAGTGCTCTACCTCAACAAAAATTTTTGAAAACCTTTACTCGCATAGCTAGAAAACAGAAGAAAAGGAGTGAGTAAAAAGAAAGGGAAAAAAACTGCATTTCCAGTTAGCCGAGCTGGGCAGCTAATCGAATTCAAATTTTCAGATGATCACTTGGTGATAATTTTAATCTTAATGTAACTTATCTCTGAGAATAGATAGTAAGAGTACTTTCAGACAAAGTTTTGACAAATTCTGCGATTCTCAAGATCATGACCTTGAGTTAGAGAATGGGTTACAGATAAAGAAATTGTGATGATTGTTTGCAGTCATGAGCTACTGACATTTTTATTATAGAAACCTATTTACAGATATGAAGAAAAATGCTTCTTGTAACATTCATGAAGTAGAAATGATAAGTAAGCAATAATTAAAAGGGGAAAAATAATATTAAAAAAAAACATTAATAAATAAAAAAATAATAAAAAAAAGAGTTAAACATATTTCAACTGGTATCCGAAGCATTTAAATGATGAAACGAACACAGTTTATCACAGAATTAAGCTAATTACAAGATATTGCATTTTCATCACGTAAAATACAAACAATGTATATAAACAAGTTATGATATATAGTGTAAATATAAACAATATACCTGTTTAGAGCACACAAGTAATGATGTGTGGGTGTGTGTATGTGTGAGCAAGCTTGACTCAATCTATCGATGACAACATCTGACACCAGTCCAAGGTTTTCCTTGCAAAGAGAAAATGGCACGCGCTGCGTCGTTGACTAGTCACTGAACATTTTTGTTGAGATTGTGAAATGAAGCTGCTAGACGGTTCGCTCATAGACAAACCAGAGGACAGCAAATATTAATGGATTGGAGCTTTGACAATGTGATTTGGCGTAATATAGTGATAAGCAGGGATAGGCATTCCTGCAGTCTCCATTGATATCCTAGAATAAAGAAATTGAATGAATGATTAAACACATTGATAAGATTGAAAATTGATAGTGGAAGAGTAACAAGCAAAGATAGCAACTTAGAATTTAGGGAAGTTTAAATGAACAGGCAGACAAACCAAAAAATGCAATTGGGTCAATCTTTCAGCAGTGCAGGTGGTACAAATAAAAGTTCTTTGTCAAATCAATCCGGCTGAAGCGCGAACGATAAACCATTCAGAAATAATCAAAACTTCAATTTAAATTCAACTTTATACAGTTTGTGCTAGAATTTTTCTTATGATTTTAGAAATGTTACTATTTTAATAAGTTAGAGAATTTTCAAAGAAAACAATTTTAATTAATGACCAAGCTTGCTTAAAAAAATCCAAAATCCCAAATTTTGAGAATCCGATTTGCATAAATAAATAGAACTAGAGTTTTATAATTGGAAGATAATAGAGGTAATCAAAGTCCAGCCACCGTTTAACATTAGTTTAAATGAATGTACGAGGGTCGTCTCAAAAGTGAGTATCTTTTTTTCTTCTAAAAAAAATATATTAACCCTAGAGAAAATCTGAAAATTTATTGGATTTTCGTTATCTTTAAAATTGAACAAATGGCAGCGATTTTACCCCGACCATCTCCTGTCACAGTGGGCCCAAAATTTTACGCAATCAAAGGTATCGTTTTTCAGACATGGGGAATCAATATTGTATAAGAGAACAAAGATGAGGTAAAAAAATTGTCAAAAACTGATAAAATGGCATCTGACTTTATTTTTTGACAGTCTCCTACTTTATTTAGACATTTTTTATACATTCTACACCAGTTTCCTTATTCCACGAGAAAAGAACACTTAATCCTGGTTTGAGATCCAAATGTTGATGTTCTTTTGTCATGGAATAAGGGAACTGGTGTAAAATGTATAAAATGTATAAAAAATGTCTAAATAAAGTAGGAGACTGTGTCAAAAAATAAAGTTAGATGCCATTTTATCAGTTTTTGACAATTTTTTTACCTCATCTTCGTTCTCTTATACAATATTGATTCCCCATGTCTGAAAAATGATAACTTTGACTGCGTAAAATTTTGAGCCCAGTGTGACGGGAGATGGTTTGGGTAAAATCGCCGCCATTTGTTCAATTTTAAAGATAACGAAAATCCAAAAAAAAGGGTCTTAAAGCTGAGGATACGACACATCTAACACTGTTCTCAGATTTCCATAGGGTTAATAGTTTTTCTTAGAAGAAGAAAAGATACTATTAAGTAGAAAGTCACTATTGCTTGGCTTTACTTGTAATAGGGAGTGAATTTTAGCAATTTTAATACAGCTAATTGTTATTTTTTTGTCAGTTTAAGTTTGAGTCAATACTCAAAGCTGCTGTGGCAAACATTTGCAACAGACTCTTTTTCAATGAAACAACTTGAATGGCTCTTGAGCTGTCAGAAAAGATCAATTGAGGTCGTTTCCAGAGAAAGGGCCCATAAAACGAAAGATGCCCCTCCAGACAAAAGTCTCAATTCATTCACAATGATTATTTTTCAGAAAGAGCACGGGTCCTTTTTCTCAAAATGGCCTCAAATGGTTTTCAGATTAAAGTTGAGGCAAGGTTATCATGACTCAATTGAATCAGATTCCAAGGCATGAGTGCAGTGCTGTTCAGACCTAATTTGAATATCAATACATACAAACTTCTGATCGTGCACTGTTTGCCATGACCAGTGACTGGTCTAATTAACAGCTGGAAGCGTGTTCAGGATGAATTCATTATATATACAATATATAAAAAAAAAAAAAAAAAAAAAAAAAAAAATCTGAAAGAAAATGAGGACCATTTTAGAAAAAAATTATGAAATTGCCCTAAAGCGAAGCTGTCAATGACAATTCCACATTAAGACAAATAGGAGAAAATTTAAGAGAGATACAAATTACAAGATTTCAGAGAGTCATGATTCAATCCTAATAAAGAATACTGTCATAAATTACACATACAACACACGGAGGCATGGCATTTGGAGAACAGACATACGACCAAAATTGAGATGGCCCTACGAAAAAAAAATTACCATGGTTTACACTACAATTCTAATTTCAAAAAGTCAATAGCACATTCTCAAGTGTACATAAATTAATGTTTGTGGTTTCTTAGAATCAAAACAAAAGCAAAGAAATAATTTCAAAAATTCACAAGGAAAACAGTTGCTTTTCATCTTCAAAACTTTTGTTTTGCAATGATATGACTTTGTGATAATATAACGTAGCGTTGTTTCAGTATCTGTACGATCAACCTAAATTTTCTTGATTAAATCCAGGAAAATCTTTTCTCACACTAGTTCAATGTTGCCAGATTTCCGCACCAAAGTTATATCTCTTACATTGATTCAAATACGAAATATATCGCCTAAAACAGCGGATCTGGTAATACGGCACTGGTCACTCAATATAAATCATAAAAAAATTTAAGTCAACACTTAGAGTCAAGGCAGCAGTTTTTGCCTCACAGATATAGTGTGACTGAACAAATGAAAGACTCCGGTTACGTTCTGGGTGACACAATTACTTCGACAAGGCAAAAGTAAGAAAAGCACAAATTTCTCTTCAATTGTGAGGCTCGAAAAGCTTCCTGAGAGCAATTTCAGATTGGAAAAATTTGATCATGCTTTAAAAAGGGTAGGAAAAAGGGGAGCGGATGGTAATATTGATTTAGTTCCTTCTTGAGAATTAATTACTCGGAGTATCTAACTGACGACAGAAATCTGAAAAGTATGGTTACCTCAAGGTAAATCAATATCAGTACATGAAACACAAGTAATTTTCATTCGAAATTTGGGTTTAGAATTAACATTTCTTTGGAGGTGTAAGAGTTCCAGAAACTTGATACTCAAACATTCCCACAAAGATTTGGGAAATTCCAGATTTCAGCCATGAAACTATTGATATACCACAAGGAAACCCTCAAATAAGAATCAAACAACGGACACGATGATTTGTTTTAATTCCAGTCAGTGTGACACTTTAAACTGGCTGTGGAATAGGAGAAAAGAATATTTTTATGAACAGATGGGACTTGGAATTGGTTAAATAAGGTTTCTTGAAAGCCGTATGATGAATAAAGGGGGGAAAAATGCAGTGAATCAATGAGTTTTGACAAGATTTTTCGCAGAATCAATCGACAAGACTTTAGGTCAAGTTTAAAGCGAAACCTAACAGCAATGGAGCAACAGAGGATAACACATTGGTTTGGTGAAGATCAATAGAACTAACCACTTATTTTTCTAGATAAGGATACGCGAGAGCAGATAGGTTAGGTTAGGAATGACAGATTTCAGACGCATACAGTTGAACATTTCGCCTGCTTTCGTAGTTATTTAGTTGCATCATTTAATTTGACGATCGGAGGAGCATGCAGCAAAAAACATTTTGTTTCTTTTGAAACGGGGGGGAAAAAAAAAGAAAACAACAAATGTATAAATCAATATAATGAAGACAAACGGACAAGGTAGATGTTCTGAAGAAAAGGAAGAAAAGAAGAAAAAAGGAGGAAAGTAAAGAGAGTATAAGGTAAGTGTCTATCCAATTCAGTGGCGTCGCGTGCAATTTGGCAACAATGTATTTCATCCATTTAAACTAATGTAAAATATCAAATTCAGGGGGTGCACAGTGCACAAGGGTAATTCGATATATTTAATGAGTTTAAATGGAGCAGTTGCATTGTTGCCAGATGGCACGCAACGCCACTGATCCAATTTCTCAAAAGAAAAAAGTCTTCCCTCAGGCTGAGTTCAATTTCTAAGATAGACAAAAAGATACAATGTAATTTGGAATAAAGGAAAGAGAATCTTACCGGAAGATGATGGACATTGGTTTGGAATTTCTCATGTGGAAAAACAGGAATACCAAGAGAGGCCATCAGGATACATCAAGACAAGTCAATAGTTCAGTGGAGTAATTCTTCTGGCAGTTATAGGTGGTTCAATCAGGTTCTTCGGTTGGATGGATTTAGGAATTTAGAGTGAGCACAGTCAAGGTTGTGACAGGATTAGACCCCCAGCCCTCTCCCTCCCTCCCTCCCTCCATCCCATGTCATTGATAAAATTCAAATCTACACCTTCCCCATCATTTGACAGCTAACCTCAACGTTTAAGCAATGCAGAAAATTACTAACTTCGTACATTTAAAGTCATCAATATTTGCGCAGTGACAGCATTCTTTGGGAGATCTCCCCCCCCCCCCAAATAATTATAACATACTCTACAGTGACTTTCAACTTCATCTTGACAACTTAATTTCATCTAGCCCCGCATATTCAAATTCCAAGGACTTTGGATGCGTATTGGCATGACTTAATAAAATAAAAGAATGAAGAACTAACAAAGGATTTCAGAGATTTCAATAAACAATATTGTGATAGAGATATTTGGTATGAAACCTGCCCATGTCCGTGCATGCTAGCAAAAAGACGAATATAAAACCCCTGAACATTCAAATTAACCCTTTTTGTTGAAACAAACACACTTTGAAAGGAGCTTCTTATTGGTATTTTCTGGCTTTGGTTTGGTTACAGGGTCAGAGGTAAGGAAGAGGCAGACAGCTCTCTTGGCTTCTGTGAGTTTTGCGTTATTAGAAATTAATACACCTTGACGATAGAGACTTTGAAGAAGTTCCAACAAATTTAGGATCATGAAAGAAAATCTAAACTTCAGCTTTATGGTCAGTCTGGATTTTTCCTTAATACTTGAGCTGGACTTTCCAGCAATCTTCTTTCAATCCTTCATCAGACTAGACATCAAACTGGCAACATTGATTGCAGTAGATGAATTCTATTAAACTCATTCACTGAAACCTTAAGTTTACAACAGTTGCTAGGCAACGGCCCTTTTGCACTCATTCTACGCCACTGGTACACCAGGCGGATGAAAGCTGCGGAACTCAGAGAAAAATAGAGACGAAGCACTGTGCTTAAATACACAGGGCAGATTTGAGGCAAGCTGAATTCTAGCGGATTCAACAAAACAGCAGTCAACACCCATCTGAAGTTGCAAGGTGTTGAACGGTGACATTCGGAAAACACAGGGGGGATGGACTGGGAATAGAAGAGGAGGGTGCTCACCATTTAACACCCTGCGACATCAGAAGGGTGTCTACTGTTGTGTTGTTGAATTAGCGAGAATCAGCATGCCTCTGCTGCAGCCAGTCAGTGCTCCGCCTCTATTTGTTTCAGGTGGAAATAGAGTGAAGCCAGTGACGCTATCTATTGGAGAACGCCTCAAGCTTTACTCATCGTTTCATTGCCGAGTTAATTTGAGTTTCTTTAAAGATACAACGAGTCTGACGGGTCAGTTTCAGTGATGGGTTGATGATTCTTCTGCAAAGAAAATTATATTTCAATAGTAACTCAACAGACATTTAAGTATTTTGTCAATGTACCTTCTGATAACTTCGATCAGAGTTCTGGTGATATAAAACGCAAAAAGCAGAAACCAAAGTAGGTAGTCCAAAAAGTGATTTTTTTTTTTTTTTTTAGTAAATGGAAAACCAGTTCTGTAATGAAGGCGCATCAGCTGTCAATATATTATCATCAAAGAACCAAAAATTAATCTCAAAGCATCGCTTTAAACATATTTCTTGAAATTTTTAAAACAACAGATTTGACTCAGAGACAATTCTTTGTTTGCTCCTATGCAATTCGATTTTCTGGACAGCTTAGGTTTTTGTACTCGGCAGTTCATATGTACTAAAAATACTATAGATTAGTCAAAACTTGATTTCTATTTAAGAGTGCAAGAAAGTACTTTTACGAAATAGTTGAATGTCAATCTAGTTACTGTTACAATATTCTTTTTCTGGTTAATGTTTTCCTAAGAGTAATAGTAATGGGTCAGCACAACCATCATTGAGCAAACAGAGGGCAAAGGAAAAAGGGAGAGGGAGAGAGAGGAAGAAAAATAATTCATATTGAAAGAATGAGTGGATAGAGAATAAAAGAATATGAGATTATGAGAAAACAAAGAGAGAAAGATACATCCCAGGGGCTAAAAAAAGCATAAGTCATTAGTTATTTTGTATGAAAAGAAGCATTGGTTAGATGACTGAAAAAAGGAATGAGTTGGGAAAATATGAATGCGACCACTTTACATTTTACTGGCCGATAAGACATCAGATATAAAGTAAATATGTGGGAGTTATAACATCTATTACAGTTGTTTGTCTATCCCAAAGATTAAGGAACAATGATAGAAGTAGTATGGAGACTTGGAGATTAAAAATATTACTAAAAAGAAGGAGACAATCGGGGTTTCGGACACTTTCAGGAGATTTCAAAATTGAACAAACTCTTAATTTCAAGTGCAATTAGGATATTTTTGTGTCGCAGTGATGCAGAAGCTGACAATTGGGGATAAAGTTACTTTTTAAAGTTGTTTTATTTTCTTCCAACAGTTAAAGTCAGAAACATGAATGATTGGAAGTTGGGGGAAAACCCAATTAGATACGCTTTTTAAAAGATCTTGGTGAAAGCCTACAGTCCGAATGAGTGCTTATTTTACCGAAATCTTAGTGTTGTAAATTTTTAAATAGATCAACATAATGTAGAGGATATGAGTCTCCAATTACCCTTCACTATCTATCACAAGAACTTGCTTACTACGATGATTCTCTCCCAAAAAATTCTTAAAGGATGGTTACGTTTGGAAAATTGAACTACCAGGAAATCTTATCAACACCCGGTTTTACTTTGGGCATCAACCTGAGTAAAATGCAATTGTTTTTATATGGTTGTTTTTTTTTTGACAGAACTTTGGCTGCATTTTTTAAATCTGTCTAGAAGATAATTTTTCCTATCAATTTTGGAGAACAAGTTTGAAATATTGTGACACCTTGTTTGAAACCTTATATATTTTTCATTTGCAGGGATTCAAATATTTCTAATTGACTGACAGGAGAGGAAGGGGTAGTATTTTCTTTGTAAATGCATCCAGTTTAGCTCCATGAAATCATAGATTGTGATAATTTTATCATTTAGTGATGAACGATATCAAAGTTTTGCGAAATGAACGGCAAATTTTCTTATCTTGCAGGTGGATTGAAACCAACTCACAAGTTGCAAAGAATCAATAAAGAGGTCATTCAAAAGAAACGGGTACTGCTGGTTCCACAGGAAAGGAGAGGAATATCAGGAATACACAGATATGGAGTAAAAGTGAACGAATTTTATTTCATAATTTCATTAATTACAGAAGTTATTTTGTTGAAAAAAAAAAAAAATAATAGTTTAAAAAAAAGGAAAAGAATAAGAGATGAGAATAAATTAAATTAATAAAGTCGCTTAAGGTAATGACTATCTAGCGACGGGCTCATATACTTAATAGAAACATGTTTGAAATTAAATTCCTAACTTTAAAATTCTCCTCTTTAATGTGCCTGAACTGGAAGATAGTATTTTGACACAAATAGCAGTGAATTTTGGATTTTTTGAAATTCGACAGAGAAAAAGAAAATTTCACTTCTTGCTAAGGCATTATTATAACTATATGCTTATGCAACTATAGATTTGAATATTGAATATAACGACTGAATGAAACATGATTAGTCGATTTACAATGAGAGCAGACAAAGGGGAAAACTGAAAAAACTAAAAAAAAAAAAAAAAAAAAAGAAAGAAAAAAAAAAGAAAGCAGTTTGGATATCAAGGATAACTGATTAGATGACAACAAACTGAGCAAGTTAGACTCGAGTCAGGACAAAAGACTAACAGGAGGGAGCAAGGGAGCAAATGAATTGAAAAATTAGATTGAAAGGATTTTTTTTGACTGGTAAACCTGAGGGGCAGTTTATTCAATTGAGTAAATATTTTCACAAATCATTTTGAAACATCAGAAACTAGGGGTTTGAACTGACGGATTAAAAAATGAAAAAAATAGAAAAAAATTAAAAAAATCAGGTAAATACTTTCAATACAAATAGCCTTTGGATATGCTACTAAGATTGACCTCTACCAAGAATAAAAGAGCCAGGATGTGATTGAGTCGAGATAAAAAAAGTTGTGTCTAATAGGGGAAGTCACAGCCTTGTTTATGCGAGAGATCTCAACCTGGGTTCAGGCAACCCAAGTTGAGTTCCAACCCGGGTTCAACTCAGATTAGCGCATAAACACCCGCGTACTTGAACTCGAGATCAAAGGATTTCTTTTTTCTTCTTTTCTGTGTTTGCTTACGTTTTTGACAAAAATGATGGCGATGCTTGGTTCAGTACGGACAAGTGCGACCACATAAGAAGCGTGTTTAACATCACTCAATTTGGTGACATTGATGCCGCGTGAACCCGGATTCTAAACTCCAAGGTGTTTATGCGAGAAATCTCAACCCAAGTTTACCGACTCGACTCTGGTCTGAATCGGAGTTGAGTCGAACCCGAGTTCAGCAAAAACTGAAGTGTTTATGCGAGCATCTCAACCCGGGTTGAGACCTCTTGCATAAACTAGGCTATTGACTCGATTGGAATGCACCAGACTCATCTCATTTCTGTCCCAAGTCAACCAATTTGGGGACTATCTACCTCTCAAATAGCTAGGTAAACTTAGGGCCCAATCAAGTTTGGGGCATAGGCCGCTATCAAATTATCTAGACTCCATCTGCTTACTCAACTCAATCATACTGATAAGCTTTACTGTTATCTATAGTGGTAGTCTAATGGAAAATCTGCATAAGCGCCATGGAGGATTTGTGGTTAGGTTTTTGGTGTAATTTTTTTCCATTTGTTCCCACGTATTTTAGTGGGTGCTGGGTGGTGCACAGTGGATATAAGCATACTCAAAACTCTGTTTGTTGCCCTAGAATACATGAAAATAAACTATACAAATTACACCTTGAACCTAACTTAAAAATCCTCCACATTGGTAAGGCAGGTTACTTATTTGACTACCCATCTAGATACAAGTACAGCTCATTGAATCATACCTAATCAGCGCAGTGGCAAAATATTGATCAACAGCAACAGCATTTCAAGAGCTCACAAAATGAAAAAAGAAAATGGGAGAGCAAAAACTCTTAGGTCAAAAGAGAGATAACTTTTCTAGAGTGTAAAATATGATTTCTTAAAGGTAAAATCTATGATTTGGAGAAGGAAAGCTTTAAGGAGAAACAGCTTTTACGAGTAGTTTTAAAATCTTCATTTTTCACTGTTTTTCTAAAAAGTAAAATAGAGTAAAACCTTGATTTACCAGAATTCAGGGGACCATCAAAATCCACTGATAAATTCCAATGTAGTAAATCAAGGTTTCACTGTATCGACTTTAAGATCAACTATCGATGTAACACTTGACGATTGGACCATTCAGAAGACCCAAGGAACAATTAGGTACTGAAAATGGTGAATTTTTTATGCTAAAACTCTTTACAGACTCCAATATTAAGATACTTTATTGACAAACAAAGGTTTTGCAAAGAAGTATGTTACTTTCAAGGTAGCTTATTGAAGAACCAGCTGAATTAAAGACTCTTGTGTAAAGGAAAAACACCTTTTTCATTTTTGAGGTTACTTGAAATCATTTCAGGAAAAATTACTCTTGAATTGCTTCAATCCTGCAGAGACAGGACTTTTTGTAGACTTTTTTTTTAGAAAGGCGATGATAATAGAAACATGGGGAGAGAGAAGAGAGAGACAAAAAAGGCAAATTTATAAATGGCTGAGGAATTTTTGACAACCAATGGCTGTCAATTTAAAGTTCAAGAAAAATTGCCTAAACCTAGTTAATTTTTTTTTCCAAGTCAAAATTGTTTTGACAGCAATTCTGTCTTAAACTGGTAACTGCTTTTCAAGTTAAAGTTCAAGATTTTTCCGAGGAAAAATGACAAAAACAAACAATAAATAAGAACAAAAATAAAAGAAAGAAAAAAAAAAGATACTAAAATATAGCACTGAATAAAAATAAAAGCTGATTTACTGTGATTGTGGTTTCTGCATTGAGAGCAGTTAAAATAAAATGAGTAAAAAATTAAAAAGGGGGAAAGGGGTAAAAATGATAATGTTAAATAAAAATGAATAATTAAAGATAAAGAGACTAAAAAAGAGATAACACCGTTATTCAGAAATTAACTTTAACAGAAGTTTGAAATGTATGATATTCCTAGGATTAAAATTGTGGGCGAGCAAAGGGCAAAATGAGACAGTGAATTCATGGGTTTGAAAAATAACAAATTCAGGAAGAAAATTCATGGGTAAAGTTTCAGGATTTAATTCATGAATATTCACTGGAAATGCTAATGGAAGGAGTGAGGGCCTGACTTAGAATCGAATAGAGTGCCTATGTTTAACAGCAAGGAAGGGTAGATAATTTTTTATTAATTTTTTATTAGTCCTTTCGACTATGTACAAGGCGTCACATCCTGACTTTAAAACAGAGAAAATGAAACCAACTAGTAGAAACTTATCAAATAAGCAAATAACGACAGCTACTTTGAGACCTTGAAAAATAAAAGAAAATACGTACTTCGCTACGCAACAGAACCAAAAAAAGAGACCAAAACAATGCACACAGAAGGTGCTAGGCTAGCGCTCCGCGACAAAACTTAAAAACCAACTGACCAACCAGAAAAAATCCTGACAGTGTTTGAACATTTCAATGCACAAGGAGAAGAAATAAAGTTTCCTAAGTTCCTGACTTGACGTTTCAGAAACCTAGAAGTTTATCTCAAAGATTTAAAGCAGTCAAAGAAACACTAGCAGATGTCAAATCTGACTTAAGATTTTGGGAAAATTCAGATTGAAACACCTAATTAAAAGTCAGTATGAACTATTTTAGAATAACAATAAACCAATAATGACTCAGCATTCCATTGTATCACAGTCTCTTTAAATGTATTCAAAAAGTGCCTGTTTAGTTTGTTGGATTCAAAGATGCAGAGTAGATGTCAATTTAAAGGTTGCATCACTTCTGCCGTTAAAGCATAATTTCAAGTTGAAGTTTCTTTAGACTGTTGCAGTGAGTGCTTTGGACATAGAATGAAAATCTATCACAGAAATTTATCGAGTCAACCACTGAATCGATAAACAAATTAAAAAGTAGCAGTAGTAAAATCTATGGCGAATATTTATGGAGTCCACTAAAATCGTAAACATATTAAAAAGCATTAATAGCAAAAGTAGTGAAGTCCAGCCGCCCATACCATTTCTTTGCTGAACATGTATTTCAAAGTGAAGAAAAAACAAAATAAATGAAAAAAAACCATAGTGAGAATGAGTCGGATGAGAAGCTAAGTCAGAGTAGTAATAAATTAAGTTACTTTGTGGTCCAGTTTTTCCAAATCTTGAATAGCATCACATTTTTGCAACGTCCCTCAAAGGAGTAGATAAATATACAAGAAGAGTCAGTGATTGAGGAAGTATTAGGGGAGGGAGGGGGGAGGGGGAATTGGAATGATAATTGGAGGCAACTTCCAGAAGTACTAATTATTTCTCCTTGGTCAAAAAATAAAAGAGCACAAGGAAGGAGGAGAAGGGGGTGAGTGACATTGAAAAATCTTGTCTCTTTCTACTTTTCACAAAATCTGAACAATAGAAAAATATCTACTTTTAAAGTAGCTCAATACTATAATCTTCTAAAGATGAATAAAAAGACCCTAATAAACAGCCCCTTTGAAAAAACAAAAGGAATATTTTGCAAACGCACATCTGTCTTCACTCATTTAAACATTCAACAGGTGGATAACATTTCTGTCAAACATTTTTAGAACCACAATTAGATAACATCGATTAAAAGCTAACTGTTCAACTTTTATATAATTTTAGATCAAGTGAATAGGTTAATTATGAGAGAGTATCAAGGAAATGAAGATGGGAAACAGAACAAAGAGAATCGAGGAGTTAACTTAAATTGCTGAGTAAAAAGCACTTAAAATTATGCCGCATGGGTACCTAAAATTACTTCATAATTAAACCGATAATTTTTTTCCCCTTTCAAATCAAAAATCTTTGACACAAATTGACGAGTCATTCTTTTTTTCAATCCTTCTTTTGAAATATCAATTAAATCTTCATCGTCAAAACACTTACAACAAATAGAAAAAACTAGAAAAAATAAACAAAACTTACAAATAATTAATTTGTAAACCTAAATGATTGATTGAGAGTCTAAACTTATAGAAAAAATAAAAAATAATTAAAAAAAAAAAAAATAATAATAATAATAAACAAATAAATAAAAAATTAAAAAGAACATTGATCATTCAAAATTTTTAAAAGTTTCATTTTCTTTACGTAGTAAAAAAATACGAGAAGCTAGAGCTCACTAATACGGAGCAAATTTACTTCGCTCGTTTCTATCATTCCTCAATTTACCACCATCTTGGTTAGGGCTACGAGAACGAGAAGAATAATTCCTTTTTGATTGATGAACACCGGTAATCTGGATCGGCGGTCCATTTCCGGTATTGTGATTCGAAAAATCTCCACCCAGTAGATCGGTCAAACCACTCAAAGCTGACAACGATGAGAGTGCATTCAAAGCTCCCGGTTTAGCTAATAGTTGCGCCAGCGGAATGGCGCCTGCTAAAGGAGAAGGAGTAGTAGAAGCGGAAGGAGTGGCAGATGAACTTGTTGCAATGGAAGAGACACCTCCACCTGGATTTGAAGGATTTTGGCTTTCGAGATTCTGTTTCTGTAGCTCCACACTGCTTGGTAGGGTTTGGAAGTTGGTTGGTAGCAGGATTCAAGTTTATTTAGTAATATATGAATTTTATTTTTTTTTATTTTTTAGAGAATATGAAAAAGAAACAGAAAAAAAAAAAAATGAAAAAAACAAGGTAAGAGATAGAAAGATAAATAATAATAAAAACAAGGATGGATGCAATGAATCAAACTATATTCGGAAAGATGGCTCATTAAGAAAACAATTGAAACTCAAGACTCGATCAGGTGTTAAATAATTCCCAGGTGAGAAAGTAAAAAAGCTTGATGGTGAGATCCACTTTCATTGGGAACAAGAGGAGTCTCTCAAGTTTTAAGAAATTGGATCTTTGTGAGGGAAAGGCAAAGGTTGGGTGAAATTGGAAAAGAGGTTCGATAAAAGGGGATTGTTTTCTTGGATTTGAGAAAGATTCATGGAAAACTCATGTACGTAACAGAAGGTTAGGATCACCATCATCAACTAACAATTTGGATCAATCAGCTGCGTTTTTTCACATGAGGGAAGAGCAATTGATCCTCACTTATTTTTGTGAGTTTAGGGTGGGTTTCAACAGATGAATTTTAAAAACTTGGTAATTCTAAAGGGATATCAGCTTCATGACACAATGCAGTTAACTAATTTTCCAGTAATAAAATAACGCAGAATATGTTTTCTGGAATTTGGTGTTCATCTGTAACTATAAACCACAAGATTATACTGTCTACTTTCACCGAGCAAGTCAATTAAAACCATCTTGACAGTGTTTTTCCACCGACTCCACAGTCTTCTTCCTTGAACCTCATTTCAAGCACCCAGATATTCACGATGCAACATTTAAGAAGCGAGAAAATTACTCTCTGAATGTAGATTGATTCATCACTTCAATCGGACAAGGATATGTTAGAAAGAGAGAAAAAAATAATTAAATCAATGAAAAAACACAAGAATGCGTTTGGTCTGAGGGTTACTCAAATGAGAAAGCAGACATGGTGGGAGAGAAGGAGACAAAATTCAAGATGAAAGTAAGCTGAAAAGTGACAGCCGTGTCTCCCCAAACTTTCAACCTATTTCCGCTGCTTAAAAAGGCAGCATATGTTTTCTATAGCAAGCTACATATGACCGTTAAAAATTAAGATGACTTAAAATGGTCATAATAGGGTGCATTTAAGAGAGGCCAAGCATTCTGAAAGTATGGTACAAAATGAAATCTTGATTTTAGAAATACCAAGCATCCCTGATTTAAGACTAACTCTTTTCATTGGATAAGTTCTTATGGTCTCCTAAAGCTCTTGCTTTCTGTCTTCCATTGCTTTTTTTCATTGTTTTCTTAAGGTGAATCCTCTAACAAGGGGATGGTACGAAGGCGGACCCGAGTTTCGCGACCAAATTTTCAGGATCGATAGTTCATAAGATTCTAAACTTCACACATTTCGCCGTTTTTGCTAATGGGCCCCAGGGGCCGAGAAAAAAAAGGGACCACGCGCGTCACCTTAAATAGTCTCCGCTAACCGTAACCTCTCAACTAGCGCTGAGTGGCCGAGTGGATAGGGGCGCAGTCTGGCGGCTTAATGGTTGCAGGTTCGAATTTCGCCTCTGCCCCTAAATTTTTTGCAAGTACTTTTGCATGCTTTTAGTTTGTTCTTCAACAAACTGATTATTTTCCCGTTTGTATAACTCCTTTTAATGATCCCGAAAACATTAAATGTACAAAAACTAAACATTTAAACAAAATAAACTTTTCATTGGGATCTCACGTCAGTGAGTATAAAAAATATCTGCATATCTTTTTTTTTCATTATTTTCCACTGCAGAGCAGTAACGTACGCAATGCAATGTGGGAAGACTGCACGTTGGTCCGTTGAGCGCATGCAAAAGATCGAACTAAAGGTGTGTTGGTGAACACATTTGGATTCAACTTTCTACATGAGTTGAAATGGACAGACATTGCGTTATCACATTCCACACTTTGATACGGGAATACGTTTTCTTCCTGCTCTCTCGTTTCAACCGAATACCTAAAAAATGGTGGTATGCACCAGTACACCGTAGCGTGCAATTTGGCGTTTTTGTATTTTGTTGAATTAAACCCATTAAAAATAACTATAACTCCCTCGAGTTCGACCTTTAACATGGGTTTAAATGTACAAAATGCAACAAAGCCAATTCGTACGATACGCCACTGATGGTATGCGCATTGCCCAACATTCGCGAATACACCTATACTGGTCGCGGCCACCGCGGATAAACACGACAGAAAAAATAATAATAATTATAATAATGAAAAAAAGATATGCAGTTTTTTTTATACTTACGACGTGAGATCCCAATGAAAAGTTTATTTTGTTTAAATGTTTAGTTTGTGTACATTTAATGTTTTCAGGAGCATTAAGGAGTTATACAAACGGGAAAATAATCAGTTTGTTGAAGAACAAACTAAAAGCATGCAAAAGTACTTGCAAAAAATTTAGGGGCAGAGGCGAGTTTCGAACCTGCAACCTTTAAGCCGCCGGACTGCGCCCCTATCCACTCGGCCACTCAGCGCTGGTTGAGAGGATACGGTTAGCGGAGACTATTTAAGGTGACGCGCGTGGTCCCTTTTTTTTCTCGGCCCCTGGGGCCCATTAGCAAAAACGGCGAAATGTGTGAAGTTTAGAATCTTATGAACTATCGATCCTGAAAATTTGGTCGCGAAACTCGGGTCCGCCTTCGTACCATCCCCTTGTAAGTAGAGACTATCAAATTGGCTAGATCCACGCCACTGTCAAGTGCTCTCTAAAACCGAAGGTTTGCCGCTTTTGACCATCATTTGCTGAAGCAACATTCAATTTTTTTAAAATATTTGAATGTTTCGCTTCATATTAAATCCTTAGGAACATTTTGATACCATTCCAAACTTTCGACCACCAATTTTTGGCGTATTGGCAAGAAATTGTGAGTTTGAATGTGTTAATTGAATCATACAAAACATTTCAACTCACAATTTCTTCAACTCTTGTCACTAATTTCAACCCGAAAATTGGTCGTAGAAAGTTTAAAATGGTATCATAATGCTCCTTAGAATTTTATCTTATACGCGACGTTCAAATATTTTCCAAAAATTGACTATAGCTTCCACAAAAGACGGTCAAAGTTTCAGACGAGCGCGCGACAGTGGCGCGGATCTGGAAGATTAGAATGTCGCTACAGGTCGTTGAGGATTCATCTCAACCGTTAACAATAACATTGCACAAGGTGAAGAGCTGGGCAAGCAATAAATAAGACACAAGTTGAGTTTTGGGATTTGAAAAAAAGAGGGCTTCATCTACTCCACATGAGCCCTTTTGAGCCCAAGGGGCGGTCTGAAACAACCCAAGGTCGTTTATTTCCGACAAAAAACTCTCCTTTTAAAGAATACATTTTAAGTCTCCATGACATTTAAAATACTGAAACAACCACCATTCATAGCAATTTTCACTAGATCTCTTGAGTTAAGGTGGGTTTCGCAGGTAGTGCGCCAAGTCCTCCAAAATGCATTGAGCTATTGAAAGGCATAAAGACGCATTGGTGAGCAGTTGGTTAGCGATGAGTTTCCTCTGGCAACTAACCAACCGCTTACTCATGCATCTTAATGCCGCTATGAAGTCACCAACGAAGTCACTGCTACTTGTCAAATCCCGAAAAAAACTTGAAATGGATCTGCTTCAACATTTATGCAAATGAAAAGAATCACCTTACTGAGAGATTGATAGATATTTGAGTGTTTTTTTGTTAAATGACCAGTTGAGAACTGAAATAAATAGGTGTAGGATTAGATGATAGGTCATGATTCAAAAACGGTTGCGAGATGAGGTGGGGGGGGGGAATACACACAAGGGAAATGATTCGAATTGATAGGTTGCGCAACTTTTGAAATGAACAGCTGCTTTTAAGGATCAAATGACTAGATTCAATAGTTATGGCTTTGGTACTTCTCATTTTGATTCCTGTCTCCTTCACTAACTTCACTTTACAGAAAGCTGAGCAACAATGCAGGAGTAGTACGGCAAACTAGCTTTTAGAGTAGGGGTGGGCTTATGCTCAAATATTCCTATTCCAGAGCCTTACTAAATTGCGTTAAATTGGGAATTTTTATATACCCGGAAGTGAGACCACACTATATTTGTCAGATTAACAAGAATACACAGTTGAACTTTTCTGAATCACACTTGATAACACTTTGAAAATGGGTTTTTCGGACCCTCAGTTTTAGACGCTCTCCTGCAATTAACCATTACAGTTAAAATGTCGCAGTCAAAATTCGATCCAAAAAAATCGTTAGTCTTGCTCACTCACAGAAAGTTAGTCGCAGACAAAAGGAATGTCGGACTATTCCTTAAATTTTGGCTACGGCAGGTTAGCTGCGATGCTTAAACTTGTTGAAATGAGTACTGCGAGAAGCGAGAAGCCTATTTTCAAAGCCGTCCGATATTCTTCCAGTCCCCGATTGTTCCAAAAAATTTGCATACAATGGATCATTGGGAAGGGGTTTCCCTATGGTCAAACTTCAAACTCACATTCAGATAAATCTGGGTTGGAAAGCGTTTTTTAGCTCTAGAAATTAAATGTATAATCTCGAGTACAAACATACTTAAGATTTAGGGGGACAGGTGTGGATGAGAGTATTAGGCAGCAAAGCAGATAAGTGAGGCACACGGCAGACCGATCTTGCGCTTTTTGGTTTCACCATCAAGACAACGATTGTGTATTGCACGTTTTTCAAAAAAGAAAACTCAATAGAGAATAATCTTAGCGCAAGCTGAAGATTCATCAGAACATTCTAGATCCAATCTCATATACATAAGCACTTGCGGAATTTTTTCCTGGAGGGGGTAAGAGTGTCAAGTCAGCCACTGAGCCAGATTGCAGGGAAGGTGAGACCCCAGATTTCCCCAAATCTTTACATGTTTTTAGCTCATTTTGACAGGAAATTGATGAGTAAATAGCCGAGTTCCAAAATTCAAGGGGGGGCAAGGTTCCCTTTTTGTCACCCTTTCTCAGCGCCCATGCTAATGTCAGTGTCCCACTCAACTTCTATGAGACTGAGGAGCATAGAGGGATATAGTGAGAGTGAAGAGCCAGCAATGTACATTATAAGCAAAGGTTGAAAGGGAAGGATCCAGAAAAAAGGTTTCAACTATAGGGTTCAAATGCGACAAACACATTAACAGGTACTGCATTAACTCCAATAGTTATCACAACCGACCCTTCAACTTTTGAGACAGATTGAACTAGTTAGTGGAGTGCTGCGCTATGAGACATCAAAAATCTACTGTATAGTACCACGAATACTATCACCGAGCAGTGGTGCATTGGAAGCAGTACAAAACCTATCCTTTCAAGAATTCCTTTCTTTCAGAAGAAAATATTGCACGGGCAATACTGATACCCCAATTTCCCTAATTTTCTTTGGTAAGTCAAATAACGGTTCGAGAAAAGCAAGGAAAAAAAACAACAATAGAAATGGTGAGATGGACAGATTTAGCCAAGCCATCTGCATACACGAGAGCTAGAGAGTTTTGTAGAAGCGATAGAACCCAAAAATCTATGGACTAAACATCAGTTGAATGAGGATGGATGAGCCCCCCACTCAGACCTTGTTGAAACTTTACATTTAGATAGTACTTTATGAGAGCAGGTAGTCATGTTTCAAATATTTTCTGCAACTAATTAGGGCGGGGGGGGCAAAAAGCCAACTTTCCAAAGTTCATAACCTAAAGATGATGCTTTCCAAAAAAGTCTACACACAGTTAGATTTAAAAAGAACAAGGTTTCATTTAATTAGATACACGCAAAAAAGCTGAAAATACATCTAAGGTATAACTCAAAAGCTAGGTATGACATTTTGAATGGATTTTGGTCAGAGGGGTTTAGAGGACTGATGATGATTTAGTGGGATGCAAAGAAAAACTCAAAACCAAAATATGTGAGTCAAAAAGGAGCAATGAACTCTTATAGAGGAAAGCATTAGCAGTTGAAAATCACTTTTCAATCCAAAAACGAAGAGGCTCACAAGAGTAGCGAACATCAATGCTACTTTAATCCCAAAACCAAGAATCAAAAGGAAAGGAAAACATCAAATGACTTTTTCCAGAGTGAAATAACGCATTGAAACGGAGAAGGAAGGATTTTTCAAATACTTTTAAACCTTATAAACATGTTGACTTGCGTTATTTTCTAAGCCAAAAATTAACAAAAGGATATAAGGATCGCGCAACTAAAATGAAAATACCCCCCCCCCTTCATTGCTAGTGACTTGCAAAAAATAAACTCAAGAACAGGATAATACAATATATGTTCTTGATAGTCTCGGTACATGACCAGAGGAACAAAGACGGAAAAATATTTTTATAAACCTAGGAGGCTGCGAAGCGTACAAAGTTATTGGCTGAGACAGCGCACCATAACTCAGCAAACAGAAAAAAGTTGCCGCAAATTTCTCAGCTGACCATTTTTCTACCTTCTCCCTTTCCTTCTGATGAATTGAGAGATACACATGCTTGGCAACTGGTGACCACTGTAATGCACTTCTCTCAGTTTATCGCAGATGGGAGAGTGACGAAATAAGCAAAAATAACACGGGACAGATTAGGGGGTCTAACCAGAAAAAGTGCTTTCAAAACTGCTGCGTCAGTAATGCTCTTAATAGAAGCAAAGATGACGCGCTAAGTATTGAAAGGGTATAGGAGGTATCTGATAATGACGACAGCAACGAAGAAGCTGAGAGAAAATGTGATACCCTTAACTACTGCTTCAGAGACTGCTGCACTGTCAAATGGCTCCTTAAATTCCGCAAAGGATGTTAAAGAAAAGAACTCCACAGAAGTTGACGAAGTCACCACCCTTTTTACCAAATGTCATACAGTGGATTTCAAATGTTGACTACCCTTTCCATGATAAATTTTGAAGCTTAAGTCGTGATTACAATTCTCTCTTGTAAAAATGTGAGTAGATTGTCAAAGAGAAAGAATGCAACTTATGTCAGTATAACTTATTCTTTTTAGGGCCTTCTGAAAATCTTGAGTGAAACCTGTACGCGGGTAAGGCCCCGTATTACGACCCTTTGCTTGTCCAAACCAATAGTTTGACTCAACCACAAGGCAATTCGGTAGGCAGCCAAACTACTGGTCAAAGGATGAGAACAAAGGAGGCTCAACCCCTAACCAGAGGATAACAAGAGGTTGTAAAACGCCACTCCTCGTATACCTGAGGTTAGGGCTCTAACCACTGCCAAACTATCACTTAACCAGAGGTCGTAATACCGGGTCTAAAAATGATACATTAAAAAACTATAAAAGGAGGAGGTTTTATCCCCTAATCTGTCTTTGTACGAAACGTAGCATTTAATGGGGGAGAAAGGTAGAGACTTTCCCATTGCACAACTAAGTTTAAGCACTGGCGCAACCAGGATATCTTCCATCTCTCTCATTTCCCATTTGAATGTAAATGTAGGAAAAGGACAGAGAGAGGGGGTTTTATCCCGTTGTCCATCCTTGCCTAACATACATTTTTTAATAAAGAAAAGAGAGAGATGAAGAAAACCTCGGTGGGCTACTGAGTTTTAAGCATTTTGTTTCTTGGGATCAATCCTATCAATACAATATCTGTGAAGGCTGTCTTTGAAAACAGTTGACGGATTGATTGATGACTATAGATACAAGGAGCATTCAAAAGAATCGACACATACGTACCTTTACTCTGCACCAGAAAAAATAAATAAACGATGATATTATGATAACTGCAACAAAATAAGACACTCACCTCATATTGATGAGATACTGCGCCAAAGCAACAGCATCTGGGTTCCCACTAATAGAGATGGTTCTGTCAGTTGAGCCTCCTTCTCTTTCTTCGCAATTTGAAATTCGGATCATGGCACCACTAATTTGTCTGTGGAAGGAGAAAAAAGTTAAAATTTGAAGAAGTATGATAAAAGCGTACCACAAAGTCATTTGAGTCATGAATTTGAAAAGAATGACTCGCATCCCGTCGATCCTCCCCTTAAATGACTTCAAATCTGTCACGCCATTTAAACCAATGGGATTGTTCGATTCTCGCTATCTCGTCTCGTCTTGTCCAAACGAGCAGAATTAGCCTGCAGGTTCGTTAGGTTTTGGATAAGTCACTTGATGACTGTATAATATGCTTCATTATTTGTACAGTAATTGTCGATCATGTTTTGTAAGTAGTTTTAACATTATTTAACATCATTTCATACCACTTTAATTGTTGATAGTGATAAATATAATATGATACACATTAAAATGTTTCCAGTCACAGATTTAAATATTGTGAACCTATCTCACTAGGTGGGTTTCGAAAACCGTAACCTGGAAATGACATTCAAAACCAAAGATTACAGACACTCATTTGATTATACAGTACCAAACAGACTGAACCCAGTCACTAAATAAAATCTGTCTACTCCGTTATACCAGATTATTGGCAGCACATGAATAATATATTTTCATAAGTCTCCCATTTGAACTTGCACTAAAGTCGATTTCTTGGGGATTCAATTATGCCGCCAAAAATTGATTCTTTTCCATGGATTTTAAAGGAGAAGAAATGATCCATTAGATTTCACAAGCCACCACCTGTCCTGTTTCACCAAAACTTCACAAATTTAAAGGAATTTTCTTCAGGGCTTGAAAGAATCTTTGAAGTTATTGGCTAAAAAACCTGATCAGCAGGCATATCCTGTGATCAACCAGAAACTTCCGAAACTAGGTATTAATTAGCGACTTATGCCCTTATAAATTGGGGCTTTTTCACAAGGCTGGGCAGAATTTGTTGAAATCTTGTTGTTTTATTATCGAAAAAAGCATGGAGGGTAATATTGGCAAAGTAGTTCGAACGGAAATTTGTGTTCTTTATTTTTTCTCTGGAGCATTTTCCATGTTAAATTCATTAGATAGTGAATTTTAAGATTAACTCTGAGCACTACTGAATTGTAATGATACATATACACCCAAAACCTTCAACCTCCTACAGTCCTCCTAAAAAAAAATCTTGATTTAGTTAAATTAGACGTGAAAAATGTTCCATGCAACAGTAAAGAACAAAAAATTTCCTTGTACTATCGACGAATTAAAGATTGTCGCGAGATTTTCACAAGCTAAATTTTGCCTTCAAGGTTCTGGTTCGGCCACTCTTCATACTCCTCACACCTTGCAGGTGAGACCCAGTACGGGTGGGGCGGAAAAGCCATTGCAGATCAGTCCCAAATTAACATCCATAACTAAAAATGCGTGAAAATCTCGCGACAATCTTTAATTCGTTGATAATACACTATTTTGCCAATGTTTCCCTCCTTGCTTCCTTTGTTGGCTTCTTGATCAACAAGGGTAGTATTGACATCTATCACCTGCCGCCGTTGTTTCCCGCCAAAAAGGTTCCTTCAATCCTCATAAAAAAAATGAACTTTTTAGACTACAATAATGATCCCGCGTTGTCTCATTAAAGTAATCTAAGGGTTGGCTTCCAAACCTTAAGATTCACCCAATTCTCTCCAAAATCTTCAGATTTATTTATTTTCTGGCATTTCTGTGCGTATGTCAGGAAGTGCTGTGACTAATTGCCGACGCGACGTGGCGATGGGGGGGTAAATGAGCCAAGAGGTATGGGAGAGCCTTTTCACTCCTCCGCTCCGCCAGCTCGATCGGCGCGGTAAACCCTTGAATCTACCCCTCATCCCGCTGTCTTTAAACTGGTCACTTCTCTTTTGTCTTGCGTAACTGACCTATTTTACCAATTTTATACCTTTATTTTATTTTGCATGTTGATTTGTAACAATGAAAGCAGCGCTAAGCAACAAAATAGCAAAGGAAAAATACTGGGTCCTTGGTTTTTTTTTAATAATTTTAATGAACAAATTTTTGCGAAACTGGCCCAATTAGCATAATGAAAAAGTGACTAATCATTTATCCTTCGTTTACTCTTCATATTTAAAACAAGACCTTGGGTACAATTGATAAGCTTCTTCAGAAATTAATTGGACTTACAAGGGGAGGTCACGATGTATCGGATCTTCGGGCCCGTCTGTTACCAACACGTGTGGCCAACTGCTAAGGCACTTGACTGAGTACAGTGGTCGTGCCTTCGATCCCCGTAGTAGATGCTTTTTTTCTGCACTTCCGTTTACACCTGCTCTGCTCCTTATTGCAATGATTGTGATGCAGTGTCCTTTTCTGAATTGCATTTTCATTGTTTAATCTTTCGCTCTAATTAACTTAACAGTCTAATGTCATCATGATGCTGATTACTAGAAAAGAGTGCACCGCATATTTTACAGGCCCGTTTGCCGGAGAGAGATGCCATGTTCACCATTCGCGAGTACACTCCGCCCAAAGTTTTTGAATAAGAAGAAGCTTTGGCAATGAAAAGAAACAATTTTGGACCTTTGATTGTAAGTACGTACATTGCAGGCCGCTCGCCGCGTTGCAGAAATATGCAAAACAGCATTTAGATGTTTTGCTGATTATTGACTGAAAGATAAAATTAAAATGCAATCAAGAAAAAGACAATGATTCACAATCATTGCCATAAGGAGCAAAGAAGTTACATACGGAGTGCAAAAAAAAGTCGACTGCCGCGGGGATCGAACGCGACCTTAGTTCTGCCGGTCGAGTAGCGCCTTACCAGTTGGCCACCCGTATACTTTACAAGTAGCCCCCGAAATTCCGATACATAGGGCGCACCCCTCATTTCGCAGAATTTGACAAAACTTTGAACTTTTTTTTTGCCTTTCCATGTGCCCCATTGCCGAAAATGATTCTCGATCCTCAACTAGACGTACCTAAGCTACATTTTCATGCAAATTTCATTACAATCGGAGCCGGACACATCTAGACCTCTCCTTGTTAGAAATGGAAACATCCCTCTGAAGAGGGAAATTCAAGCATGTATCGGACAGAATGATTACCTGATTTCAGCAATTTTTGAGCCTCCTTTACCAATGATACATCCGATTAGATCATTTGGGACGGTCAGTTCATGGGTCTGATGGCTATTTGAGTTCTGCTGGGTAATCCGATTATTGGGAGCCGGAGTTGAGTTACCTCGCAGTTGACTTCCGGCAATGGCAGCCAGCGCTGCTAAAAGAAAGAAGAAAAAGAATCAAGCGAAATGGACAAACTTATGAGGAAAAGGAGTAGTAGTAGCAATAGTGAAGTCCAGCCGCCTAAACACATGGTTCGTTATGCTGATATTTCACAGCGAACGACTGGACTGCTAAACTCATGAGGAAAAGGAGACAAAAAATTGAGTTAAACATGAATGCGATACAAAACTGTTAACTTCTATGTTTTAAGTTAAAATAAAACTTGAAGCTAATTGCAACTGAAAAGTTAAAAACTTCAGTACGTAATTGTAGTTGAGTCCACTTTCAAAAGGTCATACTTGCACCACCTTTAGAAATAATTTTTTTTTCATCTATCGGTATGATATGGACGGAAATCCTGTACAACTATCCAACACATTTATTAGGTATTTCTCGAAGAGACAACTGAGACCCCTAAAGTAAGCAAAAAATGGCAATACTGATTTTTAACGTGTCTCGAAGAGCTCTATCGACCCTGAAATTATGAAATTTTTTTGACGATAGCCCATCCCTTGTGGGAGCTGGATCAACCTCTTTCCAAACCTCTTCAATTTAATCCATACAATCAGGAATGGACAGAAACGCTTCTGATGGACCAAAGGATCGATGAATCCAATCTGTGCCCAATATAAGAAATTCCCAATTAATCAATCAATGCAGATGGGAAAAGAAATGCATCAAATATCACTGATTTAGTTGATACTCATAAAGATAAATTCACTTCAAAGGATGGGGGAATTACCTGCTGGATTGATGCCGGCAGCGTTTGTAGGAGCACCTAAACCACTGAGACCGAGAGCAGCTAAACCAGCCAAGGGTCCGCCTCCAAGCTTACCAATCTGGAACAAGAAAAAGCAGAAGCTCCCTTTCGTTTTTGCTTATGTTTGAAGTAGATGATCAAAACTTTGATCATGCAAGAAGCACTGACCCAAAAATGACCATAGTTGGCTTATATTACAAATGACTTTTAGCTGAATAGAGAATATTGCAGTATCAAGTCGTTTAATTTTTTGCCAGTGACCCAACACAGAAGGATAATTGAGGTGAACATTAGATTGATTCTCCTTTTGAGAATTTCACTCTAGTTCCAACAAAAGAGGGATAGAGATTCAAAAACATTGCCGAAAAGCTTGTGGCGTCACTGACAATCACTTAGGCTTTATGAAAGTTAGGAAATTTGATTCAGAGATGACTTTCAGAAACTAAAGACTTCAAGTGAAATTCGGAAACTAATGACTTCAAGTCATCTTCATATGTGGCCTGGCAGTTTTAGAATTAGAATTTCATTTCTCTTATTTTGAGAGACATCATCTCTTTAATTAGGAAAAAAGGACCGGCACCCTTATTAAGAGGGTTGGACTGCAGTCAAGGTGTACTTTCTTTGACGATACAAAAGGTAGAGACTATTCAGAGCATAATTTCACACAGGCCAAAAACATATTCATGTCAAATTCATGTTATTGAAATTCAACAGTTGGATCAAAACACTTAGCGAACTCATTTTTGGGCCTACTGAATTGTCATGTACATATAATGAGCAAGCTCATAAAATGTACCCCGGCCTTTGTCTACCTACTGCCTCCTTCGTCTCACCGCTCCATCCCAACCGTCAACCAAACATCAGATCTCACGCCTCCTATCCTCTGTTTACTTTGTCCTACGCCATTCTGTTTCTCTAATATCTTTTACTCCCTTACATCAGCCTATCTTCTCTTTTAGCACTCCCCCTCACCCTACTCATTCATATAATCTCTTGGCTCCCATCACTCGTTCAGACAGAGGAGGCGGCAGGTAGATAGGGGCTGGGGGACACCTTTCTGTCAGCTGGCTCACTATACACAAATTTCAATACAGTATGCCTAAAAATCAGTTCAAGACAAATACAGACAGAGCACTATGCATAAATACATTGGAGATAATTGAGGCACACTATAATCTGCTGGATTTAACAAAATAACAGTCAAAAACACTCTAATTTAACCTGTTGCTGAATGGTGACGTTCGGTAAACACAGAGGAGATAGACTGGAGGTGAAGAGGAGGGTGTTCACCATTCAACACCAGGCTAAATCAAAGGGGTGTTGACTGTTGTCTTGTTGAATCCCCGAGATTTTAGCGTACCTCTATGACAGCCGTTAGTGCTCCGTCTCTTTTTGTCTCTCGTTCACAAAGAGTTCTAATAGAAATTTCAAGCTTTAATAGCAGTTTAACTTGACGGAGAAATCTTTTTGGACAGTGAGAAATTAAGCTCGGAATAATCTTTAGTTTTGATTTCTGCAAAAAAAAAAAAAAAAAAAAAAAAAAAGGACCCGTAGACTGCCATCCAACCACCGTAGGAACATGCAGGATCTTTCAATACCTAGAAGCTTGGGCTCTTCTCATGACAGTAAAAAATAAAAGAGAAAAAGCTGAAGAAGAAAACTTCAAACCTTTTTTAGTACCGAAGAAAAATGCAAGAGGTCATTTAGGTTTTGAAAGATTTGATAGACAACTTTCGTTAATCAATGGCCTTCATGCATAAGGGCATAACTAATTTTCCTAATTATTTTTTCATTGCTTTCAGTTACGTCACTCTACTAGACCTGAGAGGTAACATTTTCTAGGTTAAAACATGATTTTTTTTTGACAAATTGTGATTAATGAGAATCAAGTCTTACTTCCAAAATAAATCATAACAATGGCTTCAAATTCTCAGAAATTTTCCCACCTTACAGAAAAATGCAAAATTAAGTTGTGCCCTTACACATGGAGACTGTAGGTTAAAGCTATGATCATTTGATTCAATTGACAGTAAATGCATAAGTAAATTAAAAAAAGAACAAGATAAAAATACGGTAATAGAATTTATCAACAAATTGATGGAGAAAATTACCCCTTCCTTACCAACGGTCTTCGAAATGAAATTATTAATGTATGTACAAGGTGAGAAACTGCTTGAATTGGGAACATATTGATGAGTCTAGGGCATGAAAGTTTGAGGGAGTATCAAAAGCTACCACATTTCAATTCTCTTTTTTGCAAAGGGGGATGGTGCTCATAAGAAAGCTTAAGATACCTATACAGAGGAGTATGTTTACATAAGGAGTAAAACTCTAAGTTCGTTATTTAGTGCATCCGAGTGGTAAGGGCAAGTTATACATGTGTCCTTTTAGGAGCAGTGCACTAAAATAATGAATTTGAAGACTAAGTACATAGTGGAACTGGTGAAGGACAGTTAATGCTAACGAAGAGAATTTATAATTGGCAAATCGTTCGACACATCGCCAAAATTCTCAATATTAAATGATACAGGGGGACTAACCATGGACCTAGTAAACAAAACCCGAGCAACTTTAATGAAATATTGAATTTTTCTTTTTAACTCATGAGAAAAAGTCAGATGATTGGGAAAAAAAAAGTTTGACACATGAAGAATTAGATGAAATGCTTAGAATACGTATAGAGGCATTTAGTGAGACGTAAAAAATCAAGTAAAACGGGACCCAGAAGAAGGTAATAACCTCCAAACAAGCCCAATGGTTGAAAAAGTCAATGCAAAAATCCAGTTCACTAAACCTTTCTAAATAAAAGAAGAAGCCTGTTGAAACCAAAAGTATTGCAAAGAAAAGTAAATTTTTGGCACTAGGTGTATTGCAGTGTAGAGGAACTTCTTTGTACGATCTTTCGTCAATTTGGAGGTTAAATTCTTTTCTAGGCTCACTAAAACGACAATATTTTCTTCAAATTTTTATAGCAGGACCTTTTGGAGTATATGATTAAAATAAAACCACTAACCCTCAAGTTTAGGTTGCGTAACGCACTCGAAGGGTCCACAGAATTCATGAAAATATAATTCCCTACATTGAGCCACATGCCCGAACAAAATGGCATCAATGAGAGAATACTCAGACATTTCCGTTTAATCAGGGGCAAATTCTTCCAGCTTGACATTCACGAAGAGACATTGTGATCTATGTGCTACCATAACTTTCAAAAAGAACCAAAAACTTATCACAATGTATGAAATTTCGGGGATTGATGTATACTAAGACCATTGGCTCCATGACATTACACATTCACAGAGTGATTGTTTATGGTGGTAGTCAGCACAGAAAACACGGAGGTTCATGTGGAAATCAACCTGGTTTTTGAGAGCTTAACTTATAATGCGCCAACTATAGAAATTACTCTCTTGGAGATGATCAAATTACAGCTCTCCCTGAATAAGAGCAGATGTGTCAACTACTGTCAGGTTTCACTAATATGATATACTTTTCGATCAAATATAGTGCTCAGTCGATAATAAATTTTGACCTACTACCTACCTACACCTACTTTACGTTTTAATACATTTAGTACTTCAGGTCCAGGTCCAGGTCTGGGTCCAGTTACGGTAATATTGATTTCTTTTCAAGAATAAAGATTAAAGGAAACATTCTGTGAACAGCCCCCCCCCCCCCCCCCCAAGGATTTCAGTATATAGGTCATAATTTTTATACCTAGTGGGAAAATATCACGCGAAGCAAAAATGAGGAGCAAAAAATAAAAATCAAAAATCAAAAAGTTACTGCATTGGGAGCTCTTCAGGGAGCACTTTTTGGGAGCCAAGCTTCCAAGGAGCTCCCAACGCATTAACTTGAAACCGAATCTTTGAAATCAAGTTCTGTTGGTGCAAGAGCCTTTGGATTCAGTATTTGAATCACAAATTGAAACTCATTTTAATATTCCCAGTTTTTTGCCGAGGAGAACATAAAATTCAGATCTGACCACGGCTCCGGCTCCCAATCCCTGAAGAATACGTACAAAAATGATTTGTCCAAATTTAAAAATGTTCAGAGTTAACTTTTGTCCAACAGAAAAATTGGCCAAAAACATTACGTCCAAAAATGAGAAGATGCACGCTGTAAGCATGTGGGCAACACGCTCTACGCATTCAAAGAGTTTGTTGCTTATTGTAAGAGTGATGGTGATAAAGATAAAGGCGGTGTCTTAGTATTGTTCTACCACCCTGCGACAAAATAATTTCAGTGGCTTATCATTTTTTGATGCTAAACTCTTGAATTCTTAGACAGAAAAATCACTTTATATTTGATATTCATAGGATTTTGTGAAAGGGTACTTTGAACCCATATAGTATGTGGACGAACGAAAGGAAACCGAAAAAAGTAAATAAATGGAATACAGTATTCAGAGTTAAATAAAAAATAAAAATTAACCGAAAAAAAAATGATAAAAATTTGAAACTTAATTTTGACATTAGGAAGTTATTCAAACATTACATTGCTGCTGCATAGGGGAAAAAATTCAGTTGTTGCCCTGGGAACTCATCATTATAATTAACCTCTAATGAAAATGGATATCTTTATTTCTTCATCACTGAGCAGGTATGCTCTATCTACAAACATAACATTCAATCTGACGATAGGATAGTTAAATGGTCTCTTTTTATAGACAAATTGAGATTGTTCGCTTCTTCCAATAAGTAATAGGGTGTTCTGTTGATTTCTTTATTTCCACAAATGTTTCAAAATATAGGACGAAAGTGAAAAATCGTCCATTCCTTCAATTCAAAATGGACTAAATAAAATGTGGCGAAGTTGTACGTTGAACAAATTAGCGCTTTGGACGAAATAATAATGGACAATTTAAATTGAACTAATTTACATTGGACAATCTGTTTTTGACAAAACGTGTATTGGACGGGATCTCTTAGAACCCTAATAAGTCGGAGGAAAGACAATTTTTAAGTGAAAAAAAAAAAAAAAATTGTTTCCAAGAAGAAATTCAAGGAAGTTTGTTATTTTAGTTTTTCATCATGAAGCTCTTGGAGGATGGCGCTGGATAATTTTGCACCATATAGAGTCCAAAAAATGGAAATCAAGACGGATAAACACCATTAGGAGAAAAATGTAAGTGTCGCCTAAGATAAGTTACGCTGAAGGCTGAGATTGAAAGTTGAAGATAAAGTGTTTGTAAGACCCCTTGAAATTGAGGAAATAGAGGTTCCGTGGACAAATATTGTGTTACGATGGTCATTATCTTAAAATACAAAAATAGTAGAGGAAAGGAACTTCCACACCGAAACATCCAACTACCTTTGATAAATATCTTGGGCACAGGCATTTGATGTTGGTGAGACCTGAGTGGAATCCAATTTTCAGTAATAAAAATTTGTCACGTAGTAATGAGATAAAGAGCACTCTTTATCTTTTCAGAATAGTGGTCAAGACAGCTTTCTCAGCAAATTGTGAGGTGTTTTAAAATCAGTTTGACCACTATTTATATTAACGTGTTGGTCTCTTAAAAAAAGAACAGCCTTCGAGTGGAATGCTTAATTTTTAACTGAGCACACAAAAAGAGACTACGACTCAAAGATGGTGCATCCGAAAATACTGCCTATTAAAAAACTTCCTCTATTGTAGCACCAATGTTGGTAGTGGTTGGAAACAAGGAGGGAGGAGCAGCTCAGTTGCACAGTATGGACTGTTTCATAAAGCAGGGCAATAAATTCCTAAACCCCAATTGGGCATTATTATTAAAAATTCAAACAGAATTCATCTGTCAGAATTGATAGAATGAGCAGATTGTTTAGCTGTCGGCTGATGGGTGTTGAAAATAAATTTTTTTGAGGAGAAAGGATAACGCATGGGCGTATACAGGAATTTGTATATCTCTCTCTATTTTCAGGAGAAGGATAGCAGAGGGGGCCGTCAAGTGACTTTCTCCGTCCTTTTCAAATGGGAAGAGAGAGAGAGCAATACACTTTCTTGTATCCGGCTATGGGAGAGTGTTATCTATTCCAAGACAAATTCTCAAAAGTAATTCCTTCTTGTTTGCAGATTTAACAGATGAAGATTCTTAGACCAAAATATTTTGCTCATTACAGACCAGCAACTGACTATTCCAAGTAATTATTTAGGGGTGATAAACTCGAGAGAACCTCCTTTTAAACTAATTTCTGCTCAGGTAAATATAAATGGTAAGGTTCAAACGAATTTCTTCTCAACTTGATTTAAGTAAGCTAAGAGAATGAAATAAACTAACATAGGGCAATATTGAAGAAGACAGTAGCTTAGTTTATGCGAGAGATTTCAACTCGTGTTATGCCAACTCGTGTTATGCCAACTCAAGCTGGTTTTCAACCCAGGTTAGTTCATGAACACCTACTTTTTGGAACTCATGTTAGAAGGGTTGATTTCTTCTGCTTCTGTGTTTACTTACATTGATAAAAATGATGGTGATGCCCGGTGTGATACAGCTGCACAAGATGCATATTTAACCTTTCTCGTTTTGAAGACATCAATGCCGTGTCGACCCAAGTTCAGAACTCAGCGGTGTTTACGCACAAATTTCACTCTGAGTTAGCTGTCTCAACTCTGGTTTGAACCGGAGTCGAGCGAAAACTGAATCGTTTAGGCATGCATCTCAGCTTGAGTTAGGCCCAACCCAAGTTGGTGAACCAGGGTTGAGATGCCTTGCATAAAATAGGCTATTTATTCAATTTCACAAAGACAGGAAATTAGAATACGCAGAACAAGCAGAGCGTTTGTTGTACTGATTGAATACATTCTTTTGATTGAATGCAACAATTTCTACCTGAATGGTTTTGTAAATAATTTTCAGAGGTGATTAAATAATAAAGGTAGAAAAAAAAATAAAAAAAAAACCAGAAAGTAAATCTGTGAGAAAACACCCCCTCCAGGGTAATTTGATAAATTCCGTCTCCTACCAGGAAGAACATCGTAACTGTCAAATGGCAGGAAATTTAGTAAGTTTCGGTTGCAGAAGTGGCTCAAAAAATAAGAGTCAATTGATAAAGGGAGATCGTCTGCGACAGAAAAGGTTACGAACGCAGCTTTAATGTCTCCTAAAAATTGACACTTACAGATATCTTCCTAGTAGGGGACGATATGATAGAGAGAAATACAAAAAATCGAAGGCAGGGATTTCAAGCGTTCATGTAACGAGTACCAAATGAAAGTAAACGTTCAACTAGATTATGAGAAAAAATACAGGAGTAAGGAGTCCACTTCCAGAAAAATTAAAATAAAAAAATTATAAATAAATAAAAAAGGAGAAAGCTAAAAGAACATCAAGTATTCATAATTATTAATTAAGCTAAGCAATTGCACATCAGAGGAAGTATTGCATTCACAATAGAGAAAAGGACTAAAATATTTAAGCAGAATCTGTTATTGAATCATGCTTTAAGAACAAAAATGCTTTTTTTTTAAATTTTATTTCTTATTATTGATCAAGTCCAGTTGAAGCAAGATGTAGAGAGAAATGAATGATGAAGATGGAGACACATAGGAAAGATTTGAAAAGGAATATCATTTCAAGGGAAACACAAGGTAATGTGAAGGGCAGTAATGTATGGTCATATAAACTCCCAATATTACTCATAATACTCCCAATTTTTGATAAGTTCACATTAATACCTATGACCCCGAGAGCAAAGAACTTCAGGATACTAGAACTTAATCAGGATACTTTCATTTCATTAGAGGATGTTATAATTTCTAAATCAGCCTTATTCACAGTAAAGTTTGAGAATAGAGAATGTTATAGTAAAATGCTACATCATATCAATTGGAATTCAAAGACCTATGGTTCAACATGATTTTCCCATCAGTGCGTTTTTTAGAGGAAATTTTGGCTGTTAAACCCAGAGACAAATAGAGACAGTGCACTACGCAGAAATACATTGGAAAGATTTGAGGCACACCATTATCTCACAAATTCAACAAAACAACAGTCAACAGCGCTCTGATTCAGTCTGGTGTGGAATGTTGACGGTTGCGATGTTGGTAAACACAAGATAGTTGGGCTGGAGGTGAAGAGGCGGGTGTTCATCATTCAACACCAGGCTAAATCAGAGCGCTGTTGACAGTTAGATCCAAGATAATAAAGTGAGCCTCTGCTGCAGCCGTCTGTCCACCATTTTTATTTGTCTCTAATTAAACCAAGAAATTATTGCAACCTTTTGGCAATTATGAATTCTTGGTACTTGAGAATGCTTAATTATGCCTGTTTCTACAGCTGAAACTGCCGAAATCAACAAGATATTACACATGTAATGATGCATTGGTAGGTTACAATCTCCCAAATGTTATTGTTGCTCTTGTGAAATCGGGGAATTCTAACAAACAAATGCTTGAGAAAATCTGAATTAATGATTTCAACAGTCTTAACTGAGGAAACCATACAAAGCCATTACGAGGACGTAGAATTCACAATTGACAAAAGGTTGCATTAATTTCTTGGATTTTTAGGAGCCAGAGGTCCCCAAACGGCAATGGATACGATAAATCATTTTACCAAAATAGTCTATTCTTGCCAAATTAACTTCAGGTATTCAACATTACTACAATTCACAATCATCACTTCATTTTATGAGAATCTGCAAAAAGTGCATCCAATTTAAATTATACAATATGCAGACCAGCTTTTACTATCTGAAAAAATGGACCAGGGAAGCTTTGGAGAAGACCAAAATAATTGAGAGATGATTTTCTTGAAAATTGGCAAGACTGCTGCACGTTCAACCAAGAATTTAAGTCACTAAGTAAGACAAGAGTCATACGAAAACAACTTATGAGTTTTGAATCAGAGCAAGATGTCAAAATTTTATTAACCAGCAGCTCAAAACAGTTAGTGATACCAAAGAAAACAAAGTGAAGGGCAAATGAAAAGAGATGGAAAGCAAAGATTGTACCTCTTGCAAAAACATAGCATTCTCAGATTATTCTACAGGTAGGTGTTGATTCAAACATCGAAGACTGGGATCTAATCATCAGATATGATGAGGCAATATATGTATGAACCTTCTTTAAAAAATAGATTTATCATTAAAAGCAAATTGATTTTAAAAGATTGGCAATATTTTCTCATTTTTCACCTTAGATGAGGGTTGAAGAGAGAAAATTTGAGGATTGCAGGAAAAAAATGTAAAAAGGGGTTTTTCTCCGAAACTCATGACCTAGGCATTAAATTAAATTGTTTTAATTTTCTTACTTAGAACATCAGAAACATGTTTGATGTTTCCAACTGATGCGCACTTGAATGACTTGTCTTTTGCATCAAAACTCAATCATTTTCAGCAAGGCAGAAAAAAAAAAAAAAGGTTCATTCAGCTACTGGAAAAGGAAAAATTTGCTTAAATTGTAACAAAACTAGAGGTCAAAGAGTTGGTAAAACGTCGTGAATTTTCGGCCAAGCAAAAATAGGAAAAACTGTCATTTCGAGCACTAGATTAAAATATCTTCTTCGTTCACAATCAGTGGTGTTGCGTGCGATCTATCAACACCGCATTTAGTTCATTTAAAAACATGCAAAATGTTGATTGGAGGGAGTGCCATGTGAATGTGCACCCACTGAAGTTTGGCCTTTTTCATTCACTTTAATGGGCAAGATGCAGCCAAATTGCATGCAATGCCACTATTTTTACTCAAAACAATGAAGATGATAAAGTATGGATGCAGATCTAAATATTCTACTTGAAACAAGAATTCCACTTTGGTCTCAGACAAAGGCTGACGGTCTGCTGAAATAACAGAGTTTGATCAAGTTTATTTTGAGCAGGTGCAAAGCAAAGAACAAATCACTTTTAGAATAGAGCCGTATTTTACTCTTTGCAGTTGACGCCCTGACTGCTCTTCAAAAGCAAAAAATTAAGGTGATCAAAATTGTATCAAGCTTCTAATTTTTTCCCAAAAATATTGAGGGACTTTGTCAATCTAAAGGGAACGCTTGAAGATATTACATTACAAAAAACGCAAGCTTGCGGTGAGAAAGCAGCATAAAAATGGCACACCTTTCTGAGAATTCAGAATTTGAAAGCTTTTAATGTTGAGAAAAAAAAAAATTCAAACAGAGGAGTTATAAATAAACAAAAATTGAAAGGGAGAAACAGCCTTTGATATTAGAAATACACTAAAGCTTTGAAGGCTGGCGCTTCTGTGCTATTTTGAATTCTACATTAAAGTACTTCAAAACAGAATGGTGGATAGATCTACCGCCATGGTTGCTAGCATGACTTACAAGAGGGCGTTTCGCAGCAAACAGAAGATTCAGAAAAAATGGAAGATTCTATCAACTCCTTTCATTGTATCTCCCAGGAGCAAAGAAAATGGGGGAAAAAAAAAAAAAAAAATTGGTAAAACCAGAGACGGAGCACTACCTGACTGCAGCAGAAGCACGTTGAATTCTCGTGGATCCAACAAAATAATAGTAAACACCGTTCTGATGTCGCAGGATGTTGAATGGTGAGCACCTTCCACTTCACTTCCCAGTCCATCCCCCCTGTGTTTTCCAAATGTCACCATTCAACACCCTGCGACATCAGAGGGGTGTTGACTGTTGTTTTGTTGAATTCTTCTAGAATTCAGTGTGCCTCAAATCTGCCCAATGTATTTTAGCGTAGTGCACTGTCTCTATTTGTCTCTGAGTTTAACAGCCAACATTTCTCTATTTGTCCCTGGGTAAAACCATAAAATAAAATTAGACCGGGCAATATGCAACTGTGGTGCCGTTTTTATTGCTGGTGGTAGAAATAAAAATGACTGACAAGAATTACTGATGAAGATCGTAAAAATATGAGTAAACGGCTAAAATGGTTTATCAAGTCTTCAAAATGATAATTTTTGATTTGAGCGAGGAACAGTTTATTAATGGCAATAGTAGTTTGTGCAGTGCGGCTAGAACTTATTTTCTCCATTTTTGAAACCAATGTAAAATAATTTGAATAATGGAAGACAAGTAAAGCTATTGGTCACCAGTAAATTTTATATTGGTTCAAATAGCAAAAAGCATGGTTGCCTGACATGAGCTGTACCTGATTGGAATAACAAATTAAGCGCAGATTAACGTTTTCAATTAGAATGGATCAGTGAAAAAATGGTGGACGCAATAGAGCTGTTGCAAAATTTTGCTACAGGCTTATTGATAATGGGGTAGTACCCAATTAAAATAACGATTAGCGCACTAAAAAATTGAACAAGATGGTAGCAGTTTTTCCGACAGCAATCAAGCTGCCAACTCTGAGCAGCTTTGTAATACATTTAAAGTCTAGGATCCTGGCATTACTTTAATTTCATAAAAAATTTATAGCAAATACCCCTTTTTCTTTTAATATACATGAAGTTAATCTCTTAGTTATACCATCAGTTGCAGTGCTGTGAAGGCGCAGCTGGCATGATGGTGCGTAGTTCTCAATACGTAACAGTAATTTTTACAACAAGGGTTGCTGAGCCCTTTTATTATTTAACAGTGTAGAGAACCATGCACATTAATTCCGGCAATCAGCAAACGATAACTTTTTGACAGAGATCAAGCGCTACCTATCTCGCCCACAGTGGCAATTTTTTTTTTTTCAGAGTCGCAACAAAGCAACATCCAACGGCTCCTAAGTATACTGTTGAGCAAAGATGTTGATGTCAGTTGCCAATCAGAACAAAGTATCAATGTTTTGGTCGTTGGTCAACAATCCACATAGGAGCTGTTGGATGTTGTGAGTCCCCAAAAATAAAATAGTCCACCGTGCGATCAGCTAGTGCGTGGTCTCTGTTGGTAATCAACTTTTGATAAATCTTTCTTTTCATAACTCTGAGCAAAATGTCTCGGGAGATAAAACGGTTACAGGAAGAGCTTCTTGTATGGAACCTCTAATAAGTGGAATGTCTTGTTATGTGAAGCTACTTACGAGCACCTTCAATCCTATCATAAGCACAGAATAAAAAAATTTTGTAATAATTTTGTGAAAGTAATAATTTTGTGAAATTATTACAAAGTGGTATTACAAAGAGTGGAATAATTCACCCAATAGAACTAAAATTTTGGCACTATCAGTCTTTCTTTTTTTGAAAGAGGAAATAAGCGCTAATGTATCACTGTAAGACAAGTAATATTTTTCCGAACATATCACACCATTTTTTCCGGCCCATAAAACTGTTCGCTCTGAGTGATCAAGAATACAACAAATTGAAAGCTCATCAAAATTTATCCTTTGAGTTGCCATAAGGAATGAGCAGGCTTCTTTTAAAAACACGCATTTGTAGCAAGATATTTCCTGATGTAATGAAAGGATTTGAAGAGTCTTCATCGCATCGAGCTGTTAGATTAAGGAACTATTGCACAAGGTATCAGATACTTCAAAAGACTGTAACTGCTCAGGAGTTTGAATTTGGCTGATTATAGGCATTAAACAGGACAAGTTGGAGAACAAACTTCAAAATCGTGTATAAAACAAAGGAGGATGCAAAGAAGAAAAAAAAGGAGGCAAAGGATAGAATTTAAGATGAAAGTTCAAATATAAGCGCATGCAAACTAGCAGTACAAAGAACAAAGGAAAAAAATAAATAAATGGCGCTGGATGGTTAAGATAACTGAGGGAGAACAATGACAAGATAGAGAGATTGTCAGATATGAATACATGTCACAGGTATTAGGCACTGAGACGGGCGGTGGGGGTAGGGGTGGATGGAGGGGGTGTTATTACGCACGGACTTACTTCGTAGGCTGTCGCGGGGGGTAGAATATTGGTTGGTGGTAATGCGGCCTGTAAATGAGCATTCTTAGTGAGCGGGTCCATAAGAGCGTTGGCAAGGAGGGAGGGTCCTGGGGGACCGAGAAGGCCTGTGAAAGCTGGGGGAGCACTACTTACATCACCCCCGTGAGCAGGTACTGCATAGTTTCCTTGAATCGTATACGCTTGTCCCCCGGCTAAAATCACTGGTCCGGTTACCTGTGGTTTTGGTCTGTACGGGATTGTGACTCCTTTTGGCGGACACTGAAACAAACAAAAAGTTGAATTATTCTGGCTGACATATTGACTAACTGTCTCTTTCCTAGCTGTGTCAATTAGTACTACTCAAAACGTATCATAACAACATCATCTTTTCAGATCTTCATCGCTCTACCATTCAAACTAAATTCCACTTACAAAAATTAGAGATCTGTTATTCTCAGTCAAATTTGAAGATTTTTATCCTGGAGAGAACATTTCATATAAGAGATCATATTTTCTATCAGTATACTTAATAAACAGATGAAACAAAGAACTGTCTCATGTTAAAATCATAATATACAGGGTGTTTCAACATTGATGTATCAAGCTTCAGGAGCATATTTCTAGGGTAAAGTGAATTCTTTCCTTCCATGTACAGAAACCTAAAAATGCCCCCCCCCTCCCCCTTTCACCCCATAAACCTCGACGTTTAGAAAAGTTTAGGGTTTTTTTTGGAACAGTGCCCACAATATTTTAGGAACTGACTATCATGAAAATTTTTCTCTCGGGCCATGACACAAAACTATCAACTATATGAAAAAGACTCGTAAAGATTATGGGTATACAGGGTGTATAACAAGAAAGGATCAGGGGCGAATATTTCGGAAACGGCTTCGATTTTCGAAAAACGCTCAAACACGTAATTGCTTATATGAAGGGGGACATCTTTTTGGGGGGCCCCACCCCCCTAAATTGCATATTTCAAATGGGGACCCCACATTTTTATTACAGATTCGGAAAGAATACAAGATTCTAAGACTTTCAGCGCAAACCGCATGTCAATATTGATTTTTGGCTTCGATATATGGAACCTCAAAGTTCAATATCGACCAATTTTCAAAAAATCAAAACTTCTCCGGAAAAGGTCGGATTTTAAAATTAAGCGCCTATAGTACTCTCCAGAACAAGTACTTTTCAAATAAAAATACAACTTTTACATAAAATTTACACAGTTGCCATTTTGGGGCCCCTAAATATTTTTCAAAATTATCGAACATTTTTATTTCGCTTTTTTCTTGAAAAACGATCCAAGTTCACAATGTTGGCTCCGAAATTGTCCGATGAGGGTTAATGTGTGCTGAAATACACTCAAAAGCTCTTAAAAGTCTCGCATCATTAATTAGAACGACAAATTTTTGGCACAATTTCAGAATTTGATCACATCATTTTTTTAGGCTTTTTTGAGACTTTTGACAATTTAATAGTGTATTTTAGCACACATTAACCCTCATCGGACAATTTCGGAGCCAATATTGTGAATTTGGATCATTTTCAAGAAAATTTTGTTGAAAAATATGATGTCCCCCTTCAAATAAGCGTGCACGTGTTTGAGCGTTTTTCAAAAATCGAAGCTGTTTCCGAAATATTCGCCCCTGATCCTTTTTTGTTACACACCCTGTATAGCATTTATTTGATACAATACATTTTAAGCTACATAGTCGCTATGCAAGGTGGGAAAGTCAGCTTGTTTGCCTATGGCAGGCATAATCATGAGTGAGGCTCAGTAAGCCACCCCGCCACCCGCCACCCCCCACCCCCCCCCCCCCCCCCACCCCAAGAAGGTCTACCGCCCTAGCTGCTGCGTTAGCTCTTTCATCTTTCTGATTGATAAAATTACTAATAAATTTTGTGTCCCTAACGTAAAACTGTTTCCGTCAAAGGTACAAGATTACCAATGTTTAGTACACCAGTTTTTAAACACTTTATGGATTGGATTGGACATGTTAAGAAAGGAGAAACAAACCTCGAGCATAACAACGCAGATATGATAAATGCATTGAGTAATAGCTTCTCCTGTTCCTGTCACTGTGACAGCTCGTTCTGTAGAATTGGGCAACATATCAGAGGCCACTTGGATTGATGCTCGGCACTCTTCTCGGATTTCTTTGATTTTGCAACCGCCTCTGCCGATCAACGATCCGCATTGCGATGCAGGTACAATAAGACGTAGAGTTATCGGTGGTCTTGAGCCGCCACTTCCATTTTCCACAAACTGATAACAATACTAAAAAAGTAAAAAGTTTCTGAATTGGAATAAAAAAACAAAAATCCAACTTAAAATATTCGTGACTTGGGAAGCTAATCAGAAGCTGCTTGTGCAATCTGGCAACTGTGTTTTGTGCTGTTAAAACCTACAGAGAGAATTGATTCTTTGTGAGGCTCATTGCTTCACCAAGGATCAATTATTGAACATAGATTTTAACGGAGAACCCTCATTGTTGTTAAGTTTCAAGAGCTGCCACTGGAGCCAATCAACCCAAAAGGTAAAATAAAATGCAAAGAAGTGGAGAAAACGCAACTTCACTTTTTCTTGACATTATATACAAGACATTAGATAAAAGGGTTAAACAAGCAGATTCATTCTGAACACACTCAAAGTTTGTTTTTCTGAATACGTGGCACAAATGCTGATTGGCAATAACCATTTTTTAAAAAGAAAAAACCATTATGCTAACCTCTTTCATTTCAAAAGTAGACCGATTTGCTAAGAAAATCGGTAACAAAAGGGATATTTGAATTCACGAAGAGGAGCTAGCTGTGCTTTTTTATTGAGAAGAAACACATTTTTAATTTAAAGTATTTTGATAATCAGCATCTACTTTTCAATCCAAAATCAATTATCCGATGAGGGGCTCATTGATCACCCTCACAAAACAATCCATTCAGAGACTCCTAAAGCCAATCTTTTCAAATCTTGAGTCAAGGATCCAGGGGAAAAACAAACAAAAAATTCTGTAATTGTATTCATAATTCAACTTAAGCTGTAAACCAATGATATAACTTTACTTCCGAACAAGATTTTCTCACTACCAATTTTTGGCTTGTACTCCTAATTTCCAGAGACAGCCTTCATTATATTTTAACCTGAGAGCATTCAACACTATAATCTCAGACTAACGGTGAGAGAATTATGTAGTCTCTTTTAATAAAAGAACCTTCAAATGTCACTAATAAAAGTACAAATCATGTCAACGAGAGCCAATGTTTGAATGCATTTGAGGGCTGCAATTAAAACTTCTTCAGTTTCAACTACACCTTAAAACATTCTATTAATTCACATTCACACCAAGGAAAGTTTGACAGATCGCCAACAGAAAAAATCTGTAACAAAACTAAGCACTAAGAAAATAACCATCTCTCTCTTTTGCAGCTTAATACATACGTAACTTGTACATTCAAAGTTAAAATGAGAAAAATTAGAGATTTCTAGGCACAAACTTTGTTACAGTCGGGGACAAAAAGGATGTCAGACAACTCCTGGAGGTGGGCTATCCGCAGTACTTATCACTAAATTGAAGCATTTCAGGTCGCCTGTCCTAGCCAAAATCCAAGGAGCCATCTGACATTATTTTTGTATCTAACCGTACAAGACTTAAATTGACATTTTTGAGTTGAAAATAGCGAGTGAGGCATGGACTTCTAGAATAGAAGCAACTGAAACAATCCGACAGATTTTCAAAACTTCAGTCAAATTTACTTGGGCAGTTCTGTTATTACAAAAAAGTTCAAGTGCTCTGCTTTAATGCTTTAAATCACTGAGCAAATTGTTCGATTCAAAGCCATCAGTTTTCAAATTGGCTCTTTCATCAACGAGAAGAGCAACTGGACTTTTGGAAACTGTCTTCTTATGTTTTTTGCAAAAACGAACAAAGCAACAAAAGAATTTCAAAACCAAAAAATAAGAGTGGAGGGAAAAAGAGGAGGAAAACATGGAAACTTACATCTTCAAATTTTTTGCAAATGAGAAGGAATGCTTTATAGATTGCTGAGGTGGTGCCAGTTACAGTAACAATACGCTCAGAGCAAGAACCATCAGATATGTTTATTTTGGCTCCAGACTGAAATAAAAGAAACAAATGACAGAGGATTAGATCATTTCAAACTGTGAAAAAGAGAACAAGCTTGTAGAATTTGTCTAACCGTGCTTTAGAGAAAAAAACGTAGCGCCAGTCTGATTCATTAAAATATTTACTGATTCGTCAATCATTTTTATTTTTCTCACCACTATAGTGTTGATAATGGATTTTTTTTACTCTTTTTTTATTCATTTTACTATTACATCAGATTGAAAAAAACAACTTACTTATCAAGAACAAACAAGAGCGACGGGAACGTACACATTTTTTTTTTTTTTTTTTATAAATGAATATAAAAAAAAGAGAAGAAACCCCTACTGATTCGTTGCGTTCGTTGGTTATGACAGTTTCTTTGAGTGACTCCACAGCAAACTCCTGCATATTTTAATCCGCTAGATAACGTCACTTGGTAGTTTAATGAGAAATTCTCTAACTCTCCATTTTCTCCATTGAAACACAAATGTTAGACAAGGATAGACAAAGGGGTAAAACTCCTTTTTAAAACTCCTTTCCTTATCTTATAAAAAGGAGTTTTACCCCTTTGTCTATCCTTGTCTAAAAGAGAGATGGAAGAGATCCTAGTTGCGCTGCAGGCTACTGTGTCACAAGCCATTTCTTTTGAAACTCATGGTTCTTGAGTTTTACGAGGAAAATGATGACCGACACACAATGAATCATAATTCAATACATCAGACCAGTGGGACTTCTGCAGGGGTTTTAATGAGTTTTTTGTTTTTTTGGCTATCCACCATCAAAATTGGTTCTCAGCTAATTATGATGGTTGATGACTTGAGAATTAATAAAGACAAATGGAAGTCCTAATGATCTAAAACTCATATCCTTGTGCAAACACATATTTGCTTTGGCAAAAACCTTGACAGACTTTGAGAAGCTCTGTCTACACGCTGGAAACTTTTGAAAGTATCCTGCAATCATGTTAAAAAAGGATGAAAAGAACTAACCTCTTCACGGAATCTTTTTACTATTTCTCCGCCTTTTCCAATTATGCTTCCAACCTCCTGAAACACATAAGGTAAACAATTTTTTTTTTAGCGAAAGCAAGAGAGAGAGAGGATATGGAAATGACATAATCAAAATTATATAGATAGAAAGATAAGTATATACAGGGTGGCCGAAAAGTAACTTTAAAATGGTCATAACTATTCAGCAAATGAGATTTTTGAGATCGTTTTGCGCCATTTTTCATAATTTAAAGAGGGGGCTAATTGATGAGGGCAGTTTCCAGTATGGGGGGGCCGGGGGGAACTCAAAATATTCAAAAAGCAATCCCTGTCTTGTGACATCGTTTGAAAGGGCATAAAATTCTATGATTTTTGGCGCAAACCGCAGCTCGATGTCGATTTTCGTTTTCGATAAATCAAAAGTCAAAGTTCAAATTGGACCCATTTTCAAAATATCATTACTTCTCTTTGAAAAGTCGGCATTTTAAGAACTAGAGTCTAAAATACTCTAAGAAACAAGTAATTTTCAGAAAAAAATGCGGTTTTAGCAAAAATATGGGAAAAATTATTGTTTTATAGCCCCCAAACAATTTTTATGTTTTTGCCCCACAGGGGAGCCATAGGAAAAATTCCGAGGAGCGACCCCTATCTAGTGATACATCGATCGAAAGGGGAGAACAAACTGAGCATTTCAGCGAAACCGGGAAGCCGATACCTCGAATACGAAAAAAGATATCGACTTCCGGTTTTCGCTAAAATGCGCAGATCTTTCCTGAGACACCCTGTACAGACCAGTACAGAAATGCTACCACCTCCAATCCATACAATCTTGATCTCTGGGCGCAATCTAGAGAAGGTTATTGAAGTAAAGTCCTCCATTCTGGGCGCATCAGTTTGATGAACATTCACTTCGAAACCTTTAATAATCAACGAATTCCACACGAGGCGTCCGTCGATAGACTCAGTAATTTGTCCTCTCTTTTTGGTTTTTTGAACAAAAACGCTAGAGAGGGATAAAGGAAAAAACCATCACGTGACCTTAGCCTCGCTCACTATATTTTCTTAACACATGCGTCCAAAAGGCCATAGAGAGAGTTCGTGTTTCTCTGAATTATTCTTGAATCTTCCTTTGACGCTTGGAAACATTTTCAAAACCGCAAAATTGTTCTGGGTGATCGAGACATCAAGACCCCAAACTAGATTTTCTTTACTTTGAAAAAAATATTGGCAGGGCGCGGTATTCAGCGTGTCGACTCCTTTCCGTTTTTTCGAAAGCAATTCTTTTGACAACTTTCTGATAAAATCTTGTCGAGTGTTATCACGCGGCTGAGCCAGAAGAATGCAATACCACGTACTTATGCAGTAAATCACTGTTACGCTCCTTGCGACGAAACAAAGTGAATATTTTCCGGAGATAAGAAAGGGGTGGGGTACGGGGCGGTTAAATTCCAGAAGTGACTTTTTGGCGCGCTAACAAATTAAATACGTAAATAGGCAGACAGAGCGATAGGCGGATGAGAGGGGGGTGGGGGTGGGGTGGGTTGCGAAAAGACAAAAGAGTGTCGAGTGAAGGGAGGAGGGGGGAGGGGGGGGGGGAAGAAGGACGAGCGTTTGGTGTTGAGCTTGAGGATATCGGATTTGATAAATTGCCTCCGTTAGAGATTAGTCAAAGAGTGCATAATGTTTGCCAGAACAGGGAGGGGGCAGGGGGCCTTAAAAAGCGGTTCATCGTGTCTGTATGTAGAGATCATACACAAATACATGAGCGATGAAGCGAACAACTTTGTATCGTTGATACTATGTAACAACTGAAACAATCCTTTCCCCCAGTTTCTGGAACGATTGACATTTTTGCTTAAAATATACGGCAATCATAAATGAAGAGTCCAGGGGAAGGACGACAAAATGTCTCAAAACCCCTTTTTTGTTTTTAAGCTGAAGAAAATGGGGAAATGACGATTGAAGTTTTCTCTTTCTGCTTTCTCATAAGAATAAATGTATTTCCATCCACCAAAATTGATTTTCCTGAGCTTCTACAGATCTCTACACTCTTCTCTCCTCAATGTGTACTTCTGTATCCCGTTAAGTGACCATGAAAACTTCATTTTTGATTTTTGCGACAAGAATTACCGTTTTTCCCATGAGCTCTTCAAAAGTTTGAGGCAGGAAACTAAGAGAAAATACTAAAAAGTTAATTAGTATTTCAGATATTCTTACGTCCAATTTTGTATCGTCCATTTCATGGTTCATGAATTTCTCGTCAAAGCCTTTTGGTCCTATTTCAATCATACAATTAGACCTAATGATAAGAATAGGTACTACGTCCAATACTAAGAAAAGCCCAATCTCAATGTTCCAAACGTAGTTGATGATTTTGCAAGGTCTGTGTGTTCAATTGAAAGCTCAATCGTTGCAATAATACTCTAGTTTGAAGCGAATTTTTGTTTGAATACCTTCAACTTTATAAACTTTCGGTCGGATGATTTGAAAAACTTTTGGGCAAAATATTTAAATGGACACAAGTGAAAGGTCTATCAAATTTCGGACATTTCAAGTTTGGATCAAAAAAATTGGACAAACTATCCTGAAACCCACACTTTTTGTTAGAACAAACTGCTGAGTGTTCACTTAAAAAAAGCAACTTCGGCCAAAACAAAGCGACTGGACTGAGACTTCGAACAAGAAGGAGGGGCAAAAAAGGAGGGGAGTAGGGCAGGCCCCAAAGAGCAGACCCCAGTTTTTCACGATAAGTAACTTCTGTGAATAATTTATGCTGTGCTCGTGAATGCGGCCACAGGATTCAGTCAGCGTTACCAGATTTGAGCGAAGAATTCGTACGCACGCTTTCCATCGATTCAAATGAACTTTTCAACAAGGAAGTAAGAACTTACGAGTCAAAGCTGGCAACGATGGATTCTCTTCGAAGCCATTTTTCACTCCGGTCAAGAATCCGTTCTCAAGTCACGTCTGCTACGGTCGTCGTGTGGAAAAGAAAACAATTTCAACGCGGGAAATCCGAACGGGCCCAAAACTCGGACGACGGGAGTTCCGACCCGCGTTTCGGGGAAAGAGCTGAGATACGACGCGACGCCAGACTGGAAAGAGGAGGAGTAGTCCACTCCCCAGAAGATCGTATTTGTCCCCTATCGAAATTTTAAAGGGGCGAGGGAAAACTGTCAGTGCTTTAAAACATAGTATAGGAAACATGCAAATCTCATTGGCGCCTTGTGCACGTTCGGGTAAACTAGAGCAGCTGCTGTGTACACATTCAACGGCATTCTTGAACTCACCGATGATTCCTACCAGGTTGAACGAAAGAACACCCAACCCCACTTCAGGGTATGAATCTGCAAAGCACTAAAAATAATCGCAACTGCAATCTTTTCTCAATCGATGGAATCACCATTGAATTATCGAAATATCCAAACATTTTTTCAAAGTCATGCAGTGACGGGGGCTCCTGCACTGGCTGAGAAAAGATTATACAGACCAGAGTATCTTCGTGCATTACAGTAAGGTATATACGCTGAACTGACGTGTGTATAAGCTCAATGGTGAATGGAGCTGTTGCAAACTTATGCTACAGGCTTATTAATAGTTGATTATGGGGTAATACCCTGTAAAAATAACGATTAGCGCACTGAAAAATCACGAAATCCACTCCTAAACACACAAAATGCTTTTAAACGCAAGACCGTAATGGCGGCCGGGGCCGCGGTTTGCATTGGGTTTCCCTATCTTCAATCAGCGCCATCTACAGGAGGTAGTCTCGCAACACCACACAAGAAGAAGAAGCACACAATTGCCATAAGAAAACCGCGGCTTCGGCCGCCATTACGGTCTCGTGTTTAAAAGCATTTTGTGAGTTTAGGAGTGGATTTCGTGATTTTTTAGTGCGCTAATCGTTATTTTTACAGGGTATTACCCCATTATCAACTATTAATAAGCCTGTAGCAAAAGTTTGCAACAGCTCCATTGGAAAAGCCCATTACATAAACACAAAACAGCAGCGCTGACTATTTTATCCTTTATAATGTCAACCCCATTTGATACCCGACTTTTCGACAGAATTCAGCCGTGGTCGGACATTGCAGCTTTTGCGCAAACCTCTGTGAATTTTAAGTATGCAAACTTGGAATTTGCGAAATTCAAGGGCCTTGCAAAAAAAAAATTCAACATTATATGACAGAAAAAACGGTTGAAAGGGTTTTTCGGCGAGCAAAGCGTCACCCTATAGCTATATATCTGCCAGAAATGCCGAAAATTATATGAATAAGGGACTGTTGACCTCGCCAACATCGACTTTACAGAAAGATCAGTGGCAGTTTGTGCAATTTGGCAACAGTGATTATCCTCCACTTGATTGCGGGTGAAATAATCGATTCGATAGTGAAACATGGCTTCGCTAACAATCGATTGTTGAAAACATAGCTTCTAATGGAGGCATAACATCGTTGCCAAATTGCACGAGCCACCACTGAGAATTAAAGATTAAGGTACAGCTTACTTCGAGACGCGAGTCGATTCGCCGACTCGTCTGCTTTCTCTGCATTTATAACCACCATTATTGATGCATCTATACCTGCATATTAAACTAGTTCGCGTCGTCACACCGAGTATTAGTAATCTCGGCAGAGTCAGATTAACAAAACCCTTACTGACGCCCTAAGATAAATGTTTAAACGCGCAGCTTATCCCTATGGGGCGGTCCGTGGCCGTGGGTTCATTGGGGGGGGGGGGGGAGGCTTCAAAAACGGCGATGAATTTTCTTTCTTTCTTTTAGGGGCTTCTCCTTTATTCTCCATGCGCCCGTGGGGAGGGGGGCTTAGGAGGAGTTACGGCTTTGTTGGTTCGCCTCAATAAAAACAGTATCTTAACCCTTTACTGCATGATTTTTTTTTTTCAATAAAATAATTTTTTTTTTCAGTACAATTTTGATCCTTGAGACAGGGAAAAATAGCGAAAAAATTCTTTCCATTATATTTCAATGGTAAAGAGCCTGAATATTAATTGTTCCAAATATGGCCTTACCCGCATTTAAGTATCCATGCAACTGATAATAAAGTTTTCAGGCTAAAAAAAAAAAAAAAATAAAGTAGTAAAAAATAAGTTAGTAAGTTTCAATAGTTGTTTTTTTTGTATATGGTACCCCTGCGTTACTCCCAAACATAACAATGAAAATCGGAAAATCTCTATCAGATTTTCAGTAAGCTATTTTCAACCACTCTGCACGTTCTCTATCCTGTGCTGCGCGCTCTAGGACAAAATCGACAGTTCTTACTCGTTTAGTATCTGTTCCACATGTGACCCACCATGCAGCGACAGTACAACTCAAGTCCCCTACTTTTAGATAAGGCTTCAAAGTAATTGTTCCAGATCTGGGCTCATCTGCAGTTAATGGTTAAAATTTTGCGCCCTAGACTAGCTAGAGTACACTTCAAACAACTGATCCCGCCTAAAATTCTACAGGCTGTTGCTTCAGCCTAGAGAGCAAAGCACTAAGCAGGTTCTCCTCTCCACAGACGCTTGGAAGAGAAGGGGGTTGAGCCTTGAAGGGGCTATACTTTGAGAGGCAATGCACGTGCCTCAATTGCCACATACACAACCTAAACGCGTGAGAACGGCCGACCATGGTTAAGCGAGCTCAATCACGCTGTTTCGACGCATCGCGCCCTCGCAACCAGCCCCCGAATTTTCCGCACCGCATCCGCATAATTCATCCTCGTAGCCCCCCTCCCCTCACAGCACCAACCCCCAACCCGCTTGACTCTATATTGATTCAATGGTCGTCGGAGGTCTCTTAATTAATCACTCGAATCTTTCCTTAAACAGAACTCGCGCGCTCCATAAACATTCCGGTTCAGTTTTTAAGTTTGGGCGGAGATCGGGGATAAAGCTCTCCGGCAGAATGCGGGGTTTATCTTAAAATTGAATCTTGAGTGCGAGTCTTATCCCTCCGCGATTTGAAATCACCATTAGATTCAAAACGTCACGTTCGGAGAGTAATGATTGCAGGTCAGGAGTTTGCGGAAGAGGGGGGGGGGAGGAGGAGAGCTGAGTGCTTCAGACGCTACTCTTTTGAGCGTTCAGTTACATAAAGTGATCGATTCGTTTCTTGCCCGAGTGTAATAAAACTATCGTTAACATTAGCGACAGTGTACACTGTACATGTTGTAATCTTCAACTTTTTTTTTTGAACCACCACCCCTGGTTGATTTTTGGCAACTTTGTTAAACGTATTAACGCATTTGCTACTGTAACAATAAAGCGATGAGTGTTGATAAAGTTTAATTGCTTGGACAAAGGTAGACTTTTCTAGCAGGATTAAAGCATATGGAGTGCCAGATGGGGGAAAGTACGGTAAAATTATCGCTGGCAGGATTCATTATGATTCTCGTGTTCAGCAACTTTGACCGCGTTTTGCAGTAATATTATCCGTGTATTATCGTTAGATGAGCATCAGTGCTCCCCCCCCCCCCCCCCCCCCCCCCGTGAGCATGGTTATGCGAAAACTCAACGATAGTGTTGTAGGTGTGCTAAAAGTTCACAAACCGTGCAATTTTTGCATACAAAACTTTGAATTTTCGTTTTTATTAGAAATAGTCATACAGTTTCTTGTCACTCTTGCGTCACACAACACGGAAAGACCGCTTAAAGTTTACCTACACTTCAACAAGTGTTTTATACCGATATCTACAAACTGGTTAAGAATTTACCGAACATTACATGAACTTTAAATTTACAAAAAAAAAAAAAAAAACACGCTTATTTGGTAATTTGGAAAATCGTTTAGAATTTTTAGAGCAACCCTAAAGATATGAATGGGGGTAACCCCCCCCCCCCCCCCAAACTTTCTAAGCCCACAGCGATGTCGATATCGCGATGAATTCCCACCAAGTCGGGGGGTGGACCCTAGATTAGTATAGTCGTATTTTCATTCGATATAGACAATGTATCACTTCCTGATTCACGGTCCAAAAGTGGAAAGAGAAGAGCAAGATTATAAACTTCAAAAGTTCATCACTATATACGAAAAAGCGAAGTTTAAACGGAGCCCTCAAACTTTCTCAAATCATTACGTATAGTTCGTGAGCAGGAGGAGGAAGCGCACACCGGTGGTTTCGGGCGCGACGATTAAAGAGTGTACAAAGTAATCACCCTTGAATTTTTAGTGTTTCCGCAAAATATCAGAGAACGTATATAAAAACGGGGGATGTAACAGCGAGGATGACACAACAATAAGAACATTAACGAGGATACAGATGCCGGGGAGTACAAAACGAGGGAATTGGGAATTTAACAGGATGCTACGGTAACAAGGGCGCAATGGGGAAGAAAAAAAAAAAAAAAAAAAAACCACCACCCCACGACGCGACGCATTCTCATCTCATGAACACTTAGGAGAAACATCTCGTCGTAAAACACAGTTCATTATGTTCTTAAAATTCATGGGGAGCTGCTACTGGAAGTGCTTGGTTGGTCGCCGGAGCTGCAATAACACGATGGAAGGGCAAACATGCTTTCATAGCGCGCGCGGTGGTGAATGGGCATGGCGAGGGTGGTGGGGGATGAGGGTGGAGAAGAGGAGGAGGAGGAGGAGGAGGAGGAGGGGAGGAGGAGGAGGAGGAGGAGGAGGAGGAGGAGGAGGAGGAGGAGGAGGAGGAGGAGGTAGAGCACAGGGGAGACCTCCGAACAACAATTTACCTTCCTTTCAAAGGCAACGAGAGACGCAGACGCTTTAATAATTTAGTAATTAAATTGCCGACTTGCGGCGGGCGATGTGATGCGATACGCGATACGATGCAAGTGCAGCGGAGCACGCACTGAGCTGTGCGCTCCCGCTCAAGCTCGCGAGCGAGCGAGCGCGAGCTGACACAAAGAGAAAAGGTTTGCCGTTACGGGCGCCTTCAATTTGCTCGGACGCAAACAGCTTATACGCTACGCTGGATAAGTTGCTTGCGTTTGCCTCCTCCGCCGCGCCGCACCGTGGATAATAGTCCAGTCAATCTAGCTCAAAAACGGCCCTAACCTAGAATAAAATCGGAAGCAAATTCTAATGATTGGGCGTTAATCTACTACCCATGGTGTACAAATCCTCAAAAGTCCCCATGAATCCGAGTGTCGGAAAGTCCCGGAAAATCGGGAAAACCCCGGGAAATCTGTCTTTCTTTGATAGTTCGTATCTCAGTTATTTATTGTCGTAGAGATGTGTTCTTTTTTTAAAGTTGTAGATAAATGCGCCTTTTTGTAAAAAGTACTCTACTATTTTTTCCGTCAGAGCAAAATTTTCCCAGAAAATTTAGAAAAACTGAAAATTTGAAAATTTTCCAAATTTCGGAGTAAAATATTTAGGTTTTACAGTCGGAAAAGTAGAAAATTTTTCCAATGAAAGTTTTAGATAATTTAATCAGCTTTAAAATGAGGCCTCAACGAAGTTTGTGCTGTACTTCGTTACCGAGATACGCACAAAAGTGTTTGAAAAACCCTCGAGTTTCAAGCGCCGGAGGCGCCTCCACTGCGGCACTTTGCCATGCCATGCCATATGCCGCCGAGCCATCGCCATGCCCACGGCCTAATAAGTCTCTTGCGTTTGCCTGCTGATCAGAATGCCTCGTTTATAAAAAAAAAACAAAAAAACAAAACCAAAAAAAAAAAACAAAAAGCAAAAGAAAAAAAATTGTCCGTTGCGGGAGCTTTCAATTTTCTTGGACTCATACAGCTTACGCGGTATGCTGGATAAGTTTCTTGCGCTTGCCTGCTGCGCCACGCCAAACTGTAGTCAGGTAAGAACACAGAATAAAAATTACTTCATAATAGAAGCGTCACTGCCATAAAGCTCTGTAAACCACATTCGTTGACCTCTCTCAAATAAGCCTGCCACCGCGAAATTCAAAATAAGCAGATCTCAGCAGGGAATCAGCGGTATCCGGGCCTTTGGCCGTGCCAGCGTACCTGCCATGTGCAACATTATGGACTACAGACTGCGGAGCATAGAATAAAGAATATTTCATAAAAAATCGTCACTACCACAAGATTCGGTATAAAAACTCCTTCCGGAGGACCTTGCTCAAATAAGCCAGCCATAGTCAGTCAACCCACGAAGATTCAAAAAAAGCCAGCCACATACCACAGAGCAGCCCGGTGGACGGTGGTCCATGATGATGATGTTGTTGTTGTAAATGAAAAAGATTACCTACCTATACAGAACTCGAGACCTCGTTCTTAGCATGATATTTTCTAGATTGTTCAAGGTAAACGATGGCCGACAAAAATCTCGGCGAATGTGCCGCTTCTACTATACGGAGTAATCTTTAATCTATGGGTCAGAATAACATGGAAGAGAAAAGTTTCCCAATGCAGACACCTTCCATTTGCTGGGACGCAAACAGCTTACACGCTGCGCTGGACGAGTCTCTTGCGCTTACAAGCTGCACACCGCGCCAAATTGCGGTCCGAATGCCACGATAAAGTAAAGATTTTCTGTTGCGGGCGCCTTCCATTTGCTCGCGGACGCAAGCAGCTTATACACTAGGTCTAGAAGCATCGATCATCAAAAGTGGGACCAAACTAATTTAAATTTAACAACAGACAATGTTCACTTTGAGTGACACTACGATAGACATTTTGAAAAGTGAGACATATTATTGCGCAAATTGAAAGGTCATGACTGTTTAAGTGAGAATTTAATTTGAGGTGATCACAGTGGTGTAGCCAGGAATATTTCGTGGAAGGGGGTGTCTGGGTTCCGAAAATTGAAAAGGGAGGAGGGGGGGGAAAAAAAACAATTTGGTCAAATTTCTCTGAAAAAGCAAAAAGTGACATTTTCTAAGGGCAAATTTAGATGTCAAGGGAAGGGGGGGGGGTGCCCAGACACCCCTCCCCTCGGTCTACGCCACATGGTTACCAGGAGATGGAGTGTCGCCGGAGACGGAATTTGCGGGTTAAAGGAGACGAGGATTTGTATGTAATGCTCCTAATACAGTGCATTGAAAATTTGTTTCACCGTGCCGAGAGTGATTTCCGATTAATATTGAAGTAATCTCAAAATGTCACTCATGCGACAGCTTTCGGTAAAAAATTACAAAATACAAGTCGGCAAAGTTTGAGATTTTTTGCATTTTAGTTCAAACTTCGGCCTGAAGGGTTCCAAGGGACACGCGTTCCTCTCCACTGCGCACTGGATCGTAGAAAGCTTCATCAAACTAAGAAGTTATTGGTTAATATTAAAGCAATTTTACTCAAGTAGCCACTTTCGGTCAAAAGTTACAAATTAATATTGCCTAATTGGGACTTTTTGACTCGAGTGCGCCGCTCGCTATGCACGCGAGGAGCCGAATCAGCATCCTATCGTCATTCATGAGCGCCTTCAATTCGAGCCAGGCTGCAACCTTGCACAGCAGGATTTATACAGGGAACAGTCACTTATATCACGATCACGTTGCCAAACCTAAAAACGCCCGAGTTTTGCAGTCAAGCGTGCGAGAGAAAATTTATCCAACAAAGGGGTTTGTCCAACAAACATAATTAAAACCTTGTGATGCTGGTCTATAAAACTTTGAGCTTTCGGCTTGAAGCTTGTTCAGCGCTAACCGTTTCGATTTAAACGTAGGATATTGGAGCCGACGAATAGTCAAAGAGAGATTCTTCGAGCGCAATCTCTTTGAGCACGATTCCTTTAAGTTCATCTAATTGGACGGCACTCTGCCAGAAGAGAACTAACTTTTCTCTGTCAGTAGGAGAAAACCAACTGCATAAGAAACACAAAGCAGTTGGTGGGTTCTCCCTGCAGAAAACCGTCCAATTATATTATTCGTGTGAACGTAGAGCTGAGATCAGTGTTTTAATTTAACACGATTTTGAAGCATCATTTTGATTGGGGCCTCGATTTTTAAGAGGCCCATTTAAATTAGTCTCTGTAGATCCGAGCTATAATCTGTACTATTTATCGTCGTATTCTGATTTTTTTTTCCTTTCTTAACTTTGATAGAGCTCAAGTATATATTTTGAGTACATCGGGTTCTGAAGAGTAGCGATGCCTCCTTCCAAAACACATCAAAATACATCAAAACACATCGGTGAGCGGCTGGTTGGCGCTGAGTTTCCTCTCGTTGCTAACCAACCGCTCACAGATGCGTTTCGGAAGCAGGCCCAGGCACCACTACTTGTCAGAACTTGATACTCTAAACACGAGAGCATTAGCTGATATAATCTTTTTAGGCGAGTGACGAAGTAGCAAGTTTTAAAATAAATAAACACTTAGCGAGTATAACGCCAAATAAGGTACAGCAACATACAAGAAAACGGGGGGGGGGGGGGAATTAGTATAAAATTTCCAGTAGTCCATTGTATGTATGAGCAAAGGCCGATATACAATGGGAGCAATCTGCGAATCTCGCAAAAGATAGCACTAGCTACTTTCAATATTGAGTTATAAAATCTTCAAATTATTTCTCAGTAGACGCCAACTTTTTCACATCTTTCAAATCGTCGGACCAATTTTCTCGGCTCATTTTATCGTTTCTCTATACTTCCCATCAATTATTAATATTAATAATTGTAATAATAGAAAAAAATCTACTCACAGACAATAATTAATTTTTATTGAGAGTACACCTGTCGTCTTATTCTACAGGGTGTTCCTGGATTAACACGCATAAATGATGGAGGTGATTTTTCAAGGAAAACTAAGACTTTTTTTTCCTATAAACATAGGCCATAAAATGCTTTCCCTCTGAGCTATGATTTTTCAAAGTTGGAAAAAAATTTTGGTTTTTTTAACACAACGGCCAATGTTATGGATGAAATTGAATGAAAATTAGTTTCGAAGGGTATTTTTTGGTGTAAAATTCAATTTTTGGGTCGAATAAACGTTTCAAGGAGTTTAAATGGGAGTTTCAGAGGGGTGTTGATCTTAAAATTGAAAAATTTTTGGTAGCCGGTCAATTTTTTGAAAATTGAGGTGCATATTCGGATTTTATGAGCAAAAACAAAGGTTTTTGATCCCTTTCATTTTTGTCCTCTGCCGCGTTTTTAATGGCGAAAAATGGATTAGAAATTTTGTCCGTTTTTGGGTATACCCTGCTAATTGAAGGCGCAACTTCCGATGTCACCGTCCCCGAGCACGTAAACTCTCCGCGCCAGCGCGAAGCTATGCGTTTGGTGGTGTCCCCCCTCCCATCATCTTGGAAAGCAAGAGTAAATTCGCAAGTTCAAGTTTTAGAGGTTGCCTAATGGGTCATTTAAATAAAATAAACCATGGACTTTATGTTATGATAATCATAATAATTTATCGATGTAATAATAATTTAATAATAATGATAACCTAAATTATCATTCATATCTGTTATGATTATTAAAAAACAATTACAATTATTAAAACTGTAACAACAAGACAATCAACAATAATTGTTATGGAACAATCGAACTTAGTTTTTTTTTTTTTTTTCTTTTTTCTTTTCTTTTATAAAACTTGGATCAAACGAAGCTAAGAAGGCACTCATATGCCTTAAAAATATTTAAAATTTTACAACAAATGTTCAAAATGAAAACCACCTTGCTTGACGCAAGAGGTGCACCTCTTTATTACTGACGTCACGGCTGATCTGCATTGCGTTCGAGTTAAATCGGCACACACCTCGACAATGCGATGCTGCAATGTTTCAACAACAGGAACGGGCATAGCATACACTTTTTGTTTGATGGCTTTGACGGTTTGATTGTTTAATGTGTGTAACTGTTTTTGACAATAATCATAACAGATAATAATGATAGTTATGGTTTATTTTATTTAAATGCCCCATTAGGCAACCTCTAAAACTTGATGAACTTGCGAATTTACTCTTGCTTTCCAAGATGATGGGAGGGGGGACACCACCAAACGCATAGCTTCGCGCTGGCGCGGAGAGTTTACGTGCTCAGGGACGGTGACATCAGAAGTTGCGCCTTCAATTAGCAGGGTATACCCAAAAACGGACAAAATTTCAAATCCATTTTTCGCCATTAAAAACGCGGCAGAGGACAAAAATGAAAGGGATCAAAAACCTTTGTTTTTGCTCATAAAATCCGAATATGCACCTCAATTTTCAAAAAATTGACCGGCTACCAAAAATTTTTCAATTTTAAGATCAACACCCCTCTGAAACTCCCATTTAAACTCCTTGAAACGTTTATTCGACCCAAAAATTGAATTTTACACCAAAAAATACCCTTCGAAACTAATTTTCATTCAATTTCATCCATAACATTGGCCGCTGTGTTAAAAAAACCAAAATTTTTTTCCAACTTTGAAAAATCATAGCTCAGAGGGAAAGCATTTTATGGCCTATGTTTATAGGAAAAAAAAGTCTTAGTTTTCCTTGAAAAATCACCTCCATCATTTATGCGTGTTAATCCAGGAACACCCTGTATAGTTGAGTAAAAAAAGTTTGCAATTTTTCTGAAAAATCTCGAAAAAGGTTGTTCCACAGAAACTTCCAGAAGTAAAAAATTCCTTGCATTTTTGGGTCTACATGTAACTGGCAAGCACGCACGCATAGCCTCCCTCGACAAGCACCGTTTCCCCGGAAGCGCGCGAGGAGCGACACTACGTTTTGAAAGCATGAATTGCTGGATCTGTCTCAGTTCCTTGATGTAATTTTATTGACTGAACACAAGCCTTTTGAGTTAGCTTTAATAATTTATCATTCACAACTGCGTATACTCTAATCTTTGCTTATTTACTCATTTTACGTCTTGCTGCATACATTTGCCCAATATGTCATCATTGAGAAAGTGCAACCATCCTTAGTTCTGCATTCATTAGGGTTTCCGCTTTTTCTCAATACTCGCAAACTTGATTTAGCTGGTGATCAAAGATTCTGATTAAATACTTGTTTTTCTAACAGAACTTGTTTGCCATCGCAATAGAACGTTTTAGGAAGTCATCGCGGAGAGGGGGAGACGTTTCAGAATTTATGATTGAGCCTCCTTAATTTGAAGAAAAGTTGAGGAACAAAAATTAATATACAGCAAACGGCCTTCAATTTCCTTTGGATTTCCTCACTTTCGTATCCAACGTAATCATTTCTCTTTTCTTTAGATGCACTGTATCGTATCATGGCGTAGAGCTTTGGTCGTTTACCACACTCGTCATTAATTTGCACGCGGCCTGCACAAATTGTGTCGCATCTAGACGACAACGCAACGGAGAGGAATCTTGGCCCGCTAACGTGTTTGAAGCACGGCGCTTTGAGTATGTAACTCTTTCGACACGGCGGAATGCGGGTTGCCGTCGCGGAATAATGAAGGCGAAACTAGCAGGTTGCGCGAAGTCGACGGTATTAGAAAGCCGAGTGCTCTCTTCGCGTTTGAGTGCGGTCGGACCGAGCTTACACAGTTACGACGCAAATGAATTTAAACGAGTTTCATCACAGTGCTTTGATATTCGTTAGACGGGTAGTACTAGCGCGTAGAACGTGCCAATACACTTGCGGAGAATAGGATCGACGTAAAAAAAAAAAGTGACAAGAAACAGTTCAAGTTTATATTTTCTCACGAAAAAGTCATTTCTCTTGTTATCGAAAGCATTTACAATCGTGGATTTGAAACTCCTGCGACGAAAAAAGCCCGATAGCTCTGGAAAAACCGCAAGTTCATTGTAAAAGGCTGAAAAAATCGACTAAATATTATACTCTGTTAGTGAAAGCAAATTATTCATAATACTTTATTTTGGGTAAGGGAGGGATAGAGGGTAATATACTTCTTACTAGCAATAAAAACCTAAATATGATTTCCTTTCCTTTTTCTCCTTTCTATTTTATAGAATAAACAATATCGCAAGTAAAATTTAAAAGTCACGTTAAAATTTAGCGTCTTTTAATCGAGATTCAGAACAAAGCTGAATGAAGGTAGATCTGAAAACAAAGGGGGATGAATGTGTTTAGGGTATTATCGGGCATAGCTATTTTTTTTCTTTTTTTATTTCTTTTTAGCGCAGTGAAGGGACCTGCCCGACATCGTTGAAAAAAAAGAGGTAGAAAGCGAAGGGAGAGTAGGGGAGGGAAGGGCGCGAACAGGGAAGGAGTTGGAGAAGGGGGGAGGGTTACGAACAAAGCCATATAAAAACAAGTTTAGCCTCTTCAGTACAGGCAAGGTAAGTTAATCCTGTGGCTCAGAGTGCATGGAAACTTTTTAGCCTGACGACTGAGCGGGGTATGGTGGGGTGTAGCGGGGAAGCTGTACAAGCTCTTTTGACAAAATATTATGTGCTCAAACTCGCCTGTTTTAAAAGCGAGCTATACTGACGGGTGACCAGAAAATACCAGGCCCGGAAACGCGATGTTGCCGATTTAGTTTGACAGTATGATATTGCTGATATAACCATAACAGGACAGAATATTTCTATCCTTAAAAAACTCCGTTTTAAATCAGGTCAAATTTTAGGTCGCATCTTTAACACCGGAGTAAGTGCGGAACTGCTGTTACATTCAGTGGCGAAGCTCGCACGTTGGCAACAGTGGTTTTACTCCTGTGGCGGCTCGTGCAATTTGGCAACAATGGATTCCCTCTATTTACACCTACATAAAAAACTCGATCTTCCAAAGATTCATCGAATCCCTGAGAGATCGACACTTTAGTGTAGGTTCGAATGGCGAAAAAAAAAAAAAACATGGTTGCTCAATTGTACGAGCCACCGCTGTGTTTACTCTATCTATACACCAGTGTAAAATAATCGATTTGTCTGCACTGAGAGAAATCACTTCTTTAAAAACACGGAAACACGTTTACTTGTGACAGTTTTTCTTGCGCCAAGTAAAGTTCTGTTGCATGAAGGAGAATCACTGTCATAACAAGGCATATTTTACTTGTAGCAGCAGACATTTTCCTTGGGTTAAAGGAATCTCCGCTTCGTCAATATTTCACTGTGCAGTTTCTGTAAAAAAAAGAATTCTCTCAGTGTGGAGGCAAAAACTTCCACAAATATCAATTACTTTTCATAACCTAAAAAGGAGGAAAATTATAGGTGCCAAATTACTCGCTTCTTCACAGGCCACTTTGCAAATCTGACGAAATTTTTTCTTTGGAATATCATCAGTTTTAGAGTTTCTCGCTCTAAATAAACATTCAGCGGTGGCACTTGTTCTGTTTGGCATTTGACAATTGATTCGAATGATTGGAGCCAACGTAAAAGTATCGATTCTTCAGAGATTCAGTGAATCCTCCAGAAATCGATTGTTTTAAGGAGGTTTAAATGGAGCAAATATGTTGTTGAAATATTGCAAGAGCCGCCACAGAAACATTATCAATTTTAGATTCCGTGAATGAATTATTGACGAGTCTCAACTCCACCGCATGAGCACAACGCAATAGAGCCACAGAATAATACAATCAGAACAGAAACTCTGTCGGATTTTGAAGCAAATTCATTTCGCGTCCGCCATGTTGGGATTCGCGCGCTAACAAAAAATATAGGACATGATTCGCGAAATTTTCATTCTGAAATGCCATGAGAATGAAAGTGAGGCCGGAAACTTAAGATTTCTTTCCAGAATTTACAGAAATAAATGAGTTTCAACACAAATCACACTCGTCCGCCATGTTGGGATATAGGACCACACGCGTTGCCTATTGGTGCCGTTAAATTCCAAACTTGCTTTCATTGGCTCTTATGGGAGTTTCCGTTCTGATTGTATTATTCTGTGATAGAGCGACACCTTTGAAAGCTAAATACTTTCATTGAGTTTGTGAGTTGACTACAAGACTCTCCGATGATATCCGTGCGATTTTATGCAATTTTTGAGCGATTTTACACAGAAATACCCTCCATAACGCCGTAGCTAAAGTTGGCAACAGACCTATTCTCGAAAATTTCGTTGCACTTTTTTCTACGCGCGGGTGGAGATGTTTGATATACTTTCGCAGCTATTTTGTTTCAGCATTGGTGGATCCAGCAATATGGCAACAGTGTGTTTTTCCCAATTGATTGCAAGAGAAAAAACCCGATTAGTCTTGGAGCTATAGCTCCTTCAAGAATCGATTGTTTACCATACATTCAAATAGGAAGAGTGCGCAGTTACCAAGCTAGATCCGCCCATGCGTTTCGAATCGGCGCACAGTGGGTCGAGTAAATGACAGGAGTCGGACATGGAACTTATGACTAAAAATGCAAATTTGAATGTTTTTACGGTCAAAAAACAAACAATAAAGGGTGATTCTTGTAAGGAATTGTATAATAAATCCAATGAAACATCTTTAAAACGTCTGCGTTCAGTATTAACAAAGATAAATACGCATTTAAAGTCGTCACGCCATGTCCAGCCTCTCCCGTTAACTCGTTCCACTGTGCGGCGTGCGGCGGGGTGAATCACACAAGGGCTTATTACGTCAATCAGGAAAATACACCCTAGTCTAGAGGACCTTGAGGTCTCGCCATATGAGAAAAGGTCTCGCGGTGTTTGCATTTTAAGAGCTAAATTGGCACTTCGCCGAGGATTTGCCTTCAAAAAGTCATTCTTTAAAGACCTCGCGCGGATAAAGACAAGAAGGGAGGTGAGGAATGGGTTCAGGAGTGAGGAGACACGATTAATTTCAAATTAAATGGACAGACGGAGAATGTAAGGGAAAGATGCAGGTGGACCAAAGCGGCCATGGTCCTGGTCAATCTTGCCTCTCCGAAAGTGGCCGCTCGCCCGGAAGCGACGAAAGGAGTGGACAACAAATTGAATTTGACCTCCACCAAGGAGTCGAGAGGATCCCTTAATTTAATTCAGGCGCCCTCTTCAATTCTCGCGACTATCCTCCGCAGTCCGCACCCTCACGACAGCGGTTAATGAATCTTAAATGTTATACAGTGTGTTTCAGGTTTTACGGTAGGAGGCTGATCATGAAAATCGAATCGAGTACGTTATAGGCGGTTATATACGCTTGTTTATATCGTCGGCCATCTGACGCATATAGGCGTAAGTCGAATCTAACGAGATGTAAGGATTTCTATCGTGATGACGCACGGAAAAAATGGTTAAACTGACCGAAACGCTTGCTCCATTTGATCCACGTCAATTCTTGTTGAACTAACCAGAAATTCTGGTTGAACTAACTGGAGCTCCGTTGAATTAACAAAACACTTGTTCGTTTAGGCAGAAACTTTGGTTAGTTTACAACAAAAATCAGCGTGGATCAAATGGATCACGCGTTTCAGTCAATTTAACTACATTTTTTTCTTCGTATGCAACTTGAAAGACCCCCCCTCCCCCAAGTTTCTTGGTGAGATAATCGAGATCGCAGGTGAACAAGTTAGCACCTCGACTATGGCGGGTGATGCACGTAAGATGCCTGTCGTTTGAGCAGCTTGCGCCTTCAATAAAGCAATTTTTGGTTTCTAGATGAGGGGCCCATGAAACATAGGATCTGCTGTCCAGTTTAAGTTTTAATGAAATCGCATGGATGGTGCTTTCGGAAAAGCACACCTGTCGTTTGATAGGCCCACCTTCTACAAAAACCACATTTTTGTACTTAAATAGTTCTTGAAACGGTGTCGTAACAGTTCCGTGTTTCAAACTACTGTGCGGAACTATAAATCGCGAGGAGAGGGGGGGGAGAGAGAGAGAGAGAGAGAGAGAGAGAGAGAGAGAGAGAGAGAGAGTGAGTGAGTGAGTGAGGAGAGAGAGAGTGAGGGAGTGAGTGAGTGAGTGAGTGAGTGACTGAGTGAGTGAGTGAGAGAGGGAGTGAGAGAGAGAGAGGGGGTGAGTGAGAGGGAGTGAGAGGTGGATGAGAGGTTGAGGGGGAGAGAGAGAGGGAGAGAAAAGCGGATGGAAGGAGAGCGCGAGAGGTTTTAACGGTAATTTCAGAACGCTTGAAGGACTGGAGGCTACTTGAGAGAAATTCTTCGCCAGACATTATTAAAGCTCTTTCTACACCAGAGTTGCAAAGTTATGGAGAGAAAAAAAACCACATTTACTTTTGTAAATTTCCACCAATTCCCCAAAATTATTGACGAATTTGGAAGAAAATATAACAAACTACACCTTCACCAAAAAAACAAAGACTACCGAATCGAACATCCGAAAGACACAGCGCTGACCGAATCATCCAATAATAATTCTCAAAAAGCAAAAAAAGCTGCTTTCAGATTGGCAACATCGCCCTATGCGCCCCTACGTCAGCGATACTTGATACTTACTTCGGGACAAGTTAAGGCATCAATCCCATTTCCCATCCTCCGACACGGGGTACTAGGGAGGGGGAGCGAAGGAGAGAGGGGATGCAGATTTTCATAACACGATGAAAGCATGGTACCTCAAAATTCAGTTTAAGCGTTAACCCTCGAGCACTTTCTTAAACGAGAGCAAGTACTTTTCAATGAGTAAGCGGTTTCCTACTTGCATACTTGCATTAGCAATGAAATAACCAAGACTAGATCTTTAATTGGATCCCGATAGGTCTGCCTATACATTTGCGGACGTTGTTGATTGCAGAGTGACGCGATTGCAGGAAGAAAGGACCATATAAAAAATGAGATACGTACGCGCGAATTTCGAGCTTTTTCATCTATTTTCTTTATTCGTTACACGGGGGGGGGGGGGGGGAGACTGGTAGAATTTACAATGAGCATAGCTGATTTTGGCGTCAGTCAGAAAGTACGGTACCAAATGATGGTAGCTAATTTTTACCACAAGTTACGTTGCATTTACCACACTATGATGAAATTATCCATACTTTCTGGCAGACACCAGAGTCAGCTATGCGTATAGTCAATTCTACCAGTCTTTTTTCCCCAGTGTTTAAAGTCATGAAACCCAGTCATCCTCCCTACACAGATGTGCGACAGCCATCGGTGGTAGTGGGATTGATCGGATGTTTCACCGGTTTAAACCTATCGAAAAGAATCGACTCTCAGGAGGAGTTCAATTGAACACCCAAGAAATCGATACTTATGCCTAAGTTTCAATGGGAGAAAAATGATAATTGAGATGGTTTAGGAGTCGTCATGGGCAAGCCTACGTAAAATTTGAAAATTGAAGCGATGCATTTGAGCTATGTACTGTAGAATAAAGGCAGCATTTGAGGTTTCTAAGGGAAGGGGGTAGTATACCCATGCCATGTGTCTCTAAAAATCGCCGTCTGTTATTCGGTAGTATACCCCTGCCATGTGTCTCTAAAAATCGCCGTCTGTTATTCGTAGCCCCAGTGGCGTCGCGTGCAAGTTGGCAACAATGTATTCTATCCATTTAATTTCATGTAAAATACCGAATTCAGGGGGTGCACAGTGCACAAGGAAAATTCGATACATTTAATGAGTTAAATTTAAAAGGAGCAGTTGAATTGTTGCCAGATGGCACGCGACACCACTGCATCGCCCTATTAAAATGACCAGTTGATGTCACTACGTCGCGTCAGCCAGATCTGAGTCTGATGTCAACTGGTGTTAGCTGATCATTTTTAGTATAGAATGCCTATTTAACGGGGCCTTCGCGAGAGTCTTTTTAGAGCTAATCAGAAACAGCGCATTTCTCATCGTGTACATATAGGGGCGCTACCTCAAGGAAATCATTTGAAAGGCGAAGGAGATCTTACCTTGGATTGCATGATGAGTCTGATGGTCAGCGTAACACCGGGATCGCTCTGAATTTTGTCCATATTGACTTTGATATCTAAACTGCTGTCTGAGGAATTCATCTTTTATGATTATGTTGTTGACCCGGTTGAGTGAAAGAATTGTCAAAGTGAAAGGGGGACTGAAGAGAGAACAAGGTGAAACGAGGATGAGGGTGAATGAACGAATTTATTCAAGAGGTGATCTGAAACAAACAAATAAACAAACAAAAAAAACATTACCAAAAGATAGAATTGAAGCACTGGTTACAAACACATTTTCATGAACATTAAATAAAAGAAACGAAGCACGTACTTCCAGATTTCATGGGGGGGGGGGGGGGTGTTAGGAAAATCTTTCAAGACGGCGCACAGTGGAACGAGTTAACGGGAGAGACCTTTTCTCATATGGCGAGACCTCAAGGTCCTCTAGACTAGGGTGTATTTTCCTGATTGACGTAATAAGCCCTTGTGTGATTCACCCCGCCGCACGCCGCACAGTGGAACGAGTTAACGGGAGAGGCCGGACATATGGCGTGGGGACTTTAAATGCGTATATCTTTGTTAATACTGAACGTAGACGTTTTAAAGATGTTTCATTGGTTTTATTTTACAATTCCTTACAAGAATCACTCTTTATAGTTTGTTTTTTGATCGTAAAAACATTCAAATTTGCATTTTTAGTCATAAGTTCCATGTCCGACTCCTGCCATTTACTCGACCCACTGTGCGGCGGCGGCGCGGCTCTATAAGGGTGAACATTTTTTCCATGAAAGTTACATTCGGACTCAGCTATACCCGAAAAATGCCAAGTGATCACGGGATAATGACTTGAGGAATTGATTTTTTCTAGAAGTTTCTTAAGGGGGGCCTACGTACCCAATAAATCGTAGTTGACTAAAGCACGGGAATCGAAAGAGGAAAGTGGGATATGAACGATTGTGAAAGCCGTTTCTCAAAATTCGACTCAGTTGAGAAACTACAGCCGCCGTAAGATCCGGCGCTGATGTCATCAGTTCCATTGCGCTTTCAGTATGGGAAACGTAGTGCCCGCGCCGGGCTGTTCCCCCTTACTCAGTGAGTAGGTTATCCGCGCTACCACGTAAAAATCGCAAAGAAACAAGATTGAAGAACAGAAAATCTCCTTTCCAACTGTTTCTTCATATTTTCTTTAAAATTATTTTAAGCTGAGATAAGATCGAAAATGGCAAAACTGCGGATTCCGTTCGAATTTCTGAATTTCCGCGTTCCCAAAGAACCGTCTTTCTTGCCACTCTGGATGGCGCGGTTGAAAGGGAGAATCAACCCTGCATACATGCGCCACGATCATCAAAAGATTGCCGACGACGACATTCGACAATGTATAGGTACTTGTCCGGCGTTTCCTTTTCTGATTTCCGGCAAATTGACAAATAAAGAGAAATTATTCACCACTGCACAGAAATCCCCCCCCCCCCCCCCCCAAAAAAAAACAAGAACGAAAAAGTAAGATTTTACGGAAAAAACACAGAATGACACAAAATGTACCACCATAAGGAAGTGAGACGTTTCTTTACATTCTACCCAACATCATAAATTGCCGTCCTCGGCCATATATTTTGGTGATCTTTGGTGAATGCATGCAGGGTTGATTCGCTCTTTCAATCGGCATCTTAGGCTTTCCTTAGAACGCCTTTTGTGGGTTTTAGAGTGGATTTTGAGACTATTTGATGCTTTCAATGAGTTTTCCACGCGATTTTACACCAGAATCAATCCACCATACTGATGTAGCAAAAGTATGCAACAGATCCATTAGTTGACAGATGGAATCGACAGATTAATTCAAATGAGGGTGAGACAATTCAATGGTGCGGTCAAGTGTTCTACGTTGTACGAACACGGCGTAACAGTGCGATCGGTGAGATGAAAAAATAAGGAGAAGATATGAGACAGGGGACTTCCATAGGCTGAGGTGCAGCGGAGGGGGGGGGGGGAGGATGATGAAGCAATAAATAATCATTTCTGCACCACAAAAGTATTGTTCTGCCGTTCCGCGCGGACACAGAAATATGCACCTTCTCACACAACAAGCAGTATGTGAAGATGCTTTCGTGCGAAGTCAGGCTAATCATGACTCCCAGTATATCTGAAATCCTCCTCTCAGATTCACCTGATACGTGGGAGTGAAAAGAGAACAACGGCAGGACCAGTAAGAAAAATTTGCAAAACAACAGAGGCCGACTTTCAAAATGCAAAGAGTTAAGAGGTCACGATCCCTAGGATAACCGATTCTTTCCGAGTAATCCAGGGATAAACCGGTCTGAGACTGGGATTGCCACAGTAAGTAAATACTGGGAGAGGCATTTTTACTGAGGGAGAACCGGTTGGAACCCTTCGACTTCAAAGATGCCCGAAATAACATTTTTGATACCGCATGACGGTATTGGAACTCATGTTACTGAAAGGTACACATTAAAGCATCTTTTCTAACCTTCAAAAAAATAACTTTCCGGAAGAGAAACGAACTGAAACTGTGAATTTTACAGCAGAAATCGCCAATTGATAGGGAAGCATCGGAAGCAAACTTAAAACAACTGACATCTGCAAGCATGCGCGTGATACTACACACGAGGGTATGAAAATGCTCAGAGCAATAACACAATTGAATAAATTATAAATTCAAAGTAATGGTTCAGTAAAATAAAATCGAACTTACAGATATCAAGCAAAAAATAGTGAAGCGGGGTGTCGTGTTTTGTTTTTTTGTTTTGTTATTTCATCTTTTTTTTTCTTACCGCAGCAACGGGATTTTTTAAGCTGCCATTTTTTTGATTTTTATGAAAAAGAAATATGTTATTTTCAACATAATTTTGCATACACTCGTCCAAACCGCATCCCGGGGTGATTTTTCGTTCGCGAGTGACGAGCGTTTAAAGGAGAGCAACACTGCGTGACGCTCGTAAGTGTGTCAGCGGGAGAATCGACAACGGCATGCGGCAGTGGTTGCCTCTAGAGTCCCTATATACTATGAGAGTTGCGACACGACTCTCAAAATGAAGAAGAAGAAGCGGATCCATGGAGCCCCCAAGAGGCAAATTGCAAATGGCGGATGGCCATTTGCCTCTGCGCTGTTGCCACTATTTCGCTATCTCTTGTAGGTTAGGTTCAGATTCTCGACAATAACGGTCGTTATTGAAAGAGATAATATGTTCTCCATAATAACATTCAAGCAGAGGAAAAATTAACAAAAATTACCGCGGTCACTGTTACTTCAAATGTGTAATGAAAGCTAGTGCGCGAAAAGTAAACAAACCCTCCGCCATATTGCATTTGCCTCTTGGAGCTTTCTTGACAGCCTAAATCTGAGAGCCAATCAGAAATGGATTCAGCAATGGCGCAACTCTCATAGTATATAGGGACTCTAGTTGCCTCGTATCGGCCGGGAGGGGGGTGGTTCTTCCATTATATGCCTCTCGAGCTTCCGCGAGCATCTTTGAACTTTTGAGGCCGGTTTTGGACTTATGATACGTTAATACACACCCTTAGGGCTACTTTCTTACAGAATTTCGAAGATGATGGACACGGCTCAGATGTGACCTCCCTCTGAAGAATTGTGTCTCTCTGGTAGGTTGATAGGCCTTTGTGATAACCCAGGGTTTCCATGTGAGCCGCCGCGGTTCGGGTTTTTAACAATATGTTCTAACACTAGAGTGTAAAACCTCAACTTTTGCCGTTTCATGATACTTCCTTGGCGATAATTTCATAGAATGATGGAATGTTTATTTGCGAGTATCATCGTGACAACGTCATAGAAAAATTCCACGTTGTACTGAAACTAAAGCTTCAATTCAGAAATCAGAAAGAAGAGTAATGACTAAGCTCAAGGACGGAGGTTCAATTTCAACTGATTCTTTGTTCTACGAAAAGCACTTTCCTTATTGCTCGAAAAAATTAATTGCAATCGTTGATAAGATTAAGAAGTAAGAATAAGGCTGCGGAAGTCGGAAGAAGGAGGGATATAAAAAGGAAGAAGTTTCATTTCTTTCCGCCAAGGCTCAATCGTCGATTTGAGCTTTAAGTTCCTATACGCTGCATCGTCACAGTCTAAGAAAGAAAAGAGCGATAGAAAACCCGAGACGGGAAATTGAGGAGCATTAATTGATTCTGCACTTGCACAGCTCAGCGGTCTTGCCAAATTTCGGCAAATAATCCTATTTTTTCCCATTGAGCTCCACGTGAGCAATGAACATCTTATGGGATTTTCCGGGAAATCGGAAAACGTAGTGACTCAAACTCAACGGTTATACACCCCATACCTTAGTGAGTTTTGATTCGAAATTCTTACTCCGGATGAATGAAAAAATGGGGGAGTGGGTGAAGGGTAAGAGAGAGAGAGAAAGAGAAAGAGAGAGATAAATGAATTGAAACTTCGTCTATCCAGATCGAGACGAAAGACTCGAGAAACGAAACGAGCCGTTTTTTTTTTTTTTACTTACTTCAGAAGGAAGTAGAAATACTTTGGGATAATGGAGAACAAATAAAATTAAAAGCAATTTTGATAGCGAGTTTCTCTTCCACATAGGTTGCAAGGAATTCCCCAAGTTGAGCAGATTCGTTTTACTCAGAATCCCAGTTGGCCATTCATCATTACTTTAACCCAGTAGAAGCCACAGGGTGTCCATCAAGTCGCGTACCCTCATTCCCCAATAATGCTAGTTTCTTTAGATTGAAAGAGAAAAACCAAATTCGTTTCGGCCGAAACAATCTTTTCATACTTCCTCCTTTAACTAGATTTGATTTGTTTCAGTGACCATGATTCACTCTGGTCCCCAAGTAAATGGACCGCAGCTGATGGAGTTGGCTCAAAATTATCAGCGTGTCATCGAACTGGAACCTTGGGTAAGCCTTAGTTGCCTATAACTTTGAAATGAAGGAAAATGTCTGCTGCTACAAGTAAAAGATTCCTTGTTGAGACAGTGATTCTCCTTCATGCAACAGAACTTTACTTCGCGCAAGGAAAACTGTCAAAAGTGAACGTGTTTCCTTGTTTTTAAATAATTGATCTCTCTCAGCAGCGTGAGAGTTCTTTGCATATGTGTGCCGGCTCACGGTCATTATTTGGCGATTTTCATTCCTTCAAATCAAATCAAAACTTGGCTGCGATTTTGACTTGTAAATTTAAGAGCGTTCCTCGGGGAAAATCCAACGCTATAATTCAATTTAATCAATTTTCATTAATTTTTTTTACTATGTAATAGTAGAAATAGCATCGAGAAATTCAAAGGAGTATCAGTCTACACTTCTGAAACGACCTCTACATTATGTAAATAAATAGAGCATTTTCCCGCGAGATTCCAAGTTTTGAGAAACAAACACTTTCCAAATGAGAGTCCCCCACCTCTCACGGCGAAAATTGACGCTCTGAGACGCCGCGCGACAAAGTAGAGGAAAGGGCAGAAAACTAAGTTATGCAAGTTGGGGCTAATTGCCTTCTCCAGTTTCGTTCGCTTGAATAAGAGTTAACAGTTATGAAGCCGGAGTCTTTGAGACACCCTGTATTATTATTATTTTTTTCTTTTTTGGCGTCTGTTTTTCAAGTCCCATCAACTTTATCTCGATCAAGTTTCGTCCACTCGCGAGAGGAATTGGTGCAGCGGGTGAAAGGTGAAAGCAGCGGAGGGACAACGAGGTCGGATAACACTCACTTTCAATTCACTTTTTCAAAGGAAACAGTGCAGTTTGAAAAGCGCATCTCTCTTCACGAGAAGTGGATTTAAAATACTGAAAACGACGAGAAAAGTAATTCACAAGAGGTTTCATTTTGCTGAGTTGAAGGAAAAAATAAAAAGTGGTTTGATGAAAAAGTAAGAAAAAGAAGGCCAGTCAGAAAATTGCGAGAGTAAAATCGCAAGAATTGCTAGTAAAGTGTAACTTGTAACAAAAATGATGGCATTTTACAAAAACAAGAGAGACTAGATCGTTCAGTAAAATGAGACACAGTGTTGGTCAAGAAGGGAAAAAATCTATTTTCCGCAGAAAAAAAAGGCCAACAACTGAAAAAATGCGTGGTCCTTCCGCGAGCCTCAATATACAGTGGCGTCTTGGAAAATAATTTGTCCCTCCCACACCCAGAATTTCTGCTGGGGGCTCCTACAGTTTAAATGATGCATGGGAGGACACCGCCGCATGACCCTTATTCACCGTGACAGAACCACCAATTAAACACATGATAATTGGGGGGGGGGGGAGAAAAAAACATTTTCCGAATTGATTCAGATACAAGAGGGCTGTCGCAACCAATAGAGCAGCGGTTCCCAACCGGTGGTCCGCGCAAAGACCTTTCCCAATTTTTCCCGTTTTTTTTCGCCCGAAAGTGGAAACGTTGAATTTGTGACCAACATTTTTTACATAGCAAAAAAAAAAAGAAAAAAAGAAAAAAAAAGTTATCATTTGAACGAGTCATAACCTAAATTTTTATAAGTTTTTAAAATTCCTCCTTCGAGGTTTACGTTTTTCGGTTTTTTAAATTCAAAATTAATTTCAAAATTGAAAGTTTTCAATTATTATTGTTTTTGTTCAATAATTATCTCAATGGTTCCTACCCCGTGGCAGCGTGGCTGTCTTTAAAATAGCAGGGTAGGTTAGTTTTTATTTCCTCCCTCCATTGTCAAAGAAAAAAAGAAAAAAAGGTAAAAATCGATTGTTCATTTGTTTCAAGCTGGTGGTCCGCAACCAAAAAATGTTGGGAACTGCTGCAATAGAGTATTTCACAGGAACGAATAGTACTTTGAAAACCAAGTTATGGTCCATGGACCATAAGTTCTTTTTGAACTTATGGAGCTGTAGCGAAAACAACAGCGCATCGAGCGGAGGACCAAGGCATGATGGGATCGCCACACGGATATTATCTTGGTGCATGGTTGGTGCAGTTCCTCACCATTTTACGAGGAATGCATACGAGTCAAACACAGTACATGCATGTTTAATGACCCGACTGACTGAGAGAGTGTGGGTTAAATCGCCCAGAGCTGAGGTATTCAATTTAGCACGTGATCTCTTTGATGTTCGGCAAGCCCCCCCCCCCCCCCCCAAATGGGTCCCTTGGTCTCAAGTCCCACTGGATATTTGAGGGATCGAACTACCTAATCGTAGAATTGACTTGCAAGGTGATTATTTTCAGTCGCAAAGTAGTTATCGTCCTGCAATCGTCTCGCTACAGTCTCTACATCGTTTCGCTACATCGCACTAGCTATGATCTATGATCGTCAAAAAGTGGCCTAAAATCTGACAGTAAACTCATAAATTTATCAGTTATAAACTTTCAAGAACAAATTTAATGACAAAGAACACCAATAGCAAGAAATGTAAACCTTGAAATGTCACTGACTGATTTTCGGCCACTTTTTTACGATCTCATGGAGGCGATTACGGAGGATCGTATCGTTTTGGGTATCGTTACCGTTATCGAATACATGACTTATGGGTGGCTCGACTGATCGAATCGTTTCGAGCCCCTCGTAAAAGATTGAAACGGACGAAAGGAAACGATGAGTCGGGGGCTATCGTAATCTCAATTGACTGAAGTATGAAGAGGTGAGGAGGGGGTTACCTGCGCAGAAGCACGCCCATTTGATTTAACGCATTCGATATCGATACCGGTGCCCAAAACGACCCTATCCTACATAATCACCTCCCAGACTATAGAGCATCGTGTAGTCTGTAGTCTCGCTGAAGCACTCAAGAATTTGAGGCAAGAAAATGACAAAGAGACTTTAACGCAAAGATAGTGAGACGAGGTCGAGTTTTCTTCTAGGAAATCTCGTGAGAGCGAGTGAGACAAAACATTTGCTTATTGTTAGATTTAATTACTTCTGTGCCGTCATACTAAACCGCGGTCAATTAGCCTTGATTTGACGAATCTTGAGGCCAGAAAACGGTTTTAAATTACGCTCTGAGCGACACCAAAGTTATTCGCGATGCATTTAATGGGTGTTTCGGAGTTTCTTCTGAGGTTACCCCTCGCAGGAAGGGGTTATAACTGATCAAAAGGAGGAGCGCAGGTATTTATTTGAAAGTTCATTACTTCCGCGAAGTAAACCTGCTGTCTGCGTTTAGCATGAGAAAACTTTTGATCCCCCCCTCCCCTTGTCGTTCCTTTCGAATCTGTCTACACTTGTACAAAGCTTTGAGCGATCTTGATTACCCCCAAAAAATTGGAGTGTCAAAGTTCTAGTTTCGAGCGCTTCGCGGATATGCCATTCAACTATTTCTTCGTTCGAGCAACTTAGCAACTTCCGACGAAGGAAATTGCGGGAAGGCAAGGTGCGACTCATAATCGGGGAGCGCTGGAAAACAAAGAAATTCTGAAAATCAAGAGTGACAGAGCGGAATGAAGTCACGTCGCTTTTCACATTAGAAATTTGTCGTGATGAAACATTTATTATTCCACACTCGCACTTCTCAAAAATCTCGGCAAAATTTTTTTCAGTCCTGTAACAATATCAGGCCATACAAATTAACCATGAATTTTTCTACATCGAATAAGGCACAAATTGATGAAATTTGACAAGAATTCGTGGAGAAAAGTGGTCAGGATTCAACTCAAAAGGACTAGACTTCTCCTAAAAACTGACAGATTATCTTTATGAGACCTTTTGCTGGAATTCTGGCCATTTTTAGTCAAAAATTTTTTTCCATGCGGGGAAATTTTTATCAATTTTTCAATCGTTTTCGAACTAGAAGCAGTCGACTGCCTCTGAGTTTGTGTGCATAGATATCATGCAAACGGTTCCGTCCGATTAAACTGAATAAGATTTACTCAACGCTGCTGTTTCAAAATTACCTCAACTTTTCATACCATGGCCCTGTTCCACCAAAAGTACAAGTCCGAGTACAAGTAGTAGTTACAAGCGTTTTTTAACGCTTGTAACTACTACTTGCACTCGGACTTGTACTTTTGGTGGAACAGGGCCCATGTGGTCTTCAGGGTTTTAAAAATTGTATACAATTTAAAACTAATTCTTAAAACCATAGGCAGTATAGCTAAATCATAAGAGTATATCAAAGAATCCGATTAGAGTAAAAATAAGTCTAAGGTCGAAAAATGCCGACCAATCCCGCGCAATGATCAGTTTTCCGCTTTAACCTCTCGGTGCTCGGACTCACCTCTCGCGAGCACAAAATCCGATGACCGGAGACGATACCGCAGTGACTTCTGACGAAAGCGGCATGCAGACTTTTGACTAGATTTTGATAAAATAATACGCCTTTAGAATACGTCAAGGAGTGAAGGATATTTCGTGGTGGGTGATTTTACGTCAAGAGAATTTTGAAAAATTAAGAAATAAAAAATGAAAAAAAAAAAAAAAAAAATGAAATCACTTTAGTGGTTGCAATGAAAATGAATTCAATCAAAAGAAGTACGCGAATGGGGGGGGGGGGGAGTAATGGTGAGGAATAGGAGGGAGAGAAGAAGAATTGGAAATAAGAAACGAATGCCTTCCTAGAGGAGCAGCACTCAGCAGCCAAAGCTACAAGATCGACCGATTGAAAAGAATGCCAAGGCTTTCACGTGATGAAAAAGTAGGAGCTGGGATTAATATACCAATACCAAGATTACAGAGCAGCCAGCGACCCGTTTGCTGCAGCTTTCAACCCCCCCCCCCGGATGATCCTCCCTCTCCCTCTGGAGACGAAACGGAACGAATTTTCCGGAGAGAAAGTCGGAAGAGAGAGGGGGGGGGGAGCCAGCTCTATCAGCCGGGTAGGGCTAAAGATTTTCTTCGTCTCATTTGTCCGTTACCGACAATCAAGACACCTTGCAGCTTTGCGATACGGATGCACGCACACTTGCGAAGAAAGTTGCGAGTGCACGCCGCGCAGCCAGATAAACTGATGAGACGAAAAATACGCGTCGCGAGCGGCGAGGATCAATCCAACGTGGCCAGATTTAAGGTATTTGTTGGAGACAAATAATGTAGAGACCGAGCGAAAAGCTTACGACAAGTAGTGTATCGTTTTTAAGCTCAAATAGTCGGGACTCGTCGAAACCAACAGCCCACCAGGGCACCAGAGCTGCCGTTTTGCGTATAATTAACGACATTTTTAAATTCATTGATGATTTCACCGGTTGAGAAAAGATTACACAGTTCAGTTCAGTGCATGACAGTAAAGCAAGATAATATTCTCATCTGCAATCTTTTCTCAACCAGTGGAGTCGTCGATGACTTAAAAAAACTTGCAGACATTTTAATCAATTAACAGAGTTTCCACCGATTGAGAAAAGATTGCAGATCAGAGTATTTTCGTGCATTGCAGAAATACATTGAATTGAACTGTGTAATCTTTTCTCAACCGGTGGAATAATCGGTGAATTGAAAAATGCGATTAATTATATATACGCCAAACGGCAGCTCTGCAGCCCACAGTCGCCTACAGCTGAGCAGTGACAACAAAGAGTATACCCTTAATTTTTCAAAAAGGATGAAAAGGTTCGGAGCTTTCCGGGGGGCACCAAACGCTGCATACTACGGTCGAATATCGAAAAAAGTGGCTACAAATAAGTGAAAGGAGAAGTCATTCAAAATGGTCGTTATCGACTTTTCAAGATCAATTTAAAACTTTCCAGTAGTATTTCTTCTAAGCTTCAATTACTTTTTCAAAGAGTTTTTTGTGAATAAAATTGGAATTGAAAGTTTAAATGAAGTTTATAAATAGACGAGAGATTTACTTTCTGATCAATGACCACTTTTTGATGATCTCAGGCCATAGTGCGACTGAGTCAACAAAACCACTTCTAGCCAATCAGGATCGTTGTGAATTAATTGTCTCTCCCCGTTGTGAGACTCTTTTCACTCTCTTCTCGCGAAATAGGTACGAATTCCGAGGTTTGAGTATTGCATCGGTGTCATGCATCGTTGCCAAACAAACCGTACGGTACGATAAAAATTTTTATAACCGTTGGTTCGGATGAAAATCTTCATTATCAAATAATAAAATTAGCTTTAAGACCACGCGCACTAATTGTGAGTATCTGGAAATGTTGGACCGCACGTTGAAATTGCCACCGCTGCAGCCCCCCCCCCCCCCCGAAAAGTGTAAACAATAGTTCAGAGCAAGTTATTGCAGTTTTTGGATTTTTGGATTTTAGAAAAATGAATGCGATTTATACGTATATAAACCCAATGCTTCGATCTTTTTCAAGGGACTAGATAAACAGAATGCAACGATCCTGGAATACACACATTGTCACAATGCAATGGTCAGCTCAGCTTTCATTTCAAATCCACGCAGATTTTACTTATGTAAGAGGATTTGTGTGCACAGAACTGTCAACACAACATATAGCTGTCTTCTGGGTAACATCACGTTTGTTGGATTGTTTAGGAAATTGAGAAAATCGCCAATCTATGCAATGCAACATACCGCAACGGTCACAGACGGCCCATTCAGTTCAGAGTTCAAACAGCAAAACAACACATCCTACTTTGGTAACACTGTATTAATCGGGATTCTCTCCGCCTTTGGAAACGGAGGGCCGCCCGGGGAGGGGAGAGAAGAGAAAACCCTTCTCCCCTCCATTACAGATCCGTTCAAAGGCACTGACTGTTAACCTTTCAAACGATACGATGTTCGTGGGGAAGGAGGGGGGGGAGAGGGGGGGGGGACTCGGAACCAAACGCCATTTTTCACCAAGTCCCGCGAAAATGGATGATCGTCGGCGCTCCACCTGCTCAGGTCTGGAAGTCTCTTAGGTAACCCGGGTAACCTGCTACAGGCCATTCATTACTCGTAAAGGGGGGGGGGGCGCAAATCACCATTGCCCGGTCAATATTTTCAATACTAGATTAAAAAAAAAAAAAAAAAAAAAAAAAAAAAAAAAAAAGAGAGAACAACGAGGAAGTAAAAGCCTCGCCACGCAAATACGGATCAATAGAAAACTTACAATGATGGAATGAAAGTATACGTAAAAAAAAAAAAAAAATTAAATCGCAGAAACTACAGTGAATCGGTTTGTGTGCATTGGCGGATACAGGGGGGGGGGGGGGCGAAGGGGCGACACCCCCCCCCCCCCACGTTCGGCCAAGAAAAAGGGGTAAAAGAGGGGTAAAAGAGGGGAAAAACAGGGAAGGCAAGGGGAAAAGAAGAGAGAAAAAAGGAAAAAGGGGTCTCCGGGGGGCAAAAATCCCATGTCTCCCCCCCCCTTCACAGGAACTGGATCCGCCGATGTTTGTGTGCAGGAACTTTCGAAACCTGACTTCGTTACACTTAATGGCTTAACGTTGAGAGAGTGACTATGGGAATGATTCAACTTGGATTAAATTACTTATATGATTTGTTTTGATGGTGTGATCCAGAATTTCTAGTATAATTTTATGCCTAGTAAACTTTCAAACCCCAGATATTTTCTAGATTTTCCACGCTGTTTTGGATTTTTTCCAAGATGAGTAAAATCACCTCGCTAGAAAAGTTTTGACAGTTCCTCATCAAGTTGGGATTTTTAGGCGGAAGTTAAGACACTAATTTAATTCCCAGATTTACGGTTCTAATTCCCCGATGAAACTGGACCACGCTATAAAATCCCTGTTGATCCCACTTTGTCCCCTATGAAATCGAACTCCCTGAAAATTCCAGATTTTCTCGGATGCTTATTAGACATCCTGTATTTATGCCTGACAGCGAAGTTTGATAACCTACGACTGCGTTTGGCGTCACGCTCAAACTCGCTTTTTTCGCGACGTTTGATTCTCCCCCAATACAATCCGAATGGTTTACGGACATTTCCCCCCCGCAATTTCCCCCCGGCCATTTCCCCCCCGGACACCCCCCCCCCCCCCGAGGACATTTCCCCCCGAGGACACTTACCCCCCGGTCACCCCCCCCCCAGTTACTTCCCCCCGAGGTTATTTATATAGCTAATCAAATAATCCATAAACTTTTCCCTCACACTTTTCAAAGGTTGGAAGGGCGTGTTTAAAAAGTCGCATTATTTGTTTTTTTTTTTTATTTTTTTTTTGTTTTAAAGATTTTTTTATTGTTAATGTAAATCATCAAAATTCTTCTAGAAGGGGGTATAATCTACTAAACTAAAAAAATCTTTTGGAGATCGACAGTCTGAAAGAGAAAACCGAATATTGCATTCAACTCAATGAATAAAAACATATTGTATCCTGGAATCACTTGAAAAATTGTTGAAAGCAACTTCATCAAACTTCATCAACATCAGAATTTGAATTAGGGATCTCAAGCAGTGGCCTTTAAAAGATAATGTTGGCAACTATTCCTACACCTCCTCTCCAAAATTGCAAACACTTCGGATTGAAGGCTGCATTAAGTCTAGAGGTGAAAATATTCGAAATTTGAGGGGATCTAGGGGTCCCCCCTAGAATTCCAAAGGGGGTCCAAGGGTCTCCCCAGCTTTTTAAATGGGGTTTGGGAGTATCCCCCAGAAAAAATAGTGTGAGGAAGTGTTCGTAGGGTATGCCCTACAGCTTAATTTATTTATTAATTTAATTATAATTATAAATAATTATTTTATAAAATAATTTTAATAGTAATAATTTTTAATAGTAATTAATTAACAATAACTAGGGGAAACAGACGGGGGGATATCCGGGGGGGAAATGTCCTCGGGGGGGAAGTGTCCGGGGGGAAATTGACAGGGGGAAAATGTCCCCGCGGGGAAATGACCGGGGGGAAGTGTCCGGGGGGGGGAAATTGCGGGGGGGAAATGTCCGGACACCATCCGAATGGTTTCTCGTAGTTTTTCAAAGACAGCGGTGAGCAGTTGGTGGTTAGCAATAAACGAATTTCACTACACATAGAATTGCGGATCAAGCAAAGTTTTCTGCCCGTCCTGCAATGGTTGAGCATTTTATCGTGTTCCCGTCCATTGGGTTCAGCGACGTTACGAAAAACTCACCGCAACACTTATTCTGACCAATTTTTACGCCTGAAATGTTCAACCGGGGTTAAGACGAATAAAACATAGTTTAGCTAAAAAATAACCACAAAACTGCGACGGTGTTAGGTAGTCCACTATATATCCCAGCTGAATCAAATGTTGGTGAGAAAGAAAGAAAGAAGGAAAAAAAAAAAAAAAAAAAAAAAAAAAAGGCACCTTTGATATATTATCATTTTATACTGGAACAAAGCAGCGCGGCGGGCGTAAAGTGGCGTAAATGAGGCAGCGATATTAAGAGCGGGCGAAATCTTTGTAACTTTGCAGAATGTAATTTCGCTTACGTTAACGACTTGAAAACGTCTACGGGCTACGGAGAGGTCGCCGCACCATCGTAAAGCAGTCGCAACAAATCTGAACAAGGGGTAAACAAAAGAGAAATAAAACGAGTCCGCGGCAAACTTTCGCTATAAACGAATGAAATTAAGAGATTTTCGCGCCAATTTAAAGCGAGAAAAACGACACTGGAATTGAAAAGTTTCGAAATCCACTCCTTAAATTGTAGGGAACGCCTTGAGAGTTGAGTTGGAACTCGCTTAAACACACAGTGGCGCAGGGTGCAACGAGAGACTCACCAATTCGTAGTCCCTCAATCCTCCATTAAATTATATGTGCGTTAGACTAGGATAGAAAAAGGTATTACGGAGATAAAAGTCCACCCTTTCGTATTTTTCTAATGTACACATTACAAGGGGAAATGATGGGAGCTATCTTGAAAGCCTGTCTAGTTGAACTTCATTGAAACATTAATCTGTCGGCGTTTTTACAAAGAAGCATATGTCAATTTAAATTTAAAGTTTCAAAATCTCCTCTCGCATCATTTCTTTTTGAAAAGATAAGCTTGAGCTTGTAAGTTCCCGATTTTTTTCTCCTAATTTGAGGTAAATTGTGGAGAATCTTGTAAAAATTTGCAAGGAAATCGGTTCGTCAGGTGACCATTGCGGGAAAAAAACTTAGATTAGAAATTTTGAAACATTGGATTGACTTACGCCTCTTTATAAATTGTAAAAATATAGACGAAATAATATGAGAGAAATGATACGTCCGGAAAAGCGGAAAATTTCACAACTGTGCGAGGTTTCGCCGCGACGGTACTGCTGCAAGAACAAAGGAAACGATTGAAATTTAAATTTAGTCGCTTTTATTTATAACCCCACGTAAAAACGAATCGAGCATAAATCTGCATTTAAAACGTCCCGTCTTGAAGAGTAAACATATATAAAAAAAAGGGAGAGAGAGGGGAGGAAAATGGAACAAAGTTGCTACGTTCTGTGCGAGGTGCGTTTTCAATATTGCTTAGAAGGGATTGCTTGGCGTGCGTACGCGCTGAGCGGATGGATGCAGCTAGCATGACAAAATTGATCCACCGTCTGAGGCTCGATTTATGAGGGGAATCGATGAAATGGTCGTGTGAGTTGAGGAAGAAATCAAATTATTGTGTCGCAATTTGGCGGTGAATTTTTCAGAGAACATCTAGGCGGGTGATAGTACGTGATAAACAATAAAACGACAACAATAATTCTGATGTCACGTCGTGAACGACAATTTTTCACGTTATTTATTTGTTTATTACTCCTTCCCTTTTTTTTTTATTTTCAATTATTTATTCAAATACACATAGTTGTAGAAGTAGCAGTATTACACTTTTACGACATCACAGCATCATTAGCATCTAAGGTCATGGATTAGTTTAGTTTGTATTGATTTATTACTTTACTTGTTCCTCAATTAATTACTTTAATTGTGAGTAAGATATCTACTAAATTTACTTAGTTATTTATTCATTTATTTATTCTGAGTCCAATTTGCACTAAAGCAATCAAAATTTAATTCGAAAATAGGGGCACACATTCTTGTAAAACAGGGGGAGCAAAAATTGTTTTAAAAGCTTTCATATTCATTTTCCCTTTTACTTCCAACCCCTAAAACTCGACAGTATTTCAGCGCCAGAACTCTGCTAAACTTGTCGAAGCTTTCCTAATTCTCCTGAATTCTTCCCAAAGTGGCTACTATCCCAGATTTATTGATCTATTGTTGACGATTTTTGATGATATTTTTTCTTCACAACGATAATATACATATGCGTGTTTGATGAATTCTTTCACAATAAGAAAGGGTGAAACGGGCAGGGAAATGAAGAAACTCATTTTGGAATTTTCTGAAGAGGCAGATGAAGCAGATGAAAGAAAGAGGAACATTAAACGAAAGGAAGGAAGGAGGGAAGAAAAAACAACAACACGCTAAAGAAAATAGAAGGGATCTGAAGCATTAAAGTTTGTGAGAAACTGATTCATTAAAATCTAGAAAAGTTCTTTTCGATTTAAATAAAACTTTGGAATAGTACTAGAAAAAAGGAAATAGGTTTTAAACGGAAATTAGAACGAAAAGAGAATCACAGAATGCTAAGTTGCGGAACTTTCTATTATTCATGATCATGATTACGGAGGGACGTAGGGGTGGGTAGGTCGAAGGGTGCGGTATTATTAATTCATTAGCTGCATTCCGCAGGGCCGAAGAAAAAGTAACAACTACCGGGATCAATTAGTCCGCTTTCTCTGACATTTTTTTTCTTGCTTCCCCTTGATAAGCTTTGCGGTTTCAATAGTGGAATAATTTGTGAGCTTTTCGCGACGGAAAATTAAGAATTCTAACGGGGAAAAGAAAATGAAAAGCTGTGATTCAGAATTTACATCCTCTCTCACAGGATACTTTTAAAGATTTATAGCTCGGTCCACTATTCGTGGAAGTATTTAAGAAAGGTAAGTTCTCGTTGTTGTTGTTTTTTTTTTTTTTTTTTTTAACAGAACAATAATGGGTCTGTTGCAAACTTTTGCTACAACGATTAAGAGAGTTTAATCTATCGTAAAATCGCCTGAAAAGTCGATTGGTGGCATCAGAAAGTCATAAAATGCAATAATAAACTCACAAGAGGCGTTTAATGAGATCCAAGATGGCGGTAAAATATCGAGAAATTTTTATGCATGCACCACGAACGTCCAAGGATAGCCAACCTCACAATATCGATCACAACCAATCACAACGTAAACAAACACATAACCTCTACCTGCAGTGAGGTTGTCAAAGTTGGCCATCCTTGGATGTTCGTGGTGCATGCATACAAAATTGCTCGATATTTATTCGCCATTTTGGATTTCATTAAACGCCTCTTGTGAGTTTATTAATGCATTTCATGGCTTTCTGATGCCACCAATGGACTTTTCAGGCGATTTTACATTAGACTAAACACTCTTAATCGTGGTAGCAAAAGTTTGCAACAGACCCATTGTCTAGATAGTAAATGTTGGAGAAAATAACACCTGAGAACTCTAAAAACCGCAAAAGTATAGATTACAGAAAAGAAAAGGAGTTCGTAAAATGAGAAACGATAGTGAAACCCGACGACTGATGATAATGAACAGTCTAAGTTTATACTTTGTTATTCCACCGCTTTTACCGAGAGGCGCTTCGATCGCCGGACGCGTGCATGAACTTTTGGTAAACAATCTCCCGTCGCCGTCGGAATCTCCAAATTGAAATCATCGAAGAGATTCGACATGACACTTGGAAAAATAAATTTTAAACTCAGACACGAACAGGTATATATATTGATGCACCGACTTCAAAAATTGTCACTCGTCTCCAAGACATCGTAGTAACTGAGAAACAAATCATATTTTCTAAAGTACACCTCCAACGAAAAGTGTAACAAATAGAATGGCTTTCTACGCTGTTGTCGGAGCTTTGGCTTGTCTGAATATAGTCACAGGATTCTCCGTTTCAGCCCCACCGTGCGGAGTCCCTTCACCGGTTTTCAAGGGAGCCTCTTGCCCAAAACCCGCACTGCCAGTCATTAAACCCACCGTCATCACCCAGGTAATTGAAAGTTCGACATGTATGGTGTCTTGGAATTTCAACATTCAAATGACGCTCTTTCTGTACACGTATGCTGCTATAAGCGATCGAATAGTTGCTTCTGGTGTAAAATCCAGAGAAAAGTACCATGAGCACATTAACAAATTACAGAATTTATTCTCAGCTCACAAAATGAGTTTCAGTTTAAGGCGTAATGGCGGAGCTACGCAGGTACAGTCGAGGACAAAAACAATGCCAGAAATCTCCTTGAGCTAGGCCACCCGCAGTACTTAAATCAATAGATTTAAGCATTGCGTGTGACCTACCTCAAGGAGTCGTCTGACATTCTTTTTGTTCCCGTCTGTACCATAGGAAAATCTTAGGCTTACCTCTGTGTGTTTCTATAAAGAAAAGGAAAAATTAGACAGGCATTCCCCATAACTCCTGCATAGCTTCGCCATTTAAGAGAAAACAAGGCGAAGCTAGGCAGATATCATAGGAGATCCTCATCTAATTTGCCCATGTCTCCATTAAAACATACAGAGGTAAGCCTAAAATTAGATAGGAATCTCTTATATACAGTCGACGAATTATATAATGTCAGCAGGCTCCTTAGATTTTGGTTCAGGTAAGCAACACGCAATATCCATCACAATGGATTCAAACATAGCTGGTAGCGTATCTGAGCTAAAATCTAAGGCGTGGACTGACATTTTTTAATTCGCCGCGACTGCATTTTCATATTAAACACGTAACTTTTCTTTACCCACATATTATTGAAACTTTATCAGTTAGCTAAATGAACTTATTTATTTCGCTCCCAACAGGTCGCTCCCGCTCCAGTGACCGTCGGCCTCCCTCTGACCCCGGCATTTATTGAGCACCAGTCGGCGCCGTATGAGATCAACTACTTCGAAAAACCATACATCGTTAAGCACAAGCAAAGCGCTGCCCTCAACGTTTTCACCCAAGTCCCAGTTGTGGTAGATGAATACGCCACCCCCGTGTTCAACGAGGCTCCCGCCCCACCCGCAGTAATTGTCCAGGAAGTGTGCCCCACGTTTTCAGCCCCGGCCGCTCCTATCGCTTTCGCCTCAGCTCCATGTCACTGAGGTGAACTCGTCACATGAGACCTTTGCTTGATCTCAAGTAAAAAAAAAAAAAAAAAAAAAACGAGAAAAACTGTCCTCTTATGACTATCCAAGAAATAAATGACACATAATAATGACGAAATTTCGTTTTAACTTATTTACTGGACAGCAAAAATACGAACAGTTAAAATTAGGTTTAGTGACGAAAAGGTGGGGGGGGGGTCGCTTCAGCTCCTTGCAACTGGGGTGAATCCGTCATTATATAAGAGAATTGCTGATCCCATAAGAAAATTTTCTAAGAAAACGCAACGAAAATAGAAAAATGGCACAGGGTGACAAACCAAATTTTTCAAAAAATTTACTGGCTACGCTACTGGTACAGTTTACAATCAAAACTCAGCCTCTAAAAAAGGGTCTACCAACCTCCTAAGAGGAGTTTCATGCTCCCCCCCCTCCGCCCCAATCAAAACCAATGTAATTTTTAGCGTTGATAGAACTAAGCGCGAGACATCAGAGAATGGCCAGTTTTTTTTATTAGGTGAAAGGGGGAAGAGTCAAAGTAAGACGTTTACTATCCTATGGCTTTTGATGGAAACAACGCAACGATTGGAACTTTGCGCGAAAAGTAGCGCCTTTAAGATATCGTTCAGATGGGTATGAATATCCGTTTTGGTAAACTTAACACACAGTAATAGACATTTTTTCGATTTAATCAAATCAGGTGAGAAAACTTACGAGTTTGACCAAACGGTGCTATTAGAAAAGTTGCATCATTCATTACCTGAAACAAAAATCGAAAACAAGATTTAATTTTTGAAATCTACAGATCATGATCAGCAAACTGGAATAAAAATATGAGTGATTCCCCAAAAAGTGTTAGTACGGGTAGCTTATAGAATATAGCAGTAGCGTGCAGTAGAATCAAAGTTATACTTTGAACATTTGAAAGCAAATAAAAGATCAAATTCGCTAGCGTTCGCCTACCGCACCCAACAAAGTTCGATATTTATTTCCAAGGGTTTAAATAGAAGAAGTGTAACATTGCCAAATTGCACGCTGCGCCAGTGCCTGTTTTACGCAAGAGCATGGAAGCTGAGCGGAATTATAGCATTACTTTAACAAAGGAATTTCGGAATTTATTACTGGGGCGAAAGTTTGCCGGAAACGCGATACGCAACTTAAAATCAGAGTATGTAGACAAGGTTATCATCAGGTATCGCGAGCCGCTTGAATGATGCGGCTTTCATAGCTCGATACCCATGTCTCCGATAGTGTCTCGTTATTGTAGACTGATTAAACCGTTTTAGACTAATGTCACGATCAAAATTGGATCCGAGCAAATGTTCTACATCATACTCATTCTCTCATATTATGTATTCACAGATCCAAAATGATCAGATATACCACTTTATGGTTTGAAACAAGCGGTTCGCGCAGAAGTTACCGTACCAGTGGATTCCCCGTAACTTAAAATAATTTCACGCTCAAACAGCATTTTTGAAACATCTTATTGTTAGATAAGACAATCACAGTATAACAACGAAGGAAATCCTAGGATCTGTCTTTGTCTCACTCACGAGTTTAAAAGAGCACATAATTCTGCGGTAAGGACACATCACCGATGAGCTGTATAACTTTAGAGTGGCAGCGGGCTGGTCCACCTTGTGCCACACAGGGTAGAAGGAATCCCGGGAAAAAGCGGAATTTGGTCGGCAGATTCCAAGGTTTGAGGTTAAATTTTGTAGGTCGTTTCCGGTGATGCCCGAGTTTGTTTACGGAACAACCGGAAACGACCTACAAAATTTAACCTCAAAATCGACAACAAGACGCAAGATACGGCAAGATGGCGGCGCCCTAGGTGACAACAATGAGCCAGCGAAATTCCTTGATGTGCCACTCTTAAGTTATAGCTCATTGCACATCACCACCCTGACGGCATGCCACCAACACAAAGTGAAGTTAAAATGAAGTATTCTTGAGTGTCATGGCGGCAATGCACTCAAGAGACACCGTAAGTATGACACCACGAATTTGCTTCGAAAAAGTGGATCCGGTTTCTTACAGGTAACGTCACGAGCATAAGCGGGATGGAACGCAGGTTCGGATCCACTTTTGACCGTGACTTCATAATGAAAACATACTTACAATTACTTTTGCATTACTACCGAGATAAAGCCACTCAGCGTTAAACGTATCGATTTTGAATGCGACTGACTTTGGTTTGTAACAACCCAGACACAAAATTGCATCATTCCGGGCTCCAATTAATACATTATCGAGGCTCCAAAGCTATTTTCGAAGGAAGGTAGGCAAGGGCGATGGATTAGTTGGGGGAGGGTGTTTTAAAATCTATCTGAAACTAGAAAGGTCGACTCCTTGACGGGCTTTTGTTGTTTGGGGCGCGTGCGAGCTTCTCTTTTGACTCATCTCTCGTAATTAATCCGCCGAGTTTAGCATTTTCGTTCCGCGAAAAACTGTGATTTATTCGCGGAGATGCTTGGAAACTCGACCACGGTAATTGCTTATACGAGCGCCGGGACGAGTTAATAATTAAGTGGATATTTATTGCACCGAGATCGGAGGGAGACTTTTTGAAGTGTCGCGCGCGCCTCGGTCCTCCTCTCATCGCCCGCGGCCTTTATCCTTCCAAAATTTCAGCTAGATGAAATTTTTCCCCTCAGATTGTGGGCGATCCGACACGGTGGGTGGGCATCGGACCACAGTGAGGTATTTGACCGGTTTAGCTGGACAAGAGTCTTCCCCAGCGTTTTCTCCGCTTCAAAGGCGGATCCAGAGGTCCGGAAAACAGCACCCAGCCAATTAGAGTGGCTAATCAAGGCATTCTGTACGACAATTTTGCATTTTGTCCATTTTAAACACGTGGTAATGGTCGAACTCCGGTGAGTTCGATAGAGGGTTCGATATACTTCGAGTTTAAACGGATTAAATAAAACGATGTCAGATTGTATTCTCCGCACTCAACAATCCAAATCAGCCTTTACTCACTTTCAACGATTGAAACAATTTTTTCCTCTGACTCAAAAGCATAGATATTTAATTTGAGCTGAATAAATGAGAAGTAAAATGAGTTGGATAAAAAGTTCAAACTTGAATTGATGAAGAAAAAAAAATCTTCTTGGGAGAAGGGGGGATAGGAGAGTAAAAAAGAAAACTTGAAGAGCGAAAATAATATCGCCAGAGCTAGACTGAAACCCAAATAGTTGCGAAACGCTTTTGTCTAGTTAAATCGGTCGAATCCTACACTGTGCGGGCGGGCTGGCGGACACGCGCACGCTGAGTAAAATTTGATGCAAGAGCAATTTTATTACTTATCGCGTTGCATGGTGACGAATGATTAATTGTACTCTCGCAGACACTCAAATTAAAACACTTGGGTCACGGTAAAAAGTTGATTCACTTGCAAAAACACACGGCTTCTTTCCGGTTGTCAAACAAAGACATATCATTGAGACTCGCCACAACTCAACGAGGCTTGCACAAACAGTGCATGTTCCATTTTCGGGCTCAAAACTGGTCGAAAGCTCAAATAATTGTCGCCTACTGCTGAATTGTGAGCTTGGCACTCTGTAAGCATACATTGCGGTTGCTGGTGACTTATTGGTACGCAATGACACAAAAATGAGATGATATGTTTGGCCTTAACCTGTTCCCAATATAGCCCACATTTGTACTTACGTTAATGGTCTTCAGCTCTCTCCTGCCTAAAAATAATGAGTAAACACGCAACTCTCTGTGTAACTGATTAACAAACTAAACCAATCGTTTTCCACATTTAGGTTCAAAAGTAATTATTTGTACTGCATTTATCAAACGCATAGCTGGTTTGAGAATCTACCAGAGAGGGTGGTAAATGAAAGGTAACTTGTGGTAAATTAGATTAACTTGTTTGGTTCATTTACCATCGTCTGGTGAAATTCACCATACTTTCTGGCAGACGCCAAAGTCAAACATGCGTGTTGTAAATTTGACCAGTCTTTTTTCCCCGTGTTATAAAAAGTAAAGTCCCAGGTAGTTCCATGCTTTCCCGAATAGAGTCAAATTCGCAGAAAATTCAAGGCTTTCTAGTTTTTTCCTGATGCTCGACATCCTGCAGTATCATCCTTTGGAAAAGCCAGCCGCTTTCTCGGGGAGGGATAATAGGATTTCCATCCTCACTGCTCGAGCAGTTCTCGCGGGCAGAGAATATCGATTGTTCGCGCTCTCGCGAGTCACCTCTCACACCCTTGCTTCAGCTCAGAAGATTGGATTTATAATGAGTCTATACAGCTTCAAGATGTGACCGCGAAGTCCATGGATTGCTCAAGTCGAACTTTTAGGTGTAAAGCACTTGGGGGTTCAGTTTGTTGGCTTAAGCTCAATTTGCGATGAGAATGAGGAGAGACGCTGCCGAGGGCAAACATGTAAGGGAGGTTCATAGAATTACCTGCGAAGACCACCATACAGACACAAACGAGGATGACCTACCTTCTGAGCCCGAAAACGGGGTGTTATGCAACTTACATACTACGGTTTCTGATTTCGCCCAGTTTTCTAAGTCACCCGAGTGGATTTTACTCTCTGATTAATGTTGACAAAGAACAGAAGACTCGTAAACAAGGTGAGAGGTTTAAGAAGGGCGACCCATGAACAAAACTAAAATATTGATTCTATCTTGATTCAAAGCGGGCATTTTCAGTCTTGATCAAAGTGTAATCCCGCTTAAACAAACCCATCCATATTTACATGTGCCCGTGTTTTTTCTAGAAGTATGGTAGAAGGTGTATACTGATATCTTGCTTTTCATTTAGTTGATAAAAAAATAATTAAGTCAAGCCATTTCTTCAGATTATCATATCAGCCCCCCCACCATGGTTGCAGCGCACTAAAAATTTCAGATCCTTGAGTAATCGAGACATCTTTTTGCTAGAAAAAGTCGGTAGAAATTGGTCTATGGCTTTTTAAAACTCAGTAGACAGAACTAAAACCTTGAAAATTATTAAGTCACATCACAACTGCGCCTGGATTCACTCCGTTTTCCCAAACACTTCAAAAACCTATAAAGTAATTCTCTCTTTTCAGAACAGCAACTCGAGGGTTGACACTTCAAAATCACTGACGCTATTTTCGCGTTTTCCCTGGTGATATTAGCTGCTCTCCGATTGGCTAAAACTCCATAAGACCATACATGAAAGTGAGCAAACTTTTATGACCGATTAACCTTGATTACACCACAAGTATAGAGTACTAGGCCACAATGAGCGTTGCTGGCAGAAAATAAGTATGTATAATATACATTGTACACGTAGTCTTCACAAAAAAGTTACAAAAAAAAGAAAAAAAAAAGTTTTATGGGTCAACCTAAAATTCAAGAAAATTACAGAAATATACCTTAAAGAGTAAACCCATCATGCTTGCTTTTTGATCACTTGTAAGCGTTCCGAAATAAGGATAGCTTTCCGTGAGACCGATAAAACAGGACAGGCGAACTCCAACTTCTAATGATTACTGCGGTTAGTGAACAGAGCCTCCAGCTTTAAAACGGAACTATTTGGCTGAGTAAAATTCAACACTTTCGCACGAAAAGGAACGCAAACAAACTAAGCTGAAATCAAAAACCAAGAGCACTTCTAGAAAGAAGGCGGCTTCAAAAACCCTGCCAGTGGGGTTAAGATACAAGCGCGTGGAGAGTATAGCCGATCTTATATTGCGGCTTTCAAAACTGAAAAAAGGGGGAGGAATGATGCAACTTCAAAGTAACCATACTGGCTCAATTGAAACTGTTGGTTTCAAACCCTGCAAAATCCATCGCGACGTTTTCACGACTGAGCACTGTTTGTTTATTTGTTTGCGAAACCCTTAGCTTGCAAATTTACAAAATATTGTATATTATATTCTCTCAACGAAAAGAGCTATGATTCAACAGATTCTTAGAGAAAAAAAAAATCGTAAAATAAGGCGCATTAGATTCAGCTAAAACAATGTAAAAACTGCAAAGTCGTAAAAACGTCCAATTAATATAGTTGCTTTTGAAACCAACCGCTTCAAGTGAAATCAACGAGTTTCAGATTCTCTTATCGTTCAAAAAATCCTAGATTTGACTGAGGTTACGAACTGAATGGTTTGAACTACACCAGTATTTCCACCAATTTTTTTGCCAATTTGCCGCCTCATACATCCGCTTTGAATCTTAAGCGATGGTAAGGTACAAAATCGAATCAAAAATTTCCTGCAGTTCTTGCGTATGATGCGCAAGCATTTAGTAAATTAAATTTCTTTTACGAGAGGTGCGAGGATTAATTATGCTAATTAAACTCTCTCTCGGGCGCATCCATCATCATAATAGCCCTTTGAGAGAAAGCTTTGCGATCAAATTTAACTCTACTGGCGGAAAATTTGTACCTACATCGTCCTTTTAATCCGACAGCGAGTACGCACGGTCTGACGTAAATAGCTGCATCCACCCAAGATTACACGCAAGGGGGTGGGAGAGTGTTGCGGGGGAAGAGGGTAAATTAACACATCAACATACTGCACTTGTTTACGGTGACTCTCCACTTGAAAAAAATCCACTAAAATTAACACAAGAGCAGTTGCCACATATTGCAGAAACACACACAAATGCACAAACGCACACACGCACACAATTACGCGAGACTAGCTTGATTACGTTTGAACGCGCCGCTGAGCGAAACGCGCGCCAAAGTCGAAATAAAATCGAATTAACTTTACACAGGTATAGCGGCGCGCCGCGCGTGGAGTACCATGTGCGGCGCACGGATGGGGTAGGTGTGGAGAGGTGCGGCGGGGAAGGAGGGGAGGTAGACAAGAGAAAAAGAGAGGGAGGGATGGAAAATGATGGTGCACGGATACACGGGGCTCGAGAACGCAGCGAAACGCAGCGCGCGCAGACGACTGTGGAAACTCGACTACCGCGAGTTGAGGTTGAGGGCTAGTGACACGACTAGGTAACGCGAAATTGGTCGCTCTCTGCTCCAGGCTCTGCCGGTCTGCTGGTCCTCCGCGGGACAGGATTAGCGCCCGTGACGTCACAGCACGGCGATGACGACGACAGCGGCGCGGCGCAACGCATCCACAGGAAAGGTTCGGGGGACCGAGACGCGGCGTTGCCGTATGAGCTCATTTGGCAGTACAAAGGACGTGTACAAAATGATTGGAGCCAAGACAATATAGAGACCCACCAAATGCTACGCTCCACGTGTAATGAAAGTGAGGCAAGTGAAATTGAATTGTGTTCATTTTTGTTCGGAGGCTGAACGACCAACGTAACGACAGTCAACAGTCGCCTACTGTTGAGTGGTGCGTATACAGTTCCCATCGCAGTCTACCCGGGGCCGAAAAATGTTGGTCCGAAATGGTCAAACCACATTAGTGAATGGTGAGGATTCGAGCATGCTAATAGATAGTTTACGGCCTCACCATGCATCTAGGAGGAGGAGTGTTTCGGACCAACATTTTTCGGCCCCTGGGGCCAAATAATGTTTGGACCTCACTATTCTCTTCATGGACGTATGGTGCGTACTTACGAAAGGGATTTAAACCCCTCATAAGCGAACACCAGCCATCTTCCGATAACCGCTCGTAAGAGCTGAAAAGTCTAAACACTGTTTTTGGCCCCTGAAATTTCGCTTCGAAGTCAAAATTCCAATTAGATTAGGCATGAGGCCTTCGTACACGCTCAAAGTAGGATCGTTAAATTGGCATCGATGAGCCGAGATCCACCACAAAACGGCAGGTGAGCCAACCGTTGCATGTTTCGTTCGTCGAACTACTGCGCAATTTGACGATGGATGGTGTGTCATCTGTTCACCAAACTACTGTCAACAAAATCAATAAACCCGTTTAGGAGGTGTTTTGATCAAGGTCATGTTAGAACTTTAAAAATGTTAGGTTGGCAATTCTACTGTTTGCGGTGGATTTCAGCTCACCGATGCATTTTAAGTGGCTTTCTGGACACCTCACACAACATTGACATTGCATGACGCTAAATTGACGATGAAATTTCTTACACGGAGAAAAATTTTCTTGTTAATTTAATAGGATTTCTGGTTAGGAAATGCTAAACAGAATTCTTTATAAAATAACCGGCATTTTGATTTCAGTAACTGGAATGCCTGTTAGATTTACCGAAATTCCTGTTACACTAAAGGGAATTCCGGGTGTTTGAAACAGGAAATTTTTCTCTGTGGACACGAACCGCCTAGACCCGTTTAGAAGCTGAAAGACGGACCCTTGACAAAGTACTATAGATGTGGGACTAAAGGGAATTCCGGGTGTTTAAAACAGGAAAATTTTCTCAGTGGACACGAACCGCCTAGACCCATTAAGAAGCTGAAGAACGGACCCTTGACAAAGTACTATAGATGTGGGACGATTTGGCAGCGACGCCTCCACGCCGATGAAATGAGACGAGACGATGCGACGCGGAGAGCGAGGCGCCGCGACGCAACCGGCGGCGGCTCAAGGTGTAGCGTAGTGGCATGGCGAGCGCGAGCCGGGCGGCGGGAATTCGACGTCAGGCTGTCTGTCTACTGCTTGTCTGTTGAGTGGAGAGGCCCCCAACTCGCGGTGCAGATGCCGATGAGACGTCGGGAGCGAGGAACTAGGAATGAAATAACCGCCGAGCTTTACATTTTGGAGTGTTATTACGTTGAGTTGAGAGGGGGCTCACTTCTCAGGCTCATGACACTCACCAATCACCAGAGGCAGCATCCTTTCGCTCTAACGATAAATAGAAGCTTTTAAAGCGCATTTTCGCGAGCATCCTACGTAGGGCGCCAACTTTCGCACTTACCTTCACAGCTGATGGTATTGGGGTATCGCGGTCATCAAATACTTGCATCGGATTTAGCTAAACTCCGCTGGAGGGGGGCGGGGGAGGTACGGACGGTGGCACAACAAGTTTATCAAGCCAAACTTGCTCCACAGTCATCAGTTCGCTCTGCAATTGCATCATCATCGAGATTTTTAATCTTTGCACAGCAATTTTTGGTGAAAAACTGGTCATTAATACAGACGCCATTTTGGTGGTGTATAGAAATTATGCACTATTTCCAATGTTTGACTCTATATAGCGCTATTCAAACGGTGAAAAATTTCTTAACGAACAGCGTTAAAATGACCTCACAACCTGATCTTTTAATTCATAATTCTCCGTACTATGTACTACGAAAAGCTTGCTGCTGATTGTATGTCATTGCACGTGTTGCTCGCCTATATCGCAATGCCGAAGCAAGAGGTTCGGGACCGCTAGAGCATGTGGCTCGCTACTACCGACAGAAAGCCCACTAGTCACAGAACTATGCTTCGGATATGCCTCATACAGCTTCCCGAGGCATACATTCGGTAGAGTCTGAACTTTTTTTTTTTCAGTGTTATTAAATTCGCCGTCAGTACAGTCGGGAACACAAACTAAACAAACTGTCAGGCAAGTCCATAAATTGGCTCATTGTCGCAAGTAGGCTACCTACAATGCTTACATTTATTGAGTTACATGTTGCGGGTAGTCTACCTTGAGGGGTCTTCAGAGCTAGTCAAGCCGCAAAAAAGCTATAATTCGACGATAGGTGCGTTACACACATCACCTTTCACAAATATTCAAACATAAATAAAAATTCAATGTTAGGTCCTTTCAAATCTCGTGTATTTCGACAGGAAAATAATGAGTAGCTTCAATGATTGACGATGAACCCAGACAGCATCGATGACCTTCACAGATTCGCGGGCCGCTAAGCTTTTGCGCAGCATAACCGTCATTTTCACCCACATTGGGCTATTTGGAGGCGTAACTCTGACCACACAAGAAATAAAGGCTTTGGTACTGTTTCCCGAAAGTTGACAGCCCATAGCATCGCATCGGTAGTAGTAGGAGAAAATATCGATAACTTTGAGGGAATATTCGACAACTTTGGAGTCTTCTACTACTTTCGGTCTGAACTTAACCAAAGTTAACATTATTTCCCGAATTATTGCCGGTCGTAAGGTTTCACAGTAGAAATTTGAAGAACATATATTTGAAGACTCAAACTTTACCGAGTTGCACATTTCGGAGAAATAATACATTTATTTGGTTCCCACGGTTGGATCAAATTCCCCGACGAAGCTAGCTTTCAGTCTACATTCTCCGATGAAACTAGCTTTTTGTGCAAATTCCCTAGTGATTCTAGGTTTTTCCTGACAGAATCAAATTTTCCATGTTTCCTGGATACCGGAAATCCAACAGTGTGATCGGGCAAAGAGACAACTTTATACATCGAGGAACATCGAAACGTTTCTTGACGAAGGTGAACCAAAAAAGTCGTCGATCATCAAACAGGAACCCTCTAAGGGCCAGGTTAGTTCAAAACAACGCCACTCTTCCGTCTATATAGGGAAGGTAGTTAACTCATCGTACTCGGAGGAGTTGGAATTGTCTATACCATACATTGAAGGCGCCCGAAAAAACCTTATCTTGTAAGTGTTTTCATTGCTAATCGCGTATATCTGGAATGGAGACTGAAACAACGTGAAATAAACTAGATGATCAAAACGAGTATACTCGGGCTTGGCCCTTAAAGGGTTAAAGTTTTCCTTGAATCACAAAGGTGCCCCAACAGCACTGGTCTCACCTCACCCTTTGCTGGAAAGATGCTTCCAATTAAACCAACGACTTAATTGACCTTCTCCGAGGTATCATTCCGAAGCTCGTAAAATGGAAATTACGGGGATCCCTTCCATTATGTGGCAACAACGCTCTCATTGATCCCTCCTCCCGTTGCCATAGCGATCCATCCCAGCGTGCATTGATAGCAGTGGAGCTCGCTTTGCGAATTGCAAATTCGCTCCTCCCCCGCCCCCTCCCCTTGCCACATACCCCTACTAAACTAGCACCGCTATTGCCGCGGCTGCATTTTCCACTCATGGATAGTGACTGCACACTGCACAAACCCCCGTCCTCTCCAACATAACCATCAATTCATTGCAACCCTCATTCCTCACCGCTGGGGTTCATCGCGAGATGCATATCACATGCACGTCATTGCAACAAGCTCATTAAGTGAACTACGAAGAGAGAGAGGCAGATGAGCTAGCTGCTAGGGCATTACAGGTGAACAGCGTCGGGCATGAAAGTGCTCAGCCATTGCACTGCACGTTGCGTTCGTGAACAGACACCAGTCGCAGTTTTCTTTCAGCTCAAGAGAACAAAGTGCCTTTAGCATGAACTGAATGTGCTCACGCAGTTGCGCCCTTCGGGTTAAGCTACACGCGTACAGTCGACGAATTAAAGAACGTCAGACGACGCCTTAGATTTTGGATCAGGCAGGCAATCTGCAGTACTTATCACAATGAATTTACACGGAAAAAAACTACGGTGAAAATAACCATACGGATACCTGATTTTGGCCCCTGCTATAGATGTTACGGTAATGTTAACCAGAAGTATACTATGTTTTTATTAGGTACTAGGTGATGTTACCTGATTGCAAGTCGAAAATTTACTCAAAGTATCGGTAAATGTACCATACTTCTGGTCAAGTTTACCATAACATCTAGCAGGTGCCAAAATTAGGTATCCGTATGGTTATTTTAACTAATCTTTTTTTCCGTGCAAGTATTGCACGTGGCCTACTTACTAGAGCCAAAATTAGAGGAGTCGACTGACACTATTTAATGAGCGGAATGAACAAGGAGAATATTTTTTGGTTGGAACTATACAGAACGTATTATTAAAAGTGGACTCATAATAAATTCCTTTCAAAGTAACCAGAATTCTTATTGGTTTAACGATTCTTTCTCGTAAATTATTAGAACATTCTATTGCATCAAACACAATTCCAATACTTCCAAAGGACATTTCTGTTCATTAATGAGAATTATTCATAATTGCAGTAATTCTAAAATAATTTTCTTCTTAGTCTATATTTAAAGATAATTTTTTTTTCTGGGTTTACACATTCCTGTTAGGGTGTAAGTTTTTTTCTACATTATTTTATGAGCATGACTGGAAAAATGAAGTTACCGACTTGTTGACGAGTCAAGTCAAACATCAGTCTAACTTATATCCATTCCGTTCACTTTGACAACCCGGTTAAGGTGATTCTAGGCGGTTCAGTTTTCAGCGATTCAGTTTTCAAAACGGCAATCCGATAGATAGCGCCATACTTAGTCAATTTTGGAGGAATTCCAGTTTTTTGTATTTTAAATTGAAAACAGGACAAACCCAAATTTCAAGAGCGTCGGCACACTTGCAATTTGTAAACGCCACAATATTGGAAGATAATTCCGTCATAAGCTTCAGCTCGAACATTTCAGGGAATCTTCTTGGAATACGTTCGCAAAAGCCGACGATCCTCAGATGTGTCTTATTTGCGTCTAATTATCAATTTTGGCCAGAAAACGTTGACTTTTTTGAGCAGCGCAACGCGACGTGGCTTGAATGTTTGGAACTAAAATTGACCCTGGAATTATCTTTTAAGCAGTTCTTTCAGTACAGTCTAGATACATTTTGGTAATCAATTTTAGATTTTGATTTGAAAGCGTTTCAGCACCGACAATTCTGTTGTTTTCTTTCTTCTTCTTCATTTTTTTACAAGACTTGTAGCTTTTAACATCATTCTACAGAATGACAGAACGAGAATGACCGTTGCGTGCGTTCCAATTGTTCCCAGCGATGAGGAAATCATACTCTTAGGCAAAGTTTAGATAATATTAAAGCATTTTAAAATGATATTATTTGGATTTCGTTCCGCAACTTTGTTAAAACAGCTGTACTTAAAAGTTGGTGGAAGGTGCAAAATATTCGCTTCAGAATGTCTTTAAAAAAAGACACAGCGACATTCCAACGCGTACCCTTGTATGCGTTACTGTTAATGCCCCCTAATTTTCAAGCGATTTACCGCAAAAAAGTAAGGTAGCAGGCAAATGAAGTCGCTGAAAATTCTGGCGACCTACAATTCGCAGTCGCCACGAATCGGAGCGAGAAAAGTGGCGAGTGGGAGCTTTTGAGTCACGTCACGTGTGTATAATGTGTAATGCTGCGCGAGCAATTTTTCGCTCCTATTCTTTCATTTACGGGTTTCGGACGACGCGACGGCGACGCCGGGGAGTCTGCGTCTCAGATGGCGAGCTAACGGCAAATGCAATGCACATTTGCCAGATGTAATGGACAATTTAACTGCTCTTTACCGACAAAATTTCTTCGATCATGGAATTTTCTCAATCTATTCCTTGCTATCCGAACCGCAAATAAAATGTTTCGAGTGTCTAAGAAGGCGTCACGAAAGCGCGTGCCCCCCCTCAAAAAGCCTCAAATATCGCCTTTTTTCAACAGCAAGTAGTCCGAAATTGCTTTCACCAACGCTTCAAAATATTTCACAGAGCCCCCCCCCCCCCGGAATAATTTTTTGGACCCACCACTGCGATTGACTAATATATAAACTTAGAGTCACGTGTTGACTCGTTTCAACTTTCTTTCGCGGAGAAAACTAATTTTCGTACACATTATTATTCGAACTACTCTGTCCTCTGCCCTGCACAACCGTTATTCTAATTGCTTCGCACTCGTGGAACTGTTCTTCACGTTTTTCGTTGGTAATTGAGTATTGAACGATTTGGCCATAGACAGAAAGAGGCACTTTGGAACACAGGATTTGTTTGTGCATGTATGTGTGAGTTGGTTTTATTTCAAAACCTGGCAACTTTGCCGTCTCCCAACGCGCGCGCTGCATCCGCCTATTCTCGGTTCCGGAAAGTACCCCCCTCCCTCCCACTTCGTCCATTCTAAAAGGCAGGGGAAGGATCAAGGAAAGGCTGAGTCGCCGCTTAGTTTTACGTGACTCGAGTAGCGCGTGAAATTCTAACCCCTCTCTTCACTTGCAAAAAACAAAAAAAACGAAAAAGTAAAGGCCGCCCGTATGAAGGACGGCGAGAGAGAGGAGGGAGGGAGGAAAAGGGAGAGAAAGACAGAGAGAGGACGATAAAAGAGTAGGGATTTGGAGAAAGGGGTGAGAGAATGGATAGAGCAAGAGAATCTCTTTGAAAGTAGCTTAAAAAAAAAGGATGACAAGGAAATGTTGAGCGCAATGTACCGTCGGACGAATCTAGCGGGTGGGTAAGTGGGTGGGTGGGTAAGAGAAGCTCTAGGGCAGCAGTGAAAACAAACGAAATTAACTTCAGTCCAATATTTCATTGACATTGGTTACTTGAAATATAGTCGAGTCGCCAATTTTCTCGTCGAATTGAAGACTTTTCTGACCCAACGACAGGGAGGGGATTCTATATGCCACGGGTACCAGGAAGAAGAGGCTAAAAGGGCCATTTTCTCCTACTTTAGAATGGGATTTTGGTACAGGAAGTTCTTACAAAAAGAAGTTAGGGTCTTCTCAGGGACCGAATTAAGTTATAACTGTAAACCAAAGTTAGACCCTACCGATGACTCAAAACTGTATACCACCGACCAATCAGAAGCAAGACGATCCGTGAAAAGTCATGCTATTTTTAATCAAGTTCGACTTTTCGCAAAGACTTTTTGATTTCAGGGCATAGAACGTAGTACAAGAGTATTACACTATTATAGCGACTCTCCAACCTTGAGTGAGCTGGTATCCACTATACATTCTTGGATACACGAACAATGTTTCCTCAGGTTAGCTCGTTGGTGTGAAATTAAGAACCGGTACGTATGAGTCGCAAAGTTTCTGGGGAGATGAGAAGACTGAATACTGATCAATTTATGCCGAGCTTTTTTTGCCGATTTTTGCAGACTTGTGCATCTGAATCGACCCTTAAACCGCTTAAAACAGACGTGTGAAACAGCCCCATTGGCCTGTCACTGCCGATCAAGTTTCTGTGGACTGCAGAAAATTCACGTCCACCACTCGACAAATGCATCGCCCTGTTATGCTACACCGCGAGACTGATCGTGTAAAAAAAAAGCTTTTGATCGAGCAATTTTATTGTATCAGCCATCAAACAACGGATTAAAATGACCAAGTTACGGTTCTGCTCGGAACAGAATCTTGTTTATCACAAAAAAAATCACACCGGAGACTTTACGCGTTTGAACGACGAATCACACACAATACATCATCCGGAAAAAAAAGGAAACCGTTGGACGTTTTGACACGCGCTTAACCGAAAAGTTTTTAAAGCTGACGCGGCACGAGGAGAGAAAGGAGGCGGGAACGTCGCATCGATAAGACAATAAATCATAAAAGCTGCAACACGCGCGATGCCGATATACTCACTCGCACTTACACAAAGTGTAAAAAAGTGCGGCAGGTTAGGGGTGAGCGCAGGCATAGCGGGTGAGGGGGGGAGGGATGCGAGAAGAGGGCTACATTGGCGCTACAGTAGGGGGAAGCTCACTCCATTAGTAAGGACGTGGAAAGGGGGGGGGAACGGAGGGGATAATAGAGATGAGAGGCAGAGGAGTCGTAGGTAAATATATCTGTCGGGCCCGTGCCGTCTAGTATTAACGAATAGCAGGTGTCAACTGTCAAGGCGAAAAAGCACTGCGGAGTGCAACAACACAGGGTTGCTAGATTAAACGAGAAAGTTCGCTTACTTTGCATTTGGTTTGCGGTGTAAATTAGGAGAATTTTTTTTTTATTCATCGGCATCCGCGGCAACCGCGGTGAGGCGCTGGCAGACTCAGTGGCGCGCGGTGGCGCAGCTCCGACGATGTCACGTTTACCCCCCAATTAACACGATTACGGAATTCAGGACAGGCAGTTGCGGCTGATATGAATATTCTATTAGTAAAGACTACTACAATCAGAATGGGAACTTCGGTTCATTTTGAAGCATTAATTTCTAGTCCGCCATTTTGAGAAGTTCCAAACAATCCCCACCCTATAGGCTACAGATACATGAATTTGTCTGTCTTTCTCTCATCTCATTTGAACAGAATGATGCATTAAAAGACTGAAGAGAATAACAGAGGGGGCCATCATGATCACGTGACTTTAGCCCTTATCTCTGCCTTTTTCTAACGCACGCGTTCAAATGGGACAAACAAATTACTGTATCCGCCTGCGCCCCATGCAAAGCAAAGTGAACAATTAACGAGCTATAACTGCGAAAGAAGAAGAAGAAAAAAATTGCCAAAAGCACAACGATATCGGTGGGAAAACTTTGGGATAGGACTTAACAAGGCGAAATCCTTCATTGCTATAGCTTGTTGAATGCGAAAGACAGAGATCCGCAATATTGAATCGACACCAAAAGGGACTGAAAACATGTTAGAGCTCGTTTCAGAAGTGTAGGCGCACCTAGACCACTATCTTTGGCAAATATCCAATTTTCATTCCTTCAAATCAAAAGAAAACTTGCCTCCAACTTAAAAATTTTGATTTTAAAAGAGTTTCTGAGCGAATAGCCAACACTCAAATTCATTTCCATTTTGTAACATGAGAAATAATGTTGGAACATTGGGGGGGGGGGGGGGGCGCAAAAACGTGATGACCTTATCTTTTTTTTTTTTTTTTTTTTGCTTATCAGTATCATTTTAAAAGCCTACAGCCCAGTATACCCTATATTAACGGCCATAAATTCCAACAAAATTTGGTGATCACCAAATTTTAATACGATTTTTTTTTTTCTAGAAGAAGAAGAAAAAAAATGGAACCACGCGAAATCGGCAACACACCTCCAGCATCGAGATTTATTACTTTGACGCGTCAAGACGCTTCCTCACAATGCCCCTTGCGCCTTGAGACGGCTTAAAACCTAAGAAACTCCATTACACCGTATGGATCCCGATATCATTTATTTTACTCTCTCCGCCCGGTCCGGAGATAAGACGCCGTTAGTAAGTACGTTATCACCCCCTTTCGACCCGACGCTTATCGGGCACTTGCTATATGACCCTGAAATCTCGCGCTTCGACTTACCAGAGGCATCATTAATTTGGTCATCGCTGATGACAATATTTGATATTTTTCACTTGAAAATTAGATTCATCGAACGCGTTTTGAAAGGCGCGCTAGAATAGGGAAATCGTCGTACACTGAAAAAACAAAGTTTATGTACAGCCGAAGCAGCCTTTTGAAATAGCTTCGCAGAGCAAAAGTCCAAGCTGTAGCGGAGAAAGTTGCAGGTGTACCAAAGCACTACTTCTTTAGAATAACAGCCTCTTTTCTTGCTTTGGCTCTATCGAAGTAGTGATTCAGTACAACCGCAGCTTGCTCCAGTAGAGTTAGGACTTTTGCTTTGTGAAGCTATTTTAAAAAGCTGCTTCGGTTCTATTTAAACTTTTTTTTTCAGTGTAATTCTATGATTTTGAGGAGCTTCGATCGTTATATCATCACTCATCTTCACCGTACTTTTGGGTTTCTTTGATGAGAATTACAAATTGTAGCCTTCAAAATCTTTTGCGAGAAGTCAACTTTCAAACACAGTAAAATTCGAAAATTGGCATTAGCTTTGATCATCATACGCTGAAAAAAATACAATAAAACGCAAAACGACACGTCAACCGAAGACGATTCACACGGAGAAAAAAAACTTCGGCTCATATGGAACACCAAGGTGTTCGGTTCCAGTAACCGAAGTTTTCGGTTGTGAGTACCGAACTTCAGTTAGAAATAACGAAGATTTCAGTACTCCTAACTGAAGTTCGGCACTCACAACCGAAAACTTCGGTTACTGGAACCGAACACCTTGGTGTTCCATATGAGCCGAAGTTCAGTTCTCGTAACCGAATTTTTTTTCCCCGTGCAGGTGTACAGTTACTAGAAATCCGGTATTTGTAGAAAGCAGTATTTTCCTAACTCACGATGTTTTTTCGCCAATTTTACTCGAAGGACGCTCGAAACGGAAGAGGTAACTTTTTTCAAAATTGAAAAAATTAATAGTTGTGTACTTCTAACGAAAAATAACAGTAATATGAAGATGACGACAACACAGAAAAAACGAAAAAAACACTTTGGTAGCGCTGACAAAACCTTTGGTAGAAAAATGACCCAGCAAAAGACTTTAGTTTGGCCAACCAAATTTTTTATTCGCCCAGCAAAATCTCTTTAGTTAAGCGTAAAGAACCTTTGGTTGGCTCAACTAAAGTCTTTTGCTGGGTCATTTTACTACCAAAGGTTTTGTCAGCGCTACCAAAGTGTTTTTTTCTGTTTTTTCTGTGAAAGAGAAGACAGAATGAGGATCTTCAGCCGTCACTTGGTCACACTATTTTTTACAAAAATTACATTTTTGTCAAATCTATAAAATCGATAATCTACCTAATCTCAAACCAAACCTTTAATGAACAGTAGGGCCGGTCGTTCCCTTCAGTATAGTTGTCTCCTTCTTCTCTCCCCCTATTCGCCTATACGCTGTCAAGCCAAGCATACGCAAATTTTTCTTTCAGAAGGATACGGAACCAGGGGACAAATTGCGCACGGGAACAGGGATGTTGATGTTACCGATTGTCACCGTCAAGGGACGCTATAGGAATGCTCGCAGATCAAACCAAAGCTCCACCATAGGTTTAATTCTCGTCTACTTCTGAGTCTATCTGTCTTTCTTGTTTCTTCTCTTCTCTTCTCTCCTTGTTGCCTGTTCAATTGATTAGACAAGCTTCTTCTTGGTAAATAAAATATTCAATACTGAATACGTCGCGACAAAAAGGATGACGATTCGCGGAGCTGCCAAGCACTCGGGGAAAATCAAGAACACAATCCAGGGATGAAACACTGTTTTTCGCTCATCCGATTCCAGTGTTTTCCCAGAATTTATCCGAGGATTTGTCACTATTTAAAACTGCCTTGTTTACCAAGTAACCTTGAACTTTTCTATTGGCATCACTATTTTCCTCACAGCAAAATCTTTTAGAATTGGATGGATTTAAGCAAAAAGGAACCAACTACATAGGAATTCTAATCCTACACAAGTTACTTCCCATCAGCACAAAGAGCAGGCAAGTTGGTTATACCTTCTGCACAAAGTCATCCAATCGAACTCCAAATTCATATTTTTAAAAACCTACACCAGTAGCGGCTCATACTTGTTTGGCAACCGCGTTTTCTGCCATTCGAACTTATGCAAAAGTATGGATTTCTCAGGGATTCAGTGAATCCCCTGAAGATCGATTATTTGACGTGGATTTAAATTGAGAGCATCTGTTGTTGTTACATTGCACGAGCCACCTCTAACCGTCACAACAGGGGCCACATTTGCCCCCCCCCCCCAAACTTTTTCAGGATCTTCAAAGGGCGCATTTTTGAGGCCGAGAACACCTTATACAATGAGCCACCAAAAACTGGCAACGTTCAGACTCCAACGTAACTGAATGTTCCTCGTATCTTCTGCTTACCCTGAACGTGACAGGGAGGAAAAGAGAGAGAGCGAAAGGAAAAAAGGGGAGAAAATTCCCGAGAAAGAGATTAAAACCGACCGCGGGTGGCATTAAAGTTTACTTCCTTTCTCTCTGTTGATTCTCTGCAACCGCGAAATCCGCATTTGACTTGACTCACATCGAACTCTTTAAGGTTGACAGCTGTCGCGCGAAGCATTTCAAGAACAAAGCAAAAGCGACAGAGCTTACAGAAAATTCGAGGGTTCGTGGGTGGGGTTGGGGGGTTTATTTTATTATTTTTCTTTTTTCAGAGAATATAATTTAAAATAAAAAATGAAGCTGTGCAAGCGAGAGGAGAGAAGCGCGTATACTTGGAGAAAATAATCTTTTCACACAAGTAAAAAGTAATTGAATCATCATTAATAAACAATAAATTGGATGGTTTTCGCCGACCCTTTACTACGTTGACAATATAAAATAATTGTTCGAGAAGCTATAATTACACGGGACTTCGACTCCAACGGACGGTTGTTGCGCTAGGTCGACTGCTGACTGATGAACATCTGATACCGAACTTTTGGACGGCATGACACGAGATAGCGAGAATCGATTAAACACATTGGTTTAAACAGCGTCACGTGGATATGTGAACAAGACACAGTCATTTGTTTTGAAACGAATGAATGTCAGGGTAACTTGTCACGTGACGTAATTTACACCAATAGGATTAATCTTTTTTCCGCTATCTCGTGTAGTGTCGTCATGAAGTTTGGAATCAGCCTCATTTGCAGTAGGAAATGAGACATCTACTATGGCTTTCAAAAGAAAGTATCCTGATAGAAATTGTCATTATTTCATTTTTCGACCACGCAATTATTTCCACTTGTGACATTATGCCTCAAAAAATTTAAAAAACTGAAAAATATAAGAAAAATTCATTAAGAGCAATTTTGATAAAGGGACTTTCTTTTGAAAGTCTTAGTACATCACTCAAATAAAACTGGGGCGGTAAAAATGATTTAGTGTAAGGTATAAACGGTTTTAGTGCGAAGTCGACGGTTAGGCAAAAATCACAAGGCCTTTGTAAGTGCTCAAACGCGGGTTTGATCAAACTGCAGGATTGTCAACCTGACTTTTCCGAAATTCAAGCATAGACTTGACCACTTGACCAAAACACCCCAAAAACGAGTTTTATTGGTTTTTGTTTATTGAAATTAAGGAAGAGATGACACACCACCCATGGTCAAATAACTGTGGATACTTGACAAACGGAACATCAATTGAACATGCAACGGTTGGCTAATTAACAATGTACTCACCGGTCGCAACCAGCTTGGCAAAACTCGCGTGTAGTGTTCCTATTTCAAAACTATCTCTCTCACTCTCCTGCTACACCCTCATGCATACCCATATCTATCGATGGAGTCGAAATTCGTAAACAGAGCCATAAATCACAACATTTTACCGTCAAAATCGCATTAAAATGACTCGAGAAATTCATTTCTACCAAAAACATTTCCCAAAAAATGTAAACATGATTTTAGCGATGAGAATGGGATAGCAGTAAATAAGGGGTTAAGTCAGAATGAGAGAGAAAGTTTGGAACGCTCGACGAACTTTTTCACTGGGTGACGTCATCAATAAAACCGTCAATCGTGCAACTACAATTTCTTTTTAATTTTTTCAATTCAATATAGTTGAATTTAAATCACAGAATCGATTAATGTGTGTTTACGTATGGTTATTTGATAATATAAGTATTAATTGATGGGGTCACTATTAGAAACTTAGAAGCAATCTTTGGAGCGATCCTCCACTCGAATCCTGTTTGTTTTCTTACAAGACTTGGGCCGTCATGTGCTCTGCCACCTGTTTCGGAAGAGGTATGCAACGAGGAGTACGCGGATGAGACAGGCCGCGCCGCTCCGGATCACTGAAAGAGGCGGCACTAAGATTCTGGCAACTTTAACGCTATACTGGCATCAAAAAGGGTATACATAAAAAGTGGTGATGCGGTCCCCACAAATATAGAAAACTAAAGATCTCGAGAAAGTGGGTTCATACGAGAGAAACTCAAACCGTGTTCAATGGCTCGAGTAGGTATAGGGGAGTTTCCGTTCCGATTGAGCTATTACGTGCCATGGATTTAAAATCGGGTCGAGTCAACTTTCTTTTGACTACCTCGTGGCTTGTGTGGCGCTTGACCCCCCTTTACCTTACACAGACTCGTGCGACATTGGTGAATACACCCCTCCTTCCCAGTGCGCGGCGATTCGTCGCATCAGCTCTTCCAAACTTCCAAGGGGGTGAGAGACAACAGAGAATCGAAAGGATAAAAGCGACTTTCGAGATTCGTGAATGGAGCGCAAAAATTTGCATAAACACGCGGCGCGGGAAAAGCTCCCGCGGAAAAAGGAATGAGCTCACTATGTCATTCACACGGAACCACGGTCAAATTACGACGTGATCGAATGTCAGGGTGGAAAGGAGAAGAGACAGGAGAGGAGAGGGGCGATGCAGATGGAGAAGTCAGATATAGGCTGAACGATCGGATCTCCTCATCTTAATTTATGATATTTCGCGCGAGCTGGCGGCTTACTCTGATGTTGTCAGATTGGTCGCGATATCAGAAACTCCTGGCGATTCAAAGTTCTCCTACCGAAAATTGAAAAGGTGTACCTAGGTGAAATCTGGCAACGTTGCAAGTCGTCCATTTAAACCCTCATAAAATACCGATTCGAGGGCACTCAGCACCCCAATAATTCGACCTTTTGTATGACTTCTTTAAATGGACTAAATTCAACGTTGTCAGATTGCCAAAGCCACTGTAAAGGTGTGCGGTGAGCCAAGCGAGATATCAAGCAACGTAAGTAAATCATGTCTCGTCAGTGGTATCAGAGGGTCAGAAATAGTCAAATGTCCATTGAAGAGTTGTAGGTAAAAGAAATTGCCTTCATTTTGATGAATGACTATGAGTGAGAGAGAATGGTTTTCTTTTTAGTGGATGCAAAAAAAATTGAATTTGACTCATTGCTCCTTCAATTTTCAGAAGGCTGGCCCGCAATGTTTACCGGTCTTGTGGCATTTGAAATTTACTACGAACAGCAAAAAAAAAAAAAAAAAAAAAAAAACTCCACATAGGATTGATTTAAGAGGAGCTGTTGAATAACAGAGGGGCCTTCGATATCTAGGATTGGCAAAATGTTTGCTCGCATGCAAGAATTACCTTTTACCTTCTCAATGTTCGACGAGGCAGTTGATGTTGAATAAAACTCGATTCAAGCGTCTATCACTGAGCTTTTTAGATCTGAAGCTAATTTTAGTGGTCGGATTGGGATTTCGCTCATGGATTCTGGGAATTTCAAAATAATACACTTGCAAATGAAACTGCGAGAGAGAAAGGCATTTCGATTCAGTAGAAAAACTCGAAAATACGTGAAACTATAATTCTGTGATTTGTGACTGCGATTGGCCGACGTAACAGTGAGCTCTGCATTCTGCAATGAATAATTTTTAATGTATTGCAGGATTCTCGTCATTTGAAACCGCACAGTTACCAGATTGCGCCCATAAACCACCAGCTTTTACATTGACTCTCAAGGGAAATCTAACGACTTTTTGGCCATATCCGACAACCAAGGGACAACGGCCCTTTCGGAAGAAAACGATTCAATTATCGCAACTCTTCGTCAGACAAGATGTTGGCAACCGGGCGTTCCTTCCTCCTCTGAAGTGTGCGTTACACAGCGAACAAACGAGGCATTTTCAAGACAGAGGAGAGAAAAAAAAGAGGGAGAAAAAAATGGAGGAGAAGGGAGGGGAAATAAATAAAAATCCCTGTTAAGTCCAGCGGGAAATTCAAAGGGATCATCGTGGAGCATCCGCAGGAGACTTTCCCATCCGTCCGCCATGAGCGAAGGAGAGACGTCTGAAGTTCTGAAGTCGAGAGGAAAAGACCAGGGGGAACCGTGTACCCAAACACAGTAGACCGGAGGCTGAACGAGAAAGAAAGAAATGAAAGAAACAGAAAGAGGAAGAGAGAGGGAGAGGGGGGGAGGGAGAGAAAGAGAGAGACAGTCAAAAGCAAAGTGCAAAACTAATGCACCTTCAACTCCACACTCGCGTCCGCCGCGCGCCGTCGTCTGCCGTGCGATAAGAGCTGCGGGGGTAGCGAGGGTCGCGGGCGAACCAGCGCATGCGTACTTGCGCGCAAGAGATGCGTCAGCTTCGATCCCATGCACCGACCGCGTCGCAGCCGCTCGCGCTGCACTCGAGCAGGAGAGCAATCAATACCCTCCTACCCCTCACTCTAACCCTCTCATTCTCTCTCTCTCTCTCTCTCTCTCTCTCTCTCTCTCTTCCTCTCTCTCACCCTATCTCTCTCTGTCTCCTTCCCAGCCCGACCGTTCATCTCCTCCGTTTGGGCATCACTCGGTGAAAAAAGAGAAATATCCATTAACTCTCTTCGGGACAGGGTTGCTTGGTTGCCATATGGAGAGACATACTTCAGGGTAGATTAATACGAGTAAATGCCTTAGGCCGCTCGGAGGGTCATAGACTTTTTTCGAGGTTTGATAGGTCTGTAACAACGATTGGTTCACTCACAAGTGATGCATGTACCTGAATGGATCTACCTTGAATCATCCCGAATCGCGGGTCTGTTGATTACTTTGGCCATACAGTGAATAAAAATACAGCCGGGGACAAAAAGAATGTCAGACGACTCCTAGAGGCTGACAACCCGCAATAGTTATACCTCAATGATTTTTTGAGCATCACATGTGTCTACCAAAGCCAAAATGTAAGAAGTTGTAGGACAATCTTTCTGTCCCCAAATGTACCTTGGTGAAGTGAATTCAGAAAAGATGCTGTCTCAAGGGTAAAATCGTTGACGTAAAGTACCTAATCTTGCCGGATACGAAAACTGTGACTTTGACAAGTTCAAGCAGATCATACAACGAGTAAAATGCGCGAAGAATACCAACAATTGGCCTATTTTTGATCTGGAAAAGTCTGAAGGCTAAAAAAAAAAAAAAAAAAAAAAAAAAAAAAAAAAAAAAAAAAAGCAGAAAAAAGGCAATTTTGAGAAGACAGAGTCTTAAGTTTTCAAATGTTTTCACACATTTAAAGTACATCTCTTGAGGAGCCGGAGCCTCTCGTCGCTCAGTCAGTTTACAACGACCGTAGCAACTATCAGTGCCCGGTTCGCAAGGCGAATTGACAGAAGGCGGAACGTTTCATAACAATGGCAACCATATTGAGTGACGTCACGCCTGTTAAAAGTCATTTGAGACTAATGGAGTCGGAGCCTCTTTCCATCCCCTTTTCAAACCCATCGTCCATCGATGTACTAGCGGGGACAAAGATATATGGCCGATGTATGCAACACAAAATGCACAGTGTACCATTCAGCACATGTATTAGGTGTGTAGCGTATTGCATATCCTAGCTAGGTATCTTTGTCCCCACTAGTAAAGTACCACTACATGACGTCATGACGGTACAGAAATGTTCTAGCCTTCAAAAACTATAAATCCGCATCTTGCCCTGCAAAATACTACAGTGAATTGTAAAGACTGGTTGTAAAACTCAGCACAAAAATTAGGGTAAAGTTTACAATATAAGAGCCTAATTTTCAGTAAATCAATTTACATTATTTTAATTTATGTTATGTTATTTGGCGTGGTGTCTGCTGCTCATAAGGTTTACGTTCGACTACACGGAAAAAAAATGAGTTGTGAGATTTACCCTACTTGTGGTTGATTCTGACCCCAACCGCAAGGTGTGATAAACTCTATTAAACGTCTAGCTAAACTTCCTAAAGGTTGGGTATTTACTCGATCCCTTGATGACGCTACATAGAAATCTATAGGAGTTTACTAAACCGTTGGGTTGGGGCTATAATCAACCACAATATCGTAATGAATATCATCAATTTTCCCCCGTGCGCTTTACACAGAATGTAGATATATTTAGTTGAAGATTCAGCAATCTAATAAAAGTGCTCGGCGTTAAATTACGAGATAGTCATTGAGTTGAATACTTTTCACTGGCAAATATACGTTTGAACTTTTTCGTCACTTTTTGCCTCGTGCTTTTAAAAGCACGAGGCAAAAATCGCCAATTGACCATCAAAACTGCAAAAAACAAATAATGTAGCCCAGCGCGCTGTCTCACAATGAAAAAATTACTTGGATAAATACCTAGAACATACAGGCGCAACTTATTTATTTACTCAAACAAGACTAATAAAACAACTTATTTTGTTTAAGTTTTACGAAAGTCATAAATAAAATTTACGAAAGAGTTGAGCTGCTCTAAAGTTTAAACCATGGAACGAGTAAAAGTTACCCATCAGTTTTTCAGCAACGTCACTGGGAGGTTAGTTCACCGTAAAATCTAGCGCACACCTATCCTTTAAATCAACATAAATGCAAATATGCGTTGCCAAGATTTCTCAACTATTCAAAAACCATGCGGCTGTGGACAGCTCTGAATACAGCTTTGAATGACTCCTTAATAGATAAATTATAGACGAGACTCCTCCACTGTGGCTCGTTTAACAGGCGTGCAGAATATGCTGAATCCCACGGGAAACGTGAGGAAATTTGTTTTAGATTGATGGACATTTTGAAATCTCTGCAGTTAAGCCTAAATTTTCATGAATATTTTGATGAACTTTGGCCATGTTCTCCAAACTTTTCACCTTTTTGCGGAAGTGTGGAAATATACAAGATTGCGGAAATTTTATGAAGTAGCCTCTGGCAAATTTTTTTTTCCGAAGAAATTTTGGACCCCACAATCGCTAATCAACAGCCACATTGGCATTTTTATGGGATTCAATTTCAGAACTTTTTGAAGCTGCCAACGTTATTTTCACAGCACAACGGCCTCTCTTCAATGTTGTAGCAAAAGTTTGCAAGAGACACATTAGGAACTTTAGCAAAACAAAAACAAACGTACAGAACAGCGCCTTCAATAAATCACGTAGGCAAACAGAAGAACTGAGGTGTAAAGATATCTATCCACGACTTTGGTTCAAGAACGCGAACAAAAATTCTGAATTGGTTAACGAGTAAAATGCGCTATTCTTGGTTCTTACCCGACCAATTTTTTAGAGGAAGTAAACCCACGGAAAAAAGACCATAGGTTGTTAACAGACCTTTCTTTGAGAAGCGGGGTTTTGAAATTGAACACTCAGATGTCAATATCACGTTTAAAAAAGCATCGAAGCTAATCAGATTCCTTGGTTTTCTTCCCGCTTGTAACTAAAAAATTAATCAGTCTACAGAAGCTCATAACAATCGAAGATGATTTTGAACTGATTTCAAGGAAACAGAAACAAGGAACGTTAACTTATTATGGGCAGCCATTCAGAGAGATTTAACAATTTCTTTCATCTGACAACGCGCGGTGAGTTTGGGATTTGAAATTCATATTAACGCGAGCGAGGACAGAACCGGGAAGCGAGTTCACGAGTTGGCAAATTTGTACTCGGGCGCGCGCTCCATCGCGTGTGTAGCTATAAATTAATCAATTACATTTGTTTAGCTTACTTCACTGGGAGTTGAAGCGGGTGTAAGGGAGGAAGGGAGATGGGGTTAGGATTGCATAAGAGGAGGAGAAGGAGGAGGAGGATATAGGTTTCCACATTGGTGGGATGCGGACGTACAATTATTAGCATCGTCGCATCAGGTATACAAGAATTGAGGGCATTGCCGGAAAAATCGAGCAGACTTATTTTCAGGCTGTCTAGCAATGGGGCTCTTGCAAACATTTGATAAATGCAAATGAATAGAAAAATGTAATGATAAGACCAGCGAAAATCACGAAAATCACACTAAAAAAGTCTAAAATTCAGTAATAAACTCAGAAAACAGCTGCAACGGCAACATTATAATGGCGGAGCCACGCAAGTATAATTCCTGTATAATTTTTCAATTCCTCTACGGAAACACTGAGATATGTCTCAAATTAGATAGGAACCTCCCATGATCCCTGCGTGGCTCCACCATTAAGCCCGATTCTGGGAGCGAATATAGTCATTTATTAATGTAATCATCGTCATTTCTACGGGTTTTTATGCAAGACTCAACCCTTTGATCACCTGCAGCAAATATTTGCAAGAGCCCGCCACGGCCGCCACTATTCTTAACTTTTAGAAAATCTGCGATTTTACCCTGATTTTCCATGATACTTCTCTGTTTTTCCACGGGAACTTGTAAATCACCCCACTGTAAAAAATTGAACACATTGGAAGACTCAAATTTCATCAAGTTGTCATTTTGGAGAAAAATAGTGCACTAATTTGGTTCCCAAACTGCGGATTTCTGTTCCTCAACGAAACTGGTTTACCATCTAATTTCCTTGATGGATAAAAGAGCCGATTTAAAAATTCCAGGTTTTCCCTCATGTTATGGGCATAATCATCGAATCATTGATCGTCATGTATTAAACCGGGGCATAACTTTTTGAGCCCATAAACTATTATATTACAGAGCTTTTGTAACTTTTTTTTTCAGAGTATAACAGAATTTGACGCCTCGCAACTATTTGGATCAAATCAAATAAGATTCAGCAGATATGAGTGTGATCAGCACTGGAATGAGAAAGAGCAGTGATCGCAGAAGTAGTTCGTGAATAAAGATGTAGTATCGATTTCTTCTACTTATAAGCGTATGGAAGAGAAGTGATCCTCCTATGTTCCATTTTAATTAACCTTCAAATAATCGATACTTTTGCATTTGCTCAAATGGGAGAAAAATAAAATCGATGTTTCACGAGCAACCAACAGAAACAAATCCTCGGATTTTAGAAAGTATCTGGATTGATATACATGAAGATGATATTGCTGCGTCAAATGACGACCAAAAAGGCTAAATAAATGTTAAAAAACAATATTTTTGAAGAACAGGAAATCTACACAGCCAGTTAATTCACGGAATGTATAAAATTATGGGGATAGAACCGGCCAAGCTTTTCCAAAATCATTTCCTGACCGAACATGGGTTTTCTCCGCCCCTTTGTCATTAGGTATTTTGGATAGTTTATGCTTGATGATAGATTTAGGGATGGGAAATGATAAGCGTCTTGTAACCTACCATGCGATGGTCGAAATGACACAATATAAAAATCATATTTTTTACGGATTTTCATTCCACCTCTCAAAAGACAGAGAAACAAAGAATGTTAGCTAAATTAGGACCATTTCAAAGAAAATACACAAAGTTTTTGAAAATATTTCGAGAATGCTTGACGATCATCAAAACTTCCAAGATGAATTTTCGGGTCCACATTTGAAAACTCATAACAGTTTCTGAAATGTATTGCCTCCGCGGCAACGCTGCACAGATCGTCGAACTACCCGACCTTACATCACTCTTCGCTCTTGATCCTTCACGAATGATTAGACTGCTGTGAAATTCTCCAAATTGTTCCACAAAGCACTCACTTTTGGCATTTGATCGGAACTTGTGAGAGTGTATATAAGTACTTGTAAATTTCCAGAATTGATCTTCAAGTCCGAGGCTGATTGAACATCACTATCTACAAGTGCTTGTAGCGTAGACCTGGCTTTCCACGTACAATTCTAGGAACAAAATTACTTGTTCAGCGCATCGTGAGGGCGTCGTGGGGGCGCTCGGCTCCTTCCTCCAATCCGTATTCTGATATACTTGCTCTCAATAATCCCCGCGAGGGACCGTACAAGTGGAGTGCCTGTTGAGGCGCTCTACTTACCGCGCGGAGCCCGAAAACTAACGAAGACGCATTCAAGAAGGTAGAGGAAAAGAGAGAATAAAATACATCGAATAACTGGCCCTTTGGATTTGATCACTAGTAAGCTGATCGTTTACTTTCACGTTAAATAGTAAATACTGTCTACGAGTAACCATTAGCCACCCATTAGTAGCCTTTATAACGTTAGAGCTAAGAAAACTTTACTATGGTTACCATGGCAACGGCCATAAGTCCTACAAATGATCGACCATATAGCGTCACTCACAGACTGCCTTAAACTATCCGCTTATGGCAGAAAAATAAACGATCAGCTCGTAGATGAAGTTAATAAGCGGGGGGGGGGGAGGGTGCTGGCAAGGTTTACCATCATTATAGATTTTGGCGCCTACGCGCTCAAAGATGGTTGACAAAACTCAACATGCTTCAGTTCTAAATATGCCATCCCTCATATAAAGATCATGGCGACCAAAAGGTTTAATGGGTACGTTGCAAACTTTTGCTACAACGTTAATGAAGGGCCGAAATTTGAAAAGAACCTTGAGAGCTCAAAAAGTTCCAAAATCCAATCACGAACCCGATTCATGAGTTTAACACAGTTACTAGATGGCGATCGAATGCGAGCCGGTAAAAAGGGGGTAGTCTCATCAAACAGCAGCTTTCTCTACGACGAATCAAGTTTCTCAGCATAGAAAGTTACGAATTGATAGGACTCCTATATTGTCACCTGCTTATTCAACCGCCATCTTGTAATTTCGCTAAACGCATTTATTAAATTTGTAAGTAGATTTTGGAACTTTCTGGTACTATTAACGTTATTTTCGAGAAATTTTATACAAGAATTGATCCTCCAAAACGCTGTAGCAAAAATTTGCAACAGACCCATTCTTATATAGGTTCTAGCCTGATACTGATAGACCCAAGTTGGCTCCACATAGTTCGCAAAACTGAACGGACCTGACTTCGGCAGTCCTGCAAAAATACTCCCGAAGAGTCGTACGTCGTTAATTAAATTCCGATTCTATACCAGGACCCTGCAGCAGCACCGCATGATTCTTGGTAAAGTTAAATAAAACCGTTGAAAGTTGCCAGATGCCAGATAATATGATTGGGCATCGACGCGCTGTGGACAGGACAGGACACCAGCGGCGATGCTTTACCTCTGTAAGTCTGTATAGAGAATATGCGAGCTGGAAAACTTTTTAATTAAGTGGTACCTGCCGTTCATTATGCGTCAGTGTGGTATATTAAAAACTTTCCGAATGACTGCAGCGCAAGCTCTATTGTCGTTTTACGTGGAATTAATAATAATAATAAAAATAAAAAAAAAAGAACCCCGAGGCTGAATAAGACCCTACAGCAAAATTGTAGTTATTTTTAACGTAAAAACAAAAGGAGGAAAAGGGCGCTCCAAATCATGGAGATATTAGCGGCGACCACGTTAGGTCGTAACTATATGCGAAGCTTGGAACATAAGAAGGAAAACCCCAATTTTCTCAACGTATTTTAAGCGTCTCCATCTAAGCACCTGGGGGCTGATTCCTTTCTTTTTGACGAGGCGACATAGCGGGAATCGATCAATCCCATTGGTTTTAAAGGCGTCATAAGACAGATTTGAAGTCGTTTGAAGTCATTCGTTCATTTCAGACGAACGACTTCGAGGCGCCGTTTAAACCAATGGGATTGATCGATTCTCGATGTGTCGTCTCGTCTCGTCCAAAAGAGATGAATCAGCCCCCTCTGGTCGTTAGAGCGCGAAGTATACAGTTATAAAAACACTTACGTTCGATCTGGTAAAGAAAGAAATCTGAGTCAAACTGGTCGATAACTGGTAACCATCAATTTATTATTGATAGCCCAAAATTACTTCTCTACACATTATCTATTCTCTCTAGAATATTCGCCTGGTTTAAATCAATAACAAAGAAGAGCATTTGAATTTAAATTGTCTGTATATTTGTCACGATCGAGTCGACTGAACATAAAATACAAAAAACCCGATCATTTTAACTTCTGTTGGTCCAAACCCAACGAACCTCCTAACCCATTAATGAACATCATTAGTTCAAAGAGTTAAATTGTTCAAGATTTAAAAATAAAAATTAAAGAAGAAAAAATGGGGGGGGGGGGAAGAACATCAACTGTTTTTCCCATTTTCTCATAGTTTTTCTTTGCGGTTCATTTTCTCTATGTCTCCAAAACTTTTGAACTCCATTTTCTTCAAATCTCCAAATTTCTTTTTCTTTTTTGAGGTTGTATAGGAGGGGTCATCCTCTGATAACCCTCTCTTCCCCTAAGTTGTGCCACTGACCTAATTTATTTTCATATTGCATACAAGATGTTCCACCTCTGACAAAAAATAGTCCTCTTCCCAAGTTAGAAGGGAGGTAGGTAGCAGGAGATGGTTGCTCAAAAAATATGCAAGTGCCTCTTTAACAAAAAGGAGGGTTTTGCGAAACGAATTGATTAATACAAATCAGACTCACCATTAAATGTCCGCCTTATTTTTGACGATCAAGCAGTCACTTCAACTTGAATCTGGAACAAAAAGAGAGAAACAAATGAGAAATACATTTTGATAACCGTATCCAAGGAAAATCTTAAACAAATAATGAGACTTGTAGAGCGCCCAAACCGGAGCTCACCGATAATCTTTGAAATCTTTTCGTTACTTTTAACGGGCAAGGGACGATTGGGCGACCTGAAAATCGTAACCCGTTTGGGCGAGGTAATCAGTAACCCAGACTGATACCCATAGGACTTTTGGGCGAGAGAAAAGTCAAGAAATGAAAGAATAGTTTGGATGTTTGGCATCGGGGCAAACAGTTAGGTCGCATTTCGGGCAGAGTTGGTACAGAGATGAAAATGATCTCTGCTGAAAATAAGATAAGAAGAACCGTGTGCCTGGAAGCCTGGTGTCCAGTGAGTCAACTGTCTCGAGTTCGAGAATCTTCGGTCACTTGCTCAGCACGGTAGCTGCTTGCACTTTAGTCATGGATTTACAAATATCTGCCGTATACGACACATTTAGAGGTCAAACATGTATTGTAGTTAATAACTTTAAATTTACTCAATCGAATGTATTAAAAACCAGAATGAAAAGTACGGAGTGAGTTTGCTGGTAGACCCATGTTTAAAATTTATTTTAGAGTGCAAGAACGCTGAGCAAAACCACTAACCTTATTCTGATGGCGATATGCACGTTCAGAAAATGAAAGTTCCACTGAAAAGAAAAGCTACGAATAGCCTCAGGGAGAAACCATCGTCGCAAATCAGGAGGGAGTTACTTCATAATGATAGTTCGAACGAAATTACGGACGGAGAAGTGACCCCAAATCGGAAAATTATATACAGAGCCCGGGGGAAAAAACTGTTCAAGGGTCCCGCACCGAACACTGCAAAGGAGGCATGCCTTCAATTTTACGAATTTCAAGCAGAAATTAAAATTAAAAATGATAGATTTTGTTTCATGAATGAAAATTGCGATAAAATAATTTGTACTTGTATCGATAATTTGAAAATTTTGCAAAGTGCCTTTATAATGACGGAACCTTCTCCTACGCCCCACGAAAATTTTAGAAAATGTACACAATTTATGGTCTAGAAAATAATTTTTACATCCTCGCTCTGAATCAGAACGACAATACAACAAGTGGAGTGAAATTCAAAACCCAAGATACGTTGATATTTTGCCATATTTTCAAAAATTAGCCTTAAAACTACGTTTGAACACTCGCTCAAAACGTCCCATGATTTTCATTACTTTCGCCTAAAATGAATACCGTTTTTCGACCACAACGCCTCTTTTCCACGTGTTATCGCCCAAAACGTTCGCGCCTCTTTTAACATAGCATGATGAAATTGAATGAAAATGAATCCGTCAGCATATAAAGAATAGTGGATCGCAAAGTTTTGCAACAGACCCATTTAGAAAGAAGTGAATAAGTAAAATGAGCTTTTGCAGAAAAGAACGGTTTTTAAAACGTCAAGTTTGTTGCCGGAAAAGGTTCTTAAACTAGTATCTTTCTATTTTAGGCATATTTATAAAAAGGCAGGTACTTGGTTGATTGAGGCAAATAATAATTAGCGTTTTGTGAAAACTTTGCGACGCTAAACACGAGGGATGATTGGGACGTCACAGTTAGTTATGACTTTTCAGTCATGCTTTTGTTAGAAAGCGAACTCAGCATTTTCATTGGTTAACGTTCTCACTATTCAGTGCTTTGGCGGCTCCAGCGGACACATTTCAGATGAAACTATTTTGTACACTCGCGCCGCGGTTGTTTTGATCTGCGAAGGTGTGATTCACACCGTGTGAAATAGCATTGGCTTGACCTGGCCCAGCTTGAAGAATGAAGAACTCCCCTCTACCGCTCGACTTCTCTATACCATTCCACTTTTACAGCTTGAGCGAAGCAGCTCATTCATCTTGGAGAAAGAGAGAGATGTGCAGTTTCCACCGAAAAGCTTCGTTGGAGCTGACTCCGATTGGCTCGATTATAGCAAAGCTTCTGAATAGTCCCTTTCAAGGTTGCAACATCAACACTCAACAGATTCGACTTTTCATGGTTAACACAAAAGTAAAATGCCGGCTCATCGCTATAAATGCGCGGTAGACAAAGAGACAGTGTATTAAACCGTCCCATATTTTGATAAAGGGATGCGCTATACCTACAGCTTTTTCAAGTATACTTATTTGTCGAGAAAATTGATTTTGAGCAGATTCGGGGAAGAAAAAATAATAATAATAAAAAAGAAAAAAATCGGTAAAATTCGGCTACAAAGGGCCGCAAGCTTCCACGAACGTGGACAATAATCGGGATGTATCGCTCACAGTGGTTTACACCGTCCGTCCGCGAAAATTCATACGACTCTATGCGGACGACTGAGGAGAACAGGTATGGACAACACTCGACGCGCAGGAGGGCTGGGCTGGCCACTTGGGAAAAAGTGATTTCGCCGCCATCTTGTCTCCCATTTACACCGTGTATCTTGCATTGTTGTTTGTGGTTAGGTTTGAAGGGGAAGTTTATCTGAAGCAATACTTAATTTATTTGAACAATGAAATATGTAATTTTTATCATTAAATTTTAATGTTGTGACTTTAGAATGGATTAACATCATCAATTAGGTACGTTGTTCACTTAGTTTCCTTTCTTCGATGTGAAATCTAAATTTGAATCGCGCGGTCAGAAAAATGGCGGCGGAGTCGCTGACAACCAATCAGATCCAACCTCAGAGTGTTGTCCATAATTGCTCTCCATCTACCTTGACTGAGGACACAAAAAAGACGGCTTATGTATTTCAGCGTAGTGCTCCCCTCTCTACTTGTCTCTTCGACATGGAGAATATTTAGGTTAGGGTTACGGTATAATCTTTCCTCTATTTCCGGGTATTCATAGAACCGGTTTCTATCTGTAGTCTTCAGATTTTCCACAATTTTTCTTCCCTCCCCCGGGCTCACAAGGGTTTAAACAAGTTCCGTTTGTTTTATCAATCTGATGGTATTTTTTCCAAAAACATCTTCCATCTGATCCCACGTTGCGCTCCATCAGCCGTCAGCTCGAGGTAGTTGGTGCGCAGGCGCGCTTCCATCGTATTAACGAGTTATGAGGAAAATGATAAGCCGGAAATCTAAGGGAAAATAGCTGCCGATACAGTTGCGACACGACGCGACGTTCATTCACTTCCGGAAAATCAAAATGAGGCTTCCTAACGAGGAAAACTAACTGGAGTGCCCAGGTGATCCCTTTATAGATTCCATGAAGCTCCCTTTGATGACTCTCCCCCCCCCCTCCCATTCCTATTTTATCCGATCAAAAGGGGATACATTAATTCATCTCACTAATGCGAACGAGCATTGAAGTAGGCGAAAGCTGATCGGTGTATCCAGGGAATAAAATTCGCCTAATTACTCAGTCCATCCTATTATAACTCCTTAAGCCTCCTTTTCAATTCAAAAGCGTTTGCAGAGCGCGCACACACACACACACACACACCTGCATAGATAAAATAAACTGATGTAGTTACACTGCATGTTTAAAAATCCCTGAGTGGATAGAGCTTTGGGATAACTAGCGTTACCTATGTTCGATGGTAACGCAAAAAATGGAAAGTACACTCAGAATGCAAATAAAGCACATTAAAAGCGAATGGTCCGTCTCCTAGATACACGGAAAAAAATTTGGTGGACGCACGAGTATGACCCAGAATTCTTCACGTTATCAGGATTGCTGAAAATACTTCAGCAACCGTAATAGAGTGTTTCTCTACCGCAATGGATTAATGGCGGGTCCATGATAGTAAAAACACCCATCGCGGTGGAAGAAAAATCTAACGAGGTAAATAAAACGAAACATAGTTTGTAACATTCTACGGAATATGGCAAACATCAGAGCCTGTTTTCCTGGTTATTAAATACGCACGGTCGCACGCAGCAAGGAACCTTTCACCAGTGGCGGCGCGTGCAATCTGGCAACAACGGATTCTCTCAATTTAAACCTATGTCAAACAATCGATCTTCAGGAGGTGCGATTGCACCCCCAAGATATCGATACTTTTGCATGGGTTTAAATTGAAAATTAGCATGGTTGCCAAATTGCACGAGCCGCAACTGCCTTTCACTAACCGTTACCTTTGCGATCAAATTCGTCGCAGAAGCAAGAATCAAATTCAGTTTTTCAAAAGACCCGTGCAACTTAGAATTGACCCATTGAGAGTATCCAGCAACAGTATATTCGTCACCGATCGCTGGTATCTATGTATAATGTACATTCTGTCCTACTAGTTTCATAAATTAACAATAAGGTTGAAATAAGCGCCGTGAATTATTGAAAAAGACAACTATCGCGAGTATCCTTTCATAAATGCAAAAATGATCGAACCCAAAATTTTCCACGATATTCAGGTCATTAGCAAGCCTGAATCAATTCAGCGATGCAGTAGTTCATTGAATCGTGATGAAAAGCGTGAATGAAAAACTCGAACGATACTTTTCCTTCATAACAGAGAGCAAACAACAGAATTCTCATTCCTTCGCCGCCTTTGAGTTTGAGTCGTGGCAGTCTCTGCCCCCCCCCCCCCGTGTTACTATATTCTATTTTAAAAGGGATGAAAACAGGGGTTGACTTTTCTCCGCGATGAAACAGGAAATAATAAGACGGCGACAAATTCTTGAGCCGGGTCATAATCAATCCTTGTGCAAAGCAGAGCGAGCAAGCGAGCGTTATGAAAGGCCGCGGATTCGCGGAATGAAAGTTGCCAGATTTGAGGTTATAACAGTCGTATTTTAACATTGATTCTTACGGGAAATATACGGCCTAAAAGCGAACACATCTGGCAACACTGCGCGGAACGGCGTAATCTTGCGGAACGCGATTCGTTAGCAATGGAAATATTTTCGGCGCGAGCTAGTTTTCATGAGGATTTCGTGCTTGCACACGCTAGAGCTACGAGACACAATCACGCAAAACGAGGAATCGAAAGATCGAACCAGCTGAGATATATTTCCGGATCGGTTGCTGTGGATGGTGGGCGGAGCGCGGCGTCTCTGTGGCTGGGGGTAGTTTTGCATTTTGCATACAAATAAAGCTCATTTCTCTCCTCCTCCTCCCCACAAACTTTCCCCTCTTCCTCCTCCCCTCGATCTGCACTCTCACTCATATCATTTCCAGATCTCCGGAAAATTGAATTTAGAACGACATTGTCAGCTTCGTTGACAAGCTTCCGTCAGCGCGGTAGAGGGTCATGATTACAACGGATCAACATCTTCTCCATACAGATCTATGGAAAAGAATCGATACTCATGGGGTTCACAATCAAAAGACCATTCCACAAAATCCATAAATTGATAAATAAAAATGAAAACTCCAGTTTAAAAAAAACAGCTGGTTCAATGTGATGGGTCTGCTACAAACTATTACTGCAGCTAAAAAACAGGCCCTACTATGAAATCATTTGAAAATAAGGTTGGAAGTGTTGAAGAGGTGCAAAATTGACTCACAAACCAACTAAGGTAGATGTCGCAATTACCGCCACCCTTAAGAAAAAATTTCCGTAAAATACCTGTAAAAATGTCAATTTTTATTAATCTAGGATCTGTTTGCACAAGAACCCTTCAAATACATTCCAATTTTATTAAAAAAATAAGAAATTGGAGTAATCAATCAGGAAAAATAATTATTAATAAAACTCGAAAAAATGGCCCATATCCCAATTACCGCCATGCCACAAGTGGCTTCGTCCCAATTATTGTCATATCAGTTGTCCTAATTATCGCCATACATATGCTCACTGGCTTTTCATTCAAATTATCATGTATTGTCAGGAAGTAATGAAATTATAATAATTTAAAAAGCAGAAAGTAAAGAGAACAGAGTTTTCATAAGTAATTACTGGCAGAAATCGGCACGAACAGGTGGTGCTGGGCAAGTGTCCACTTCTGTGATTTTTTAAGGGCACAGTGCTGCTAAATATCAACTTCAAACTTTTTTCACCAGTTCAGGCAACCTATGAAAAACACTTATCCCATATTCTCTTAAATGTGTCTGCTAAAGTAGGCTTATTTTAAAGAATAAATGAATGGGGTGGCGGTAATTGGGACATCTACCTTAAATGTGTTTGAACAAAATGCAAAGATGGCTGCGATATAGGGCTCACAAATTAGATGGAACGTTCCCTTTGTGCATTTGCTATGCGACGGCCATCCTTGAATATTGTATACAAGCATTTAGTTGAGTCTATTGAAAAGTGCGATCGATCATTTCAGTGAAACTGCAAGACTAGCACATACATTCATGCACAAGAGAGGTGCCTGCACAAAAAAAGGTCTTAAAAAAATTATTGCATCAGAATCATCAGATTAACTTTTCGAATCACAGAAAATCATTTCAACGAGATTCCAAAAATAAAAAGTATAAAATCATCACAAAAACATTAAGGGATGCACATTGAATGGAAGAAGGGAAGATCAGAAATTGTGTTTTGGAGCACTGGGCAGTAAGCAAAGATCGATCTCGGTGGCGAAAATTTTGGGGGCTAGAAAGAAAGGTTTTTAAAAAACATTGCATCATAATCATCAGATTAACTTTTAGAATCATGGGAAATCATTTCAACGAGATTCCAAAAAAAGTACAAAATCATCACAAATACATTAAATAAGGGTCGGAGGTGGAAGGGGGGAGGGGTTCAAGGACATTTAGCACAGAGGCAGAGACCGATGTCTTAAAGAGCTTCACGAGGGATTCATTGAACTTGATGGGATTCATAGATGGTAAATATGGAAAACAATAAAAGGCACTGCATGAGAATTATCAGATTAACTTTTTGAATCATGGGAAATCATTTCAACGAGATTCCAAAAAAAAAAGTATAAAATCATCACAAAAACATTTAGGGATGAACATTAAAACGAAAAGGAGGGGAGTTTAAAGGCATTAAATAAGGGGGAACAACCGATCTCTGTGCATAGCGAAAAGTTAGGGGCTGAAAAGAGGGATATTAAAACAGATTCACAAGAATCGCGTCTGATTAGTTCGAATCAAGAGAAATCAATCGTTTCGACGAAATTTCAAACATTGTTACCTCATCATCTTAAAAAAGAAAGAGAAAAACAGGCTCTAGTTCAATGATACCTACGAAATAGGGTGCTTTTTTGTAAGTTACGATCGAGATTAGAGGTACAGGGACAGCGCCTTAAAGCTTACCAATCAGACAAAGTTTTCGAATCACGAGTAATCATTTCAACGAGATTCCAGATATTGCTTTTTATCATCACATGGAGAAGGCTTAAAAATCGAACTGTAAGTCAGTACTACGTTAAGGAGAACAGTATGAGTGATACAACCTTCCACGGAGAAAATTCATCGATCTTTTTTATTCCGTTCCTCATTTCGAAGACATAGTTTGGCATAAATGGGCTGGATCTTACTTTGCGCAAAACTGAGTTATCTTGGTTTTCGGTTCTTTTGCCCGAATGATACTAAACTCCGAAATATTTTGAACATGCAAAACAAAGGAAATGAATGAAATAATTTGAAATAATTTTTAGTTTGTTTGTTTGGCATACATTTAATTATTAAATGTAAGCAGAGAAAATGGGGTTAGATGAGAAAGTAATTGAAGTTTTATCGGCCTCCCATTGAGTTGTCAAAGTGGGGAGCATCAGAAAGTTCCACAGTCAAATCACAAACTTAAAAAAATTAATGCGTTTAGCAAAATTTCAAAACCACGATCAAATGAGCGGGTAAAAATGGAGGATTTCCAGCTAATTGCAAATTTCTCTGTATGGCGAAACACTTTCCTCAGCAGTTAAAGTCGCGATTAGACGGGACTCCCCCAGTTTGACCCGCTCATTAGCCCGCCATCTTGGATTTGATTTCTTTTAAGACGTATTCTGTTGGTTCATGCGCGATTTTACACAAGACTCGACCCTTCATATAACGCTGTAGCAAAATAGTAAATTGCAACTGCCCTATTCCATGTATTTCCAGATGAAAATGTTTGCCCTTGTGGAATCAAATTCCCTGACAAGTTAGTATAAATGTTTTCCAAGCTTTTCTTGATGCTCGACACCTTCACAAAGAAAATCAACAATAGAATTTGTAAATTTCTCGGAAAGTTCATCGATCAATCCCCCTATAAATCCCCCCTCAGACTTTCAGAACTCCTCATTACAATTTTCTCCGACTCTCTCCGGTTTTCCTTCAGTCCGCAGCCTCAACCCTGTTTAAAAGAGAATGAAAACAAAGACATAATGACAATCACACAAACCTAAGAGAAGTCGCTATACCCGGGCATTAGATACATCCACGAGCCTCTGTTTTACAGAAAAGGGAGCTTCGGGGCTCCTCCGCGCTGAGCTTTACTCCTCTTCTCTCGCCTCTATCGTTGTGGTACTTACACTTACATGTCCTTCATCAAAAGACCCGGCGCGAGTTCCGCGTCTCCAGGATATCCTCCCAACCCAACTCTTCCCGTGTTGCTTCCTTACAACTCTCGTGTCTCCTCTGCCTTATACGTGGAGTTCCTCTCGACTGCTCTCCCAGTCTCGCAGTCCCGGTCCCAGACCTCCGCCACATATCCTTGAGTAAACGTAGGCCTAACATTCGTGAGCGCGGGGGGGGGGGGCAGGAAAGGGAGAGGTAGAAGGAAACAGTGCAGTATTGATTTATTCTCCCGCTGTACCGACGCTTTTCATTTTATCATATTGAATTTTTTACCCGCGGCAAGTCATGAAGTCAGTCTGCCAGGCAGCATATCGTCGGTTTTATTTATTTATTTGTTTATTTTATTTTTCATTTATTCATTTTTTTCCTCCAACCAAACTTCTAGTCTTCTCTGCTCACCTTTTCGAGGTTGGAATTTAAACCGTCACCGAGTTATGATGTTATGAAACCCGCGAGAAGCACATCGCTCAACGCTCTGGAATGCAAGTTTTCTACACGTCTCAGTGAGCGAAGCGCGTATCGTTAGGAATCCTTCTCCCCTTTTCCCGAGAAATATCCTTTGCGCGCCGGGATGGATGGATGGCTTTCGCAAGGGATTGCAACGTTAACAGTTTTCTAGGCGGGGTATAAATATTCCACTGCATGCGGACGAAAATAGTCCCACATTGGGTTTATGTAAGGCTTTTAAACAGAGGCTCAAATTGGTTTCTCACAGTAGCTCCAGAGACACAGAGACCCGGCACAAAGCATGCGACAGGTGTCCACTTTTCTGGCTCAATTTTGGTCGGAACTCATCGGAACAACACCCAACTATAGCCTACTGTTGACTGATGAGCGTGTGTTTTGCATTCGACAAGACAAAACCTGTTTCCGTTTCCGAGACGGCGAACCAATCACAGCCTTTTGTTGAGCTTCACCATTCAACAGTAGGCAATGTTTATCGTTACAGCCGGTGACTTCCGAACAAAAATTTGACCGCTAACTTGCTTCACTTTTCTATCACGGGAAGCATACGGTGTGCTGGGCCTCTATTTGTCTCTGAGTAGCTCCCAAGTGGACATTCGGTGATAGTATCCTTTGCGCAAGATGGGTGGCTTCCGCAAGAGATTGCAGCTTAAAAAGTATTCTAGACGGCGTTTATAGAGTACTGAAAGCACAAAAATAGTCGTATAGAAGGTAGTGGCGTACCGGAAAACTTGCTATAAGTCGGGTCGGGGGCCCTCTAGAATTTACACAATGAATTAGAGAGCTTGTGAGAGACAAGGGAGGGAAGGGGGAGAAGAGAGAACTGAAATGAGATACTTTTCAATTACGATTGTACGGAGGTACAAATCTGGGATCGGCGTTGTCATATTTAGAAAGAAAAAGATTCTTGCCACTGAAAAAGAAAATTGCTGAGCTAATGGAGTTGTTGCAAACTTTGCTACAGGCTTATTAATAGTTAATGGGGCAATACCCAGCAAAGATAACGATTAGCGCACTAAAAAATCACGAAATCCACTCCTGAACTCACAAAATGCTTTTAAACGCGAGACCGTAATGGCGGCCGGGGCCACGGTTTTCATTGGGGTTCCCTATCTTCAATCAGCGCCATCTTCACGAGGTGTTCTCGCAACACCACACAAGAAGAAGAAGAAGCATACAATTGCCATAAGAAAACCACGGCCTCGCATTTAAAAGCATTTTGTGAGTTAAGGAGTGGATTTCGTGATTTTTTAGTGCGCTTCGTTTTTTATACAGGGTATAACCCCATAATTAAATTTTTAAAAAGCCTGTAGCAAAAGTAACACATTGGAAGAACATAAGAAAGAGAGGGTAATGGGATTCAAGAAAAGAAGACAAGGAGGAAGTGACCAACGTCCGATGTGTAAGGCAACAATTTCTGCGGATGAAAGTAGGGATATAAAGGTCAATTCGTCAGAATTATCAGATTAACTTTTCGAATCACGGAAGATCATTTCAACGAGATTCCAAAAAAAAAAAATACAGAATCATCACAAAAACATTTAGGGATGAACATTAAAACGAAAAGGAGGGGAGTTTAAAGGCATTAAATAAGGGGGAACAACCGATCTCTGTGCATAGCGAAAAGTTAGGGGCTGAAAAGAGGGATATTAAAACAGATTCACAAGAATCGCGTCTGATTAGTTCGAATCAAGAGAAATCAATCGTTTCGACGAAATTTCAAACATTGTTACCTCATCATCTTAAAAAAGAAAGAGAAAAACAGGCTCTAGTTCAATGATACCTACGAAATAGGGTGCTTTTTTGTAAGTTACGATCGAGATTAGAGGTACAGGGACAGCGCCTTAAAGCTTACCAATCAGACAAAGTTTTCGAATCACGAGTAATCATTTCAACGAGATTCCAGATATTGCTTTTTATCATCACATGGAGAAGGCTTAAAAATCGAACTGTAAGTCAGTACTACGTTAAGGAGAACAGTATGAGTGATACAACCTTCCACGGAGAAAATTCATCGATCTTTTTTATTCCGTTCCTCATTTCGAAGACATAGTTTGGCATAAATGGGCTGGATCTTACTTTGCGCAAAACTGAGTTATCTTGGTTTTCGGTTCTTTTGCCCGAATGATACTAAACTCCGAAATATTTTGAACATGCAAAACAAAGGAAATGAATGAAATAATTTGAAATAATTTTTAGTTTGTTTGTTTGGCATACATTTAATTATTAAATGTAAGCAGAGAAAATGGGGTTAGATGAGAAAGTAATTGAAGTTTTATCGGCCTCCCATTGAGTTGTCAAAGTGGGGAGCATCAGAAAGTTCCACAGTCAAATCACAAACTTAAAAAAATTAATGCGTTTAGCAAAATTTCAAAACCACGATCAAATGAGCGGGTAAAAATGGAGGATTTCCAGCTAATTGCAAATTTCTCTGTATGGCGAAACACTTTCCTCAGCAGTTAAAGTCGCGATTAGACGGGACTCCCCCAGTTTGACCCGCTCATTAGCCCGCCATCTTGGATTTGATTTCTTTTAAGACGTATTCTGTTGGTTCATGCGCGATTTTACACAAGACTCGACCCTTCATATAACGCTGTAGCAAAATAGTAAATTGCAACTGCCCTATTCCATGTATTTCCAGATGAAAATGTTTGCCCTTGTGGAATCAAATTCCCTGACAAGTTAGTATAAATGTTTTCCAAGCTTTTCTTGATGCTCGACACCTTCACAAAGAAAATCAACAATAGAATTTGTAAATTTCTCGGAAAGTTCATCGATCAATCCCCCTATAAATCCCCCCTCAGACTTTCAGAACTCCTCATTACAATTTTCTCCGACTCTCTCCGGTTTTCCTTCAGTCCGCAGCCTCAACCCTGTTTAAAAGAGAATGAAAACAAAGACATAATGACAATCACACAAACCTAAGAGAAGTCGCTATACCCGGGCATTAGATACATCCACGAGCCTCTGTTTTACAGAAAAGGGAGCTTCGGGGCTCCTCCGCGCTGAGCTTTACTCCTCTTCTCTCGCCTCTATCGTTGTGGTACTTACACTTACATGTCCTTCATCAAAAGACCCGGCGCGAGTTCCGCGTCTCCAGGATATCCTCCCAACCCAACTCTTCCCGTGTTGCTTCCTTACAACTCTCGTGTCTCCTCTGCCTTATACGTGGAGTTCCTCTCGACTGCTCTCCCAGTCTCGCAGTCCCGGTCCCAGACCTCCGCCACATATCCTTGAGTAAACGTAGGCCTAACATTCGTGAGCGCGGGGGGGGGGGGCAGGAAAGGGAGAGGTAGAAGGAAACAGTGCAGTATTGATTTATTCTCCCGCTGTACCGACGCTTTTCATTTTATCATATTGAATTTTTTACCCGCGGCAAGTCATGAAGTCAGTCTGCCAGGCAGCATATCGTCGGTTTTATTTATTTATTTGTTTATTTTATTTTTCATTTATTCATTTTTTTCCTCCAACCAAACTTCTAGTCTTCTCTGCTCACCTTTTCGAGGTTGGAATTTAAACCGTCACCGAGTTATGATGTTATGAAACCCGCGAGAAGCACATCGCTCAACGCTCTGGAATGCAAGTTTTCTACACGTCTCAGTGAGCGAAGCGCGTATCGTTAGGAATCCTTCTCCCCTTTTCCCGAGAAATATCCTTTGCGCGCCGGGATGGATGGATGGCTTTCGCAAGGGATTGCAACGTTAACAGTTTTCTAGGCGGGGTATAAATATTCCACTGCATGCGGACGAAAATAGTCCCACATTGGGTTTATGTAAGGCTTTTAAACAGAGGCTCAAATTGGTTTCTCACAGTAGCTCCAGAGACACAGAGACCCGGCACAAAGCATGCGACAGGTGTCCACTTTTCTGGCTCAATTTTGGTCGGAACTCATCGGAACAACACCCAACTATAGCCTACTGTTGACTGATGAGCGTGTGTTTTGCATTCGACAAGACAAAACCTGTTTCCGTTTCCGAGACGGCGAACCAATCACAGCCTTTTGTTGAGCTTCACCATTCAACAGTAGGCAATGTTTATCGTCACAGCCGGTGACTTCCGAACAAACATTTGACCGCTAACTTGCTTCACTTTTCTATCACGGGAAGCCTACGGTGTGCTGGGCCTCTAATTGTCTCTGAGTAGCTCCCAAGTGGACATTCGGTGATAGTATCCTTAGCGCAAGATGGGTGGCTTCCGCAAGAGATTGCAGCTTAAAAAGTATTCTAGACGGCGTTTATAGAGTACTGAAAGCACAAAAATAGTCGTATAGAAGGTAGTGGCGTACCGGAAAACTTGCTATAAGTCGGGTCGGGGGCCCTCTAGAATTTACACAATGAATTAGAGAGCTTGTGAGAGACAAGGGAGGGAAGGGGGAGAGAAGAGAGAACTGAAATGAGATACTTTTCAATTACGATTGTACGGAGGTACAAATCTGGGATCGGCGTTGTCATATTTAGAAAAAAAAAAGATTCTTGCCACTGAAAAAGAAAATTGCTGAGCTAATGGAGTTGTTGCAAACTTTTGCTACAGGCTTATTAATAGTTAATGGGGCAATACCCAGCAAAGATAACGATTAGCGCACTAAAAAATCACGAAATCCACTCCTGAACTCACAAAATGCTTTTAAACGCGAGACCGTAATGGCGGCCGGGGCCACGGTTTTCATTGGGGTTCCCTATCTTCAATCAGCGCCATCTTCACGAGGTGTTCTCGCAACACCACACAAGAAGAAGAAGAAGCATACAATTGCCATAAGAAAACCACGGCCTCGCATTTAAAAGCATTTTGTGAGTTAAGGAGTGGATTTCGTGATTTTTTAGTGCGCTAATCGTTATTTATACAGGGTATAACCCCATAATTAATTATTAATAAGCCTGTAGCAAAAGTTTGCAACAGCTCCATTCTTTTCTGTAGAAATAGCTCCCTCACCGAACTTATTTAGCAAACAGGGATTACTTTCTGAAAGTAGCATATGTTTGTTGAATCGTACTTGAACCTGCTTTAACATAAACTTAACAGTCGTTCAGTCATTTTTAAAAACACGGCGGTTACTAAAGATTGTAAAATTAGCCTCAAAAAAGGTTGCTACTCAAAACTTTAGCTACAATAGCACTGTCGATGTATAAATATGTATATTGTATAATTATACAGGGTGTACCAGACCACCCGGATAGGGCATTTTTCTCGAAAACTACTGAACCAAATGATTTGAAACAAAAAAGTCAGATAGGGAAGTGACCCCAAATTTTTCGTTTTTGATGTTTTCTAAAGCCCCCGATGCACAGTGTGAGAAATGGGGGGTCTACTGCGACAAAAGTCTTTGCCAACCGAATTTTCGTCTGGTTTTCAGGGGTAAGGGGGTTTTTTGGGTCGCTGATCACGAATATGAAGTCAGTTTTTCGAAATTTTTACAGTGTTGCCAAATTGCACACTATTAAGCTCGTTTATGCTATTTAACGGAATATAAAGTTACCTTATTGTTTATTAAAGAAACGTGTGGGGGGTTTTCAGGTCGCTGATTACGAATATGAAGTCAGATTTTCGATATTTTTACAGTGTTGCCAAATTGCACCCTATTAGGCATGTTTTATTCTATTTAACTGAATATAAAATTACCTTATTGGTTATTAAAGAAACGTGCGTAAGGGGGTTTTTCAGGTGTCTGATTACGAATATGAAGTCAGTTTTTCGATGATTTTTACATTGTTGCCTAATTGTGCATCATTATATCTACACGTTTCTTCTATGCAACTGAATATAAAATGACTTTATATTGTTTCATAAATTTACGGCCAAAGGCTTATTTAGGTCGCAGATTACGAACGTGAAATAAGTTAATCAATACTTTTTTACAGTGCTGTTATTTTGATCATACTTCATCGTAAAATATTTGCTAGCTGCTACTTACACAGAGATTAAATAAATACTTTATACGGTTGAATACTGGCAAGTGAAAGTATTATTAGTGATTAGTAGTTATTATTAGATTAATCGACGTTTATGATTCATAAATGATCGCTTACTTTTATTATTTTACTTCGTTTATTTATCAATTATTAATTTATTTTATTTGTATATTTTATTAGTCACTTCGATCTTTTATTTTAATCGTCAAAAATTAGTTCCCTACAGTTCAATCTGACAACACTGTATACAGTTCATTATAACCCATTGAAAAGGTCGAACGTGATAGTTGAGATGGGTTAGTTTCCAATAATGGTCTTATGGGCTCAAAAGAACGAAGTGCGGCGTGTTTGGATGTAACGTGACGCGCTTCAAGAAATGAAGAATTAAAAACCATTTATAAAAATGTTCCAAAATTCTGCCGCACGTGGGAATTGAACCCGCACTGTTCGTCATGAGAGCCCAGTACGTTGACCACTAGAGCAGTGGACACTAACATTTATCAGCTAGCTGCTTGAAGTAATAAGTATCAGAGTGCGAGAGCGGAAACGAGCGAGTGAGTGGCACTCAAGTAAGCGTGGCGAAGTCACTATTAACAGCAAAACTACGTATTTTCAAACTTAAATATTTCAAAAAGTCGCAAAAAGTCGCAGGATCCAATTAAAGGGTTTTGTTCTCCAGAAAATGGGCTTTCTCATGGTGTTAAGCTCGTTTTGGCGTTCTCTGGTCTTAACCCTTTTTTAGTCCAATGAAAATCATGAAATTGACGATTTTCGAGCGTTCGTTATACGTTACTTTAAGCTAAAAAAAATATACAAAATATTGCTCAAATAAAGTTTTCCATACATGCAAAATGATCTACGATTCTTCCTCTTTCTAGTCCATCCTTTGTTTGATAGAAAAACTGGCTCCTAATGGTTCTAAAATGCGATGAAAGAAACGTCACCGGTACATGGTTTCAACAATCAAAACAAACATCTGAAAAACGGTCGCATTCAACCTCACCATACTTCCGTAATACCATGATAATAGGTACTATAGGCACATTTCTGTAATCAGCATACTATCAGGAACAAATTCAGCCCATTAAACATTCGTTTTGACGATATGACTTTTGTCGCACCATTCTCACACTGTGCGATGGGCCCTTGGGCGGTTTGGGGGGGGGGGGGTTCAAACACATTTTTTATGTTTTCTTGAAAAAGTCTCCAATAAAGGTACTAAAAAAAGTTCATAATCGTAAAGAAGAAGTAATTGGCGACATTTTTGCTCTTATAATTTTTTTCCAAAAACCCCAAACTTTTTGAGTTTTGGGGGATTTTTGGATTTTTGTTGAATCGGCCTTTTTGACCACTCTGTTCGAAAGTTCTCAAAAAATATTTACAGTTTCCAAAAGAACAGATCAATTCGATCAACCTTTCGATAGATGTGCCACATGCTACCTTTAAGTTTAAAAATAAGGTGTTTTACGCCAAATCAAAATTTTGAGGTTTCAACGGTAGATTTGGCGCGATTTCATGGTTTGAGCCAGTTAAGCCCCGAAATTTTCATTTGGCTATAAAACACCATATTTTTAAACTTAAAGGTAACATGTGGCACGTCGATCGAAAGGTATTGATCTGTTCTTTCAGAATCTGTAAATATTTTTGAGAAATTTTGAACAGAGTGGTCGAAAAGACCGATTCAACAAAAATCTAAAAATCCCCCAAAACTCAAAAAGTTTGGGGTTTTTGGAAAAAAACTGTAGGAGCAAAAATGTCGCCAATCACTTCTTCTTTACGATTATGAACTTTCTTTAATACCTTTCTTGGAGACTTTATCAAGAAAACTTGAAAAATGTGTTTGAACCCCCACAAAACCGCCCCAAGGGCCCATCGAGGGCTTTTGAAAACATCAAAAACGAAAAATTTGGGGTCACTTAAATCATTTGGTTCTGTAATTTTCGAGAAGAATGCCCTATCCGGATGGTCTGGTACACCCTGTATATAATTCAACAAAACAGTTTGCTAATTTACCAAAAATACTTATTATAGCTTGTCCCAAAAAATATTCGATCTGACAAGTCTACGGCTTTCATGAAAACATCCTCGGATAGGGCAACCCGATTGGTTAGGAGCAGTAAGAAAGCTGACGTTTCCATTCAAACCTACAGTCGTCAAAACCAATCATTCGTGGGACAACCTATAACCACCAACAAAATAAAAGCAGTAACTTCATAAGATTCCGTTTTGCACGAGGGAGGATGAGAGGGTGTGGATATAAAAAAAGAGAAAACTAAGGATTTTTTCGAAAAGTCGCATCCTATCCAGGATTGAGGGGTAAACAGAAAGGAGGGGAGGAAAGGAGGGAGAAAGAGAGAGAGAGAGAGGGGGAGGGAGAAAATGTGAGCCTCGAAACATTGACGGAAGAGCGGTGAACGAAAAAATTAGATTTCCGCATGATTCCAAGCGCGATTTTTCATCGGAGATTTATTTCTGGCACTCTTTTTTTGCGAGCACATATGAAGATAAAGCTTCGCTACACAGAACCGCATAGAATAACTTCCGTGCTGGCTTTCAGAGTCGTGCAAAACGGACAATTTTTCAGCCGATGCGGGAATTCATGGAGAGGAAGAAATTGTGGAATGAAATGAGCCAGAGACTCGTAGAAAAAAAGATGGCAGAGTATAGTAAAAAAAATGTTGCAAACGCTCCGCGATATTAGGATAGCATTCCCGGTCATTTATTGTTATACAATTAGTCGTCGTATAAGGCACGTATTTTTTATTGATTTTCAAGTTGTGATCATATTTTCACCTCGAGCCAAGCTTCGACGATACAAATGATTTCCATTTGTATTGTCGAAGCTTGGCTAGAGGTGAAAATATGATCACAACTCAGGGTTATTAAAGACTAAGATAGAAGTCAAGAAGTTGTGAATATATACTATAAGAATTATTTTGAGGGAAAAGAGTCGATCGACAAAAGCAGATAGTTGGGGGTTGGTTTATGAATGGGTGATATTTTCAAAAAGGCGATTCTTTTGATACAGCCATTAGAGAGACCTATTGGTCGCTCGACCTGAAGGATGTATTATTATTATTATTATTATTTTTTTTTTTTTTTTTTAAATGGGGCAAAACACATTAAGTAGTAAATTGAAAGTGTTGGAAGAAATTAATGACGGAGAAAGTGAATAATTAAGTTCGAGGAATTAATTAGTAAGAATTTATTCTGCAAGTTCTACATTAGGGTGTCAACAGAAATTTCCCCTATGGAGTTTCATGATTTTTTTTCTGTATTTTCCGCACAAAGATCAAGCGAGCTTCAACAAGATAAGGCTTGTCCTTACTATTATCTTGGAGAATCCTTTAATCTACGCGAAAACAAAATTCCCGAGGAACATTCTTTCTAAAGGCTTTGGCAGTCAAGGCATTAAATGTACATAGTATTTACACTGAATTCAGCTTTTCTACGTCTGATTTATGACTATGATGTTCCATGATTCTTGACTTTTCCAGGTATTTACTTTTTCTGCACTCTAAATTAATGAGACCATGGAAATAACATTTTATTAAACCACCACAACGAAAATAAAGAGAAAAAATGTCAAAGGTACCAAACGGGAAAAAAGACTAGTACAAAATAAACCATACTGGATAGCTGATTTTAACGTCTGCCAGAAAGTATGGTCAGCTTCACCCGAGTATGGTTAACTGTACTATCCGGTTAACCTATTGACCACAAGTTATACGTTGCACTTACCATGCTCTGGTAGAATTTACCATACTTTCTGGCAGACGCCAAAATCAGCAATGCATATGGTAAATCGTACCAGTTTTTCTGCGCACACTCTTCTGCGAGCCCAAGGCTTTTGATGAGATTCATTTTCCCTCGACAAAAGGGCGTAAATAAAGTTCTGGAGTAAGGCGATGTCGAGCCTCCATAAAACCAAACGAGACTCAAATTAAATCAATAATTACCACGGGCTAAAGAATTGACAGCGGGAAAGGGCCGAGGGGGCTCAGCGGGGAATTGTGACAAGTAAGGATTTGGGAGAGGTAAATGTAATACGCGTTACGTTGCGTCGTTTCGCATCGCGGTCGCACACTTGAAGGGTTTAACGTTACCGTCTTTAATGAGGGAGAGCGAGCGCAACGCCCGCCGCACAATGTAGTTTTCCGGATAAGACAAATTATACTAACTACATCAGAAATGTTTCATTGTCAGTATTGGTATTTGCATTCTAAATTCGAGTAATCTAGCTGACTCGTAGTATAAGCAATGAAATTTATCATCCAAATTAATCATCAAACTTACTATCGGTAAACTGGTAAGAAATAATTAATTTCAAGTAAGTACAATTGAGGACAAAAATGTCAGACGACTCCTTAGATTTTGACTTGGGTAGGCCACCTGCAACGCTTAAGTTCATTGAGTAAAGAATTGCGGGTCACCTACTTTCAGGAGCCATCTGAGATTCTTTGTGTCCTCGCCTGTACTATCGACGAATTAAAGACTGTCGCGAGATTTCCGCACATATTCAGCTATGTGTGTGGGACTGATCTGCAATGGATTTCCCGCCCCACCCGCATTGGCCTCTCGCCTGCAAGGTGTGAAGAGTATGAAGAGTGACCGAACCAGAACCTTGAAGGCGAAACTTAGCTCATGAAAAGCTCGCGACAATCTTTAATTCGTCGATAGTACATGGTTTTGACTTTTGTCCAGAAAAAGAGAGTGGAGGCATTTAAAATGTGGTGCTATGGAAGAATACTTAATATGAGATGGGTGGATAAAATCAGGAATGAAAAGGTACAGGAGAGAGGAGTGTGGAGCCAAAGGTTATATTTTGAATAACGGAAACTATTTGTGAGAAGAAGAACTGGACAGAAAGAACACGTCCTAAGACACCCGGGGATAGTCAGCTTAGGAAATGAAGGACGTATCAAAGGCAACAACTGCAGGGGGCGACAAAGATTGGCCAAATAATTCGAAATGTAGGTTAAGAGAATTAAATAAAAATGAAAACAAGTTGGAACTTGCAACACTGGAACAGTGTTAGCAAAGAGAGCATGAGTGTCGGCCGTAAATCATTGTAAGTGTGGAGTTCCATATTGATAGTACAAAACTGCGACAAAGTCAATCGCAACGCTGCATTTGTGTTTGTATAACAGTGATCGCTGTAAAAATAACTTGATAGGTCAAAGTGGGAATGAAAATTTACTTATAGCGTGTTGAAACAGTTGTTCACGAGGCGAGGTGAATACTGTGGTTTTGAAAATCGATTTCGATAGTGATAGTTCCTTTAAAATCGGATGACGCAATACCAATCCTAGCAAGCCGTAAAGTCTAGTTTAGTTATTTGGGACTTTTTTAGATTTCTCTCGCCTGAACCAAAGTCATCAGGAAAAAAATTCTTAATACCAATCCTAGCAAGCCGGAAAGTCAAGTCTAGTTATTTGGGACTTCTATAGAATTTTCCTCGCTTGAACCAAAGTCATCACGATGGAAATTCTTCGTCTTTATGGTTTCAGCTCTTTTTGTCTCAGATTAAAAAATGAATGTTAATATTGATCAAATGTCATCCGACACTCATCAAGGCCCTTAAGGAACGTAATATGAACTTGAAAAAAGCTCATTCGATTTTTAAGGGAGCTTAAACGGTCCATGAGAGACGAAATTCGCGGATACAGAGTATCCACAGCTTATTTCAATGTTCGATCTGACAAGACCGTGCGCCTTTGAAAAATCGATATCTCGATAGTGAATCGATGTATTGCAATTCGATTTGCACCGGTCGAAAGCGCTTGCTTGTGACTGACAACCTCGAAAATTTCAGATCCATCCGAGTTTATTTAATGACCTTACAGGACCTCTCGCGGCCGCAGTTAGACATTTCTTGTCAGAGTTACGCTGAAACGGGGAGTAGTTCCCCCCCAAAATGATATTTTTTGGCTCGAAACTGCTTTGGGCCCTCTCGGGACATCATTGGGACCCGAAAAAAGCGGAACCGATATACTACGGCACACACTGGTTCGTGAGAGACGAAATTCGCCTTTTTCCAGCCTCCAGCGCCCCTCTAAGGTCGATCTGACAAGACCGCGCGCCTTTGAAAAATCGATATCTCGAGAACGAATCGATGGATTGCGCACTGCGGTTTTGGGTTGGGCGGTAGCTTCAGCTTTTAGATAATTCTTGAAAAAAAATTTAGATCCATCCAAGTTTTTAAACGGATCTTATGGGACCTCCCCGGCCGCAGTTAGACATTGTACGTGAGACTTACGCTGGAGTTGGGGCCACGCCCCCCCCCCCCCCCCATATAGACTTTATCGGTCCGACATTTTCAGGGCCCTTAATGAACTTCATGTGAACTCAAAAAAATCACATATGACTTCTCACGGCGCATGCTAGGTCCATGAGAGTCGAAAATTTGCGGATTTTAGAGAATCTTAGATTTCTGACCCTATACCGCGCGCCTTTGAAAAAACGATATCTCGAGAGTAAATCGATGTATCGCAATTCGGTTTGGACCGATCAAAAGAGTAAGCTTACCGGTACTCGCCGTTAAAATTTTTGGGTCCATCTGATTTCATTTTGAGACCTTACTTGAGTTACTTGGACCCCAGTTGGAATTTTTTTTCGGAGTTACGCTGGCAAGGGGGTCGCTCCCTCTCTTGAAAAACTGTGGAGGGGGCCCTTTGCTGGGGCATACATTCTATTTTTCCTTTTTTTTTTTTTTTTTTTTTTTTTTTTTTTTTTTTTTTTTTTTTTTATATTGTGTCTAATCTAAGTTGGGGAGGAGGAGGAGAGTACCTGCAAGTCAACCGGCAATTTACTTTTGATAGTGGCTGCGGGTCGAGGGTGCGGATTGCGGACTTTTAACTTGTTGTGGGGTTTACAGGGTGGCCGTGTCTAAACTTATGAGAAAAGAAGGCAACCACAGACCGGAAGAACGTTCAATTTCTGGTTCAGAGACCATGGACAAAGACATGGGCACCCGCAAAACAATTGCCCGGAGGGGCAACTTTTTGAATGTCAATGGAAGGTCTAGGGGACACCACCTAGAGACGGGCAAGTCTAGAGAACCCCCCCCCCCCACTTCCGCCCAAAATAGAAAATAAATCAATTATCCTTCCAAATGGTAGAAATTGTAAGTGATTGTAGCATGTAGTTGTATCAAAAGTAATTCTATTTTTGACTTGTTTGATATTATGAATAAAGTGACAGCATCAGATGATAGAAATAGTAAAAAGCTAAGTACAACTATTCCTTCTTTATTTTCATTGTCCTGATGAATTCTAAGAGTTAACCTATTTAAATTAACAAAACCAAAACTCTTGCCTATACATTCTCTAATCATGTAATTATCGACCAGAGGATTCTGAATTTTCAAGGAAGTTCGCAAAATTCTCGTTGCCAACGGTAGTTGCCAATGTAGACACGTTCATACTAGTAGATTTTAAAACTTCTTTCGGCGAGGGAGATGACGGGTGGGAAGTATGATGTCGTCTGAATCAGGAGGGGGTGGGGTAAAAATCAGGGGGAGGTCTAGATCTGGGGGGGAGAGGAATCCTGAAACTGGGGGGCGAGCTGTATAGTGGCAAGGGGTGGTTGGGCACCACTGCTTAGGGGGGGGGGGGGGTACTTCCCGCCCTGCCCCCCCTAAATTACGCCCCTAATTAAAATTGTAAAGTAAACTAAGAATAAAGTTTGTTAACTCTTACTCCTTTCGTTATTATTTGATCTTCGAATGTTCCGATTCTTTTTTATTGTAAAGTTTTGATTTTTCTGAATTGGGGGGGGGGGGCGCCGCGCCGCCCCTCGGGGAGCGCCCATTGACAGATAAGGGAGAAAGGTAAGTGTAGGAATTTGCACGGGAATCCGGCGTAGTGTGCCGCAAAAATTACTACCAATGGCGGATCCAGAAAATTCTTTTAGGGGGGGGGGGGGGCTTCACGCCTATGAATTTTCAAATTTGCAGGGAGGAATTTATGGGATTTTTTCTGTTGAAAAAAGGCAAAGGCTACCGTGAGTTGGGGGGGGGGGGCGTGCCTTTCCCGAATCCGCCGCTGATTACCATGTAACACTGGGCCACGATGACCGATGTCGCATAAAACCAGGTAGAAGACCCGTGGCGGGCGTGGCATCCGTGATGGCTGTGAAATTGGGATGAAGTAGATGGACACACATCATTCATGCAATCTGCACAACGCGGCAAGCAACTGTTGTAGGCGTAGGTGCAGTAGTTCGTGGGGAGGGCAAAGGGGACGGGAGGTCGTCGCAAAACCATGGACGAAGATATAACTAAGGACTGCCGACTGTTGTTAGTCCTGTTTTGCTCTCGACCCCAGCGCTCCAAGCAGCGGTCAGCTGAACTACTCTTTCAAGTGAGCGATCCTGGCGATGTGTCCATGCTCACATGCTGTGCTACTGCTAAAACCGTTGTTGGAGTTGGTCTGTTATGGCATGGCTGTCAACTGTTGTCGGCGACCCAAGAGGATCAGATAACTCAGTATCTCAATGGAAGATCGAAAGCAAGGGAAATTCAGAATTAACTTTGGACAAGGTAACAGAAATCATCAGCAAATTAAAAGAGTCGCCTGATCTCTACTAATAAAACAAATGTCTATGTACTCTTTCTTGTTTGATTCCGTTTTGAGGTTAACTGTGATGTATAGTATTTCAGTCCTTGATTAATCATTTTCGACAATTCAGGAATCTTTCAAGAAATACTCCAGACGTTTGCTTTTTAGCGGATTTTGCTTCCTTTTAATTCGCTGATCATTTGTTCCCTTCGTTCAATCGTGATTCAAATTACCTACACGGTAGGTATACATTTGCGGGAAGGCATGGGAGAAAGGGAGCCGGAGCGGCCACCGCTGCAGCGGTTCGCTTTTAGTTGACCCTTACTGCTGCTTGGAGCGCTGCGGTCGCGCTCGAAAACCCGCTAACAGGTTTTAACACGGGCGGAGATAGGAAGTCGGCAGTCCTTAGTTATATCTTCGTCCATGGCTCGGAATGGTCTTAAAATTTTCCTTAGGATTTGATCTAGAACGCAACGTTCTTACATTTTCGAAAAGTTAACTCTAGCTCTCGCAATTAACGATTAAAGGCGGAAAAAGCATGGTTTCTGGACCGCGGAACAGTGGCGTTATCTAGCGGATGAGAATCTTACTACAGGTCGCTGAGGATTCACCTTAAAACGCAACGCCGATCGCGTTCCCCAAACGAACTCTTTTAGCGGACCGAAACATCAACAATAACAGGATTGGAAATTTGAAATCATCTAAATGCATTTTAAATCGCAGAATACACGAAACATGGACACAATCCTCTGATATAAAACCCCAATATCTCATACAGAAAATTTCGTTGAAGTCTGATCCAAATTAGTAACGTAATTACATTCCCAAAAATGCTTAACCTCAATCTTGGCCAAAAACTCCCGCCACAAAGAAAAAGCGACAAATTGGGAGGACACCGGATTGGCGGAATCACATGGGTCAATCGGTCCTCGAGGACCCGTTCTCGATACTGAAACCAAGCGATCCCCCGAACCATGCCGTTCCTATAAGAAAAGCATTATTGACCTTGTAGAAACGATTTCAATAGAGCATGACACTCATGCTCTAAAAACTAGCTCAGGGTAGGGAGCTGTGGAGGAATATGACAGACCGCAGTCGATATAGACAGATAACAAAAAATAGTCGCAAAAAAAAAAAAAAAAAAAAAAAAAATTGAAAATGTTATTTGTCCCTAGTGTTTTTACGCTCTGTCGACGTCTAGGCTTTCAAAACCACGATTAAAGTTCAGACTAGCGTTTTCAGCTATTATCACAAAAAACATCAGCTTTTTAGATAACAGCTCACTAAGCTTGCCTGTATCAATTGTTCTAAGAAAAGGTGGACCCTAAAAATGAAATCAGCTACCTAAAAAGCCCCCGGATACCAAATGTTTCATAAAAATCTGAGCACTCTAGAGTCTAGATGCTACGGTAAGGCGATTCAAATCATTAAAAATATCATTGCGTTAAATGAGCGTTGCCACGCGGTATCAATTTCCCTGAAAATCGCCGAAAACTTAAATCGTGTTTTTGAGAGCCTATAGATGTCTTCAAAGCGTAAAAACACAAGGGACCCTTTCTTGTTGGTAATTACTTCAGGGAAAAAAAAAAACATTTTCAATTTTTGCGATATCTTCCATAGTTTTCAATGCGTATAGAGGGGCCCCCTCTCCTGAGTTTAGCATAGCACGAATGCACGGGGACTTTCGGGTGCTCATAACAGACATCAAGACGAAGCGATTAAGCCCAAAAAACTTGATGGTCATTTGTTCCGCCATTATGCACCCATTTCCTGGTCTAAAAAGGAAAATAATGAAAATTAAACATAAAAATAAAATAAAAATAAAAGTCCTGCAAGTCCTTCGTTTTGATCCACTGTGGGCCAAGCCGAGCGGCATCGGCAGAACGTGAGACGCACGACATGAAGCGTCGAAGTTAGGTCGTCGTGTGACAAGCGCGCCCCGCGCCCGGGGTGCGCCAACAACGTTGACGTTTGTTTGATTTAGCCTCAAGTTTCGTTCATTGACAGACATGTAGACATTTCTATTAGCTACTTTGCCTATAATGCGCGCGAGGCTTGAGACTGTCTGCAACAACACTGACGCCCGCGCCCGCCCGCACGCCCGAAGGAAGGAACAAAAGGCGTTATAAAGCCAACACACGAAACTTGAAAGTGAATCTCTTACCTCAAGATCCGATTTCAGCTTCTATAGAGCTTCCGACTGATTAATAGCAATATAATAGATCACTAGATTGCGAATCTCTTCGTGGAAGGAAGAGGTTTCAAGCCCTCGACAATGTGCTAGATCCTCAAATATCTATAGTGTCCAATATTAAGTCACAAAAACCCATTTTTGTTTTTAAGCAGAAGGAAAGGGGGGAATGACATTTAAAGGTTATTCTTCTTCATAAGAATTATTAATGTATTTCCATCCACCAAAATTGATTGGCTTGCGTTTCCATAGATTTTCATTCAATTTGTAATTTTGTATCCCGTTGGATGACCATGAAAACTTTCATTTTTTTGATTTTTGTGACATTTATCGCCTTTCCACTGGACTGTTACACTATCAGACTCACCGGCACCTTTTATGCGACCAATTTAGCGCTAAATAATGAAAAATAGTTTCACAATTCATATACTATTACTAGTGAATCGAATGACTTTCCTGCACATGATTTCATGTGCTTCTTAATTTTTGAAATTTCACAAGAATCAATGTTAACAGAACGTCCCCAAATGGGACTATGAAGAGAATGGGGTTTACCAAATTATACGTGCTGCATGATGTTCCGAGCGTACAACCAGAGCACAGTTTTTTCGGTGTTATTGGTGACATTACAAATTCTACCTGCGCTTATTGGTCGGCACAGCAGTTTCGGAACCATGCTCGTGAGTTGGGGGGGGGGGGCGGTGCGAAGCTAAATATGGGTGCCTACAAAAACTTAAAATAGGAAATTCCTGATTTTTCCAAGAATTTTCTAGACCCTTTCTCCGATTTTTTTGATTTTTTCGCACAAGTTTCCAACGTGGATTTTCTGAGGTTCTCTGGTTCTATAAACTTTTCAATCGGGCTTTCAACCGAACGCAGAAAATACCAATACTTTCGATAGCTTGCAGACACACCCCAAAGTGAAAAAGAATAATTTTCGTTCGTATAGAGCACCCATCAAGTCAAACTGACGAAGAGATTCCGAGCTCGAGAGAATTTTCTGTTTTTTTCCGGGAGAACCAAAAATTCCTGATATATTCCAGTTTTTTACTCCTCTTCTGTCCACATTGAGGGGAAAAAATAGGTTAGGTGAATTGAACTTCGATTCATATGAAACGCCGAAGTTTTCGGTTGGGAGTACCTTAGACTTCGGTAAGTTCACTAATTCTATTACTCATCAAAGTCCGTCCCTACATGAGACTTTGGTACTTTCAACTGAAGTTCGGTATTCACAACCAAAACATCGGCTACTGCAATCGAAGTTCCATGTGAACCGGAGATTTTTCTCCGCGTATAAACGAATCCCATGCCATTTTTGGGCCCTAGCTAATAGTTACATCTCAACCAAAAACAAACTAGAAATCTAGCTTCATTTAGGATCATCGAGCTTAGAGGCAGTGGTTAAGGGTAAAAAATCCAAAAGTTTCGGACAGTGCAGTTCAGTCGCAAGACAACAGTTAGGGGAATAACAAATCAATTACGTTCATTCCATGCCTTCAATATTCAACAGATTATTATTCAACAAAACGATTCAAAGAATTAATTATCATCGAAATTCAAACAACGATTTCACGGTAATTATTTGCAATGGATATACTGTTTTCATCAAACGTGCGTTTCTAACAAATTAACATTAGTAAACCATCGCAATGCAAACTCAAACATGCTCATTGACAACACGCGATCACTCGAATTTTAACGACCGTCGGCGTCGCGTCGTTAACAATTGCCAATACAACTCACAAGTTTGGACCGTTGCGAATTCGCCAGAAATCATCGACAGGCATAGCAACGAGATGCCTGCAGTTAAACGCATCGATTCAAGGGAAAACTGCGAGGGGGGGGGGGGGGGGGAGGTTGTCAGCCTTCTGAGCAAATTTGGTACGGAGGAGAGAGTTGAATGCCGCCTACGCCACCCTTTCGCGGTTCTGCCGGGACTATGAAAGTCGGATCCGCATCACGACTCGCGAGCGCCTAACTAAGGCCAACCAAGCAACACGCAAAGCGTGTGCGGAAAACCGGGTGCATGAGACCATCGTGAAGGTATAATGATTTCGCGGGGGCTCTCGTGCTCTCAATCTCGACTCGAACACACACTTGACTCTAGGCTCGAGTGCGGGACCAAGACCGAGACCCCCAGTCTCCGCCCCGCGAACGGGAGAGACAGAGAGCAACTTATCTGCTCCTCAATCAGAGAGAATGAGAGCGAATCATGTACCTGAGCTGCGTCTCTCTCTCTGAGCGAGAGTGAGAGCGGTACGAGGAGGGAATGAGAGTTTGAGTCCGCGCAAAGAGAGGGAGTGAGAGAGACGGAATGAGGGTCAGACGTGGGGTGTGCGAATGCTGCCGACAGGGGGGTGAGGGGAATGGGGCTCAACGACCTACCCCATTTTTCTTTCACGGTCAACATCGGCGGCAGGCAACCTCGCCGCACACGCGTGCTCTTCGTTGGAAGATTGCCGTTCCGCGAACTTTCGGGAGCTTCCGCATTTGCCCACCGAGCTAGAAGTCCCTCCCATGTCCACGCAAGTGGTTACTTTGTTGGGCTCACTGTTAGGTTAGGATGATACCTTGTTAAGTGTGAAGCTAGTGCAGTTTATTGTGGGGGGGGGGGTGAAGAGCACATTCTTGGAGGATAAAAGCTGTGATGGTGAAAGAAAAGTCCATAATTGAGGCATTTAATGCAAGAGGGGCGTCGGGCGTCTGCCGCCAGACGCCCTTATTGTGTAAAATTCCTCGTTAGCTTCCTGATACCTTAAAGTATGTGTGTACCAAGTTTGATTTTGATACGATGATTTTACACTAAATTTCACGCGATCATGTGTGACGTGGACAGGTGAAGGTCATCAGTTCTCAACAAGGGCATTTGTCAGAGACCTCCTGCTTGCATCAAATGCCTCAATTTCGAATTTATCGGTGGCACCTGGGCCACTCTGGGTAAGCTGTAGTGTCCGTTGCATTTTAAACTTGTAATTTTGACTTTCAAACAAAAACTTTTCTATACTCTAAGGGAACAGAGCACGTAAACTTTGACCATCACTAATCCGTTAAACTTCCAAATCTTTGAGTCAAGACCAATGTTCATTTTTTTTCTTTCTTTACCGTTTTAAGCTTTTCGCGGGAGTTCGATTGCAACCCCTGAAAATGGATTCATGACCATGGGTTCAAATGAATGAGACATTGATGCAACCCGTTTCACAAGCCGTCACTAGTCTCAGGTCTGTCGGTCAAGATCCTTGGCGTCCCCAACTCGTCAATTGTGGAACGTCATAACAGTTCCAAATTTACGTTTCTCCTCAAAATTAGAGAAAGCAAAAACATTGAGAGGGATTGAAAGGGGCAACTTTGAGAGGACGTATTTCTCACTACGCCAAAGTAGGGACGTTTTAGTTATTTAATATTTGTTTATTTATTTATTTATTTATTTATTTATTTATTTATTTATTTATCTATTTACCTATTTATCCATTTATTTATTTAATATTTCAAAAACAAAAAAACAAACAAACAAAAAATTATCTTATTTTCACTAATTGGACGCGTTCGATGGTCTAAGACACACCTGTCACAAAACTAGTATAATAATTAATGAGAGAGGGCCGCTTTCATCGTTGGTGCAACGAATGCTTGCAAACACTTTAACGAACCGGCAATAGATCGACAAGTTGAACAAAAAGATAAGGCAATAGAAAGCGCAAGAAAAACAGGACTCGTTGAAAAAGAAGGGGGAAAAATTGCACCCGCTAAAAGTTTCCCCAGGTTTTTTCTTCTTTAAATTCGAGTCAAAAGCAGTTTCATTAAAATTTAAACGAGTTCTCGCGGGGTAACTCGAGGGGGTTCAGAGGAATGACGGACCAATGGGCGTTCAGGCAACCGTAAAAGTGGAGAGGAGGCAGCAGCGGCGCGACGGGTGAGTGAGGGCAAAGGGCGAGGGATACACAACTTGCGCCGTTTCCCCGCTCAGCTCCCTCAGGTCCGCTAACGGCGAAACATGCACCGAGTCAACAGTTGCAAACTTCCGTTCCTTCAACTTTTTAAATTAATTTATCATAATTAATAGTCGGGATTAAGATGCAACCCTGCCAGTCGTGCGAAATAGGTGAAAGAAGATGGTGAGGGGGTGGTGGGAGAGAAGGGGGGAGGGGGGGGGTAGAACTACGCTAGATGTTTCTCAGCTATACTGCGATGAAGAGTTGCTCTTGCCCATTTCTTGTGGAAACTGGAGGAAGGGCTGGGTCGGATTCAGGAGATAGATATACGACATACGAATAACGTAGCCCGGGCGGTATTTTGAAGAGGGTCTGGGTCTCACAGCATGGGGCGGCAAAATGAGCGCGAACCAACACAAAAAAAAGGTTATCAATTCTGAAATTTGTTTTCAAGGGGCGGCAATATCCTTAACCCTTCCCTCCGAAAACAGCTTCTGAGATTCAAGCTAGCACGTCTCTTCAAAATAGAACACCCCGACGAGGCGACGAGCGACGTGTTACACTGAAAAAATAAATTCCTAAATTCTAATAACACCACCGGATGCACATATGCAACAATTACTTCAACCGAGGATGTCTAGTGTGCTTCAACTAGACAACTAGGATGTTCCTCTCGAAAGTTGGTGACAGGAGAAGAATTTCTTCCAAAACTTCAGGAATTATGGGACAAAAATATCAGAATTCTATACATGGTGATAGTACCAGAAATTCTCTCGTTAACAATTTGACAAATCGTTGGGCTTCAAGAATTATTGCTGTAGCTAAACCTTTTCCCCGTATACAGATCGGTTGTAAAAGCACAAACACAAAGTAAGAGCAAGATGATCTTGATAGTATTCCTAAAGCACTGTTGAAAGCTGGTGTCAGTGTTAAAATGGAGATCCTAAGTTGTATGTATTAGCAAGAGTAAGGATTCAGAATACCCACTTGTCTACGGGGACCCCATGTACTTACTTGTATCTATTTGCACGTCGAGTGCTATAAGAGATCGCTGCGATTTTAGGCTTCTACGGATGAGCTTTAGGAGAGAGGTAGACGGCTTAAAGCAGAAAAGGCAAAATGCAGTAGAAGATTGGACAGCAAAGTAAATAGAGGCCGAGCGCATGATATGCTTCCCGTGAAGTTAGGCTATGATAGTAAGACAAGTAAAACGGGTTTTTGTTCGGGCCCTCAACAAAACAACAGCCAACAGTCGCCTTCTATTGAGAGGAATAAGAGGTGATCCAATCAAAATCTACTTGAATTTTCACTTTGAAGTCGAAATTTTATTGAATTAAGGCATATGACTTCGAAATAATTCGTCAGAAACCATTATTTTGGATAAAAAAAGTCCATTTAAAGAAGAAAACCTGATGTATGTCTATCACTTAACAGTAGGCGACTGTTAGATGTTTTAATGAGTCCCGACCAAAATTGAGCTGGAAAATTGGACACCTGTCGTAAGCTTCGCGCGAAGTCTCTTTACTTGCCTCTGTATAGGATTGCTGCGGAGTACAAGAATCATTGGAACGGGCCGGAATATCGGCAAATCGGACAATAAATCTTTCAGTCCGCCGTCCAACCCGACCTTTTGAATTCGTCCATGAAACTGAGTTGTTGTCTCTTATTGAACTTACAAAGCTGCGAAATGGCTACATTCCAAACACTGTTTCCTCTTCGAAGGACTTTAATCTGATCTACGGAAAGTTTCAAATCCCCTTCAGTTATTCTGCGTTTTGAAGTTTTGATAGCAGTGCTAAATTTCAGCCTAAGTTTAAGAGCCAGCCTGCAGAAAGCAGATACTATGCGGGAACGATGGCTGGATGCATACGTTGACTGAGAGCTTCATGATCCAAGTCTACGGCAATATTTTCTCACAGCAACTACTTGCAGAGCTTTTATGTACTTCTTTCAAGCGGACGTATAATACGTCGTATCCTTCTGAGCATCCACTTTTTGCGTGTGAAGAATGAGGTGAGGCTTATTAAAAGGTTTTAGTGATGACGTCATTAGGAGAAAAAGATCGTTGAACGTTCAAAACAACCCCTTTCTTTCTCACTATCACGTAACCCCCATGTAAGCTCCTCCAAGTAGCCAAGTAGAGGTAGAGCCTATCTCACTCTCATACCGCTAAAATCGAAGACTGAGACATTTTTTGCGAAATATTTTGGCAGGAATTAATTCCTCGAACCACTTGAATGCGTTTTTCATTATTAAATGTCGTGAAACAAAATTCTGTGTACGAATTTCGACACTAGAAAGACATTGCGATGCATGAGGGTCACGGGAGAGGGGGAGAGATAGTTTGGAACGATAAACGCGAGTTTTGACACAGCTGATTGCGACAGATGAGTGCATGTTGTAATTGTTGGCAAACCGTTGACTTCGCACAAACAGTAACACCATCTATTGAAGAACAAATTTACTATTACAGAGCATATGTAGCTTCACTTTGACTAGTCTTTTGACCAACTTCAAGAAATGGCTATAAACATAAACCAATCCAGGACTCCAAAAGATGTTCCAGGTCGGCTTTCGACCGAATCACAAATCTCGTCGAATTCCAAGCGCAAATTCAATTAGTCCGTCCAATTATCGGGCGTAATATCTTTGGAGGCAGCTGACAGGCTGCGGCTGGCCACAATTATGAACAATTTTATGGAAAGCGCGCTCGAATCAACTTCAATTATTAACTAGGACGCGGGAAGATAATAAAGACGGGGGGAGAGAAAGGGGCAGATCGAAAATCCCCTTATCCAGGATCAAACCCCCTCCTCATTGTGCACCCACGGACACAATATCCCCCTCCCTAGCTCTCTATCACTGTCTAACCTAACTTCCCTCCATCTGACCCGAAAGTGAGAAAACGGCAAATTGCGATCGACCTGTCGGGGAGAAAAACTCGTCAAGGCCCCTCGCTGTACCCTTCGATTCATGCCGACTAATCGATAGCGGGTTGAGCGTTTGCGTCCGGGATGCTCGCTTTGCTTACCGTTTGATCTCAGAAAGCTTCGATCAACCCTTTGGACACTTCACGGATGGGCGCCCTCGTAAACGGAATCTGCCTGAAGCCTCTCCCTTCGTTGATAACATTTCGAAGCGGCTGGCTGCGGCAATCCGATAAAGGGACAATTTCACACTCACCGACTAACGTTTGCCAATTTTCTCACATGAAAATCAATACGAGGAAAAAATAAACCGATTGGAGAGGGGAGGGGGGGAGTTAAAATATAGACAGGGTGACAACGCAAATCCCGTTTTAAAATTTCCTTGCTTATTTCAATTATAGCTTTAATTTTTATCACTTTCTTTTTTTTTTTTTTTAGAATGGTTTCCTGATATATTCGTTGGCTTTCAAGAGAAAATATCAAACTTCGTGCAATGAGAAACTTCTTCCTGACAATTCAACCGGAAGTCTGTTTAATACTTGCTTGACCGGAACTCCTGTTGATTCGACAGGAAATTCTGTTATTTCAATAGGACTTAATCTTACTTGACCGGAATTCCTGTTGTAGTAACATGAATTTCTTGCTAAAATAACAGGAATTCCGGTGAAGTAAGAACTAAAAAGACGTGCGGTTACGGCAACAAGAAATTTTTCGCAGTGTGATTTCACTTGACATTTACTTAAAAGAAAGATCAATACATTTATCGCAAATGTATGCCAACTAATACTAAGATCATCTCTTCTAAAAAAATGTTTTCTTCCCTTTTTGTCCTTTTTTTGACGGGCAGTTTTAAGGCTTTTCGTCTTTGAAGCAGAACCAAAGAGAAAAGGTTGAAGCTCCGAATAATGCTTATCACTTCAAAGTTCGAACACCTGCTTTTTTCCGGTTTTCTCCGCATTCCAACGTCCAGCAACCCTGAGCTCGATTGTAATGTTTAACCCTTCGTTCGTCAGCGACGAGAAATAAGCGCGGACTAGTTTAGAAAGCTGAGAAAACAGCCCCCTCCCCCAAATTTTCAATGGCCGCCATTTTGAACGGGCGTATTGGATTGACTTTGGATTAGCGCCAAAACGTTCCTTTTTTTAATACCTTTCGATTGATGTACAACTCAACCCCCTTTGCCATTTGAGTTTTTGAGCTACATACCCCCAAACTCAAATAAATTTTGAAAGGCCCATGATAAAGTGTGATACATCGTTGGAAAGAAGACGTTGTGCTGATTCAGAATCTCTTTTGTATTTAAAGAAGTTCGAATTACAGCGCGAGTTATGAGCCACTAAGGGATGAGGGAGTTTTTGGCCGCCATTTTATTTAGGAGGGCGCACGGAAAATCTGAAAAAACAAAATTGCACCATTTTTCAAGGTCTTTCAAGAGATGTAATAAACAACACCCCTAGCCATTTGAAATATTCGAGGAATCGGCATTCTGGAACTTTCGGGGGCAGGAACCTCCCGCAGGGGGATTTTTGTAACATTGACACATTTCCTGGAGTCCCATAAGGGCCTTAGATTTTTCCTCCCCCTGCAAGACCTCATACAAAGTGTGTAAACACATTTCTCGACACCCTGTATAACTGCTAAAAACATTTAAAAAAGAAAAAAAAAAAAAAAAAAACTATCAGATCAGTCCAACTTTCCAGTTATATTTAAGATACAACATACTGAAATAGAAAGAGTGATACATCTATACCGGGTGTCCCAGACCACCCGTCTAGATACTTTTTCTCGAGAACGGCTGGGAGTTGAGATCTGAAACAAAAAAGTCAGATAGGGAATTGACCCCAAAGAATACAATGAAAATATTTTCTAATAAGCCCCCCGAGGGCCCCCAGGGGGGTTTTGGGGGGGTTCGAAACACATTTTTCCATTTTTGGCGGAAAAAAGCCTATGAAAGGTACCAAAATAAGTTCAGATTCTGAAAGAACAGCTTATTGCCGACATTTTTGGTCCTATAAATTTTTCCAGAAAACCCCAAATTTTGGGGTTATGGGCCCTTTTGGGGGCAAATTTTCAATCGGCCACTGTGACCACATCATTTAATATTTTTCAAAAAACTAAAAACCATCTGAAAGAAGACATCAAGACCTTTCGATTGATGTGCCACATAATACCTAAATTTGAAAAATTAAGGCTCCCACGTAGAATCCAAAATTTGTGGGCCTTTAGGCCCCCCCACGTAAAAAAAGTCAAATGGCAAGGTATGGCTTGTGATACATCGATCAAAAGCCCGCAAAAAGTAGAATAAGATGGCGCAATTCAAAATCGTCTACAATCATTATTTTCAAAATGGCGGCCATTTGAAAATTATGGGTGCTCAAAAGCAAGTCCTAGGAAGAGAGCCTAAGGTTGAACGATACATGGCTTGAAAGGCCTTAAAAAATGCAAACAAATGGTACAAACCGCAAATCAATCCGCCTTTTCAATCAAAAGTTATGACCGATTGAAACTTAAAGTGCTCAATAAGGCCTATTTACGGCTGCTTAAATTTCAATTGGTCATAACTTTTGATTGAAAAGGCGGATTGATTTGCGGTTTGTACCATTTGTTTGCATTTTTTAAGGCCTTTCAAGCCATGTATCGTTCAACCTTAGGCTCTCTTCCTAGGACTTGCTTCTGAGCACCCATAATTTTCAAATGGCCGCCATTTTGAAAATAATGATTGTAGACGATTTTGAATTGCGCCATCTTATTCTACTTTTTGCGGGCTTTTGATCAATGTATCACAAGCCATACCTTGCCATTTGACTTTTTTTACGTGGGGGGGCCTAAAGGCCCACAAATTTTGGATTCTACGTGGGGGCCTTAATTTTTCAAATTTAGGTATTATGTGGCACATCAATCGAAAGGTCTTGATGTCTTCTTTCAGATGGTTTTTAGTTTTTTGAAAAATATTAAATGATGTGGTCACAGTGGCCGATTGAAAATTTGCCCCCAAAAGGGCCCATAACCCCAAAATTTGGGGTTTTCTGGAAAAATTTCGGCAAAAATGTCGGCAATGAGCTGTTCTTTCAGAATCTGAACTTATTTTGGTACCTTTCATAGGCTTTTTTCCGTCAAAAATGGAAAAATGTGTTTCGAACCCCCCCCCCCCCCCAAAACCCCCCTGGGGGGCCTCGGGGGGCTTTGAAAATATTTTCATTGGATTCTTTGGGGTCAATTCCCTATCTGACTTTTTTGTTTCAGATCTCAACTCCCAGCCGTTTTCGAGAAAAAGTATCTAGACGGGTGGTCTGGGACACCCGGTATAAAGCTTTTCTAGTAAGATTTTTCGCAGCTTTTGCTCAAAAGTGAGACGCGCGATTTCCAATGTTCTACTTTTTCCGCATTTGAGAGAGAAAATATTCAGGTGCGCAGGTTTTACTTCGGCGGGGCAGGGTAGTTGGCTGACTACCTACAAGCAGCTTCACATACATCCAAACATTTTCCAACGAAAGACTTGACCGTACTCTGTAACGGGTGGGACAGGTTAATGTAGAATGACCCAAGAGTGCGAGATTACAACGCGGAGTACATGGAAAGCGAGGTGAAAATGGCTACCATAACCGGCAACAATTGAAGCGGGCTCCAGAACAAATGCCTATAAAACAAGAGTCGCGCTCGTACGAAGAAATCATCGTTCGAATCATTTTAATGTTTCCTCGGAGAGAGCGCACCTGATGTTTCACGGGACCTTCTTCCGGGAAGACCCTCAATTAAGACTAATAAATATGAGCCAAACCGGCGCGCGGCGCGGAGCCGGTGAACCACGCGAAATGCGGGGGAGGGGGGTATGGTGGTGCAAATAAACGAAGTAAACGGGAATGTATGACACCAAAGTTTGACAAGCAAAATATCGTAAAATATACGCAGAACAATTCACAGGGATTGTGTGTACGATTCTCCAGGGGGGATGCATAGGAGGGGGCAATAAAGAGGGGGGTCGAAGCGAGAGGAGAGAGCAAAGGGTAAACGAGCGACAGAGAGGGCTTGGATGGTGGAAAGAGGAGGGAGTGAGGGTGAGGGAGAGAAACAGAGATAGAGAGAAACAGAAAGAGGTGAAATGCGTTATTGATTACCGAGAACAGAGCACCGTGGCAACCCTACACAAAAGACCTTACTCATGGCAAAACCAATTGCATCCAAACATTGCATCTCTATTTTTTCCCCTTCCCTGTTTCCCGCCCCTCCCACCTTACTCACATATTCGACCAAAAGCCTGCCAAAATTATAAATTCATTGATCTGTGTCCCCTGAAAGCATGTGAATTAACTCCCGGTCACCTTTGTTCGTTTTGTAAGAGGAAGGGAGGACAACAATGGTAGTATACACTATACAGTCAAGAGTTTTAAGTTTAAGCTGGGAAAATAAAGGGTTCTGCAGGATTTTCATACTGCTTCAAAATCAGTGCTTCTACATCATAATCATAGTGATAGTGAGGATAGTGATAAACGAAAAAGAAAACAAAAAAAGTGAGAAGAAAATAAAACAATTCTAAGCGTTTTGTGGACGAGGTGTACCCAAATTGAGTTTCGGTATTTAATAGGTAGCGTGATCTGTGCCACGGACTTCGTGGACCAGGTTGGTTTGGTAACGCGGATCAAGACACGCTGCAAAAACCCACTCGCAGATTCATTTTCGGCAGGTCAACGCCACGAGTCAAATCTCGAAACTCTTCTGTCTTCATCCGTTAGTTCTATTTCGAAGTTGTCATGAAAAAAAAGGTTTGGCGAAGTCTTATAGGAAGATTTAGACATTTCCGACTCACAATCAATTCAAAATTCCAAGGTACAAAGTTGAGGGAGATGAGAATAAGGGTAAGTACAACATTCGCACAAAAATATAAAAGTCTATTCTTCACTTGCATCAGTCACAGAAGTGCCTTAGCAACTTTTCTTCGTAAAAAATGTCGCCTCACCAAACAGCTTCTTTGCAGAAAAGTTTCCGGCGTCAATAATTTTGACATTGGTGCAAAAAAATGAGCGACGGGTAAGGGGATACGTAATAAAAGCATGGAAATAATAAAACGGAATAACACAAACAGCGACATCAATTACTGAAATGAAAAACATGTGAAAGGGTAAACAAGAAGGGAAGAGAAAGCGACGGAGACATTGTTTTAAAGACGAGAGAGAAAGAGAGATGGAGAGAATAAAAGACGCGGACGGTCGGTAGACGTACAGTGTGTCTCAAAAGTACTCTCAAGATAGCAATACGAGACCAAATACCAGACGCGCTTCCTGTGTGAGATATGGATTATATTTTTCTACGAGTAGGAAACATTAGAATACAAGGGAATTTGCACTCTGAATGCGGTTCTTCCAACTAATAAGATAAGGATTTGAAAACTACAATCATCTCAGATTTTCCATGGGTCGCGTGTTATTGCATCGTCCTACTTCAACTACCCTGGGGTGACGGATTTGTGCCCAAAAATCAGTTTTAGGAGTAGTTTTATGGGTCGAATGTTGCTTTACTCGACTATTTTGACCGTAGAGAAATGAAATTGCACACAACTTATTGTTACAGTTTTTGTGCGAGATTTGGTCATAGTTCGCCCATTACTCAAGGCAATTATAACCTCAAATTCCTAACCTAAAAAGATGACCTCTCCAAGTTGTTATTTTGAATATCCAAACAGGGGCGGCGGCAAGGGGGGCGCTGGAAGAAGGAAAATGACGATTTCACGATAATTTGTCCAAAAATTAAAAAATAAAAATTTCCTCAGGTAAATATTCATTCACCAAGGTACTTATATTGCCTTCTGATTTATTGAAGGCGCTTGCGCTTAGTTAAGACTCTCTATTCCACAGTGCCTGAGATTGAGGGTTCTCTCACAGTCCATTTAGCTGGTTGATTTTAGGGTCCGTACTTATGTTCTAAAATTAGTAAAAACTAATGTTCATTTGTTTGGTATTACTTCATAAGTTCCAATCCCACCAATTTTGCCATTTCTACACGAAAATTCCGCGGCAACAGCGAAAAGTTTTGTTATTATTGGATCGCCCATACCAACTTTTGCAACAGACAGTTACTAAACAAAGGAAAACAAAGATCCAACATACAACGAAAGTGCAGACAGAGGAGAGAGACATTTTTTGCCCCTTTTTCAGAGCGAAGATCTCGCTGGTAAAAATCCTTTCGTTCCAACTCGGTGCTCGCAACACAAGTTCGTGCTGATAATAATACACAGTCATAAACGCGGGGCATCGAGCGCACACGTTCAGCCTATTCCTCGGATGTGGAAAAAAGGGGCAATAAAAACTTTGAAAAGCCCACATATTATTATGAGGGATAGCGACGAGAACTGTAATAAATTTAAAGGAATTTGATGCCCAGCTTCCTTCCACGTTCTGAGCTTCGTCCGGCAAGCGGCGAGCCGTGATTTTCTCTCGAAGGTTCGCTAACATGCAACGAGCAAAGATATTTTGCTTCCGCAAGCTCCAAACTATACATTTGAGATGATATACTCTGGCACTTAAGTGAGAGAGAGAATGCGGGGTGAAAAAGAGTATAGAAGGGTGAGAGGAAAGTAGAAAAAACATTAAGGCCCTTATCACACGATCAAAAAGAAGCCTTAAAGCGACGACTTTTTCAATAATCTTTTTTCGTCTGGGAATATATGTAATGCCATTTACCGCACACTTCCACAGCGAGTCGGCAAACAAGTGTAACTTGCTTTTACCGGTGATAAGCCGTATGATGCGATCCATTTACCACATATCTACGCCATTGGCGGTCATTCAATTACTACTGATATTGTTAACACCAAAAGTTCTGACAGTCAAGAATGCACTCGGAGCGCAAAAGGTTACTTTGATTACACACTGACCACTTATCTCTAATTCTCGAAGTTCAAAACTTTAGAGTTTGATGGTACACACTACACGGTGCATTAGATTCAAAGCTCAGCTCTTTGTCTTACACAGTGGCGTAGCCAAGGGGAAAGGGGGGGTGTCCAGGGGGTCTAGACCCCCCCATTGACACCAAAATTTGTCCTAAAAAAGGTCATTTTTAGCTGTTTCAAACAAATTTTACCAAATTAGTATCTTTGGACCACCCCCCCCCCCCAGAAAAATTCCTGGCTACGCCACTGGTCTTATAATAAAAGTGCTCACTGCTCAGGCCCTCGGACGAGTCAAAGACAATTTACGATCTGTCAAAGTGGCATGACATCGATGTCTGATAGGAATCTCAGCTGATTTACGAACAACATTTAGCCGGTTCCGTACGCTACATTGTAGAACGAGAAAGAACTTGAATGCAGGTCACATCATTGAGAAACGTTAAATTTTAGAATGATGGTTGTACGTATAGAAAGACCGAAACATTCATACGACCTCCAATGCTTCCAAATTTCTCACCAACATTTGCAAACATGCAACTCATTTACGAGTCTTTTGTAATTTTAATAAGCATAAAATATAAAAGATACCCCCCCTTACAAAATTTTCTTGGGTAATTTCTTTCAGTGTGAGGAACTATCACGCAAAATTCACTGATTTCGGGAGAGAAAAAAATCCCTGTTCTTTTTCTCCTGAAATTAAGGAAAACATACTTCCATATTTTAAAGAAAGCGATTGTCAGGAGACATTTTGCAACATTGAAGTCATCTTGCATGCCTCAAATTATTCGTTGCCTTTGAAACATTGAAGTGGATCCATCCGCAGTTTGATCTTGCATGCCTCAAATTATTCGTTGCCATTCTCTGAAAAGATGCAAGTCAGTTGCGACTTTTTCACATTTTTCTTTAATTTTCTTTAACAGAGGTCGCAAAATGCCTATTTATCTTGGAATCATAATCCTTTGTGAGAGGCAAGCGATGAAGGAAAATGCAAGACGAAATAATGAATAATTGTAATTAATTCTTAGACTTACGTCCCTTTGAAGGATTAGTGAGTTAATTAGTCGTTCATCCGCAGAAGCAGCTATCAAGCGGTGGTGGCGGTGAATGGGAGGGGATTGATAACATTTAGTCTTCTAATCAACTTATTAAACATACGGTCATGCTAGGGAACGACGCAATGAGGAATAAGTATTATCTCAGCTGTTTTTGCAACAGCGGTCACGGCTTTTATCATACATACATCGGATACAGGCATATTCAGGTACAGCCACATTGTAAAAACGGCGTAAATAACAATCGTCCTTTTCTACGTTTCTCTTTAGCACTGCAGCATAGCAAGTCTGGAAGTTGTTAAGAAGTTTTACGAATAACTTTGGGCGGTCACCATTTTGAGCAGAAATCTCGCAACGACATCCAGTTTACGGCAATCGATTTTTTCTTAAATGCCATTAGAGGGAGGTATATTATTCGATGGAGGAATTTTATAAAAAAAAAAAACAAAAAACAAAAACAAAAAACAAAAAAAACAATAACAAAAAAAACAACAAAAAAAACAAAAAAAAAACAACAAAACAAAAAAAACAAAAAACAAATTTCACCCGCCATCATGAGAAGCGGTAGCAGTGCTCTTCCAGACCAAGAAGAGGCAAATGCACGACAAGATATACATATGTGATGTAAATTTACGGGCAAAGGCGGCGAGTGCACCAACACCAACATGGATCTAGCACATCAATGAAATAGATGTTGGGGGGGGGGGGGAGTAGCCATCCGTTAATTTTGAGATTGTAATGGGAACCATCGATTAATCGAATGCACGCGCTATGTCAGCTCATAAAACTCAACCAAAAGTAGTTGTTTTTTAATAGAGCCTAGACCTTCCTTCAAATTTACGAGTAAGTGTCGTCGTTCTAAGTTTACCAGAAGAACTTTGAAGTGCGTAGTGATCTATCCAACTTTAAAAAAAAATAGAAAAACGCTTCTTTTAAAACTTAAAGCTGTCAGCAATTTCGAGGCTGGCTCTAGTGTGATAAAATGCAATGAAGGCCTATTACAAAGGATGCTTCGGCACATGCGCATTTGGAGAGAGTTTAATGTTTCCTTCTTTTTTTTTATTTTATCCTCCTAGCGCTTTCTCAAAAATCATTATCTCGAGAACTCTTGAAGGAGGCTTGTGGCGGGGTGAAAAGCAATCCAGCCCGGGACTAAATGAATTAGCATTAATGGAAAATAGAGCAGCGCCTACATAGCCGACGATGCAATTTTCATTCACTCGCTCTATGCGATGCAGACTACCTAGTTGGCTCCTCGTCTCTCTCATCTCATCTCATCTCCTCTCCTCTCCTTCCCTTTCTTCTCCCGTTTTCTCAACAATCCACCCTCAACAGCAAACGCTTTCGAAGATAACCTAAATCGACCGAAGAAGGTGCATTTGGGCCATTCCTGGTACTTACACCTTCAGTAACATAGTTTCACTCGCTCAAGACACAGTTTCGGACAAAAATCACGACTTCATTTGCCACGGAAAAAGAAAGTACAGCGTAATCAACCCGTAAACGAGATTTTGGCGCCTGTCAAAGAGTACAGCACACGGAGAAAAAAACTTCGGTTCATATGGAACACCGAGGGTGTTGGGTTCCAATAACCGAAGATTTCTGTTGTGAGTGCCGAACTTCAGTTATAGGAGTACCGAAGTGGTTCAGCAGGAACGAAATGTGAGTCATATATTAGTCACAGTTACCGAAACCTTCGGTACTCCTGACTGAAGTTCGGTGCTCACAACCGAAAACGTTGGTTACTGTAACCGAACACCTCGGTGTTCCAACCGAGCCGAAGTTCAGTTCTTATAACCGATTTTTTTTTTCTCCGTGCAGAGGCAAATGTACCGCAACCAGTGGCGCACCGAGAACTTTAGTTTGGTGGGGGTTTCACCGCAAATTTTCCATTTTCTGAGGCCTGGGGGGGGGGGGTTGAAAGAAATTTTGGCCGTTAGGGCAAAATCTTGATGCTTAGGGGGAGGTTTTGACCCTAAAACCACCCCCTTCGGTGCGCCACTGACCGCAACTTGAGGTAAAATTAGGGGACTGCTTGTTTTGTTCCATCTAATACCCGGTAAAATTTACCGTAATCTGGTAAAGTTATCATACTTTCTAGCAGGTGCCAAAATCGACAAAGCGTATGTTAATAAAGCGAATTGCATTTTTCCCCGCACAGAAGAATCCTTAAATGATTGATTGATAGAAGTTATGATGAATTCTTCGATTGGTTTCAGAATGCAATATTTTTTACCATTCCTCTACTTTCTTGCAATATGTCCGCAGTTCACAAAAATGTAACACAGGTTTTGAGCGACAAACAGTATAATTAAAACTAAAACAACATTAAATAAACAGCACGGAATGAAAAAATTGCGGAAAGGAAATGGAATGCAATTGTAATGGATTGGTTCGGCCATTTGAACTTCACTGAGCCAGAGGCCAAATAAGAGTACGGGGCGGTCCTCTTGCCTGATGAATGTTGCGTAGAGGCGTAGCGTGCCATTTGGCAACGTTGTATTTTGTGCATTTAAACCCACGTAAAAATCGAATGCGAAAGTGTTCATCAAACACCCAACACTTCGATCTTTCTCATGGGTTCAGACGGACGAACGGTAACGTTGTCAAATTGCACGCTAAGCCACAGATGTTGAGGTCATAATAATGAGTTACGGTACGTTCTGACTAGACGTAGTTCATTTACGCCCTCTACATTCATCAGGCGTGCGTCCCGTACTCTATTTGGCCCAAGTACAACAATGCTTTCGAGTCCAGAGACCAAATCAACGTAATCAGGGCTACAAATTTGCGAGTAGACGTAAAGAAAAGGGAAAGGTAAGGGACCATAATCCAATAATGGTTCTATTGATGGGGAAAAAGATTACGGATATTGGGTTTAAGCGAGTGACGGGGCCTCATCTTAACCCTTTACAGACCAGCGGGTCGATCTTTGAAATCAGTGGAGAAAACTGGTAGACTAGATAAATAAAGGGCTGCTATTGGTCTCTCTGAAGTGTTTATCGAAAAATATACCTCTATAACCAAGTATCCCTCCGCTACATTCGATAAGCTATCTACTTTTATAGGCTTTTTTCAAGCAGCCGATAGCTTATCGAATGTAGCGGAGGGATACTTGGGTACAGAGGTATATTTTTCGATAAACACTTTAGAGGGACCAATAGCAGCCCTTCATTCATCCAGTCTACCAGTTTTATCCACTGATTTCAAAGATCGGCCTGCTGGTTAGTTTTAAAAAAAAATGCCACTCCTCCGTCTATAAAGGGCAGGTAGTTAACTATTCGTACTCGGGGGAGCTGGAATTGCCTATACGAGGAATTGAAGGCGCATAAGCTGGTTAGTTTGGAAAAAAAATTCCACTCTCCCGTCTATAAAGGGAAGGTAGTTAACTATTCGTACTCGGGGGAGCTGGAATTGCCTATACGATTAATTGAAGGCGCATGAACAAAACCTTATCTTGTAAGTGTCTACATCCAGAATCAAGTTTAATCGGAGTCATGATACTGAAATAATGTGAAACAGATTGGAAGAGAAAAACCAGTTTACTCGGGCTTGGTCCATAAGGGGTTAAAGTTCGAGATGGATCCACAATCCATATTGGTCAGGAATACACCAAATGAAACCGGATAACCCAAACGGAAGAGATACTTAACGAATGAAAAAAATGCATCTCAGATCATTCACTGCCACCAAGGCCCGAAACGGCTCTAAAAGGGACTGATCTTTGGAGGAACAATGTTTGGCAACTAGCACGGGGCACAATAAGGAACCACTGGAGAATAAGGAACCACTGGAGAATAAGGAACCACTGGAGAACAAGGTAACACCGCGGTTGCAAAGAACACAGAGACAAAGAGTGTGTGGGGGCGGGGGGAGGAGTGAAATTTGATGAATGATATGAAGCGAGGCAGCAAACAAAATCAAGGGCGGAGAACCGAGGGGGAGGGAGAGCACAAGTGAGGCGTGCTCATTAGGAAAAGTCTCTAGTCTATAGTAATTGAAACGGGTCCTCGTCTTCGGCGCGACTTTTCTCTCGGTTGCCACAACTCCCACGAATGGCAAATGGATTTCCCCCATCGTTATTAAAATCAACAAATACGAGGTCGTGAGATGGGTTATGGTGCTCTTGCAATATTTTCCCGTAAATGAATCGATTGTCAAAGCTAATGTCTGTTTATCGTTGCGAGAAAACGGACGAATCTCCAAAAAAAAAAAAAAAAAAAAAAAAAAAAAAAAAAAAAAAAAAAAGAGGTATAATATTCAATTAAAGGGAAATTGTGAAACGTCGGACTTTGGCTTAAAACATGTCATTTCCGGGACATAATTTGTTGGGATAGAATTCAGATTATGAGGAGTAAATATATAGCAAGATAGATTAAAAATATGAGAAATTACTCATGTTAGAGCTTAAAATGAGTCAAACATGGTTTTCGCAAGAAAATACCACGTCTACAACAAAAAAGCAAAATACAACTTTTCATGTCCGGAAAAAATCTTTATTTCAAACCAGTGAGCACGAAGAAAAAAAAACGGCAAATTATACAGCCAAACACGGTTGGCGATCATAAACAGCTACATGGACAGTCGGACAGTCTAACTTCGTCAATGTTAATGTGTACCCGAGTTTAAGGAACATTTTCTCGGGATCTACTCGTCCAAAATTCAAAATGTTTAGCTCAATTGATTCCTCTTGGTGTCCCGCATATTATGGATTTTTGAAAATTCCCAAAATTGCCCAGAGGACCAATTTCTGAAATTTTACACAAAAAATAGCACATTTTCTGGCGTGAAATGGCGACAGTAAAAATCCCCGTGTTAAAGTAAACAGGAAGGTGTAAGGATTCAAATGAGCCAAAAATTATAGGAATCGACTCAGTAGATCCTGAGAAAAATGTTCCTTTCGTGTAAAAAAACACAAACTCGGGGAAAACACGATTAAAAAATTCCGAGAAAAAATATTTAAATGCTTAATGCACTGTACACTCATTTTAATTTTTAAATAAAATTACTCTTACAGTGTAGAATATATCAGAAATAAGTGAACTTGGTCTTAATTAAAGTTAAGGATATATGGAACAAAGTTAGCTGAAAAAACGAATTTTGACAATTTTGACCAAAATGGTTGTCCGACTCCCCTTAATGGGTTTCCAGCCGATTTTCTTACTGACGTAATCAGAATTATACTATAGGCTTATCAATAAGTATAATTGGGCGGTGCGAGGAAATTAATCAGGGCATGTGGTGATCATATACAATAACATGACCTGATTAATGTGTCGGGGTTTTTTTGTTTTTGTTTTTTTGTTTTGTTTTTTCAGTGTGCGTCGTAATGCGGAGTTAGGTCCGTTTGAAACTAGAGGGCTCATGTGTCACTTTCCCATACTGACAACGGACATCCACGGAGAAAGAGGCGCATTAAGTGCAGACAGAAGAGATAGAACTACTCCATAGAAACAAACACGTGCTAAGCTCCCACTACAGTGCCCTGCTTTTTAAAGGCTTTGCCTGAGTTTCAGAGTTGATTTTGAAACTTTTTCACGCAACTATCGTTTTTCCGGCAGTATTTCAGATTAGAATTACTATTTAATTCACTTGCAGCAGAGTTTTGAAACAGGCTCATTCCAGCATTACAGTCCACTAAGGGGAATTCTACGACGCTCTGCTCTGAATTTTGCAATCGGTTCAATAAATGACCGAAATCGGAAAAATACTTGATATTTCCGAAAATTCACTTCCTAAGAGCATTTGAAAGAAAGTTAAGGAACCAAATGGCACGAGCCGCCACTGATGCTTACATAAATGTGGTGGTTCCATCCCATATCTCAATCTGTAAAATAATGGCTACATTGCTACCCGGCATTTCTGGTGAACAGAAGTTCATAAACTGATGCAAGGATTGCATTCATCTTAACAAAACGAACAGCGTTTGGAAGCTGTTGATGCTTACTTATAAGAAGGGATTTCGTCTATGTGGTAGTGTGTCGATTAACATAGTGCATAGACTAAAGACTAGCGCCGCGCCGCACGGTGGATCGAGTCAATGGGGAGGGTCGGACATGGGCAGGAAAAAAAAAGGTCACATTTCCAATAACTTTTTATGGTTTTCTAGTAGTTAAACATCTACAGGGACTGTATCCATGGTTCATAGGTCATTTCACCCCCCCTCATTTGACGTGCGGCTTGCTTAAACTTGACAAGGTAGGCAATATGAAATTTACCGTCTGATTTTTAAGTTTTTCTTTTGCTTTCGCATCAGATTTTGAAAATGTAAATCAAAATTTCGATTTCACTGGCTTACTGCCCTTCCTCTGAAGAACATTTTCACATGTCGTTGATATTTTTTTGTCATTATTATAAGGGGAGAAAAAATACTTTGAAAACTCGCTAAAAAAAATTGTGAAAAAAAGGGGGGAAAAGCTCTACAAAAAAATGTCCCCATATGTCCCCTAAATGCTTTTCTGGGTTGTTTTCTACACCTCTTCAGGAATGTATTCCAACAAAAATTGGCCGCTAATACCCGCTAATTTGAGCAAACGACTCGTTTGAATGAGAGCAAGTCGCGCGCGTTTTGAAGCTTATCTCGCTTTCCTTCTATCACAAAGATCGCGCATCACAAGATATCTTCCAATCTCGATAAGTCTTCAATTGATAACTAATTTTCACTAATTTGTTGAATTTTTGGTGGAAAATAAACAAGAATTCAGTTCCCTACGTGCATTCAGCTATAGTTAATAGGTGAATTGGTGTTACAAGCTCAGTGTTTGGTTTATTTAATTTATATGTTAAATTTGCCGTTTGTTTTGACAATTTTAATATATTAAATAATGTTATTTACGTATTTGCAATTGTTCAATGACACCCTCAAGACACAATGAAAGAGACGATGATGCAGAAGACTAATTGAATGTATTTGTTGAACTCTACCATGATAAAAAGTCGTTGGATGATTGTGTTCATCTGGTCACGTTCATTGTAAAAAACTATAAAACTTCGTTTGACGAATAAACTTTGACTGATGAGTGCCACATGTTTTCTTTGAAATTGATGAATTCAGAATTTTATTGTGGACAGAAGAAGAAGAAGGCCAAGGAATATCTCCCAGAGGCACTTGCACTTCTGAAGGTTTGCCCTCAAGACACAATGAAAGAGACAATGATGGAGAAGACTGATTGAATTTATTTGTTGATTTTGAAAATTTGTCGTAATAAAAAGATGCACCTAAGTTTTCTCCCCCTTTTCCGTGTTTTTATTTATAATGTAACAAGAAAAATTGAAGTTAAAGAGTTTCAAAAGATCCACACGGACAGAAAGAAAAACGAGGAAGTAAAAATTCTTAGTTTGGCTGAAAAAAAAAAATCATCGTTATATTGTCCCGCGTATGTGGGGTTGTGGGCGTATAACGAAAAAATGGTGGGGGGGATTACGAAAAATTAAGTTGATAATTGTTTAGCAAAGGAATAATGTGACATTAGTAGTGAGGAAATTGTGACCCCCCCCCCCTCGTATAAATACGCGACGAATCTACAAAAACCGCCTACTTGTGACCTCCCCCCCTTCCCCCTCGTATAAATACGCCACGAATCTACAAAAACCGCCTACTGTCTTATTATCTGCTTATTTCAGCCGTTCAGTACCGCATTAGACGCGTGCAATGTGTGTTTTGAGCAAACCGTATCCACTAATGATGAGAAAATGTGTCAAAATACATTTTAGAACTCATAAATTGCGAAAAATATCATCAAAAACGGATTCTACGACGAAAAATACATAAGGTCACAAATTTCTGGGGAATTACATGCTCGAAAAAGGTCCATACTTAGAGGAAACGAAGTGCGTGATGCGCGATGTCCGACCCCTCCCATTGACTCGATCCACCGTGCGCCGCACAGTGTGGGATATGCCCGATCTAGCGAGACAAAAGTCGAAAAATCAAGTTGCTTAAAATTGTTCGATAATGGATGAAAATGAAAGGTGAGGGTATGCTGATCACGAATATATGTATTGTTTATACATTTTCTTCGATCCGATTAGTGTAAAACAGCTTTAACATTGACCTCCGCCATAGTTTGGTTACAACATTTCCTACGATCATTTTCTTAGCCTTAGATTTGATGCTATTTTAAGTATACGCGTTACAGTTTCGGGAAATGTGTTGGTTGCATGTTGTAGAGGATGATCTGCTGATCATTTTGCACCCTATTATATTTACTCAATGTCCTTTCTAATGGTTTTTTTAAAGCCTCAAAAGAAACGTTCTCCAACTCCTCAAGTTTACGTGAATCGTGATTTTTATTGGACAATAACTAAATTTGGCGGCGTTTGGCGGAACTTTGGTTTACACCACGTGAAAACCCATGTTTCAGAGAACAAATCCATGAAAAGAGTAGCTGCCACAAGGCGCCACCACGAAAATAAGATCAATTTGAAAAGTGAGAATCGCCAGTTCAGACCACACTTTTAAGTGCTTGTGAGAGCTCGCCGCGCCACGTACTGCGCATTTTCTGTACTCGCTCACTGGTAGGGATGGAAACGCGTTACTCAGCCATGAAGTCTCGCTGGCTCAGTCGGTTGCAGAGCCGAGAATGGGGCGAGAGGTTTGCAGTTCGAATCTGCGACCGCAATCAATTTTTTCTTTTTTTTTCATTATTCTGGGCATTTCTTTAGAGGACCAATTCGTTTAATGTGAACGTTTCATTAATTAGCGTTGTTAAAGACGGACCCCCTGTTTTTTAGAGGAATAATTTTTGTTTTATTATTCTTTTTAATAAAATTATTTTGACAGTTTTTGGGCTTTTAGAGCACTTGACTTTAAAATTCACAAAAACTGACTTCAGATTCGTGATCAGCGACCCTTAAAACCCCCTAGAAACGCTTATCGCGGAAGAAAGTCATTGGTCGGACTTTTGTCTAGCTAGATCGGTCAAATCCCACACGGTGCGCCGCGCCCCCCGCGGGTTGTTCAAAATGGAGATGATTTCCTAAGTTAGTGAAAAAAAGAAATACAATGAAATCAACTTCATAGTAAAATTAGCAAATCTTGTACTAAATGAACTTAATCACAGAGCCATAGGCCTTTCAATCTTAAACCAGCATCCACCGGTTTAAAAATATGAAAAAAAAAAAAAAAAAAAAAAAAAAAAAAAAAAAAAAAAAAAAATTATAAAAGCACTTAAAACAACTTAAACCAAAAGGAAAAATAATATTTCTTTTGAGCTACTGATGATGGTTTAAGATAGAAAGACCTGCGGCTCTCTACGTAAGTTTATTTGATATAATATTTGGCTGGTTATAATATTATGATTTTGTTTCTTTTTTTTTCACTCCGACATACATCTTGTTATTTGCAATGTTTCAATATTTAAGATAATGCGAGGATTCGAAAGTTTTGAATGAACGCGTTAATTTCACCGATTTTATCAATGTGCCATATTGCTAAATAAAAAGCACGTCATACCCATTAAAGGAACATCTATATCTTCAAACTAACGTTTCTTTGAATAAACGAAGAGCCCTGTTTGATGGTGATAACAATGGTATACATTTCTCCAATCGGTGTGAAAACGGAATATTATTTTTTATTTTAATTTTTTTTTTTTTTTATTTTTTTTTTTTTTACGACTTCATTGAGAGAAATAAGGAAGGCAGGATTTTAATCGAGTCCGGCAACACTGGTTTGCTTCCCTCCCTTCGTAGATAGGCAACGTCGGCGACCGCAGCTTGACTCCGACCATTGCCTCGCGCAACTTTCCCAGCTCCCTGACGGATCGGGACGAGAGAACGCGAATCGCGAGCAGGGACCCGCGATGAAAACCCCTCCGCGCTTCCAGCCCCCACCACTCGACTCAACTCGACGACACAGCCATGCCATCGAGCCCACCCCACCCCCTCCCCCTCCCTTGCTCTCGCAACCACCAGTCTCTGACAATAGGCAAAATGCAAGACAAGCAAGGATGTTTGGTGTCATCGGAACGCCGCGCCGCATCGCAGGGCCCGACGGCGCGGGCGGCGGCGCGGCATGTTGACGGCGAAGTTTGCTTTCTCCGATACAAAGTTCCGACCAGCGAGGTTCAGCGCAAACAACAACTCGGTCACCAACTTTGATTTGATTCCGATCCGTCCACGAGATAGAGGACAAAGAATACACAGGAGATGACAGACAACCGGTAGAAAAGAGCGTGGCGAACATCGAGGAGACAACCCCACAAGCATACACAAAATAAATGCATAAACAAATTATAAATAAATAAAATTGTTTCGGGAAGATTTTGGCAGCCAGTGGTTCCGCGCTGAGAAAAAGAAGATTTCATGGTGTAAATAACAATCTTGTTCGTAGAAATTTTAATGCAAAGAGGCGTTCGCAAATTCCTTACAGTCGCGGACAAATAGAAGGTTAGACGACTCCTTGGAGTTTGGCTTAGGTAAGCCACTTGCAATGCTTAAATTCGTTGAGATAAGAACTGCGGGTAACCTACCTCCAGAAATCGTCTGACCTGACATTCGTCCAATGCTGTACTACAATGCAATCGTCGTCTAAAGGAGAAGAGCGATGAACATCGGACGAGTATCATGTACGGGGGAGGGGGGGGGGGGGGGGGGGGGTTGAGCCCAACGCGTAATGAGCGAATCTCTAAAATATCGATACTTTTTCGAACGTCCAAATCAGAAAGAAGTTCTGGCCGATGTTTTAAGAGCTACACATATAGGGTAGCCATTTTGCGTATATTCAATGACATTCTACAACCCATCCATGATTCAACCGGTTGCATAAAAGAATACACATGCCAGTCAAGGCGTATTCAAATCAGGAATCTCTACTTCAACCGGTTGAATCACCGACAAATTTGTCGCACAACATGCAATAAACGCGAAATGGCAGCATAGGGCCGCCACAGATCATTGAGCAAGGCAACAAAATAGAACACAGTAACCTGAAGTAAATGGCAGTGAAAAGCGACGAACGTAACGTAAAGCAAAATAAACGCTGGATAGAACATTTTCTGCTTCGGGCGAAGTTTGAACGGAAGGCAAGCGCAATGAGGATGCCATAATAAAAAGTCAAGTCTCTTTTACTCTTTGATGTGTGGTCAAAAGTTTTGCAAGCAAGCGCTGGCCAAGCGTACTTCGATCTGCTTGTGAACTAGGTCGATTTGAGATTGTACCAGTAAAAAAAAAAAATCATCTACTGCAGTACGACAAACTAATATGTATACGATAACATAAGCTCGAAAAACAACACTGTAACACAGGTGATGAAACGCGGAAAGTTTTGACCAAAAAAGTGGTCATCATCGACCGATTAAAAAAACAAAACAAAACCAAAAACTAAACAAAACAAGAGAGGGAGGAGAGGCGTAGTTCATTTAAATATTATCAGAACAACCGTTCTTGTGTCGTATTGTTGCTTTATTTATAAAAATTTTACTTGATAATGGCCACAAATTACGGTCGAAAAGTCCCGCATTTTCAATTTCCATTCCATGTATTAAGTTGTTCGTCCTCCAATTTTATGCTTTTACGTTTGAGATTGTACATATATCTCATTATATTTGAGACTGTTTCGATGAACGTAACCATACCCAGCGTGTCAAGCTCGGCTACTCAAGCTTGAGAAAACAGAGCAACTTAACGTGCAGATCGGTATCGTTTTTGCCTACCCTACAGATTACGGGCGCGACCGACTTTACAAAACCAACGACTATCAGTCATTCAGGTCGACCGCTGCAAAATGAGATCCGTTCAGTGCGGACCGTCATAACAGTATGCAATCGAATCATGAACTCCGGAAAAAAATAAACGGACATATGTTTTTACTCCTTTCGAGGCCTTTTCTTCAAGCACCGTGCAGACTACGGAATTCCGAACAAATGAAGAGCAAAAAGAGCAAACAAACCAGTGGCGGCTCGTGCAATGTAGCAGCAATGGACTCCCTCTATTTAAACCTATGTAAAATAATCGATTATTTGGTGAGGCGCTGTGCCTCATCTAGAATCGATCTTTTCGCACAGGTTTAAATGGCAAAATAGCACTGTTGCCAGATTGCACGAGCCGCCACTGAAACAAACGGCCTGAATTAGCTCATTCGGCTATATTTTTGAAACATATTTGGCAGGAGCATTTCTCAAGGTGAGGAATGTCCATTGATGATAATGACCCTCAGACTCTCAGAGCTCATTATCAGTTGGTCAGCATCAATCGTAACTTCGTTACGAATTAGATAGTTCACACTCCACACAGCGTTTTTTACTTTGATTTCAGTTCTTCGGTGTAGAAAATGTCAATCGAGAACGCTATAAATCGAAGAGACAGGAAACTAAACACAACTTTTGTAATATCGGACGAGAGGAGTTGATGACAGGAAAAACTTGAGCAAAAATCAGGCTACAGGTTTGCTTTTCTTGATCATATACAGTGGCACCTGTTTATAACGGAACCTCTCGGGGCGGATACATTTTTCCGTTAATATCAGGTTTCCGCTATCAGCCGGTTTACCGGATGGAGAAAAAAAACGAAAAATTGAAAATTGTAAGGCCAACTGGCTTTTACCTTCATTTACCTTCGACACTTTGGAACTTAATTAAATCTTTAAAAATTATTAAATCATTAAAACTTTGAAACTTTACAAATTATAATATTTAAAAATTTGAACTGTTTAAGATTTGAAAAAAAAAAAAAAAAAAAAAAAAAAGTCTAGTTTTAACTGTTGAGAGACAGAAGTTACCCGTTTTTCTAATAATATTGCCTCTTTTCTCACAATTTTCCCGTTAAATACGCCCTTAAAACTTTCCGTTTCCGCGTTGGACAGGTTCCGCTATGAGCAGGCTGATTTACATTGATTTACCATAGCAATTCCACGAGACCGGCAAAATTTTCCGATAACATCAGGTTTCCGTTACCAAGAGGTTCCGTTATAAACAGGTGCCACTGTAGTAACAAACAAGATAAAGTAACTTCATGGGCGGGGGGAGGGGATATAAATTTTCTGAGATTACTTCCGGCGGAAAGAAAGGGGGGGGGACATAAAGATAATTGGTAAATTCTCATTGCGGAAGGTTCTGGCATGGGATTGGAGAACTTAAAACAATTGCCACAAAAATGTCATGAGTATTTTGTATCTGCCACCGAATGAATTCGATAAACAAAAAAGATAACTAGATGAGGTAAAATCAGAGATTACTAAGCCTAAAGAGATATGGCATAACGATTCAAAAGTGTTATTCGACTCCTACGAAGTATGCAATGTGGCGTACGCTGGTGACCGTAAACATTGTTACTACTGTTGTTGTTTGAATGAGATTTGACAGCAACGCCACTAACTAAATTAATAAGATTAATAAAGTGTTTGGGAAGTTTAATGAGCTCTGAGTATATTTTGTACGTGAATCTGAAAATCTAAGTAACTTTAATCATCCCATCGGCCATTAAATGACAAACATTTAGATGCTGAAGAGAATCTAACCTCATTTCCAACAACATGAATAATAACAACAATGTTTACGGTCACCAGCGTACTGTACGTAGTATCACGGCCATTCTGCAGGCGTTTTTTACGGAGCCCGGCCAACGGTTTTTTAACACGGCGGAGATAGGAAGTGCCATATCTCTTAGGCTTAGTAATCTCTGGGTAAAATGCATAGATCATAACGGAAAAAATGAAAAGTTCGACTTACAGGTTTAGGCAAGGATTAAGCCAATAAAATCCATGCGGAAATTCGAGGAGTAGGACACGGTTAAAACGAGGAGTGGTTCTGAAACAGAAAAAGAATAAGAAAAAAAATAAGTAAACAGAAATTCAGGGAATCGATAAATCAAAGTTATAGATTAATTCCAATACATTTGGAACTTGATCGTTGGAGTTCCGGGGAGTATTTTTTTTTTAGTGTCAGCTTGGAATCATGTCTTAATATCTTCTTCAATCTCCTTTTTTCTTGAAACCAACTCAACCATTGAATGCGTAAGTCAAGCGTGTGCCTAAAATCGATTATTACAGTTGAACTGAAAGTTTTGCTTCTCTAAGGTCTCTAACATAAGAATCTTTAAATGCCATGCTCAGGATTTTCCACTATAATTTGTGGTACTATCACATCAGCACGGCGTCAAAGCCATCATTGTGCTTCAGAAACATGTCTTCCTCTTCCTTCTCTCATTTGAACGTGTGAGTTAGTTAGAAAAGGACAAGGATAGGGGCTTAAGTTTAGCGATGGCCTCTCCTTCTATCTTTTTCTAACATAAGAGTTCACAGGTTACTAACCTGAGGTTAGCGGACCCGTCTACGACTCTTGCAGGCCGATCCTTTAAATTCCCAACTTTTGAGTTGATAGGAAAAGAATGAAGAATGGTTGCTAAGTCTAATCGAAAGACGGCATTAATCTAATTGCTTATGGGACAGTCTTGAGTATCTGACAAAAGTTGAGGAGTTCTTCGGTAAAAGGAGGTATAAAACAGTGAGTGCGCGCTCGTGCCCAAAAAACCCAATTTCAAAAGGTTATTTTGTGACGATGAAGTGTTGGGTTGGGTTCTCTCAGTTATCGGAAGATTCGACTGTACGCTCTAATTTTTAGATAATTAAGAAAACCCAGTTTTCCCCATCACAGTTTCAAACAATAACAATTTTAAATCAGGACTTTAAAGCACGAGCACACCCACTGTTTTATACCCTTTTTTACCTAGGATTTCCTCGAATTTTTGATTAGACTTGGCAACCAGGTGACTTGTCTCCACCAATCACCGTTTTCTATTCTTATCCGGTCCATCAAAAAGTTGGGAATTTCAAGGATTGGCCTGCAGGGGGTTGTTAATAAGTTTAAGATAGGAATCGGAAAAAATTAAAAAAGGGGCAATTCAACAAATGATGGTCCGTGGTAAAACTATCCGTGGCGTGAAACCTCGATTTCACGGGATGGATTCGGTTCAGACTTCCGAGATAAAAAAGGAGACAAAATGTCGACCGACATGGTCAAAAACAAATACATCGCGTTATAATGTCATCTTGCGGAAAAAAACGAATTTGTCAGAATTGGCATAAATCAAACTAAATAGGGCAGGTCAAGAACTCGCTGAGAACAGAGAAAAGAGCTCGCTGGCTACAGAATCTGCATTTGGCATAATATCGAGATACTTCAGTTGCAACGATTGCCTTGCCGACAGTATTTCGCCTTCAAAAACCGTAGCATACAATCCGCAACACCTCTATAAATTCCACCACGTTGCCACGCTTTACGCTTGCAGGCATTTCTCGGCATTCATTCCGTGGTGAATGGAAAACCAAGTGTGCCGTTTCTTACCCCCTTGCCTTTTGAGTTGCGTCCAACGCTCTCCGGAAGCGTTGATATCAGATACCTGCGTAGGGAATTAGCAAGCCGATCGACCTAAGCAAAGCGTGTGAAAATGCGGTCCTTCAAAAATATTAGAGCGGTAAAATTTTTATTGGAAGAAAAAGGAGATACGAAAAAGTTACATGGAAAGCTGGTTGCCGACAAGTTCTGAAATTCGCAGACGAAGCCTCCACTTTCACAGTTTCATTTTGAGAGAGACTAGCTCAAATAGTGATAGTGCGATAATTCGGTTGAAGGAGTGATATTTGGTTTTGGAGTAAGGGAATATTTTTGGAAAATGAGAGCTCGCATATTATTGTGTAATGAATTTTATACTAAATAATAAGTCAGTAGCCAAATTTTAGAGCGATATAAATGAAAACTTAGCCACAGTTAAAAAAAAAAAAAAAAAAAAAAAAACTTGAAAATTGTAGCTTGGAGGGGAATTTTATTTAAGACCCACGTTGAAAGGGGGGGGGGGGGGTGTCTCACTTTGACTTGAAACATCAGCTCTAAAATTTCCTGACGTTGAATCGAAACACCCTGAATATAAAATCGACTGCTACACATAACATTGTGTTCACGTCTACAGACGTTACCTCGCAGATGCTAGGGTAGATATTACACGCGCAGGATACAGAATTGACTTGCTGAGTAGGAAAACCAAGTCAATGATGGTTGCATAACATTACGGTGCGGTGTGAACTACGCTTTCGTACCAATACCGATATGCTCGGGCTTCCCGCGCTCCTATTTGCACTTTTTACCACAACCAGTTTTCCGTATCGTTGATCTCAATATGCAATTTTTTTCGCAGGGATCTTGAAGGGTGGGGGGTTGGGACCTGCGCGGGCTCGACGGTTATTTCCCCCGAGCCAAGACTTATGTTTTCATTCAACTGTAAATTATTTATTTTTCATTTATTCCGTAACCCGCGATGGGCTACCACAGCGAGTAACATTCGAGCTATTTTACCACTTCCTCTCCCACCAACAGAAGAGACGACCCCTTTCACTGATGCGGGTGGACTAGAAGAGCTCCCCCTACCTCCCCCTCACTCCGTTCTCTTGCGTAAATCTTCATTTTCTATAACGCGCAGAGCATGTTTATGGTTATATATGGCTTCAAACCCGTCGCCACAACGAGCTAAATCGCACGGTGGAATGAAATGCGTCAATTTTCTGGCATTGCCACAGATTTTTATGGAAGGGACCGGAATCATAGGCGGATCCAGCAATCTAGCAACTGCGCATTCTTTTCATTTGAATGTATGATTAACAATCGATTCTTGAAGGGGCCACAGCCCTGTAACTAGTCGATTATTCCGCATGCAATCAAATGGGAAGAATACACTGATGCTAGATTGTTGGATCAACCAAAGGCCGGAACGGAATTATGAGTAAAAACACACTTTGTTTAGATACGAACGAGTGCAGGAAGTGACATGCTAGCGAGTAAAGAAAAACATCAGTTAAAAATGAGTGGATTGAGCTGAAAAAATTTCTATTAGTCTATTCTTTTGAAGCTCAGGAGTCAGGATTTAAAATAGCCACTTTTGGTCCTACGATGAGCTGAAATTCTCATTATTTTTGGCATATCTGCAACTCTAAGGCCACAAAAGTCCATTTTATGATATGCGTAAAATGCTCTCGCCGCGCTCCGCCCGTTTGCGCAGATCATAAAATGGACTTTTGTGGCCTTAGAATTGCAGATATGCCAAAATAATGAGAATTTCATTCCTCTATTTCCAAAAGCGGCTATTTTAAATCATTATTGACTATTAAAACATCCAAAAATTCGTATTTGGTTCTTACGCCCTTCTTGCGGTTGAGCGGCCATTTAAAATTAATTTTTTTCAAAATGCTTCATATGGGCCAATTTTGTAGACCACAAAGAACAAAAACTCGAGCGTTCGCAATTTTTTTTTTCGGAATTCTAAAAATTAAGAATCACCCGAGGGGGGGGGGGGCATAGCAGCAAATCGAAATAAGCATTGAAAAATTGACCCACAATTTTGAGACCTTGACAATTTTCTTTTCATTTGACAATAACAACGCAGGAGGGCACTTCCAGCACATAATAGGTGCTGGTAAAGCATGGACCTTAAATAAATTTTATTGGAGTGGGGATAATATACTGACTTGTATGAACAAATTAGTCATGAACAATTCGAATAACTATTGCGGAACTTGCGCTATAGTTGCAAATACAATAAATAGAGATTAAACAATTTCAATTAAGGTTTCGACAAGTTTTGTGTTGAAGCTGCTGCTGTTGGTGTTGGGTCGAGATGGCAAAAAAAAAACTTCTTCAAAATATAAACATTGCTTTTGAACTTTGAAGGTAAGGCCCTTTATCCCTTTCACGGGAAGAGGTAAACATGTACCATTTTAGGTAACATGGGATTCAATGGAATTTAAAGAGACATTTTGCAAAAAGAACTGTGTGCCCCATCAAAATTCTTAGAAAATTGCCCTCTTTTCGACGGTCTAAAAAAATCTCAAAAAAAGTCAAATCCATAAATGCGTCCATAGTAATTTTAATCCTACATCGCATCTTAAATAATGAGATAGTGAAATGGTTTTACAACCGGCCGTACTTCCGACTAATGCAAAACTATTTTCAAATTTTATGGGGCAATATTTAGAAAGAGTGGTTCATACATCTGTCCGTCCTGATTCTTTCGAACTATCTTTCGGCAGATTCGCCAAGCTTTATATTGAACATCGGCCATCAACTCTCGCGGTAGTTAACGGTTTCAACTGCAGATTTACGTCCAGGTAAAAATGCATCCAAAATTGGTAAAAAAAAAAAAAAAAACAAAAAAAAAAAAACAAAAAAAAAACAAAAAACAAAAAACAAAAAAAAAGACAAACAAAAAACAAACAAAAAAATAAAAAAAAGTACTCGGCATGTCACTGTGCGCCCCTTGTAGTGCAGCATGACTCTCCGCAATTTTCCTTAGCTCCCGTGTTCGCCGTTGAGTCGCGTCACATTTACAACACTTAAATTAACCTACATTTGCGTGTTTCCCTCATATTAAGCTGAACCCGCCTTTTTCGCACTAACTAGTTTTTCCTCTCTTTCATCATTTAAATTTCCGCACTTTGAATCCCCCCCCCCGTCCCCCGTAACCTAGTCTCTGCCTCTCTCTGATCATTAAAACTTAATAAGGTCAGAGCATCACAAATTTATATTTCCCGAGCTCGGGCTTCAAAAAGGATAGAAAGCACGACGGATAAATAAAAAATAAAAAATGAAGGGGGACTATGTAGAAGAAAAAATGGGGAAAAAGGGGGCCTGAGGAAGAAACCTCGTTAAATTTAAGCCATATTCGCGAAAATGTTGGTCGGTGGAGGGAGCGTACACTACGGCGCAACGGAATGGCGCGGCGTAGCTTCAGAACGATCGCATTTCTCGCATAGACAATTCAAAGGAGAGAGACTCAACGGAAATCAAGTCGGAGAACAATTATATTTCTCGGGGAAACAGCTCAAGAAGAAAAAATTCAAGTGGATTGATATCGAAAAGGTGAAGGGGGGAGGGGAGTCTCGTTAAAAATCAGGCCCACGTTGGTACTCGAAAAACGGCACGCATGACCGGTGGGTGAATATAATACTGGATAGAAAGACGCGGGACAGCGATAGCTTCACTCCCACGGAACTATTGGGTCAGACTTCGTAGAGAGAAACTGTTTTTTAGTTCCAACAAACTATCGTGTTTTTCGTGGAATTTCGAAAATGGATAGAATCGTTAGATACGGTGTCGCAAAGTTGTGGATAACTTTGAGCTTGGGAATTCCCGGATTGAATAAAAACGATGCACAGAGAAAATTTTTCGATTGCCATAACGAGGATTCATATTAATACTTTCTAAACCGGAGTTCCTAAAAACGTAACAAGTAGCCTGTAACTGTATCCGGGATAACTGTCAATGTAACTGGAATTCTAGTAAATTGAATCAGCATTCCGGTTGTATTTACCGGAATTCCAGTTGATAAAGTATCAAACATAAATTCGTCTGACGTTGTTCGTTTCCGCTTCTTGTTGGTTGAAGGAAGTAATGTAAATTCCTAGTAACCCCATCGACACTATCTACAGATCAAGTTGACAAGGTACTTTACTTACAATCGTGGGGAATGTCAGACAACTCCTTGAGGTAGACTACCTGCAATGCTTAAATTCATCGAGACAAGTATTGCGGGTGGGCTACTTCAGAGAGATGTCTGACATGCTTTTCGTCCCCGACTGAACATATTATAATTTTCTACAGTGTTAGGACCAGGGGCGGGGGGCTAAATAATTTTTGGACTTTTCGGCACTTACGAGCAGTCATCGGTAGATGATTATTGTTCGCTTATGTGGGGTTTAAACTGGTTAAAACCCCTCGTAAGTACGTACTGTTGATGAGTATCGCCGCCAGGTGGCGACATCCCATTGACTCTTCCCGTTACCACGGATTAAATAGAAGATCAATTATAGGTTATGAAGAAGAGACGTCTCCCAGGCCTAAAAAAGCTGTATTGAGTCCTATTCCTGTCATTCTTGTTAATCACATTGTGAGGATTGTGCGTGTATCCGTGTATGCACACTGTACACACGCCCAGTCACCATATGTATCAGCTCTAATGATTTGAATTGCGCGCTACTCAACACTTTTCCTACAGCGCGCCAACGTCGTTCCATCGACCTTCCACCAAGCATCTCTTATCTAAGATGATGCAATGACTGGGAGATGTGCATTGTGATCGAAGGAGCATCTCGTGACTCATGACTTTTCCCTCTCCGCACCGCCGAAATTGTGTGGTGGGGCCGTCTGATCACGGGCTCCCGCGACTATATAAGGGCAAATCGCAGCCGAAAAATTAGCTTATTTGTTCTGTGTCTCTCTCTGTTTCAACATGTAAGTTCAGTTGAGCCGTGTGCTCTGCTTTTAGTTCGTAAGTTAGGTTAGGTTCTCGGGCGCGATGTGTGCGTTTATCCGCATTGTAACCCACTGGCGACGTGTGTGTGAAAGCCACGTCGGTCCAGGACCCCTTTGAGTTTGTGAACTGTTTCACTTATATCATCGTCACGCGAGTTTTTAAAGTTAAATTGTGTGGTATGATCAAGTAAGTACTAGTCTATGTCACCAGCGCAACGTTAAAGCAGCAAAGTCTTAAATGCTAGGCGCTACGTTGGAGCATCGTGTAATTGTTTGGCGCAAGTTTCAAAGCTGTCCACCTTTAAATTCTGGCGCTGTTGCCGTTCAAATATAATTAATCTGCGCGACACAAGGCGGCAAAGTCTTAAATGCTAAGCGCCGTGTTGCCGCACCGTGCTTATACATGACGAGTAAAGCCGTCCACTTTAATTACTGGCGCTGTTGCCGTTTCTGGATATTACAACTGCGCGACAAATGGCTGCAAAGTCTTAAATGCTAAGCGCCACGTTGCCGCACTTCGTTAATACCAGCGCGACTAAGCCGTCCGGAATTAAATGCTGGCGCTCATGCTGGTTACGTATTACTCACCTGCGCAACCATGGCGGCAAAGTCTTAAATGCTAAGCGCCGTGTTGCCGCACCGTGTTGATACTAACGCGATAATCAAAAGCAGACAGATTTTAATAGCAGGCGCTCCTGGCCGCTTCTGTATTATTCACCTGCGCAACCATGGCAGCAAAGTCTTAAATGCTAAGCGCCGTGTTGCCGCACCGTGCTAATACCATAGCGCTAGTTAGGCTGTCCTCTCTTAATTACTGGCGCTATTATCGTCCAAACACTTATCACCTGCGCGACGTTCCATAGCTACACAGCCTTAAATGCAAGACGCTGTGTTGCCGCATCTTATCGGTAATTCCTCCAATCGACATAGCTACCACAGTTACTTGCTGCCGCTGTTGCTGATCAAGTACTGTTCACCTGCGCGATAATCTATGGCTGCAAAGTCTTAAATGCTAAGCGCCGAGTTGCCGCAAAGTGTTACAGTATTCTGGCGCGACATTCATAGCTACCACATTTAACTGCTGCCGCTGATTGGCGAGTAAGTATTGATAAGCTGCGCGACATAAATAGCAGTCCGACTTTAATTAGTTGGCGCTGTTGCAGCTCAGTGACAAAATTCATAAAGCGCGACTCTTACAGCAGACCGGGTTTACCACCCTGGCGCTAGTTGCAGCTCAGTCCCAACACCGACTCTATGTATTACTTGGTATTTTAGTTAGACAAACTGCAGCGAAAGGCGTATGACATACGTGAGCAGAGGTTGCCCTCGAAGGACAAATGAGTGGATTTGTGAGCAATTGAGTCGCAGCGCTCCATTTGTGAAATTAGGTAGATAGCCATGTGAGCGTTATAGTCGCAGTATCTCCTAAGATTATAGGCCATGTTATGATGAGTCATATAGCGCAATATGACGCATCGTAGCATGATGAACTTTAAGCATCAAACTTACATTCAAAATTTAAAGTATGAAAATGAATTTATTTCGCCCCCTAACAATTTATATCGCCCCCCCAATTAGACTCCAGCTTGTTACACAATATTTTGAGGGTTAATATTTGTGTAACGCCATAATTGTAAAATGTTACTCCATGAAAGAAATATTAAAATATCTAAATTTGCACTGTTTCAGTCTGAGTTCAAGTGTTTTCTCAATTCCTCCCATCTTCTACCTACGTTCAGCAAACTCCTACATATTCAGCTCGCGACATCTTAAACCTCAATTATTATTATTATAATTATCATTATAACTGGGAGGGATGTAACCTAGTAATCCAATAAGAGATTAGGAGCCTCTACAAACCTAACCCTTACATTTAGTAAGGACCTCCCCAAACATAACCCTTACATTGGTGGACGCCAATCTTTCCCGTACCTGCAGTTATAAAATAAAGACCAGTAGTAGAGTAGCGTAAGTTTGATGCAACATCCTAGTTTTTTGGTCATCTTTTAGAACATATATAGTCAAAAATCTTAAATTTTTTAGTAACTCCAAATTTTTCTCAAGGTACAGTCCATTCTTGTAAATAAATGTAATCAACGTAACAATTTAGTTTTAATGTAAAATCGACAAAACATTTCCAACAAATTTTTGTTTGAAATATTTTGTAGATGCTTTAAAGTTAGGATAGAAAGCACCCTTCTTTGCTGATTTTTCTAGAGAGTTTATGGATATCTTTATTCCAGTGTACGTTCGAAAAATAGAATCAATATTCCCAAAGAAATAAGAGATAAATAGAATCTAGGTAAGCTATAGTTTTGCAGATGTGAAATTTTTACTTCTAAAGAAATTGTCGAATTTAAAAATGCCACCAGCCACAGAAGAAAGTTTTATCACTATTAAAGTAGGTGATAAGTCGTATAATATTAGAACAGATCATTTTATAGATTTATTGCGAGAAAAGTTACCCGAAAAGGTAAAAAAGAAGCACATTCTGACGCAAGATGTACTCGAAAGTTTAGCGGAATTGCAATCAAATGAAATCAAACAATATTTGTTTGAAAAATTACACCTGTGCGTCCCTGATGGACCTATGATGCACAGTAGTGAAACCCCGTTTTTGGACGTTCCAATTAAGAAACCTCAGGCTCAGGAAATACCTACAGAAATAGAGCTAACCAAAAATAACAGGTATAACAACGTTGAAAGATTTAATAGGGCTAGGCTCATCATAGAATTTGGCAAAAGGGATATACCATATAATTTTATCAACTTAAGACCCGCTCGTTCTGAATTAGCAAAATTTTTGAACGACGAGTATCAATATCGTTGTTTAACACCCATGTCAATAGATTCAGGAACAGAAGATGATAATTCAATGAATAACTTTGAAAATGAGAAACACGAGGACCTTCCAAACTCCCAACAAAATGAGATAATGAATTCATCACACGTAAACGAAAATCTAGAACAAAGAGCATCAGCTCCACCAGTAGGTTTACTGGAGGACTCTCGTTTTTCTCAATTTCATGAAGAAGCAGGAAAGAATCATTCAGGACCTTATTGTAATGATAATCAATCTCTTTATCCTCAATTACCCAATATTTCACAACAAGCTTGCACCTATCCTCAGGGAAACTCTTTTAATGGTATGCCAAGAATTCAGCCAATGAGTATCAATAATGTCTTCACAGAAGGAAATCCAGCTCCTAATAACGAGAGAAATATGAGAAATAATAATAATAATCAGCCTCCAAATTTTGATCCAAATGAAAATATCAACTTCAATACTGGTCATCAAAGTAACAATTATGGAAATGAAAGTAATTTCGAAAATAAAAGTTACAATGTAAATGATAGATTTAATCCTGACCATTTGACCTTAGCGAGACAGCCACAAAACTTTAATTTCAAACCTTCTTCTAAAAAACCTCTGTTTGAGCCACCAAAATTCTCTGGTTATCCGACGGAAGACATTTTTGAATTCATTAAAAGCTATAAGAAAGCAGCTCGTGTGAATAATTGGACTGATCAAGAGCAAATTGATCTACTAGAAAACTATCTGACAGGTACTGCTCTGAAATATATAAGATCATTAGATGAGACCTATGGCAGAGATTTAAATTTTGATATGGCCACCGAAAGCTTAGTTAAAACTTTTGCACCAGTTCAAAGGCAAACTAGACTGGAAGTAGAGTTATTGAATATGAAGCAAGGGATAAATCAAACCATTGAAGATTTTTTAATATCAGTAGAGTCATTAGCAAAGAGATGTGATCCAAAAATGCCAGAAAATAAGATTGTGACACTTTGTTTGAAAGGAATGAGAAAAGACATAGCCAAAGATTTATTATTAAGACCTATGAATTCAATGATAGATTTAAGAGAAGGCATCAGAATCCTTGAAAATAGGGAATTTTATTGAATCAAGGACTAACCGACTTTTCCATTAATGCTCAGCCACCACCCAATATTGCAGCAACAACCAACAAAAATTCGGACCAACTAGTAACCTTAGTGCAGTCTATGCAAGGACAGATTAAGACCCTTTGTGAAAATATGAATAAAGTGAAAATACCAGACCTCAGTGATCTACCAATAAACGCCATCTTTGAGAATTATTACTCAAAGAATCGTAATAATGATAGATATCAGGAAAAAAATAATAGGGCTACCGACAATAACAACAATAGGAGATATTCTTCCCCTTCTCCAAACAGAAATAGAGATAGCAATAGAGATATACACCGAGACCGATCTAGAGATAGGAATATGCGAGAAAACTCAGCATATAAGTCAGCAAACTCGTCCAACAATGCATCATATAATGATCGTAATACCTCATATGATAGGAACAAATCAAACTATAGAGAGTCATCTCGTAATCGAGACAATACAATGAATCGAAATAATTCGAGCGATCGATATAAGTCGAGAGATGGATATAATTCGAGAGATCGATATAATTCAAGAGAGAGATATAATTCGAGAGATGGAAATAATTTGAGAGATCGATATAATTCAAGAGACCGATATAATTCGAGAGATCGATATAATTCGAGAGATCGATATAACTCTAATGATAGACATCCATCAAGAGATAGATACAGATCGAGAGATCGAAATGACTCTTATAGTAGACCAAATGAGAGAGACTCACGATCCCCCCATCAAAATTCAAATCAAAATGATAACAGAAATCGATCTGCAGAGAGAAAGAGCAACCAAGAAAAATCCGACAGACAGCAAAATATGAGATCGCAGTCCAAAGATAAATTAATTTGTTATAACTGCAATGGAAACGGACACTACCAGGCTCAGTGCCTGTCCCCGCGCTCCCCTTCCCAGCACCCAAACTGATCGCTGCTCACTTGCCTCAAGAGCCAGACAAGTGGGTAGGGTCTATCAACGGCTCCGATGCGACGAGCTCGCTCAACGAACATGACTCCTCTTCTCACTTTACTCCCAGGCCTAGCACTCCCGTTGCTAAAACTCCACGAAACAAAGCAAGAGCAAATCCATGTTGAGCGTATGAAACGCTATTTTGACCCAAAATTCTACCGCAAGTCCCTCTATACCTCAGATATAGTTTCTGAGATAACTGATCCAGATTTTTATGACCCTGATATATTGTTAGAGAGTGATGATGAAGAAGCTGAGATAGAAACCGCTTAAGTTTAAAAAAAAAAAAAAAAAAAAAAAAAAAAAATCAGTAAATAGGTTCAAATTACTCGCAAAATAGGTAGGTAACTGTCTTTTAACGAGCACGCATTTATTTAGAGCAAAAACCAAGCAAATTGATGTGAAATCATGAACATAATTAAAGTTGAGAATAATTAGGTTCCTTGTTCAATCTGACAACTGCTCCAAACCGAGCCGTGCCGTAACATCAGGAAGGAATGCACTTGAAAAGGGCCCCCTGTGGAAACGCCGTGCGCCGCCGCTTAAAGAAAAGGAACCGGTGTCTAGTCCGAAACCCGAGACTGTCATCACTGGTCCCTTTCAAAAACAAAACCAGAAAACAAGCAATTATCACACTCCCTCAGACTCCCCCCTCCCCCCACCCGCCCATCTTCTATCTATCCGACCCTCGCTCTGATCAAGCTAGGTTCCTAGGATATTCAGTTATTTTTTTTTTCTTTGCTTATTTTTTTTTCTTTTTCCTTTTTTTCTCTCACCCACTGACCTATATTTACTCATTCCCCTTTCTTTTCTGTTCTTCTTCAGAAAAGTCAAGATGCGCGGATTTTCGATCTTAATATGGATGCTAATCCTACAACTAGCCTTCTGTTCAACTTCCTCTATCACGGGTTTTGACTGCATCGGCAAACCATTGCAACAAACGGAAATATCGTTAAGACAGATTAAAGAATGTGACACCTCGTCCGACATGCCAAAAAACGTTACGGTCACAATTCAGGTGGTACAACAAAACGACGAAGTACCAATAAAAACTATTTCTTGTAAAATTGAAGTTTTTAGGCTCGTTCAAAAATGTGCTTGGCTAAGTGATTTGCAAACCGTCAAAAATTCGATTGCAACTTTTTACCCAGATATATCTATAAACGAATGCAAAACAATGATAGATACTAAAACGTATTCTAAGTATAGTAATATGGTAGATTTAAATATTAATGGTTTTACTGAGAGAAGTACTTTACTTGCCGGAAAAGTAGAAAATAATGGAAAATGTCAAGGTGATGATTATTCAGATTGGTTTGGTTCATATAGTGACGCCATTGTCCATGGAACGGTAAAATTCACCTTATATGAGTCAGAAGCTATGTTCAATCCCTCTTTAAATGAAATTTATTTGCAAACAGGTGTAAAATGTGTGTTCACTGCAGGTAAATGTTTTGACCCTGTCAGAGGACATACATTTTGGGACCCTGTTGTACAGGATAAGTGTGATAATAAACATTATTCCGTACTATACGAAGGACCTGCATTCAGGTTTAATGATTCAAATAGCTTAGACCCCATATCGTACCTAGTTGACGAAGAAGACGTAGCA